>JAZFAV010000002.1:1267500-2585500 GCA_037954035.1 Rosalia funebris | reverse complement strand
TATCTAGACACTTGTTTAAGTTCGCATGTTTAGTATTTAACACATTTTAATAGGCATGTTAATTGGTGGCGAGTTGCAGATACTTAAGGCTGTCTACGATCATCCGTGACATACCCCGTGGGAACGGACCAATATTACATTTATACCAGGGTTTAGAACAGCAACAATTTTACCTTAATTGGCCCTGAAAAGTGCCTGCATTTTAGAGACAAATTATATTTTCTTGTGCTAGTGGTGCCACGACAATTTCTTTATGGTTTCTGTACATTTTTAATGCAGTTCAAGTGCAGGGCTACTTTAAATCTTTTCACAAGCGTATGCAGCATCATTTTAATCCTATAGTTACGTTTCATCATCATTAGGTCATCAGTCCTAAGACTGGTTGGACGCTAACCTCCAGCTTCTCCTATCTTGTGCTAGGAGGATAGGAAGATAGGAAGTTACGTTTAATAAGATAGGAAGTTATGTTTAATAAAATAAATTTTAAATATACAGGCGATTCATGTAAGTGCTCGTAAGAAGGATCTTTTTTTTTAATGGAATATAGGAAGTTGGAATATAGGAATATAGGAAGTTGGAATATAGAATGGAATATAGGAAGATAGGAAGTTAAGTTTAACAAGATAGGAAGTTACGTTTAATAAAATAATTTTTAAATATACAGGCGATTCATGTAAGTGCTCGTAAGAAGTATCTCTTTTTTAATGGAATACTTATGATCTAAGTGATTTGTTGAATATATTAATGCTTTATTTGTTTTCCATTTACTTATTGTCGGCATGCTAGTTTGTAGTAACTTCTGGCTTTCTCTAAAACATTAGGTAAAAAATTATTTTCTTCTGTCTGTATACCGTTTTTGAAATTCATAACGTTATTAGGCTTTATTGCGTATACTTAATTTTTGAAATTAAATACCTTGTAACCGATAACGATTTGGTTAAAAAGCACGGTACTCGATTTGGTGTAGCAATCGTTTCATTATAAATAAACAATTATTTAGAGTCAGCATCTAAACTCCTGGACAAAATTAACGTATTAGTGAAACTTCACACTCTTACTTTTAATTTTTCGAAGGTCTAATTATAGTATCTACGTGATATTATAATTAAATGATTTCAATTAATGGTTAACAAATTCGAATGGTATTATCGAGGAAAAACATGAATAAACAACAGAAATAAACAATAATGTCAAATCCAATGAAAACATTGTTAATGAAAAACTTTAGAAACAAAATTGCAGATGAAATTAAATCGTAACAATTTGAATTGAAGAGTCATAGGGGCAGATATGTAGCGCTTAGCTGATCATTTTAGTGCATCCCATAGATACACTAAAATGATCCCATAGGGTCTAGCTTTCTTTATGACCAGTCCATAGTTGGAATATTCACAAATCGAAGGTAGTTCAGTAGCTCTCTAGCAACGTGGGGCCGAGTGCTATCCCGCATAAAAATAAGATAATCCCGACAAATGGCATCACATGTTCTTCTATGATGTTTTCTATGTAGAAATTTGCATTCATGGATCTTCCTTGCATAGGAACAAAATCTGTGTGACCATCGAAACAAATTCCTTCCCAGAATATTATTGATCTACCAAAAAAATGGGATTCTCGGAGAGATATTGCAGGCAGAAAACTTTTCTCCTGGCCTCCGCCAGACACGTTGACGTTCATCTGGCGAATGAAGACTTATTCTTGTTTCGTCTGAAAATAAACTCACTTCCAGTCGTCAATGGTCCAATTACGTGTTCTCTTGTAAAACGCAGTATAATAACTCTATGCTCTTTGGTGAGTAATGTTGTAAAGGCGGCGACTGACTTGAGCCGAGCTTTGTAATGTAATGATCGCTGCGAGCATTACATTACAAAGCTCGTGATTAAAACGCAGCGAATACTTACTTCGAATGCTCGGTTCAACAGTGCTCCACTTTATTTAGTCGATTTCAGTATGGCGAACCTAGAAGTTGCGAGTACTACGTTCATTGCAATGGGATATTGCTACCTAAAACTTCTAAGGAAAAAAAAAAAAAAGAAAAACGGTGGCGGCAGACAAATCTATTTAGAGAAAGAAGTGTTAACAGTGGAGCTATATTACTGACAATCTTAAAGAACCAAGAAATTAGTGGACAGTACAAAAATTTTGTTCGAATGTCCTCTACAGATTTTGAATATCTAATTAATTCAATTGGGCCAAAAATTGCGAAACAATAAAATATAAAATCTGTTCTTGAGACCACTGCATTTTTATTATAGATATTATGTAGCACAATTATTATTTAGATATGTAGCACAAAACAAACGCATACGATGGTCAGAGCGGAAATATGTCGACTGGATAGATGATTTCATGAGTTCGAGTACGCTCCCAATGAACACGTCGCTGCCTGTACTGACTTGTAATGTAACAATCAAAGAGATTCGTAAGAAAACCGACAGTCTAGTGGAGCACAATTATTGTTCGACTCGAGCGGTTCGGTTCACTGCGCGTTTTCGGACACTGACTACCGAATGCTCGTATTACATTACATTACAATACAATACAAAGATCGGCTCAAGTCAGTGGCCGCCTGAACAGTTCCTACATTAAGCGTTATCCTGACCGTTCGTCCAGGAATTGCTATATTTCGAGCTGCCATTAGGGCCCTGCTTAGCTTTAAACTGGTAGAATGCATGCTTCTTAAGGCGACTTACATAAGATATAGCTCATATCTTGCACCAATTTTGATAAAAAAAAAAAATGAATAACGATTTTGTAATTTCAAAATACTAAATTTGGCATTTAATACAAAATACTAAAGTACCAAAAACACTGTATATATGTGGACTACTTAAATTATATTATATTAATGCTCATGTAAGTAATTTTGACAGTGATTTAACTAAAACGACTTGATGGTCCTGAGTCCAATCCTGTGACCGAAAAACAATTTTGCTCGCTTCAAAAGATGTAAAATTAAATAACACCATCCCTTATACAGGCATTACGAAAGACAACTAACTAATAGGAGTAATTTTTATTAAAGGCCAATAGTAAATATCTTATTCTTATAGTGAATTAGGTATGGAAATTTGCGTAAAAAAAAAACACAAATAAAAATCGATCGTGGAATAAAGTGGTTCGCACTGAATATTATTATTAGAAGACCGCCAAATAAAAGTTACAATATCTTAAATAGAACCATGACCTAGTTCTGATGTGTGAAATTTGGGTTACTTATATTACGTTTTAATTTTAATACCGAGATATAGCGACAAATATTATTAAATTTTTATAAGACTGGTGTATAGGTCAAGTTAGAAATATAACCCAAAAAAATATTCGGTTTCTATAATCACGGTCACAGATTAAACAATAATTGTTCTCGATAAGATTCTATGCTAATTAATTTCGGTTATTCTTGTTGTTGGAATATTTGCGAAAAACACACTTCGCCGATATCTGGCGAATAATCTGGGAAAATCGAAATACATATTTCTCTTGAAACTAGACTACGGAACGTCCATATTTTTTGTGTATTGCAAACGATGACGACGATATGTAAAAACCTAGCGAAAATACTCCGGAATAATGGGCCAGGAATCCGGGACAGGTCAATTACTTCATAAATTTACCAATGAAATACTGGAAAATTTACAGGAAAATTGTGTAAAGTGTATAGAATAAATTCCCTTCATTTTATTTAGTACTTCAAAAAATTAGTTATTTCTACAACTTTCATTTTAACTTCATAGATTTCTTTTGCGAGGACCAAAAAATATATATCATTATATTACACATTAGTAATGCATCTATTCCCGAGAGTTGCAACAGAGTCGAACTCAGGCCACCATTATTACTAAAGCTGTGGGCGAGCGCTGCATACCATTGGCGCTTCACGTGGGGCATGAATTTTTACTGCAACGAACGTGTCGTTTATCAAATCCACAAATCTTAGCTATTCTAATAATATTCATAAAATTTCATTATAAAATTTCGTCATTAAATTGTAAACGATAGTATAGTAATTCACCGAAATAACTAAATAATTTTAACGTAAGGGTGCGATGATACCGCTGAAATGAGGTAAGTGGTCGACGAATCATAGTGGAGGGGGATCAACAATGCATTTTTCACGACCGTAGGGTAGTTGATTTATTGATTGAAGTGTACGTACGGTCACCGCTGTGTTAGTTGAAACGTTTTAATTTAATTATAAAGTATGTTATACGTGCGAATGCTCAGAAAACGTTTATATGTCCACCAAGTGAAGGTTTATTGGTGAATTTGATGACTTACTCTATGATAGAGCGAAAATAATGTGTAAAGTATGCTATAAAGCCTTAATGTGCTGGTCCAAACCCGACTGTACACGTCACGTGAATTCTGTGCAACATAGAAAACAGGACGTGCCTTTGCAAACTCAATTTACGTTTGATTTATTGTTGATGTTGATAGTCTGTAATATTCCGCATCACATACTAGATAAAGAACTATTTCGAAAGTTTTGGCACCAATACAATACACAGTTCAAGTTACCAAGTCGCAGAACATTATGGTGCTATATATCAACTGTACGCGACGACATTATAGAGAAGATTACACTTAGATTACAAAATAGACGACTGCGGTTATGTGTTGACGAGACGATCGATCGTAAAAAAATATATTGTGAATATTATAGTACGTGTACTGGACTCTCCACAATTGACATTTTCATTGCTATTAGCTAGCAAAAGACTCACTGAATTTACTGTCAATATAATTACGCAGGTGGTGCTGGAGACGTTAGAAAAATTTCAAGTGGCAACAAGTCAAATATTAATGTTTGTGACCGATGGTGCCGCGACAATATGTTCAGTAGGCCGTTCTCTTTCACAACACGGTTGTAGAATGTTACATATTACGTGCATGCTTTACATCGTGTGGCAGAAACTATTCGACAATGTTTTCCCAAGGTAGATGCATTAATAGCTAGTACAACAAAAGTGCTTCTAAAAACCTCCTAAACGTCTTCGCGAGTTTCACAGGAAGCATCCTGGAATTCCAGAACCACCAGAGCCGATCCTTACAGGTTGGGGAACATGGTTAAAGGCAGCTTTTCATGATGCTGAAAATTTCCAGTAAATAAAACCTGTAATGCTACAGTTCAATCCTGCCGAGGCAGGAAAGGAAAGGCAGACAATTTCCAGATATTTACATTGAAACTGATTTAAAAACTATTCATACTAATTATAAAGAAGTGCATGACGCAATAGAGAAATTACAAAATAGTGCGTTGGCGTTAGCAAATAATGAATCAAGTAAATTCGCTGCTATACGTAATCTTCATGATGCAAGAAAGTGTGTGAAACAAAAGTTCGAAACTGTGTTAAAGAAGGACACCGATATTAATAGACCAAGACAAATTTATAATCATCATCATGAGTTCTAAGACTGGTTGGACGCTAACCTTCAGCTTCTCCTATTTTGTGTTAACCTACGCATTTCGCTAATTGTGCTACAACCTACATCCCTTACTATTTGCAGTAGTCTAATCTAGGCCTACCTCTGCCTTTCTTCACTCCTATTTCTGCCTCCAAAATATCGCAGACTATTCCCCCACGTCTCAGCAAGTGGCCTACCATTCTATCTCTTCTCTTCTTTATGTTTTTCCACATACTTCTTTTCTCGCCGACTTTCTCTAATACTTCTTCATTTCTAACCCTATCAGTCTACGGTATTTTCATCATTCTTCGGTAACACCACATCTCAAAAGCTTCTAATTTCTTCCTACTTGCTTCCCCTACCATCCAGGTTTCGCAACCGTATAGTGCCGTGCTCCGTACATACGTTTTCAAGAATCTATTACTTGTTTCTAAGTTTATTACCCCCGAGCATAAAAGTGCTTTCTTTTTGTTAAAAGCTACTTGACCCTGCGCTATTCTTTGTTTTATATCTTTATCGCTTCATCCATCCCAATTTATTTTACTTCCTAAATAAGTGAAGTCTTTAACTTCCTCCAATCTTTCACTATTAATTTGTACTTTCGTTTTTGCTCTGCTCTCGCGCCCTCTGCACACTAACATTTTAGTTTTGTTTTTATTCACCGTCATTCCGTATTCCTCTGTCAACACTGCCACTGCATTTCGTTCAACGCTTATTCTAATTCCTCCTTACTAGATGCTAATACTGCTATATCATCCGCGAATCTCAGCATTTTTAGTTTCTGTCCCTGTACTTTAATTCCGAAATCCACTCTATCTTTTACCACATTAATCGCCTCTTCGATGTACAGAATAAAAATTAGTGGTGATAGCGTACATCCTTGTCCTACTTCTTTTTGTTTGCTCTTTGTATAGATTGTGTACTACTCTCCTATCTCTATACTTCATTCCCGCGCTCTTTAGTATCTCGAACATTTTCCCATCTTACATTATCAAAAGCTTTTTCTAAATCTACAAATCCTATATAAGCGTTCTTTCCTTTTTCTATTGTTTTCTCTAACATTACTCTTCGCGCCAGAATAGCTTCGCGAGTTCCCCTATTTCGCCTAAATCCGAATGGGTCTTCTCCTAGTATTTCCTCCGCTCTATTTTACATCCTCTTCTGCACTATTCTGGTTAAGATTTTTGACGCGTGGGAAGTTAGGCTAATCGTTCTAAAGTTGTCGCATTTGTCGGCTCCTCTCTTTTTCGGTATAGTAACGATAATGTTCCTCTTATAATCCTCCGGCATCTCACCCGTTTCGTATATGTATTTTACCAGTTCAAACATCCTATTTACTACTTTCTGTCCCGCACATTTCAAAATTTCCGCCTGTATTTTATCTACATCCGGCGCTAAATTTGTAATGATAGTGCTACTAATGCTAGTGCATCTACAGATCCGTTAAGTGAGTGCAAAAAGCATTTTTAATAATGTGTCTTCTCCAGCAATATGCTCAGACATATCGTTCGTGATTTGACGTCATCAATCATTTTTTTAAATAGTACAATACATTTTTCAGATTAATGCTTGTAGTCAAGCTCTTCCCAAATAGGGAAATATTGTACACTTTACATTTATTTTGCAAATAAAGGCCAAAATAATAATGGATATTTAATGATATAAATTCTACGGTTATAAGGTTAAAAATGCTATTACATTAGAAATAATAATTCGAGTACGAGATATAATATTCATAAAGAGCTTAATGTAATCAACAATCTATAAAATATTTAAAAAACTGAAGGAAATAATGAAGAACCCAACTCAAGAAAAGGCCAATGTAGTTGATAATTAGAAACAAAGAAAAACGCAAAGATATTGTCCAAAATGCATCCCATTAAATATATTAATTATTATTCAATATTAATATATTTATTTTAATAAATATATAAATTAGTATTAATAGTGGGCTCAATTACTAATTCCTAGCTTTTTTTTTATCGAGCCAGGTCAACGACTTCACCGCCCAAAATTCGGTATTTAATATGAATTGTAGGCCATATAGATATTCGCATCGTATTTTTTATTTATTTTTTTTTTGTTTAACTACGCTGATGTATTTTTATCCCCACGCTTAGAAAACATTGCCAAATTCCAAGCTAACTCCTGAAAATCTACGTGCTTAAAATTGTTGGGATTTAATATTGCGAATACAAAAAAAAACTTGCAAGAAATTTAGCCAGAACGATGTATTAGATTGACAGGCACAGGCATCTTATTAATTTGAACAATTTATCTACCGATATAGATTCTGATTTTCGAAATACTTAGAGACCTTTTGAACAATAAATTACATGGTTGTAACAAAATTACTTTTTATTAAAAATCAATCTCTAATGAAGGTGTCTGTGAAAGACGCCATAACGATTTTTTTCTTGGTAATTAAAGATGGAACTGTACAAAAATTCAAGTTTCTGAAAAATCTGCTGAATGATTATAAAACATCGTAGTATTATGAAAAAAAAAACAACGATTTTTAAAAGTGATTTACTTTGAAATTAATTCACATGAACTAGTATACGTCTCAACTTTTGAAATTCTATGCAAAAATACAGTGATCTAATGAACTACTATTCTATGAACTACTGGACTAGAATATACTATTTAGACTAGGAACTATTTCTGATAAACGGCTTGCGATACAATTGACAAACTTTTTTTTCAAACACGAAAACTGAGATTGTCATAATGAAGGGGAATTCTGTTATTGAAGAAGAGCTTACAAAAACGTTTGTTGTAGAACAAACGACAAAAACGTTATTTTTATATAGTTCATAAAAAAGACATATTCAATCTTAGGCTTTCGAATATGGAGGGATCTTGATAAAACTTTCTCCAATGAAATAGAATTGTGTTACGAACTTGTCATGTTGGCCTGCATGCTCTAAGTGATAAAATTACAATCATTAATTCATAATCTTATATAGGTATTCATCTTTTTAAGTGGATTACTAAGCGAGAAGAGCTTCCGGAGGAAATTGATATTTAAAACATATTTTACCCATTTTTTCAAAGTGGTATAACATTTTAAAAATTAATGAGTTTTGGAAACGGTTTAGACATATCAAAATATTAAAAATTTTATTGGTCAAATTTTGGTGACCATGAAATGGAAACTTCCGTCTTATCCTATTCCATTCTTTTAAAATAATTCTGTGAGTCACATGCGTGGTTTTCATCTTCATCCCCATATGTACTTATTTGGTAGGGAATCGGTGTCTAATTTTACTTAGACATAAAGGGTCTTTCAATAAGGACGCTATATCGCTCGTGCAGGATGGTCATCGTGGCATGCGTTGTGTGGCACGTAGCGCCCTCCTGTTAGAACCACATGTCGTCGGTATCCGTATTATCAAGTTTAAGCCATAAGAAGTTGCTTACATCGATCTGTAGCGCTCGCCGTTGACGGTTATGGCAATGCTAGTTTCGTTTTGGAAGAAGTACGGACCGGTGATTCCGCCAGGCCAAAATCCTCACCAAACAGTGACTTTCTCGGGATGCATTTGGTGTATCTCGTGTGGATTGGTATAGTCCAAAATCCGACAATTTTGCGTGTTGGGTCTCGTCGCTAATGATTTAGCGAAATTTGGGTCAACTTGCAACTACTCCAGAGCCCAACCAACGAACACACCGCATAGTCTATGGTGGTTTACTTTAAGTTCCTGGGTCAGTGGGATTTTATACGGATGCAGACCCAAGTCCCGACGCAAAATTCGCGAAGTTTAAGTCGCAGAAAGGCCAAGTTCTCGTAAACGACGAAAAATTGACTGCCTCGGGTTTTCCCGTATACTCTCACGCACTGTAGCGATGTTTTAAGCATAGACTTTGCGTTTCGGTGATGTACGGGTGTTGGCTGATTATTTATCAAACCAGTTGACCCGAATTTGGCCACGCAAAGTCGAATAGTCGACTCGGCGGGATGGTTGTGGCGAGAATAAAGATCACGTAATGCGCGAAAAATTTCTCGAACGGAGCACTGACTTTGAAAATAAAATTTGATGTTTTGCACACGTTGTTGAACACTATAACCTTCCATGGTGGTTTGTCATACATTATTGAACAATTCACAACAAATTTGACAGATGTTGCTTTAACAACATGGCCGCTATAACCTAACAAATTTCGAGCGGTCCTATTGAAAGACCCGTTAAAAGTGAGGCAAACGTTTCTTTGAAAAGTGATTGAAAAACTTCCTGCTACTTTTTCCGTATGCAAATATGTTAAAAGGATGGTTATTTTATACACCTTTAATGTTATTTAAGTATACGTCAAGCCTTAATAGGAAGATTACTTTATTATTTATTGCACAACTTATTTATGTGCAGTGTTTGTATTGTATAACACTACGATCTTCATTATATGCGTATTATGTCATAGATGTTGATATAATTTGCCTTATTTATAGTTATTTGCCGTGGAGGAGAGAAGCCGAGGCACGAAAAATATTTCATTACACAATTTTTATCGTTTCCTCGTTTACTCTGTATACTTCATTTAATTAACGATGTTTTCATTTCATCGATACTATGTTCGTGCTATTAACAAACGGAGAAAACGCTGTTTATTTTGTTAATTGATTTTCTCGGAACCGAAACACGCGCCAAGTGCTGGAATGAAAATTGATTTGGTAAATTGTTTATTTTCTTTTTTGTTATCAACGTCGTTGACCAATGGGCTACCCGTTTCTTTCTTTATGTTGTGGTAGAGACCCTCTCACTACCACGTTATTTTCGCAAAAAAAAAAAAACTAAAAGTACAGCCTGTCAAGAATAGGAACAAGTCTCAAAACTGTGATATCGGGCCGCCCACGAGGTGCGCAGTAAGTAGCCTGGTCTTTACTCCAGTTCCATTGAGACCTTTGCAGAGTAAATGTCGATGAATAGATATTGAATGTGAATGTACACAGAGTTCCATCCGGCCGCGCGCAAGGTGCATCCTTTTCCCTCCGAATGCTGCCTCACTCTGTCTTCTACGCATCATAGAGAATCTCACACTTTTTCCTATTCTTGACAAGCTGTATTTCCACGTACAGCTTGTCAAGAGTTACACTGACTTTCTTGCTTTAAACGACGATAACTCATAACTTAATAAATTAACGACTTAATTTTTGTACCTAGTGTAATTAAGCCCACTAACCATGTTTTATTGTTTTGCTAATTACGAGTTAATTACTAGAACTTTTAGGTATTAAGTTCGCCATCGATCTGATAGGTTACAACATAATTAGATAAATAATATTCTTATTTTTCCTTCATATACAAACATAATTCATTAAAAATACTTAAATGAGTTTTTTTAAACCGATTGTCTACAATCTTATCAGTGTCTATTGTAACATAGAACACATATTACAATTACGCAATACTCGCACAATAAGGCAACGTTCATTTCATTGATAAAATATCGATTTATTTCTTGTACCTTTACTTTACGTACGACCTCGAATAGGTCAACAATAATATTCGTAATCGGAATTTCGAGAAAAAGACGTTAAAGAAGCCGAAGGCTTTCAAGAAAAATTCCCGTATCACCTTGTGTGGTAATCATTTTAATGAACTAAAGTATACACTTCGAATTGTGAGTTCGCTCAAGGATATGTCGTTAGAAGTCGTAAGTTGAGTCACCGCTAAAGAATATTCGATGGTGAAGAAAAATTACTTTGCTCCTTGACATCATTAAATAATTTACTACCAATAGTAGCAATGTCAAAAACTTTTTGTAGTAAACTCTTTAAAAGATTATTCGGTCAGGATATTGAAAAATTATAATTACACTAGGCACAAAAATTAAGGGATGTAAAGAATCCTAAATTTTTAGGCGATTTTCAAAGAGCTATAACCTGGAGAAAAATAGTCGCAGAGCAGTTTTAAAAAAAGCAAATTGAAGCTCCAAGTTTCTGGTTTTCAGATTTTGAGTTCAATATTTTTTATCATCGCCAGTTTTTTAGTAATCATAAGAAAACCATCAGAAAAATTCCAAAGTTTTGCTTGGCTTTCAAAGGGTCCACGGACTTTAATAATTTTCTTTTTCAGTGATTTCATTATAAAGCTTTTTTAGATGATTTTATCCTCTTTAATTTGAGCGGTCTAAAAACGTTGTACGGCGATTTTTCGCCGAATTATCGTTGTTCAAAGCAAAAAAGTCAGTTTTGACTGTGGCAATTAATTACTCGAGAAATAATGACCGTACAGAAAAATAAAACCCGCCACAGATAGGATTCGACATTAGGAATCAGCGTACCGTGTACGGTACTGATGAGAACTAATAAGTTCGAAACAGCTGTGTGTCGTTCGGTTCCGATCCGGGACAAATGTCGAATCCTACCTGTGGTGGGTTTTATTTTTTGAAACCTTATCTGATCGTGCAGAAACACGAGAAAGGGGTCGAGGATCGCTTCTGGGTATAATTCAATGCCTGGTGGGGCTTTAGCCCGAGGAGTAGTTGTTTCCTAGAGCGATTATGTAATAGCTTTGCTATTCGGGAACTATTTTGATAACCGCTTGGCGGTTTGGTGGTTCCTTTCTCGATTTCCGACTGATATGTTACTGACAGAGATCGTATCGATAAAGATGTATACGCCATAGAGTTCATTCGGCATTTGTCCTGAATCGGCGTACCGGTTATGGCACTGATGACAACTAATAAGTTCGAAACAGCTGCATGTCGTTTGGTTCCGATCCGGGACAAATGTGGAATCCTACCTGTGGCGGGTTTTATATTTTGAAAAGTATTCTTTATAAGGCGTAGTTATTGGTTTATGATAAAAAAAAAATCAGTGCGAGACTGTTGATTGAAAAAGGATAAAAAATTGCGTATTTAGGGATATTCGCTTAACTTGGCATAATCTTGCAAATAATGGATAGACCAAGAATGTTGACTGTGTCTTTTCAACCTCAAAGTATTCCAAACAAAACCTGAAAATTCTAAACCGTTTCGATTTTTTTTTCATTGTGTTCGGAATTATTGAATTTGTCGTTTTTGCTAAAAAGCAATTGAAGGATGAATTTCTCATTTTTATTAATTTTTTTTAGGCTGAAAATGTTTTTTTAGCAGTAATTCATATTCTTTTTTTTTTTTATCAAAAGATGTTAATTGTAGTAAGAAAAAAATATTTCCCGTGCAGTAGTGTATAAAATTATACACTTTTTATATATGTATAGTGTTTCAGTTGGAACAATAGGATTCGAATTGCGCTTGAATTGTGCGTAGTTTCAACGGAGATATGTAAAGATATCACACACACATCTTTGAAAAGAGAAACATATTTTCCATCTAAATAACTGTGATTAGATTATTATAAATAAAACAGCTTGGAATTTTTAGTAAAAAAAAAAAAAAAAAAAAAAACAACACGCTAACTTACATCATCTAAGACTAGTTTTTTTTTTATTGACAAACAGGTGTTCGACCAAAAACTAACTAACGTACGAAACAAAAGACGCTTGGAAAAGCTAATTTTCGTCAATATGTCCTCAAAAACAACATCGACAATGAGTACCTATTAATTTTTTTATATCTCTTATAGTTTGAACTTATTTTAAAACAAGCAAATTCATCCACCCAGCATAATGAACAGAAAAATAATGGCCTCTTATTGTTATTATTGTACACGTAATATGTTTTATATTACTTATATTCCTCACATATCGCTTAATCTTTTCCTAATCATTATCATTAATTACATTGCCATTGTTTGTTGTCTATGTATATACAATTTAACAAACACATCGTTTAATGTTTCGAACATTCCATTCATGTAGTGTATGCAGACACTATTTGGAATAACTCACATAATTAAATCGTTAGCAATGCTGTTATTATTTTGGTACTACAAAATATGCTGCAGTAAAAACAATTTTTTTTACAGAAAAATTGTCAATATAAAACAACCAAATCACTTGACGAATATTTTGTATACAAGCAGACTAGATATTTATTACTAATTAATCAATTTGTAATTGACACTGAGATCTCTGTGAAGTCGAATCCTAGTAATTACGCAACTAAAAATAAAATTTCACAGGTCCAAGGGTTTTCCCAAAAGTTATTTCTCAAATAGTACCCTCAAACGAAAAAATTCAATGGGGTTAAATCTGAAGACCGAGGAGGTCATTCCAGAGGTCCCCTTCGACCAACCCTCTGCCCAGGAAATATTTCGCTTGGATAGTGTCAGATATTTTTTGCATAATGGTGATGGATTGCTATATCTCATTGAAACTAGGTTTTACCCCTGGAACATCTAGATCGTTAAGATTGGGGAAGAAAACGGCAAGTACTGGGACTAATAAGCAAAGGCCCCCTGAAATTCTAATGTAGACGAAATTCGGCGAATAAATAGAAGGTATTAAGAAAATAATGAAAAGGGCTATTTCATTTTTCCTTAAAGCCATTTAGGGGCTGAAAATACTATCCAAATTTGTGAATAATTTATTTTTTCAATGAGTTCGTAGCAGTAAAGAATAGCGATGACCTATTTGTACCAAAATATGTTGTTTCACTTAATACGTTTATCGCTCCTAAAACCAATTTCTTCATTCCTCTTTATCGGGGTTATCGACCCCCACAACACGAGCAAATTCGGTCGGCCGTTAAATAATTTTTACGTTTTTATTATTTTTTTGTTAATATTTGTATAATCTTAATTTCATTCATCATCATTAGGTCATCAGTCCTAAGACTGGTTGGACGCTAACCTCCAGCTTCTCCTATCTTGTGCTAACCTACGCATTTCGCTAATTGTGCTACAACCTACATCCCTTACTATTTGCGAGCAGTAGTCTAATCTAGGCCTACCTCTGCCTTTCTTCACTCCTATTTCTGCCTCCAAAATATCGCGGACTATTCCCCCATGTCTCAGCAAGTGGCCTACCATTCTATCTCTTCTCTTCTTTAAGTTTTTCCACATACTCCTTTTCTCGCCGACTTTCTCCAATACTTCTTCGTTTCTAACCCTATCAGTCCATGGTATTTTCATCATTCTTCGGTAACACCACATCTCAAAAGCTTCTAATTTCTTCCTACTTGCTTCCCCTACCGTCCAGGTTTCGCAGCCGTAAAGTGCCGTGCTCCATACATATGTTTTCAAAAATCTCTTCCTTGTTTCTAAGTTTATTACCCCCGAGCATAAAAGTGCTTTCTTTTTGTTAAAAGCTACTCGACCCTGCGCTATTCTTTGTTTTATGTCTTTATCGCTTCTTCCATCCCAATTTATTTTACTTCCTAAATAAGTGAAGTCTTTAACTTCCTCCAATCTTTCATTATTAATTTGTACTTTCGTTTTTGCTCTGCTCTCGCGCCCTCTGCACACTAACACTTTAGTTTTGTTTTTATTCACCCTCATTCCGTATTCCTCTGTCAACACTGCCTCCATTTCGTTCAATGCTGATTCTAGTTCCTCCTTACTAGATGCTAATACTGCTATATCATCCGCGAATCTCAGCATTTTTAGTTTCTGTCCCTGTACTTTAATCCCGAAATCTACTCTATCTTTTACCACATTAATCGCCTCTTCGATGTACAGATTAATAATTTCATTAAGGTATTTAAAAATAATACTCGTGTTTTGATTCTTGTCATTTTTAATATTTTTCGTGTAACCATAGAATTTTCAAATTAAATATTTATAATGTTTTTCGCACTTATTTGTAAAATAAATGTAAAGTATGCTGTATTGCAAAACTATTACACTATTCTACAGGGAAAAATATATTGTTGTTATTTAAAAACAATCGATCGAATGATATGTTATCTATACATCAAAACGTGCCCAACGAAAAAATGAAATCGACGTGTCCGAAGACTTTACTCAACAATAAACGTCAATAAGGATATTAAATTTGCTCAAGACTTCTCTAACGTACCGTATACACATAGTTATGTGCCTATAGACAAAGAGGAAATGACTTAAACCGAATCACACAGGAAATTAATGGAACTGCGATATGGTGCATGCAGTAAAATTCAATTTGCCATGGGCCAAGGATAACGACTGAAAGCAGTTAAATCAACCAAATTAGGATTATCGCCAACGCGTGTTCCGCGGGAAAACAAAATGGAAAAAGAAAACGCTTACCAAATCCGAAAAATATACCATCAATTCCAAACCAACCTTCCTCTGTTGCGAATAACAAAAACGGACTGTTTACGGCTGCTATGGAGATATGATAGATTAGAAGAACCCATTCGTGATGACAGGACGACTGGGACAGAATTCAAGTGCGTACGCCGCAGTGGCGTACTTTTCCAAGGGGGTAAAAATAGGTAATATGTTTTAATTTCTGTGAATGTTTGAATAGAGGACAATAATTCCTGTACGCTTTTGACTCTACCTGATATTTAAATAGAGCTATATGTAAAGAAAAAATGTGATACTGTTTAGTCCTATTTACTATTTATTAGAAGTTTTATGTAACATTCATACATATTTTCAGTAGAATAGCATTTTCAAATACCTGAAAGAATTTGTCAAACATTTTGGGTCTTCCCTGCTTCGCCCTTAAAACAATCACGAAAACCTATCCTATCTACCGACAGGGTAGACTTTCGTGATTGCCTTTAGGGATTTTTGCCAAATCTATTGATTTATTTTTCTTCCAAGTTTACGTTACAGTTATCTTTGTTGACTTTTTGCTACTTGTTAACTGAAAATGTTTTCCACTGCTTAAGTTATTTCAAAGTCCTGTAAAAATTCTGGGAAACGAATGATTTTTCAGTAATTTTTCTCGTTAAAATTGTATTTGATTATATTTTATTTTAACAATCTCATTGTAGGGACTATCTACTATTTTACAGAACTGCCCTAATTCATGTTGCAGACAAAATGTGTCGTAACCTGGTGGATTTCATAGACCAGTTTGGTGTAAAATCAAAAGTGCTTAATCCCTATCATTAGTGAATAGTGTGGCGCCGTTGAATGGCCTCCTAGATATTCGGATCTTAGCCCACTTGATTGTTTATACATTGGAAAAATGCATAATATACAATAAATAGATTTTCAATAATTTATGATTAGTTGAACATTTGTTAAACTTAGTAGAGGCATCTGGAACGTTTCAGCATCTAATATATTAATTTTATTATGTTTTAAGTTCGGTTTAGTTACATTTAACACGCTATTACTAACGAACACATAATATTTAATTATCCCATTTAATGATAAGATTCATTACACTACTAGTAGTATAATGCATCCATTGCATAACTCATTTTGATAATCAATTATAATCAAAAAATAAAAAATCTAGAGACAATGCACTTATTATTTATTATAAATATTAATGAGACTTTTTTCTTTATTTTAAAATGCATATATACCAGGTGATGTGGTCAGTTGGTCTCGGATGCAGTTAAAATGAAGTTATACGTATTATAATGTAATGATGTAATGGTAACTAATGAAGCTTCGTTGGCATGCCTTTTGAAACCCAGTTATAGTGTATACCAAATGTCTGTAAATGACGTAAAGCACTTATCTTGATCAGAAAGGTAAGAACTCAGTAAGAATGATCACCAGAATACTCGTATTATAGTTGTTCCCGAAAATTATCGTCACAGTTTTACCGATCTGTCACGGAATGGAATGATTTAAAACGTTTGAGTCGAAATAGTTGGAGATTACATATCGGGGTTCTTATCATAATTTATTTCCAGCATATTCCAGCCAAATTTACCGGGATAACTTACTAAAGACACGTGGAATCTACAGGAGGTGCCCACTTTATTTTAGACTTGTGTCTACCAAGCACTACCAAATAGATATCTGAAAGACGCGGATCCTTGAATGACCACCTCATTCTCCTGATTTAAGGTGGAATCTTGAAAATTACGAATTCAGGCATTACTATTTTCAAAGTAGGCAGCTCGTATTGATTTCTCTTCGGTCTATTTCAGTAGAATTTACCAAACTAACGTACTAGAAGTTAAATGGATCAACAAGAAGACGTTAAACAAGGTTACATTTTAGACTCGTGTATACGAAGCCTTGCTACAGAGTGAAGTAAAAAAAACATGTATATACAATATAGAAAATATATAATAAAATTTCAAATTACATTTGATAAAAACCATTTCGTTTAACAATATTTAAACGCTACCCACATTCGATTATTGTTGGCTTACAATAAATAGTTTTACTTTCTTTCGAAAGCTATTTACTGAACGATATATTAAATAATCATTTAGGCTATTATGAATAACGACTGCATTATATGAAAATTATCGCTGAAACAGGTTAAAAATGCGATAAGGTTAAACAGAAAGAGAAGTAGAAAGTAGTACATTTATATCACGTATGTTATACCTAAATGTTAAATTATCCTGCAGATAAGATGGCGAGGAAGCTTGAAGTGAATTGTGAACAAACACACTCACATTATATTTGTATATTTTAAATCAGTTAAGCACATTAATTCATTCTGAGATATTTCTTGAGAAAATATAGAATACATTCAAAGTAGCCAGCCCGTATTGATTTCTTATCGGCGAATATTTATTTATAATAATTATTCTCGAATAGCCACCTCATCATCCTGATTTGATCCCACTGGATTTTTGAGTTCTTTCCCGCCTATTCCAGCTCAAACTACTAGAATAATATGCGAAAGATATATGGACCCAACAGGAAAGTACCTCACTTTAACTCGTGCCTACAAAGCACTCCCAAATAGATGCATTAAAAGACGAACGTTTTCGAATGGCCACGTCATCATCCCGATTTAATGTCATCAGGTTTTTTTGTGTTATGTCCGATCTATTGCAGCCCAATATACTAGGTTAATTTGACAAAGAGCTATGGATTCAACAAAATAACCTCACTGTATTTTACTCGTAGCTCGTGCCTACGAAGCACTCCCAAATACATATATATTAAAGGATGAGGATCTTAAAATTGACCAACTCATCATCCGGATTTAACCTTACTGGATTTTTTGTGTTCTTTCTAGCCTATTCTAGCCTAATTTACCAGATTAGCGTACAATGTATACATGGAATGTGTCACTTTAATTTACTCGTGCCTACAAAGCGCTTCTAAAGAGTTATATTAAAAGACAAGGGTCTTTGAATGGCCACCTCATCATCCGGATTTAAACCCACTTAGTTTTTTTGCGGTTTTCTGGCCTGTTCCAGCCCAATCTACCAGACTAACTTTCCAAGGACATGTGAATCGAACAGGAAAGTGTTTCACTTTATTTTACAAGTCATTAGTTTATATGAAGCATTCCCAAATAGATATATTAAAAGACGAGGCTTTGATAATACCAATGGGGCTAATCAGGCACTGGATTTTTTCTGGGATGACTTGCAAAGTTTATTGGTGGATGTAGAATACGCTATTTTCCGGTTTACTTTTTCTGTTTTTAATTTATTTTGGAATACGTTAAAATTTGATTTAGACAGACGGGACTCATTTAAGGGGCGCAATTTGCAAGAAATCGAGACTGGCTAAATAAGTCGCCTATTCAGAGCACTCTCTTTAAAGTACATTCAAATAATTTTTCGGTTTTATCGAGGAGTGGAAAATGGCTCTTTTATTAGTGGTGCTCGGCACTAGAATCATGGTTTTTCAACCCTTCCGCGCGAAAACTGTTTAATTTCACCCCGCCACGACCCTCCTTAAAAACGCCCGCATCGCCGGTCGGTCGTGTTCAACTCGAAGGCAAAATCATTTCCATATACATCATAAGATCACTATCAGTTTTCAAATTTAACAAGGGATTTTCACACGGTACACATTTTGAATAATACAATAATAGACGGCGAGTTGAATGAGATTTGCTCTGGCATTATCTTCTATCACCCGTCCCGAAAATGCACACGGCACACAACGAAGACTGATTAAAAAATCGCCTTGAAAATCTTTTTAATTAAAGTTACAATTTAATAACATTATCAGGCCTTAGCGGGCGATTCGCAGGATATGCGTCAGCCGAATCCTGCACGAGAATGCATATTGCGGAGAATGCTTTCGAGAGACTAAATACACTACTCGAAAAAATTAAGGGAACAAAAAAATTCTGAAAAATTGTCAGTGATTTTTGAAAGATTTTATGAAAAATGGTCGTATTGAGATGAAAAAAAAAAAAAACATTTTGAAGCTTGAAGTTTCTAATCTTCAAATCCTCTCGTAAAAACAAATTGATAATTTGATGAGTATTGAAAGCGAAATTGTAGGCAAAGTAAAGAATTTTTTTTCCATCTTGCTGATCATTAAATGATATTTCAAAGCAATAAACTTGTTCCTTTAATCCCCTTCAAAACTTTCATTATTGGAGAGAAAAAAAGACGTTCGATGGATTAACTGAAAGTTTACAGGGCTATAAGGAGTATGATAAGCTAAAAAAAAAAACCTGGCAACATCAGTCTTTTTCTCAATATTTGCAAAGTGGCGGTAGGTTTTTAAAAAAGTCAGAAAATCATTTTTTGTACTTTTTTCAAATGAATAGCGAGGGTAAAAAAATTTTGTACTCAAAACCGACATTTATAGTGTTTTTATTCATGTTTCCAATATCATTCTTCGATTCAGGGTCAATAGAGAGGTGACGTCATCAAATCGGTGACATTTGCGTTTTAAATATTTACGAAAGTTGTACGAAATTCAGAATGTATAAATAGGTTATTGAAATTTTACAGCGAATTATTTATGTAGTTAGTAGGAATAATACATGGTGGAAATTTTACCTAGAATTAATTCTGTAATTCGGATGTGGAAGATTTCAATAATTCCCGAAACAGACCGATTATTTATTTTTGTTTCCCACACTTAGGGGGTAATGACCTTTACTTATATCTCGACATCGGGGAAGCTAACAGGCTCTAACATTTTTCAATTGTAAAAGGTATGTCGAGTGACAAATCATTGGAAGGGTCGCATTCAAAAAGGTACAATGCACACCTCATTTCCATTTTTTTTTTAATTATTTCCTTAAAGAAATACTTATTTTTATGGTCATCACAGTATCGTAAAAGGTGTAGATATTTCCAAATAGGTGAACTGGACCACGCGGTCCAATTGACTGGCCGTCGAGATCTCAAGATCTTAGCCCACTTGATTTATCCTTATGGGATACTTGACAAACTAGGATTTTTGAAACAAAACCTAGCAATAAAATAAAAAAACAGTGTTTTACGAATTTTGAAATTTATATTCGAATTATAGAATCTATTCCAGTCAAGATTTACGCCCTGTATAATTTTAATGGTGTTACCCATAGTCGATATCTTTGTCGTTCCTTCTGTAATATTATCCAAAACACCTTCTTCGACAGTGACAGTGTGTAGAAAAGTGTTCGATTATATCAAAGAAATGACTTATTTTAATAAAATAAAATTATGAATTATTTATTAAAATAATTCACACCTCACAAAAATATAAAAAGATATACAACCAATCCCTGAGACTAGTCCTGGGAATGATCCTATAATGCGTCCTGAATTTAGATGAATTTTCGTTAATACGTTTATTGAAGTTAGATTTTTGGTCAAATTTAATTTTTCTCGCATAAATACATGAGACTTGCGTGTATTTAAATTGAAATACACAGGGTGCTCCAGGATTAGATCTTCAATCAAAAATAAATATTTTGTGGTTGAAAACAAAATAATTTATGGTTTTGTCAGAAAATTACGCAGAATTTATCAAAAATGGACTACAATATACAAGTATGTATACAAAAAGTACAGAAATGTCTATCTGGGACAATAACGTTACTCTTTATACTAATTTAAGGATTATTCGAGCTCCCAGGTATGTAAGTAAATATGAAACAGGAATTTTTATATATAGAAAATACAAGTTTATTGTATGAAAATGATAAATTCGAAATATTGCCCATTGCTAGCTATACATCTTCCCATCTCTCTGACAATTTGTGGATTCCATGCCAAATAATTTCTTGCTCTCTTGAGGCAAACCAGTCATCGAGCCATTTTCCTACATTTTCGTAAAAAGTGAAGCCCTTCTCAGCAAGTGCGTGTCCCATCGATGCAAATAAGTAGTAATCGAAGAGAGCCAAGTCTGGCGAGTAAGCCGCATGCGAAAGTATTTCCCAACTAAACGTCTCAATCGTTTCATTGACTAGTTTTTCTGTGTGTGATGGCGCATTATCATGAGGCAAAATCATTTTGTGTTGTTTTTTTTTTGATATTCTGGTCGTGATGATCCGCCTGGCGTTACCCATGATCTTTTACGCTGAGAATTCTTGAAATATATCCACTTTTCATAGCCAGTCACAATTCGATGGAGAAATGACTTTCTTTTGTACCTGGAGAGCAGCATTTCGCAAATGGTTTTTCGGTTTTCCTGTTGTCTTTCATTCATTTCATGTGGAACCCATTTTCCCATCTTCTGGATCTTTCCCATGGCTTTGAAACGTATGGAGACGGCTTTTCGTGTAACATATAATTGATCCGCGAGTTATTGTTGCGTCTGAGCGTCATTCTCATCCAACAATGCTTGCAATTCGCTATCTTCAAACTTTTTCGGTGGTCTTCCACATTCTTCAATTCTCACGTCAAAAGTGCCACTTTTGACCACTCAAAGTACTGTGATTTACAAAGAGCATGCTCACAGTAGGCTTCGACAAGCATTCGATGCGATTCTGCAGCAGTTTTCTTCAAATGGTAAAAGAAATCAAGGCTGTCCGCAAATCGTAGTTTCGAGGCACAAAATTCGACATGTTCAATGCTATTAAAAACGATGTTGTTGTCTGAAACTTGTATTGTTGTGAGATAAAAACCTTTATCAGTAACAGCTAAACCATCTATGGGCAAATTCCGGCTTCATATTTACATATCTGGTATGTATGTACTTGCATGTCTTATAAATAAATAAAAAAAAATTAAAAATAAACATAAGATTTTATTTACAAAATAAAATTATACGTAATTTTATTTGGCAATATAATTAAACAATAAGGTTTTCTAGTGGTTATTTTATGATTGCCAATGATAATGAAATTCTTCTTACAAATGTTTAAAATATAAATATTTGTTATACCAAGAACGACGATTTATAGCAAATTCGTTACAGATATCGGTGGCATCACGGTGTGGTTGCTCTACAAAACGTTGCCCAAAAAAAGCGAATTGTACTGGAGTGCTGAACTTCTTGGTTACTTTCAGTTAAATAACCGTTTTTGTACCAAAGAATATTTAAACTAACGCTGTTGCTTGTTCGAACATAGATAGTTATTAATTCAATACTGCAGCTCTATGTAAAATAAATATTACTCAAGATATTATGTAGCTCTATGGGCAGTGCTTTCGTAAAGGAATGAATAGATTCGTTAAAAATTCAAGGGATAATTTTTTGTAAAAAATATGCCCTTCACATTGCGTAATATAAAAAGGGCGTTATTTACGAAAGCCCTGTATAATTTACAGGGCTTTACATTAAAATTCAAGAACTCGATGAAATCCGAAAGTCTCAACAACATTTTTCCATATTAGAATATGGAAGAAAGCAAGCGTAAACTTTATACTAAATACACCGTCAAAAGTTTTGGGCCCCAGATGTTTTGTATTAGTAAATAATTTTTTTTTTAATATTGTATTTGTTTTTCGAAGTATGTCTTTTCTAAATGTGTTTTTTGTAATACAGGAATAATTTTTAAAAATTTACTCGATTAAAAAACAATGAGAAAACAGTTTGCAATTTTTCAGAAAATTCATTATGACAAAAATTAACAAAAATTTTTTTTAACAAAGTAAACTACAACTTGATAGTCAGTATGACCTCCTCTGCTGCTCAGTACATATTGACAAGTCTATGCATTGAAACAATCAAACGATTGATAATTTCTTGTTCCATTCCTCTATTTCTGCTGCAGCTAACTCTTCCGCATTTTGGGGTGGGTTCATGCGTTTGTGAATTGATCTAGAAACAAAATCCCACATGTTCTCAATGGGATTCATATGTGGGGAATTAGCTGGCCAATCTAATCGGGTAATATTTCCCTGTTCAAGTACCTCTTGAACAGTTCCAAGACTGTTGACGTTGTGTGTATATTATTTTATTACACCACTAATTTGAATAATTCCACCTACCTATTAACACCCCTGCGTGTAAGAAGTATAGTATGCCTATTTTAATTTTATCGGTGATTTTTATTTTCATCACATAAAATATGTTTTTGATTTTAAATTATTTACAGTTTTGATGAGATGTTTGTATGTGGTAATCTGTGCTTTTTTTTATAAATAAAACAAGTACCTAAACAGGTAGTTCTTATGTATAGGACAAATCGGCTTCAGATTCAGACATTTTTTTCAAAACGAAAAATTAATCGCACTTGTTTACGCAATCACCAATTTATTCGACAGATTTACACTATAAAAAATAGTTTTTCCTTTATTAAACTCTATCAAATTCAAAACCTAATCAAATCCTTCCAAATTCATTGGAAATGCAAGCATACAAACGAAATGTATCTGACCCACTTTCAAGAAATGTAAAATAGAATTATCTTTTTATCTACCTATCTTTAATCATGACATACTAACCTATATTATAACTAAATTTTGATTCACTTATATATTTTAGAGCAAATATACGTTAAGGTTAAAACGTACTACTTGATTCTTGTCGTTGACATCCCAAACACAATTTAATAATATTCAAACGAACATAGTCATCACATTGAAAATCGTCCACCCACTTATATCATCATATAGTTGTAAATGATTAGGCTTCTAAGAAAGCAATTATAAAAATCATGTAGCCGTTTATTGCCTATATGTTTATTAACCATATTTCATGAAATTTTGAAAAATAAAGGGTTATCCAACCATAATGCTCGACGTTAATTGTGAGTCACACCTTAACATCAAGTTTTTTGCCCAACTTAATTTGACATTTCTTTGTTTCAGTGTTTGAGAAATTCAACCATGGAGAGGTATACAATTGAGCAGCGCGTTAAGATTGTTGAAGCCTTTTACGAAAATGGGCGTTCAAATCAAAATGCATTTCGTGCACTTCGTGACTTTTTTGGTCAGCATAATCGACCAAATGTGTCCACAATCGGGAGAATTGTGCGCAAATTTCAGCAAACCGGGTCTGTAGGAAATGTGAAAACACCTGTGCATGCTCGCCCAGTTCGTTCTGCGGAAAACATTGATGTTGTTCGCGATAGTGTAGCAGAAGAGCCGTCAACCTCGACTCGTCGTCGTGCCCAACAATTGAACATCTCACGAACATCACTGATGCGAATTTTGAATAAAGATTTGAATTTACACGCTTACAAGGTTCAACTGACTCAAGAGCTGAAGCCTACTGACCATTTCAAGCGTCGTCAATACGCCGAATGGTTGGTTGAACATACATAAGTGAATGGTGACGCTGAAGATGATTTTAAAGAAAATCATCTTCAGCGACGAGGCACACTTTCACCTCAGTGGATTCGTTAACAAGCAGAATTGCCGCATTTGGGCAAATGAGAATCCACGAGTGATTGTTGAAAAGCCGATGCATCCACAAAGAGTGACTGTTTGGTGCGGTTTATGGGCTGGCGGCGTCATCGGGCCGTACTTCTTCGAAAATGAGGTCGGCCAAGCAGTTACCGTGAATGGTGTTCGCTATCGCGAGATGATAACGGACTTCTTGTGGCCAGAAATTGAGGATATGGACCTGGACGATATGTAGTTCCAACAGGATGGTGCCACTTGCCACACAGCCAACGAAACAATGGCACTTTTGCGCGTGAAATTCAATGGCCGTGTTATCTCACGTCGTGGCGATGTTAATTGGCCGCCACGATCATGTGATTTGACACAGTTGGACTTCTTTCTTTGGGGATATTTAAAAGAAAAAGTGTACGTCAATAAGCCAAAAACAATTCAAGAGCTAAAGGTTGAGATAATTCGGCACATTAACGACATTGAACCTCAATTATGTCACAGAGTCATTGAAAATATGGACCATCGGATAGAGGTATGCCACCGAAGCCGTGGCGGGTATTTGGCCGATATTTTGTTCCACACATAATTGTCATAGATCCTTCTATCATAATAAAAAATATTAAGATAATTCTCTGAAAACTTTTTGTGTTATTTACAATTAACATCGTGCGTTTTGGTTGGACCACCTTTTAGATACACATTAGAGTAAAAAAATATATATTTTTCTGTTTTACATACAAAATCAATCTCACAGTAAAAATCGTCCACTAACAAAATTATCATTATTTTCATCTTTATAATACACACATAAAAAAGGTTAACATGTCGTTGGTCCTCCCTTACTAGTTTCTACGGCCTCTAGTCAACGGGGCGTTGATTGAACTAATTTTTTTGTATATTCGGGTGTAATTATGTTTCAATTCTCCTGCAGTGCTTGCTTTAAGTCATGTTTATTAGAAATTGTGTGTTTTTTCACTTTAAGCTTCAGATCTCGCCACAAATGTTCTATGACGTTAATGTCAGAATATTGGGGTGGAGGATTTAAGAGGTGAGGACAATTCAATCAACCATTCTTGTACTTTCTTCGCTTTATGCTTCGGGTCAATATCTTAATAAAAAGCAAAGGTGTCCAAAATATTTAATTTTTCGGCGCATTGTTTTTTAGGATATCTAAATACAACCACTGGTTCATGGTACCTTCAATAAAATGAAGATTCCCGACTCCCGAGGCAGCCATATCATAATGGAGCCTCCCTCACGTTTGACAGTTGGCGTTAAATGTTGTGGTTTTAGCTGTTCATTTTGCTGTCTCCACACGGTGTCTTTTCCATCTGACCTGTAGGTACACATTAAATTTGGACTCATCAGTAAACATTACATTCTTCCAGTAACTAAAGTCTTTCGCTAAAAAATTTCTAGCAAATTCTAATCTCTTTTCCTTATTTGGTTCACTAATAAAAGGTTTCTGTCTAGCAATAGGACCATGGTAATTATTTTTCCTAAGAATTCTTCTTATATTTTCGGGATGTACTTTCTTATTCAAACGTTGTTACACTTCTTTCGCTAGTTGCGGTGCACTTTTCTTTGGATTTAATTTAGTTTGGGCGTAGAATCCATTCTTCATCCCAGTCGTTTAGAATGTTTTTTGTACTTTTCTTTTTTTATTACTTATGCGATTTTCCGTTTGGAACCTTTTAACGAAAATACTCAACTGTAGATCGACTTTTGTTAACAATTGCTGTAATATGTCCTTTTTTACAATAGGAAATAACTTCCTTATCTCAATAATTGTCTGCTTTTTAACTTTCATTTTTGAGCGAAATACTCGCAATTTAAATAGTGGTGAATTCAAACACATAAAGGGCTGGACGAGTTTCACTGTAAGTGACTGTATGTACGTAGTATTTACGTTAGACTATTTCGAAAAACATCTGACAGATTTTATCTTTGGATCATCTGACTTAAAACGGACACCAAATTAATAGTTTTTGTCCTAAAAAGAAATCTATAGTACATACTCAACAATGTTTCTACTCAAATATTACCGAGGACATTGCTGATTAGCGATTGTTATTGTTACACTTTTTGGCGCATCCTTGGTATAATGCAAAACAGTTTGACATGTACTTCACGTCTCTAGTAAACTATTATCGATCGATCTTTTTAGAATGACGACCTACATTTCTGCTATCTTCGAAATAAGTTCAAGAGCAAAGTAGATATACCTTTGTACGTGAGTCACCTCGCGAAATATGAAAATGGTTAAACGAAATCTATACTAGGAACTAGGAAATCGTATCGGCATTGAATGGATACCTGGAAATGTACCGGCCAAATACCGGTAAAATACCATTAACAGGTGGGACAATTAGCAAAGTCAATAAGTTGACGAAGATAAAATAAGTTACTTTTGAAGTAAGATATCTATATATTGTACCAGTACATTTTCAAAATCGCACATTTCATTTAAATTACAAAGGAACGTACATACCCATATGTAGATATCTTTAAAAAAAAATCAAAAACACTTTAATAACGAATCGGCGCAATGTATAGAATATTTCCAGAGTACCTACAAAAATACAACACAACGATATAAACGGGGTATTCAACTCAAACGGGGAGTTCACGAAAGCAATATCTTTTATTGCCAACGTCGATGTTGTTATCTTTGCTAATTTGCGGAAAATGTTTTAAATATATATATATTTTTTTTACATTAGAACTATATATTAGATAGCTAGTTCGACGGACTTATACAAATATATAATTATCGTCATTACAATGTAATAATTGCTACAAATTGGTTTTACATCGTATATAACGATCCCAAAGCACATGATAAGAAATAATTAATGTACATGTTAGATTAATTTCCATTTCATACTCAAATAGGGGCATTTGAAATGTAAACTAAAATAATTATTTATCCATTTGCTAATGTTTAAGATGAAGAGATACGAGTATAACATCCAAATGACCAAAGTTTTTTTACCTACCACCAACCAAAAGAAACCGTCATCAACAAAAGTTTATTCGGTTTCTATACAATTTGCATTTCATTTAAATGTCTTCCAAATAATGAGTATTTACGCAGGCATTATACGTTTTCAGAAGGTCAGTTTGATGGTCATGGTGTCATGAATATCATTTATGGAATTTAAAATTCCAATTGACTTTGCAGAAGACTAAAATGGCATAACAATTACTCAGGTAGATGGTAGCCATAATATTCATAATGCAATTGAATATATAAAAATGATTTCTACTGCAGTTAGGTGTCTTATGAAACCATTTTGAATATAATGAAACCTTATCTATTAAATGAACCTAGTTACAGCAAAAATATCATCGCGTAGGCACGTTTTTTTTTACAAACTTGCATTACTTAATATCAATTATTATTTAGTAATAATGAATGGAAAGTGTGTATTGTAGAACTTAAAATGCACCGCTGTGGCATTCTTTCTGGGTATTAGTTGACTATACTATAGTATAATGAGAAAAATCGAAAAAAAAGGGAACAAAGAAAAGTGTTTAGATTTACTTACCAACCCTATTCTTTGGATTTTATTCAGCTAATACCATTATACGCTCCACGATTAGAAAGTCGTGTACATAATTTTCACGGGCGAAAATTAAACCAAAATCGTCGTGGAAGGCACTTGAAATTTAATTGAGCCACTGTACAGTAATGAATTTGTACCTAAAGTATTTTTAGACGGCGAAATGTCAAACTTTAATGTCAATGTACGACGACGGCAAGTTCACTTAAACGTTCGCTGGAAACTAAGGAACAAAACTACGTTGCCACTACTGGCCGTTTATTATAATGGGTTATGATGAACGCTGGGCGTAAAAAAAATTGTAGTACCACACGCAACAACACAATATTGTGAACAAAACATCTAAAATACTAAGGAAGGATTAATCATTCTGTGATACTAGTGTCGTGTGCCGATTTTAAATACAAGATCCGAGTACCGGAATGAAGTTGGAAGCATATCAACCTACTCTTAAGGTGGAGGTTGGCAAGAAAGAAACAGTGATAGGTATATGTATTATCCAAATGGTAAGGATTTTACAACTCAATTATAACTGATATATACAGTGATATAGGTATACTGGATTATGAAACAATATGTTATAATACCTAATAATTATTATCCACAAAGGAGTAACAACTAAACAGTATTCTCGAACAGTTAGCAAATGTTTTCACGAATCACTCAATTAGACAGTTGATGGCGTACTGACTATGCTATGGCTATGCAATTATGAAATGATAATTATGTAATAGTTATTTAAAAAATAACTAAAACCCTTTACGTTGATATTCCTTTAATACGGGTTTAACTAGACCTACTTTGATTAGAATATATTGCACTTATTCATATTTGTTGTATATTTTCGTCCTTCAGTATTTGATGAGACGAACATTCCTTTTTAATTAAAATATATTTCATAAATGTTTCTAAAATATACATTGGATATTGAAAGCGCTATTTTCTAATTTGTTTATAGCATACACGATTTTACAGAAGTTATTAAACTATTTAAATAAATACAATCAATATAATGATTCTTCTCTTAGAGTGCTCTGCCAATACGTTACATTTTGACAGTTTCAAATTAAAGTAATCATTTTACAATAATTTTAAATGTTACAATATGTGTTATGTGTTAAAACTCTATAAACTAATGTTAAAGATGCGTTATGTTATGCAAGAAATATTAATGTAAATATTAATTTTATATAATTATACTTTACGTCATTTCAAGATATACAACATTGGCCTTAAAATTTGGTACAATAATTCCATCTTTTTTCAGTGGTGGTAATGGTTTGACATACAACTGAAAATGTTTTTTTATTTAGGTTTACTTAAATTTAAACTATTTCTGCGCTTGATAGAGCAACAGTATTATAATATTGACCGTAAATGTAGTTAAAACCTGTATAAAAGTAGTACAACCAACATCTCAGAAAATAATGAATTCATTCCACAGTAGAGGGCGTCTTATAAGTGCGAATGGCAAGTAATTCTACACACCTTAAATTTGATATTCCTAACTTCACCTTATACGTTACTTTGTCAAATGTCAAAAACCTTAACCTATGAATGATCGCCGTTATTTAGAATAATTTGAATTTAGAAGGTTGAGAAGAAGATATGAGAAAATTCATCTTTAGTATCATTGGATCGGCGGCATATGTAATTAAATATGGTTGTGTGGTACACTGCACTTTCGAGTACGTTGGAGATTTTGTAATGGTATTAAAATAGAGCGATTTTTATTTAAAATTATATTAAAATATTTTGTAGTGTTCAGGGCCCTCAATGGAACCAACTATATACTCAGACGACATACTATTAACCGAGCACGTATCAGCTTTGAACCAGCGCATCAGCAGAGGTGACATAATAATCGCCAAATGTCCCACCAATCCGAAGCAACAAATTTGCAAAAGGGTAGTTGGTCTTCCTGGAGATAAGATACGTGTTGGCTTCGCTGACTCTCGTGTCGTACCTGTGGGGCACGTGTGGCTCCAAGGCGATAATACAAATAATTCAGCTGATAGTAGAACATATGGTCCAGTGCCTCAAGGGTTAATAAGGAGTCGAGCGATATGTAGAGTGTGGCCTTTAAAGAACGCTTCGTTGTTAACTACTTAAATATTGTCTGCAAAATTGTTTATTGAATGGATTAGGAGTAAAATTATCATTTATTGTTGCATGCCGTTTTACTTCTCACTAATTATATGGTAACTAAGGATATCGTAATAGTTAAAAGTCATGTCAACCCCTTTGCTGGACTAAAATGGGTAAACGTTAACACAGGTTTAAATTATAACTTTCGTCTCGGTATTTCCAGCTGAGAGTAGTCATGAATGAACATAATTAGAACACTTTATATTTACATATTTTCCCATATTATATAGCTCGTGAGGATATATTTATAATGTCATTTTAAATTTTTGGCTTAGTATAAGAAAAGGAACCATATTGATCTAGTGTGAAACCTCATGGAGTGTGCTATTAATTATAAATAAGTAATAAACCCTGGAAACGTGTTGATTTCAACAATTGATTTTCACCAAATTGATTAAATTATCTGTCAAATAAATATCGTAATTGAGGTAAATAATCAATCAAAATTGATAAAAATCATATAGTCCTAGTTTTAGAACTCTTGCTTTTTCACATAAAACTACATATAAGTACGTATATGATTAATGGATCTATTTCAAAAATTTATATCGTTTATATTTAAAAAAAGTGGTTGTTTAATTGATAAGTCAATAAAGAAACTAAAAACAATACTGTAGAATAGAAAAAAAACTATTACCTCTGTTTTTTGTGTAATCTTTATCTTTCATATTGATAATTTGGTGTTGGTTGCAGATTTAATTCAGGGAAATTGTAATTACACATTGTACTGCGACATCTAGCGAGAGTCAACTTCAACGTACGCGGTTCTATTTAGCAAAACTGCAGAAAATCCTTTACATATGTCTACCTCCTCAGGCAATGATTATTCAGTAAAAAACCGTTATATTCAACATCAACCGTTTGGGCATGGAATTTCCGGTGTCTAAGTACGTTGCATAGGCCTTATCGCCCAAAAAATTAAGGGAAATGAATCATCAATGTTTGATCTGGTTGAGTTAGTTATCGAGGTTGCCAGGTCTAACTTAACATTGATGGAACAAACCTACCTACCTATATCTGTGTGTTTAAAATTTATTTGACACCACTGCTTACTGCTGGTTAAAATACGACGTTGCCAGAGTACTATCCATTAGCATTAAGCTGATCTTTTTATGAAGTTTATATCTAGAGATTAATTGTTTTTAAATTCCCCTTTTATGACAATATAAACTCATTAAACAATGGATTTATAAAAAGAAACTTAAAGGGTGCATTAGATTAATATTGGAATTTAATGACACATGCTACACAGAGCAATATGTATAACGAAAATTTTTAAATAACATAAAAGCCAAGAAAGTTATCAAAACCCGTTCTTTTCGTTCATGATTTCTGGATAGATTTTATGTCAAACTTGCTACTGTTCGGTCAACTGTCATAAATGACATTCAAGACAGTATAATAATAGTCCACTTGCAGCACTATAACTACCTGTGCGTGGCCGCTTCCATTCTGACACTTAAGATACTTTTAAAACAAGTAAAATACAAATTTCTTTTATATGACCTTTACAATATAACATGATTGATAATGATAAGTAAATGTATTCACTGAAGATCTATTGTGATGATCCATTTTGCTACCTTCTGACTTTACAATTGTGACGGACACTTGTTGATAAGTCATGTTGGATAGAATCATTCTCAGAGTGTAAACAAAATATCATTTTGTTTACTTAGGTCTGTGAACTGATTTAATAAATCAGTAATTTAAGTTAATTTTATAATTTGCAGTTTCTATTTACCATAAATAAATTATTATTTCGCTGTTGAAGAAGAATTGTTTGTAACCAAGAAATATTGTCTGTTGCCAAGAGATTGCCTGTAACATTGAATAATCATTGAGTAACATAAGCAAGTTATAAGGTAACGTCACTTATATCATTTACGTATAGACATTTTGAACAAAACAAATTCATGTTATATTATCGATTTCAATACCATTATTTCAAAATAAATAATTGTTATGAAATGTCATTAATCGGTGACAGTTCCGTTAAAAGGCGTAGGAAATTTAGAAGTATATCATGTTGGTACTATCCATGTTCTTTTTCATTACCATTGACGGTTATTTATGTATATAGAATATACTATTTTTATATTAGGAAGTGACATTTAGAAGAAGGAACGTATACGCGATGGCTATAGCTATGGTCAATGAACCTCAAGGGAGTTTAGTAAACTGTTACCAATTCTACAAATATGAAAATTTTATATGTATGTTAAAGTTAACAACATGTTTTGCAATTAAAATTGCGTAAGTATACAAAAATGGTTTATTATCACTTTGAGCCTGTGAAGTAAATAATTGCATTGTTATCTATTTGCACTATCTTAACTCAAAACACGTGATCTTTATGTATTTTGAACAGTTGTGATTTTGTTGAGAAAATATCCTGAATATTAAAATTTAATCTACATCTGGCAACGCCGAGAGATAAAGCTGGGGATTCGTTGGAATAAGAATTTGACAGTATATTAACGAGTTTGCTCGGTTTTCGGCTTGTATTCGCTGTTATACCAGTTTCTCGCGGGCTATGCTTTGCTGAGCTCTACAACTTCTACCCGAACAACGACGGTAGATAAACAAACCTTGATAGAGCCGGCATTATCGATAGTTGGAGTGAAATAACCATTCGTCGTCATTATTTTAATCATAAAGATGCCGTATACATTTCCACTTTAACGGCGTCAAGGTAAATTTTATCGCGAGATCGGCGAAGTGATATACGATTTTGTGTCGAGGGTGCATCTCGTAGGTCGACCTGTGTAAATTCCACGATGCTGTCCAGCAGAACGAAACACTACTTGCATTGCCTTTTGTTCCTGAGTGTCATATTAGTTTTCGAGATATTCGCCGGTGGAATAAAGCTCTTTAACGTTGGGGCTTTCGTGCCGGCCACGGAGATCGATCCCTGGGTGCAATACGGTATCCTAGGGGCAGCGATTTTATATTTCTTAAGACTGATAACCTTTCTACCCCTGCCGCAAGTGCTGTTCAACTTTGTCGGTTTGACTTTTTACAACGCCTTCCCCGATAAGGTGGTGCTGAACGGTTCGCCTATCCTCGCGCCCTTCATCTGCATCCGAGTGGTGACGCGCGGCGATTTCCCGGAGCTAGTGAAGAACAATGTGAACCGCAACATGAACAAGTGCTTGGACGCGGGGTTAGAGAACTTCCTAATCGAAGTGGTGTCCGACAAGCCCATAGGGCTGGACCAGCACCGGAGGATCCGCGAGGTGGTCGTCCCTGCGGACTATCGCACCAAGACGGGGGCCCTCTTCAAGGCACGCGCGTTGCAGTACTGCCTGGAGGACAAAGGTAACATCCTCAGCGACAATGACTGGGTGGTGCACTTGGACGAGGAGACCCTCCTCACGGAGAACTCCGTCAGGGGTATCCTGAACTTCGTAATGGACGGCAAGCACCACTTCGGGCAGGGACTGATAACGTACGCCAACGAGGAGGTGGTGAACTGGATCACGACCCTTGCGGATAGCTTCCGCGTGACCGACGACATGGGGAAGTTGAAGCTGCAGTTTTTGATGTTCCACAAGCCGCTGTTCAGCTGGAAGGGGTCCTTTGTCGTGACACAGGTACTTTTGTCCGTTGGTCATGTAGCATGGTTCAGATAGTACCTAGAGGTCAACGTCATAGGGTGATTTTAATACTTTTTTAATCATTGATATCCTGGGTTCTATTTTAATTATTTAGAATTCTTCACAGTCTAATGTAGTACAGAATTTAAAATAATTCAGTGGATTCATAATAGAACGTCACGTAGGTTGTTTGCTATCTGCTTTGCGATATGCGATATAGTGGATATGTACATCAAAACCTGTTACAGTATAACAAAATATGAAACGCCTGGGCACGGTTAGGTGCAACAAATGTCTTATGTTTTGGAAACTAGTTTCCAAACACTAGCGTAACTTACCAAAACATCCTCGCCCCCGCAAAAGTCGATATCTCAAAGTTTACTGCTAAAAAGATGGGCCAACTCGTAGACGGGTCTTACGTGTAGGCGATTTGAGATATACACTAGGCACAACAATTAAGGGACGTAAAAAAATCCTAAATTTTTTGGTGATTTTCAAAGGGCCCGTACCTTGGAGAAAAATAGTCGCAGAGAAATTAAAAAAAAGAAGCAAACTGAAGCTCCAAGTTTGTAGTTTTCGGATTTTGAGTTCATTTTTTACCATTAGCAGTCTTTAAGTAATGATAAGAAAATCATATGAAAAAACGTTTTCCAAATTTTTGCTTACCTTCCAAAAGGTCCAAGGACAATAATTTTTTTTTTCAGTGATTTCATCGTAAACATTTTTAGATGGTTTTGTCCTCTTTTGGTTGGTTTAAAATTTGAGTGGTCTAAAAGCCTTGTACGATGATTTTTCACTGAGTTGTCGTTTAAATCAAGAAAGTCAGTTCTGACTTTGGTAATTAATTACTCGGTAGCTAATGATCGTACAGAAAATTTAAGTAGGGTTTTAAAAACTGCAAAGTATTCTTTATATCATTGCGAGAATGTTGATTGAAAATGCTAAAAAATTTCGTATTTAGGGATATTCGTTTAACTTGGCACAACTTTGCAAATAATGGATAGATTAAGGATGTTGACTGTTTCTTTTCGATCTCAAAGTATCCCAAAAGAACCCCGAAAATTTCAAAGCTCTGCGATTTTTTTTTTCATTGTATACGTGAATGATGATATGGTGGACAATACCATGGATTAATGTAAAAACATTTAATTACGTTAACATGGGTATTAAAGCCATCAATGAGGATTTATTATTTAATCGAAGTTATTTATTAACAACGATTAAATAATTCTGGAATATACAAATTTTTAAAAAAGGTAATATGCACCTTAAATGTTGTAGAAACTGTAAGAATGCCATTTTATTAAGTGAAATGTTTAAGAATGATGGAAAATAATCGTATTGGAGCGTGCAGGCATATTTACCTTAATCTTAATTTATACAGTGCGTCCGAAAAGTAATATATAAATTCGATAACATTAGTATTGCGCCATCGTATTTTAAGTTTGTAAATTCCTGTATAAACTTATTTACTTGATTAATAAGTGGTCGTTTTTTAGCCCTACGTATATACATGTGACCTAACGAATTAGCCCTATTCTTTAATGAATTAGTACAGTTTCAGAATTCAAATTTAAGGAATTCAAACAGAAGTGTTTGAATTCCTTAAATTGCTAAAATTGCTCAAATTATTTGAATTACTTACATTCCTGATTATCTTTAAATTCTTCGAACTCCCCTTCAATTCCTCGAATTCCGTGTATTCGTTGGTTGCAAATATTCCGAATTCCTTGAACTTCCACAAATTCTTGTATTACCTAAACGTCTTCAATTCCTTACTTTTGTTAATTTCTTAAAACTCTTAAATTCCTTGGATCGTAGAATTACTTGAATTCTAGACTTTAATAAAAAAAAAAAGATTCTTAGGAAGCAAAATTCAAAAAACAATTTGCCACACCCTCAGTAGGCCCTCCACACCCTCCATATTCATGACAAACAACCCTTGGAGACTACTAAGACACTCTAAAAATATAACCGCCTTAATATTATTTTATGGACGTTACGAATTTTTTTATGAAAAAAGTAAAAGATTTTAAGGAATAAAATTTAAAAAACAATTCGCCACTTGGTCAGTAGGCTCTTCGCAACCTGTATATTCACGACAGACAACCCCTAAAGATTCTACTAAGTTTTTCAATCACAGAAATACATGATTTTAGGCAACAAAATTGAAAAAAAATTCACACCCTTAGTAGGCGTTTCGCAACGTCCATATTCATAACAGACAACCTTTGAGACTCTACTATGACAATCTAAAAATATAATCGCCTTAATGCTTTGTTATGGACGCTACGAATTTTTGAATGAAAAAAGTACAAAATTTTAGGGAACGAAATTCAAAAAACTATTCGCCATACCCTCAGTAGACTTTCCGCATCTTCCATATTCCCGAGAGACGACCCTTAGAGACTTTACTAAGACACTAAATTCTCTTAAATTGTTAAAACTCCTTGGTTTCTTAAACTCCCCTAATTCATTTGATTTATTGAATTCCTCAATTTTAGTTATTGAATTCTTCAATTTTAGCTCCCTAAACTTTTTGGTAAATTTTCTAAATTCCCTCAATCCTGTCTGTTCTTCAAATTTATTAAACCGCTTCAATTCTCAGTATTCTCTATTATCCCAAAATCTCTCAACTCCCGAAAATCCTTAAAATGCCTAAAAATTCCCAATTCTTTTAAATTCCTCAAATCCTTCCTAACATTTCTTAAATTCCATCGAATTCATGTACCTTTCATTAAACTAGTTGCTTACAATCATCTAAAGCGCTTCAAATTTGTTTCAATACGTTCTCACAACTTGTTCTATTTATAAATGTACGTTAAATAAACTATCGTTTAAATATATTTTTAGATATTTCATGTAATATCGTGAGTTCTAATAATTGCTGTAACCATTGGAATTCGTTAGTTCCAAGTAAACTTGAAAATATAGATCTACAAAAATTACAAGCATATTCCTATTTATATTACAATTATGCAATTTTAATTTTTATTTTAGGAAATAACCTCACTTATCCATAGTTCTGGATAAGTGAGGGGTCGACGTTTAATAGACCTTTTTGTCTAGATGTGGTTGATTTGCCAAATGATCTACATAGATAATTTGGTAAATATATATGTTTATCACATCATAGTCACTTTAAGAACTAGTGATTCAAGTACTTACTAGAATATGCGTACAAAACAAAAATATGCTAAATTTAAATAATCTATAAAATTACAATGTAATCTGTCAGATAATTTCGAAGTATGTAAGTATTCTAGAAATATCGGCTACTACTACAGGGTCTTTCAATAGGGACGCTCGAAATTTATTAAGGTCTAGCGGCCATGTTGTTAAAGCAACAACATCTGTTAAATTTGTTGTGAATTGTTCAGTAGTGTAATCATCATTTTTTTTTTCAAAATCAGTGCTCCGTTCGAGAGATGTTCCGTGCATTACGTAATTTCTATCTTCGCCACAACCGTCTTGCGGAGTCGACTATTCGACGTTTGGTGGTCAAATTCGAGTCAACCGGTTTGATAGATAATCAGCCAACACCTCAATCAGTACGTCATCGAAACGTAAGGTCTGCTGAAAACATCGCTGCTGGACGTGAGAGTGTACGAGAAAACCTGAGGCAGTCAATTTCTCGTGGTTCACAAGAACTGGGCCTTTCTGCGACTTCAGCTTGGCGAATTTTGCGTCGTCACTTGGATCTACACTCGTATAAAATCTACCTGACCCAGGAATTTAAGGTAAACGACTATAGACAACGTCGTGTGTTCGCTGATTGGAAGCTGCAGCAGTTGAAAGTTGACCCAAATTTCGCCAAAAAATCATCTTTGGCGACGAGACCCACTTTTGGATAAATGGATATGTGAAGAAGCAAAATTGTCGGATTTGGGACGATATCAATCCACACGAGATACATCAGCACCAAATGCATCCCGAAAAAGTCACTGTTTGGTGCGCAATTTGGTCTGGCGGAATCATCGGTCCTCACTTCTTCCGAAATAAAACTGGCATTGCCATTACCGTCAACGGCGAGCGCTACAGATCGATGATAAGCAACTTCTTGTGGCCTAAATTGGATGATATGGATATCGACGACATGTGGTTCCAACAGGACGACGCTACGTGCCACACAGCGCATGCCACGATGGACATTCTGCACGAGCGATTTGAGGACATGGTTATCTCGCGCAGTGGTAACGTGAACTGGCCACCGAGATCGTGCACCTTTAGGCTTCTTCCTTTGGGGCTATCTTAAATCGCGAGTCTATGCGAATAAACCGCAATTGATGTCCTCAGAGTCAACATAACGGATGCAATCCATCAAATTCAGCCAGATTTATGCGACAAAGTCATCGAAAATTGGACCTCCCGAATACGTGCCACCAAGCAAAGCCACGGCGGACATTTGAACGACATATTCCATACTTAATGCCGTAAAATATTGTTTCAAATAAAAAAAAGATGATCTCACACACAACTTGTTTTATTTACATTTAAAAATCGAGCGTCCCTATTGAAAGACCCTTTACTAAAGCGATTTCCAGTTATCGAATAAGCCTTTTCTTAAATTTTCCTAAATTCGTTTCATATAGTTTCAGATTATCGTAAATTCTTAATTTTTTTTAATTTCTTACGACTTTTGGGTGCATATCGTACCTCTTCTTAAATTTATATCACGTCAGCTATCTTAGAATATTCGTAGTGGTGCAATACGAGTGTCATTTGCACATGCTTGCATCGTGACATATTTTGGGACATGAAATACACTACTCAAAAAAATTAAGGGAACAAAAAGTTTCCAAAAAATTTTCGGTGATTTAAAATATAACCATGTTGAAGCTTGAAGTTTCTGGGTTTGAAATCTGACAAAAATTTCTGAGCGACGGTTACTGATCAGTCAGAAAGAAAGAAGTTCAGAAATTTTTTTTAGGACTAAATCAAAGCAAAGGCCGATTAGCCTGTTTATTCAGCTTTAATTTGGTTTTTTACCTAACCTTTTTTCATAAATTTACAGCCTTTCAAAAGTCGCTGAAAATTTTTCGAAATTCTTTTGGTCTCTTAACTTTTTTGAGTAGTGTATGTCTGCAATACGTAGGGTGTTTCTGACGAAGCCATTTTAAGCATGATTCGAAAATAATTCACACTCAATAGTTGCAATTTAATTAATTTAATTAATTTGCATTTATTTATAATACATATACCTAGACAACAATCCAATGTCCAAGGCCGCCTAATTATGTTGGAGTATGCAATAAAAAAAATAAATTACTTTATTCCGCTAAATTTGTGCCGTACACTACCCGTTCGAGAGGAAACGGTGTAACGTAAGCAGCACAGTACGTAGGCGCAAATTCCATCAAATAAAACAATAATTGTTGTTCACCTCGACCTTGAGAAGATCTCTTGGCTGTTGGCGATGTTTTTTTTTCCATGTTCTCAAGCTGCTTAAACGTTTTGCTATAACCGTGACGCGTATGATCGTAAACTGCATTTTGTATACGGTGACCGAAAAAAAAGCCTGTACCAAAAGAAATTTTTTTGTTTTGGGCCAATCACGAAAATGAGACAAATATGTATGTGCTAAAGCTGTTGTATCTGGTGGATAAATGTCAGTGTTTTTATGTATCTCGTAATGATAAGAGGCATGCTTTTCGAAATTGATACTTTTTCAAGGGAATTCAATGAAAGTCAATGGTGAAAAACTGGTATTTTTGAAGTTTTTATATTTTTGAATGATATTAACTGAAATGTGAGTGATTAAATACCCCTCACTTAGCAAGGAGCAGTAAGTTACGGCGTCGGAGACTTCTCCTCCAGGTCCACAACCCCTTTCACACAAAACTTTCGGTGACGTCCATGATGGAGGACACCGGAGTCAGTTTCATTATACCTCAATAAATAACACAGGTCTACAACTTTTGACACTTTTAAAGTTGATTTTGGTTTGATAAGTGATTATAAGTGAGTTATTAACTAAGCTGATTTCATATCTACCTTCCGTTTTTGACCCTCACGTTAGGTTTTTGATCAACTGAATAATCAGAATAAATTAAAAATTGAAGGAAAAATTATATTTTAATAAACATTAAAAAAACATAGTAAAAATCAACAACACAAATAGTGCGAGTCTCTCATTTCGTTTTTTCTTTGAAAATCTCGCCCTTTTTAACAAAAAACTTCGTTTTGGTGTGCCATCGTCGTCACATCCCATCGACCCTGGTACCTCCTTTCTATCTCTTTTATGTCTTGATGGAATTTTTCACCATGCTTCTCACTAACAGCACCAAGAGTTTCTGGAAAGTAGTCCAGATGAGCATGCAGAAAATGAATTTTTAATCTCATATTACAACCAAATTGCTTAAACTTACGCAAAACTAGCATTTTGTTGACAATTTCCTCATACTGCAGATGTTTATAATTTCCTAAAAAATGTTCTGTTACATTTTTAAAGCATATCCAAGATTCTTTTTCAATTTCTGTCATTGTCTCTGCAAACTGTTGGTCTTGTATTAGTTTTCTTATTTGTGGTCTCACGAAAATGCCTTCCTTTAATTTAGCTTTAGAAAGAGCTGGAAATGTGCCACATAAGTATTTAAAACAATTCCCATTTTTATGTAAGGTTTATGACGAAATCACCGAAAGGATTTTTTTACATCCCTTAATTTTTGTAGTGTATTTATTTCGATTCTATTATTTGTACCACTGACAATTGTTTATGAACTGTCGGCTAGAAGGGTTTTTCCGTTCTAATAGGGATCGACACACTCTTGCATGTAGGCCGAATTTCGAGCATACTGTATAACGATATTTATCTAATCAGAACTACTGAATTAAATACTCAAAAACTGCCCCCCTCCGCGACTGTTATCTCGTAAAATTACTTTTTTAAAAAGTGTCAATGCTATCTGTTAATCGAGATTTATTGAATGGGAGCCTAACGTAGACTAAACTTATAAACAAATAAATTATTTATGAGATAATTAAGCAACGCGTTATTTAAAATTGTGTCAGTTTATTTGGCTGGTAGACGTTGGTACGTGGCCGCTTCTCTAATTCTCGCCACCTCTTAATTCCATCTTATTTAACACGACACGGCAGTTTGTCGCATTGTTTCAAGAAAAAATATCCAGGTTGGCCGTAAATATTGGCAGTAAACTTTTATGGTTTCGCCTGAAACGACGTCATTAGCGAATACCCAGAAGATAATAGAGGAGAACGGAAAACCCGTAATTATTTACAGATAATTCATTAATGCGTTGGGAATTATTGCATGGAATGCAACCACGTACGGGAAATTGTCATTTTAGACTATGCAGACTGATATCTGGGCGTTATGATTGAGGAATCGTAATCAATTTTAATGTTGTTAATAAAAAGAGTTGAGTAAATTTTTTGCATCAGTCAGCATCCAGCATATTTCCGAACTACATATGTATCGTTTATTTCATCGCTATTTGCCAAATAAAAAATCCCAAACGGCTCTGATCTCATACCGTGGCTTGTTTTTATAGCTAGGCTCAGGTAGACTGTTCCGTTTATCGGCAAGATAATAGAGTTTTTTATTTGGCAAATAGCGATTAAAAATACAAAGAATAGCCCAGGGTCGAGTAGCTTTTAACAAAAAGAAAGCACTTTTATGCTCGGTGGTAATAAACTTAGAAACAAGGAAGAGATTTTTGAAAACGTATGTATGGAGCACGGCACTATACGGTTGCGAAACCTGGACGGTAGGGGAAGCAAGTAGGAACAAATTTGAAGCTTTTGAGATGTGGTGTTACCGAAGAATGATGAAAATACCGTGGACTGATAGGGTTAGAAATGAAGAAGTATTAGAGAAACTCGGCGAGAAGAGAAGTACGTGGCAAAAAACATAAAGAAGAGAAGAGATAGAATGGTAGGCCACTTGCTGAGACATGGGGGAATAGTCCGCGATATTTTGGAGGCAGAAATAGGAGTGAAGAAAGGCAGAGGTAGGCCTAGATTAGACTACTGCTCGCAAATAGTAAGGGATGTAAGTTGTAGCACAATTAGCGAAATGCGTAGGTTAGCACAAGATAGGAGAAGCTGGAGGTTAGCGTCCAACAAGTCTTAGGACTGATGACCTAATTAAATTTTATTAAATTCATTCGATTGTACATAAACGACGGACGCCCCGTGTATTATAACGCCTGTTTTGGAACTTTACATAACAAAACGTCTTGCCTCCTAAACAATCGCCTACTGTCAATATCTCACTGCGAAAGAAATACTTATTAGATCAGTCTTGAAAAAAATTAGCAAGCGTTTATTTAACCTTGTGAAAAATCTGAGAAACGCTCGGGGCACGTTACGTAAATATTTAATTAAAATAAATGGTTGGGGGCACACTTGGAAGCTCCTCTAAGAGGTTTTTAATTAGAAACGTCCTTGCGCCGTGTTAACTTCGTCGAATCCAATTTACACCTCTAATTCGGTTTTGTTCTCGTCTTAGCGTAAAAACCCTTTGTAGAATCTTATCTGGAAGACAGAAATTAATACATAAAAATTAGTTTTTAGTACTCTAATCTTGGATGATGGATTTAAATAAAATTGCTCTTGAATAAGTGTTTGTGACGTACTATTCATTTAATCGCTATTTGCCAAATAAAAAACTCTCTTATCCTGCCGATAAACGGAACAATCTACCTGAGCCTAGCCATAAAAACAAGTCACGGTATATTTTGAGATTTCTTATTTGGTAAATAGCGATGAAATGAACATAAAACGTTTCAGTGATTGGATTTGCACGTAAGGGCATGGGTAAAGGTTATAATATTTACATATTTATTATTTCAAAGGATAAGATGATATAAACAATAAATATTTTGTATTCTCTTTGTAGAATAAGTTATTGCAAGGTTATACTGTTAATTACATCAAAGAAAAAATGAAAAATATGGTAGTGTTTAATTGCGTGTGATTGATTTATTTCTGGGATTGCAAAAAGTATGTAATTGAAATCAATTGTAATATCCCAAGGAAGAAAATGTCGCCCAACCCAACCCTGCTTCTTCCAAGACCCGCCTGAAATTCCTGTTTATAAAAGGTGTTTCATTTGGTACTATAGGATGTGATTTGTGAATAAAATTAATAATATTTGACAAACTGAGGTTTTTTATTCTTCAACATAAAATGGAGACGATACGGCTACAAATGGAAAAGAATATCGTTCACATGGTTGCCTCGACTCGTCTGTCACGATGTTATTCGTTTAGCAAAATTGTCCATAACACGGGCACATAAAGCTGGCTCTATTTACCGAATAGCACATTGAATGTTTGTTGTGAATGTGAATGTTGTTGAAGCTGTCAAATGCTGTATATTGACGTTGTATTATTTGTAAATGATAGTCGTTAAATATTGACGCCTTATCTTTGACAGTACAGAAATGGCGCGCTATTCAAATCCTATATTTCCAACTGAGACACCCTATATTCGAACGCCCCTCGTACATTCAGAATAAGGCCTTTGGTCACTATTCTTTTTTAATTTGTGTTTTGTGCAATGTTTTTACACACTTTTTATATAAATATTTATTAAAGCCCAACAAGTTTCGATTCTAAACCAAAAATATTATTTGAAACCAAATCAGGAAATTCACATATAAACCTTCTCACATTCTACATAAACAGTCGCTTGTTACTGCAAACTGTCGGCATACTTACGCTATGCGAACATCATGGAGACGGGGTACATCGATTCAAAGATCTCAAGGCTACGTGACGTCATCTCGTCTGCTACGGAATGGAGTGTAACACCAGCATTGGCAGTAGAAAGGTTTTTTTTTATCTAATCGTAGAACGTCGATTACGCCTGATACGATGCTCTAAAGATGTAGACGGACACTTTATTTTCACATATTTCACTCTGTACATTATTCAATAAATTGCCGATTGATCAATTTGCGTCAGCCACCCGACTCTTTAATTGGCCTGTAAAACCTTGGCCGCCAGTTTAAAATGCTATACCATGTGCTTGTCAACATAAAAAAATATCTGTTATATTTGTACTTAATTTTTTTTGTTAACAAATTAAATTTCCATACTTTGTTATGAAATGGCGACAAACTGACGAGAAACTGTCAGTAATGAACACCTTTATTGTAAAGTTTACAAATAAAAAAAATTGATATATTTATTAATTATTAATATTATTTATAGAAACTTATATAACGTACGTTATACATATTCCTAATGGTAATACTAGCGACCTTGAAAATCATCGTCAGTGTAATTCTCCATAGTCTCTTTATTAATAGATGGGAATCAAGAGAATTGATACGGAGGTGGTTATTTTCCATTTATAGTATAATCGACGCGGTTTTGGTACGCATACAGGGAGCGGAAAAATGTGGATTATAAATGTACCCTCTTACTGTAATTCGTTATAGTCCCTTTATTGATAGGCGTAGTTGAGACTCAAGAAAACTCGTACGGTGGCGGTTATTTTCCATTTACAGTATACAGTGCGCGTTAATAGAATGGAGGAATACATTTTCTCTTATTGTCAATTCATCCTAGAATGCCGTGACGTGTTTCGTTTCCAATATATGACTCTGTCGTATTCACATTTAGCTTTTAACATACTCTCGTAGAAAAAATTTGGTGATGTCAAATTTGAGGCATACGCGATTCTGTAGTACCTCGACTAACCTACATATTAGGAAACATTTAAGTACCCCCAGACTGGTCTAATCGACGGGGTTCCACCCTGTTGACAATACACAGTGTTGTGGGCGAATAAGGATCATCGTTTGGAAAAACAGCAGGGAAGTCTGGCATAAGTTGTTGGAATATTACATTCAACAATAATTATTTTAGGTTTAAAAATAGTCTTCATGCGGTGCCTGAAATTAAACATAAACATTAGGTCAGCATTTATGAGTTCGGGTAACTCAATATCGAATGTTTAACTGTTCAAATGTCGTTGAAATAAAAATAGGTTATTTAGCAAGTTAGTCTGAAAGATTATACGTTAGAATACACATCTTAATTTCTTTGTACGTAATTTAGTTGTTATGCAGGATATCAATAAACTCGTATTGTCCTCAAATTGTATCTTTAATTATTTATTCTCCCAAGTACTTCGAACATAAGTCATTTTGAAAAATTCTGAATGGTCTGAAAAGTCAGTCATCGTAGTCTTATCAAATCTATTTACATCGAAGTTGTTATCAGACTAACTAGGTAATTTTGTTTTAATGTATGCGTGTAGTTTATTTCATCGCTATTTGCCAAATAAAAAATCCCAAACGGCTCCTATCTCATACCGTGGCTTATTTTTATGGCTAGGCTCAGGTAGACTGTTCCGTTTTTTGGCAAGATAAGAAAGTTTTTTATTTGGCAAATAGCGATAAAACGAATAGTAAAGTTTATATGTCAACTTAATATTATGTTCTCAAATTAACATTAAATTGGTTTCAATTGTAGATAGTTTTATCAATGTATGTATATTTTTGTCAGACAGCAAACACTTTTTATATCTATGATAATATCCTAACCTGTCCAATGTCATGATTTTATTCTTATTTTTACGTTACGTTAAATACTTTTATATTTTCGAGAAAATGTACGTTTTCCACAATTTTCCCGCCCGCTGTATACGTATCTCTATGGCAGGTAAAAGTACTTGAATCACCCATTGACCTCATTCTTATCAGACATCAGTTACGCTCGGTTTACGAGAGCATTACATATTTCCGATAATTCAGTGTTCGTTATCACATATCGAATGTACTAGAATTCGCACTGTACGCGTTATTTTTATTTCAGTTGATAAAATACAAAAATAACAGAGAAAACGTGTGCCTAAAATTCATATTTGTATATTCTGTTTTACATGAAAAGCCCATACAGGGCGTTATGTTTTAGAGGACCTGAATCGTGGTCAAAGTCGGAATTATTTTCCTTCTCTAATTTAACGGCATTTAAGAATATCTATGAGAGAGAGGATAAGCCCACCCTTATACAAAAATCCTACTTCTATGCAACTTTACAGCAAAGTTATGACGTCACTGTGAGACCACCGATTTGTTACTTTGTCGTGACGACTTTGAAAAACTATGAAAAACGTCAACATTTTCTTATTATGTTTTCTAATACAGTCCCACGATTTTTATTTCTCTATATTAGATAGATATATATGTTTATTCAATTTGAAACTCTCCAATCCATATAAAAGGTGTTACAATAAGAGCACAAGAGGTTAATTTAAAATAAAACATGGTTTTCTGTAGCAAAATATTAAAACATTTATTGATCTATGATGTAGATATTTGGGAAGCATGTATGGAACAGCACTTACGGATTTCAATTACGACTTTTAATGCTTGGGTGGCCGTGGTCTTGTTGGCCGTAAACCTGAGACTTCAGAAAACCCCATAGAAAAAGTCCATTGGTGTTAAATCGCATCATCATGGCGGTCAATTCTGGTCACCAAAATAGGAGATGACACGACCACGAAAATACTCTTGCAAGACCGTCAATGTTTCACAGGTGGTATGGCAAATGGCACCGTCCCGGTGAAACCACATGTCTTCAAGAGCAATATCTTCCAATTAAGGCACAAAAAACCATTTGATACATGATAACCAGTATCATGTCACGATAAACTTCGCCATTTACCCTTAATGCAATACATGCCTTGTTTTCAAAGAAAAACGGTCCAATGATTCCTTCAGGCCACAATGCACACGAAACAGTGACATGTTGGGGATGCATGTTTCTCATGGATCCATTCGTTGATTTTCTGGACAATTGGATCTGTACAATCTATAAAACTTTATTTTAGTTATATCATTTCTTATATAAACTGTTTTTAACGTGTTAACAAAAAATCCTGTGGGGTCAGATCTGGTGAGCTAGAAGGCCATCCTACTGGTCCAGTTATTACCAAAACTGATATTTAAAAATTCGGAAATTATTCCGGTGTTGTGTATCAAACGCTACGTAACAAACTGTTTTTTTGCTCTTTTTCAAAGACAAATGGGATTTGTCTGTTTACTATTAAGATTTCTATTAGTTTATGGCAGTGGATTTATTAGGGTCACAGTAAATATTTTCCTTCTCTTAAAAATGTACTTATTATGGGAACGGTCGGCTGTATTTATTTCGGAATCCTATCTTACTGTTAGGAACTATGTTGAACTTTTAACTTCCCTTCTTAACTTTGTATTTTTTAATAATAGCCAGCGTGTTCCAGCATATTCGATGGTCAAAATGTCACACAAAAGCCACCCCCATCGCGTCACAACCAGATGTTAAGGACAGGCTATAAAACAGAAAACCGACCGACATGCATTACTGCCTAATACGTAACCGACCACTGCCTAATACGTAACTTAGGTATTAGTCAGTTTTTATAATTATGTTAGAACGTTTCGTTTAAAATGTTCACCGTTGTTGCCTATTTTTAATAAATCTATGTATTGAAGTAATCACCAATCTTTATTTCACAACCCTTAAGGCAATAACAACAGATGTGGCACAACAGTACGCCCTAGTGATACGAAACAAGATCACAATTAAAAACAACTATTTTTGGTTAATAATATTAATATATATTATTTTTTATGCACACTGTATCTGAACATTATTTTGATATATTTGTCGCATAGTACCGTTACAGATAATACGAACTTGTGTAAATACCCTTAGTTATTTTAATAAATGTAAAAACTGTGGTGTTATAAAACGAAGATTTTCGAGATTGCGTAAGAGGCACATACCACGGAATGCTGTTTAAGACGGGCTATATTTAGAAACATATTCAAGTGTGTTCTCGCGTGATTTCGATACAAATCTGAGGATGTGTCGATGGTGCTGATCCGAGGCACAACCAATCCCCCTTTCGATTCTATTTCTGTGTCGGATACATCATTAGATTCATTAGGTATACTACTTTACGCCGTACTTACAAGATTAATATAAAAATTGGGCCACGTTCGTGGAACATTATTCCGTTTGAACGAAGCCGATTCGTGATTCGATTCAGGAATGAAATATGGATCGAGGTTGAGCTAAAAAAGAAAAAAGAAAAGAAGAGATTTAGGGCAACACGATGGCATACACACATAAATCTTGTAAAAGTCGAAACTCTAGTTCATAAGAAATGCTGCCTGTATTCGATTTAAAACCAATTACGAACAACCTTAAACATCTGCGGCGCGTTATCATATGATCGGTTGTTAAAGACATGAAATACCACCAAATTTCTCGACTTTCGTTCCGGATTACGTCCCGTCCTAGTATAACCGAATCCTTCGTTGTATTTGGAAAATGCTGCTGCTGGTAGCAATAATGTGACACACGAAAAACGAAGTTTTACTGGAAAAGATGTAGGCAATTTAATATAGATTTTATGTAATATCAAATAAATAAGAATAAATTTAAATAAATAAGAAGAAATGTTTATAAATAATTATAAGAATTAATGTTGCCTATTCATAATAAATGTTTATTTTTTATTATTTCTTTAATTATTGGGGGTTGTAAATTTACCAATAACAACAAGCATATACAATGGCATCAACGTGGTGGAATAGATAAGTCGGAACTTTATTTAAATCTGATAAGTTCTTAGTTTTCGCATTATTCTGTCGACATGAATTCTGATAAGGGCAATATTGTAAGTTTTTTGAGTTTCCTCTCTGGAAAATTCACTTGTATTCCTCTCTTGAAAATTGTCCTGTAGACAAGGTGGCATAACTATCCTCACTTGCTTCCAGCTTCGTATGTTTATAATTTTCTAAAAAAATTTCTGTTACATTTTTAAAGTATACCCCAGATTTGTTTTGAATTTCTGTCATTGTTTCTGCAAACTGTTGGTCGGTCCTGCATTAATTTTCTTACTTGTGGTCCTACGAAAATGCCTTCCTTTAATTGTGCTTCAGAAATAGCTGGAAATTTGCCACATAAGTACTTAAAACAATTTGTTGGCCTTTATTTTAGAAACATGGCACGTTTTTAGACAAAATTGGGAACTCCGTATAAATTTTGCAACGTCGATGGGGTGTTTTATTAAAATATGTTTCCCGTTTCGCCCTATCGTTTTTGAGAATCTCGTAGAGACCTACAATAAGAGTTGTCTCGTAGTGTTGACGTTTTCGATATAAAAAATTTGCTTACGCCTTTCTACCAATCAGCCGCCCACTCACGAAGGATTTCTAAGGCCGAAGGACGTCTGTTGTATAACGAACAACAAATCTCGAAGCCACATCGGCGCCAAACAGAAAAAAAATTGGGATAAAATTAACCCGGATGCGAACACTGGCGTGACCCGTCTTTATTAGTGAAACGTTTATAGAAAATAATTTGTAAAACGATAAAAGTATTACTTAGTTTGTATTCGTTAGACCATTCATATTTTTCGTAATATACAGTGACCTCCAAAATGATTGCATTGAATGTGAAACAATTACACAGGCCCATAAGGATTATGTGATCGGACTTCTTTTGACTTTTTGGCTTAGTTACATACCACGAACTACAGAAACACTGTTTTTGTTTCCATCCCGCACCAGTATTTATAAATGTACATTGTACAATAATCTGTAGTTTTTGAAACAGAGGTTCTATAAAATTAAATTTTGTCTCAATCTTTGCGGCGCCCCTGTGTTTAATCGGTTTGAGGCGTACACACAATTGTGGGGGATTTTCCGAAACAGAGTTAGCCGGTGGGGATATTCCGGTTTTATACTGTTCAGGTATTTACATAGTCGCTGTAGTACATTTTTAATGTGTGCACGTTTACTCGTGACATCGCGTCGGTTGTTTTTATGTTGTTTTAAAAATGCGTAGAAGTTGTAAAAATACACCAAATATATTTTGTTATAAACTTAACACCTGGTCCAAAAAACGTTATTTATGTAAATTTGGTTGATTGTAATTTTGATTTGATTGATAATGAAGCAATATGTAAATGCTATAGATAAAAATGGTAATCGTTTTAAGTACTTATGTGGCAAATTTCCAGCTCTTTCTGAAGCAAAATTAAAGGAAGGCATTTTCGTAGAATCACAAATAAGAAAATTAATGCAGGACCAATAGTTTGAAGAAAGAATAACAGAAATTGAAAAAGAATTTTGGATATGCTTTAAAAATGCACCAGAAATTTTTTTAGGAAATTATAAACATCCATAGTATGAGGAAATCAACAAAATGCTGGATAAATTTAAGCAACTTGGTTCTAATATGAGCATATTAGAAAATTCATTTTTTTCATGCTCATCTGGACTATTCTCCAGAAAATCTTGGTGCTGTTAGTGAGGAGCAAGGTGAAACGTTCCATCAAGACATAGAGGAGATGGAAAAGAGGTACCAGGGTCGATGGGATGTGGCGATGATGGCAGATTACTGCTGGATGCCGAAAAGAGAACATCCAGCGAATGATCACACAAGAAAAACTACAAAACGAAGTTTCTTGTTAAAAAGGGAGAGATTTTCAAAGAAAAAAAGAAATTAGAGACTAAAAACTATTTGTGTTGTTACTATGTTCTTTATTGTTTATTAAATGTAATGTTTATTAAAATGTAATTTTTCCTTTAGTTTTTAATTTATTCTGATTAATCAGTTGATTAAAAACCTTACGCGAGGGGCAAAAACGGAAGGTAGATATGAAATCAGCGTAAATAACTGACTTATAATCACTTACCAAACCCAAATCAACTTTCAAAATGTCAATTTGTAGGCTTGTGTAATTTTTTGGTAGGTTTAAGAAATTTTGAATATTTTTGGTGCTAGTTCCAGGTACTTTTTCCTCATGTTTTATCCTTATTTATTTTCGAAACACAAGGTTAGTCGAGAGGAAAAACATTAGAGTCCTTCGCATTCCAGTAGCAATCAGAAAATGGCATTAATCGGTTGCATTGGCCATCACAGTCATCTGATGTCTAGTCCATGGGAATAATGTTGGGACGTATGTAAAGCACAAGCGTAGAAATTTGGAATGGAATGAGAAATAACTACTTAAATTGTACGTTAGATAGATGGAGAACTATATCTAAAGACGTTGATGTCAATTTAGTAAAACACGTTTTGAGAATTAGCAATTATCGAGGCACTTATCGACAACTGTGGTTACAACAGCCTACTGATACGACTAAAGCATCGAGATAGTTTATCTGTATGCTTTGTTTTTGAATTATAGTTTTGAGGACGCTGACCACATTGTTATTTCACATACTGTATAGAAATAACAAAATATTATCTATCTGTATTGTAGTTATGCATTTTTTGTCTTGTATCTAAATTTAGCCAGTTATAAATATTCGTTACCGAGAACTGGGATCCTAATAATAATAAATTAATAAAAATAACCGATCGATTTCAATATAGGTATAACTCCCATCGCTTTCAAGTGAAATCATAAAATAAGTATGTACATACGAGTACACGCCACCGATAAAAATCCGAAAGACCACGAATTATGCTATTAATAAAAAACATCTAACTATATAAGTTAGATACACATATGTAAGTACATATGTTAAAAAAAAACGTGTATCATATGACCATGTACTGTGATAGCATCTAATCTAATCTCAATAGTGACAATAAGAGAAATGAAAAGGTATTACGTCAGATGTGATTTACGAAATAATTAAAACATACTAGAATACTCAATATTAAAAACAACTCATTTTTTGGTCTCCAATGCACCTCCTTACAAGACTGTGTGGAGTATATGGGATGGCCTGATATTACCCCATAGAATCGTTGCATTTGTTTTTCCTGATTTTCGATATATTGATTTTATTACTGCCATAACTTTTGATTTATTTCTTTAATTGGCAACAAATGCAGTAGCAATGACTTACGATAAAATTGTTGCAGCAAATAGAAGAGTATGAATATACAAGGCCAGTTAGTCCTTTGTATAGGAATACGCAGTTGACGTTGGTATTCCGTGTCCTGTCGACACGTTTACAATTGGTTAAGGGCTTGTATTTTAGACCTCGCTCAACTGTTTTAATTAATTTAATCGGTTACTATTCTGATAAAACGCATATTCCTGTCATGAGATACGCCGTTTTCACTACATAGATTATAAACGAACAATATGGTTTGTATAATGATTCTTTGCGTGTGCGTCATAGGTAACAATCGTATGAATCAATCAACTGACATTTTTGAGCAGTGTAGTGCTGAAAACACATTTTAGGATAATAGTTAGTACAGTACAAATCCGTCAACCTATGACAGAGTAATGAAAATATTCTCCACAAAAACATTCAATGGAAGTGATATTTCCATCAAAATAAATGAAATAAATTCAACAAAAATCAAAATAAATGAAACAAAAATGAAATAAATTTTACAGAAATTGTGAGACGCCAATGAATCAAATTATACAATAAAGCTAAGACGTGACATCATAATTGCATTTTGTTCGGTAAATTATTAACTGTATATGCCGTACGTAGTTGATTGAAACATATGTCGCTAGACATACGTGCTGGTAATTGTGGCATACCTATTAGTAACAATTGCGAGTGGTGTAGCATGTGATCCGTGCGTTGTCACTAAATTGATACACGCGCAAAGATCCATTATACAAATTGTATATCTGGGTATTATGGGTGAGTAAAGTCAGACAAAGTAAAATTTCTTTATTGTCGAGAATTGGGGATGGATACGATGATACACGACTCCACACGACATAAACAATACATGCCTGATCAGGCATGTATTGTCAGTGATCAGGCATGTATTGTTGACGTGGTGATCAGTGATCAGCACAACAGGCGGTGTAATAAATTTACCATTATGAACGCGCAATGACCTACCATGACCTACTTACGCTGTAAAGTTGACTGTGAATATTCCCATTAGCGTAGAGAAGAAGAAAGACGTTAATTACAACTTTTTTTCTTCTTGTGGCTTTGGGGTAATTTTTCTTATTATTGGTTAGTATCCCAGGGATGTGTCTACAAAGTTATGCCAGAAACTATCCTGACACCCTGTATATTACGAAAAAATCTAAAAATCACTACTTCTCTTAGGAAGCTAGACAGAGGGTATGTTTGGAGGAAACATCTGGAAAGGAAATTAACAGTAAGTCGTTTCCTAAAAGGAATATAATATAAAAATATTTTTGGGATCAAAGATATAATTATGGTGACACGTGAAGCCTTCATTATGGTATCAATATTATCAAAGTTCTTCTAGAGCAAGAAAAAATATTTTACAGAATTTGATTTTCAGAAATTTTTGAAATCTGTTTTTTTGGGTCAAAGATGTACTAATTACGATAAACTATTTACAAAACGATGACAGGAGAGTACTATTCACCGTGTTGCGTGGAGTGCCTAGGGAAAATCAATCAAAGTATGGAAAAGTCTTCCGAGGTGCGTTACCTCCCTATTCACCAGATTCGCCTCCGTTGCTCTACGTTGGATAGGAAAAACATTGTTCAAATCGCCATTTGTTCGATACCAGACGAATTATTTATCAATACCCTCTCGAACATTGTTCTCTATTTTAACATTGCTGCCAGTTACAAGTCAAAAATACCCAGTTCATTTTAAAATAATGATCGTGACACACATGTACGCTCTTCCTCTAAATAATAGCACGATTTCGTTCAGTTGCCGTTGCCAAAAATAGACCCTGAAGGTTATACTTAATAACTTTAGTTTGACTTAGCACAAATTGTTTAACAAAGGATAGTGATTTACGAAAAAAATTAAAATACTAATAAAAACTCGCGTTCATTCATTCGGCGGACGTCAGTTTTCTAAACGAGCCAATAGTAACGGCCCAATTAGTACAGAATAGATAAATAATGGAGTAATTTTGCAAGCTTTTAGGCGAATTATGTCGGAACAAACACAATATCCTGAAGTATATAAGAAATATCTTGTTTTCTTCTAAAGCGCGTTTAAAAATGTGACATATATTTAAGATTGGAAGACATTTATAGGGTCTGCTATATAACTGCTGGCGAATATACAGGGTGTCGCACTAAACAATATACCGGCAATATTTTTCGTATTAGTGGCAGATTTTTTTGAGGCTGCTGTAACGGCTTAATGTCAGTTTTTAAAGGTTGTAAACTCTGAAGGGACATTGACAATATGTCTCAATAAATTCGGAAAAATAAATTCGTTCTCCATATACACCTAATACAATATAACAAAATATAAAACAGATTACAATTATAATTTTTGAATGAATAAATTTGCAGCATGGGCTGTAGCGCCATCTTACTGAAACCATATGTCCTCATTAAATCCAACAAAATTTTGAAGTTTTGGTGTCTAAAAAGGAATTTGAAATAGCACTAAGGGGGCTAAAGAACAACAAAGCGCCGGGTGTAGATAAAATACAGGCGGAAATTTTGAAATGTGCGGGACAGAAAGTAGTAAATAGGATGTTTGAACTGGTAAAATATATATACGAAACGGGCGAGATGCCGGAGGATTATAAGTGGAACATAATCGTTACTATACCGAAAAAGAGAGGAGCCGACAAATGCGAGAACTTTAGAATGATTAGCCTAACTTCCCACGCGTCAAGAATCTTAACCAGAATAGTGCAGAAGAGGATGGAAAATAGAGCGGAGGAAATACTAGGAGAAGACAAATTCGGGTTTAGGCGAAATAGAGGAACTCGCGAAGCTATTCTGACGCTAAGAGTAATGTTAGAGAAAACAATAGAAAAAGGAAAGAACGCTTATATAGGATTTGTAGATTTAGAAAAAGCTTTTGATAATGTAAGATGGGAAAAAATGTTCGAGATACTAAAGAGCGCGGGAATAAAGTATAGAGATAGGAGAGTAGTACACAATCTATACAAAGAGCAAACTGCTGTTATAGAAGTAGAAGGGGAAATAAGGGAAGTAGATATTAGGGAAGGAGTAAGACATGGATGTACGCTATCAGCACTAATTTTTAATCTGTACATCGAAGAGGCGATTAATGTCGTAAAAGATAGAGTGGATTTCGGGATTAAAGTACAGGGACAGAAACTAAAAATGCTGAGATTCGCGGATGATGTAGCAGTATTAGCATCTAGTAAAGAGGAATTGGAATCAGCGTTGAACGAAATAGAGGCAGTGTTGACAGAGGAATACGGAATAACGGTGAATAAGAATAAAACTAAAGTGTTAGTGTGCAGAGGGCGCGAGAGCAGAGCAAAAACGAAAGTACAAATTAATAATGAAAGATTGGAGGAAGTTAAATACTTCACTCATTTAGGAAGTGAAATAAATTGGGATGGATGAAGCGATAAAGATATAAAACAAAGAATAGCGCAGGGTCGAATAGCTTTTAACAAAAAGAAAGCACTTTTATGCTCGGGGGTAATAAACTTAGAAACAAGGAAGAGATTTTTGAAAACATATGTATGGAGCACGGCACTATACGGTTGCGAAACCTGGACGGTAGGGGAAGCAAGTAGGAAGAAATTAGAAGCTTTTGAGATGTGGTGTTACCGAAGAATGATGAAAATACCTTGGGCTGATAGGGTTAGAAACGAAGAAGTATTAGAGAAAGTCGGCGAGAAAAGAAGTATGTGGAAAAACATAAAGAAGGGAAGAGATAGAATGGTAGGCCACTTGCTGAGACATGGGGGAATAGCCTGCTATATTTTGGAGGCACAAATAGGAGTGAAGAAAGGCAGAGGTAGGCCTAGATTAGACTACTGCTCGCAAATAGTAAGGGATGTAGGTTGTAGCACAATTAGCGAAATGCGTAGGTTAGCACAAGATAGGAGAAGCTGGAGGTTAGCGTCCAACCAGTCTTAGGATTGATGACCTCATGATGATGATGGTGTCCAAAAATTCTCTAGCATATTTCTATATCGGAAAAAAATAGCGGTAAGTGCAACATCGTTTGCGTTTTCATAAAAGTAAGGGCCAATTACATGTCAGATGCATTCATTGTCGTCCATACCCTTAATTTGGGAGACTGTAAGGGATTTTGGTGCTTCTCTCGAGACTTTGCTATAGACTAGTGATGAAAATTTTATTTATTTGCGCATCCGTGTACCTAAATGAAAATGTCCCTCGTCGGTGAATAGGACGTTATCAAAATTTTCTAATAATTCTTGCTCAAAATCGGATAATAATCGAACTTCAAAGCTTGTACCAGTTGATTCTTGTAAGGATGCAAGTTCAAATCCTTTGTCAGGATGTAATGAACAGTGGTTTTTGAAAGATTTAAGGCGGCTGCATGTTTTTATATAGAACGGCGGGATGTACGTGGCACTGCTACACGAAAACGCGACGTTTTCGACACTTCTTGCTCTTCTGGGCTGACACGTTGGTGCTTTATTAATGGTAGTGCTGTCTTTTTCAGTTTTAGCGACCCACATTTTGATTAATTCTACTGAAGGAGCTCGATTAATGTCGCGAAGGAGGTAGTGCGCTCCATGCAGGCGACGAATTATAATGAAAGAACATGTTTCTCGTATCAAAAAATAAAACCCGCCACAGGTAGGATTCGACATTTGTCCCGGATCGGAACCGAACGACATACAGCTGTTTCGAACTTATTAGTTCTCATCAGTGCCGTACACGGTACGCCGGATTCAGGACAAATGCCAAATGAACTCTATGAGGTATACATCTTTATCGATACGATCTCTGTCAGTAACATATAAGTCGGAAATCGAGAACGGGTTTTATTTTTTGAAATCTTATCTGATCGTGCAGAAACACGAGAAAGGGATCGAGGATCGCTTCTGGGTATAATTCAATGCCTGGCGGGGCTTTAGCCCGAGGAGTAGTTGTTTTCTAGAGCGATTATGTAATAGCTTTGCTATTCGGGAACTACTTTGATAACCACTTGGCGGTTTGGTGGTTCCTTTCTCGATTTCCGACTTATATGTTACTGATGGTTCTCGTAAAAGTTTCTGACACACATGGCACGTTGCTCACCGGCAAAATGATCCATTGCAATGGAATTTCCAAGGCGTGGTGTCTAATGTAAGTCATACACGCTACGGTCTACTGGAGAGGTTACCTGCGCAGGTCAACCGTACAGCACCGCCACAGCAAAAACTGCACAGGTCTATTCCCACACACGCTCCGGTTTATCTGCACAGGTAGACCTCTCCGGTGGACCGTAGTGTGTATGGCAGCCATAACAGACATATGCGAGCGCAGATTTACCACTACCACTGTCCGAGATGTTCAATAAAGATGCGAGGAAAACATTTCAGGACACTTTTTTATATAAAATTCTTATAATTAATATTTCAACTCAACAATTATGGATTTGTAATATTACAGGTTGTTCAGAATCTATTTTGGGGCTTGTATGGAAACTTTAGAGTTTCCTCATAAAAAACGTATAGTTTAAAACGTCCTGTATTGAAACAATTTTTCAAGAGCGTCGTAAGTACATGGCACGTGGTGATTCCCAGTAATAAGCGGATTAATAATTGTGAAAAATACATTAGGTATTACTCATAATATTTTTTTTCGTAAATATCACCCGCATAAGTTATCAGTGTTAAGTACATAATATCGATTTTCGTGTTTTTCCATTATACATAGATAACCGACTCATTTTCCAGTAAATATGAATATAATAGTATTTGCTTTAAGTGATATTGTTCGGTGATCAGTAGATATCGCGGCCCAACCAAATACGTAAACAAGATTGTTGCCTGCTTTTTTTTTCATCGATTTTCTCCCATGGACGGAAACGTTTTAATTTCCTGATTCGTGCCCGACATATATTCGGTCTATTAATAATTTATAGCGTACGCTACTGCAGTGCCCATCCCATAAACGCAAATATTCTCTAGGGCCCGCAAAAAAAAAAATAGGTCTTCTGAAAGCGTTTGAGAGCAAAGCAGTAATAAATAACGTAGTCCAGTCAAATAGGGGTCCAATTTCGGAATTAAGTCAGGAAGCCAAATATTTGCATAAACCTTTGTTTTGACGTTTTAAAGACTTGCTCAAAAGTCTCATATAATTTCGGGTCTGTGACCCAAAATATTAAAGGTCAAAGGCCACAAATATTGTTTTTTTTTAATATTTCGTTTCCTATGCATCATATGACTTTGGAGATTATTATAAAAATTGTAGATCATAAAATTCTCTAAAAATTTTTCAGTTTTCAGAAGCAAAAAAGTCAGTTTTGACTATGGTAATTAGTTACTCGGGAAATAATGATCGTACAGAAAATGCAAGTAGGGTTTTAAAAACTGCAAAGTATTCTTTACAAGTCGTAGTTATTGGTTTTTGATAAAAACATGTTTTCGAGAATGTTGATTGAAAAAGTTGTGAAAAATCCATATTTAGGGATATTCGCTTAACTTTGCATAACTTTGTAAATAATCGATAGATTAAGGATGTTGACTGTTCCTTTTAAACCACAAAGTATCCCAAACAAATCCTGAAAATTTCAAAGTGCTGCCATTTTTTTTCATTGTGTCCGAAATGTTCGAATTTGTCGTTTTTAATAAAAATTGATTGTTTAAAAAAAGGATGAATTTTTCATTTATTATTAACTTTTTAAGGTTGAAAATATTTTTTTAGTAATAATCCATTTTATTGACTATTCAAAGTCAAAAACATGGATTATTAAAAAATTATGGAAAAGTCAAAACTGAATTTTTTGCTTTGTGAACTTAGCTGAAAATCATCGTACAAGGCTTTAGACCGCTCAAATTAAAGAAGATAAAATTATCTAAAAAAGCTTTATGATGATATCACTGAAAAAAAATTATTGAAGTCCGTGGAGTCTTTGGAAAGCAAGCAAGATTTTGGAAATTTCGTTTTCCGGTGGTTTTCTTATGATTACTCAAAAATTGCTGATGGTAGAAAATTTTGAACTCAAGGCCTGACAACTAGAAACTTGGAGCTTCAATTTGCTTTTTTTTTAATTGCTTTGCTATTTTTCCCTAAGTTACAGTTCCCTTTAAATACCACCTAAAAATTTAGGATATTTTTGGCATTCCTTAATTTTTGCGCCTAGTGTATATATGTATACACTTGCGCGTCTCCCTCTCTCCGCGTTATATCTCGAGAACGGTTGCTCATATGAACAAATCAATTGGACCAAATTTGTAGAGAATTTTATGATCTACAAGTTTTATAATAACATCTAAAGTCATACGATGTATAAGAAACCAAATATTAAGAAAAACATATTTTTGTGACCTTTGTTGATCTTTCATATATTGATTCGTAGACACGAGATTATATAAGACTTTTGAGCAAGTCTTTAGAACCTCAAAACAAAGGTTTATGCAAAGACAGCTTTCTGACTCTCATTCCCCATGAGTTTTACCCATTATTTCACCTTATATGACTGTACTAATGATTTTAGAAACAATTAACGTTATGTCACCATACTTATTTTAGTTGATTATGTAAATAGAACATAAAATAATAGTATTTACAGGTCATAACTGCAGAGTCCATAAATTTTTGCAGCCCTATATTCATAAAATTTATTGTCGATACCCATTCCAATGAAGTATATTGTAAAGCATGTATTTATTATTGTTATAATATTTATGGCTTCTAGAAAATAATATAAATAAACAAGCAATTCCCAGACGGTTCATACATATACAGTATATGTGGGGCAACGTCATCGTTATTTTTTGGAGACAAAAGAAATTGTTTTTGTTAAAATTATAAATATATAGAACCATTTTCAATTATAATCAATTTTAATATTTAGGACAATTCCCCTTCACAATAGAAATACAGAATGTAAGGGTTAAAAACAACACGGAGAAACAATCCGTTACTCAAACAGGCGTAAAATAGGTAACTTGTCACAAAACCAGTTCCGCAAAACTGAATGTAAAACACTCACCAGCTCACTGATAATCACTAGCGTGCCCATCTCTCTAATTACTTATTTGTAAGAAAAATACAGTGAGTGCCTTATCCCAACTAAACCTTGCATCAAGCAAGCTCAAAACAACTCGTCCATGACAGAGGTTATTGCTAATAATATTTAGATCGTTCTCGTCTTCACTAACGAGCTCAAACTATCTGACCTTCATCAAAATCACCGGGACATTATTCGTACACACTCAGGGCCCCGCCCCTACCAAATCAAGGCCACCCGCCAAGATCTACACACGTTTGTGAGCCCCGCTCGCAAACCACTCAGCTAAGGCCTCGCCAAAGCCTACCAGTACGATTAAGGTCCACCCTGTATACAACATTAACAACGATCCAAATACCTCTTAGCCTCACACATCCTCAATAATCTGCATTTTCACCACATTCCGTAATTAATTGCAAGATAAGCAACTCTCTACCTAATCTAAACATGCAATTCTAACATGGAAATAAGAACACTCAGTGAAAAACTCACTAAATATAGAAAATATCCAAATTACCCGATAATTGCACAACGTACGCACACGTTTAGAATTTCGGAACTACACTGAATTATAACGAATAACTTCTACCGGCCCTAAAATTATTTTGGCTAACTCAAATCCATCAGCCTATAAGCTATATTATCTATATAATGAATCATATCGATGCATATTCGGGTTAAGGAACCTCGAGCCTCGTCTTGTACTTGACGTTTGCTTAGACATAACGGCAATAACTCAGACATTTGTTTACATAAACTAGGGACGAAAAGGGAATATGTAATAATAATATGAATATTAAAACTTACTATTACTTACAAGAACGTGTTCGAAATGCCCTTAGTTGTCCTATATGTATCGTGTTCTTCTCTTAGGCACTTATTTTTCTCATCCAGGATCTTCAAATGCACATAAGACGAAGGCTAGAACAAGTGTATAGTATTGGTTTAGTCGTTTACTGTGTTCCGTCGACTCAACACGACAGTCAGTTTTTAAATACTCCCCGAAACTGCAATTCAAATATTCGCCTTTTGTAAGCAATGCAGATTTCACAAAATAATACGTTTAAATTTTCTTTTTGGTTTTGAATGACGAAAATTCAGCGAAAAATCATCGTACAAGGCTTTTAGATTCAAAGAAGGCATTCAAATTAAAGGGGATAAAATGATGTAAATAAAGTTTATGATGAAATCACTGCAAAAAATTATTTGAATTCGTGGGGTTTTTGAAAGGCAAACAAAAATTTGTATTTTTTTTCCGATGGTTTTCTTATGATTACTCAAAAACTGTTGATGGTAAAAAAATGTTGAACTAAAGATCTGAAATTTAGAAACTTGGAGGTTCAATGCACTTTTTTTAAAATTGCTCTGCAACTATTTTTCTCCGAGTTACACAGCCTTTTGAAAATCACCTAACAATTTAATATTTTTTTACATCCTTTTTTGTGCCTAGTTCATACAGAATTTCTTTATTGACCACACAGTTGACAGTCAGTTAGTTTTGAGTTGACACAGATTTACTTTTAAAATAAATCAGTTGACTAACTCCAATCACAAAAAATATAATTTTTTTCTTGGCGCAGGTAGCAGCAGAGAAGGCGGTCAGCTTCGACAACGGCTTGGACGGCTCCATAGCGGAGGACTGCTTCTTCGCCATGAGAGCGTACAGCGAAGGCTACAGCTTCAACTTCATCGAGGGCGAGATGTGGGAGAAGTCGCCCTTCACCCTCTGGGATTTCATGCAGCAGCGGAAGCGCTGGATCCAGGGCATCCTGCTGGTCGTCCACTCGAACAAGATCCCCGTCAGGAACAAACTCCTCCTCGGCTGCGCCTGTTACTCTTGGCTAACGCTGCCGTTGTCCATCTCCAACTTGTGCCTGGCCTCCAAGTTCCCCATACCCTGCCCGCCCGTCATAGATTTCCTCTGCGCGTTCATAGGCGCCGTCAACATCTACATGTTCGTCTTCGGCGTCATAAAATCCTTCACCGTGTACAGGTTCGGACTGGCGAGATTCCTCTTGTGCGTGTGCGGGGCCGTGTTAGTTATACCGTTCAATTTAGTGATAGAGAACATCGCCGTCATCTGGGGCATATTCGGGAAGAAACACAAGTTCTACGTGGTCAATAAGAACGCGGGGCCCGCGATCACCGTTTAGTTCGTCGTCTTGTCACTCGTGGCGGTGTTACTTTGTGTTCTCCGAACGTACAGGTGAGTTAATTATTTAGTGATTTAGTTTATACTTTTTGGTATATTTTTCTACTTACGTGGCGGCTCTGGTGGAGCTAGAACAATGTGCCCGATACGTCTTCCCCCTTATACGATCTGAATTCTTGATACATCATTCTATTTAATGACGTATAAAAAGACGCAGACGTTTCTGCATACACCTCTGTTTTTTTTTTGCCGCCAAGGCAATCCATATGTACAAGTTTTCAACGAAGTTTTTGTAAATATTTCCCCGTCATTAGTTTTATACGACAAAAATACATAAGATACAATTTTTTTTCCAAAATTTTTTGTTTTCGTACCCGAAGCTACTGTGACGAGGCGACAAATGTTTTGGACCTATACAAGTGTTTAATGCCCTTGTTATAAAGAGTTTCCTCTTAGTAGTTTTCTATAACAAATAGATATACGAAAATGTACGATATGATTTTTTTCCAAAATTTTATGTTATCGTCTTCTACACCACTGTGATGGAGTGACAATTGTCTTGGTCGTACGCAAGTCCTCAAGGGCATTATTGTAGAGACTTTCCCCTCATTAGTTTTCCATGACAAAAATATATAAGGAAGATACGATTTTCTTTTCAAAATGTTTTGTTTTCATATCCGACGCTACTGTGACGAAGCGACAAACGTTTTGGTCCTATGCAAGTAATTAAGGCATTTATTATAAAGAGTTTTTTTCTTATTAGTTTTCTATAATAAAGTATAAGAATTATGATTTTTTTTTCAAAATTTGATGTTATCGTCTTCTATTATTCTAGTAACATGATTTTTTTTTAATTTAATGTTATTTAAGTACCTAGGTCGGAACATTTGGTGTGAAGATAACAGTCAGTGTTGTTCTTACATTATTGTCCATTTGCAATTTAAAATATCCATTTTGTTTCCAACATGTCTGCTCCACATCATGTTTTTCGGATTTTCCACGACTTTGAACATACCGCAATATTCATCTAGCCAGATTTTCTTACGCTAAGTTCAAGACACTTTGAACATAATTAACTTGATTTGTAACAGTCGAGGCATTAGTTAACGTGATAAGATTGAAAAGTAGGTGGACGACAATCCAAGATTGGTTCTGTTCTGATTTACCTGAAAAGCTGTAATGGAAGCGTTGTAGTGTGAGCGCACCTTTAGAGTCGCAAAATATTTTTCCTAACGAAGTTTTACTTTTTCACGTCTTCATCCTGAAATATTTTACTGTTATTGTCGTATTTTACTAACGTTAAATAATAATTGACTTTCCCCTATTGTTACATAACCTTCCAGACTAATAAAAAACTATTTTGAAGTAATAAAAAAGCCGTGATGCAAAGTAAAACACATTAAGCGTGTACCTCCATTGAATTTTAATTGGAGTTTTTTGCAACGGTACCCACTTATTCAAGGATAAACTAAAAAGTCAACAAGTTACATTATGAGCTCGATTTATTAGCTATATTACAGCAATGTAGGTATTTTTATTTTACTACGATCGGATATTTTATCGGATTCGAATAGAAAAATTAACTTTATTTCTATTAATTACGTTTCGAATGGCTAATGAAGTTTTGCACAATGTACAGTGTAACATAAAAAATGTGATGGGTTTATTATATTTCGTAAAATAATGATTCCTCCTATGAATGTGAAAAACAATAAAACTGAAAGTAGGTACAGTCATGTGCATGAAAATAGTGGTGCAGTATTACTATAGGAACAAACTGTTATATTTAATATTTATTTTGACATATTGAAGTGGTAACTCAAATAGTAGTTTCCTTAAAATGTATCAAATGTCCCCGGTTGGTAACATTGTGTCTATTCCGCATCTCAAAGGATCCCCCTATTTATCAGTAAAACAGTTACAAAGTAAGACTTGACAGGCTGTGCATTAAAATAGCATGATATTATAGTTTTGTGTTTTCAAGCGATAAATAGGGATTAACGAAAGTCATATACATTTTTTTCATATAAGCATGTAAGTTAATAAAGAGTTAATTAAAAAATTTTGTTATTTGTCATTGTATTTTAGTAAATATGGGTCGAGGGAAACATTGCACCCAAGAAAAACGTGAATTAATATTAAGCATGTTAAATGTAGGAAAAACTTACAAGTTTATGGAAAGTGTATTGAATTGTTCTGCAAAAATGATTGCTAATGCAAAAAAAAAATTGAAAAACAAAAGAAAGTCGAGGCGAAAAATGTAAAATAACCACAACAGAAGATATACACATTGTCTCACAAAAGGAGCCCATTTATCACATAAACGCAATAAAAGATGAATTAAACCTTTCCATCAGCACCTTTCATTAAGGAGAAGGTTACTAAAAGTAGATTTAAAATCAAGACGGCCCAGAAAGGTTCCACTACTAATTGTAAATTGTTTACAATTAAAAACAGATTGCTAAAAGGCAAGAGAACACATTCCTTGGAAATCATTAAAATGGTGTAATGTACTGTGGACTGATGAAACAAAAGTGGTGTTATTTAACCCTAGCATCAATGAGATATACGTACGAAGACCCCCACTACGAGGGTTGCCTTTTAAGTTTTTACAATCGACCAATAGATGGCGTTACTGAGATGTGGCATCACTGTATTCGTGAACCTTGACGTTTGTTATTGCGAAGCCAGTGGCAACTTAGAAATTGACCGGGTAGTGTGTTGATAGTGAACGTTTAAAAGAGGCAAGTTTGTGCAAAAGTGGAAATCACCCATGAAGGTTTGCTTTGGATGATTTTTTATGATTTTAAGAAAGGCCTTACTCAACAACAATGCATTGAATCGTTTCATGCAACTTTTGGTAATGAAGCACCATCAGAGATGACTTAAGAAGAATATTATAGTCATTTTTCATGAAAATCTGTAGTTTGTACATAATTAATAGAATTAATTCACTCATTTATGTAAACAAATGTTACGTGTTCGAAAATAATCTGTCACTGTTTTGATTTGGTTTAGTGCTAACAGTTTGTAAAATCTGTAACAAGTGCGTTTTGTAAAATGTCTAACGGTATGGAGCCGATAAAACACAAATTTTATAAGTATTGCATCGTGCCAATGTGTACAAATACTGCGGTATCAACGCCCGAAAAATTGCTCTTCTCGGTTCCCAAAGAGGAAAGAATGCGGAAGAAATGGTGCGTAGCAATGAAAAGGGACGAAACGAAAAATATAAAGCAATCAAGTTCGACGCCGCTATATTGTTGCGAGGATTTATATTCATTTTATTGTGAGTACCTAATAACATTTATTTGTTTTAGATGTATTTGTACATAACCCCACTTTCACGTTGTATGCTGTTTTTATTACTTGCCGCATGCAATATTTAGAAAATGTTTGTTTTGGAGGTCATTTGATATAGATACTTAAATAAGATTTACATTTGAATCTTTTTCACAGTTGGGAAAGACATGGAATATTACTGGCAATACAGACTGGCTGAAAATGTACAGAGGCTAAGTTTCAAAAAGGGCATTCTACCTCATATTTTCAGCTGCCAGAGAGAACCAGTACCTGAGCGACAAACTGGGGGCCATAGTCAACACACAATTGTTCAATATTAATAATAATAACTAGATTCGCACACCGAAAAAGGAATATTTAACGAAATTACACTAAACGCCCATCTATCTCTCAACAATATAATGTACAGTGACGTCACGCGGCAGCCATTTGCATTTCTTGTGTTTACGCGCGCCGATAATAATTTAAAATTTCATTTATTTATTTTGTGTCTATTATTGCACAAAAAGTGGTAAATTCAACGCTGTACCAAACAGTCACTCTTTGTGGATGCATCGGCTTTTCAACAATCACTCGTGGATTCTCATTTGCCCAAATGCGGCAATTCCGCTTGTTAACGAATCCACTGAAGTGAAAGTGTGCCTCGTCGCTGAAGATGATTTTCTTTGTAAAGTCACCATTCACTTCTGTCTGTTCAACCAACCATTCGGCGTATTGACGACGCTTGAAATGGTCAGTAGGCTTCAGCTCTTGAGTCAATTGAACCTTGTAAGCGTGTAAATTCAAATCTATTCAAAATTCGCATCAGTGATGGTCGTGAGATGTTCAATTGTTGGGCACGACGACGAGTCGAGGTTGACGGCTCTTCTGCTACACTATCGCGAACAACAGCAATGTTTTCCGCAGAACGAACTGGGCGAGCATGCACAGGTGTTTTCACATTTCCTACAGACCCAGTTTGCTGAAATTTGCGCACAATTCTCCCGATTGTGGACACATTTGGTCGATTATGCTGACCAAAAAAGTCACGAAGTGCACGAAATGCATTTTGATTTGAACGCCTATTTTCGTAAAAGGCTTCAACAATCTTAACGCGCTGCTCAATTGTGTACCTCTCCATGGTTGAATTTGTCAAACACTGAAACAAAGAAATGTCAAATTAAGTTGGGCAAAAAACGTGACGTTAAGGTGTGACTCACCATTAACATCGTGCATTATGGTTGGACCACCCTTTATATAAATGGTTAAATGAAAATAAATTATGGTCTGGCTACTACAGTCGAGTCGCTTAAACCCAATTGAAAATTTGTGGGTGATGTAAAAGAGGCGGTTGCTTTGGCAAATCCAACAAATAAAGAAGATTTGTTGAAAAGCAACGAATCAACGTGGAAATCCATCGATATGCAGCGATGTCGAAATTTAGTGGAGCCTGTGCCACACAGATGTGAAGAACGAAATACTGAATGAATATTTAGGATGTCTCCTTATAGAATATAAGTTTAGTTACTTTTTCTTAGAACACTGCTATTTTCACGAACAAGCTTAATATTACTTTTTACTGATACCTTTTAAGACAAAATTTTATTGTAATCAATATGAAAATATATATTATTTAAAGTGTTCTACATGTACATGACTCTAATTTTCAATAGTATATGATACTCTACACATTACTTGACAAAACTTGAATAAGTACTGCTATTTTCATGCGCATGACTGTATATAAAAAAAAAGTGGAAAAAAAAACGAAACGTATTACTGTCAGTGTTTGTACTTATTAGAGTTTCTATTAATGTCTTACATAAGTTATAATTGTCATTAATATAAGATTAGTTTTGAAATATGTAGTGAAACATTTTCCGTGTATATCAGGATCGTACTTAGGTATAAGGTCAGTCAGTCAGGATCGTATTCCTAGATACTTATGATTTGGCGATACTTTTGTTTTAATTCGGTGCTCAACTAAAAAAAAAATTGTCGTCGGATTTTTTATATACGAAGCTGCTTCTGTTACAAACAAAAGCACTTGTTCATGCTACTTCCGTCACAGCATTGCTTCTGTTACAAATGCGTTCAATATCAGTCATAGCTATTTAAAATTAGTTCAGAATTTTTCTTCCATTATATTATGTTATGAAGGAAGGACTCCTTAATAACTAACGATGAACATGCAATGACATACCATGGCGTATTCACTGTATGTCATCTGAGTATGTTACATATAACTGTTTTTTACTTCGGAGAGTGCTTTAGTTGTTTTTTCGTACTGATTAGTACTTGAGACATCATTATACAAAACTGTGCCAGGAACTATCCTGAAACCCTGTATATTGACAACACTCACGTGCGCGTTTAATGACTAATGTTTTTGACGGATAATTGTTGTCATTCATCAGGCTCGTTTGCTTTGGCACGGAGGGTATCCATTATGTGGTCAACAAAATTTATTTTTATTTTTTTTTCGCTTCGCCAACTTTTTCACGAATAATTCGGATTCAGTTTATTTCACGTCCCAATAATTCGGCGGAATGTTTTTCAATTTTTAATCGTAGAATGTTATCGCTTTCTTCGGTCGAGTAGAAATTAACAACGTAACAGGTGTTTTAAAAAGGAAAACGGCTCAGTTTTGGGGACCTTCGGAATTATTGCGAGCAGATTAAATATTTAGCCGATGTAAACAGCGTGATTTGTTGTTGGAGCTTTACAATTTCCGTTATAGGGTGGGCCAGATAAAACATTTAAAATAAAGTTGTGATTATCTTAGCAGTTTTAAATGTAGAATATGTGTTTTATGCCACAATTTTACTTTTTTCAAATAGTTCACCCTCGTGCTTTCTCATGACCCATGAACAGGGTGGGGTGTGTCCTATCCATCCCAAAATTAATAGATGTCGTCTGGTAGACATCCCTAATCAAAATCAGTCGAAACCTGATCGATCCGACACGATTTAATTGAGTGATCGTGCTAACAAACAAATTTCGCAAATAGTCCACCATTGCACTTTCTCATAAACCATGAACATGGTAGAGTGTGCTCTATTCACCTCAAAATCAATAGGTGTCGCCTGGGAGACGTTACCGATCCGAATCAGTCAAAACCCGGTCGATTCGACATGATTTAGTTGAGTTATCGTGTTAACAAAAAAAATTCTCAAATAGTCCATCGTTGAGCTTTCTCATGACCCATGGATACGGTGGGGTGTGTCCTATCCACCTCAAAATTAATAGGTGTCGTCTGGGAGACGTCCCCGATCAGAATCAGTCAAAACCCAATCGATCCGACACAATTTAGTTGAGTTATCGTGCTAACAAAAAAAAAATTCTCAAATAGACCCAAGGGAGGGGGTGGTGTGTGCTATCCACCTCAAAATCAATAGGTGTCGTCTGGGAGACGTCCCCGATCAGAATCAGTCAAAACCCAATCGATCCGACATGATTTAGTTGAGTTATCGTGCTAATAAGAATAAATGCCGACGACAACGACGACACACACACAGCAAAAGATTTTTAAAAACCATTTTTTTTTTTTGGTTTTTAAGCCGAAAAACGAAAAATAAACCCAAAAAAAAATTTGTTTTTTCACGTTATTTTTATTTAGATATTTTAAATAGTTTATTCAATGAGGGGTACAGGAGATTCATTTTAGAAAAGGTAATTGTGGCAATCTACTTGGTATATAGCTTGATATATAGCGTGAGACCGAAGTCTGGACTTTTATGGTCATTTTATTTGTATAGGCCTCATTGTAACCCTTGATCTTGAACAAAAAATACCAAAAATTCAGAGGGTCCTTTTCAATTTTCTTTCTAAGGCGCGGCTATGCATCGAAAATAGTTATATCTAGACGATAGAGTCTTCCAGCCACGTGGCATAGCCAACCATTATTCAAGACTGGATTAATCTTAATTAATTGAATTATGGATTAAACACTAAACCCTGGCGAACCGAAAAAAATAATAAAAATGAATTTTTTAGACCACATAATAAATACACTCCATGCCAAAAATAAGCAAGCCTGATTAATGACAATTATCCGTTAATAGTTACAAACACACATGTCAATATGTCTTATCAATATACAGGGTTTCAAGATAGTTTCTGGCATAACTTTGTATATACATTCCTCAGATACTAAGTAGTACAAAAAAAAGCAACTGAAGCATACCACGAAGTTAGAAGAGTTGTAATTGACGACATTGTGCCTCTCCTTTACGCTGATTGTAATATTTATAGTAACACAGTCAACATAACATACAGTGAGTAGGTCGCGGTAAGTCGTTGCACGTTCATCGTTAGTTAAAAAAAATCTTAGGCTGATTTAACTGGTGTTTGGATTCTGTTACTCATTTATCTCGTCACAATAGTAACACCGTCTTAACATCGAATAAATTATCTCAGATTAAAACAATTCAGCGAGGTCAAAAACACAAGCCCTTAACCAATTTTAAACATAAAAAACCAACGTTGCGAAAATAACTAGTGTGTACTGTTCATTTCATCGCTATTTGCCAAATAAAAAACTCTTATCTTGCCGATAAACGGAACAGTCTACCTGAGCCTAGCCATAAAAACAAGCCACGATTTGAGTTTGGGATTTTTTATTTGGCAAATAGCGATGAAATAAACTATACTTCGTTTCAATGTGGCTATATTAATTCTGTAAGTTCCAGAAAAATAGGATACTAGATTAAAATTCCATTTTCCACATGCAAAATAAGTTGTCGCGATGAGTGAAAGGGGGAGATTAGTATAAGCAATAGTGGACAGGGTAGGGGATATCAAAGTCAAGTGCACATGTATTGACCTATGTCGACAGTGGCGTTCTGTTGTATGGGGTATAAAGTTTTTAATTCTTTATTAGATTGCTTTAAAATTAAGATTTAAGTTTCTGGTAGTGGGGTAATTCCCATGTTAAAGTTATTCCAGAAACTATCCTAAAACCGTGTATATATAAATATATGATAAAATATTGCAATATTAATTTTTTTTATTTTTAACGATACTTGATACAAATTCCAATTACATCATGGGCCCAACTTTAATCACAACCCAGTATTACTGTGAAACAATTGAATGCTAATGCGTTAAACAAGTAATACGTAGATATCAAAAATTATCTTGGTCGATAACCCACTTCATTACTACCTTTGGCCAAGAGATTTTTTTATTATATCTCGCTACTCGGTACTATTATTTACAAGTAGTACTTCTGAGTAGAACAGTCTGGAGACTTGTTATGCCAAAATAGCTTCGTCGAATCCGATAAGGTACACTTAAGGACGATCCTATTGTACTTATACAGTGATTTTGTGAAGCAATGGATAAATACGTTAAAAATTCAAAGGAAAAATTCTCGGATTGGTAAAATTTTATTTTTGGTTGCGCATTTTTTACAATATAATTAATATATACAGGGGGATTCGTGTAGGAGGTATAACGATATTTTTTTAAAGGTAATCCTTAAATGATTATTAATCGTCTTGGCTATTGTCAGGCAGCCACCATTGCACGATGTGAACTTTTAATATAGTTGATTTTTTAAATAGGTAATCATTCAAAATATTAAATTTAATGTTTTGAAATTACAAAATCTTTATATAGGGTGTCCAGAAAGGGTAGGGGGTATTTGTAGATTCAATAAAAAAAAAAAGTAATTACAAAGTCAGAAAAAATAATTTTTTTTGTTAATTTTTAGACAAGGTTTTGGAAAATTAAGTACTAAAGATTATGTTCTCCAAATGTTGACCCTCACGTTGCTGGCACTCCTCTAACCGTAAACGGAAATTAGCCACCACGCGTCTACACATCTCTCTGGAAACGGCGGCCATTTCGGTGCGAATGTTGTGCTTTAATTGCACTAAAGTTCCTGGTTTGTTTACATACACTTTCTCTTTAAGGTATCCCCATAAGAAATAATCAAGAGGTGTAAGATCAGAAAATGGATTCGAATGTTTGAGAATACCGGTTCGATTGTAAAAATTCGCAATCCAGGTCGCCCTTGCTCTGTTCGAACCCCACAAGCGATTGAAGAAGTGAGAGTTTGCGAATTTGATTGAGAAGGATTTTCACGAACTGAAACTCTTTGAAACAGGTTAGAGGAGTGCCAGCAGCGTGAGGGTCAACATTTGGAGAACATAATCTTTAGTACTTAATTTTCCAAAACCTTGTCTAAAAATTAACAAAAAAATTTATTTTTTCTGACTTCTAGTTTTTTTTTTATTGAATCTACAAATACCCCCTACCCTTTCTGAACACCCTATATAATTATTATCGTATGTGCTCTTTCACATTTTTTAACAAAAAAAAAGGGCTTGTCATTAAAAAAAGTATCGATGACGTTGTATATCCTACACAAATCCCCTTGTATGTACACCACTGGAAAAATTAAGGGAACAAAAAAATTTCCTATTTTTTTTTAGCGATTTTTAAAAGGCTGTACGTCAGTGAAAAATGGTTGTATGGAGATTAAAAAAAAATAATTTCGAAGCTTTAAGTTTTCCACGGACTTGGAAAACATTTTTCTTAGTTAAACCAATATATTGGTTTGTTAGCTTGTTTATTCAGCTTTAATTTGCTTTTTTTTATTCTCTACGTGGATTTTTCGCCGAGACGTCCGACTTTCAATGAAAAAGGATTCTTTTGTCTTTGATAATCGATATCTCAGCAACTAATAACCGCACAGTAAATAGAAGGGTGGTTTTAAAAATTTAAACAAAACCCCTACAGGAACTTAACATGATTTTTGTTTTTTTTTTCCATCCTTCACATTAATTTGAAAAAATAAAAAAATGACAGGTATTAGTTTTTTAGACAATCTACGGCTTATTTACAAATTTTCATAAAACGACTAATGTTTAGCTTAATTTGTACAGCTCAATGTGCTCACAATAACTCTGTAAAACAAGTTAATCCATCGAACCGTTTCTGTGTTTCAAATGATCAAAGTTTTGAAAATGATTAAAGGAATACATTTATTGCTTCTAAACACTCCGTAACTATTATCAGAATGAAAAAAAAGATTATTTTTACCTTTCCCACAATTTTACATAAGATATCGTTTAAATTTAAGGAATTTTTTTTTCAAAACTAAAAATTTTTTTGATTTTTTTTGTTTTGGAAAAGTTTGCATTCCATAATTATGCTAATCTGCACTTAATTGCATAAAATTCAAAGGTGATACCCCGAACTGAATTTTGGCCTCGATTTACACACATTCATAAGATATTTTTTGCAAAGTGTACTTATATATACGGTTCAAAAAACAGTTTTCTCAAAGCTACTCTTTTTTTTTTTGTATAAAAAAATTAACAAAAGTTTTTATCAAAACTTCAATTATTTTTTAATTTTTTATTAAAATTAAAAAACAAATTTTATTTTTTAAAATCCCGTAGTTTTAAAGACATTTTTTTCAGTTTTTTCAAATTAATGTGAAGGATGAACATTTCTTTTCTCTAAAAATCATGGTAGGTCCTTGTGGGGGTTTTATTTAAATTTTTTAAACCACCCTTTGAGATACTGTGCGGTTATAAGTTGCTGAGATATTGATGATCAAAGACAAAACGATCTTTTTTCAGAACGTTGAGAGAATAAAAAAAAGCAAATTAAAGCTAAATAAACAAGCTAACTGACCAATGCATTGGTTTAACTAAGAAAAATTTTCCAAGTTCGTGGACAACAAAGAAATCTTATGATTGCGCGATAACTCTAGCTCACACACATTTTTTGCCAAAAGATCTCGGAACTTGAAACTTAAAGCTTCAATATTATTATTTTTCAATCTTCATACGACCATTTTTCACTGAGATACAGCCTTTCAAAAATCACTAAAAAATTTAGGAAATTTTTTGTTCCCTTATTTTTCTCCACTAGTGTATTAATTGTATTTTAAAAAATGCACAACTAAAAATAAAATTTGACGGGTCCCAGTGCTTTGCCGAAAAGTTATTCCTTGAATTTTTCATGAATTTATTCATTACTTTACGAAGCACTGTATGAAGACGGTTTCAATTAACCACGGTGATCGGATTTAATCTCGCTTTCAGTGACGGCGCCAGGGGGGCCTGGGTGGGCATGTGTCAATCAGTAACAGTGCCCACAAAAAAAATACTATCTACAAAATTATAATATGAAACAAAATATAAATATAAAATATTGACTACTACTATTTTAAAATTCGAAAACGAACAAAGTGTTAAAATCAACAATATTTTACAGCTATCCGACATGCTGAATAAATACAGATTGGCATTCAATGAGATTTGTAAATTATGTGCAATATGTATCACAATTCCTGTATCAAGTGCGGCATGGGAAAGGACCTTTTCATGCCTGAAAAGGTTAAATACCTATTTAAGAAATAAAATGAAACACCAGAGATTAAGTAATTTGGCTGCACTAAATATAGAGAAAAAAAAAATAGCTAAAAGCTTAGATTTGGATAAGATTGTTGAGGAATTTGCAAGAAAACATCCCAGAAAATTGCTGTTGAAATAAATTCATTAATATTTTAACTTTATTACCTATTGTTCTACTACTTTCTTTTGTAAATTGTATTTATGTTAATACAGGGTTCGGCAGGGAGGTATGGAAGATTTGAAAAAACTGTAACTCACTCATTTTTTACCTAAACTCAAATTTTATTTCTTGAATGTGTACCTTAGATGTTGCCATTACAAAACCAGTTGAAGAGTAAGAAAAAAAAATTTGATTAGGTACGAAAAATAACGTCAGTTAAGTGCCGTCCATTTTTGTCGAAACACTCCTGAAGACGTTGTGAGAAGTTCTGCATACTCCTCTGAAGCATTTCACGTGGAACTGCTCGAATCTCTTGGGTCATTGTCTCACTTAGGGATTCGAGTGTACGTGGTTTGTTTATGTACACTCGTGCTTTGAGATAGGCCCATAAAAAGTAATCACATGGTGACAGGTCCGGTGATCGAGGGGGCCACTCCATATCTCCTCGCAATTAAATCAGACGTCCAGGGAATGTGTTACTTAAAAAACCCATTGTTGCTCTTGATGTATGGCAAGTCACCCCATCTTGTTGAAACCATACAGAATTCAGGTTGATACGTCGTCTTCTCAGTTCTGGCAGAAAATAATCACGCAACATCTGTAGGTAACGATCTGTGCTGACAGTGACGGTCCGACGGTTTTCACGAAAAAAGTACGGACAAATAATGAAGTTTCGACTAATGCCACACCAAACGGTTACCCTTTCGCTGTGGAGAGGTCGTTCATGGAGCTCTTGCGGGTTTTCAGAGGCCCAATAACGGGAAGTTTTGTTTATTAACCACCCCTGACAAATGAAATTGGGCTTCGTCACTCATTATCAAAACAATGTCATCTGTCAAGATTTGCAACATCGCTTCTGCAAACCTCATCCGTCTGCCGTAGTCATTTTGCTGCAATTCTTGAACAACCATCATCTTATACGGATGAAAATGCAAGTCGAGGTGTAAAATTCGGCGAACTGAGCGGTCTGACATCCGTACAGTCCGAGCGTGACGTACGGCTGATTGACGAGGGCTGGCTTCAACTGCTTGACGCACCCTTTCAATGTTTTCCGGGGTCCTTACCGTTCGATCACCTCCTCGAGCAGTTCCAGGTCTCAAATATCCAGTTTGAAAGCTATTCACCCACTTCATGATCGTTTCAAACTTCGAAACACGACCGTGACGGCCAACGTTAAAATGATTTCGGAATCGTCTCTGTGTTTGAATGGCCGAACGACCCGTTTCAATGAAAGTGTTGTAAACAAACATACGATGCTCAATAGACCACGGCTCCATGGCAACTAAACTAAAATGGCATCTCGTGACCAGTAGATACTACCTATTCCGAAAACATTAGGTTTACCCCATCTAGCTTGGCGCCCCGTTCAAATCTTCCATACATCCCTGCCGGACCCTGTATGTTTATAATCTTTATATTATTATTTGTTACTTGGTGCTGTATAATTGTATATATTTAGTACACCTATGCAAATGTATTGATAATGAATGATGACACCCCCTACCTCCCCGACACACACATCCCAAATATGTGCCCAACTCAAAAATTTTGTGGCAGTTTGTGCCCACCAATTTTAGAAATCCTGGCGCCGTCACTGCTCGTTTTATCTGCGTCTTCGATGTAATTTAACCAGAAATGTTAAATTGGGTAGGGGTTGTGTTAATGGAAAACTGATCTCGTTTTTTAATCAAGGGTAATGATGTGTGTTTTTTTTTGCCGCAGGTACCCGATTCTCGATTCGAAGGACTGCGAAGTGACCTCGTCGTGGCCCACGTCTCCCCGTCGTTCGTCCTCCGTTCTGTCAACTCAAGGATTGGGCCATCCGGAACGCCACGCGAACCCGCGACTGACTTTGTAAATTGTAAAAGTTTATGACATTGTTGAAAAAGGTACCAGGTACAAAGCTTTGCTGTTGTTATTACTGTTTAATTTATTACAGATTGTGTTTTAGCGACTTAAATTTATATGTTGCGGATGTTTCTCGTTAGTCGCCCAGCGACAACTTTGCTTTGAGTTTGCGCCAGTTTTTTGTTTGTTTGTTTAATCATGTAAAGAGGTGTATCGTCGTTGAGAAAACTTTATCTCGGGAAATTCGTTTACTTATTGTAACTTTAAATTTGTCAAAACACCATGGAGGTCCAATTAGATTGTTGATAAATAAAATAAATTTAAATATGTATATTTAAGGGAAAGTTTCGGGTGTCGTTGAAAGCCGATCAATAAACAATACGGTTAAAGGTGCTTTTACAGTTTTTTTTCAAATTAAAGTATAATTAATCAGGTTTAAAAATAAATAAATAACCCCACAGGCAGTTCTGTGTAGCTCCCTTAAAAAAACGAATTCAAAAATGCTCGCGATCTATTTTTTTTTATACACGTTGCTTATGCAGGGTGTATCACAGATCAGTGGTGTAATTTTATGGTATTATGTGCCAAAACAATACGGGTTGCAACCATTATGTAGTTTAATTCTTTTTGCTGGACTTTTTATCCTGTTCCGAGTTTTTTTGCAAAGTGCTTATTTTCCTCTAAAATTGAATAAAACAGTAGAGAAATGGATAGTTTTCTCAATATATTCATAATAATAACTTATTGTTGTTAAAGGTTGTTACTCTATTTTAGTAACATACTATACTTGACACTCCCCCGTATACATATAAAATTTCGAAACAATGCCTACTAAAGTGAAGAATTATTTCCAATTCTTTGGATACAGAAAACAAAGTACCCTTATCGAAAATAGGTTGGCTATTCTTTCTTACTATTCACTTCTACCTTTTATTTTTTTTTAATTAAGACAATGAAGGCCAAAAGCCCTTCTATTTTTCCATTATTTCTACTTCTTTATTACTCTTTATCATAACTCACATTGTAATGGATTCGCGTGAAGGCACTGTTAAACGCTTAAGAAAATCCAGCAAGTTTCTTATATACAGTTAATAAGCAAAAGTATCCATCCACCTAGCTGTGTTGATAAAGTGAAAATAAATTACACCTTCGAAGAGAAATTTAAACCTATAACGAATAATCTGTTTCAAGCTCAGCTCATAATTTAAAAAAATGGTAAAATAAAATGTATTCACTAAATAATATAACAAAATGTAAGATGCAAAAGTATTCATTCACCTTTCATAAAGTTATCTACGTTGCTAATATTTTGTGGGATACCCCTTAGCTGCAATTGTTGCCTATAGCCGTCCTGGCATCGACTGGACGAGGCTAGATGTTATGTTGGGAGAGAGTTCACTCCATTCTTCCATAACCTGTTCTTTCAGATGTTCTTTATTTCTAATCGGAGTTTTTCTTATATTTCGCTTTAGTTTTGCCTACAGATGTTCTATAGGGTTAACATCGGGATATTGTGCTGGAGTAGAAAGAACGTGAGGCAAACCGTATAGGAGCCATTCCTTTATTATTTTAGCGGTATGCTTGGGATCGTTGTCCTGTTGAAAGTAATAATTCCCAGCTACACCCAATTTCTTAGCACTTGATTGTAAATGTTGCTGCAGAATACGTAAATACTGCTAGCGATCCATTATACCTTCAACAAAACTAAGATTTCCAACTCCTGTTGCTGCCATACATCCCCGTATCATGACAGAACCTCCTCCGTGCTTTACCGTGGGGTTTATGTTTTTTTTTAACTCTTGGCCTGGCTTTCTCCATACACGTATGCTCCCAGCAGTATCAAACACATATTTTGCATTCATCACTGAATATTACACTGTTCCAGAAATCAAGCCTCCTGATTTACATATTTTTTGGTAAAATCTATTCTTTTCTTTCTATTCGTAACATTAATCCAGGGCTTCTTACGTGCAATGCGTCCTTTAAAGCCACCCCTGTGAATAGTACGGCGAATGGTAAACACATTTACACCTTTTCCGGTATTTTGCTTTACGTCGGCGTCGGCTTGAAGTTGTGCAACAGAGATCTTTGGATTTTTTGTTACTTCTCTTATTGTTAGTATAGCTCGTTCTTCTCGTTCACTTAGTTTTTATGATCTCTCTTGACGCGGCTTATTCGTAATTAAACCATCCTATTTATACTTTCGTATTACGGATATGGACTACACCGTGGCTCGTGGTTTACCAATTAATTCGCCAATTTTACGTTGAGAAAAACCTTCATTCCATAAATTAATAACGCACTCACGATCCGATACAGTCATTTCTTTTGTTTTGCCTGACATAATATACTTTCGCCAATGCACTGATCTAGACTGCTACTTTTGTTTTTTGTTTCACAATACACAACGTAATAATATGACATTTAGGGGGAAGCCCCGCTACACTTTACACGGTTGCCAACTAGTGGATGAATATTTTTGCTCCTTCATTTTTACAGTATTATTTAGTCAAATTATCAGGTCAGCACATTATTCGTTGCAAATAGAACTTTCTTTTTACATATCATCAGATTAAAATTTCTCTTCAAAAGTGCTATTTATTTTAATTTTTGGTCGAGGTACCTACATAGGTGGATGAATATTTTTGCTCACCAACTGTACCTACTTATTTTATTATTGTTGTATCATGACTCACATTGTAATGGATTCGCGTGAAGGCAACGGCTGTTAAACGTTTAAGAAAACCCAACAAGCTTCTTACGTACCTCCATCGAGGGTCAGGTTATCAGTATTAGTCAGCTTTGTTTTGAATTCCTCCAGATAATATACCATTGCAGTTTCTGATTCACAGACGCACTTTGAACGAGACTTCCCAGAGCTCGTTTGCGTGCTTGTGACTCATGTTCGTAAAATTTTAATTTGGATTTAATTGTGCAATATTAACTGATTAATGAAAGTCGATGTATATTCGACATCGGTCACGTCCTGCTGATATTTTTTTAATTTCGAGGAATTGAGCCCGATTTATTTTGATTGATTTGTGGCGATTATCCCAACAGTGTCAGCGCCGTTGCCAGAGCTACCTCGCCCGCAGATCTTGGCGATTAACAACTGTTTTATCCACGGATATAAATAATGAAGATGACGATCAATTCACGGAAATAACTGGGTAGATATTTATTTCTGGTATTTCTTGCTACCGTAATTACGGTGAGAAATGTTTTCGCCGAAATTAATCTTATTAGTGAATATGTTTTTAGTAAAATTTAATCAACCTGAGAGAATTTTTCCTAAAAATAATAAAATTATTTTTAAGTTTACATTGGTGATATGTATTTGAATTTCGACGTTGACAGGTCATGCCGATATGAACTGCTATAGCGAAAAAACCTCGTCAGTGATCGTGGAACACATCCTTCGGCATTGCCAAACTAATACGTTCTTTAAGAAAATTAGTTTTACTATAAAACAAGGACAAAATATGTTTAAGAGCAGATAAAAATAAGCAAATTATTGTATATCGGTCGAGAAAATGTTCCTGCTCATGTCGATATGATTTATAACATCGAAAGAATGCCCATCAACGATCATGCAACAAATTCTCGGCGTTGCCAAATTTATGCATTCTCAGCGAATTTCATATATTTAGTTTATTTTGCTTTAAATGTACGTATTCATATTTTCAGAATCCGTCTGAACAAAAAGGCATTATATAATAGTTTTGTAGTAATATTATGCATATTCTCCATAACTTAATTTCAGTATGCATTTTTTTCTTTGTGTGAATATTCCCATCTCAAACTTTTAGCTGTATATTAAATTGAAGTGTTGTGGCAACGTTGCCGTTCACAGTAATAATTGTCTTCAAAATTAGATGAAAATTTATTTCACTTGAACTAAATCGGGACAAATTTTAATAGGAGATAAGAAGGATGTGACATCAGTCGAAAGAACGTTACCAGATCATATCGTTATGAACTAGAACGGCGAAAGAACGCCATCATTACTACCAATAAAAGCGACATAATTTTGCCTACCTAACCTTTATTCTGAATCTTTTTACGTAGACGTCTGTGATTTTAACAAGATTCTACTCAGTTTTAAAACGTGTTTTCGTACATGACGTGAGGTGAAACGTGGCAGCACGGCATCGCACGGAACTGATCGGCGGAATTACAGAAACAAAACTGAACGTTTTTTAACTTTTTTATTTTCTGAATTTCAAAGGTTACATAAGATCTAATCGTTTTATAAATATAAAACCGTTTAATGAAAGTTTACGCTTTACGGTGAATAAACTCTAACAGCACCTTTAAACGAAGTTATATTCTAAAATCTAAACCGTAAGCAGTTGACAATAGGTGGCGCCGACACAGTAGATTTCTTTCTAAACGATAAATATTTTTTCAAATCCCAGAACTATTGAAATTACTGTCTGATAGTTTGGGATTCACAGCGTTATTTGTTTGCTTGTTTCTTTCACTGTTGATACATTTTACTGCTGTGCCATCTGTTAACGGGTAGACACATTATAATGTACCGTGGCGCCATCTATTTGGTCAGCGTGGAACTAGCATATTTTAAAGTAAAAATGCCGAACGTTGAAGAATCATACCTACTAGAGTCCAAGGTTAATTGGACCAATTTTGATTCGGGTTTACTTAAAGTATTTAAAGTCTTAATGCAATGTCAGCTGGACCCTAGACCCCATTACGTTTATCGTTTACTAGGTTTCTAAAAGTAATGAATTATTGTAGAAGTGGCGATTGATGACTCAGCTTATATTGTTGTCTAGCTTCAAGGCATGTAAGATATAGGTTTCGTAGTTTTAAATTATTTTCGTAGGTAGGATTAAAATTTATTTTTATATGTTTTAATCGATTCCAAAGATACTTACGTTGTAAAATCGTGATTTTTATGTACAGGTAGTAAAATATGCTTGATAACAGATCGTTCTGTCACTGGGAAATATTTATTATTGGGATTGGGTTATTTAAATACTTAAAGGCTTATCTGTTCTATTTTTTTTATCCCTAAGACAATAGTCTTGGCAAACAAGGACGTCAGTAACCGAACATATTTTTTTTATACATATCAGTGAATCACGGGGTGAGGTGACCATAGCTGATAACCCTAATTTAGAAATGAAACAATACATGATTTTGATAAAATAGATAAAGCACGTTAGAAATCTCTCGCTTATTAACTGTACATAATAATCATGAACATTCTGCAACATTTAACAAGACTACTAGTCATTATTATAATGTTACTTACTTGTAAGGCCCTTCTAAAAAAAGAATTGTAAATAAAATTATCACATATGTAAAATTTTCGTAGTTGTTATTTAAGAAATAAGAATTTCTTTGTTTGAGTTGCCCCTGTCCTTAGCTGTTTTTCTTCCTTGTCGATGGCCGTATTAATAAAATCTAGAGAATACTTTTTTAAAAGCAAATATAAAAATGCACTGTACTCTGTTTTATTTATTGCATCCACCTTCCCGCATTATCGCATAAGATTCGACGGGGTCAGAACTGGAAAAGTTAGTGGCTGCTTCATGGCTATAATTCTTTCTGTATGAGGAAAATTGTGTTTACAGACTATTCATAGAGTCTGTAGAGGTTTTAAATTTATTTTATTGCATTTAAATTCGTTTTAAAACCGTTTTTGGGTTCTGATTTTTCACAAAGAACTAATTAAAAAAGAACTTTGTTAAAAAGTGGTTATTTTTTTCATTAGGAGTTAGCAAAATGAAATTAGAAGTGTAGTGTTACACAGAAGCAGATCTGGAAGACTTTTTGGCTACTGCAACATAAAGTTTGTAAAAATTGGTGTGGAATTAATTCGATTTTTTTTGCATGAGAAAATGAAATTCTTCCAATCCTCAAGTGTCTTTCTAATAGGTAGTAATATATACTGTGTGTTTTCTACGGGGCATTCATACTAAAATAGAAATACATTCTTTATGAGTAGATTCATATGGATAATTAGATATATAAGAAACATAGTTGCTACATGTATAACAAAAACAAATCAATGATTTTTTTCACGTAATTCTTTGTGACTGTGTCAAAGATTCAAACCTGACATCTTGCTTAGATAATGGACCATTTTGAATTATTGTATTCTTCCTTTTGAATCTAGCAAGCTCAGATCTGGTAAGTATAGTGGCCGTGGCAACACATTTTATATTATAGAATTATGTTGATTGATTGGAATTGTGGATGTACCAATACCAGGTTCCCACTAAATCTACAAATGGGGGGATTGAATATTTAGAAAAATCAGAGAAATTAAAAAAAAAACTATGGGGATTCAGTGATAGAAATCATTTTTAGATCATTAGGTACTTAAAAATTTAATTTTAAAATATTGCAACTCAACGGATGATTCCAAATTAAATGAAGAACATCCTCTGGACGTTGGACAAAATCCTAGTTGCGGGAAAATTCACAAATTTAATTTCATAGTTTTCTGGAAACAATTAACTAGTTAAAAAACCCTGAAAATAGTCAATGTCCCATCATAAGTATTTCAACAAGAAAAATCATAGCAGTTTCAGATATGGTCAACCTGCTGGCTAGTCATCAAGTCTTACACAAAAAATTAATGTATGAGCTCAATAACTTCGAAACTTCATAGAGAAACAATCACAAGGTAAGTATATCCATTTTTATTACAAGGAAAAACACAAGATTCAAATCCTGATGATAATGGTGACTATACGATTTCTACATATGCTAAAAACGAATTATGTGCTTCATATAACCTTTATTAGAAAAAAAAAAAAAACAGTAATACAGGTACAGTTCTTACTTAAACGACAAACAATAAGTAATATTTAAATCATAGATATTGAACTTAACCTAATTAAGTCAATGCAAAGCAACATTAACCACAGACTACTTGCATAAATATTGATGCGTATTAAATTACTGAGAGTATCCCACAATCGGGTAACACTAGTCTCTAGTGTGAGCGAGATATAAAAAAATTGGTACGTTTTTTGGAGTACCCTGTATACAATGGTTTATTAAAAACAGTTAAAATCGGCAGTAGAATGTAGGGAAAAATTATTGAGATAAAAGCTGGATGCAGAAAAGGTTGAGATATTGTACATATGTTAGACAGGACAAGAGAAAGAAAAAATGGTAGACTTTTGTTTTTGTTTGAAACGTTTATCAATGCGAAAGTTGTAGTTCTTAACTACTTCTATTGTCGTTAAAATAAAACTGGATTAGTCAGTTTAAAAAAAATACGATATTTATACAGGGCGTCTGCAGAAAATGTGACCGAAAATACTGGTAGGATGAATGTGTAATAAATTAAATTTACTCGCATTATTTTCAATGGCACAGCTTGGTCATGGAAAGAAAGCAAACATTACGTGGGTTGTTTCATGCCTGACGTATCTATAGGGTCCTCCTGTATTTCGATTACTTCTAGGTCCTCGTTTACGTTGGGTTCGCACTGAAAGGGCAAGCAAGTCATAATACAAACGTACGATTTGTAAAAAACACATTAAAAAACGAAATTCATTCTACAAAATAATTTATTGTGCACAAGGCGTATTGCCGGGCTCGCTAAGCATTTGGGTGTCCCAAATTCGTTGAAAATATCGTTTAATGACATGACGTAACTACAGAATCTGAGGATGGCTTGCGAGAATTATAAAACCATTCCATTATTGTAATAACAAATTTGCAAACCATTTCTGGTGACATATTGCAATTTTTGAAATGAACAACTAATATCAAAAGAAAAATAGATATAATTTGTTAGAATATATGCGTACCCCTTGCATGTCCACGAAGGCCATACGAGTGCTACAGTCTATCGTCTTTCTTCTAACCGCAACTTTTCTTTTGCGCGACTCCCTTGGATCATCGGTGTAACTAACAAAAAATACTATTATAAAAGCAAACATTTTTACAATACAATTTTTTTTTATCTTAAACCATTCAAATATATTCCTATTTTCAGACCTCACAGAATTGTCTTACCTAGGATATTTCATTTCGTGTTCGATCTGGGCCTTCCTCGCAGCAAAATAATAAAACTCTTTGGTCTCCGTACTCAGAGACTTCCACATATTGCCTAACATAACGGATATACTTTTATTGTTTTCGTCTGAAAAACGAGTTAAATGTAATGAGGATATTTCAGCTTAATTAAAGAACCTACCAGGGTGTTCTACTGCTAATTTTTTCCTCCATTCATTCGCGAATATCATGAAGGCATTCGTGGCTCGCGGAATTTTTTCCTGATCTTCCACCGTTTCTTTTGATACGCTCCCTATTCTCGACTTTGTATTGCTAGTAGGTCCCCTGGTTATCTACAAAACCCTTCTACGATAAGACATTCTTATGTGTCTTAGACATAAATATGAAGCTATACAGCTGAAAATTAATGCAATTTCGCTCATTTATATCAGAATTCGAAAACAAACCGTAATGCCATCTATCGAGGTTAAATGGAAACATTCGTCATTTCCATATAACTTTACAAGAGATTACATATAAACAAAAGGACATCAACTGAGCTTTTTTCTACATATCTAGGACGTACCTTCTTTATTTAACTGGCTATGAAAAAATAATTGAAAAATGACAAGTAAAATTATTTGTGATACACTATGATGTATGATAAATAGTTTGTAGGTTAGAAATTTTCACACTATAATGAATTGAATTAGTTTTTTATATTATCATCTTTTACATAGTAGATTGTAAACAATCTCCCGAAATGGGCTGATAATACGAGAGGTAGAGAGAAGGATGGGGATGCTAGTTGATTACGTCTTACGTCGGTGAGCGGATGATATAATTTTAAGTGTAGTGTCAACAGGCGTATATTTCAATAAATTGTACTAAATTGATCGTAAATCGTAATTACTAAGTCCAATAAATCGTTTACACGATAAACATTAGTGATAAATAGAAAGTATGGTAAAATTAAGTGATTGCAAGTTACCATGGCAATAAAAATGTATCTGGACAATTTTGTTTACAACTTCAAAATCAATTAAATATCTGCTCGATTGTGTTAGAAACAATACCACAATAAAGAAATGCCCAGTGGTATGTGCAAAATGTAAATATTTGTTATTTATTAAACTGGTATGTAACATCGCAGAGCTATCGAAAAGATAAGAAAAATATGTGGGAATTAAACATACTAACTGAAAAAGATAAGTTGGCTAATTAGTTTCAAAGCTTACTAAAACAAATGAATTACTGACAAGTTTATTTTCATTAAAATCTAGTAGGAATTTAGTAAAATCTAGTAGTAGCCTAACTAAAACTAAAAAACCTAACCTTAAATGAATTTCACTAAACTAATAATTATAATACCAACCTCTGGCATTCTGGACTTTTTTTGAACTGGCTCAATTGCGTCTTTACCATTTGGAATTCCTACCCTACTCTGTGCACTTTCAATTCGATGAGGTTCGATCACCTGGACTCTGCGGACACTCCTACTTATCTGCTCCTTCAATTTCTCTTGACTATGTGGGTGTTCCTGGATATTCTCTTTTTGTTGGTTTGTTAGTATGTTTGGCGTACTATGTACAATATTGAGGGGATCGGGACTTGGTTTGGCGGAGTGTTGGTCTGGTGGTGGAAGTGTAGGGATTTGGTGCTTTATCTTGACGGAGCTTAAACCTTTTATCTGGAAGCTCTCGCCTAAAGATAGAACACCTTCTAAGTCTTCGTCTAATATTTTCACCTCACCCTGGTAAATAAATTCTAGTATATGCTTGAGGTGGTCGAATTTTATTCCATTCAAGACTATAATTGGGTGTTGGACCGTATTATGGATTTTAAACATATCCTAAAATGTCTTAACATAATATAAACAAAGATTACTGTTAACCAATTCAGACGTACCTCAAAAAAACCGCTGCATGCGGATAGTATCAGTTTGTGAGCTTTAATAAACTGCCCTTCACATGTTAGCGTAACATCGACTAAAGTCTCATGGTGCTGGTGTTCGGAGAAGACTTGTATTAAGTTAGCCGTGTAATTATTCCAGCGTAGGTTGTAATGTTCCCGCTTGGAATTGCTGTGGGGATCCATTCCTCGGAAGTTTAAATGCACGAAAAATGTTGGTAGTATGAAATACCAAAAATATAACCTCACCCACGACTATTTTTCAATTATTATTCTCACCTCTGTATTATTAGGTAGATATAAAACGATCAAAAACTTGAGCAACAGTTCTTTTACAGCGAATGTATTTAATTAACAGTTCTTAGATGTTTATTCAGATAACTATATACCACTGGCACTATTTTCCAGTAAAGTACTTAACCATAGAACACTGTTTAACGTAGATAAATTGTGTAGAATGTCAATTTGTGTTCTATGGTACACACAGTATGGACAACATGACGGCGTTAGCGAAGATAGGTGTAGGTTGGACTTACATTGCTATGAAAATCATAATTTTTAGATTTGGCAATTCGTCGATTGGGCAACTGGGAATACAGACTTCTATTCATTTCATCGCTATTTGCCAAATAAAAACTCTCTTATCTTGCCGATAAACGGAACAGTCTACTTGAGCCTAGCCATAAAAACAAACCAGGGTATGAGATAAGAGCCGTTTGGCAAATAGAGATGAAATAAACTATACATCTATTTCTATGAATGTACTCTTTCTTATGCACATATGAACAATAATTTGTTGTAGGTAGCTTGTCCTTATTCGATTACGAATGAATCTACCATGTTTAAGGTTTATATTCCCTACCTAAAAATGTATCGAATTCTCTGCATATTAGATTATAAATATGTTATATCGGATACTTACTAAAATTGCTGAAAATTATGTTAAAAAATTTAGTGTGCGTGTTTACTCGACACATTTTTTACACATTTACACATTCGTGAGGTCCTACAATAGATTCACAACAGTAATGCATACAAAGTTTGAAAATGCCAAACGAGAATAGATCAGAACATTTGCAATATATGTAGAGCCTGCCAAAATCTAAATATATCCTATATACTTCTATAATCTATAATCTATTATATCATGTCCCGACCTTTCTGTTGGTACAATTAACAAATCTTGTAAATCACATAAAATATCTACTGATCTGTACTATATTCATCAAAAGATGGCGCTACAGATTGCTTAAATCACAGAAGTAAAATCTGCAAACAAGAGAGTACGACGTGAAAAACCTTGCGACCGAGAGATGGCGCCACTAAATTCTTAAATAACCGGTGAAAAGGCGAATTACAAGTTGTTATATCTATTACACAAACGTATAAAAACTTACATTTATCCTTATTTTGCTTGTTTTATATGCGGAATTTTAATATTGAACAGTTATTAGTTTATTAGTAATTTGGAAGGTATGAATTAACGCATATTAAAATAAACTGTAAAGGTGTGTTGCGGTTATGTCCTAAACTGATTTCTCATTTTCCTGATATGGAGGGCATTTGAATGATTAAGATGAGGAAGGTGGGTAAACAGAGTGTAAAAAGAATATGTTCTCAGTTGTCTATGGAGAGAATATTATTTCATCTGACCTTTGTCTCGTGTAGTGTATTTACAGATGACAGGACAGGGCCTAACAATTTTTAAGTTTCGACAATTGTAAATCTAGAATACTAAATCTATATATAGTTGAATTACAAACAATGAAAGAAAAAAAGTCGTTTCATTTAGTAGTTTTAACACTTTTTTAGACATTTATATTGAGACATCTAGTAATAATATTGTACTAGCACCGACAAGATATTTAGGTGAACTCGGTGAACTAAATAAGTTATGAACCTGTGTAGTCTACTGAAAACTGATTTATAATTGCAGCCAATTCTCACTAGATGGCAGCATAATTAAATTTATAGAAATGGAAGTACGTATTAACTTATTTAAACGTTTCAACTATATATATATATATATATATATATATATATATATATATATATATATATATATATATATATATATATATATATATATATATGGTTTCAGAGTCAACTACAATAATGCTACAAGTTTTCCAATAAACTTATACACATCCAAATACACATAGATGGAATGATTCAAGACATAGATGGAATGCATAAAGACAGTTAGGAGATACGTCTATATTATTAGTTATTGGTTGCTACTATAAAGAAGGAATACATTAGGGAATCAAATTGAATATTTAGATTTTATAATAGATATACTGTTTATATAAATAAGTTATACATAAATAAAGAAAAAAAGACGTCTTCAGTGACACGTTACTTTAGACATTAAATTAGACGCAAACGATAATTAATTTGATTCTTTTAGAAGAGATAGTTTCTCAGAAAATGACAAAAGTACGGATAACTTAATTCTAAATTAAAAGATTATTTGTATTATCTAAAATAAACATTACTGTAATACAATTTTTTTTATTCATTTTTCTTTGTTTCGAATATTCTTTGTCATATACCCAAGGCAATATAAGAAGCGGTTTCCGGATGTGTTTTGATGATGCTACTTATGTTTGGTAACGGCGAGGCCTGCAGATGTTTCAATTTTCATCAATAATTTTTACCAATCAATTAATGAGAATCCAAGGTCTTTATTCCAGGTGTTGCTCACCGATGATACATATTGTTTCTCGTCACGTAATAATAAATTTCGACAATAATCACATGTGAGGAGCTAAAGATAACATACACGTCTCATTTTACTTACTACCCCCAGGCCTATTTCAACAATTTATAGAGTATATTTCACCTGAATAGTTAGAAGATGTCCTAAGAAGGGAAATTTCTTCGAGTTTGGTTTATACGCGATGATGTTCCATCATATTTCTGTTTACTATGTATTTAATTACCATCTTCTGTGGTTAATAGTGAAAAAAGCGTCTGTTCCGGTGAGCTGTAACAGAGACGCACCAACAATCGATACGCTGTCGATGTTCGTTTCTATAGCAACGACATTGTCACCGCACGTTACATATAGGCCCGTTATGGGTTTGTTTTCATCTCATAGCTGTTTTCACAGTAACATGCCACGAGACAAAACATCGAGACAAAAATTACTGCAAAATTGGAGTTGTTTGCAGACACGTATATTAGTGGAAATGATCTATTTTGTATAAAGTGTGTGAACGGATTATTAATTCGTCTAAAACAAATAATGTAACACGACAAGTGAAAGCGATGCTTTATCTAGCGGTCACGATAGCGATGACCCTATATTTTTCTATGACCTCACGGTAGCCTTTTTGGTAAGTGATAATCCGATACATAGACTGAAGAACCCCTCAAGTCACCGTCTAAAAAAGAAAAAAAAATATGGACCGAAAACTCCCTAATCCAACTACACTAAGAAATAGGTATATAGACCAGATAAACGAAGACGTATTGCACAACATTCGGAACCACGTCGTTCACTTTTTCGTACTCAACTATACTAGCGGAAATTGCGGAAAAGTAATGTAATCGTGTAAAGAAAAATTGGAAAAACAATTTATTCTTTCGTTTATTTTTCGTTTTTCGATCTAAAAATAAAATAAAATGGTTTTTAAAAATTTTTGTTTGTGTGTGTGTGTGTGTCGTTGTTGTCGGCATTAAAATTTCTTGTTAGCACTATAACTCAATTAAATCGTGTCGGATCGATCGATTTTTGACTTATTCTGATCGAGGATATCTCCCAGATACACCTCACCCTGTCCATGGGTCTATTTGAGAATTTTTTTTTGTTAGCACGATGACTAAATCGTGTCGGATCGATCGGGTTTTGACTAATTCTGATCGGGGACGTCTCCCAGACGACACCTATTGATTTTGAGGTGGATAGGATACACCCCACCCTGTCCATGGGTCACGAGAAAGCACGATGGTGGACTATTTGACAAATTTTTTTTGTTAATACGATAACTCAACTAAATCGTGTCAGATCGATCGGGTTTTGACTGATTCTGATCGGGGACGTCTACCAGACGACACCTATTGATTTTGAGGAGGATAGGACACACTCCACCCTGTCCATGGGTCATGAGAAAGCACGACGATGGACTATTTGAGAAATTTTTTTTGTTAACACGATAACTCAACTAAATCACATCGGATCGATCGGGTTCTGACTGATTCTGATAGGGGATGTCTCCCAGACGACAACTATTGATTTTAAGGTGGATAAAACACACTCTACCATGCTCATAGGTTATGAGAAAGCACACTCGTGGACTATTTGAGAAATATTTTTGTTGGCACGATCACTCAATTAAATCGTGTCGGATCGACCGGGTTTCGACTGATTCTGATTAGGGACGTCTACTAGACGACATCTATTGATTCTGAGGTGGATAGGACACACCCCATCCTGTCCATGGGTCATAAGAAAGCACGATGGTGGACTATTTGAGAAAAATTGAAAAAAGCAAAACTGTCGCATAAAACACATATTCTGCATTTATGTGTTGGTTTATTTTTTCTCGGCCACTCAATATCGAGATAGAGATGTGCGGAAAAGTCCGTTTTAAGGTTTTAAAACTGTTTATTTTAATTGGTGCGTTAAAACTTAACAGTGTTAGTGGCTTCTAAGATATTAGACAGAACGAACCACAAAACAACAATTGTAGATTTAGTGCCTGAGTATGTTCACATGTATGGCCAGATCAAGACAACTCTCAGCAGGTATTAGTAATGTTAATGGACACAGTTGCATACATATGAAAAATAGGAGATCTGTTATATGCTGTTAAACAAAAAATAAACAACCACAACACACATCAGTAGTATTATGAAAACAAAAATTGTAAGGGTGTTTACGAAACATCCTGGATACAGCCGTTTGGAATACATGTATTCAAAAAGAGTACACATCAAGGGCTATCTCGTAATTTACTATCGTAAAATATAGTTCGTATATAGTTAACTTTTAGTACTGTCCTTTTGTGACAGTAGACGTTGAAAGGACCTTCTCATTGCGTAAGCAAGCCACTCTTAACTAATAGGTGTCGTGGTTTTATTGCAGAAAACATAGAAAAGTACCTAATGTTAAACTTTCGTTATCAGAACCGGTCTTCATGTGAGTCGGAAACCGAAACCATCTAAGTGAGACATGTGTTGATAAGTTTTATTATTTCTTTTCTCGTTTTTCTTTTTCTTCGAATATTCTTTAATATTCATTATAATATAATAAAGGGTTTTTCCAAAGGAAAGGTTTTTAAAGGTAATTTTTAAATGTAAATGAAACAAGTTCTATGTGAAATATCCACAATTTTTGTTATTTGAAAGAATATTTATGGTATTATGTATGAAATATAACGTTGTTTAAATGTCCGCCGCGGCTTTGCTCGGTAGCACATATTGGAGAGGTCCAATTTTCGATGATTTTGTCGCATAAATCTGGCTGAATTTGCTAGATGGCGTTCGTTATGTTGACTTTCAGGGCATCAATTGTTTGCGGTTTATTCGCATAGACTTGCGATTGAAGATAACAGTTAACATCGCTACAGCGCGAGATAACATGCACTCAAATCGCTCGTGCAGAATGTGCATTGTGGCATGCGCTGTGGGGCTGTAGCGCCATCCTGTTGGAACCACATGTCGTATGTATCCACATTATCCAGTTTAGGCCACAAGAAGTTGCTTATCATCGATCTGTAGCGCTTGTCGTTGACGGTTATGGTAATGCTAGTTTCGTTTTATTGTTAGAAGTACGGACAGATGTTTCCGCAATACCAAGATCCGCACCAAACAGTGACTTTCTCGGGATGCATTTGGTGCTGGCGTATCTCATGTGGATTGGTATCGTCCCAAATCTGACAATATTTCTTGTTCACATATCCATTCATTCAAAAATGGGCCTAGTCGCTAAAGATGATTTTTTGGCGAAATTTGGGTGAACTTACAACTGCTTAAGAGCCCAATCAGTGAACACATGGCGTTGTCTATGGTTGTTTATCTTAAGATCCCGGGTGAGTTGGATTTTATACGGATGTAGACACAAGTCCCGACGCAAAATTCGCCAAATTGAAGTTGCAGAAAGGCCAAGTCTTTTGAACGACGAGAAATTGACCGCCTCGGACTTTCCCATACACTCTCACACACAGCAGCCATGTTTTCAGCAGACCTTGCGTTTCAGTGACGTACGGGTGTTGGCCGATAATTTATCACACCGATTAACTCGAATTTGGCCACCAAACGTCGAATAGTCGACTCGGCGGGACGGTTGTGGCGAGGATAACAATCACGTAATGGGCGGAACGTTTCTCGAACGGAACACCGATTTTGAAAATAAAATTTGATTATTTTGACACATTGTTGAATTCTGTAACCTTCCATAATGAATTGCTATACACTACTGAACAATTCACAACAAATTTGACAGATATTCTCTTAACAACATGGCCGCAATAACCTAACAAATTTAGAGCGTCCCTATCGAAAGACCCTGCATTATGATGTAATTCTGTGAACTATCGCTGGCTAGTAATAGTATGTACTTGAGGTCGACTCTGTTGCGGCTTAATGAAATAGACGATTTAATAATCAATAATGAATTCTGTGGAGCGTACCGAAAACGTCTCATTACTACCTTTCCTGATGGTACATTCTTTGGGATTATGCACCATTAATTCAAATTATTCAGTTTTTGGCGACTTTATTAGCGTCAGAACTTTATTATATAATATATTATTCTTTGTAAGACAGAATAGATGTAATACAAATCGAATTAAGATACAACCATAATTATTCTTGTTTGTTTACTGTATTATCTTAATTATCATATATTTTTCCCATGTATAACAATCGACTCGTTAATTTACACCTTGCCAGTCGCTAAATGATCGAGTAAAGTGAGTACCAGCCACCGAATTATCCTAATTATCTAATAAATGTTTCCTGTCATGATCGAAACATTCTGGTAATAACAAACTTGTGTATATACATATATATATATATATATATATATATATATATATATATATATATATATATATATATATATATATATATATATATATATATATACATATAGTCCCGCACCGAAAATTTCTATTATATCGGAAATTATTAATGAACCGTCAATTGAATATCACGGCTACATTGTTTGTGCATTACATCATCCGGCCCTAAAGACAGACCTAATGAATTTTGTTTTCTCTATACCATTATGCCATTAATAATTTCGGAGGCGCGAAAGGCGGGTCATTGTGTGACCCGACTTATAAATCTGGGGAGCGGCGATATTGCTTCACGGCCTTCGAGCTCATCTGGCCCCGGCCTCGATATTTTTCAAAACAAAAATTAGCTAATCGAGTCATTTTTTTCGATCAGATTCGCGGTAATCCGTTTGCGCTGGCCCTAACGAAGTAGGATACGTACGACGGTGTGTAGTATTGTATCAAAACCGCATAGAAAAACTATGGTTATTGAAATTTTATACAGACTAAAATGTATATTCTAAATTTGACAGCTCTCGAAACAAAAAAAAAAAAAAATAATAAAAAACATGGCATGTACAACGGCGGACAAGTCAAGCCGTATTCATATTTTAAAGAAACGTAATACCCAGACAGAAATTGTCCTAATTTAATAACCATCAATTCATACCCTTGTAATAGATAAAACTTGGTGTAATAAAAACATAGCAGAATTAAATGCAGTAGTTAATAACCGATAACAAGGTGACAAAAGTGAGGCAACCAATAATGATCCAATCGGGGAATCCCCTGAAAGTAAAGGTGGATATACATATGTATGCACGCCGCGCGTGTTTAGCAAGTTCTCTAGATTAGTACGGTGTTTTCGAGTTGCGCACGCACACGGCGCATCACGATCCACCTCGTGTTGGTTTTTTTGACGAACGCCTTGTGTGTTCGCAGTACAGATTTTGACGGGAGCGCGAGTGGTTCGTTGTTTTTGTTGTGCGTCCATTCAGCGGCAAAAATGGAGTGGTCGGATGAAGGTCTACAAATCCATATTAATCTCGGTACCATTCCATTTTTTAAACAGGTTGGTGTGCCACCAACGTTTTCCTTTTGCACAAACTTGCCATTAACAAGATAGCACCACTCATCACCGAAACGGCGTAAATTTTATCGCGCGATAGAGACATGATTATCTGCAATGCAAACTGTCTACTAAATGTTCGTGGGTTTCCACTGGATCGCGGAAGGTTCTAAATAAATAATTTCAACAAACATTGGACGAGCAACGAACGCGCAGCGCTCAGGTTTATACCCACCTTAAGGTAAGGGTGGTCCAACCATAATGCACGATGTTAGTTGTGAGTCACACCTTAACGTCAAGTTTTTTGCCCAACTTAATTTGACATTTCTTTGTTTCAGTGTTTGACAAATTCAACCATGGAGAGGTACACAATTGAGCAGCGCGTTAAGATTGTTGAAGCCTTTTACGAGAATGGGCGTTCAAATCAAAATACATTTCGTGCACTTCGTGACTTTCTTGGTCAGCATAATCGACCAAATGTGTCCACAATCGGGAGAATTGTGCGCAAATTTCAGCAAACCGGGTCTGTAGGAAATGTGAAAACACCTGTGCATGCTCGCCCAGTTCGTTCTGCGGAAAACATTGCTGTTGTTCGCGATAGTGTAGCAGAAGAGCCGTCAACCTCGACTCGTAGTCGTGCCCGACAATTGAACATCTCACGAACATCACTGATGCGAATTTTGAATAAAGATTTGAATTTACACGCTTACAAGGTTCAATTGACACAAGAGCTGAAGCCTACTGACCACTTCAAGCGCCGTCAATACGCCGAATGGTTGGTTGAACAGACAGAAGTGAATGGTGACTTTACAAAGAAAACCATCTTCAGCGACGAGGCACACTTTCATCTCAGTGGATTCGTTAACAAGCAGAAATGCCGCATTTGGGCAAATGAGAATCCACGAGTGATTGTTGAAAAGCCGATGCATCCACAAAGAGTGACTGTTTGGTGCGGTTTATGGGCTGGCGGCGTCATCGGGCCGTACTTCTTCGAAAATGAGGTCGGCCAAGCAGTTACCGTGAATGGTGTTCGCTATCGCGAGATGATAACGAACTTCTTGTCGCCAGAAATTGGGGATATGGACCTGGACGATATGTGGTTTCAACCGAATGGTGCCACTTGCCACACAGCCAACGAAATAGTGGCACTTTTGCGCGAGAAATTCAATGGCCGTGTTATCTCACGTCGTGGCGATGTTAATTGGCCGCCACGATCATGTGATTTGATACCGTTGGACTTCTTTCTTTGGGGATATTTAAAAGAAAAAGTGTACGTCAATAAGCCAAGAACAATTCAAGAGCTAAAGGATGAGATAATTCGGCACATTAACGACATTGAACCTCAATTATGTCTCAGAGTCATTGAAAATATGGAGCATCGGATAGAGGTATGCCACCGAAGCCGTGGCGAGAATTTGGCCGATATATTGTTTCACACGTAATTGTCATAGATTTTTCTATCATAATAAAAAATATTAAGATAATTCTCTGAACATTTTTTGTTTTATTTACAATTAACATCGTGCGTTTTGGTTGGACTGAAACCTGAAACGTTATCGGGATAGACAAACAGTCGCTACTGCCCCGCCTTCTGGTCGGCCTCGGAAAACGACGACAAGAGAAGATACATTAATTTGTCGGAAAAGTAAACAGGACCCACTTGCAACTGCGGCTCGAATTAGAGCAGATTTAGGGCTCGACGTGTGTTCAAGAACTGTCAGCAGACGCCTAGTACAAGTAGGCTTGCATTCCCAAAGACCGAGACTTAAATTTGCACGTGACCACTTATGCTGGACTGCTGAAAATGGAAAACTGTTTTGTTCAGCGATGAAGCGAAGTTTAATATCATAGGAAGTGATGGTATGTGTTATGTACGACGTCCTCCTAGCCAGAGATTTAATCCACGGTATCGTATTAAAACGGCAAAACATGGAGGAGGTTATGTATGAGTGTGAACCTGTTTCTCAGGCTTTGGAGTGGTACCATTATTTAAAATAAAGGGTATAATGGATCAGTTTAGGTATAGAGATATATTGCAGAATGTTATGTTACCTCATGCCGAATGGAAAATGTAATTATCTTGGATCTTTCAGTATGACAACGATCCAAAACATACAGCAAAGGTCACAAAAACTTGGTTTAGGGATAATAACGTACAAGTTTTACCATGGCTGGCTCAGTCTCCGGACTTAAATCTTGTGGAAAACAGGGCTATTGTAGACAGACAAGTTCGGTAAAACAACTTATTTTCAAATCGCGAGGAATTCTTCGTAGCTCTTTCTAATGTATGGCAATAGATCTCTCCTAAAATAATAGACAATTTGATATTATCTATGCCTCACAGATGTGCCTAGCAAGTAGATGTGTCTAGCAGGATATTCCACATTACCGACCAAGAGACTGATCCATCAGATCAAACATTTACTAGCGATTTGCTATTTTTACGTCAATGACATAAAACGTAAACATGCTATATAAAATGAATATATTTTGCGTTCTATATAAAATGAATGCTTATTATTAGTACACACAAACACTGATATGTAATATTTACTTACAGTATACCGTGCAGTGCAAAACTAGAACATTCTGTAGACATTGAAACTCGCAAATGAATTGGAAGTTTCACTTACATTAAGAACGTTTAGTACCTCCTTTATTATTCTTATATACTCATTAATAACTGTCAGATATAATCAGATATAACAGTTTTTAAAACGTTACAATTGGGCATCGTTGGAATTTTCTATAATAATCCTAGCTTTCCAGAACTTTCTCGATTATTTCCAGAAAAATCTCGAACAGATCGAACACTCGCAGCTCACGCGGAAATAGTGAAGGACTAATGTAACTAAAAACAGCTACTAGATACCAGAATAAAAACAGTAACGTATCAAATTAATAATGACCCCGTTACAGATAATTCAAAGATTTCGACGTCAATACTGTCAATAGTTAGAGTAAGTATAATAGGCATCGTTTGATGTATCTGCTAAATACACTAAGCATAGAAATTAAGGGATGAAAAAAATTCCTAAATTTTTAGGTGATTTTCAAACGGCTGTAACTTGGAGAAAAATACTTGCAGAGCAATTTTAATTAAGGAAATTGAAGCTCCAAGTTTCTAGTTTTTATATCTTGAGACGATTATTATTTACCGATCGTTGTATCACGAGTTGAGACGACCATTATTTCCCGAGTAACTAATTACCAAAGTCGAAACTGACTTTTTTGCTTGCAGCAACGATAACTCAGCAAAAATCATCCTACAAGACTTTTAGGGAGCTCAAATTAAGGAGGATGAAATTATCTAAAAACATATTATGATTAAAGTACTGAAAACAAAATATTGAAATCTGTGGACCTTTTGAAAAGCAAGCAAAAATTTGTAAAAAAAATCCCGATAGTTCTCTTATGATTACTCAAAAACTAACGATGGTAAAAAAAATTGAACTCAAGATATGAAAACTAAAAGCTTGGAGTTTCAATTTGATTTTTTTTAAGTTGCTCTACGACTATTTTTCTCCAAATTACACCTCTTTTAAAGTTACCTAAAAATTTAGGATTCTCTTTACATCTCTTAATTTTTGTGCCTGGTGTATATGAATGTCAGTCTAGTGATATCATCATTCTTTTAATATAGGGCCATGGGCTTAAATAAATGGGTTTAAATAATCTACAAGCAATCTTTTGAAAAAAAAAAAAAAACAAAACCTGTGTTTCTTAGAGATATACGACTAGAATATACGATTCATTTCATCGCTATTTGCCAAATAAAAAATTCTCTTATCATGCTGATAAACGGAACAGTCTACCTGAGCCTAGCCATAAAAACAAACCACGGTATGCTTTGAAATTTTTTATTTGGCAAATAGCGATGAAATAAACTATACACAGGCTTTATTTGAAAAACTATAAAATTTTAAGTCACGCGACTTTTTATACCACTAGACAAATTAAATAAACCCAAGGCAGTTAAAGTAACTTTTCCTACAATAATAATTCCCAATATTCATCTGACCAACTGTGTCATCGACGATTTGTCAATATTAGACTCGGTTGATATCCTGACGTATATAGATTATATTATCAATCTGTTTGTTACAACTTATAACATAAGCCAAGGGGCGTAAAGTATTATCAACATTATGATTATATACTTATATAGCTGCTCTACGATGGTAGATAAGGCTTATTATTATTGTACAGGGCGACTCAATATAAATATCGTAATTGTATTACATCGGGAATGTTACAGACAAAAATAATGATGGAATAGTTTCTTGATAGAAATAATGAATTATAATACAGGGTCCGGCAGAGATCTATGACGTTTTTGAAATGATTATAACAGTTCAGAGGGGGAGGCTAATGTCTTCGAAATATTTGGTATGTGAAGGTCAAGAGATGCCGTCTCAGCCGCCATGGAGCAGTGGATGCTAGAGCATGGTGTTTTTGTTTACGACACGTTCATAGAGATAAGTAGTTCTATTGTACACGATTTCACGTACCATTGCCGAACATTCTGCTGCAATAAGAAGGAACATTGAAGTTGTTCCAGCCGACGTGGTACAGCGATGCATTTGCGGACAGTTTTTCTACTCGTTTGGAATGCCTTTCAAAAAACTGGTTGCCACTTAGATGACGTTATTTCTAGCTCTTAATTATTAATTTTTTATGTTTTTCATATGAAAAAATTGATCGAGGAAGCCGTTACTCTGTGGTAGTTCATAATTCCGACGCAATTGAGTAAAACAACTACTAAGTTTTATATCACTATATTCACACAAAATCGTGACTGCAGTTTCAACACTTTTTAGGTCATTTTCAAAACGATGTTGAGCATTAGTAACACGAGATTCTTAGTTGAATCATCGTTTTGAAATTGACATAAAAAGTGTCGAAACTGCAGTCACTATTTTGTGTACATATAGTTGTATAAAACTTAGTAGTTGTTTTACTCAATTGCGTCGGTTTTTCATATGATACAAAATGGCATCTTGTAACGAATGCTTTGAAAAAATAAAAAATTACTTTCGTTGAAAAATATCATACTTATTGGTTTTTGAAAACCATCATATATCTCTGCGCCGGACTCTGTACATGTTTTTTTGAAAAAATAAGATGTAGAGTAAAAGACAGACCTAGTTTAACTAAAAAGAAGCATATAATTGAAAGTGGTACATGGTATACGTTTGAAGTGAACCGGAAATTGTTTTTAGTGGGCAATGTGTGGTACTGTACGAGGGGGTACCCAAAAAAAACAGAATTATTTAATTAGTTTTTTTAAATTTAAGATTCCATCTTGAAAACATCAATACCCTTCAAGATATTGTTCATTAGATGATGCTGCAACTCTAGGACTATTTTAAATGTCTAAACACTTTGAGTATGGTTAATTAAGATCATAAAGTAGTTAGTACTACTATAGAGTATGTTATTGGTGCAATACATTTAAGATAATTTGATTTAGTGACCATATTCATTATATTTCGAAAACTACTTCGAATTTAAATAAATTGTATGGATAAAATAGACACTGGGAATAATTGCGGTAATTAAGAACGACTACAATGTTCTGGTTTAACTGGTTAAACACCTTAGGAGCTGCTTAGGTTATTGTCATTATTCACAACGGCTGGACAAAATAAATAAAGTACACAGGTGAAATATATTCTTTCAATTTGTAATCACTTTTTTTAAATATTACCTCATTCGGTGAACAAAATATCAAATATCCTTTAATCGAATGGTAATGGATCTGTCGTGTGAAAACCTTATTTTTATTAAATATAGTAATTATATTTCTTTGATTAAAAAAATATATTTTTTAAATAAATGATATTTAATAAATAAAATTAAAACGTATATACATATAACAAAATATAGATTTGTTTTGATTCAAATAATTATTTTTCTCATGCTTTAATGAAGTCGCTAGTATTGTTTTCTTTGCGTCAGTTTTGTAAAAATTGTAGATAGAGAAATCACCAACAGAAGTATGAGTTTTCTCCAAAAATTCGAGCCCAAACCATGACCCGTAATTTCTCTCTAAACATGAACCTTTTGTACTGTTGTTTTGAACTTGTTGTTTTGTATGGATACTGTAGAACAAAATTATTGGCGTTAATTTAGAGATTTATGAGAGACGCTGAGGTAGTTCAATTGACAATTTTCAGTGAGGAACTAACAGTTTTTATCAATATTTAAAGGAAATGTTCGAATTCGGTTCGAATTTATTTAAATATAATTCCCTATAATGCATGGGACAAAGAGGGCAATTTTGAAAATTATTCTTATTCTATTCTTCACACTATTATGACTCAATAAGAGTTTATCTCGATGAATAATATCCCAATAGGTGGATTGGACGCCGGAGTACAACAGAGTGGTCTGCTCGGTCTCCAGATTTAACGCTTTTAACTTTATTTTTATAACGCTATTTAAAATCTAAGGTATAAGCTATGTAGCTTGTTAAGATCGAGATTTTGAAACAGAGAATTGCTGAAGAATGTAGGTTAATTTTTGCATACTTGACCGGGCGAGAAAATAGATTTGTAGATATATCTGGTACTACTTTTTAGTTTTTGTGAATTAAATTTATTGTCTCCCATTAAGCTATAATTTTATTTTAACGTAAATATAAAATAAAATTCGGGTATATAAAAACGTCTAAGTGACTTTCCGCATGATTTCTGTCGGTAGATTCTGTAGTTAATTATTATGTATTAATTAAAACATTATTTTTAATACACTTTAATATACAGTGGCTCTCAAAACTATTCGTAGCTTCGGCGATAATACCCATGCCGCTCTCTGATCTTTTCTTTTGAAATCTTCCTTTGAAAATTCTGATCTTCCTTTGAAAATTTTGCATTGTAGTGCACACTGGTTGTTATTTCCATATTACTAGAATACATATCCAAAAAATTGGAGACAATACATACACTATTGGAAAGTTGACTTTCAATAATTTAAAAGATATATGTAATGAAAGTCACAAAACTCATCGTATCATTACTAAATACAGCAGAATTTTTTTTTTCTCTAAATCTAGTCTTTTGTTGGCTCATCCCTTGTTGCAGGAACATCCTATAGGCGCCTTGGCATGCTGCTAACTAAATTCTGAGTAACATTTTCATCAATGCTGTTCCGAACTTCCTCAAGTTTCACTTTTAGGGTTTCCTTGCTCGATACCTCACATTTTCTTACTTGTGTTTCAATTTCAACTCATTGATTATCAATTGGATTGAGATCAAGGCTTTGGGGGGGGGGGGGGGGGGGGATGTTTCGAGCCGATGAGGGACATTCTATGTACCCCATACAATGTACAACAGCCACTGTCTTTAGGGTCGTTATCATGTTGGATGTAGTATCCGTCGCTTAACCCTCATTTTCTCGCGCTCGAAACAACATTTTCTCGTAAAATGTTTAGATACTTAAAATCCATGATTCCATTGATAACTACTAAATTACCAACACCACTACTACTCATATATCTCCAGACCGTTACAGATCCTCTCCTGTGCGACACCGTTGGTTTTAAATGTTGCAATTTCAATTCCCTGGTGGCTTTTCTCAACACAAATTTTCGTTTGTCAGAGCCGAAACAATTGAACTTACTTTCATTGGAAAATATCTTGTCTCCCAAACTCTTGGCCCATATTAATATATTTTCTGCAATGTCAACCGCTTTCGTCTATTAATTTTGTTAATAAATGATTTCTGTCGTGCTACTCTACCATGAAATTCGTTCCTTTTCAATACTCTACGGCATGTTTCGGCATTAACACTTTTATTAAAACGTTCTAATACATTTTTTTGTAATTAAGGAGCCGAAATAAAGGGCTGTTTCTTAACTTTATTTATTAAGTATCGTTCTTCACGTTCTGTTAAAATTTTCCGCCTTCCCGTCTTGTATTTGTAACTATTACTACCTTTTCCCTTTGTATTCTTTTAACAATATACTGTTGAATTCTTCCTATTAATAGATGAATTTCACTATATGACTCCATCCCTATGCCACTGAAATAATTATCCTTGTTCCTTTACTACAGTTTCGCACTTTTTACTCTCAATGTTGACAGATTTATACATATTATGAGAAACTAGCCTAACTACGTATTTGTTGGGATTCCCAGCCAACGAGAGACCAATTCTAAGACTCGTCAGTAGATGGTATTGCCCAAAAAGTTGACTCTGATGAATAGTTGTACAAATAGTTTTATGACTTTCGGTACATATATCTTTTAAACAAATGAAAGTCAACTTTGCAATAGTGTGGCTATTGTTTCCGATTTTTTGCACATGTATGTATGTATTATCCTAATATAAAAGTAACTGTCAGTGTACACTGTAATGCAGAATTTGCAAAGTAGAAAATATTAGACAACGCCATGGATATTATCGCCAAAGGTACGAATAATTTTGAGAGGTACTGTATATATGTCATTTTTCGTACTTTCAGGTCTCTCAGTTCTAAAAGGCAGGGGGAAAGAGAATTTGGAGGCGCTCTGTGTAAAGTTCAAACTAATTGTAAGACCATTTGTTGGAAGAGATAATTGTATGAACGTCAACGTTAACACTAATTATTCAAAATGCCAATGATTCACATATTTCGTACTAGCTCTTAAAAATTGTAATTATACTCAGAGGGTCATATTCTTATAAACCCGTTTGCGTAAAGACGTGAATCACATCTCACCTACTCGCGTTTGTCTTACTCAAATTAGTGATTGTCGAAAGTCGACACAACAATTTTAATACACGATATACATAAATTGGCAATAGATTGAACGAAGTGGGCCGTTATCTTTCCAATCGTTTGACTCTTTTAGTGTCTCGAGTGGTATGATTTGCGTGCACTTATGCAAGAATTAATAAAACCAGGGCTAGGAGCAGATAAGGCTATTAATAGCCCTGATTTTTTTCTATTATCAAAACGGTACTATCTCTCTGTTGAGTTTTGACAAAACAAATGTGCGTAGTATGTAACTCACCCACTGTATGCTTGTAATTATTTACTGTTGGTTGAATATCGTTATCCAAGCAGAAACGCTTGGAACATTTGGCGTATAATTGGTTTAATCGCGCTTTATTTCGCTAATAAACAACTTAATCATAATTGTAATATCGCTAAATGATACCGGTGATGCTTAGAGAGTTGGAGATTTGCTCAGATTATTTGAAAATGCACTACGAATTTTGAGTAAAATTGATGATTTCAAATAGATTGTTACCGACCTTTAATACACGCCATCTAAAAAGTTTTCACACGCCCCTAATACTACTGTATGTACTTCAGTAACGAAATAAGTATATAAATGATATGGTGATAAACTTTTTGCGCAACGTTATATTGTTAAAAACAAATCGATTGGCTTACAAATTAAATTCTTTACAGATTTGATGTTTGAGATGGAATGTATCTTTATATTTCAACCTTTTAAAACTCAAAAATGGACTCTCAAAAGCTTTTCGGGTACAGTGTTAGTCCATATTACAGGTTTCAAGTTTGCAGTTTACAAAATAACGCCTGGCAAATTTAAAATACGCTAATTTTATTTTCAAAACAGAAAATAAAGTCAGAGAATTTGGGCATGTTCGTGTTCTTAAATTTCGTCGACCTTCGCTATCAGAAGACGACCAGCTTAATGTTTTGTTGGTAATTCAGGAAAATCATTACTCAATACTTAACCAATTGGTTACTTCTTCTTCACACCTGCTCACACAATCTTTATTACACCTGTCCCGCACTGGAGGAGAAGAGGAACTTATCTTATATTAGGGACCTCTGTTATCCTAGAGGAGGCGAGGATTAACGCGGGGGACGTGCCTAAATTGCTCTTTTTATGGGATAGCATTTTTGGATAATGATCCGGATAAGAGGGGATCGCCAAGGGACTACCCATGCGATCAGTGGCTGATGAGGCCCAAACCTATATAATACAATAAAAACAAATAACCAATTGGTTTCTGATTTCAATATGGCAGCGTCTACAGTACATAAAATTTTGAAAAAAGTAAAGAGCTATCCCAAAATACCAAAAATTCACCAGTTCCTAAATAGGCCTTAACTGGTCTCCATATTTACCACAGATATTCTCTAGATTTTCTACTAAATGGTCCTAAATACAATTCTGCTGGAGTATGTTTATTAAGGACATCATGAATTTTTTACTAAAATAGAGATAGAAGAAAATACAGAAAAAATCACTACGTCTTAAATAGACTTTAACCAGTCTCCATATTTACTGCAGGCATTCCCTAGAGTTTATACTAAGTCGTCCTAAATAAAATACTGCTTAAATATTTTTATTAAGGACGTTACGAAAATTATACGTTATTTTTAGAGAAGAAAATATCAAAAATTCACCACTTTTCTAACACACAATTAACAAATGTACGACTTTGTAAATGGCAACGTTTAGTTGTTGTGTCAACTGAATTTTGTATGCTGACAGATGTAGATATTTCTTTAAAATCCGATGCGTGGCGACTCTTGACATATTAAATTGTTGTGCACGACGTCGAATTGACGTATTTGGATACTCCCGTACACTTTTTCTTACTACAGAAATATTTTCATGTGACTGACCATCACGAGAACATATTGGCGTTGCCTTATCAGTAAAAGAACCCATCTCTTCAAATTTTTTGATTAAGTTACGAACTGTTAACTTTGCAATAGCTTCATTTTGTCCTAATTTTGTGCAAATTTTTCTTAATGCAACTGTAAATGATCGCTCACTTTCATAAAATAGTTGTACACACACTATTCGTTGTTAAACTCTTAATCGCGGCATGTTGACATCGTAGGGCTTGTAGATGACAGTCGTTAAATATTGGCGGAACTCAAATGGCACGCAATTCTATAGGCTCAACTGAGACACCCTATAGAAGCTCTTTGTATATAATTCTGGTTTAAAACTAAAATATATTCCTATTGTCTCTCTGCTCAGTCCCCTGTTTATTTATCTTCCGGCTCTACCGAGGCTTATGTATACAACCCCGGTTTTAAAAATACCATCGACCTCATCTCCATCTAGCCCAATATTTATAGACACTTCGCGGTAGATCAAAAAATCGAGGGACTTTGGCCACGAACACCGTACTAAATATACCCCAAATTTGGCGTGAGTTCAACGCCAAGTTGAAGGGACTCGGGGCACAGCCGTAGCCCCGGCACTTTCTCGAAGACGCTGGAACAGTCGGGCAAGAAATGTGCACGCGGGCGTTACCGAGGACCGAGGAGACACTTTCACCTTTCAAGGATATAACGTACGCCGTTGTCAAGGTGCGTTGTCCCGCGAGTGGAAAAAAGGCGAAACGCCGAGAATAAGGAAGGCGCAAGAGATAGCGGCGTTGCCCAGCGGTTCCATAGCGTGGTCGGTCATATCATACCGCAACGACAAAAACAATTAAACGTACATAAGAAGCGTGTGCTGCAGCGCGAATAGTTTCATTCAGTTGAAGCAAATCCAGTGGAATCGTGTCGGATCGGATTAGGAGATAGAACGTTTTTTTTCGCTCGTTCCTTGTTTTTAATCGCCCGTTATCACCTTATCTCTGCGTTCGATCGTTGCCAAGCGACATGTATATATTGTGCGGATGATAAAACAACACAAAAATGTAAATAGTGATCAGTGCTTGTTGTGGTTGTGCAGTGCGGTCGGTCGTGTCTGAAAATCTTACTTTGCGCCATGGAGCCACCAGCGACGGCCCCCCCTGACGGCGGATGGGGGTGGATGGTGGTGCTGGGAGCGGCGCTGATCAATGTAAGTAGCCACTGTATTTGCCAGATTTGGGCGAAATTCCTGCAACGTCCTGTCGTCAAATCTGCGAAACTATTTTACGAATATTTATAAAATAAAATATAGAGTCCTGCAGTGAGGTCTCCTGTAAATTCCTGCAGGAATATCATACGATTAATATTTGAATAGGAATAAGGGTTATTTCTTATATATTTTCTTAACAGATTTAAACGTTTTTAAGTGATAGTTCAATTTATTCTATAGATAATTATTTAAAAACGTCATTCTTTGTGCTAGAATAGTGAATTTAAGAGGTTTCCAGGGTTCGTCTAGGGTAAGCCAAAATTGGACACAAGTGATTGTTTCTATACAATCTTCTTTCTCTACAATCACCTATAGTATGAAAATTTCGTTTTATGGCATTTTGGCTGTGCATCGTAGTATGAAAAAAATACGAGGGAAAAAGTACTGAGTATAAAATATTCTGTACCATGAATATAGTTGCGTTGTGAAATTTAAGGTGATCATATTTTGATCACGAATAATGTGATTGATGCTTTGAGGATTAACTATTAGACCCATATTGAAAAAATAACAAGAAATCATAAAATAAAATGTTAAGTTGTGGAAGAAAATAGTAGAAAAGGTAATATCTATACATGGAATCTCCAAAAGCACGAGTGTTTATAAAAGAATTACTTATCGAAGTCCTGCGACGGGTTCTCCTGCTATGTTGTGTTGGAAAATATGTGATAAATATTGCAGCACAATAAGGGTTGTTTCTTTTAATTTTAGAAAAATTGTGGCGTTTCTGTGGAATTATACATAGTAATTTGTAATACCCAAGTTTATTTTTATGCTTAAATCTTTAGAATTAACTAAAAAAAAAAGTAAAAAAGTTTAAAGAAAATAATAAAGAACTAAAAAAAGTCTTATAAGTTCCAGTTGAGGAAAATGGATTGCCTATACAGTCTCTTCAATACTATTGTACGAATATCATATGTATATAAAATAAAATATAAAATCTTGCGACAGAGTTCCCGCAATGTTTTGCAAGAAAATGCTATACAATAAATATTTGAACAAAAATAAGAATTTTCTCTTACAATTTTTGGACAAAATTTTACGTTTCGAAGCAATTTATAACAACTCAGTTTCAATTTCATTTGTTATAACAATTTTATGTGCTTAAACGTCTACGAGGGCGGATATTGAAAATACATTAGTAAAAAATACCTTAAACGAAAGTTTTAGGTTGTGAAAAGAGTTGTAGAAAAGGGGTTGCTAAAGAAGAACCCCCAAAACTGTTTTACTAATATAAAATATTTTTTTCTCCTATCTTTTTTTTATACAATTTCATTAGTTTTCACCCTTTTATCAGTTTTTAAAATATTTTAAATTTTGTTATTTCTAAATTTTAATTTGATACAGATTTAATATTTAAAAAATTTTAAAGGATGTATCTTCAGAAATATGGAAATTAATGCCTAAAAAGAAAACTATTAAGTATGAGAAGAAAATCGCTTTGCAAAAACTAACATAGGAATTCCTTTTTTGGCAATTTCTCTGTGTAAAGCTCATTTTAAAAAAATTCTTACCACCACATTCTATAGACATAGAATAATAGAAGTAGTTAACTCTTAAATGGTTAACTCTTTATCAATATAGAAATATTTCAGATTTTCTTAGATTTTTCTTTGTCAATAATTTATGTCTGTCAAAGAAAAATATTTCCTATTTTGTAGGAATTGTAAAAACTTTAAGATAACATTTACTTTTGTTCAATTTCCATCAAATTCAAAGTTTATTTACTAATTATAAAATATTTTTTTTAAATTCTCTATAAATAACTGCCATTTTACATTTTTTATTTATCCCTTAATTTTGAATATTGCTTGCTGGTTATTTTTATTGGTGCTTGTAATTATAAAAACAATTAAATAATTTTTTCGTTAAACAAATTATGAATAATATCGTTTACCAGAAATTTTGTACCATATTAACTTTTTTCTATGAAAAGTAGTTAATTATTATCCATTACAAGTCCAATTATCATAATTTAAGTTTATTTTATAGAAATATTTTCCAAGGCTTCTGATTATCCTCAATAACTATCGGTAGGTACATCAAAAATTGTGCCAATTGGATAATTATTTATTTGAAATTCAATACAATTTTCCAATAACTTTATTCCTGAATAGTTATTAAATAATGAACGAATAGCCGTTTTGTCAAATACTAGAATATTCACATAAATATAAGACATATTTTCACATATAAAAAATTAATTAATAATACCTAAAACTTTTCACATTATAAATCTTTGTTAAATTTTTTAAAAAGTTTTGCTAAATAAAACAAGTTATACTTTTTGTGCATTATTATATAAAAAAACTACTCGAAAGTTTTAAGACACATTCTGATGCCCCTGAACATCCACTTCTGAACGTCTCATGTCGGATTTATCTGCATCAATTGCTTTCCTTTAATATTGCCTATAAAATAACAGTTTTGACACACTGTATAATTTATTTTTTATATTACATAAGAGAAGGAGAAGGAGAATTTGTAGGGCCTTATGGATTAGGAAACAGAAACGAGAGAGGTAGCAGACTGATAGAATTCTGTGAGAAGCACAAGATGGTAGTCGCGAACACATTGTTCAAGAATCACGTTAGGAGGCGGTACACATGGAAAATGCCAGGAGGGATAGACAGGTATCAGATAGACTACATTCTGGTTAGGAAGAGATTTAGAAATCAAGTAAAAGACTGTAAGAGTTATCCAGGAGCAGATGTAGACAGCGATCACAACTTGGTAGTCATGAAAGCTAGATTAAAGTTCAAAAATCTGAAAACCCGGAAGGATAAGAAACGTATAAATGTAGACATATTGAGGGATCAGAATATGAAAGATAAGTTCCAGGAGAAAACAGATCAATTAATAAATAAAACGAGTAAGGAGGAAATCAAGAACGCAGAAACTGAGTGGGAGGGTATCAAGAATAGTCTAGCTTCCGCGGCTACGGACGTTTTAGGACACGATAAAAGGGAAGCTAGGAAGCCCTGGATAACGAACGAAATCTTAAACTTAATGCAAAAGAGACGAGGCTACAAAAACAGACGAGACGAAGAAGGACTGAAAACGTATAAGGCAATAAAGTGGGAAATCATTAGAAAATGTAGAAAAGCGAAAGAACAATGGATAGAGGAGAAATGCAAAGAAGTAGAAGATAAGTTGCAAGTAGGTAAGACCGATGAGGCTTACAAAATAATTAAGAGGAACTTCCGGGATGTAGGAACAATAAGTAGAAATGTTAGGAGTCAATCGGGAGACATACTGATAGGAAGAGAGGAGAAAGCGGATAGATGGAAGCAGTACTTAGGAAATTTATACGAGGGTCAGGAATTAAGAGAGATATTAGAGGAAGAATCTAGCATCGATAGGGAAGATGTAGGAAAACCTATATTGAGAGAGGAATTTGAAATAGCACTAAGGGGGCTAAAGAATAATAGAGCGCCGGGTGTAGATAAAATACAGGCGGAAATTTTGAAATGTGCGGGACAGAAAGTAGTAAATAGGATGTTTGAACTGGTAAAATACATATACGAAACGGGCGAGATGCCGGAGGATTATAAGAGGAACATTATCGTTACTATACCGAAAAAGAGAGGAGCCGACAAATGCGAGAACTTTAGAACGATTAGCCTAACTTCCCATGCGTCAAAAATCTTAACTAGAATAGTGCAGAAAAGGATGGAAAATAGAGCGGAGGAAATACTAGGAGAAGACCAATTCGGGTTTAGGCGAAATAGGGGAACTCGCGAAGCTATTCTGGCGCTAAGAGTAATGTTAGAGAAAACAATAGAAAAAGGAAAGAACGCTTATATAGGATTTGTAGATTTAGAAAAAGCTTTTGATAACGTAAGATGGGAAAAAATGTTCGAGATACTAAAGAGCGCGGGAATGAAGTATAGAGATAGGAGAGTAGTACACAATCTATACATAGAGCAAACTGCTGTTATAGAAGTAGAAGGGGAAGAAAGGGAAGTAGGTATTAGGAAAGGAGTAAGACAAGGATGTACGCTATCACCACTAATTTTTAATCTGTACATCGAAGAGGCGATTAATGTGGTAAAAGATAGAGTAGATTTCGGGATTAAAGTACAGAGACAGAAACTAAAAATGCTGAGATTCGCGGATGATATAGCAGTATTAGCATCTAGTAAGGAGGAACTAGAATCAGCATTGAACGAAATGGAGGCAGTGTTGACAGAGGAATACGGAATGGGGGTGAATAAAAACAAAACTAAAGTGTTAGTGTGCAGAGGGCGCGAGAGCAGAGCAAAAACGAAAGTACAAATTAATAATGAAAGATTGGAGGAAGTTAAAGACTTCACTTATTTAGGAAGTAAAATAAATTGGGATGGAAGAAGCGATAAAGACATAAAACAAAGAATAGCGCAGGGTCGAGTAGCTTTTAACAAAAAGAAAGCACTTTTATGCTCGGGGGTAATAAACTTAGAAACAAGGAAGAGATTTTTGAAAACATATGTATGGAGCACGGCACTTTACGGCTGCGAAACCTGGACGGTAGGGGAAGCAAGTAGGAAGAAATTAGAAGCTTTTGAGATGTGGTGTTACCGAAGAATGATGAAAATACCACGGACTGATAGGGTTAGAAACGAAGAAGTATTGGAGAAAGTCCGCGAGAAAATGAGTATGTGGAAAAACTTAAAGAAGAGAAGAGATAGAATGGTAGGCCACTTGCTGAGACATGGGGGAATAGTCCGCGATATTTTGGAGGCAGAAATAGGAGTGAAGAAAGGCAGAGGTAGGCCTAGATTAGACTACTGCTCGCAAATAGTAAGGGATGTAGGTTGTAGCACAATTAGCGAAATGCGTAGGTTAGCACAAGATAGGAGAAGCTGGAGGTTAGCGTCCAATCAGTCTTAGGACTGATGACCTAATGATGATGATGATGATGATTACATAAGAGAACCTTCTAGAAAGTTTCAAAACACTCTGTTACGCCCAAAATCACGGATGAAACGTTTCGGATTTATCGCTATCAATTTTCTTTCAATACTGCCTATGAAATAACGCTTAAGAAACATTGTATAATATTCTTTCATGCACTATTGCATAAAAATCTTCTACAAAGATTTAAGACATTTTCTTATGCCCTTCAATATGCACTTAATGTTTCCTTTCAGATCTATCATCATCAATGCCATTCCTTCAATAATGTCTATGAAATGACGTGCAAGACACACTGTATAATGTTTTTGTGCATGACTGCCTTGTACAGTACTGCTATTATCACGCGTATTTTTAGAGGAGATGATATTCATCACCTCTTTTGGAATTTGTTCAATTAGTCACCCATTTTCCGAGCCAATATCTGTTCACTTTTCCTCTGGCTATTTCTGTATGCAAAATTAAAATAGTCATTGTTCAGCGGAAAAACACATACATATATTTTTAAAAGAATTAATCAGGGTATGAAATAATTATTTCTTCGAAAAAACAAAGTACTGGACATCAATTTTTATAATGGGTTAATCTTAAAACAATTATAATTGATTTATTTATGTAATAGAACGCAGCTATAATTTCAATGATAAATATGTGGGGATTCACTATTAAAATGAATAATTATCACCACAATACTTGGATAAACATAGAAACAATTATTTGAATAAAAAAAAATTAATATCACACGTTTTTAAAACAGACTATGAAGTATAAAATAATTTCTCCTAGCCCCATACAGATTCCTAACCCCATACAGATAGCTTTTAATAGCTATTGAAATATTTGTAAAATTTAAAGTGAAAAACGTGGGGCGCATGCAATAGATAATGGTAAGGAGTATGGTAAGCAATAGATATGGTAAGATAATGGTAGCTGTCATTGAGAAAACTCACACAACAGTTCATATCATTTGCAGTGTAATAAAATTGTTAGTGAGTTAGGTGAATTATTCATGCATCAATTATTTATCTATTGCATGCACCCCACATTTTTCATTTTAAATCTTACATGTATTTTCATAGCTATTAAAAATTCACAATCACCAATTCTCAGGACTATCTGTATGGGGTTAGGAATCTGCATGGGACCAGAAGAAATTATTTCATACATTTGAGTTCATTTTAAAAACGTGATATATACATACATTATTTTTTTATTCAAATAATTAATTTATATTTTTTAGTCTTGATTGACTTTTAGATTGAACCTTATGGTTCAAAAGATACAGCTTTTTAAAGATAGGACAGACAGGCAGACGGACATATATCGTGAGCTTAGTAATATGGTTTCGTATTGAACCCTGACGAACAGACAGACAAGAAAGCGAATTGGTATTGCATTGTTATCCAGTTCTGAGCTATGTTTAAAGTTTCAAGTATCTAGCTCATCGGGAAGTTAGTATAAAATCAATTGCAAAAAAAAAGGTACCGAACAGACAGACAAGGAAGCGAGTTAATAACAACTGGTGGTAAAATAATAAGTTCTTAGAGGAGAATACTGGATATATTAATCGATACAGTTTTTTCGTGAAATAGTGAATGAATTCGTTAAGAATTCAAGTAAAACATTGAATTTTCGCATTTGGATTTTCTAAATAGTCATTACCATTAAATTTAGTAGTTTAAACGATGTGCTTTTTCACATTTCGTAATAAAAAAGGGGGTTGCCATAAAAAAAATCGATGATGTCGTGTCTCCTACACGAATCACCCTGAGCAACTAGGAATAAACTTAGATGTGTCCCATACTTTCTTCCAAAAGTTATTCATTGAAATTTTAACGAATTATTACTTAGTCATTATTACTTTCCAAAAGCACTGTATAACTTAAATTTATTTAAATATTTTCATTTGAAACAACATAATGAGCTTGCGAGTGAAGAAGCTAACTTTATTGGTTTTATAAATTTGTTTCAGTTTCAATAGTCAGTTCACGAGTTTTCTCGTTTGAACTGGGTTTTAAACATTGGTGTTATGCCCTCTATGCGTTAAGTTCATCTTCCTTTAGCGATTTGCTACCTCGGCATATTTATCTATGTATTTCATTTATTGTTGTATTATATCAATGGATTTGTATGCGTAATCGAATTGTTCTCATTAGTTTTGGTGAAATAAACGTTCCATGTACGTATTTATGAGTTAGAAAGCGCAGCTTTTGTTTCCACATACAGTATATGCTTCAATATATTTAAACCGTTATCGTATATTTGGAGAATAGTGTAATAATTGAATTCCTGGCAACAGAAAATACAAATAATTGTGTAATAATCTGGGCATACATGTGTGTATAGGAAAGTTTTAAACAATAATCTGGGTAAATAACATTCAAATGGATTCATATGTAATATACGAAGACCACAATCTAGGTATATTCTTATCTTAATTTGCTACGATAAGTCTGGGATACTTTAAATCTAATCTGTTGAATTTGAGAGCCGTTTACGATATATTTTTTCAAACGACATATAAAGGTATGTTTTTGAGTTAGTTGCTATGGAAAAATATAAAAAGTGGGATACGATTTTTATTACTTTTTCTTTTCAACATAGTAGTTTCAAATTTGGTATTTCAAATTTGGCAATTTTCTTGTTTAAGAGAAATTGCTTAAGGGGGCTTAACCTAACTTGTCGATTCCTCTCTTGTCTGTTTAACTTCACGTACTGCTGTCGTCACCGTTAATCTGTGTCAAGTTCTTCTACAATAAGTCTCCCAATTTCTCAACAATCATTCTTTATTTATTGATACCTTAACTTTAGTTCAATAGTTATTGCAACGATGTTTGTTCTTAACACAGGAAACTTACTAAAGGCTGAAAAAAGCAAGTAAGTTTGTAATTAGCAATGGGCTTTGATATAATTTTGAAAATCTACCGATATGTAGAACATTCGTGGCTTAAACAAAACAAACGTGCGCAGGTGCAGAATGATTAAAAACAAGTAATAGGTATGAAAATAGTCGTCCTCAAGTAAGAAACTATCAATGACAACTTCACAAATGATCCAAGACTTTCAGAATGTCACTGTCAATGGTACTTTCGCTGTATGGCTCCTTCCTAAAGATGATCATCCTCATTATTTATTATTCCTCGTCGTTATTTCTTCTGTATGAGACTAAACGGTCTAGGTAAGCCACCTTCATTTCTGTTGGGGGTGCTGTTTGGATACTATAGATGATGTCGTTGATTCTCTTGATCACTTTGTAAGGTCCTTGCCGATACTTCTGAAAGTTAGGAGTCTACCTTATTTCTCACAGGATTGTATAACCACTTGGCCTTGATTGTCTCCGTGGAAACCACTGATGGTTTTAACATCATCAGTTATAATCACTTTCCAACGTCATTTCATTCGAGATTTCTTTATAGATGTTATATAGCCTTACTGCTACTTCTGACGAATAACCTTCAGTTTTTTCTACGTGGACCTTTGGACGTCTTTAGCGAAGATCGAAGGATAAACATAGTTTTTCCTTAAAGATGACGCCAGGTGGTGTTCCTCCATACTTTTATGTATAACTGCACAACATAGTTCTATATATTTAAATGGTTTTCCAAAGTACAAATAAACCTCTTTACTGTGCCATTATATTGTGGATACAGGGGTGTTATTCTTATTCCCATCAGTTGGAAAACTCTATGGAGAACCTGGGACTCAAAATTTTGGCTTTAGTCCTCAAGCAGCTCTTTGAGAAGAAGTTTAATAAGTAGAAGAAGTTTTCCACGAGCACCTCTGCTATTGTGGTTGTTTGTTGGTTGGGGCCCGGGTATACCTGCCATTTGTTGAAGTAATTCATCACCCCCAGGAGATAGCGATTGCCTGATTGCGTCTGAGGAAACGGTCTATGAACGTCGACTGTTATTTTTCAAAAGGAACTCGGCTTTTGGTTGAAATAATAATCGAATAATTCTAAAGTACCGGTTCAGTTATTGATGTGAAAGACACGATACGAGTTCGTAGTGGTCGTTCAGAACAAAACGTCACGGCAATTCGCAAGAGTGTGGCCGAGAGTACAGGGACCTTGATTCATCATCGTGCACAAGAATCGGACATTTCACAGCCACTTCTTACCGTATTCTCCCTAGAGATTTGGGCTTCTATGCTTAAAAAGTCCAATTAACTCAACTACTTCTACCGACAGACCATACACAGCGAAGAGAGTTCACCAATTGGATCACTGAACGAACAACAAGAAGTGCATGCCGATTCTGTGGATAAAATCATCTAGCGACGAGGCCTTGATGGCTTCGTTAATAGGCAAAATTGCTGCATTTGGCGGTTTTTCACGAGTTTGACATTGACGGTCTTTCACGAATCTTTTCCTGGTTGTGTCATCTGCCGTTTTGGTGACCAGAATAGGCCCCTACGATTTTGTGATTTAACACCTATGAATTTATTTTTTTCTGTGGGGTTTTATGAAGTCTCAGAAATTGAATGCTGTAATAACGAAATCGTTATTGAAAATTTCGTCACAAAAGTACTCATGTGCCATCAAAGCCGTGGTCATTTACCGAATGTGTTACTTCATAAATAATTCTTAAATATCTATGTACATTATAAATCAATAAATATTCCAATATTTTGCTACAGAAAATGTGCTCTTTCTTTCTTTCTTTGTATTCTGATTGTAACACCTTTTATTTACATTGTAAGTATTTAAATACGGCTACGCTTAACATCATCATCATGAGGTCATCAGTCCTAAGACTGGTTGCACGCTAACCTCCAGCTTCTCCTATCTTGTGCTAACCTACGCATTTCGCTAATTGTGCTACAACCTACATCCCTTACTATTTGCGAGCAGTAGTCTAATCTAGGCCTACCTCTGCCTTTCTTCACTCCTATTTCTGCCTCCAAAATATCGCGGACTATTCCCCCGTGTCTCAGCAAGTGGCCTACCATTCTATTTCTTCCCTTCTTTATGTTTTTCCACATACTTCCTTTCTCGCCGACTTTCTCTAATACTTCTTCGTTTCTAACCCTATCAGTCCACGGTATTTTCATCATTCTTCGGTAACACCACATCTCAAAAGCTTCTAATTTCTTCCTACTTGCTTCCCCTACCATCCAGGTTTCGCAACCGTATAGTGCCGTGCTCCATACATACGTTTTCAAAAATCTCTTCTTTGTTTCTAAGTTTATTACCCCCGAGCATAAAAGTGCTTTCTTTTTGTTAAAAGCTACTTCACCCTGCGCTATTCTTTGTTTTATATCTTCATCGCTTCTTCCATCCCAATTTATTTTACTTCCTAAATAAGTGAAGTCTTTAACTTCCTCCAATCTTTCATTATTAATTTGTACTTTCATTTTTGCTCTGCTCTCGCGCCCTCTGCACACTAACACTTTAGTTTTGTTTTTATTCACCCTCATTCCGTATTCCTCTGTCAACACTGCCTCCATTTCGTTCAACGCTGATTCCAATTCCTCTTTACTAGATGCTAATACTGCTATATCATCCGCGAATCTCAGCATTTTTAGTTTCTGTCTCTGTACTTTAATCCCGAAATCCACTCTATCTTTTACGACATTAATCGCCTCTTCGATGTACAGATTAAAAATTAGTGGTAATAGCGTACATCCTTATCTTACTCCTTTCCTAATACCTACTTCCCTTCTTTCCCCTTTTACTTCTATAACAGCAGTTTGCTCTTTGTATATATTGTGTACTCTCTCCTATCTCTATACTTCATTCCCGCGCTCTTTAGTATCTTGAACATTTTTTCCCATTTTACATTATCAAAAGCTTTTTCTAAATCTACAAATCCTATATAAGCGTTCTTTCCTTTTTCTATTGTTTTCTCTAACATTACTCTTAGCGCCAGAATAGCTTCGCGAGTTCCCCTATTTCGCCTAAACCCGAATTGGTCTTCTCCTAGTATTTCCTCCGTTCTATTTTCCATCCTCTTCTGTACTATACTGGTTAAGATTTTTGACGCGTGGGAAGTTAGGCTAATCGTTCTAAAGTTCTCGCATTTATCGGCTCCTCTCTTTTTCGGTATAGTAACGATAATGTTCCTCTTATAATCCTCCGGCATCTCGCCCGTTTCATATATGTATTTTACCAGTTCAAACATCCTATTTACTACTTTCTGTCCCGCACATTTCAAAATTTCCGCCTGTATTTTATTTACACCCGGCGCATTATTGTTCTTTAGCCCCCTTAGTGCTATTTCAAATTCCTCTCTCAATATAGGTTTTCCTACATCTTCCCTGTCGATGCTAGATTCTTCCTCTAATATCTTTCTTAATTCCTGACCCTCGTATAAATTTCCTAAGTACTGCTTCCATCTATCCGCTTTCTCCTCTCTTCCGATCAGTATGTCCCCCGATTGACTCCTAACGTTTCTACTTATTGGTCCTATATCCCTGAAGTTCCTCTTAATTATTTTGTAAGCCTCATCGGTCTTACCTACTTGGAGCTTATCTTCTACTTCTTTGCATTTATCCTCTATCCATTGTTCTTTCGCTTTTCTACACTTTCTAATGCTTAACATAATAGGTATATATTTTTGATAAAAGCAGGTCCCTTTTTAAAAATTTTAATACATGGTATTAACTTCATTTTCTGGATAAATAATGTACAATATTTAAAGTACCTCGTTGTATATTTATTGTGTACTTACATATTGATTTTAAGAATCTAAATTTCATTTTAACTTGACCGCAGACCGCATATGTGATATATCCGAAGCTATTTAAAAATAAAATACATATATTAATTTATAATTAATAATAAGATAATCTCGGTTGAAAAAATTGGGACGCAAGGAAATTTCCGTGTAAATACGTATTTGTCTCTGTCGCGGTTTTGTTTTTGTTTTCGTTGCGTTGACTGGGTTTCGGCTGAAATAATTTATATAACAGTTTGTTTAAGTAAATTACTTGTTTTGTCCGCCACTCGCCTTGCCAAATTGACAATTTTTTTTGTCCCAACTGCGTAAACAATAAACATCCTAAATTATTTATAGCATGTATTTTTTTTTTGTAATACATGAATATAAAATTCCTGTGCTATTTTATAGATAACTGTTTATATATAATACTCCTACAATTTTCTAATAAAAAAAAACGTAATACGTTTTCTTGATTTTTCCTTTTTGATTTGTTTTCCACCATAGGGGGCCTTGCGATAAGAGGTGAAGATTTTTTGCATACGAAGAGGAAAAATTGCCTTAAATCGAATAATACAAAATATAATGATGTTATATTATTAAGTGAGACACTGTATATTCATATTAATATTGTGGACAAGAAGAGCAACTAACGAGGCCTTGTACTGTTGTTGTTGAATAATTAATTATTTATTCACTACTTAAAATTGATGTGTAATAAATAATCTTATTTACTATGTGCCTGTATTTTTTTGAAACCCACAGTGGCGGCCATATAATTAAGAACGTTCTCTAATGAGCAGATACGTACATTACAGCAAATGCTGTATGAAACCTATAAGAATTACAGATGCTGTGAAATGCAGAAGATTAACGACACATTTAGTGTACATAAGCTTTATAGACTTCCCCCTCCTAGTATAAAAGTTAAAGCCATATTGTCTACTTGAGAACAAACTTAAAGCGGACACATAATTAAGAACGCGGTCGTTACTAAGGTTATTTATTATTAAAACTGATATTTAGGAAATAATTTGTGTTGTTATATAATCAATAATCAATTAATACGATAGTTAAAGTGACATAAGATGGAGAAATCTAAGAACTGCAGTTCTGATATGCGCAAATCCATAGTCAACCTTTTTAAGGCAGATTATTGACATCAAAATAATAGTTTAACATGAAGTTCTTCGAAAACCATGGCTTTTCAGGCAGTTAAACATTTTAATATCTACAATACAACTGAAAATATTCTACGAAAAAAAAACGACATCGAAAAACAACACCGAAAACTGCAACCGTTTAACAAAAAGAAAATCTATTATTAACAGCAGTTGATATTCATAAAGAAATATTCGGAGAAGACAGATCAGAATTGTCCGTAAGAAGTGTTAGATGTCGTTTAGTTAAGGCACAACTTGAGGGGGAAGAGTTGCCCGAAAGAAACAGATGGTATCAAAAAAAATCGTCAATCCCGCATTGAATTTGCAACTGTGTATAGCTTTTGGATAGTTAAGGAATGGAAAAATGTATTATGGTCGGATGAGACAAAAATAAATCGTATAAGATCTAATGGTAGGCAGTATATGAGCCGTCCTCCAAGGCAAGAATATAACCCGAAGTCCACTACAATAACGGTCAAACATGGAAGAGGGTATTCATGTACGGAGGTGTATGTCCATCCATCTATCCATCGAGTTGATGATCGAATGGAGCAATATCAGTATAGAAATATATTGGAGACTGTATGCTGCCGTTTCCTAAAGATAATTTGTCAGTTGTCAGTGGATTTCAACAGGATAATGATCTAAAGCATGCGGCAGCATCCGTTCGTAAATGGTTTGACCAAAAGTCGTGACTGTATTAAAATGGCCATCCTGTAGCCCGGACCTATATCTCATAGAGTGTCTGTGGAAGGATGTAAAAGACATAGTGAAACGAAAGCCACCTTAATAATTTATATGAAGCTGTTAAGGACGCATGGTATTCCATTCCCAAGGAGTAATGCCAAGGTCTTGTGAAATCAATGCCTAATCGTTGTGCTGAGGTTCTCAAGAGGAAAGGATATCTAACCAGATATTAAAAAAATGTTTTAATTTTTTATTATTTGCTTCTTCTAGCTATATTTTCTGTAAAATGCCATATGGTATTGAAATATAATGTTACTTTTGTAAACTACGTTTTTCTAAAGTTGCAAAAACGAAATTGTTTATTATATTACTCAGGTTCTTAATTATATGACCGCCTCTGTATATGCTGCATTATCGAATTTATCATTTTTATTTAGACTACAACATCGTGAGTACATAGAGAAAAATTATCGTTGGATAAAAAATCGTCCGTTCCAAAGCAATTCCTTGCTTATCGTTTTTAAGTAAATCGGTCAGAGACCATGGGATCTCGGGAATCGTGAGAGCTACACAAAAGGTTAAATTGGGTTAAAGTTGCAGAATTGTACACCCAATAATATGGTACCAAGAAATTCGGGATATTCAGATTTGTTTTGAAAATATTTGAACGAAACAGCGAAATTCTGGTCAATCTATTTTAATATGTTCTAAAAAAATACTTCTTCATTGCCCTTTCTTATTCTTTGCCGGACTTCGCTAACAGATTTTTACCTAGACGTTTCATCTTACATTGACAGGTTTGAATTTCATTATCAGGTTTCTTATTTTAAAAATGGACATAGGTTTAAAGCAGTGTGGGCACACGTTGCTCCAAATACGCCTGTTGACAGCCGTGATGGTATTTGTATGTAGTAATTTTAAGTTTTGTAAATATTAGAAAATAGAAACCCTTGTATGTTATGCTAGTACTTGGAACCATGACACATCTGTTTCTCAGGGGTAAAAATGCGATCATCCTAGGGCCCTAGGCAACAAATTACTTTATTTATGGCTGCAGCCATCCACATATTAAAACCCTTGCAGATTAGATCAATAGTTCATGACAAGTGTGGCGTCTGATAGTAACCGGAGGAGGCTATTGACTTTTGGGATACGTTTTTAAAATCAGTCAATTCCCGAAACTCACCCAGAAACATTATCTCGTCTCTCTGTACTAGTTTTCTCGCTATTTATTTATCTTCAAATAAATGTAGCTATAGCAACAACATAACTACTAATATTATTCTACAACACGCACCCTCACGCAGACCGCCATAGGAGGTAGGTTTTATTGCATTTTTTACTTCAACTGGTAGTCTTTAGTACAGAGATAAATACTTTTGTATTATCGTATTATTGTACTATTGCACAATAGATGTCTTCGTAAAGTGCTGTGAAAAACAAATGAAGTATTTCTACTCTTCCTTTTCTTTCTTTTCACATAGCATAACAATATATTAAAAATAATTTTCCAGAACCTTGCTTTTCTTCAAATATTTTCAAAACTAATATTAACGTTCTGGATTTTTTGGTGTAAGGTTTTTGGACTAGTGTAAATTTAATCTGATTTAACCTTTTTGTGTCTTATCATTTCCGAGACACCCATGGTGAGTCTCTTATGTGGGACACGGCGTATATTATACATAATATAACACCTAATTGTAAGTGTAAATGATATTTATCGATGAAGTCTCTATAAATATTCATCAATAAATATCAATTACTTGTAGGTGTATATTTTCTGTCATTTAGTATATCTAGCACGTATTTCTTTATTTATTAGTGTATATACTAAAATAATATTTCTATTAATTTAATTAATTTACTAATTAATTTACTTTGAAGAATATTTTTCAATAAATTGTATAATGTATAAAAATATGTACGTATTGTATAAGAACTGTTCCAATTGCTGAATTTCTCCCACAAAAATAATTTAAAAAACCAATTCGCATTAATAATGAATCATTCCTTAAATAGAGGGTGACTGGATCCGTATTTCTTCTCTTTTATAGTACGAGGCCTCGTTATAACCCACAATGTTTTAATTTCATATAATTATAGAGACGTGAATACCGGCGTTAAAGCACTTAAATAAGTATTATCATTTTAACTTTGATTAGAGCTCAAGTAATGCGCCAAAATAATCCCCTGTATTATAGTTAATGATCGTTCCTGTGAATATTAATCAGAGCGTGACTCACTGGTTATCAAGAATGTATTTACAGTCGTATTAGAAATGTGTTTGAACGTTACAATTCCGAGTATGTGCTCTTCAACTCGTGATAAGGATATACAGTGTGGCCCAAAAATATTGAACAAACATGGAAAACATCTTCTAGGCAAGTGGGTAGGTTATAGGAAGCTCCTAGAATGGTTACTGTGTTACCTTGATTTAAATCCATTGAATTTATTTTAGTGGAGTCACTTAATACCTTATGTGTATGCAAAAGGATCACATACGTACCTTTAAAGAGTTCTCAGAATGTACAAGGCAAGTACAGGGTGTCTCAGTTGGAACTGTAGGATTTGAATTGCACATCGTTTGTGTTCTGTCAAGATAGAGCGTCAATATTTAACGACTGTCACCTACAAACTTATCTATCAGCATTAAAAATTCAGTTGACATGACAATTAAAAGTTACAGATCATTTACAGCGTCACACATTTGTCAATTGGGTGTTAGAGAAGAAAGGTGTTGCTGAATTGTGCAACAAAATTTTGTTGATGCAAATATGCTTCATGGCATATTTGCATCTTGACGTCAGCAAACAAAATTGTCGAATTTGGGGTGCTGAAAATTCACATGCTGTTCACGAAAAAGAAATTCATCTAAAGAGAGTAGTGGAATAATTGGACTATACTTTTTTGAAATTGAAGCTAGAAATGCTATCACAGTAAATGGGGAACGTTATCGTGACATGTTAAACAATTTCTTTTTCCACCAAATTGATGATTTGGATTTGAACAAACCAAATTCTTTTGCATACCAAATTTTCTGATCATGTTGTCTCACGGAATGCTGACATAAATTGGCCTGCAAGATCATGCTATTTAACACCACTGCACTGTTCTTTGGGGTTATGTCAAGGGAAAATTGTAGACCACCCAGCCAACAACAATCAATGACCTCAAAGCAAACATTCGACGTATTATTCGGGTTTTATGTGCCCGTGTTATGGACAATTTTGCTAAACAAATGACATCATTCCAGATGGGTCGAGAACGATATTCTTTTCCATTTGTAGCCATATTGTCTCCATTTTAAGTTGAAGAATAAAAGAACCTCAGTTTGTCAAAATATTATTAGTTTTATTCAAAAATCACAGCATGTAGTTCCGAATGAGACAAAAGAAAAACGTTGTTCTATTAAAATGTACTCATTCGAATAAAAATAAAATTTCTAAATTTTATAATACATTATTTTTTGTAAAAACAAATAAACTTAATGTTTTGGGACGCCCTGTATATACTTTCATCTACAGTTCTTTGTCCTCCACAAATTATTATTAATTATTACAAAGTAAATTAACAGACGATCAATGTTAAGTATTTAGAATATATTATCAAATCTTTACAGTTACGTGTAGGTAATGCTATCATTTTTTATTCTGTTTTATGGGTTTTGCCAAAAGTTTTATATTAATTATAAATAGAATGTTCCTTGTTCCTTGTTTATTATTAAACACAAGTCGACACACGTGATACGTACGTGACAAACACGACGCTGGTCGGAGACGATATAAATAAAGTGATATCTCGATTCGATAGTCAACAAATTAATTGTCAAAATTTTAATTTGTTGAATGTAATAGACCAGTTATGGAATAAATATTTTCTTTAAGCGCAATGTTGATGTTTACGATACGCTGTCTTCTATTTTTGTCTAAATAATTATGTATTATTGTACCTGGTGGTTCAAAAACACTTCCAAAGGTGCGTTAGATGTGGTAAAAATGTATAAATTAATAATAATAACATACAGTGGTGGTGGCAAAAAGTCTGTTCGAGTATTCAGGTATACTTTTTATTTTGGTACGTCTAAGAAGTACCGTGTAACAAACATTGTCAAATGATTCTGAGGGTTTAAGAGAACGAGATAATGGCGGAATGTCGCTTACAAACATTAAACATCCTCCAAATTTAAGCCGAAGTTTGTTGGGTCTGGCATACCCAAACAAGCGATGTCAACACCCATGCCCATCGATATTAATAGTGTCGGCACTTGAAATGGAACCACGACAGTCAGTAGCTAGTCGAATTTGCAGTAGAAATAAAAACGATGTAACAGTGGGATTAAAAGAGGTAATGGTAGGATTTAATTTAAAGTCTTCCTGCTAGATTATACACGAAAAAGTGCATAATACATTTTGCATATTTCAAACGTTAGGGCTACATATTCTTCAACAATTCTTTGTTCCAGTTCATGAAAATTACCTATAAATTTCTGAGTTTCCTTTTTAAAATTAAGGGAATACAAAATAGTCTATAATGGTCAAACGACATTTTGGAGGAAACTCAACTTGTATTTGCAGACGATGTCTGAGGTGATCTGCCAGATGAAGGGGATATTATCTTGATAATCGGACGAATCTTACATGGATGCATGTCCTAGTTCGATATGTTTCATATTATTTTGAGTCAGACAGAAATTTTGCGAAATATAAAAGGTGGTCCAACCAAAACGCACGATGTTAATTGTAAATAAAACAAAAAAGTTTTCAGAGAATTATCTTAATATTTTTTATTATGATAGAAGGATCTATGACAATCATGCGTGAAACAAAATATCGGCCAAATTCTCGCCACGGCTTCGGTGGCATACCTCTATCCGATGGTCCATATTTTCAATGACTCTGAGACATAATTGAGGTTCAATGTCGTTAATGTGCCGAATTATCTCATCCTTTAGCTCTTGAATTGTTCTTGGCTTATTGACGTACACTTTTTCTTTTAAATATCCCCAAAGAAATAAGTCCAACGGTGGCAAATCACATAATCGTGGCGGCCAATTAACATCGTCACGACGTGAGATAACACGGCCATTGAATTTCACGCGCAAAAGTGCCATTGTTTCGTTGGCTGTGTGGCAAGTGGCACCATCCTGTTGGAACCACATATCGTCCAGGTCCATATCCTCAATTTCTGGCCACAAGAAGTCCGTTATCATCTCGCGATAGCGAACACCATTCACGGTAACTGCTTGACCGACCTCATTTTCGAAGAAGTACGGCCCGATGACGCCGCCAGCCCATAAACTGCACCAAACAGTCACTCTTTGTGGATGCATCGGCTTTTCAACAATTACTCGTGGATTCTCATTTGCCCAAATGCGGCAATTCTGCTTGTTAACGAATCCACTGAGGTGAAAGTATGCCTCGTCGCTGAAGATGATATTCTTTGTAAAGTCACCATTCACTTCTGTCTGTTCAACCAACCATTCGGCGTATTGACGACGCTTGAAATGGTCAGTAGGCTTCAGCTCTTGAGTCAATTGAACCTTGTAAGCGTGTAAATTCAAATCTTTATTCAAAATTCGCATCAGTGATGTTCGTGAGATGTTCAATTGTTGGGCACGACGACGAGTCGAGGTTGACGGCTCTTCTGCTACACTATCACGAACAACAGCAACATTTTCCGCAGAACGAACTGGGCGAGCATGCACAGGTGTTTTCACATTTCCTACAGACCCGGTTTGCTGAAATTTGCGCACAATTCTTCCGATTGTGGACACATTTGGTCGATTATGCTGACCAAAAAAGTCACGAAGTGCACGAAATGCATTTCGATTTGAACGCCCATTTTCGTAAAAGGCTTCAACAATCTTAACGCGCTGCTCAATTGTGTACCTCTCCATGGTTGAATTTGTCAAACACTGAAACAAAGAAATGTCAAATTAAGTTGGGCAAAAAACTTGACGTTAAGGTGTGGCTCACAATTAACATCGTGCATTATGGTTGGACCACCCTTTACTAATAGAATTTCCAAGTCGTCCATAAAAATCTTTTGGTACTACTAGAATTTGGTTTAGGAATTATTACCATAGTCTAGAAATGTTGTCCAGTGTGGTATTATGAAGGTGAAGTACGAAAATCTGGAGGTATTGGACGCCAAAGCACAGCACAGACAGTCAAGGTCATTGTCCCCAACTATTAGCTGTATGAGATCGATTTCACGTCTACTGGATCTATTGCGAGATATTTATCTACCTTCACCTTCCATTCAACTTACCTTGACTTTTACTTCATTATATGTAAAAATAATAAATCTCTTCAGAAGTCTGTTCATCTTTTTTTTAACATTTGCCAGAAATATACTATTAGCTCATCAACATAACGAGTCAAATCAAAGCTTGACCATGTCTTTAGTATTATTTTAATATAAGCATTCATTGTGTTAAATAATTACGCAGTTCATCAATAAAACGCATTTTCTATTATTCAGCATATAAATTAGATTTCGATGTATTGTACCTGTTTGTTGAGTACAGGGACGAAGTAAATAAACAGACAACATAAACAGATAAGAATATTACAGAATGAATAGCAAATATTAACTACGTGTATGAATATTAATATAGGCGTATGTAACGTAGGAACAGTTATTATCGAAGATATAGAAGTTGCGTCAAAGATGAGATATACCTGGAAAAACCATCGAGACGAATGTAATTATTTTACATTATTTTCAGTGATTGATTACTGATTCATTGTAGTATCCTGTGAAGAGGATATACATAATTCATTTTAGATATAGTGGGAGACAATAGTACGAGGGTTTATCGATAGGTTCTCAACTTAACACAGAATTAATGACAATTTTGTTAAACATTACTATTTTTTATTTAACACAATCACTTTTCTAATACAGGTATATATTTAATACAAAGTTTATAACGCTAGGTCTATCTCTAGGCCTCAGAAAAACATATTTCTATTGGCCTGCAAAGTGTGTATCTGCAGCATTCATCATTGTTTAATTTGATGGAAAGCCATTTTCGTTTAAACATTTCTTCAACTTTAGAAACGGATGATAGTCAGAAAAGATAAAAAAATCTGGCGAAACTGCTGGTTTCGTAAATAATTCCAACCACAGGTCATTGATTTTTGCAATACAACTAGAATCTTGTAAGTTGTTCAATTGTCTTATAAAAACCACACAATAGAAACTACGTTTTTGGAAGAGGATGCAATAACAGACAGCCTAGTGCAATGTCCTGTTGTACAACCCCTTCGTTATAGTTGGCGGAGACGGTCCTGTTCGATCTTGTTAATCACCCTGTCGGTCGTAGTTAACCACCAACAAAATTTAGACACCAGATGTGTAATGATGCTATTTATAATGAAATTTATAGTAATTTCAAACTATCCCCGGACTGAAATCGTTGGAATGATTTAAAAGAGCAATTAGAAGACTAGGAAGAACAATGAATTGAAATAATGAGCGGAGAGGGATGCATCCAGATATTTACAGAAATATTTTGCGATTGTCAGTGTCGTCTTTGCGCCCCTATCAACTTTATATATATATATATATATATATATATATATATATATATATATATATATATATATATATATATTCTTTTTTTTTGCAAATCTTTGTAATTTTGAGGATTCAGTTACAAAAATCAGGTGATTAAAAATCTGAGTTGTTATACTTGTTAATAATATACAGATTTGGAAGTATATACAAGTTGAAATCTGTCGTATTTAACCAGTATTGAATTGAATCTACGGCACTAAAACTATTCTTCTTCTAGTTATTAAAATAAAGTCATACCCGGATAACTCTAAACAATAGGAGAAAGTCAGCATGTCCCCAGATACAGTAACATGCTAGTAAATTATCTCCTGAAAAGGATTTCGTATTTAATACACTATAAAAATTCAAAGTGACAAAATACTTCGGGCGCTAACGTTAATGAAAAAGATAACAAATCGTCAAAACTCCTATATAGATACAAAACTCCTTACAAAGACCCTAAAATTCACGTCACCATAAAACAAGACGAATTCAACGTGGAAGAATAATGGAATACACAAACAAGTCCTAAATGAAATAAAAAAGAAGTGCAAAAAAATTAATACCATAAAGAAGAGTACGAGAAGGCCATATAATAAGAGGCCCTAAATACATACTTCTCCAATTGATAGTTCAAGGAAAGATTAGGGGAAAGAGGAATATTGGTAGACGTCGTATGTCCTGGCTCAAAAATTTAAGGGACTCGTTTGGAAGTAACAACAATCAACTATTCTGAGCTGCCGTTAATAAAGTTCAGACAGTTGTGATGATAGCGAACTTCTGATCGGGGATACACTAGCAGAAGAAGAAGAAGAAGAAAAAAAAAAAAAAAGAAGAAGAATAGAAATCAAATAGAAATCGAATAGAAATCGAATAGAAATCGAATAGAAATCGAATAGAAATTGAATAGAAATTATGAAAATGATCAGTTATGGGGATATGTGAAGTCAAGTTGTTAACTTGGTTAACAATCTCTCACAAGGGACAGTGTCTAAAACTCACCACATATTCAGAAGATTTGAATATTTGAACTATTAAAATAAAACCTCATTTTGTAAGGGTCTATACGAAAGGTAATATTTTACGAAATAATCAAAATAATCCGATATAAAGTTAACGCTAAATTGCCCTAGAAGATAACGTCACACGTACAGCTGTTTCGAGGTGTTTCCATAGAGAAAAAACATTATATTTAAATTATATTTACTCAGGAACTATAGGAGACTGTCCAGATCGTCAAGTTACAATAGTTTCTGCGAATAAATAACGAACACGCTGGATAGAAATGTAATATGTAGCTCTTGGTTTGGTTTTCCAATCAAATAAACCTTCACGTTGGAGTGTGCGTATCGACGCGTGTTTAACTGCTTTAATTTTTAATTTAAGAGTTTTAATGAACTCTTGATGATATCAACTTGTCTGGAAAAATCTGATAACATAACATTTCGGTCTTCGTGGAAAACTGGTTTCGCGTTTTTGTTATTGGTGTATACTCTACCCTAGCAAATGTTACCTTTGTAATTGCTGTTAATCTACTTTTAATTCTAAATTAAAATAATGTAACTGTAAATAATTCCGTTCAATGCACATTTGCGGATATAATATGTATTCTATATCCTGGTGGAACTTAACGTGTAAAGACACCGAAATCAGTACTGGAACCGTCACGGTCTGCCGCTTTTTAATTGTAACATGAATCGAGTATACCCCTCTAATAAAACTCTCAATGAAACCATGTGTTACAATAAACTGAGAAATTTACAATGGTTATTTTTATTAAATTAGGTGAACACTTATTTGTATGCAACCTTGGTAATTTTGCATGTAAATGTACTACTTGTTCTAGATATAATTACTGTTAGGACCCCGATTTTATATACCAAAGATTTATTTTTAACTTATTTAGAAAGTTTGTTATAACTGTGACCTGCTGTGCAATAAATAAGGAAAGTAAATTAAAGTGGAAAATCATGTATTCCCCTGTCAAAAATCTGTAGTAAAACGTCACAATAGTTATTAGATAATTCTTAAGGTAATTGATAAAAAATGAATAAAAATATGGGCGTGGTGTTCTTGGGGAGACGGACTTGAATGCTGGTAATACAAGAACTGATTTCAATCACAAACCGTCCGATTTTATAATTAAGCAGTCTCTCACAGAAGAATTATTAGCCGTGTTTTCTTTTAATTTCATCATCAATGCAGACTGGTATAGAAACATCTTGAATAGATTTGTTTAACGATGATGAAGAACTTTCGTATGACTGTTTTTAGAAAGATAATACGACAGTACATACAATACGAGAGAATATACACTGTCTGACATGTGGTGCGAAATCTAACACCAATTTCACACCATGGTGATAACGTGAATGTTCTTCCTGGTTAATATAAAGTCATAAATGCAATTCGTTCATATCTAGATGCGTTTGGATGTTTAATAATAATTTTTCTTGTAATGCAGGAATTTAGTCCCTACTGAAAATAAAAATTATAATTTAAACGGTGTTAATATAGCTGATGATGTAACGTAATTGAGAATGTACCCAAATATTAAATTCATTATTCAATAATTGGGCACAATATTGATAAGATTAATGTATTATTATTATTAGTAAGTAGACAATAAGAATGATAAATATAAAGTATCAATTAATTACCTACGAAATCATCATTCAGGCACCTAACAACGATAAGTTTTAATAAACTTGGCCATGACAATGACTGTGTTTGCTTCATGGCATAGACATATCATTTGGGCATAACTTGATTGATTGTAAATAGGCACATTGCTTCAGGTTTTAATAATTGTTGGTAATTCTCATTGGGATTTAGTTCTCGCCGAAAAAATATATACATATTCATCTCCATTGATGGTGGAAATATAATTGCATTATTACTTCTAGACCATGCAAAGACTTTGGACGCAATAAATTATAGTATTTTGTTAACAATTCTAACGTATATTAGACTAGAACGAAATGCTATTATTTCAAAATCTTTTTGGTCATCAGCAAAGGGGAAAAGTAAATGAATTTCCCTATCCGTTGACCATCGCTTGTGGCGTACCACAAGGACCAATATTAGGTCCACTGTTATTTTCTAGTCCACTGTTGTTATATAAAAACGGCTTAACCGATTTGAATGAAATTTGGATACATTATAGAGGTATATAAAGGATATACTCGGAAAAAATAACAGCTCATTGTTTTCATAACCATTAGAAGCAGGCATTTTTTTTAAATTATTTTTTCTAGCACAATTTTGAAACTAACTTTTTTATGTATTTTTTGATGTAGAATAATTTCTTAAATCCTTAAATTGATCAAAAAGTTACGCCATATTGAAAAAAAATTAAAACCAATTTTTTGATATAAACAATCTATTTATTTCAATGTCTGTACTTTTAAAACAACAGAAACGAAACTTATTTGATTAATTTATAAGTGCAAATAACATTTGATATTGAAAACAATGTTGTTTATTAAAATATTCAATTAATTAATTAGAATCAACAATTAATAATTATTAGGTTATCTATCTAGCAGCTTGTTACCAACTAGTAAACAATGTACAGGCTCAGGTTTGCTATATGTTCGTCGTAGACGCAACAGTGTCACCAAAACTAAATAACAGTGCAATCTTATGGTTGCAGAACTAACTGATAATCGAGAGGGAATCTTTATATTCTCTAAATGGTAGTTTTATTACATAAAAAATGAAAATTGATTCTGATTGAACAAATATATTGATAAGTGATATTTATATTGATGTTTAAAATGCAAAAGGATATTTTAAGTAAACTTATTAACATCTAAATATAGTTTATAATTATTTTTTGAATATTTTAATAAAAAAATGTTTTCACATTATTGTTTTCAGTGTTATTTGTACTTATAAATTAATCAAATAAGCTTCGTTTCTGTTGTTTCAAAGGTGTAAACATTGAAATAAATCGATTTTTATATCAAAAAATCGGTTTTTATTTTTTTTTCAATGTAGCGTAAATTTTTGATCAATTTAAGGATTTGAAAAGTTATTCTACATCGAAAAAGACATTAAAAATAATAGTTTCAAAATTGTTCTGGATCTGAAAGTTTATTATGATGATTATGAGCTGTTATTTTTTCGAGTATAGTGTTCATATCCCTCCATAATGTGTCCAAATTTCATTCAAATCGGTTATGCCGTTTTTGGGACAAAACAACTTTTTTTTCTTCTTTCGTTATTTTTCGATTTACTCAAAAACCAATATACATAGAGGTCTGAAACCTGTAGGACCAACGTATCTCATTAGTACCAATATACTCTCAGATCCAGGTGATCCAGATATCCCTCTGGGGTCGATTCTCTAGGTTCATCGTCCTGCGGCTTTTCGTTTTACCAATGTACTAAACAAGAAAGTGACTGATATTTTTTCCTGAGAACAAAATTACGGTCGATATATTTTATTGCAATTCTCGCTAATCATAAAGCAGTCGACAAACAAAAAATTGCACAGGAACATGTACAATACGTGTTATTTTTCTTTACTTTTTAACTCTAAATTTACTTATCTATTTCATGATTCACTTCTTGGAACATACAAAAATATTTACAAAATATTATTCGCCCGAAATTCCTAAAGGGAACAACCCACCGACTTCAGTCGTGCTAAAGTTCTTTGTATTGGAAAATTACTTTGGCACCATCTCAAAAACACCGTCTAGCATCGCTTCCTATTGCAAAACGGGCGTCTACAAAATAGAAAAGCACGTGCTACACGCGTGAATTTTCAAAAAACATCGGCAAATATTTTACTACAAGTAATATTAAATTCGAGGTAGCTCGACTCATTTCGTATTTCTATTTAGAATTTCTAGTAGTCTATATTTAGCGGAAAACAGTACACACTTCTCATTCTCAAGGTTGGAATCGTAAACTTAGAGTGGGTTCTCTGTATATTTTTCGTCGGAGATGAACTTTGTATCGCGAATTTTGGGTTTGGCAGAGAGGCCAACAGTCCGTACTTTGTACTTTACCGAGTAACTCAAGTCACGGTTTTGATAGAAGTATAAATAACTAAGAGAACTTTGGGAACGACTGTTTGCCGCCAAATATTTTAATTATATGTCTGTATTTTACTGTTTTTGTCAAAGCTGCGGCGGTATTTTAGGTCGACCGCTTTCGAAAATTGAGTGAACGTATCGTTCAGTGAGCTCGCACATCATTATCAGAGTTTTAGTCATTGTTTTCTACAAAATGACTCCTTTCAACATGTCCCTTGAAATAGGAAGGAATTTTAAACATGCCTAGTTCTTTTTTATGTATTTGGATAATCATAATTCCAGTGGCGGCTCGTGTTGATTTGTCATGGGTGGGCAACAACTAACTATTAGTAGGTTATATAGTGCAAAATAATGAAGTAAAATATAGTAAAAACAAAACTTTGACTCATCACACTATGTTAGTCACTGTACAACTATATATTAAGATTTAAAATTCTTTCAGCTTTCAAGTTGAAAACTAAATTTGGATAAAACTAGGACAGACTCTTATGAATGCTACACAATTTTTATATTTACACATTTTCTAATACATTAATAACCAAAATAATTTTACTTAATAATATAACAAATACAGTGTACAGAGTCCGATAACAACCATGAGAAGGTCTAGAGTATTCTCTTGTCAGGAGAGGATAGGGAATATATGGATAAGGCGTAACAGGATAGATAGACAAAAAAAAAAGATATTTTTTGCGGGATTTAAAAAAGTAAATAATAAATTCTATAAAAAATAATATCATCCTCGAATAATTAAAATAAATAATTAAAACTTGTGGAATAAAAAATATAAATATATAACAAATTATATAATAAATAATTAAACAGAAAATTCACTCTAACCAAAATAATATATAACTTCAATAGAAATAAAATATATAATATTATAAAAATAAAATCAAAAGATTATAGGTGACGTAGGTGAAGGTGAGGTTTACGTGTAATAAGAAGGAAAGGATTTAAAAAAAGAATCAAATATGAAAATCGCTTCAACATTGTTTATATTTTAACTGGATTCTTCTATCTTTTGTGGCAGCAAAGTGATCTATAACGCGGTCGAAACAAGTTTTATTATCGTTCTATGATCTTATGAAGTTCTCTTTCGGAGAACGGGAAATACGGAGATCGAACTGATCGAAGATTCTCGATTCCTTTCCCGCTTTGCCGAAGGCTTCTTCAGCAGAATGGTCTAGCCCACCCGTGTCACAGCTTACTCGAGACTCGAGTAAGTTGTGCCCGTGTTTCAAATTGTTTCATGTAGTTTACACGTGTATAATTTTGTTTCTATGTCTTCAAATCAATCAAATCTTTCGTAATTCTATTAATTAATTAATTCTATTCATGTGTTTACTGTTTATTTAACTTTGTATTTCAGATTCCCATGTTTTTATATTATTGTGAAATAATTTAAACTTTCAAGGGATGTTGAAAGTATACCTATGTCAATAATATCAATATTAATTTTAAAACTAATCTTGGTAGACACTTATTTACTTGTATTTATTTATTAAAGCAATAAATACATTTTTTTATTTGTGCGAGGCGTTTGCGCTGTCTCGTGTGTACAAAGCCAGATAGGCAAAAGGCGTGGCTGCTCACCCGGCCCGGCACCCAACGCGCTAGACATAACCACGATAACTATTAGTTCCACGGTTAGAAGAGTGAATTGCTGCCCTTACTTGCACTGCAATTTTCCACCACGGTAGCGCTGTTAATATTAGTATATATAATCAGAACTTTTCATTGTATTATTGTTGTAATGTAATATATAATGTATTTAATTAATTATATATTACATAATTACTTCTTCACTAATTTCTATAAACGATAAATAACGAACTTTGGAACTGTGTGTTCATCTTCTTCTAGGAAACAGCTGGGTGGGCATTGTCCACCCTGCCACCCCTGACCAGCCGCCACTGCATAATTCATAAATCATAACCCTGATAGTTAGTCAGATAAACAACGTTAATATATAGTATCCTGATTTGCTCGAGATCAAACCTGATTCAAAGGAACCACGTTTAAAATACATACTCGTACACAGTTCAGAAGACTTGGACATGATAGAAACTCTTACTTTATAAAAGCAAGAAACTGTTCTAAAAATGTTCGAAAAAGGGAATTGAATAGCAAAATATTTAAATCTCATCAGAGATCAAGTTATTCTTATCGTGACAATCTAAGATATCCAATTGCGGTACATATATGCAACCCTTTCAAGTTACATTGTTCTGTTTCTCAAGACGGGACAGCACCCCTATTATGTAGTAACTGTCACATAATGTTTAAACGAAACCTTTCCTAACAAACGGATTAGATGAAGACGTTCTATTGAGTGACCACCTGGATCTCCAGATCTTACCCTGTGGGATATCTTCAACAAAGTATATGCAACAAAGCCAGAGACCATTGATTATCTCAAAGGAATATAAGTATAAATAAGGTAGTTAGACAGGCAGTTATTTAAAATTTTGAATATTTATTCTGATCTTATATGTTTAAATAAATAATAACGTTTAAACAAACGTCTTAAATAGTTTAATGCCTGTTATTAAATAATCAGTCAGTTATATGCATATGAATCACTATGTAAAAAAACATTATTTTTGAAATACACTCACAAGAATATAGGTTTTTTGACCTGTATGAACATTAAAAATACTAAGCAATCGTAAATAGATTCTGTCCGGTTAGTTTTAGAACACACAGTCAAAATAAGAAAAAGAATTTTGTGTTTACGCACAGTCTACCTGTATTTATAAAGCTTAAACACTAGGGTACTATGTACATTTACTGTCTCTGACGTTTCTTTTTAAATTAAAGCCCATCATCGTACCATTAGTTGGACATATTCTCGTCTTGTTTTTTTCAACCAAATAGCAATGAAATAGACTTTACGGTTTTAATCATCATCAAGAGACAGATAGAATTCGCTCATATATTAGATGGAAGATAATTATATTAATTTCGTTTATTTTATAAAACGCTTTGGTTGTAGATGTATATAATGATGATGATTGAAACCGAAACGTCAGGATAAAAGCTTTTTCATTTGAATTTGGCTGATATTCCAGGAAATACAGAACGAGTGTAATATAAGGTCAAAAAATATTTACAAACATCTGAGTTGGATAACAATTTTATAACACATTAATTTCTTGTTTTTCTTGTAACGGACGTCATTCCTTTTTTTTTACCACATCACTACCATTAATGTCTGTATCTTATTGTAGAGGTCAGAGACATTATCCGAATCAAAGTCGGCTGACGTGCCGGTTATCAGCGATGTGGGTCTCATGACTTTCGCTGCCTAAAATATAGTAAAGGGTTATTGCGAAATATTTCTAATCGGTTATTGTTGTACAAACAATGAGTTCCATTTTATGATGACCTTCGATGGCTATTTCGGTGATATACTTTTATCTTCACCGAAGATGGACCCCAGATGCGCACTTAAGCTGTGGTTGGTGATAACCTTATCGTTATAAAAAGTGATATCTTGCACGTCCTCTCCAGTTCTCGTGTAGATGCGATGTTGGATCAAGCAGGACAACTAGAGCTTTGACACACTGTGTTTAAACCATCGAATATGTCGACCATAGCTCAGTTTCATTATAAATTAATGCTTGAGAAACTTCTCAGCTTCCAAATAATTTCATTCTTTCAAGAAGAGTGGTGTTTCATCTTCTCAATTTTAATACGTTAGTAATTCATACAAGTAGCTTAATTCCATTATAAATTAATGTTTTGGAAATTGGTCAACTTTGAAACAATCTCTTTCTTTTCAGAAGACTGGCGTTTCATTTACAGCTCGTCAAGAATAGGAATAAGTCTCAAAACTACAATATCGAACCGCCCACGAGGCGCGCAGTAAATAGCCTGGTCTTTACTCAGTTGCATTGAGGCCTTTGCAGAGTAGTGTATGTGCAACGTGGACACACACACAGTTCGATCTGGCCGCGCGAAAAGTGCATCCCCTTCTCTCCGAATATTGCTTCACTCCTTCTTCTACACATCTCACATTTGTTCGTATTCTTGACGAGCTGTACATAATTATACGTTCGGTATTAGTTCAAGTAGTTTAATTTCATTATAACTTAATGCTTTGGAAACTACGCAACTTCCAAACAATCTGCTTCATTCAAAAAGAGTGATGTTTCACCTTCTTAATCTTGATGCGTTAGTAATTTGTTCAAGTAGCTCAATTTCATGATAAATTAATGCTTTGGAAACTGTTCGACTTCCAAACAATCTTATTCTTTCTAGAAAACTGGCGTGTCATCTACATAATTATGATACAAGTAGTTTAATTTCATCATAAATTAATACTTTGCAACCTGTTCACCTTCCAAACAATTTTCTTCTTTCAGGAAAGCCGGTATTTCATCTTCTCAATTCTGATACATCGGTAATAGGTCAATTTTATCATAAATTAATGTTTTGGAAACTGCTCAATTTCCAAACAATTTCCTTCTTTCAAGACTGTTTATCTATTTAATACTGATATGTTCGTAATTCGTAGATACCTTGTGAGAATTTGCCAGATGATAACCAGTTGGAGTAAAATATCAATGCTCATGTTCTGGTCCTATGCTTTGGTAACACACATTTAGTTTAAGTACTTTATTTTTATAAAATGGTGCATTTTATCATTACTGTCATTAAAATAAAACATGAATTCGAATTTAGTCCTTAAAACATGTTGTTTTTTCTATTGTGCCATTTTCTGATTAAACACAATCTATTATTTATGTTATTAAACTCGATGTTTTCAACATCCTCGTCTGGCATAATATTGCATGTAAATATCTGTTTGTTATTTCTCATTTCTCATCCTGAATAATTATCACATTACATCAAGCAGGAAACTGCAAGGTCCCTAACTAACATTGTTTAATAAACTGGCAGAGAACTTGAAAGTTATTTTAGTGGTTATTAGAAGGTTACCTGTTACGCACAGGTTCCAATACTTTTATCGATTGCATGAAGCGCTTTGAAGTCAATATTGTTCTCGCTGAAACGTGAATATTTTCGAAATATCGATTATCGAAATAAGATAAATGATTTTCTAATACATTTAAGACATATATGATGATGGTCATTTGATTGCATCAACCACGAAAATTACTTTGAACAGGATCTTAAGTTAGAATATGGGGAAATAATTACAGGTGTTCTACAAGGTTCTGTTTTGGGCCCAACTCTATCTTCTTTCTACATAAAGGAGCTGACGATTTTTCTACATACATATATTTTGTTCGATAGTTGTAGAACAGATGTTTTTAAAAGTGAAATTCATGGCGAATGAATATTTTCATTGAGTTGGTGTTTAATTTATGAAATTAGTGTTAAATCATTTAAGAGGATTATAATCATTAAATAGAAAAGACGACAATTACTTGAGCGATACTTAAGACTAGAAAAATGTCGTAAAATTATATTTGTTGTTGCTTTGAGAAGGATATCAAATACATGTAATACTTGGCGTTGATGTTCAGTTATTTCTTGACGGTACTTTCATGGTGGCTGGATAGAGCGACGAGGATCAACTGAATAGCCACTACGTTCGCCTGATTTAACCTAATTAGATTTCTATTGAGGAGTTACGTGAAATCGCTTGTCTATTTTAATGGTCTACATAATTTAGAGGATCTGAAGCAATAATTTGAATTCATAAAAATATCAGTCCGAAAAAAATCAGATTGTCATGGGGTACTATTGTACCTGGAAATCTTTTAAGAATCTATTTTTACCACAATAGTATGGGGTTGCAATTTAACAAATAGTATGATGCCGTTTGTACTCAAACAAAAAAATGTGAAAAAAATTTTATTTCTAAGAAAAAATACATAAATAATTTGGTACGTAATTTTTTACATGAGATTACTAAATAATCCTCAAGTAGTAACACGTGCATCAATCGTGAATGAAAGTCTAGTGGTGCGTCTCAAGTACCTACCAAATCTGATTAGTCAAAAATTAAGACGGTCATCCATCAATTTGGAAGAAAACCTTCGAAAACCAAATAAGTCACTTCGTATTAATGGCAAAATATTATTTCATTTACGACAGTAGTATATCCTGTATTCACCAGGAAAATTGTAACAATTTCCCACGACCTCCGCCATAATTATGACTAAGGGCAATTCACATTTTCTCTTAATATTGAGAACAAAACAAACTCTAAACGTCATAATAATAATAAATACCTATTGTTTCAAACAATATCATAAAGGAAATAATATTGTTTCACTATTGCTTCAACACCATCTGGGCAAATGAGTTACGACATGACCTCGCCTTTATGAAAAAAAAAAAAAAAAATTAAAACCCATTAACGCTCGAACTACCTACGTAAATTTATTTTCTAATCGATATTTTCAAACCTGTTTGACTTCTAGGAATCTGCTAAATGCCAACTAGTCATCTTTTCAAAACTAGTTGAAATAAGCTGTCTACAGGGCGTCTTTCAAAAATCTAAATCTATAAAAGATATTTTATTATCGAAATTTAAAGAAAATTACCATCAGTAGACATCATACAAGATCTTTTTTGACTATATATATCTAGGAGTTTTAGTTATGACATTTTAAATTCAGAACGTTTAAAATAGTTTTTTTACAGATGCTATGAATTTTTTTTATGAAAATATACGTCTTTTTACTAACAAAATTAAAAAAAAGCGAGTTTGTGTGATGTGTACTTCCTTAGTGGACATCACACAACCTCAATTTTGCTTATTGTCCTAGGATCTCTACTATGACATTCTAAAGTCAATACGTTCCAAGAATTTTTTTATAGGTGCTACGAATGTTTTATTAATGAAATTAAAAAAAATACCACTACGCCAGCAAATATTAAACAACCTTTATTTGGGTTATATTTATCTTCTAGGATCTCTACTATGATATTTTATATTCAAAACGTCTCAATAATGAGCGCCACGAATTTTTTACTGCAAAATGTGCAAGATTTTGTATTAATGAAATTAAAAAAAAATCACCATTTCCTTAGTAGACATTATACAACCCTAATTTTAATCTCTTAGGGTATCTACTAAGACATTCTAAATTCAAAACGTTTAAAATATTTTTTAGAGATGCCACAATTTTTTTAATGACAGAAGTATATGATTTTGTATTAACAAGAAAATTACCACTGCTTCAGTAGACATTACACAACCTCAATATTGACTATAGATATTTCTTAGGGTCTCTATTATGACACTTTAGGTGAAAAATGTCTTAAATAGTTTTTCACATACGCTAGGAATTTTTTAATTAAAAGTGTACAAAATTTGTTATTAACGAAATAAAAAAATATATATATCATTCTGTCAGTAGACATTAGACAACTTCAATTTTGACTATAGACATCTTTTATCATCTCTATTATGACATCTTCAATTTAAAATGTGTTAAGTAGTTGTTTACAGATGCTATAAATTTTTTAATAAAAAAGTACAGAATATTTTATTAACGTAATTAAAAAAAAAAAATCATCAGTAGATGATATTACATACTTTCTATTTAGATTATAGATGTCTTTTAGAGTCTCTGCTATGACATTCTAAATTCAAAACGTTTCAAATAGTTGTTGTCAGAGGCTATGAATTTTTTAATTAAAAAAGTACAAAAATTTTTATTAACGAAATCTAAAAATAATCACCATTCTCCAGTATACATTAACCCACCTCCATTTTAGGTATCTCTTAAACATGACATTTTGAACTCAAAACGTAGCAACTTTAGAGGTACAAGATGACTTATTAACAAAATTTGAAAAAAATCACTATTGCGTCAGAAGACATACATAACCTCTATTTTGACTACATATGTATATCCCTTAAGGTCATAGTAGAGCTATGACATTCCAAATTCAAGACGTCTCAAATATTTTTTTAAATATGCTACGAATTTTTTAATGAATATGTACAAGTCTTTTTATTAACGAAATTAAAAAAATAACCATTCCGTTAGTAAAGATTACACAACCTCAATTTTGACTATATACATCTCTTATCGTCTCTACTACGATATTATAGATTCGAAACATCTCAGATATTTTTTTACAAACACTATGAATTTTTTAATGAACAAATACAAGCTTTTTTATCAAGGTAATTAAAAATAATCATCATTGCGTAATGGACATTACGCAATCTCAGTATAATCTATACACATCTTCTACTTTAAACGCGCACTATATAATTATATATACTGCTAATTTACATTTAATGTACGTGATACGTGTCTCATAATATCTTAAAAATCAATTCATATTGATAATAATGGAATAATTTTCTTTGGGACACCGTCTACCGTCTATGTTCGGTAATCTTTAAAAGAATTCATGATTGCCATTATTTAAATTGAATTGAAAGAAAAAAACTAAAGGTTACCTCTCACCTGACTAGATTGTTTACAAATCACCTGTGTTATATAATTTATATTAAAACTGCGTTGTTATACATCGTATTAAACATCGATTCACAGCCTCACCTTTTCCCACGGTTAACATTTCTGAAAGGAAGCGCGAAGATTGAATGCGTCCTTGTTTAGTACAAGGATTTTTGAAAATTAAAATCCCCGTGATGTGTGGAGTAAATTTTCGACAATCCTTGGATCCTTGGTAACCAACCAGTCGTTAATTTGTTGGCTAATGAGGTCTTGGTCTTGTACCTCTCATGTACAGAGGTGATTATTCCGTGAAGCAAAATATGTACATCTCTAAACAATGAGGATTGCACATATTTATGAAAAGTTAGTAAAGGTATGCACTGAGAATAAAAATGTAGTTTTTCACGGTCGTGTCCATGGAGTAAATTCTCTCGGGTTCTATACTATGGTCGTCGTCGAAATCATCTTGATGTCTCGCAGATCATCCTGTTATCTTCCCCACAATAAATCTGAATCCGTTCAATAAAATCCAGTCTTCGTCTTCTGAAGAACCTCATAGGATGATCAATGAAACATCAAGATAAATTCGAATACAGTCACAGAAAAATTTACTTCATTAGAACTGAAGGAACCCACATCACCGAAATCTTACCTATTCAGCATGAGAGAAACTATATTTATTCTGTTTGGAACAGGATAAATATAGTTTCCCTAATTAATGTAATATAGAGTAATGTAATAGGGGTATTAGTTTAATGTAATATAGCGTCTTTCAATAGGGACTCTCGAAATTTGTTAGGTTATAGCGGTCATGTTGTTAAAGCAACATCTGTCAAATTTATTGTGCATTGTTCAGTAGCGTATGGCAAATAATCATGGAAGGTTATAGCGTTCAGCAACGTGTGCAAATAATCAAACCTTATTTTCAAAATCAGTGCTTCGTTCGAAAAACGTCCCGCGCATTACGCGATTTTTATCCTTGCCACAACCGTCCCGCCGAGTCGACTATTCGACGTTTAGTGACCAAATTCGAGTCAACCGGTTTGACAAATACTCGTAATCGGCCAGCACCAGTACGTCACCGAAACGCAAGGTCTGATTCTTTCAAATAAAAGAAAAATTGAGTGGATATCTCACACATCACTTGTTTTACTTACGTTTAAAAATCGAGCGTCCTTATTGAAAGACCCTTTATATCCACAAAACCCATACAAGTCCTTTTTGTTTCAGATGGTCAACCAAGCTCTGTTCTCCATCTTCGGGCTGGTGTTTGGAGAGCACTTGAAGGCGATGGCGGATGGAAAAGCAACGGGTATTACGTTGGTGATGGCGATAAGTGTGATGGTGACGAATTTTTCCGGACTCGCTGTTGGGCCGATGATGAGAAAGTTCAGTGTTAGGACTATAGCGATTTTCGGGATACTCTGTGTGGGAACGGGGATGATAATCTCGAGTTTTTCCACGGCGATTTGGCAAATTGTGATAGGATACGGTATCTTCACAGGTAAGTTCGTTACGAAACCATTTGTTTCGTGTGTGTGCTTCGAATATCTATATTCAGCACTAACTAGTTATATTTGAAAATGTTTTGTTTGCGACTGACTATTATTTTAAAAGTAAATGATACATTTTTCAAAAATAGTGTCAAAATTTTATATATGTGTTACATCAGAAAGTTTATATAATATAGTATAGTAGTATAATATGTACTGAATATACGAAATATTAAAGATTGCCTTGATCAAGTGTTAATACAAGCTACGAACACCGAACTCTCATGAAAATGAAAATATAATCTCATGAAAATATTGTTTTTAAGATGATTCTGATAGGACTATGCTGAACTTAGAGTATATTTGTACCAGTTACGAAATAAAAATTTTTGTAAAATGTAATAATATCACCAAAAGATTAGCTCACATTCTTACAGACCACCCTGTAAATCTCTTTTAATGAAAAATGTATGAGTTATTTTATTAACAAATTTAAAAAAAGTCACCATTCCGCTAGTAGGCATTACTTAATCTCTATTTTAGGTATAGACATCTCTTAAGGTTTCTACTATGACATTCTAGGTTGAAAATGTCTTAAATATTTTTTTACAGACATTTTTTAATGAAAAAAGTACGATTTTTTATTAACGAAATAAAAAATCTCCATTCTGTCAGTAGACATTATACAATCTCAATTTTCACTGCAGACATCTCTTGGAGTCTCGATTATGACTAAAAATCCAAAAAGTTTCAAATATTTTTTATATAGACGTTAAGAATTTTTTTATGAAAATTTGTCATCAACGAAATAAAGGAAAAATCATCATTTCGTCAGTGGACACATTACACAAGTTCAATATTATCTATAGACATTTCTTAGGGTCTGTACTATGATATTCTAAATTTAAAGCGTTTAAACTATCTTTTTACAGATGCTATGACTTCTTTTATGAAAAAAGTACAAGATATTTTATTAACGAAATTAAAAAAAAAAATACCATTTCGTTAGTACATTTTATACAACTTCATTTTAGTTATAAACATCTCTCAGGGTCTTTACCATGAAATTCTTAATACAATTTTATTAAATAAATTTAAAAAATCACTATTTCCTCAATAATAGGCGTTACACAACCGCAATTTTTACTTCAAAATTTATATTTCTAATGTCTATATTTAGCACTAACTAGCTATATTTGAAAACATTTTGTTTATGAGTGAAGGTTATTTTGGAAATTCATGAAAAGTTGTTTAAAGACAGTGTCAATAAGCTTAAATATGTACTACATCAGGGATAGTTTGCATTGTATAATTACAATTCTGTTGCAAGTTTTGGCAACTATTATTTAATATATGTTAGTGGTGAAAAACCATCGATATCAAAATAGCAATATTCGCCATAAAAAAATTTGAAATAGTCAGAAAGAAACTTGAAAAGAAAACGAGAATAAAAAGAATGTATGATACATCATTTATGTAATTCGATTGTTTGAAATTCTGAGGTTTGAGGAGAAAAAGCGGAATAAAACTTTTACATTATCAAAAATATAGTATATGTTGTACTGAATAAAAAAAATATTAAAAATTGCCTTGATTAAATATTGTTGAGAATTAAAAAAAAAACGGTGCTATCTACCTACATATCGCGACCATCCAAGTAAAACCCAGTTGGATTTAATACAGGGTGGGACATAGACACCTGATGACTTTTGAAATGAAATAACCTTAAAAATATAACAGTTTTTATTCAACGTTTTCTATAATGGCAAAGATATGGTAACTCTATGCCATTCTATTTTTTGAATAGAACATCTGTGAGATGAGATCCGTTACTCCGTACACATTAATCTAATCAACCCCGGATATTTTCAATTTTTCATCTTGTCTTGAAACTTGGATTGTTGCTCTCGTACGATAGGACACGGTGACTTTTTCTTCAAAGCAAAACCACTCTGTTGAAAACTATACACCCATAATTTTATGATGTTACAACTAGGTTCGACATGGAATTACGAAATTGTCGCTGAGTTTCGGTAACAGATTCACCATAAAGAAGAACTATATATCACGAACGCACAATACTGCCCAGTCGCCAGTTCCATACAGACTGATACGGCATTAGGTGAGCTCTTCTCTACCTTACACTGGACATGACCAGTTCACATAGTCGCCAGTAAACTACAATTAAACAATTAAAAATCATCAGGTTCCTATGCCCCACCCTCTACAAGCAACGACAACCACATTCTAACAACAGTGAATGTAGTGTCATGAAAATATTACTTTTTAAGATGTTTTGATCGAACTGAGTTTAGAATATGTACCAGCTACCGAAAAATTTTGTAAATAGCAATGATGTCACGAAAAGATTAACTCGCATTCTTATGGATCACCCTGTAGATCTCTTCTTATACTCGTCTGCTAGAAAATTCCCCTACTAATACTGTGTATTGTGGTAATTTACCTCCATCAATTGGCGTATCATTGTTAATACCTATAGAAAGAGATCTCAAGCCCTCTTGGAGCAACCCCCTAAATTCTCGTCGTACACTTGAAGTTTTTTAATACATGATAATGATCGGTGCTGTATCAGAATCACAATTTTGCGAATTCAAATCGTTTTTAATAACTTCCTGGCTGAGGATTACGGAGCTGGGCTCTATGTAGTGTCTCACAAAAAAAGGATATACGCGTTATTGTCGACATAAAATCAGGAACAAAGTAGTTGTTAACGAACCTGTCTACTCATGTGTGTTCGGAGAGGGTTGAAAGTGATGTACAATATTGTATAGCTATCGAATCTGGTGATTTAGAAAGTGCTGTCTAGGATGAAATGGTTCTGATCTGTGTATGGTCGTAATAACAAATAAATTCATTTCATAATCTACAATTTTTAAAAATCCTAAAATCATTTAAGGATTTTTACTATTTTTTTCATTTATGAATACTCTTTAGGGCATTCACAAACATTACAATCTGATCATAAAGATCAATAAGCATTTTCTTCTAATTTGTAATACTACTTAAAAAACTTACAACTAAGGTCGTACTCAACGGTATCCTTAGAGCTCTAATAAATTAGGTATACTGGGTTTGATTTTCTGGAGTCTTCTTGTTAATATCCTGCGTTGTCAAGAAGCTGGATCGCCTCGATGTTGACATGTTGGAGGAGTCGTTGTTCATGACTCCTGGCAACCTTGGATCTGATTTGTTCAACAGTATCCACACCCAGGTTCCGATGGAGGTTACTGTTTCGGATGTGCCAAGGTGCATCTACAATGTTCCTTAGCACATTATTCCGAAACCGTTTGTACCGTCGAAACCTTTGAGTTTGTACATTGGTCTGACTGGCACAGCCTCACAGCTGAATTCCATAGATCCATACCGGTTTAAGTATCTGCTTATATACTCGTAACATAAGCTTATTATGAGAAGTTAGAGTGGTATTTCTTCTAATCAACTAGTACATTTTTCTATATTTAATTATAAGTTCTTATTTTTTCTTTTTTATAAGGGCTTTCCAGCGTAGCTTAGCATCAAGGGTAATATCTGTATTTGATAATGGAATTCGTTTGTCATTTTTGCTTATGGGTATCTGTTGATTAGCTCTGTCTGTAAAGTTAGCTAATATAGACTTTAATTCATTTAATTTTATTCGATACTTTTTTGCCCAATTGTTAATTTTGTTTACTGATATTTGCAATTTCTCTGCTGCTTCTTCGTGGTCATTACCTACTGCTAATATAGCAGTATAATCTGCAAACGTTGCTATGGTATCATTTTCTAGTCTAGGAATATCACTTATGTACAAAAGGTATAGGACAGGTCCTAGTACACTTCCTTGCGACACTCCTACATTAACTGTCTTAAGCTCAGAATAGACTCTTTCTTGCTTAATTCTAAAATTCCTTTCTGAGATGTAGGATCCCAGAATATCAGAAAATTATTTAAGTAGATTTTATACTGTAGACCTTAACGCCGTTTATATGATATTATTTGAATAAAATAATGTATCCCCACCTTCAGTCCTCTTATTCTGATAGCTTTCCCTTTAAATTTTTAAATGGAATTATGATACGCGTGAAAGCTCGTTTGAAAGGGTTTTTAATTTTGTCTTTAATATAGGTTTTCTTAAATTTTGTGCTGTTTCGCGAAAATGGATTTGCTACTCATAAAAAAGATGTTGGTAAACGAACCAATAATACAGGAAAAAGTTGGTAAAGGTGTTCATCTACGTATGAAACAAGAGTTTCTCTAATGTCTCTCTGTCAAGAAATTAACCTTTTTTATTGAATATATAGAACGATTTAACATGCATCCATATATGATGCATGAACCCACATTTCATTGAACTTTCCATTCAGCAATATGTATTTCCTCCAATTTTTCTACGTAGTACTGGTATTAATCATATGGTCTACGTACTCTTCCCAATTGTTGTTTTGCAGGAAATTGATCTTTATTTGATGCAAGTAACTGCTCTATTTCATACTCTATGATACTTACTTTTATTTGCTTATTCTTCATTCTGTTCATGACTTGTGAAGGTATCGTAGTATCGCATATTCAGTGAGATGATACTCTTTAAAATAAACCTCAAACAACTTGTTAATACGTTCATTCGAAAGTAGATGGAACGTATTTCTACTAGAGGCAGAAGATCTTCTTGGATGTTCTTGGATTAATTATTTGATCATATTTTAATAGTATCTAGTATTTTTAGCTAGAGCTAAACATAAATTTTACGACTCTATATAAAATATTCAGAGAATTATCTCAATATTTTTTATTATGATAGAAGGATCTATGACAATTATGCGTGAAACAGAATATCGGCCAAATGCTCACCACGGCTTCGGTGGCATACCTCTATCCGATGGTCCATATTTTCAATGACTCTGAGACATAATTGAGGTTCAATGTCGTTAATGTGCCGAATTATCTCATCCTTTAGCTCTTGAATTATTCTTGGCTTATTGACGTACACTTTTTCTTTTAAATATCCCCAAAGAAAGAAGTCCAACGGTGTCAAATCACATGATCGTGGCGGCCAAATAACATCGCCGCGACGTGAGGTAACACGGCCATTGAATTTCTCGCGCAAAAGTGCCATTGTTTCGTTGGCTGTGTGGCAAGTGGCACCATCCTGTTAGAACCACGTATCGTCCAGGTCCATAACCTCAATTTCTGGCCACAAGAAGTCCGTTATAATCTCGCGATAGCAAACACCATTCACGGTAACTGCTTGGCCGACCTCATTTTCGAAGAAGTACGGCCCGATGACGCCGCCAGCCCATATACCGCACCAAACAGTCACTCCTTGTGGATGCATCGGCTTTTCAACAATCACTCGTGGATTCTCATTTGCCCAAATGCGGCAATTCTGCTTGTTAACTAATCCACTGAAGTGAAAGTGTGCCTCGTCGCTGAAGATGATTTTCTTTGTAAAGTCACCATTCACTTCTGTCTGTTCAGCCAGCCATTCGGCGTATTGACGACGCTTGAAATAGTCAGTAGGCTTCAGCTCTTGAGTCAATTGAACCTTGTAAGCGTGTAAATTCAAATCTTTATTCAAAATTCGCATCAGTGATGTTCGTGAGATGTTCAATTGTTGGGCACGACGACGAGTCGAGGTTGACGGCTCTTCTGCTACACTCTCGCGAACAACAGCAATGTTTTCCGCAGAACAAACTGGGCGAGCATGCACAGGTGTTTTCACATTTCCTACAGACCCGGTTTGCTGAAATTTGCGCACAATTCTCCCGATTGTGGACACATTTGGTCGATTATGCTGACCAAAAAAGTCACGAAGTGCACGAAATGCATTTTGATTTGAACGCCCATTTTCGTAAAAGGCTTCAACAATCTTAATGCACTGCTCAATTGTGTACCTCTCCATGGTTGAATTTGTCAAACACTGAAACAAAGAAATGTCAAATTAAGTTGGGCAAAAAACTTGATTTTAAGGTGTGACTCACAATCAACATCGTGCATTATGGTTGGACCACCCTTTATTTCCTCCAATTTTCCTACACATGTCCCAGCCATATTAGTCTTTGGTCGTTGATTATTTCTATTTTATTTTCTCCTTTAAATTCTTCTTATTTCCAAATTGCTTCTTATTCTGAATTCTCCATCTGCTGTTCATATTGGGCCTTATATTAGTCTCATGTTTTTCATTTCAAAAAATTCCGTTCTTTCGCCTTTTCTGTTTGTCATGGTAAGTGCATGGCAAGTGGTTCTGCTGCATAGATAAGCATATTTTAATAGGATGATACTCTTCAAAATGAACGAAACAACTTTTTGTCAAGTCTTAACTCCAAGGAAAGTAGGTGGTATTTAAACTTACTTCCACTACGTACAGGAAATATGTTTTTGTGCTGTAAATTGTTGCTGTCCTTAGAGTTCGATTATTCGATAAATTTGAGACACCACGTAGCGTGTAGCATCACTTCATCAGGCCGTTGTTGAATCTCTCAATTTTTTTTGTCTGAAACCATTAGCATGTTTCGTAAAAGACGTTACAACTTAAATATTCGATTAAATCGTTAATATATTAAAATATTCAAATTACTTCGTCGATAATTCACTATAAACTGGCTTTAGCATCTGCATAACGAGATTTCGTAGTCGAAAAAAATACCGTAAACAGTCGAAGTGGCTTTGATCTCCCATGTTACGATACTGCTAACAACCTTTGTATTTAAATACACAGCAAAAGTGAAGTAAACTGCCTTTGAAGGAGGAGGCTTTGTCGGAAATTAGCCGAAGTCTAATCCGCTAATCTGGGCCACATCACATCGCCCCCAATAACAAAACAACGGAGAGCTAATTGGGCTTAATTCGCCCCAAGCAGATTATTTGTGTTTTTGCGTGTAAATTGATATCCGTTTGCCGGTTTTTAATTTTATGTTCAAAGGGCTAATTTCATTAATGCGATCCACGTAATCATGTAGGATCGTACACCTACTACTGGAAAATAAAATACAACACAAATACTGCATGGTACAACAACGCAGTTATCAAAGAAAACAAAGTAACTATCAACGAATGGTTGAAAAAATTACCAAGGAACTGAACTGGCAACGTTTACAACGAAACACATTTCTAGCCTGTGATGCCTCTGTCCATCGAACAGAAATTACAACTAGAAGGTCTGAGCTCCGCCCCCTAAGTTTTCCTGTTTACCCCGTCCCGTCGTCCAGCGAGAATTAGCTAACTAGCAGGTGGCGCATCGCCACCGAATAGAAATTACAACTAGAAGGTTCACTTTTCAGCGGTACTTTTATCTTACTAAACTTAGCGGGCTTAGAGTGAACCTTCTAGACGTAATTTCTGTTCGGTGGGATCGTACGAAGTATCCCCCATATACTCAAGAAGGTCGCCGTTCAACAGCTGCATGGCAGCATGTCCTTTGTAAGCGCAAGATAAAAATACCTCCAGAGAGTGAACCTTCTAGCTGTAATCTCTGTTCAGTGCTCTGTGTTCTACCATTTTTACAGCCGATTTGTTGAACTACTTTTCTGAGAGGTAAGTAAGGACAAGACATACCCTACTTACACAGAATCCAGAAGTGCTGTTAATGCCATTAGTGATCAGTTTCAATTAATAAGGGATCTACTACAATGGCTAGTACTATTGAATGAAAAATACATCTTGTTTGGACACTACCACGCATAGGTACAAAAAGTAATGAGAAAGTCGATTATTCTGCCAAAATTGCTACAGGAGATGAGGTTAGCGAGAATGTTAGACCTGAAGACACAAAGCACTTTTTGAAAACTAAAATAAACACCATATGACAAGAGATGATACAACGACAACAGCAAATTAATGTTGACAAAGTAATTTCGAGTAAACTGTTACTTCCTCCGGCTCGAAGGACCAATTTCTTAGCTGAGAAACAATGACACTACAATGAACCTTGAAAATATTCTGTTCATACACAATAGGTCCAGGCCTAGACATGATGATTTGAAAAAAAAGGGATACATTTTATTAATTCTCAATATATTTGTACCGTTCTTTAATTTTATTTAGTGGAAAACTTGAGAAACATAGTCGAAAATCCTATAAAATTAACTGTTGGATGTACACCGCTTTGTTGCATCTGAACTTTTTTTGAGCAAGGCCCTTTTGCTCTAGTGGCAAAAAGGCTTTGTTACTCGCATTAAATAAAAATATCTTGCTTCAAAACAGCAAATGGAAAGAGTACGCGGACCATGTGATTATTACAAGTACTACGTAGGAAAAATTAAAGGAAATATATATTGTACAATCAAAGGATATCAAATGTATTGCTGAATATTTCAACCAGCGTGGTACAATATATTTTTACCTCAAAATCGGAATACAAAGAATATACAGGGCGTTCCATTTATAAACTGACTTCTAAGAATTATATTAACTATGAAAATTATTCTCAACAGTAAGTAGCATATCGAAAACGCTCCTCGTAATAAAAAAATTAAGATTATTTTTACATATTATATTGGTATACCTTGAATTTGTTTAAATTGCAAATAAACATGCTCACAAAAATAAAAACATATAACGTCAAGAATCAAAAATAGGTGTATTGTATAATAATTACCAAAACAAAGTCTGTACAAGGAAATTATTTGCATTTATTGTTAACTCAATACTGAATCTCCTGAATTTAATAAAAGACATGAAATGAATTTGTAAATATTACCGTCGAATGAATATTCCCTCAAGGTCCAATGGCGCCTCGACAGCAAATGTCAGACGAGTATACAAAATAATACACTTATGATTGTAGTAAACAATCCCTAGGACACCGCTGACTTTATAGTAAGTTAAATGAAATGCAAGGAATTATTGCATGCTATCACCTTTGTACCAAGGTTCGACTTATCAGAATACCACTCAAGTTTTTATCACCTGGAATTGTTTATTTTTAACGTAAGCTTGTCTGTTCTAATATTTTTATATAAGTTTTTGATAAATTGAATTATAATGTTAATCACAGTAATCTTCTCTCTTTAGTAAAATAGTATTCATTCCGACGTACATTATTTGTATCGTATAACGACTTAAGTCTGAGACTTCTTATCATCCTCTGGAGTATCTCAAGAGCCAAATTATTCTTTACTTTATTAACGATTTAAATCTAATGCGTATTATATATTTTTTTGCCAATGACAAAAGTATTTTTAAATATAAGCTGCTCAGATGATCACTTGAGGTTGCAAAAAATTATCGATCTTGTATCCTGGTGAGAGATTAAACTCACACTAACTGAGTTTTCCACAAAACACCAAAACACTATACACTACACTCGACGCGGGTTTCGCCAACAAAGTTGGCATCATCTGGGGATGATTAAAACTCAAAATTATTTTTAATTATAGGTCTAGGCTTGGGACTGCTGGCTTCAGTAACATTCTTGGCAATCAATAATTATTTTTCGAAGAGAAAAAGCACAGCCGTCGGTCTGTCCATGGCCGGCACGAGTGTTGGGCAGATGATCATGCCCACGTTTGTGGGGATGCTCCTGAAGAAATACGACTACAGCGGCACCACGTTGGTCCTGGGGATCCTCAGCTACGCTGGCATCATCGGAGCACTGTTCTTTGAGGTAAGCATCATGAAAATCATATGCAACTAAGTTGCAGATTCTTTTCTCTTTCAGCCGTTATGTAAGTGTCGGAAACCACCTCCAAAAGAGATGGTGTACATCGTAGAAAACGGCGTTAATAGAAACGAATATGACGTGAATTTTAACGGGGAACATAAAGGCAAAAAACAAGAGGTGACCACCAAAGAGCCGGAGAAGAAAATTCTGCTGGACGAGAAGAGCATCCTACCGAAGAAAGAGTCCAATGGGATCATCTTCAATGGAATGCAGACGAGTTACAAGGCCTCAGCTGTCGAGATCACCAGTAGTAAGTAATGTAACGTATGTAGATCTGCAGTGGAGATACAGAGTGCTAATTAAATACGTGGACGAACTCTAGGAAGTACTTTGAATTATTTTAATACAAAAAGTTCACAAAATATATACATAATGGGGCTCTGCCACATTTGGCCACCTAGATTGCCCGATATTAATCCGTTATATTTCTTTCTTTGGAGCAACTTAAAATTATTAGTCCATAGAAATCAGTTCAGAGAAACCCAATAAACATCTTCACCAAGAGATCAAATATAACAGTGACGTGAAATTATAAGAAATATTTCTAGTATTTTTTATATGATACAATTTGATCCAGCACTGTGAACATTTTCTTTTAATTAAAATCTTGTAGATTATTTAAACATTCTGGGTATTGAGTTATCTCCAAGTCAATGCATAATGTTTATTTAATTTTTTTTTCAAATAACTTGTAAGCTGTGAAAGATATGTATGTAATTAATTTATTAAATCCACGCACTTGAATAACATCGTGTATTTTGTATATGAAGTAATTGCCAGTAGTCTGTAAAACCAGATATCAGTTCGATCAGACGATCGTCTTATATGTAAATAATAAATATTTCGTATACCTAGTACCATTTATCGAAAAGGTATCACAAACATATGAACGAACATCAAAAACATATGTTCTTATGACGTATGTAATAAATCAATAAGATGTGTCTATAACGATACACAACGTTTAAAAAATCAACAAAGATAATTCATTGGGCATGTTGTGTCGTATTTGTTAATCATATCTGAGTTAATAAGTGATAAAAAATTTGGTTGAAAGTATCGGAAACAATGGAATCGATGACAATGTATTTATTATCGTATTATCGTAAAATAATCATAATAGAAAAATGTCTTTATTAACTCATCCAATATAGATGTGAAACGTTGTAAACAAAGTAAAATTCCGGAAGGTTGGACCTAGCAATAGGTGCTGTATTTTGTAGAATAATGATATATTCGTTAATATAAATGTGGACTACCTGTGAAGACTTCTAATGCTTTTAAAATAATGAACAAATTCGTTAAGAATTCAAATGATATCTTTTGGGAAAAATTCTCGGATGTGTAAAATTGTAAAGAGTGGTCCAACCTAAAAGCACGATGTTAATTGTAAATAAAACAAAAAGTTTTCAGAGATGTAGTGACGCATTAAACTGGCACATTAGCAAGGATAATGAGTGTGCCTCGATAGCTCAGCGGTCAGAGCAACCAACCGGAAATTGGGAGAGCCGGGTTCGATTCCCGGTCGAGGCAAAATGCACTTTTATCCTTGCTATCGCCAAAGTGGTGACCCCGACGTGATGTGATTCATTCCAGTATATGCAACCTCCCTTACATCTCAAATTCGCGGATTCGGTTCCCGTCCTATCCATCGCGCTATAGTCCCGGGGGTTACCGAACAACGGTTCGTAAGAATGGCGAACGCGGTCACATTCCGTTAAATTGCATCGAGACAAACCATGTCTCTAGGGAGGGAGTACTGTATTGACGCATTAAACTGGCACATTAGCAAGGATATTGAGTGTGCCTCGATAGCTCAGCGGTCAGAACAACCAACCGGAAATTGGGAGAGCCGGGTTCGATTCCCGGTCGAGGCAAAATGCACTTTTATCCTTGCTATCGCCAAAAGAGAATTATCTTAATATTTTTTATTATGATAGAATGATCTATGACAATTATGTGTGAAACAAAATATCGGCCAAATGCTCGCCACGGCTTCGGTGGCATACCTCTATCCGATGCTCCATGTTTTCAATGACTCTGAGACATAATTGAGGGTCAATGTCATTAATGTGCCGAATTATCTCATCCTTTAGCTCTTGAATTGTTCTTAGCTTATTGACGTACACTTTTTCTTTTAAATATTCCCAAAGAAAGAAGTCGAACGGTGTCAAATCACATGATCGTGGCGGCCAACTAACATCGCAACGACTTGAGATAACACGGCCATTGAATTTCTCGCGCAAAAGTGCCATTGTTTCGTTGGCTGTGTGGCAAGTGGCACCATCCTGTTGGAACCACATATCGTCCAGGTCAATATCCTCAATTTCTGGCCACAATTGTTGGGCCCGACGACGAGTCGAGGTTGACGGCTCTTCTGCTACACTATCGTGAACAACAGCAATGCTTTCCGCAGAACGAACTGGGCGAGCATGCACAGGTGTTTTCACATTTCCTACAGACCCGGTTTGCTGAAATTTTCGCACAATTCTCCCGATTGTGGACACATTTGGTCGATTATGCTGACCAAAACAGTCACGAAGTGCACGAAATGCATTTTGATTTGAACGCCCATTTTCGTAAAAGGCTTCAACAATCTTAACGCGCTCGCTCAAAAATTCAATCAATACATACAGGGTGATTCGTGTAGAACGTATGACGTCATCGATAGCTTTTTTAATAGCAACCCCCCGTTTTATTACGAAATGTGGGCACATTCTTTCCCATACATAAAAACCCGAAATATTATTTTCACGTTTTGTTCTACATTTACATTATTTTCACATACACATTGATGTTATGTATGTAAAACATTTTTACATAGATATATAGCAAAGACCTATACGTAACTATAGATTAGATAAAAAAAATGAAGGAAAACTATCTTGTAATTTCAAAATACTAAATTTAATGTCAATGATTATTTTAAAAAGTAAACTTAATGGCAATGTTCGAAAGTATTCTACATAGCTCTATCAAAAAGATTCAAAAACGATGGTAGATTTAAAAATTTATTAAAAAATTTTAGCTTCATTGGACAATACTATGTACGTCCCCTATCTTATTTACATAATCATTTATCAGTTACAAATTATATCAGCTGATACGTCTATTTATATCAGATTCTAATACATGTAATTAGAAGATCGGTCAGTTATGAAACTGTCTTGCCACTTGTTTCAATTTGTTTGAATAGGAATTATGCATTTTTTTTTAATTTTTGATAAATTCCTGTTTGTTCATACTTCGATAATATTCGATTTTATCTGGCATTGCTGCCTATATAGCACAGAACCCTTCCTATGCATGTAGAATTTTTCAAAAATCAATAAAATTATTATTATTGTTATTAATTTTCTTTAATTCTCAGTATTTGTGCCTTTATTTTCACGAGGATGAGGTTTAGTTTAGCGCCATTGATACACATATACACAAACACACCCAGCCAACTGATGTGGGAATCTAACACACACTCGGACTACTCCGAACAGGTGATTTAGGCCAGCTCGTAGCGATCAGTACCTTTACCTCAGATCAATCCAGAGAACTTAGAGAATTTATAAATCAACTTAAAATTTTAGAACACGGTTACATTGAAAAATAAAAACGATTTCCAACTACAGAGAATCTGATAGATATTTGGACTAAACATCAGTTTCATACCGTACACTAATTTCAGTTTGAGAATTTAAAACGTAATTAAAATCAGTTTCAGCGACCGAAAAAGGTAAATTAATGTCTGATAAAACATATATTTTAACGGGAGTAATAAACACTATTTTAAATCAAAACTGTTGAAGAAATATCAGATCACAAAATTGATTAATTATTTTGTTACTGTTACTGTCAAAATAATTTTATCAGGGAGAGTCTTAAGTGTGAAAAAATGACTCGCGTAACTGAACTGGAGATAATTAAAAGGCTTTTTCTTTATCATACATTAAGAAGACAACTTGGTTTGTCACTGTATTTCATCTTATTTTATTTGATATTCCAGTATTTTAATGCGCCAATTTCTTTAAAGTCACCAGGTATTAACAGTACATACATATCAGATTATTTTTAGAGCGGGTTTGATCAACTTCTGAGATCGTGATCAAAACGAGATACCACTCGAATGTAGACAATTCGTCGACATAACCAAAGCTAATACTGTAATCAGAACACACTTGTGTAAAGAGATTAGAGCGTATAGCTATAAAATTAATAAGCCAATTTAAACAATTAGAAGATATCTAGTAGGCCAGCAAGTTCATATCCATTAAAAAGCGTTCAGTCGCTGATTGTGTGCGTGCAAAACGACACAAATCTGGTTTTGCTTGAAGCTAAATAATGCGTATATATTTACTTGTGGATGGTATAAATACGAAACATATACGTTTATTTTTAATAGTCTGGGAACTGTGGTTACTGTCGCATTTGGAAATAGAAAAAAGTTGGGTAAACATAGAACTTTCCAGATTTCGATTACTTGAACTAATATAGAATATAATTGTGGCATACAAATATAAAATGATAATGGTGTTCACCAATAAATAGTAATATAAAATAAATATAAAACAGTGCTACTTTTTGTAAGAACATAATTGCCTTATGTAAATTTATGGAAATATAGAAAGTTCTACAGCGCACTTTAAAAATCAGTATTTTTTTTTGGAATTGGAATTTTTTTTGAACTGGAAAAACAATTTAAAATGACAAGTGACCATACACCAAATTTCTTTCTTCAACATTTTTTTTGTGCTATGTGTTACACCATGATAAATGTGTTGTATGATATCGTTTAGGGAAATTTATAGGGCCTTTTATTTTATTACTTTGATAAAATATTAAGTGTGGTGTATACTGAGATATTAAAAACAATCGCGAGCAAAGCTCGATAATCAAAATGAAGGCTAACAACGTTTCGACTAAAACCTCTGACCAAAATTATAAAAAAATCAAACAGGAGACCAATTTTCCACGAATACCTTACTTTAGAATCTAATGAAAGTTACGTATATCGTAAATTTTTGATTTATGTTTGAAATTTCAGTATTATTAAAATACCATTTATAATACACTAGGCAGAAAAATTAAGGGGTGTAAAACAATCCTAAAGTTTTAGGTAATCTTCAAGGGGCTGTAACATGGAGAAAAATAGTCGCAGAGCAATTTAAAAAAAATAAATTGAAGCTCCATGTTTCTGGTTTTCAGATATTGAGTTCAAGAGTTTTTATACCCCTTAATTTTTATGCCTAGTGTAGTTGCATTATAAAAAATCTTTTAGAACCAAAGGGTATGATTAGACTTAAACGAAATAAACATTTAAAAGTCTATTACACAAGTAAAATGTAAATTAACAGTTTTCAAGTTTTGAAAGAATCTTCAAGAAAATATGTATTTATGTAAGGCCTTCAAACACCCTGTTTGCGTTTTATTAAAATTTATTAACGCCCCCTCCTTTCTAAGAGCTTCAGTGTTAAGTTTCCTATAGTTTTAGTCGTATTTTTAAAAGCATTCCGCAGTATATTATTTAGACAATAATTCATTACCTTATCTCACCTCCAATAAATTCAATCCGTAAATACAGATATACCGTTAAGGAAAGAAAAAACGTTAATTATCTGGTTCAATTCACTCGGAGAGGATAAAATCATAAATGTGACGCAAAAATGCATTGTAAATTTAATCAACAATATTGCAGTTAATCTAGTTGTTTTGGTAATTAGAGTGTTGGATGGAAAATTACAATTTTTAATTCAATTTAATTACAACTGCACATGAGTGTTCGGAGAATGTCATTGTTCGCTTATTTTTATTAACATATATATATATATATATATATATATATATATATATATATATATATATATATATATATATATTTCAATTATCGAGGAATTTTAATAAAATCGCAAAATATATGCTAGGGAAACTGCCAATTCATACTTACATTACACAATGCCTCGTAGGTAATTAAATGAACTCAGAACAAATTTTACAAGGGGTAAATGTGCCAAGTTGAGCGGGACTACTGCTCTTTACTCTCGTATTGACCTTGTTCCCTCACTTGTTTTATGGAGGGGGAAGCTGCGTGCAATTTTCGCATTATTCAGGTCTTTCGTCTAGCTAGCCATGACATCATTAACATTAGTAACTTCTATTATCATAACAAAGATTTTTTTAATATTTCTGTTAAGTAAATACGTATAGTTAGTTAGGTATTTGGTAGTGATGCTGTGCAGAGAATACCTTTTCAAAGTTATCATGAAACTTTGACGTAAAGTAATCCAATAACTTATATAAATAAATATGGTGTATGGAATAATTCATTGTGTTAAAAGTAGCACTATTTTCCATCTCTGAATTCTATTTCTCCTCAGTTCTAAAGACATTATCTGTTAATTTATTCTCGTTAACTGTCACTATAAAAGTTATACATATATAACTTAATTGCAATTTTCAATTGTATAGTAATTTAAGAAAGTGGCAAGTAGTGAATTTTAAAAGTTACTTTGAGGTAATTTTAGTAGACAATGAAAACGTAATCGCCACCTTTAATTATAACTGCATAGTTGACAACTTTAGATATTCAGTTGAAACCCCTAACGTTACTGCTATTTTGGAACTACTTGAAGGTTTTCAAAATTTATGAGAGTACAAATAAGTAACCTCATATGGTTGTTGATCTTATTATTACTGCAACAATGTTTCAGGGAATTTTTGGTGACGATATACCATAAAATGTATTTCAAGAGCTACTTAGAAGTAATTCAATTGTATGGTTTAATCGACAGTGCGAATGTATCCTATAAGCTCAGGTTTAAAGTGATGACAACTTTGAATTAATATTCATTTAATATATTTTTTTCTATATTCACAAATGAGTAAGACAAGGAGTAAGACAAGGATGTACGCTATCACCACTAATTTTTAATCTGTACATCGAAGAGGCGATTAATGTCGTAAAAGATAGAGTGGATTTCGGGATTAAAGTACAGGGACATAAATTAAAAATGCTGAGATTCGCGGATGATATAGCAGTATTAGCATCTAGTAAAGAGGAATTGGAATCAGCGTTGAACGAAATGGAGGCAGTGTTGACAGAGGAATACGGAATGAGGGTGAATAAAAACAAAATTAAAGTGTTAGTGTGCAGAGGGCGCGAGAGCAGAGCAAAAACGAAAGTACAAATTAATAATGAAATATTGGAGGAAGTTAAAGACTTCACTTATTTAGGAAGTAAAATAAATTGGGATGGAAGAAGCGATAAAGATATAAAACAAAGAATAGCGCAGGGTCAAGTAGCTTTTAACAAAAAGAAATCACTTTTAAGCTCGGGGGTAATAAACTTAGAAACAAGAAAGAGATTTTTGAAAACGTATGTATGGAGCACGACACTATACGCCTGCGAAACCTGGACGGTAGGGGAAGCAAGTAGGAAGAAATTAGAAGCTTTTGAGATGTGGTGTTACCGAAGAATGATGAAAATACCGTGGACTGATAGGGTTAGAAACGAAGAAGTATTAGAGAAAGTCGGCGCGAAAAGAAGTATGTGGAAAAACATAAAGAAGAGAAGAGATAGAATGGTAGGCCACTTGCTGAGACATGGGGGAATAGTCCGCGATATTTTGGAGGCAGAAATAGGAGTGAAGAAAGGCAGAGGTAGGCCTAGATTAGACTACTGCTCGCAAATAGTAAGGGATGTAGGTTGTAGTACAATTAGCGAAATGCGTAGGTTAGCACATGATAGGAGAAGCTGGAGGTTAGCGTCCAACCAGTCTTAGGACTGATGACCTCATGATGATGATATTCACAAACGACATCCGTCCTTTATAGAGGTTTTATTTAAGTTTCCAAAACCATCCTTCTATTCGCTGTCCGATCATTAGTACCTGAGATATCGATGATCAAAGACAAAAGCGTAATTTGTCATTCAACCAACGATATCTCAGCAACAAATGGTAGTACAAAGTTAGTTAAAAAACTAAATGAAAGATGAATAAACAAGCTAAAGGAAAATTTTTGTTTTGCGGTATTTATTTGGATTGCTCAGTAACCGTAGCTTAGAAATGTAGCTTTATTGCCCAAAGACTTCAAAACTAGAAACTTCAAGCTTCAAAATGAGCAGATATGACCATTTTTCATAAAGTTATAGCAGTTATATAAAAATCTCTGAAATTTTTTCGAAATTTTTTTATTCCTTTAATATTTATAATTAATTAGTATGGATTATATAACAGCTATAGTATTTTATGTACCTTAGACGCTTTTGGGGTAACTTCTAGAATCATTAGAAGCAATTAAGACCATGTCAAGTAGTTGGACATGAGTAGAATATTTCTACATTACATGAAAAACGTTGTTGCAGGTACCGAACTTGGGAACTCCGAAGAAAAATCCGGCTCCTGCTTCGGGAAGATCGTCAAGTCCCTGGATCTGACCCTGCTGAAGGACTTCACCTTCGTCCACATACTGATCGGTCTGGCGCTGGGCTACGTCAGCACCGTCACCTTCAGCACCTTCTTCCCCATGTTCCTCCAGGACGAGGTTAATTTCACGATGATGCAGACCACCTCCTGCATGACGGCATTGTCCTTCGCCGACATCGTTGGAAGAACAACGGTATCGGAAATCTGTAGGAAGTTAAAACTCGGCAACAAGAGCGCTTTCATGGCGGGGTGCATTCTCCTTTCCATGTGTCGATCGTGTACGAATATATGAATTATTATTTCGATTACTTCACAAATGCGGATATTGTTTTGTTTCTCTTCAATTATTGGATTTCTCCATAAGTCTCAGGGTGACCATCTCACTCACCCGATCTGAGTCCAATTTTATTTTACCGGAGAAATTGAAACGAAAAGGTATCTGAACTAGTTCGATCATTTTTAGAAAGTCCAATACCGAACTCAAATTTAAGTTAAATAAAGACATTCGATACGGAGTAAGAAAAGTTGACGTATGTCCCCCCGTTTTTTAATGTGCTAATTTTAAAATTTCGTGTTCAAATTTGTAAACTGGATTCTGTAGATTATTCTTAAATATATATGGGAACAAAACTGTGACAGAATGTTTACCTTATTTGCAATTGGTGTAATGCTTGACAAATTCGTACTACTTATATCATGGGTATCCCAAAATACATGAGGTACGATTTGATGTACAATAGAAAATATCATATTCAACCTGCGTATACAATGTTCAGTTAAAAAACACAAAATTGCATGAGTCTTTACCCATATGAGTCTACCCCATATTGGAAGTTTCCTTAAAATTATGTTCTACAAAATTAGATTAGTACTGAAAATCACAATGCCCTAGAGTCTGCCCATGTCTGATGCAGCAAATTCTTCCTTGAATGAATCGGTACATCCTTATAACTACAGACATTGCTTTCAAGAGATTCTTTATTGCGTTCATGGATCGCCAGGGCCTAGCCAAGGTAAATAGTTTTGCTGAAATGATAGGAGGTCATATTTTAGAGCCTTACTTCTTTGAAGAAAATTTGATTGCTGCTAGATCTTTAGAATTTTTACGCCTTTTATGTAAACAATGAGGATGATGATGTTCACCACGAAACAATTTGGTGTTAAAAGAGCAGCTCCTTCTCATTTTGGTGTGGATTTGCTGTAGTCTCTTGACGATACTTGCACTGGAGTACGGACAAGGCGATCACGAGCAACTGAATGGCCATCACGTTAACCTGATCCTGATCATGTTAACCCACGATATTAAGTGACCTCACAAGAAAAATTCCAAGGGGTCAACCCTTGAAATTCTTCTTGTGGGGTTACTTAAAATCGTGGGTTTATTGTAATAGGCTAAATAATTTGGAGGATCTGAAACAATGAAATCCAATCGTTTTTCATGATCTCAAATCAAAAAATTCTCTCTACTGTTAGAGAAAAAGCTGACGATATTTTCTGTTATAGACTAACAAATATCTTGTTACCCTTATCCTAGGGATTGTTTTTTGCCTAAATGATATCTCAACGAAATTTTAAAAGAGAAACCCAATCAAAGACATCCGTTGACTTCTTCTAACTTAGCGCGCGATCAAAACCAACCGATTACAGAACAAAACAAACAAAAGCTACAATTTGTGAATTAATGGATATTAGATTGAACCTAAATACACCACCAGTCTAATCGATTTAACATTTTCAGTTATGGTATCCGTGAGCGATTTTAAGCTTATATTCACGGCTTCATTGCTGGTAGGCTATTTTAGAGCTGCCACAGTTATAAACCAGAACCTGGTGATATCGGAATACATCGAGAAGGATAAGCTGCCTTCAGCAGTGGGTCTAAACATGGTCTCAAAGGGCCTATTCGTCCTCACTTTGGGACAGGCTTTAGGTAAATGTTTAATTATATACAATAAGATCATTTAATCACGAATATTCTCTTCCAGGACTGATGAAGGACCTCCTCAGCTACGGTATCTGCATACACATACTGAACTTGATCCTGGTCATGATAGTGGCATCGTGGACGCTGGAGAAGCTGATACGGGGGAGGAATTCATAACAGACCTCCCGGGAACGAAGGGTTCCCATCGCGTAGGAGTAAAAGTGTTTTGATATTACGATAAAGATTGATAACGAATAGTAGGTCAATCGTCGGTTACACTAGAGATTACCAGGAGTTTTAAGTATTTGTCGTGTCGTTTTATCGGCTTTATTTAGTTTACGAGTGTAGCAACTACTTTTGTAAATATTATTTTTGTATTTGTAGGGCATAGGAACAATCAGATGTTGATTTGTTAGAGTAAGTACTTAAAATGATATGCAATGTTGCAATTGTTTACCAAAGACACAATCCAGAACGGCGGAAGATCTAACTATGATTTTTTTTGTGAGGAAAATTCAGTGTTTGCAATTTTCAATTACGTACTATTTCAAGATCTACTGTCATTGTTGAAATATCATCTAGTTTACTCATAAATGTTTGTAGACGTGCTGAAAAACTGTAGGTCAACTTCCAAGAAGCAACACTATACTTGATACCTCTGAAGTTGAGATTATCTGCAAAAGTTCCTTAGTGGTTTTTACTTACTAGAAACATCTTTGGGTACCTTCAGATTTGGCCAATTTTCTTCTTCGAATAATTAGTTTCTTTGAAATACCATCATCTAGTTTACTGATACATTTTTGTTGACATGCGGGAAAACTGTAGATCAATTTCTAAGAAACAACACCATACTTGAGGATACTGCTGAAGCTGAGATAATCTTTAAAAGTTATTATATATAGTATATTTTTGATCATCCTCACATTTAGCCAATTTTCCTCTTTGAATAATTAGAGTTTGTTTGAAATACCATCTAGTTTACTGATAAATTTTTGTAAACGTGCTGAAAAATTGTAGATCAGTTTTCAAGAAACAACACCATACTTGATGATACTGCTGAAGTTGAGATTATCTTCGTAAGTTCCTCAGTGGTTTTTGACTTGACTTTGAAATATTTTTGGGCATTCTAAGATTTAGCCAATTTTCCTCTTGAAGAATTAGAGTTTCTTTGTTAGATTTCTTTTGTCCTCCTCCTCTTCTAATCGTCCAAATCCTTCTATAGTACATTAAGAAAAGAATAATAGATCCCTCTATAATCGTCTCATATTCTTAAGGGATTTTTTTCAAGGTTATGCTCAACAATGGTTTTCTGGTCTTCTGGAATTAGAGTTTCTTTATTAGAATTGTTTGGTCCTCTTCCTCTTCTAAACCGTCCAAATGCTTCTATAAATAATTAAGAGAAGAATTATAAATTCCTCTATAAGCATCTCATATCTTTAAGGGATTTTTTTCCAAGGTCATATCCAATATTGGTTTTATGGTTGCCTTTGCAGTACGCCTAAGTGTATCAATTCAATAGATTAAGTAGATTTTTGGGAATTTATCGTCATATTCTGAATTCTTCAAGATATTGAAGAATCTTTTATACTCAAGTATCTAAAAATTTCATTGATACGGATTGTTTTAACCTGTGTATCGAGGACAACGGTTTTTAATCATACTTAAATTATCTTGTACCTATTTCCCTTTTAAATAGTAATAGTAATTAATTGCGTTTTGTTTCCATTTCCAGTTTTAATACGTTGTATTACAGTCACGACCACATCCTTTTATGAGGCTTGGTTTTATTTCTGTTGTAATGGTTCTTATCAAATTCAGAATTATAGCGACAATGATTTTTATAGCGGTGAATCTAATGTCTTGGGTTTGTAATCTTTATCAATTGCCACTTCGTTATTTATTTTTCTAATGAAGAACTCAAGACCAATAAATGTTTAATAATATATTTTTGCACTAAAATCAGTGTTACGGTGCTCACTAAATATTAACTGACATAACCTGAATTTTTACAATTCAGTGAAGGAAATCTTCAATAATCCAAAAAGGAAAATAACAGAAACATCAACAAAATTTAAAAAAAGGTAAAAACAGGGCGAATTTATTTTGTGAAAATACATACAGTTCTCTATTGTATTTAAAAATTTCGACTATATTTTGCGATTAATAGTCACTGAAAAAGTTCTGTATCTGTAGATTGTTTCAAAGACGTTTTTAAATCACGCCAATAATGACAGTCAATTTTATGGAATATTTAAGGCGATTTAAAACTAAAGAAATATTTAGTAAGGACAGAAAATTGCAAGACGCCTGATTTAACTCAGTGTCTTAGGAACTCGCCATTTCATCATTTTCTGGGCTTGAAACGTACTAGTTACATCTGGAACAAGACCGAAAATGATTCTATTCTGGATTGGCTTGTAGGTTAAAAACGTAACATAAAAAATTGCTGAAAGCTTTACATACGAAAATATTGTGAAAATACAGTGTGAATGCAGTTTAGTTTGTTAATACAGCGGCAAGCTTTTATCAACGGCAAATTTGTGACTTACTATGCCGTGATTTGTATATCTTGTAAGTTCGTTGATAAAGGTAATTGAAAAAAAATTATATATAAAAGATATATATGCAGATTATAGATCTTGTAAAAGTTATTGCATTTTGAATAAATTTTTTTTAACTCTCTGAACGTTCTTTCATTTCAATCGTCAAATACAAACATAACTTTTAAGGTTAGATTCTCCAAGTTCTACGTTTGCATTTTGCACGAACTTTGAATACGTTCGCGAGGCATTTTTGCAAACAATTCTAGTACCCATCCCTGCTCAGTTCAATTATAGTATGTTAGAGGTCGTTAGTAGAAAAATACACCACATTTGTATCCCGTATAGCTGGAGAACGAGAGCATTATCTTTCCAAAAAAGCTTTATAAATATAAATAACCTTCCCCGGCCATTATGACGCTTTAAAGCACCCCATAAGAAAAATATTCCGGCAAAAGTTAACGCTTCAGAATAAAACTTTTCGGGACATCATCTGGAGCATGTTTTATTTTCCCTGAATCTGTTTTAATATAACTTTTCCCGCTATTATTTAAATTTAAACTTCTGACGTGTTTGATTTGGATATTTTGGGAGGGGAAAAATATATGATGCAAATCGATATTCCATCCCCCGGAGAAAAACGTCGCCCAGGATATCGTGGGAAGCGATTAACGGACATAATTCGTCAGGTATACGATATACTATTCATTTTTATTTGCCAAATAAAAACTCTCTTATCTTGTCGATAAACGGAACAGTCTACCTGAGCCTAGCCATAAAAACAAACCACGGTATGTTTTGAGATTTTCTATTTGGCGAATAGCGGTGAAATAAACTATACAAGGAGGTGATTTTGTCAAAGAACCGCCAAGGCCCAATAATTGATACAACTTGATAAAAAACAAACTTAGACAAATTGTATTTTTCAAAACTTCTGTCTTTGTAACCCTTTATTCTCTACGTAGTAGTATCTATATGAATACCTTGCAGAAAAAAAATTATTTCGAGAACAACAACCTTCGTTCAATGTAGATCATTATCAGTTAATAAACGCCATATTAATTGGAAGAGCCTTCTTGGAAGGAGAGTACTTTTGGATAATCCTGCGAAGAGTTCTAACAGTTGATGCTAAAGTAAAAAGGAGGGATACCATAGGATAGAATAATTTATTATGAACAATACTGGGGTTTTCAACGGACGTTTCCCAAGTCGATCTCCTGGATTCCTACTGGTTTCGGTTGGGGTTTACTGACGCTGTCCCCCGAGTCTTGGCTTACTGGATTAATGATTTATGCTGGCTTTGGTTTGAGTTTGCTGATGATATTCCCCGGGTTCACCCTCCGTGGACACATACGAGATGAAACGTTCTGTTGAAGGATTTTCACTCTGAGAGAGATTTTGCTGAGCATCTGATAGTTTATGTGTGTATAACCTTTACGAAGGGTATAATAGAAAGCGCGGTTGACGCAAATCGTCCTTTTAAGAAGGATTTTAAGCGTGGAGTTCGGATCCCCTAAGCAGGGCGCCCAAACGATGTGGTCCTTTAAGAAGGGGCCATCGTAGACGATGGCCCTCTAGGAAGGATTCTCGGACGATACGGCCATTTAAGAGGGGTCTGTCCAGATCGGTTTTCTGGAATGTCGATTTGTTATTGCTGTTGATTCCGCGGGTTGTATGGGGTAGTGCCGGACACTGCCGTGAACGTTTTCTCCTGGAGGTAATGATTCTGTAATCGAGTTTTGACTTCGTCGATAGGTTGACAGAAGAAACGGGGTCTTTAAGTGGTAAACTTGATTCTAGAACACTGTTTGATTCTATCTTTGATACTGATGGTTCGAGGAAGACGATTGTAATATTTTTGTGAAAGAAATTCACTTAATGCTACAAACTTTGGTTGTAGGTAACCACTTCATAAGACCAAAGTCTTAATATTGTTCTTTCTTCAGTTCTAAGGACAAGTATTTTTCGTCTAGATAGTACTCGTATCTATTTAGCTGCCTCATCAGCAAGCTAACGTAAATAACGGGTGTTACAATAAGTGCGCAACATATGAATTGCGCGCCATTTTGGGTGTCATGATTGGATGGGTCAATAATTGCGACAGGTCGCTAGGAGACAGATGGGAGTTGGTAAACATGGAGCGCTACATGATACAACAATGCGCCCTTATTGTTAAATATTACTATCAAAATAGTGAATGTTTGGTTGTTACGATTCGTAAAATGCATCCGATTTTCGGTAGAAACAATGTTTCAGATTTATCAAGTGTGAAAAAAATAATCGAAAAATTCGAAAGTACTGGTTTAGTTATTGATGTGAAACATACGGCACGAGCTCGTAGTGGTCGTTCAGAACAAAACATCACGGCAGTTCGCGAGAGTGCGACCGGGAGTACAGAGGCCTCAGTTCATCATCGTGCACAAGAATTGGACATTTCAATAGCCACTCTTCACCGTATTCTAATGAAAGATTTGCATCTCCATGCTTACAAAGTTCAATTGACGCAACAACTTATGCCAACAGACCATGCACAACGAAGAGAGTTCACCAATTGAATCATTGAACAATAAGAAGGGAATGCCGATTTTGTGGAGAAAATCATCTTCAGCGACGAGGTCCATTTTCACTGTGATGATTTCGTTAATTGCAGCATTTGGGGCTCAGAAAACCTACGAATGATTCATGAGAAATAAATGCATCCCCAACGTGTCACTGTTTGGTGTGAATTGTGGTCTAAAGGAATCATTGGATCATTTTTCTTTGAAAACGGAGCAGGTAGTGCATTAACGGTAAATGGTGAACGTTGTCGTGATATGGCAACCCAGTTCTTTGTGCCTCAACTGGAAGATATTATTCTTGAAGGCATGGGGTTTCAGCAGGATGGTTCCACTTGCCATTCTACCCGTGAAACATTGACGATCTTGCACAAGTCTCTTCCTGATCATGCCATCTCCCGTTTTGGTGACCAGAATTAACCGCCACGATCTTGCGATTTAACATCTATGGACCTTTTTCTGTAGTGTTTGAAGTTTATGCCAACAAGTCTACGACCACCCAAGGTGACAATTGAACGCTGTATCAACAAAATACACCGCAACATTCATGCAAATCCGTTATTGAAAATTTCACCAGAAGAGTACTCTTCCGCCACCAAATACGTGGCGGTCATTTACCGGAGTATTTCAATACTTTGCTACAGAAAACCATATTTTATTTAAAATTCACTTCTTGCGCTTTTCTCGTAACGCCTTTTATTTATTTGGACTAGCAGTTATATGTTTACGAACATCTTTCAACGAGTCTCTTTTGACAAAACTATCTCCCTCCTAGATGATTTACTCTTGCAAACACCATCAGTATCTCAAAATCTTGCCGCCAATAATTTCGCAGTCGATTTCTGCACGATTTTGTAAGCTTTATCGAGATTGTAGAATCCATACATGGATAAAGCATTTCGAATCATTCTTATGCTCTTGACAATATCGAAAGGAAATATGGAATATATAATTAGCATCTTCCAAACAGAAAATTGTTTTCTAACCTTAAACATTATCAAATATAGCATACATATAAAACTCGAGTTTTGTAAATAAGTATAATTGTCGGTATTGATGAGGCTGATAAGGCTATCAGAAAGTACGATAATTAAAACTGATTAAACAGTTATAATTGTTATTCATATTAAAACAAATCAGACGATGTTATAGCTAAAAACAATTGACTTTAAACCCAGAAGTGCATGCTGAAAGGAAGACAGATAAGTATTTGTGTTTTGTATTTGACCATTCCTTTCTTATTATTTGTTTTGAATTTGTTGGAACTGATTCCATAAATACCTTTTATGTTATTCCACAATACTTACAAAAATGTCTTATTTTACTTGTATCCGTCATTTGTTAGCTTGTTTCCTTTTTTCATGCATCGTCTTTCGTTGTTAACGACGGAAATATTATCAACCCCTTTTAAAATTCCGGTTTACAGTCCCCATTCCACGTTCTTCTGAATAATCGCCTTGGAAACAGTAAAACTAATTTGTTGTTTTTTGCGAGGCTCATGAAGAGCGTGACTTCATTTCGATGTGCCACAAACTTGTGCAGTTATAGGAAACGGAAAACTTTATAAATAAATAGCGTTCGTTCCCGTCGTGGAGGAGAGAGAGGAAATAATATAATTTTCTATCCTGATTAGACGAACTTCGGGCGGGGTGTTTTGCCGATCTGGGTTCCTATTCGTAGAAGTTTTTTTAAGTTTACGTAAAGTTTTTTTGTGGAATAGGATGTTATATTAATAATGAGACGATATTGAACTGTTGATTCGAGAAAAAGAAAAAGTTTAGTATGATAATAGCGTGCAGAGTTCATTTTTAATGTTACGAATTATGGATAGTGCTTCATGTAAAGGGTCTTTCAATAAGGACGCTCGATTTTTAAATGTAAATAAAACAATTTGTGTTTGAGATATCCGCTCATATTTTCTTGCATTTGAAAGAATATTTTATGGCATTAAGTATAGAATATAACATCGTTCAAATTCCCGCCGCGGTCTTGCTTGGTGGCACGTATTCGGGAGGCCCAATTTTCGATGACTTTGTCGTATAAATTTGGCTGAATTTATTGGATGGCATTCGTTATGTTGACTTTGAGGGCATCAATTGTTTGCGGTTTATTCGCATAGATCTGCAATTTAAAATAGTCCCAAAAGAAGAAGTCTAAAGGCGTTAAATCGTACGAACTCGGTGGCCAGTTCACGTCGCCGCTGCGCGAGATAACTATGCCCTCAAATCACTCGTGCAGAATGTCCATCATGGCATGCGCTGTGTGGCATGTAGCACTGTCCTGTTGGAACCACATGGCGTCGGTATCCATATAATCTAGTTTAGGATCTGGACGTTTGCACCAAAACATATACATGCTGGAATACGGACATTTCATGAATTTTCAATGAAGGCTTTTTTAACAATTATGAATGTCATGGGAATTACTGTTGGTCCTGAAGTTCATGCGTTCTCTATCAGACAGGACGAAACTCGGATTGAGCGCTCTGAACTACAAGCTCCTGATGCTTCTAAGGAAGCTACTAGAACTGCTCCTTTAGCAGAAAAATTTACATTTTGAAGTAGAAGAAGGCCCATTGTATGGATCAGGAATCGCCAATTAACGAAATGTAAGTATAACGTACCACTATATGATTTAGACAGCCTGAAACTTTGTTCAAATATTTAATTTAAACGCGTTTTTCTCGAAACAACTTTTTTTCAATACGGGTGACATGATATCTCAAGTTCTAATGAATCGATTTTCTTGTAATTTGGTACGAACCTTCTCTATATAACCCTCTATCGATCCTACCAGATTTATGTCAATATGTTCTTTTATTATCTTTAAAAAATTAAAATCTGAAAAAATAAGGGCAAACAATGACTTTCTTTTCAAACAGTCGCCATTTTGTAAAAAAAAATTCTTTTTCTCTGGCTATAACGACATTTTTAGTAATTGAGAATATTTTTTTTTTGGAGTTGGAAGGGTTAGAATCGTGTCAACTAAGACGCGCCCTTTTTTTTCATACCCTCCCACTTTAACAGCCTATAACTTTTTTAATTCTTGTTTTTTTTGAAAATATTTTTGTATATTCTTAAAATATCAATAAATATCTGGTAAAAAGATGGATAGTAAAAGTTTTTTTGGATTTTTTATCGCACTTGAAAAAACGCATAGATTTTGTGCCTCTAGACCAGAATACCCTCTTAAAGTTTCACTTCTATCAAATTTCTGCGGGTTTAGCTGTTGTTAGTCACCGATTATGACATTCCTGCTGCACTTCCTGCAAGATAAATCGCCCCTACCGACCTTTGTCGCGGAACTCCGCACGAAGACGCGTGAAAAAACAAACAAAGAGGTTAAATTGGGTTGAACAAATTCAATGTGTTTCATAACGAATGTGCGGAGCGCTAACGCGGCCCAGTCCCAGGTGTTATCGCTGAGCTGGAGCGTCGCCAACGCTCCCCAAGACCAAAGGAGTGTATCAGCGGGGTTCTGGCCGCGACGCAGTCACACGTCGCGTCGCTCGTCCTCGCTAAGCGCACATTTCGAAGTAAATGTAGCTGAGAAATCGGTAAAGAACGACCCATCTTAATAGATCACGGCCTATTGTTCGGGGGCCCCGTAGAGCCCCGATTAGCGATTAACGCTTGGAGACGCCGGCATTGTCGCGGACTTACCCCGTCAATAAAAGGGCTCCCCGCTTAATATATGGCGCAGATGGGGAGGGGGCCGCGCTATTCTCTTGCGATTCGATGAATCGGTGCATATGGCTGTAGATTCCATCGCTTCAAATCTAGTTTGCCCTGGCTTCTATGCAACTGAAACGTAGAAAATATGGCAGCTTTTGAGATGATAGCCTTTACGGTCACTAACACCTTCTCCTGCAAACATCTACGTCTTTAAAAGGTATGTTTATATGAAACATGATTTTTTTGTATAGAAAATACACGTTTATTGTATGAAAATGATAAAAAATATTTTATTGGAAGTATTTCCCATTGCTAGCTATAAATTCTTGCTCTTTTGAAGCAAACCAGTCATCGAGCCATTTTCGTCCACTTTCGTAAGAAGTGAAGCCCTGCTTGGCAAGTGTATGTCCCATCGATGCAAATAAGTAGTAATCGGTCGGAGCCAAGTCTGGTGAGTAAGCCGCATGCGAAAGTGGCTTATTTCCCAACTAAACGCCTCAATCGTTTCCTTGACCGGTTTCTCTGTGTGTGATGGCGCATTACCATGAAGCAAAATCACTTTGTGTTGCATTTTTTGATATTCTGGTCATTGTCACGCAAAGCTTGACTCAAATCGATCATTAGTTGTCGGTAGCGTTCAGTATTAACGGTCTGGCCAGGTTTTAGCAGCTCATAATAGATCACACCCTTCTGACCCCACCAAACACAGAGCACTGTCTTCCGTCCATAGCGATGTGGCTTCTAGTCGATGTTCGCCTGGAGTTACCCATGATCTTTTACGCTTAGAACTCTCGAAATATATCCACTCGTCATCGCTATTCACAATTCGATGGAGAAATTACTTTCTTTTGTACCTGGCGAGCAGTATTTTGCAAATAGTTTTTCGGTTTTCCTGTTGTCTTTCATTCAGTTCATGTGAAACCCATTTTCCTATCTTCTGGATCTTTCCCATGGCTTTCAAGCGTATGGAGACGGCTTCTCGGGTCACATTTAATTGATCCTCGATTGTTACATATGAGCGTCATTCTCATCCAACAATGCTTGCAATTCGCTATCTTCAAACTTTCTCGGTAGATGTTATTCAATTCCATGACGAAGATAATTTTGGTAATCCGGTACTAAGTAATATTACTTCCCCTGATATGACCGTATTGTATATGGAAAATTCGAGATTTCACTTATTTCCTTTTTTTTTTTTTGAATCGTTATAATTACAAAGCGTTTCCAAACCGACGAAAATTCTACACAAAAAAAAATGTATTCGCTCGATTTGATAACCATCGACGCTTCAGCTCTAACGAAGTCGGGTGGAAAATATTATCCATGATAATTATCCACAGACGGAACATAAACCCAAGGTAGGCCGGAAAGCTCCGGTGTGATATTCAATATCCCACGAACGGACACGCGACTTCATAAAAGCACGCAGCGAAGCCGTCTGTACACAAAGCGAGCGGTATCCCCAATAAAAAAAAAAAAAAAAACAAAATGCCAGTAATAACGAAATTATTAAATGTATTATGTTCCGTCTAAATAAGCGGATTTGTTTATTATTCATTTCCGTAGGTAGTAAATAATCTGGGCTGGTTCATTTCATAAAGGGAGCATATTTCGAGACCATAACGACTGTGTCTGGTGAAATCTCGCAATATATAGGGTGGTTCAACGAAATAGAATTGTAATTTCGGTTATAAATTCGTTATTTGTGTATCGATTTTTACGTTTTTGAGCTCGATTGAAAGCCAACGCTTGTAGTTAAATGACTCTTTTTTTGAAACTAACGTTATGGATACGTTTAACAAAGCAGATGTGTTAAAATTTGACTAACCGTGTGGATTTTTTTAAATGCCATATTAACTGGCAGTTTTTCGAACGCTTAGTGTTTTAAAAACGTTTTGAGAGAAAAATATGTTGAAAATAATGGCGATTTAAACAAAAGAATGACAGTTTTAGCTCATTTTTAATATTTTTTATTAAAATCATTATGCTCAGTTAACTCGGGCAGAAGAATAAGAATAAAATTAGAAGAAAATATTTTTTTATTCAAAACAAAAATATACAAACAAGATATCATAAAATATATTAATTATTAATAGTTAATTTGTATGTGGAATATTAAGGAAAACTACATAGTGAAGTGATTTTTATTTTTGGTTTTCATTTTTATAATTACTAATGGCATAGTCTAGTAGCATTTTTTTTATTTGCTGCTACTGCTGCAAATGCTGGTGCTAGTGATAATGCATCAAGAAAATAACGTCGAGTTAATCGCGATGGACTTGGAAGAGATCAAGGTCGACCTTCATCAATAATCTGGTTTTCTTCTAGTTTGCATCTTCGGCGATTTTAGAAATTAATTCTAACTGATATTGTAGATGGTTCCTTATTACGCTCTTTCCTATAGAGCGCAAAAGAATGCCAAAGTACGCGTTACAAAATATCCTTTTATCATACTTTTCCCTCTTTTCCGAATTACAGTTATAGACCTAGATACTCGGGATGATTACTTAAGTGGTTAAATCCCAAATATACAACGCCAAATAGTCGCGCTTTTATATAAGAACAATTTTTCGTCTCACTGGACATCGCTCACTGACACATATGCAATGCTGCAGATATTCAGCTGATCCAATTTGGGTTATTATGCTGCCATATTATATAAGTTACAAGTTTTACTCTAATACCTATCTCAAAAAATAAAACCCGCCACAGGTAGGATTCGACATTTGTCCCGGATCGGAACCGAACGACATACAGCTGTTTCGAACTTGTTAGTTCTCATCAGTGCCGCATACGGTACGCCGATTCAGGACAAATGCCGAATGAACTTTATGGCCTATACATCTTTATCGATACAATCTCTGTCAGTAACTTATAAGTCGGAAATCGAGAAAGGAACCACCAAGCCGCCAAGCGGTTATCAAAGTAGTTCCCGAGTAGCAAAGCTATTACATAATCTCTCTAGGAAACAACTACTCTTCGGGCTAAGGACCCGCCAGGCATTGAATTATACCCAGAAGCGATCCTCGACCCCTTTCTCGTGTTTCTGCACGATCAGATAAGGTTTCAAAAAATAAAACCCGCCACAGGTAGGATTCGACATTTGTCTCGGATCGGAACCGAACAACATACAGCTGTTTCGAACTTGTTAGTTCTCATCAATGCCGCATACGGTACGCCGATTCAGGACAAATGCCGAATGAACTTTATATGGCCTATACATCTTTATCGATACGATCTCTGTCAGTAACTTATAAGTCGGAAATCGTCGGAAGTTCATTTGGCATTTGTCCTGAATCGGTGTACCGTATGCGGCACTGATGAGAACTAACAAGTTCGAAACAGCTGTATGTCGTTCGGTTCCGATCCGGGACAAATGTCGAATCCTACCTGTGGCGGGTTTTATTTTTTGAAACCTTATCTGATCGTGCAGAAACACGAGAAAGGGGTCGAGGATCGCTTCTGGGTATAATTCAATGCCTGGCGGGGCCTTAGCCCGAGGAGTAGTTGTTTCCTAGAGCGATTATGTAATAGCTTTGCTATTCGGGAACTACTTTGATAACCGCTTGGCGGCTTGGTGGTTCCTTTCTCGATTTCCGACTTATAAGTTACTAATCACGACACCACCACTGAATAGATGTGTCCATTCAAGTGGACAAATTTATCGTGGTAATTATTCTTATTATAGTACTATTATCAAACATTAGCATTTAGAATGTTTTACTTTAAAGTTAAGTCTCTGAGATTTTAAAATAATGTCTTAATTAATTATTGATTTTAAAATAATTGCGACCTTAAAAGATGCGACTAATTTAGAGAGAGTAGCTGAATTTGTGGATAGTAGTTTAAGAAAAACATGGGCCGATAATTGGTTTCAGAGCTGGATGAGTTTGTTCACACGTTAGCGCTACATAACCAGCTGTTGGGGTTGATTCGGTAATCTCACCCACAATCTGTTCTATAAATACATGTATGAGTATAGTATGTAGATAAACTTTCTCCATTTTCACTTATGTAAATACTTTTTATAATAAATGCCCAAGGAAAAACCTAGTAGCCTGCCGTTCCCTGTATATTAACAACGGACATGTTGTAAATAGTCCACTATCCACTTAGTTTAAATATTGATGGTTTTTAACAGTTACTGTTTGAAATGTTCACTTTGATAAACGTGTCCGTAAGGTTAGTTTCTGATAAGAAATTATTTAGTCGCTTCTTCAAAGTAGTGTTTTTCTACCACCCGTTCCTACGCGGACCGGGAACGAAAGGAAGACGGAAATAAGGGCGCGTTATTTATCTGCAAAATAGAAGTGCAAATCCGATTTATGAGAATGTCGAAAACAAACACTAATTGTGTTTACTGCTCCAGCTCAGTATGTATAAATTCCGGAGATTGGAGAGAGCCCCCTAGACGCGAAGCGCATCGCTAAGTAGAGACTCCGCCGGGCGAGACGCTCTCATTTGCAATACAACTCACAATTTTTCTTTTGCTAATTCCCGAGTTTGTATTCTAAAACAACCCACTTCTTCGGGCGGATTAGGCGACTTATGTGGACTTGCCGGCACCGCGCCGGGATGCACGAGCTCCCCGTCGCGACGCTGCAATCCTGCGGCGTCTCAATAGACCCCCATCAGCAGCAGGTTGCGATGCTGTCCCCGGCAAACCGTGGTATGTAAAGGATCTTTCAATAAGAAAGCTCGATTTTTAAACGTAAGTAAAACAAGTTGTGTGTGAGATATTCGCTCAATTTTTTTATTTTTGTTATCGCATTTAGTATGGAATATAACGTCGTTCAAATATCCTCCGCGGCTTTGGATTAATAGCACGTATTCGGGAGGTCTAATTTTCAATAACTTTGTCGCATAAATCTGGCTGAATTTTCTGGATGGCGTTCGTTATGTTGACTTTGAGGGCATCAATTGTTTGTGGTTTATTCGCATAGATCTTCGATTTCAGATAGCCCCAAAGGAAGAAGTTTAAAAGCGTTAAATCGCACGATTGTCAGTGTATTTTGCCACTGCGCGAGGTAACCGTGCCCTCAATTCGCTCGTCCAGAATGTCCACCGTGGCATGCACTGTGTGGCACGTAACGCCGTCTTGTTGGAACTACATATCGTCGGAATCCATATCATTCAGTTTAGGCCACAAGAAGTTGCTTATCATCGATCTGTAGCGCTCACCGTTCACGGTTATGGCAATGCCAATTTCGTTTTAGAAGAAGTACGGACCGATAATTCCATTAGACCAAAATACTCACCAAACAGTGATTTTCTCGGCGTGCATCTGGTGCTAGTGTATTTCGTGTGGGTTGGTATCGTCGGAGATCTGACAGTTTTGCTAGATCACATATCCAGTCATTTAAAAATGGGCCTCGTCGCTAAAGATGATTTTTCTGGCGAAATTAGGGTAAACTTCCGACTGTTTCAGAGCCTAACCAGCGAACACACGGTGTTGTCTATGGTGGTTTACCTTAAGTTTCTGGGTCAGTTGGATTTTATACAGATGCAGACACTAGTCCCGACGCAAAATCCGCCAAACTAAAGTCGCAGAAACGCCAGCGAACTTGTGAACGACGAGAAATTGACTGCCTCGGGTTTTCCCGTATACTCTCACGCAGCAGCAGCAGCGATGTTTTCAGCAAACTTTGCGTTTCGGTGACGTACGGGTGTTGGCTGATTATTTATTAAACCGGTTGACTCAAATTTTGCCACCAAACTTGGAATAGTCAACCCAGCGGAACGGTTGTGGCGAGGATAGAAGTTGCGAAATCCGTGGAACGTTTCCCGAATGGACCAATGATTTTTAAAATAAAATATAATGATTTGAGCACGTTGTTGAACGCTACAACCTTTCATGATGATTTGCCATACGCTATTAATAATTCACGGAAAATTCTACAGATATGGCTTTGAAAACATGGCCTTTATAACCTAACAAATTTCGATCGTTTCTATTGAAAGATCCTGTAAGTATATGCTTCCAGATAATTCCAACTGCATTTTGGTGGTCTTTTAAGAAAATTTTGCAAATTGGACCCCTCATCGGGTAAAATGAGGTTGAGATATTTAGACAATGGATCTTACATATATTTCTGTTATGAAATATATTTTTTACGTACTATAATTGAATGTGAGTGATGCAAATCCTCTCACCTCTCCTATTAAAACATGCAGGCCAAAGTGGTCAGTTCGGTTCAGCGTACCGTCAACAGGTACCCACAACATTGTGTTAACTTCTTCGCTCCGTGCACCATAGATCGGGTCGTAAAAAGCCGTGAATAGCCTATAAAATAGACGAGCCGTTAACGCCGACGATCGGAGGCGATGGCCTAATGAAATCCGTGTAATTATATTCTTTAGTTGCAGTTATCCCCCTCCATAAAAACCATTACCTACTTCCGAGGGTGAATAATAGCCCTCGTTTTATTATCATTCAATTATGACGAAATTTTAATCCGCCATAAAGCCCCGGAAGCAGTTTTTAATTGCTACAAAGAGAGGACGCTAATGAAGGCGGCGAGGGCCGGGGTCGAGTCTTCCGGGCGAGATGGATGGGGGCTGTTTTTCGCTGGACAATAGGGCTGACGCTGTGCATAATGTCGCTATGATAATTCGTCTCTTTCTCCGCCAAAGGGAGGAATTATTCAACCACTCGGATCGACCACTATTTCTCCGTTCTTTTAGTATAGATATTCTTGATGAAGATTTTGTTCGTGTCCGACTTATATGTTACTGACATAGATCGAATCGATAAAGATGTATACCCCACAACTTTCATTCGGAATTTGTCCTGGATCGGCGTACCGTGTACGGCACTGATAAGAACTAATAAGTTCGAAACAGCTGTATGTCGTTCGGTTTCAATCCGGGACAAATGTCGAATCCTACCTGTGGTGGGTTTTATTTTTTTAAATTTTTATCTTTTTATCTTTATTTTATTTTTTATTTAATTATCATATGGTATTCATATCCTACATTAATAGAATTACCTGTCCATGTAGTAAGAATTTCTTAGATTCTTTCTTTTTAAAGTATGTGTTAAATAATTAGGTAGACATAAAATCATATGTATTTTATTATAGTTATTATTAACAGATATCCTAGAATGTTTTCCTCGTTTTGGGTGAATAAAACTCGGTTATTAAGAAAAGATATTTACATTCGCCATTTTTTACTTAAATTTAAAATGTAGGGAACATTATGCGCGATCTAAAATTTGCATAACTCGATATAATGCTGGTTCAATCATCTGAACTTCCTTGCGTATTGTGGCTTTTAACTGAAGCAAGGTAGTCCTAGGAACATCAGTGTACACCTTAGATTTCAAATAACTCCATAAGAAGAAATCTATCGGCGTTAAATAGGGGCTTCCCGGCAACCATTTAGTTAATAGGCCATTAAAGCTATATCGACGAAGGATATCATTGCCTGCAGAAGTGCAGAAAGACCTAGTTGTAATCGAAGGCAGGCGCAAACAACTAGCGCGACGAGCTCAGTCGGTGCCATTGGAACCCGTAAAAAACTGCCTGCTGGACAACTTGGAGACCAATTTGTTTTATGTCATTTATAAAGAAAAAATTATGCTATACGAAAGTCAGAGATGTGACAGAAATATGGAATATTTATATTTTTTGTTTTTTCCTTACGTATTCCAACGGGGAAAAAAACTCTCGACAATTCTGTAATTTACTATATTTACCTGCAAGTTTAATAAATTTCCGTTCAAATGCGCGTACTGGTAATCCGACTGACTCCCACTTTAAAATAATTTTCCTTGTCCTCGGACACAATCGATAAACCAAGCGCGAACTTCAGGCTTAACTCTTTATCAAATTAATACGTAAATTGCAGAAGCGCCAAGTAATCAAAGTATCCGAAACATAACTGAACAGAAAGCAATGTAATCTAAATCAATTTAATTCTAAAGGCCCAAGCTAAATGACTCAATTGTCGAGATGAGTTTATTTTCTTAAATAAAGATGTTAAGATGGCATTATTACAGCTACACTCTTGGGATATTCTTTATCTGTGTACCTGGTGTATTTTTATAATATGTATATTTAGGATCTCGTTATTTTTATTAGAGAACGTTGTTGGTCTTTAATGTCTCAGGAAGAATTGTCACAAGAAATATTGTGATTATAGAGAAATAAGTTTCTACGACAACTCCAAATTAGCAGTTCTGCCAATCGTTTAGAGCTGGCACAAATAAGAGATTCAGAGTAATACGTGTCTGGGTTCAATTCCTATATCAGTCGGCTGGGTGTATCTGTGCGTGTTCGTGTGACTGTCCGGGGATTAGGCGAAAGACTAGCTCTGAGTTAAATTTCGCCCACGTAAAACTGAAGACGACATAAATTATAATACATTAACAGAAATAATACAATAAATAAATAAATTTATAACAACCCATTAAATAACTGACTATAAGTGACATTAAATAACTATTAAATAACTCGATTACGGTTACAAATGCCTGAGCTGTTCCAATTCACACGGACTCCTTCGGTATATTGAAATATAGCAATGAATTGAAATACGGATCTGAAGTAGCTAAACACCTAGCTAACGCATCAACTAATATCTAAATTAAGAAATCGCCATTCACGATAAGCTGTAGATACTGTATATAAAAAGGCGCCAAGGACGATAAGGATTCATTAACATTGCAAAGTTTTGTAGACAGCAGGAGAGGGATATGAAGAAGTCCTTCTAAGACTTATGACCTTGAACCAGAAAACCATGCAAATTGATCGAGTATATATTGAACTCAAACTCAGTCAGGGGAAGGACTATCCATATAGTGCCACTAAGACTAGATACCGAAAGGTATCATGACCTGTGAGCTATTATCCAAAGGCTGGGACCTTCAAACTACATATTCAAACCAATGCAATAACGAGGAAGTGCCTGAATCAGAATTAGTGGACAAAATGGAGCGAACTGGGATAGAGTGAATTTTCTCCCCTGTCGTCCAAGCCTAACCCCTGGGATAATCTCGGAAGTGGATGAATGTCTTTCAGCAAATTTGCCTGATAAAGTGCTTTTAAGTCCATAATAACATTAAATAATAATATAATATATAAATAAATTTTAAACATCAAGGAATATTTGTTTCATATATTTGGAAATTCCGACCTACTTGATCAAGTATGTAAATAATGTCAGTTATATTATGTATATACTTGAAATCGACTCATCAAAGAAACTTCCCTAACGTAAGAATATACAGGGTGGACAGTTCAACAATTGAAATAAAGCTGAAATATTTGCCGTTTTGAAGAAAAATTTGGCGTTTCCTTTTTTGAGAAAAAGTATCATATATTCTTTTATAAACCAAAATATACTACTAGTAACAACATATAGGTAAGTTAAAGACTCACCTTGTAAAAGACCCTTTACTTACAATACAGTACGTTATACTGAACAATAAGGTATCTTTTTTTAATGACAATAATTACATTAATGAAAAAATATACACTGGAAAAACTGATAATCTCCTTACTTCAATAGCCGAGGTTTCTTTTTTGTTAACTGATTATAAATAATGTCTTATGTGCTTCTGGACTTGTTTTAACAAAGTGTTATTAAAATATAATCAATTTTTTTTAGAAATGGGAACATATGCGTCTTCACAATTTATAAAATTACATATTTACTGCGAAAAATACAAAGAATGGGAAGCAGAAAATGGTGGAGTAGGTGAAGGCTTATTTAAATCTATCCGGATCATACAGAATCTCGACTTTATTATTCAGTTATAGAATATTGTGCAATACATGTTAAGAACAGTATTTTTTGGAAGTAATACTCTCGATTATTTATTAAATTTGGGTACTTCTCAGTTTCGGAGTCTGGATTCAGTTTTTTTGCGGTAGAATAAAACGATAAAAGCGTTCGATAAAACGATTTTTCAACTATTCAACTTTCACCTTTAAATTTTCGTCAGCGACTCGTTAGTTTAAGCAGGTGAGGTGTACCAACAAGGAGAGGACAGAGTGAATAAGAAATGTTTTTTAGTTTGTTAGTTATTCTGGTATGAATTTTAAACAATCACATTTAATATTTTAATATTTATTTAATAAAATAGCTAATTCTTTTATCTTTGCCGCTTTAAAGCTGCTTATCGCTGGAAGTTGGCCTAGATTGCCGGCTCGGAGTATTCCGGGCGTGGGATCGATTCCCGCATCAGTCGGCTGGGTGGGTTTATGTGTGTCCGTGTGCAATTTCAACATGGTTTCTGTGAATGTAAACCTCCGTATACTACTTCCTCATGTTGTCAAAGTTTCTGGTGGAGGTCTAAACGCAGAGTTCCTCGTACTGGCGTGTCAGACAAACGCAGTACGGGAATATGCCGTACAGCTGATCTGCGCGAACTGGCGTCCACTACTGCATGAACTCTTTCCACGTTTTCTGGAGTTTATACCGTTCTATGTAGTCCTGGAGGTTCTCCAGGTCCCAAAGATCCAGTTGTACGGAGGTTATTCACTTACTTCAAAATCACTGTCAGAATAAGGACCCTAGCGCGCTTTCCCATATTGAAATGATTTCGGAACCTCCGTTGCATAGCGACTATAGAACAACCGATCTCTATCAATGTGTCGTAAACACAAACACGATGCTTGAGCGTCTACAGCTCCATGGCGACTGAAACGGCATCTCCTGACCTTCACATTCCAACAATTTCGAAAACATTAGCCTGCCCCTCTGAACTGTTATATTTACTCATTTCGAAAACGTCATACATCCCTGCTAGATCCTGTATATTGATCTACTATCTAAATTAAAAATTCCAAAGTTCGTTTTGAGCTTGCAAGGTTTCCATATTTTGACCTACTCTGTATATAAAATAGATTATTAACTAGTATACTTACTTCTCTCTATTTCAAGACACATTATTCAAAATTCTGTTTACTGTAATAATTATTTCATACGGTTTGTTGAAATTTATATTAATTATAACTATAATAATAATTTTATTCAAAATATCCACATACAGTTTGTTCTATATGGCTGCATTATGTTTATATTGTTTATTTATATAAAATTTACCTGTGAACAAGTAAACATAAATATTATTATCCCAAGAGAGCTCACACCTACCCCTAAAAAATATTAAAACGGTTTAACGAACTCCCGTGTCAGCCAGAGCTTCGAGTACGTAGGAGGAAGGAACTAATCGACTTCTTGGAATTTCCAGGACCCAGGCGCATAAAAAATAACAATTAACAAGGGAAATTAACAGCCGTCGGCGTCGTCGGACGCTGCAAAAACTGCCCTAACGAGGAGCGCCCCCGACGAGCGGAACAACGTAAATTTATGATTATTACAGTTTTGAGATGAACATCATTTGCAAACTTCAGCAAATTATAGAATCGTGAACGGCGCTAAGCCGTGAAAGGCATCCTGCCAATTAGCCGCCGTTTGCGGAATTGGCTGTAGTAACTCTGGCCCAGATGGATGGAGTTTGCCAAGACTGACCGGCCCGGGGTCCGTTGCCGTGGCGTAAACGCGAAAATTGGCACTAAATTACAACCACTTTGCAGGAAATGTGTCGGGCGAACGTGCCGTGTACTTGTTGTGAGTTTTTTTCGGCTATGTATAAGGTAATTACCGAGTCGATAGTTGTTCGAGGGATATCCGTTGCGGGATGTTAATCAGACGACCTTGAAAAACTGAAAAGGGAGAGGAGTAAAAATTTCATAATACAGGGTGGTCACCAACTTGGAGGTTTATGCTTGAAGGCAGATTCACACAGCGTATGCCACGATGGACATTCTGTACTAGCGATTTGAGGGCATGGTTATCTAGCTCAGCGGTGGCATAAACTGACTAACGAGACCGTGCGATTTAATGATCTTAGACTTCTTACTTTGGGGCTATCTTAAATAGCTGGTCTATGCGAATAAACCGCAAACAATTGATGCCATCTAATGCATCGCTAATTATTTACATTAGCGTAAAACTTCCAAATCCTCATGACATATTGGCTCCTCTAATTTTTGCTGTGGCCTAACCCAAATCTGGATTTATTTTTCAGTTATCCGCCACAGTTGACGAGAAAACGAATTTTCAATTTTTCTACTGAACATCTCACTTTTTGGTATCAAATAACTTTCACTAACATAATTAAATACTTAATATTAACGTAATATGTGTTATAATACTTTTTTTTCTCTAAATATCTTGCATTAAAATCATCATAAAAGTTATTATTCCTTACAGGTTTTTTATTTACTTAAAATGTTTAAAACTTTCATTCAGTTTCTCTTATACTGTATATGCGTCCTCTATTAGAATCCGATGCGATTTGACCATTGAGGGTGCGTAGCGCTATGCTTCTATCGATTAGTATACCTACAGGGGTTTCATAAGTCATCATCATCATCATCATCATTGATGCTACAGCCCTGCAAGGGCCTCGACCTTCTCAAGCGTCCTCCGCCATTCCTGACGATTTTGTGCTCCTGCTCTCCAGTTGGGGGCACCGATACTTCTGGCATCCTGTGTTACACCATAGGCCCATCTAAGCTTTGGCCTACCTCTCTTCCTGCTTCCTACAGGTTCTATACTAAGCACTTTTTTAATGGGGTTCGCTTCATTGTCTCGGGCCACATGTCCTGCCCAGCGCAGTCTGTTTAGTTTGACCGCTGTGACAATATCTCTTCCCATTGTTTTTATACAGGTTATACAGGGGTTTCATAAGTAAGCTAGGAATAATAACCAGTCGAAAAATCATTTATGGATATAAATTTATGCATCCCCCATTCTTTTAATGGGAAGGGGTGAAATTCAGTTGAAATGAAGTTCCATAGTCAAATTATATATTGGTATAAATCTATGTCTTAAATGTAATGCACTTTATCTTACAATTAGCTATTTGGTTGTGTAAACTAAAAAGTAGGTATGGTCTAAACTGATTAAACTAGTAAATTAACTAGAAAGTGAACATACTAGTTCTAGTAAACTAGTAAACTAACTAGAAAGTGGGTAGAAGAGTTTTGTTTTAGAGAATAGACAAGACGATAAAACGATTTCTTTTTCAAAATAGAGTGTTTTTAAAATCCCCAAAATATCTACGCGAGTTAAAGGTGACTAGTCTGCACATAATAGTTTTAGTTTTATTTTATAGGCTTATTTTGAAAAAAAGAAGAATTATATTCCTATACTATTCCTTATATTATCTAACTTGATCTAAAAGTCTACTTACATGATTCCCATACATGATCTCGGCACCTCCATCTTGAACCTCCAGATCCAAAGAGAATCTTAATTATATTAAAAAAAATAACATCATTTATCTAAGTCTATGGAATTAAGTGAAATATAGGGTCGCATATCACGTAGTACGTACTTTACCATATCATCATGGTAAAGTACTTACTATCAGTTTCAGACAATTGAGTTTATATTTTCAAGTACTTCAGTATATTATAAAATATTAATGTTATGATTTATTAAAGTTGTTTCACTTGCAAGAGTATCTAATGTCACATAAGATCATTTACTGAAATATTTAATAACTGGTGACATTCTAATATCGCCATTTACCATCAGGCAACATCGTTTGTAACAGCATAAATGAGAGAGGATTTAATGTTGATCCCTGCAGGATACCAATAATCATTTCAGAATCACTGTATTGGGGATTATTCTAGGATGGTAAAATTCATTTTTTGTCTCCTCTTCTCTCACTTTATGGAGATATAGTATACAGGGCATACTTATAACATTGGCGTAACCAAAAATTTTTTGGGAAGGGCGAAAATCCTAATTATTATTTTTTTATATTTTCCTATAACGCTTGGTGAATGTTCAGCCAGAAACGATGGTCAATCAGTGTGCCATCGCGTGTCATAAATGTTTCTAGAAAAAATAGACCCGATTAACTAAATAATATATTTATTGTTTATACAAATACAATATAAAAAATCAATTGAAATATGCGATGATGAAATTATTGTTGTACAATAATCATACATAGATAACATCTAGATTTAATAGACAACTAGTATGCTCCAGAAAAATGTACCCGTTTCTTTTTAAGTAGATGGAAAACAAAACAAGTATAATTTTCTTAATTTTCCTAAGAACATGTATTAATGAGTAACTTAATTATTACTTGCGGATGGGTTTTTTGGATGCAAGCTTAAAAATTACATTTTTTTTTGGGAAAAACTTAAATCATAAAAATGTGTAAAAAAATTCAAGCCTACCCCGTAATAATCGATAAGTTTTTCTGAAGCATTTTGTAAATCATAACAGAAAAATAACTTCATACATTATTTTACACAATAAATACAAATTACTATATACATTTTATTGCGTTACTAAAAAAATAAACACTTAAATATACAGCATATTTTAATAAATACATTCATTTTTTACTTTTAGTGACACATTTATTAAACGCGCCACATAAAAGTGACAAAAGACATTAAAAATTTAACTAGAATGTTTAGCAAAATATAAATACTATTTTTAGATAATAATATAACGCGTTATTAAAATATTTCACGTAAACATTTTTCGATAATCCAAATAATCTTCTAAGAAAAACAATTTTTTTTTATATAAATCTTCTACTCTGACTTACGAATGATAAATCTGCGTCTTATAAAATTTATACGAATTCACAACAAACAGAACCGTTAAAATGAATCTAAGAAACTTATTCGAAACGTTTCCCTTATTTTATATACAGTAGTTAACAAGTCTTTACAACGTTACTAAAAGCTTTGATACTTTTTATAATACACATTTTTGTTTATTAGTGGATGATAGAATTTAATTAAAATCGGGTAAAGCATGGAGGTTCTTATATTCGAAAATATACATAGCTAACAAAGTTTTGGCAATATGGTCTATGTTAATATTAAACAAGGTCCAGGCTGTAACTACAACAAACTCCTCATCATTAACAAATTTGATAAACCGACGTCATAGACCATTCCACAACAAGTATATTATATAATCGCGTTCGGTCTTATTAAACTGTTTATTCATAATTTTTTATTTACTAAAACTATCATTATATTTAAAAAAAATCCTTGTGATTTTGTATTTTATGTTTGGAAACATTGCGTGGAGGTTGCAGTGTTGCTAAATAAATTAAAGATTCATTTATATAGATGGGCACATCCATTACTATTCGACGAAACTTTGCGTACTTAGATCAGCGATTTGTCTCATCATTTTTTATATGAAAGTAGGTCCTAATATATGGGGTTTTCCAAAGTCTCAGCCCAATCAACGCAAATTTGGCTTCAGGAGAATTTTTTTAAATTTTAAAATCAGCAATTTTCAAAAATTTATTTCTCTGAGTCTATTTAACCGATTGATTTCAATCTGTTCGCATTTTTTTCGCTGAACTCTCTGTTTATCGAAAATAATTATATTAAAGCTTTGATCGTATGCAGGCTTTCGGGAGATTTTAACTGATCCGTTAATTCCATAAGATTTTACCCTTTTTTAAAATGCTGCTATTTGTACAAATTTTAAAATTAAAAATTATGTATGGGCTTATATTGTTTGACTTGATCTATAGTTTCAAAGTTAGTAAAAATTTAAGTATCTAATGATTACACTTCATAATATGACTTGTCAAATTTAATCGATTTTCATAAAATAGCTATTTTCAATTAGCTTCAACTTTTTTATTTGAATCTCGAATTATTTAAAACTCTCACAAAAATTGATTTATTGTATTCTTAAAATGCCCTGAAAATTTGAACTTTCGAATCGAGCCAGGATATGAGTTACAAATTTTCAAATTACCTGAAAATCGTATTGTAACAACCCAGCAATTCATTCATTTTTAGACTCATTCATAATACTTTAGAAAGTAAGTAAGTACAATTATTGATAATACTTTATTCTACATTATAGTATTATCATAAAATATAACAAGATTTTATTTTATTGGTTGTTTAGTGTATTTCAGAAACTTTTGTTTAAAAATCCAGTTGAACTATTTTATATTCCATTTCAAAAAAGAAGTTAGTCTCATTTCTAAATTATAAAAGCACAAAGCAAATACAAGCAAGGTGCAGTTTTTTAATAAAACCTTGTTTTTTAATATGATTTAACCAAAATAGAAAATATTTTGATTTTTTTAGAACAATATGGGTAGACAATAAATATGTTCACAGATATATCAAAAAAACTTTAAAAAACGATTCAAAGCTGTGAAAACAATTAAAGACACTCGGATTCATCATTGACTTATATAAATTAATGATAATACTTTACAAATGAGAGTAACTTATTTTGAGAAAATAATATAAGTAGCTCAACTGAATTTATAAACAAAAGTTTCGCAAATACACTAAAAAACCACCAAAATAAAATCTTGTTATATTTTTTGATAATAATATTATGCGAAATAAAGTATTATCATTAATAATTGTACTTACCTACTTTCTAAAGTATTATGAATGAGTCTAAAAATGAATGAATTGCTCGGTTGTTACAATACGATTTTCAGGTTATTTGAAAACTTGTAACTCGTATCCTATCTCGATTCGGAAGGTCAAATTTTCAGGACTATTTAAGAATATAATAAATCAATTTTTGTGAAAGTTTCAAATAATTCAAAATTCAAAGAAAAAAATTGAAGCTAATTGAAAATAGCAATTTTTTTAAAATCGATTAAATTTGATTACGAAGTGTAATCATTAGACACTTAAAATTTTTACTAACTTTGAAACTATGTATCGAGCCAAATAATATGAGCCCATACATAATTTTTTATTTTAAAATTTGTACAAATAGCGGCATTTTAAAAAAGGATCAAATTTTATGAAATTAACGGATCAGTTAAAATCTTCTCCCGAAAGCGTGCATACGATCTAAGCTTTAATATAATTTTTTCAATAAATAGAGAGTTCAGCGAAAAAAATGCGAACACGTTGAGATCAATCGGTTAAATAGACTCAGAGAAATAAATTTTTGAAAATTGCTAGATTTAAAATAAAAAAAAATTCTCCTGAAGCCAAATTTGCTTTGATTGGGCTGTGACATTGGAGCCCCCATATATTAGGATCTACTTTCATATAAAAAATCATGAGCCAAATCGCTGATCCAAGTGCGCAAAGTTTCGTCGAAAAGTAATAGATGTGCCCAGATATATATTTTTGTCAACGTTCTGGCTTAGCTGCAGCCTGCAAAAACTGTAAAACATAAATACAAACACATGTGAGCGGTTTGATATAGTTTTCTATGCATTGGGCATAGCCAAATTGAAATTTGGGAGAAATCTAATAGGGCAGTAGATCATTATACGATACACTTTATGGCAACACTGTTGCTATTTGTGTATAATCTAAAAATACGATGAAAATTTTTGCGATCAACAATCATCACATCATCAGTACTGACAGAGCAACAGCATGCCACTGGATTAACAGAGATATCTGACCAATAAATAATTTGATGTGGATTGAGTCAACGCTGACCTAAACCAAACGCGACGTAGTTTTTTCCCCTAATATTTCAATGCTGCCATGCCGCAGAGTCTAATATGTCTACAATCTTATTTATCGTTATTTGACATTTAATATAAGGCAACATGCTGTATGGTCTCATTTACATAATTACAATACCATACACATTAATCGGAGAAGAAACTATGGTCAATAAGTCGAGATAATGAAAAGAAGAATCACGATATCTACTCGTATTACTTCCTATCCCCTCTATTATACCCTATCAGTTGTCGATAACAGTTTTCCCATCGTTCCCAACTAACCCTAATAATCTCCCCTTCGAAAATAAATATACATTTTAAAGGGTCCGGGCCGCCACTATGTGCCTGATATAGAGCGTAATCGAAAGCTGCGAAATATCTTTTTTTCAGACGGTTTGGGAAGTTGGAATTACAAAACTTTACGATTTACTATTATTCTACACCTACGCTGCCGGTTGGCAGACTCCATGTTTTTAGCTAGAATCATATTTTAGAAATACAACTAGAAGAGTGACGATGAATTATATCATTCAGGCACTAGACAAATACTTTATTTAATTATTAATGTTTTTCTGTATCATAATATAAGTTGTCTCTATGTTGGAACTATAGGACTTGAGTTGCGCGCCATTTGTGTTCTGTCAAAGGTAGGAGGTCAACACTATACGACGTAAACATGTCGCGATTAACAGTTCAACAACTAATAGTTTGTGTACAACTGTTCTATGAAAGTGAGCGATCATTTACAGTTGCATTAAGAAAAATTGCCACAAAATTAAGACAAAATAAAGCACCTACAGAGTTCGTAACTTAATCAAGAAATTTGAAGAGACGGGTTCTGTTATTGATAAGGCAACGCCAATATGTCCTCGTCATAGTCGGCCAGATGAAAATACTGATGCAGTAAGAGAAAGTGTACGAGAGTATCCAAACACATGAGTTCGACGTCGTTGAACAATTGAATCTATCAAGAGCCACCACGCATCGAATTTTAAAGAAACATCTGCGTCTGTTAGCATATAAAATTCAGTTGACAACAATTAAAAGTTACATGTCGTACATTTGTCAATTGGGTGTTAGAAAAGAAAGAGGGTGTAGCTGATTTTTGCAATAACATTTTCTTCAGCGATGAAGCACATTTTCATCTTGACGAATTTGTCAGCAAACAAAATTGTAGAATTCGGGGTGCTGAAAATCCACATGCTGTTCACGACAAAGAAACTCTTTCACAGATATGCCTGGTTTGCTGTGTATTTTGGAGTGGGTTTTTGGAGTAATTGGGCCATACTGATTTGAAAATGAAGCTCAAAATGTTATCAATGGACATTTTGACGCCATATTGCTTGTAGGTGACTGTCGTTAAATGTTGCTGCCCTATCTTGGACAGAACACAAATGGCGCGCAATTCAAATCGTATATTACCAACTGAAACATTCTACCTAATGTATCATTAAAATCTTTCTCTCATATGTAACGGTTCCTCTTTTAGGCCTTTTACATTAAATTATTGTCATAAACTTAATAGAATTTTGAAGAAACACTTCGAGCTTTTCAAATCTGAGATAAGGAAGATTTATTAGGTCCTTCATAGGTCCCTATATATTTCGGAAAAAGGGGAAATCCTGGATTTACAGGACCTTATTGACCATAGTATATTAACAAACTTATACCTCATGTTGGAAAGGGTAGGAATTATTTAAGGGAATAATTGTCGGAGTTGGAACGAAATCAGCTTCCAAAATATTAGTGCCTCAAGTAGTTTATATATTCACGCGTATTGGCTGAAGACAATTTAATCAGTTCTGATTTTTTCATTTAGTTTATATAGTGTTTATTGACTGGAAGAACTCGAATTCTTACACAAAGAGAATATATTTTTTTATAAATTTGTATTATGCAAAACAATGTTAATCATGAAATAATATATCTTAATAAAGTTGTTAAACGCCACAGATTATTTTGGAGTCTAAAGACAGTTTGGTACGTTTTAGACAATCTGTGATGTCATTAGAGGACAACAATGTTGTTTTAAACAGAAAATTTGTTCAACATTCATGTGCCGTGTGCGTGTTGACTAATTTGCTTTTTTGGAATCAGAACTGGATCTACCTAATGGAAAATTTAGATGTTATGAAGCAAGGTGTTTGAATCGAATTAAAAATACCATCTAGGAAATTATTAAAAGTACAATATGAAGTGTTTACACGTATTTAGGCCAGTGCCAGATTATTGGTGACGAACATTTTGAATAGCATTAAAATTTCTGTCAAAAGTAAAGTCGTATTTGCTCAAGAAGCATAAGGGTTTTTTTTGTTAAAACAAAGAGTAGTAATTTAAAAAACAGTATGAGTACACTACACTTCAAATACAAAAAAATATAAAAATTTTACATCAATTAATGTCTTTCCAAAAAATAAGGTTAATTAAGGTGTTTTAGAGTTTTATAAGAAATCATTTAATATAAATGATAATAATGAAAATTCTGCAAAAATTTTTCACCACATTTTACACTGATGTTAAATTTAAAGTAAATTGGTTATGCTAGTTAAGTTTCTTGTAAAAAATTGAAAGGAGTGGTAAGAGAAAATACCACTATCAAAAAGAAACACGTGCTAAGGGTGGCAGATTTTTCCGATCGATTCTCAATCAATTCAGTACTGAAATTAGGGTAGTTTTGATTTTAGGGTTTCTGTTTTATTAAAGTCTTGCTTAAAGAAGGGAATCGACACATTTTGAATATTTTGGAAAAACGGTGGAGCTTTCCGAAAGCTCCAGAAGAATATACATAGCTCCATGATCAGTGAGCAACTTTTAATCATCAGATGATTGAAATTAACCTAGTTAGTTTGATTTATCTCCTGTAGATGCCAATTTGATTGGCAAAATGTTCGCCATGTGGCGTATTTCGGTGTTTCTGGTTTATGGTCTTTCTTGGAATAACCGGGACCGGTGGTGTAAAGCATCATTATTCAACCTTACATCCTTTTACCACATATTAACGATTCCAAATAAATGAAATACTTTAATAAAATACATTTAGACACGTTAGCACTATATAAATAGGAACTAAGGAGCTTTTAAATGAAAACAATCACAATCGATTGAATGGTGTTTGTGGAAAACAGATCTCCTATGTTTACATCTTCAAGAAACTATGAAAAAATCAGCACGTCTTCGGTGAAACATTTCTCATACTTGAAGGAAGCTGATTTCCTTCTTCGACCTCATGCACAAACTTCGTACATTACCACCATAAGTTTCATTATTGTCACTACAGAAGTGCCTCGTCGCCGAATCGTCATATCGTTTGGCAGCGGAACAAAAGCGCGGCGGCCGTCAGAAGGGCCGTAACTTTCGACGACCGGTAGCAGGAAGACGAGGTGGCGGACTCGTCGACCGGACCGTCATTGCTGTCGATGAAGTTCGCCCTCGACGGGGTCTCCGCGGTGGAATAGGGCGAGGATCGCGATCTCTCCACCACGCTGTTGGATATCTCCTCGTCCTCCCGGTCCCTCTCGGCGGACCCAAACTGCTCGTTATAGTCCTCCTCGTCCATAGATAAGCTGTATACGCGCGTGGGGCCCGGTATTTCTGAAAATATATCGTGCCTTTACTTGTTTGTTGCCATAATACGAGTTGATGCATATCTCCAACAAATGCGAAGGAGTGATGATAAAGGGGGGCCCTTTTTACAATGCCGCGCCACGGAACGGGGGCGGCCGTGATGAATCGGGCAAACCGGCTTTGTTTTATATTCGCGCAAAGGGCCGCCGTCTTCGAATTTGTGGTCCCGCACAGTTTTTCCAACTAATCGAGTTTGTTCGAAGGGGTTTGAAGACTCCGTTTTCTCTAAACGTTAGCAAGGAATGTGTGGGAATAGAAACATGATCTGACTTTTCAGATATTATACCTTCTTTGATATTAGAGATAATACATGTACGGGGTGGGTTTATTTTGGTGGATGTTAGAATGATTGTTGCCTATAGAAAGTTAGAGGATAAACCAATTATAATTTAGAAGAATTCTATAGCTGCTAAAACACCACAGATATTATGATTTTTTAATATTTTCTTAAAAAATCTTGTACTTTCCATTAAAAAAATCGTAGCGTTGTGGAAAAAAAAATTAAACCGGATTTGGTTTCTGGCTGACTTAGTAAAGTCGCTGAGGATTATCAGCAGTGAATATGAAAGTTGTATAAAGTGTAATAAGTGTGTGGCGATTTTTTAAAAATTTTTTAAAAACATTTTCCTTTTTTATAAAAAAAATCTCAGTTTTCGTAAAAAAAATATTAGATCATTTCTGTCTCCAGCATGACTTAGTACATACTTTGTGGGTTATATATTGTGAATATAAAGATTGTATATATCTTACTAAGGGTGGGGTGATTCTTTAAAGTTCTTCTCTCTAAAGATCGTGTACTTTTTTCATTAAAAAAATTGAAGCGTTTGTGAAAAAATTATTGGTGCAATTTTGTTTTCAGAATGACTTAGCAAAGTCCCTGGGGGTTATGTCTTATAAATATCAAGGTTGTGTAAAGAATACTAAGGGTGTGGTAACTTTTAAAAGTTCTCTTCTCTCAAAATCCTGTACTTTTTCATAAACAAATATTGCAGCTATTGTACACAAAGAAATAAGCCGGATTTACTTTGAGGATGACTTTCTATGTTTCTGAGGGTAATTTTTGTGAATATTAAGACTACACAACGCCTACTAAGTGTGTGGTGATTTATGTTAATTTTCTTCTTTAAAAATCTATCACTATTTGGTAGTTTTTTGCGCATCCTTTTATGGACATGAAATATCGCGTTGGAATAAGACACGAATAAGAACAGGGAGACGAAAAAAACGTTCACCGCTTAACAGTCTTAATACAGGTAGTCTAAACAGACCCAACCCTCACTCTCCATATAAGTTTTTACGACGGGCCTCTATGATCTAATAAATTCGAGCAGAAAACAATGCGGCATTGTTTCTCGTTTATTGGACCATAAAAACTCGGCTCGCGTTTGCGGAGACCTCAAAAGAAACTTTTAAAAGACTACGGCGGTCAGGGATGAGGCCAGGAATGCCCCCGAACTTACCATAGAGACGGATATTGCTTTCCACCTCTCCCAGGGAGTTCTTCGCTATACACCGATACGAGCCGGCGTCCTCTTTCTGTAAGTTCCGGACGATAACGGTCATCCTTACGTGGAACAGGGATTTGCCGATCATCTCGACGTCGTATTTGGCGCTCGAGATCACCATTTCACCTGTAAACGATAGGGCAGATTAGGGGGGATTGTTGTTTGCCTTGTGGGGTTGTCAAAGTGTTAGACTGGACTGGGGAGGTTTTCGCTCATCGTCGTTAGTAAATAACGCGAAACAAGTTTTTGCATCGTTAGTAAATAAAGGGTCTTTCAATAAGGACGCTCCATTTTTCAGTGTAAATAAAACAAGTTGTGTGTGAGATACTCGCTCAATTTTTCTTCTATTTGAATCATATTTTATGGCATTAAGTATGGAATATAATGTCGTTCAAATGTCCATCATGGCTTTGCTTGGTAGTATATACTGGAAAGGTGAAATTTTTGATGACTTTGTCGCATACATCTAGCTGAATTTGCCGGATGACGTTCATTATGTTGACTTTGAGGCCATCAATTGTTTGTGGTTTACTTGCATAGATCTGTGATTTAAGATAACCTTAGGAAGAAGTCTAAAGGTGTTAAATCGCACGATCTCGGTGGCCAGTTCACGAAACCGCTGCTCGAGATAACGATGCCCTCAAATCGCTCGTGCAGAATGTCCATTGTGGCATGCGCTGTGTGGCACGTAGCGCCGTCCTGTTCGAACCACATGCCGTCGATATTCATATCATCATTTAGACCACAAGAAGTTCCTTATCATCGATCCGTAGCATTCGCTGTTTACGGTTATGGCAATGCCAGTTTCGTTCTGGAAGACGTACGGACCAATGATTCCGCCAGACCAAAATCCGCTAGACCAAAATCCGCACCAAACAGTGACTTTATCGGGATGCATTTGATGCAGGTGTATCTCGTGTGGATTGATATAGTCCCAAATTCGAAAATTTTGCTTGTTCACATATCCATTCATCCAAAAATGGACCTCGTCGCTAAAGATGATTTTTTGGCGAAATTTGGGTCAATTTACAACTACTCCAGAACACAATTAGCGATCACGCGGTGTTGTCTATGGTCGTTTACCTTAAGTTCCTGGGTCAATTGGATTTTATATGAGTGCGGAGCCAAGTCCCGATGCAAAATTCGCCAAGCTGAAGTCGCACAAAGGCCAAGTTCTTGTGAACGACGAGAAATTGACTGCCTCGAGTTTTCCCGTACACTCTCACGCATGGCAGCGATGTTTTCAGAAGACCTTGCGTTTCGGTGGCGTACGGGTGTTGGCTGATTATTTATCAAACCGGTTGACACGAATGTGGCCACCAATCGTCGAATAGTCGACTCGGCGGAACGTTTGTGGCGAGGATAAAAATCACGTAATACGTGGAAAGTTTCTCGAACGGAGCACTGATTCTAAGAATAAAATTTAATTATTTGCACACGTTGTTGAATCCTATAATCTTCCACGGTGATTTGCCATACACTACTAAATAATTCACAACTTGACAGACGTTGCTTTAAGAACATGGCCGCTATAACTTAATAAATTTCAAGCGTCCCTATTGAAAGACCCTGTAATAGTCGAAATAATTTTTATATTATAAAATATTTTTTGTCAATGAAAGAGACATGGAAAAGAGCTGTAATTCTCAACGTAGCAATAAAACAGAACACCAGTCTTTCACATGCGTATCGCCAACCAAGTTGGCATCATCAGGAGGTGATTAATACTGGTTTAATAATTTACTCGGTGTTCATGCAAAAGTGGTCTTTTGGCTTTGTTTTTATTGAAAAAGACACTTAAGCAAAGTGTCTACGATTGTTTAGAAAAACAAATAGGATCAAAACTAAATTTAGTGACATATTTCAATAAACTGTACAGGGTGGTTTAAATTCGATGAGAGTTTAGAGAGAGAGGGGTTTTCTCGAAAACTATAAATGATACAGGAAAAGTGATGTTACACACAGACACACTCAGCCGACTGATGTGGGAATTGAACCCACGCCCGGATTACTTCGAGACGGATATCTAGTCTAACTCCAAGCGATTGGCACCGTTACCCCGGATCAATTCAGGGAGCTTGAAAGGTAATTATGGGGCAATTTACCCTCGGAATATCTGGCCATACTACCATATATGGCAGTCCGTATTCGAACCGGAATTCGATTAGTCTTCGTGAAAAAAAAACCATTTACCGAATACATTTTCCAGAGCTTCAGTCATTTCCAGATTTTTTGAAATAAATACTTTTTAATTCAATTACGATCATATTTCTAAACTTACAATGTTTCCTAGAATATACTCATTTGCTGAACAAAACATCCTCGCTTAGCAAAAGGACGATACAAATTGCATTTATGTTTAAATCACCAAATAAATAATTGATAATATCCGTTCAACGTTTGTTCCAATTGGAAATTCATTCGATGGGTAAACTGAAGTATTGGATGAGTATTTAAATACGCGTTTTAACTATAAACTAACAAACAGGTAAACAGTATTATTGCAATTACCGTTAATTAAAGCAGAACAGGCATTTTAAATGGATTGCACGTCTATGGAAATAAATAGTTTTTTTGTTTGATATATTAAAAATGTCACCTCCGTTGGTGGGTACAGGGATGTAAATCTCATCAAACGGTGTAATTACGTTATAAGTATCGGCATTTGATGTTTACTTATATACCATATTGTGCTATATAATTCCTGAGTGCACTCTTCTGTTGATGTTAAAGTATCTTCGTTATTCCTCCATTATAATATTCCCGTATTATTTATAATTAGGACTATAACTAGAATGACGTCTTTTATCAAATATGTACACATATTTATTAAGGACATTTCCTACGCAAGGATTTCTTTTTAAAAATGATAATGATCTTTATGACATTCTGTAATTGGACCCGTCTGTATGTAATTTATTGAAGTTTATGGTTAATGTGGGAGGCATGTAAAAGTTGCCTACAGTCGACGTAGAAAATTAGTACAATTATTCGAGTATACAGTGCTTTCATTTCAAAATTATCCACATCCATTATTTCGTTTTGCAAGGAAAATTATCTCCAGACAAAAACGAAGTAAATTTATAGATCGAACTGATTAATAATCGATACGTTGCTCATGTCCGTTTCTATAGTAACGACAGTGCCACCATATGTTACACAGAGACCTGTTATGGGTTTGTTTTCATCTCGTTGGTACTTTTCACTGTTTATATGGTTTTGCGGATTACGTCCTGGGTTTGAATTTTTGCGTTTTTATTTGTGTGGTAATGTAAACATTAATAAGCCACGACTCAAAAAATCCAGACCATAATTACTGCAAACCTGGATCGATAGTGAATTAATTATTAAATCATCTAAAAAAATTAATGTAACAAGACATGTCAAAAGTCATGCTAAGTCTAGCGGTCACCATAACGATAACTGTGTTTTTCTATGACTTCACGATAGCCTTTTTGGCAAGCGAGATTCCGTTACATAAACTGACGAACTCCACACTATGCCAGTTTCTAGAAAAAAATAGATGAACCGAAAACTCCCCAATCCAACTACACTAAGAGACAGATATGTTGACCAGATATACAAAGACGTATTGCAAAACATTCGCAACCACGTTGGAGAAAATGTGATGCACTTCATTACAGATGTACTTACTGACGTATGCGCAGGTCAACAACTTTTTTAATTTCTGCATTAAAACTTAACAGTGACAGTTCACAGAAAGTACGCCTGCTGCGGCTCACAGTACAGGCATTTTAGTTACGAGTTTAATGAAAATAGGGTGGTCCAACCATAATACACGATGTTAATTGTGAGTCACACCTTAACGTCAAGTTTTTTGCCCAACTTAAATTCACATTTCTTTGTTTCAGTGCTTGACAAATTCGACCATGGAGAGGTACATAATTGAGCAGCGCGTTAAGATTGTTGAAGCCTTTTACGAAAATGGACGTTCAAATCAAAATGGATTTCGTGCACTTCGTGATTTCTTTGGTCAGCATAATCGATCAAATGTGTCCACAATCGGGAGAATTGTGCGCAAATTTCAGCAAACCAGGTCTGTAGGAAATGTGAAAACACCTGTGCATGCTCGCCCAGTTCGTCCTGCGGAAAACATCGCTGTTGTTCGCGATAGTGTAGCAGAAGAGCCGCCAACCTCGACTCGTCGTCGTGCCCAACAACTGAACACCTCACGAACATCATTGATGCGAATTTTGAATAAAGATTTGAATTTACACGCTTACAAGGTTCAATTGACCCAAGAGCTGAAGCCTACTGACCATTTCAAGCGTCGTCAATACGCCGAATGGTTGGTTGAACAGACAGAAGTGAATGGTGACTTTACAAAGAAAATCATCTTCAGCGACGAGGCACACTTTCACCTCAGTGGATTCGTTAACAAGCATAATTGCCGCATTTGGGCAAATGAGAATCCGCGAGTGATTGTTGAAAAGCCGATGCATCCACAAAGAGTGACTGTTTGGTGCGGTTTATGGGCTGGCGGCGTCATCGGGCCGTACTTCTTCGAAAATGAGGTCGGCCAAGTAGTTACCGTGAATGGTGTTCGCTATCGCGAGATGATAACGGACTTATTGTGGCTAAAAATTGAGGATATGGACCTGGACGATATGTGGTTCCAACAGGATGGTGCCACTTGCCACACAGCCAACGAAACAATGGCACTTTTGCGTGAGAAATTCAATGGCCGTGTTATCTCACGTCGTGGCGATGTTAATTGGCCGCCACGATCATGTGATTTGATACCGTTGGACTTCTTTCTTTGGGGATATTTAAAAGAAAAAGTGTACGTCAATAAGCCAAGAACAATTCAAGAGCTAAAGGATGAGATAATTCGGCACATGGGCACATTAACGACATTGAACCTCAATTATGTCTCAGAGTCATTGAAAATATTGACCATCGGATAGAGGTATGCCACCGAAGCCGTGGTGAGCATTTGGCCGATATTTTGTTTCACACATAATTGCCATAGATCCTTCTATCATAATAAAAAACATTAAGATAATTTTCTGAAAACTTTTTGTTTTATTTACAATTAACATCGTGCGATTTTGTTGGACCACCTTTGTTTTCTGGCCCACCGTAATCGATTGATTTTCTGTCGTTTATTTAATAACGGCTATTCTTTTGCCTTAAGGAGATCCTATTAAATCAATCTTGTAGAATTTGTATCCTATTTTCTTTATTGAGCGATTAGTTGTGGACACAGAAATATTTTTTCCAATGGCTTGCCCATAGTACCATAATTTCTTTTGCACTGGATCGTCGGTTTGTTGTTACAATCCTCTTCAGAGCATGTTGATTTAAGCGTGAAATTTGGGATGGTCAACCAGTTGTCTTTCTTTGGGCTGTAGATCCAGTTTTTTATACAAGCTGATAATGTCTTGCACTGTAGATGTAGGCAGCGAATATGTAGCAGATATTTTCCGGGTCGAAATTCCCTGTTTATGAGCTTTAACAATTGATTTTCGCATATTGTCACTTAATGCCACGCCGCATGCCATTTTCTTAGAAAATGCGTTTTTGCAGACGCGTCCAAAACATACATTATAATATCTGTTTCATTTTGACAATAATTGAGGTTATATTTTGTTTTAAAACGCTACAAACGTTTATGCATTTCAACAACTGGCCGAACTATTCTGGACCGAGAATCTTATTGTTTTTTATTAACAAACTTGTTGTTGTTACATCATACCGTAGTAATATTTCATCTTATTTATGTTAAAAGTATATACTTTGTTTCTATTATCAATATTTTTCTTTAATAAAATAGTTTCAGTTATTACTTCTATTTAAATATATTAGTTCTAAATTTTGCCTGGCCGAACAATTATGAGCCTGAGCTCGTATGTGTGCAAAAATATACGGCGACAATGCCTCAATGGCTCCTCAAGAAAATGATAATTGTGAAACTTCAGAGAATATTTTCAGCCCTTTAAACAGTTTTGATGCCATTAAGAAAAAACAGTTTCGTATATCTCTCAATGTGCGTTATTTATTTTTTTAATTCGACATGATTCGTCTGTAGAACCCATTTGGAGTGCAGAACTAATTTTCCGCCGTCATCGTATCGTTGAATGGTCGAATTGGGCCTATACGGCTACGATGAAACGAATAATCGTAACCGCCCATTTAGTCGATTTCCACAATAAAAGGCCCTTAGCGGCACAAGAAACAATTTAAATATTAATTAAGACGTTTCACTTCGGCGACACAAACTCGTTAGCGAAAATTCGGAACACGTCATTAGAGACTCGTGTTTCGTTTTAAAATTAAATTTCCCCGGCATAATACAACAACCTAATTGTATTTTCTCATACTCGAAGTTTTCGAAACGGGACCGACTGAATAATAAACACTATCGGGATGCAATTTAAAATAATGCCCCGTCGAATTGTTAATTGGCGGATTTATTTTTTTCAATTTCCTTATCGCACGCGGAATTTACATTCTAACAGGCTATTGAATGCCTTTTTGCGAGAGGAACACGCCATAATTGAATTTTTCACTCAAAGGCCGTTGTTTAAAGCACTTAAAACGTATACGCGTCGTATGGACCACTGTAACACTGAATATTCCTTTCTGTGACTATTTAGGTAGAAGAGACGTTGAAAGCTATTAATACAATTCCAAAAAACAAAAAGAAATCGATTAAAAGTATTTACATTTTAATAGATTAGGTATTTAATGCGCTGAGGATAGGAGGAATTAACATTAGATATTATTAAGTAGAGTGTTAAAGAGAGTCCTAAAATAAGTCCCATCATTGCTAGCAGAGGCGTGCGGCGTGTCGAGAGATTTTTATGTGCGGAAGCGCCCCGTCAATGTTTTAAATTTAATGTTTTACGGCTGTTAGTGTGGCCATCTTGAATTGATGGAATGAAGGACAAAATTTTGAGAAACATCTTTCAATTATGTACGAGTATGTATGTTTTTTATACATTTTTATAAAGGGTGTCCAAAAAGGGTAGAGTGTATTTGTAGATTCAATAAAAAAAAATTAGAAGTCAGAAAAAATACATTTTTTTCTGACTTCTGATTTACAAGAAGTGAGAGTTTGCGAATTGATTGAGAAGGATTCTCACGCACTGAAACTCTCACTTCTTCAATCGCTTGTGGGGTTCGAACAGAGCACGGGCGACCTGGATTGCGAATTTTTACAGTCGAACCGGTATTCTCAAACATTCGAATCCATTTTCTGATCTTACACCTCTTGATTATTTCTTATGGGGATGCCTTAAAGAGAAAGTGTATGTAAACAAACCACGAACTTTAGTGCAATTAAAGCACAACATTCGCACCGAAATGGCCGCCGTTTCCAGAAACCTTGTCTAAAAATTAACAAAAAAATTTATTTTTTCTGACTTCTAGTTTTTTTTTATTGAATCTACAAATACCCCCTACCCTTTCTGGACACCCGTTACAATAAACGTTTTCTCGAGAAAAAATCGGAAAAAATCCATGTGGACAAATTCAAAGATGCTTTTATATTTGCGCTCAATTTAAAGAGACTCTATATAGGTATGAATTTCGAATTTGTTACATTGAATTTGCTGTTCTAAAAGAAATTTCACCTTTACGAGAAAACTGGTAGTTTTTGGTTGGAATGAAGATTGCTATCGTATTCAGAGGGTCAGTTTACATCGTATTTAATGTAATTTGCGTTGATTTTGAAACTTTCATATTTGTTTCAAAATTCCCTTACTATATTCAGCGATTTTTTTTTCACAAAAAACTTTTTTCCGAAAAAAAATCTGAAAAAATTTTATGGCCTTACGAAGGATGGACAAATACAACGTTGTCTTCACATTTGTCCTAAATCCAAAGGTACTCTAGGTAGGTATGAATTTCGAATTTGTTACATTGAATCTGGTGTTCTAGAAGAAATTTCACTTTTACGAGAAAACTGGCAGCGTTTAATTGAAATGAAGATTGCTATCGTATTTAGGAGACTGGCTTGTGTCGCATTCAGTGTAATTTGCATTCATTTTGAGACTTCGTATTTTTTACAAAATTCCCTAACTACAGTCCATCGACGTTTTTCCGCAAAAAACATTTTTGCGAAAAAAGTCTGAAAAAATTCATGTGGACTTATGAAGGATGAACAAATTCAAAGATGTCTTCGGATTTACCTTAAATCCAAAGATACTGTAGGTGGGTATGAATTTCGAATTTGTTATATTGAATCTGCAGTTCTAAAAATATCACTGTTACTAGACTGGCAGTTCTTTGATGAAATGGAGATTGTTGTCATATCGAGGAGGTCGGTTTACGTCATATTCAATATAATTTGTATTCATTGTGAGACTTTCGTATTTTTTACAAAATTACTTAATTACAGTCCATCTACTTTTTTCCGCAAAAAATATTTTCGCGAAAAAAAAATCTGAAAAAATTCATGTGGGCTTATGAAGAACCAACAAATTCAAAGATATCTTCAGGTTTACCTTAAATCCAAAGATACCCTAGGTAGGCATGTATTTCGAATTTGTTATATTGAATCTGCAGTTCTAAAAAGAAGTCACTTTTACTAGAAAAGTGGCAGATTTTTTGTTGAAATGGAGATTGCTATCGTATTCAGAAGGTCGATTTACGTCGTATTCAATATAATTTGCATTGACTTTGAGACTTGCTGGGGTTGGTCAACTTGTTTTGGTGTTTCGCTGATTATGCTGTCAGCTTCTTCAGAAGGTTTCAAAGACTATTGTAATCAATGTAGTCGTCTTCTGTTCCTTGTATACCTAGGTTCTGCTTTACTTGGTTAATCAACAGTTATGATCGAGTGACTGATCACCGACTGCGCCTGAGTGCTCACCATGCTCACTGATCATTCTTGAGTGACTACTTTCGTCACTGACAATCGTTCTAGGGTTCCACTCACTGACCGTGCTTGATTGCACGTGTGTCCGTGGTAAACTGAAACTCCAGGTGTTGCTCAGTCTGTATTAGTCCTCTTCATTGAACTGTTTCTGTTTTTCATGATTTCGATCGATTCTTTGATAATGCTTTGGTAACATCTTAAATCAGAGAATCCGTCAGGAGCAAAACGATCACTCGAAAACAGTCAGAAAGGACAGTGGGCAAAGTAGGGCGGCGAGTAAGTAACGCAATTATCCGAACATAATTGTTGATTAACTAGATAACAACAGTAGTTGGAAACCATCTGGAGGAACTGACAACATGATCAGTATAACCTTTCAAGTAAAAAAAGAAATACACTTGATGATAAATAATACTTAAAGTTACTTTGATTGAGAGCATAATGGTTTAATCGCCAATAGCATTTAATGATTTCTTATACCTCTTGATAGTACCCTGCAGTGTTTGACTCTAAGTAAAATTGATGTAATTCAGACAGAAACAGTACAGACCAAGACATTTTGAGGTGTTGTAAGAGAAAGGTCTGCAAAGATCAAGATTAGAAACCAACGAGAAGAAGTATGTAAGGAACGGAAAACTGCGGAAGTGATAAGTCAGCATGAACTCTCCTAGCATATATTCCATCTCTGATATTCAATTTTAACTCCTCAAAGACTAGGGCTTAAAAAACGGCGACAGAATGTTTAACGTCGCGTCGCCCAAAACGCACGTGTCTTCGCAACCTCCTAAACATTCATGTTATTATGTAAATCCAGAACGGCCTACACGCGCAAACTTCGCATAACAGCGAGATCCGATATTCGTACATTAACCCAAATGATTACTCTGCTACCCCGAGCACCCTCGACCGCCCCGGCGCTCCCCCGATAATATCGGCTCCGCAAACTTCGGATCGCAAGCCGTCCGGTCATATCGCCCGTTAAAACTATTAGTTATAGGACGTGACGCATTAAGAATTAACAGGAAGGATCGGAATTAAGTATGGGATTCATTAATCATGTGCAGGAAGAACCGCTCATGCGAGGCAAAGTAGAGTTTGATTATCAGCTAATAACAGCCACTCCTTCGGACGGAGTCAGGATCCATCGAGGCCCCCGTCCTTATCGTTAGGGTCGTACGCTCTTTAATGAATTGACCCTCGAAATGTCTACAGGTAGCGCGGGGGAGATAGCAGTTGGTGAATTAACAGTAAGGGAGTGGAGAGTGTTGAGATTGTGTGGTTTATTTTAAAGGAATAGTTACAGAATATAAGAGTGTTTTTTAGGGGATATTTTTTATAAATATCGCATACGTTAGTTTTCTATTCTGTTTTTCTCCTAGTCCAATTCTCTGAATATTGTATATTTTTATTACTTTTCCGCACTTCACTATACGTGGAAAAGTAATGTAATCGTGTAAAGAGAAATTGAAAAAATAACATTTTTTCAATTTCGGCTTATTTTTCGGGTTTTTCGGCCTAAAAACAAAAAAAAAATGGTTTTTAAAAATGTTTTGCTGTGTGTGTGTGTCGTTGTCGTCGGCATTTATTCTTCAGTTTCAACTGATTCTGATTAGGGACGCCTACCAGACGACATCTATATATTGATTTTGAGGTGAATAGGATACACCCCACTCTGTCCATGGGTCATAAGAAAGCTCGATGCTGGACTATTTGAAAAAAGTAAAACTGTCGCATAAAACACATATTCTGCATTTATGTGTTGGTTTATTTTTTTCGGCCACTCAATTTCGAGATAGAGATGTTTTACGTGAGGAAAAGTCCGTTTTAAGGTTTTAAAACTGTTTATTCTGTATTTGTCGGTATCTATTCTACGTTTTATTCCTTGGTTAATCACTTGTTGGAATAGTTTAGTTCAGTTATTCGTCGGCTCGTTTAATTAGTTGATACGTGGATAGCGTTAAGTAAAGATGGTCGGTGATTTGGTCGAATATTTTAGTACAATTTGACTGTACTTTAGGTTGTTGGGTTTCATAATATAAGATTTGCGACTGAAGTTTCTTCGTTGGGGTTGTGACATTTCCTATCGACTTTGTGTTGAATTCTTAACCTCTAAGTTTTTAATTGTTTCTGCAAATTAATATTTAATATATCTCCTTTTATCATTAGAACGTGTATCTAATCTCCCAGATGGTTGAGAATATGGAGTACTTTTAGCCACCCCATATCTAGAGTAAACAGATTAAATTTTGAAAGTTTTTTCTCATTGTACTGAAATTTTCAGGGCTCTTTTCTTTTTTCTTCTCCCTTCTTTTTCACGTCTGTTTTTGTGGTACCTAGTTTCGTCGTCCGAGTGTTCTCGATTATTCCACCAGAGCTAGGAACACGATTCGAGAGGATTGCACCTTTCCTGCCGGATACTTTATTTTGGGGAGAGCATATACCGGAGGCAGAAAAGTTTTTACCCACCAACATCACAGGACAGAATTTAGCTGCTACCTTGTGCCACCTTGTCTACTACAGATAAGATCTTTATTATTTTCCTTACCTGATTAATTACTCTGTTATTTTTTTTTTAACAAAATAAACACTATTACTATTCATTTCATCGCTATTTGCCAAATAAAAAACTCTTTTATCTTGGCGATAAACGGAACAGTCTACCTGAGCCTAGCCTTAAAAACAAGCCATGGTATGTTTGAGATTTTTTTATTTGGCAAATAGCGATCAAGTAAACTATACTTGTATTTTTATATTTCTCTATTGCTTTCATATTTTTTTTTTGTAAGCAGACGATTGTATAAGTAAATATATGATTTTGGTTTTCATGGATGATCATGGATGATTATCAATCACTGAATATTTGTATTTAATTCGTTTTAGTTCAGTTTAATTACGAAACCGATGAAAAAATAAACTGTACCTATCAGTATGTAGAGGGTAAGGTTATAGCATAGCTACTATAGCACTCTACAGCATCCACTAAGTCCTTCAGAACCGCTATAACATTCTCTCGTTACTCGTCATCGTCGACCAAATCACAGCCTCAAATCTTGTCGTCGATCACCAAAACAGTAATTTGTTTCAGCCCTCAAAAATGGCATTCATGGCGAGGAAAAAATTTGCACTCGCTCGCGGAAAACGTAGACGAAAACTAAAACATAGACGAAGACCAAAGCGTGGCTGTAAACCAGAAACGTAGATGTAAACCAAAACGTGGATGTTAACCAAAAACGTCTGAAATATTAATAAAAAACACATGTTGCCTAATCAACAATAGTCTGTCGAGTAACAAAACCAAACCGCTTACCTTCAATGACGTTTCCTAACACGCGGAGATGTTTAAAAAGCCAATGAATAACTATCCGGATAACATCGTTAAACTAAAAGGTACTAGTCTATTAAATCCATAAAGGCTTCTCTTATTTAGGGGCATTATAGGGAGATTCATAATGCACCAAATATTCTCAGCCTTCCAAATGTTGGGCGGAAATTGTAACAATCTAGTTACGATCTTGTAGTTTGGCCAGTTTATTTTGAATTACTTGACAGTTACCAAGATGGCTTAAAAAAATCTGTAAGTGTTTAGTAACATGTCCAACGATAAGGCCGATAGCGTTTTGTTATCTTCAATCTTAATTTGGGATTACAGCTCTACAAGAATAAGAACAAGTCTCCAAGTCTTTGGTTTTCGCCTCTGGACTTGGAAAAGTAGATGCGTTCCAAATTTGATAGTATTCTTTGCTAGGCGACTTCGAATTAGTTTCTGAACGTATCTTTTTCTTCATCCCTACGATATCGGACCGTTCGCGAAGTACGTAGTAAATAGCCTGGTCTTTACTCAGTTGAAATGAGACCTTTGGAGAGTGAATATCGATGAATGTATATTGAATGTGAATGTACATAGAGTTCGATCTGGCCGCGTGTAGTGCATCCATTTCTCTACGAATGCTGCCTCATTCTCTCTTCTACGCCTAGAGAATTTCACACTTTTCAATTCTCAATGAGCAGTACTTAAAAGTTGCCTGCAATTCTTTATTAAAGGTGTGCGCCGGATATCATTCATCGATCCTCAAGAGGTGTTAGTAATGGTCTTCAATTCCGTCAGTTAAATTTTCTGGTGTGAACTAGTAAAATAGTAATCTAAGAAAAGTCATAGGTAGAAGAAATTGTAGGTACATATGAGATAATTTAAAAAAATAGTAAATTTCATCTAAATTTGGTATAAAATGGAAACACTGTAATTTACAATTTGTATAATAGATCTTTGCGTGTGTATCAATTTAGTGACGACGCACGGTTTACATGTTACACCACGCGCAATTGTTACTAATATGCCACAATTACCAGCGCGTATGTCTAGCGAGATATGTTTCAATGAACTATGTACGGCATACACAGTTAATAATTTGCCGAACTAAATGAAATTATGAAGTCACGTCTTAGCATTATTGTATAATTTGATTCACTGGCGTGTCCATATTTCTGCAAAATTTATTTCATTTTTGTTTCATTTATTTTGATTTGTGTTGAATTTATTTCATTTATTTTGATGGAAATATCATTTCTATTGAATGCTTTTGTGGAGAATCTTTTCATTACTCTGTCATAGGTTGACGGATTTATATTGTACTAACTGTTGTCTTAAAATATGTTTTCGGTACGACACTGTTCAGAAATGTCAGTTGATTGATTCATACGATTGTTGCTTATGACGCACACGCGAAGAATCATTATAAAAACCATAGGTCAAACATTTTATTGAACCAATTTGGAAAAATGACCATGACATTAGCTGTAAGATAAGATTTCAATCGAAGATAACCGGGTGCGTATGAAACCATGCAAGTCAAATCACCCTCATAGGTGTTACATCCCGTACATCCCTATTGTATGCACGACCCCTAAATCCAATTTTTTTCGCAGAATTAATGGTAATGGACTCGCTAATCGCTTCCTCTCATCGGATGTTCGCATTAATTCAATAATTTTTCGTAATTGATCTCTTGTTAGATTTCGATGACAGGATTTATGAGTTCTTCTCAAGAAGTCATTTATCACGGGTGTATCTTATCCATCGAGTTTTTAATAGCCGTTCATTTTATTCGATTTGCATTTCTTTTATAACTAATGATACACCATTATGAAGGATTCGTCGAATCTGACTGCCAAGCGGCGAAAGGCAATAATTAATGTAGCGAGGCGGGAGGTTAAGAATCTGCGAGGGTGGGCGGAGATTTTTTAAAAGCTGTCCGTATTTCGATATTTTAAGAGCTGTATTATCCTGTGGATAATATTTTTACTTTTCCGCATTCAACTATACCAGAGCGGAGAAGTAATGTAATCGTGTAAAAAAATCGCCTAAAAACCAAAAAAGAAAATGGTTCTTAAACAATTTTGTGTGTGTGCGTCGTTGTCGTCGGCATTAAAATTTCTTATTAGCACGATAACTCAACTAAATCGTGTCGGATCAATCGGGTTTTAATTGATTCTGATCGAGGACATCTCCCAGACGACACCTATTGATTTTGAGGTGGATAGAACACATTCTACCATGTTATGAATAGATTATGAGAAAGCACAATGGTGGACTATTTGAGAATTTTTTTTTGTTAGCGCGATCACTCAATTAAATCGTGTCGGATCGATCGGGTTTCGACTGATTCTCATTAGGGACACCTACCAGACGACATCTATTGATTTTGAGGTGGATAGGACACATCTCACCCCTTCTATGGGTCACGAGAAATCACGATGGTGAACTATTTGAGAAAAATAGAAAAAGAAACTGTCGCATAAAACACATTCTGCATTTCTGTGTTAGTTTATTTTATATTTCTACGGCCACTCAATTTATAAGATGTCTAATAACTCTACTATAAGATGTTCGAGAATATTTAAATATAGAAGGGCAGTTTCATAGTCCTGGGATAGAAGATTAACGGTAAACATTTTTAAACAGCTGAATTTTTTATTATTTCATGTCCATAACACATTTCAAAACTTTAAACGCGCTTTTCTCGAAACATGATTTTTCAAAGCGGCACGCAGCATAACTCCAACAATTTTCATTCTTTCCATGCAAACTTTTAACAATACTTTTAAAATAATATTACGAAGTGAAATACATACGAAATAAGTTAATTTACAAATTATTTATCAACAAATGATTGCCCTTTTTTGTTGAAAACTTAACGTTTTTTATTTAGATAATCGCTAATTACACAAAGATTAATATCTTCAAAATCCTCTGAGTGTTTCATCAGCTATAAACATTGTAGATTAAGTGATTTTTTTTCCAGATTGAAATTACAGTGTTACAATGCATGCGGCAGAGCGCCTTAAGTTCGACATGTCTCGCGAGAATGACACAATGGTGTTACCCCTTGATTTGTATAAGGAATAGGTGCTTGTATTGATGACTTGAAGAGGTAAACATCCAACGAAGTCATCTCAGTGAAGTTGTTAAATTAGATGTATGGATGAGGACCAAATATATTTCCTTGTGGCGCACCCGAATAGATTTGAAAACAGTCGGACCTTTTTCCATTAACGTTTGTTAAGAATTGTCTTTGGTTCAGATACGATTTTAGTAAATTAAAATACTTGTTGTGTAGATTCCTTTTGATTTTGAATAGTAGGTCTGGATTGGCATCTAGACCTGCTTGTCAGACTGCCTGAAATACTTTGTCAAAAACCCTGGCTTACGTGTATCGATACTGCGACACAATACTGGTCATTTTTTACTGATTTTTTGATGTCGTCTACAATTCTGTGACTCTGTTGAATGGTGGATTATAACGGGCGAATTTAAAATTTAGGACTATTTAGGAAACACTGCAAAACAAAAAAAAATCTTGTGGTCATTTCCATTTTGAATTTGAATTTATAATGTGGAATGTCTAATTGTAGGCTAGAATTATGGTTAAATTGACGTTTTCAAGCGTAAAAACCGGCCGTCATCTGGGGGTTAATATCTGGTGTGTAGAGGGGTTTGCATGTCAAAATGCGGTAAATTATGACGCAATAGCAGCCTTATGGGGCTTGCTATTTTTTTTTTAAAGGAGGACGTAGCCGGTGCTTGCGCGAGCCGGACAAGTGGCCCCCCTGATCTGTGTCCCACCTACTTTGGAACCGCTTACGCTTCTCATCAAGGTAGAGGTCAATCATTTTCTAGATGTTATAGTTTTCTTTCATTACCGTACATCCCCCGTCCGTTAAAACGATTAGAGAAACGATTTTCCTCATTATATTAACTATCATTCTCTCCGCAAGCATCCAGACATGCACACTTTTCACCATCCCACTCAACAATTCCCTCACGCTTTCATGCCGACCCACTCCTAACATATACTCTTCCCTCTTATCCGACCACCTCGGGCACTTGAGGAACGTATGCTCGGGGTTGTCTCTTTCTCCACAGTATATACACTCATCCTCATCTACCTTCTCTATCCCACGCAGGTACTCCCTGAAGCATCCATGGACCGATAGCACCTGCGTGAGATAGTATCCTATCTCACCGTATTTCCTCTCAACCCATGGCCGAATGGTTGAGATAATAGACCTAGTCCATGCCACGTATGTCTCTGCATCCTACCGCCCCTGCCATCTCATTCACAGCCTCTCCCTAGCATCTCGCCTTTCAGACCCCCGGTACACCTCCTCTTTCCCTCGCAAGAAGATCGATCGGAGGCATACCGGCAATAACCAGCACCGCGGCCCCAGACACCGTCCTATAAGCACTCGCCACACGCACCGCCGCCCTTCTTTGCATGCTACCGACCCTCCTTCTCCACTTATAGACATCCAAAATGTTAACCCAAACGGGGGCGGCATACAACAAGGTAGACTGTGCCGCTCCCCCAAGGACCCTCCTCTTGGCCGCTCTGGGACCCCTCACGTTGGGCATACGTCGCCCCAGAGCCGCCACTGTCTTCCCAGCCTTTGCCATTGTATTTTCTAAGTGAAGTCCGAAATGCAGCCCCGGGTCCAACCACACCCCTAGATACTTCAGTGCTCTCCCCGGTTCGATTGTAGCTTGTTCTACTCGAAATTCAATGACCGGTGGCTATCTCCGTCTGGTGAGGAGGATGGCCTCCGTTTTTTCACTAGCCAGTCTTAGCTTCCTTCCCTCCACCCAACTCCTAATTCTCTCAATGGCAAGGTTTCCATCTTCCCTGATGACCAATCCACTCCTCCCTACTACCAAGACAGCCAAATCATCGGCGTAGCCCACAATCGTGACCCCATGCGGAACCCTGACACGGAAGACCCCGTTGAACATTACGTTCCACAGAACCGGTCCAAGCACCGATCCCTGTGGAACGCCGCACGTGACCTTCCGTGTCACCTCCATTCCATCAGCCGCCTGAATTTTCACCGCCCTGTCCCCCAGGTAATTTCCTATGATGTTGTAAATGTAGGGGGCCACCCCCTCTCCCTGAGTGCTTCCATAATACTTTTCCCCGCCGCAGAATTAAAAGCATTTCTCACGTCCAACGTGATCAGTGCTCTCACCTTCCCCTCCGCCCAGGCCCCCCACGGCATCCTTAATATGCGTGACTTGGTATTGTCATGAATAAGAAGGAAGTTTCTCGTCATCATCTCCCTATTTTCAATTTCTATTTTCACAGCTAGTCTGCTCTTAAACAACCGTGAAAGGATGTACTGATGTAAGCTGCGCGATTTAAACCCATTAAATGCTTCGACTCGATATTAATAATTTGTGAAATTCTTGGTAGAAGGCCGAAACAAATGTAGCGTACTTTGTACGTTTATTAACTGTTGTGCAGATCCGCTTATAAATAGTTAGTTAGTCTTTTTGAGTGGAAAATTTATTACGGATTGTTGAGGAGAGTTTCGACATTTTTAGTTTTAGTTCGGAAAAGTTGAACTTTCATCCTAAGACTTTTAATACGATAAAAAGTTTTCAACTGGGATTATTTAATACACTGCATGCGGAAAGTTGGGATATTACTGCTCTTATTATTAAAAAAGCGCAGTTATTGGAGTTCTCTGTGGAGCCGAACAAGTATATGAAACGTTAAATGAAAGACGCTGTCTCAAATATGTAAATAAACAAAGCACGGTTTGCATAAACTGACTATTTTTTTAAGATTTGTCTATAATTGTTTTACATTTTATTTGTCCTGGATCTCCTGGGATATCGATCAATTCTATTGAAGTAAAAAAGTTAAATAATAACAAACTAGAATTAAATAATAATTAATAAACTATAAAACAATTTTTTGAATTATTTTGTCATGTGTCTTAGGTGGAACTATAGGACTTGAATTGCGCGCCATTTGTGTTCTGTCAAAGATCGTCAATATTTACGACATCAACACCATGCGATTAACACTTTACGATCATTTACAGTCGCGTTAAGAAAAATTCGCACAAAATTAGGACAAAAAGAAGCACCTACAGAGTTAACAGTTCGTAACTTAATCAAGAAATTTGAAGAGACGAGTTCTGTTATTGATAAGGCAACACCAATAGGTCCTCGTCGTAGTCGGTCAGATGAAAATATTGCCGCCAGAGTCAGAGAAAGTGTATGGGAGTATACAAATACATCAATTCGATGTCGTGCACAGTTGAATCTGTCAAGAGCCACCACGCATCGGATTGTTAATTGAGTGCTAGGAAGAAAGGTGATGCTGATTTTTGCAACAACATTTTTTTCAGCGATGAAGCACATTTTCGTCTTGACGGATACGTCAGCAAACAAAATTGTCGAACTTGCGGTGCTGAAAATCCACATGCTATTGCCAAAAAAAGAAATGGATCAACAGAGATGCACGGTTTGGTGCGCATTTTGGAATGGTGGAGTAATTGGACCATACTTCTTTGAAAATGAAGCTAGAAATGCTATCACAGTAAATGGGGAATACTATCGTGACCTGTTAAAGCAATTTCTTTTTCCTCAAAATTGACGATTTGGATTTGAACAACATGTGGTTCAACAAGACAGTGCACCGTGTCATACAGTACGTGCAATCATAACTCTGTTGCATATCAAAGTTCCCGATCATGTTGTCTCGCACAAAAGCATCAATTGGCCTACAAGATCATCTGATTTAACACCACTGGACTTTTTTCTTTGTAGTTATGTCAAAGGAATAGTGTACGCCACCCAGTCAGCAACAATCAACGACTTCAAAGTAAACATTCAACGTGTTATTCGGCATATAGAGCCAGTTTTATGTGCTCGTGTTAAGGACAATTGTGCTATTATCGTATGAACGATATTATTTTCCATTTGTAGCCGTATCGTCTCCATTTTATGTCGAAAAATGAAAAACCTTAGTTTGTCAACTGTTATTAGTTTTATTCAAAAATCACATCCTATACTCCCAAATGAGACACCCCTTACTTACAACTTGGTTGCGAAAGTTTTAGCGTAACTTATTGGAGATAAAATTTTGCCGATTAACCATCGGTGTTCATTAAATCATTCGCTTGGAGTAATGAACACGTAGGATCGATTCGCACATCAGTCGACTGGATGTGTTTGTGTGTGTCCGTGTGAATATTTACGGACGAGGTGGAAGAATAGCATCGTGCGAATATAAAGGCGTATTACAGAAGCATGCCTATTAATAACTGATAAATACTTCCTATTAGAATGAAACTTTACGGATTCCATACGGTACTTAGTACTCCAGCTTGTAGATTTTAGATCTACTTTAAATTCATCCAGTGAAGAAAAATAATTTGACACTGATGAAGTGTTTATTGACGAAATAATTGGCACGTCAAAATAGTTTTATGTTTTAAAATTGAAGACGCTTATATGGATACGCTGTTGATACGTGTGTTACATATACCGGCGACATTAACGCGGATGTTGCGTCAGGTAAGGCATCCGACACATCACGACGACTAACTGGATCCCGCAGGAACGCGGCAAATTAGCGGAAAGTTAGACAGGATGTGCGACTTACCTGTATCTCTCACCCAGTAGTTGATAGATTTGGGGTAGGCCTCCACGTTGCATTCGAGGGTAACATCGGTGCCAAGGGGGGCGCCGACTAGTTGATTCGGTACGTGGATGACGGGGTGAACTGGAACAAGCGGAAAAGTTAGTCTGTTTACTCGCGTTCGCTCCCACGTCGCGAAAGCCCATTCTTGTGGATGCCAAGGAAATTAGGGGAGACGCGAGACGATTGCAATTTTAAAGTTACGGACTGAGTTCTGGTCGAAGTGGAGGTTATCCAGTTTTTTTTGACACTACAGTATCTTCCTGATTTCTGCTTTAAAAAATTTTTGAGCCACAGAATGTTCCAAATTTCCGCTCTGGAAACTAGACTTATAGACTGTATAAGACTTTCTTTATAGAATAACTTTACAGACTATCTTTATAGAATAAAATCGGTATAACTTTATAGATATTTTACAATAGGCCAACTCAGAAACACTGCTAAAGGTGGGAATAATCCTGCGTACCGCGTGTTCGTTGCTCGTCCAATGTTCGTTAAAATTATCTATTTTGAAGAACCCTCCGCGGTCCAGAGGAAACCCACGAACATTTAGTAGACATTTTGCATTGTAGATAATCATGTCTATCGCTCGATAAAAATTACGCCGTTTATGTGATAAGTGGTGCTTTTTTGTTAATGGCAAGTTTGTGCGAAAAGAAAAGAAAACAACGACGTTGGTGGCGCACTAACCTGTTTAGAAAACGGAATAGTACCGAGCTTATTATGGACTTGAAGTCGCAAGAAATAAGCGGTCGATATAACAATTTCACTCAACATTTTCACTCGACCACTCCATTTTTATCGCTGAATGGACGCGCAACAAAAAAATGAGCTTCTCGTGCCTTCGTCCAAATCTGTACTGCGTACACACAAAGCGTTCGTCAAAAAAACCGACATGAGGTGGATCGTAATGCGCCGTGTGCGTACGCAACTCGAAAACCCCGTACTAACCTAGAGAACTTTCTGCACACGCGCGGCGCGCAGATGTACACCCACCTTAAAAACTGATTTCACCATCTTCAAAAGCAGTTACGGAGTGAATCTACTATTGTACAACAGAGATGATGTTCTTTTTAATGGAATACTCTGTATATAGGGCGTTACAAAACGCAATTCATTGAATAACTGTTAAAATTGTTTCTCGATAGGAAAATTCTCTACAAATTAATTTTTATTGTAGAAATGGAGAGGTCACTTGGCACTTGGTGAAAGATTTTTGACTAGTAAATGAAAGAAAACGCTTGGTAGGTTTCACAAAAATTGAAAACTATATGTCTGACAATTGTTTCAACTTTTATGCTATTCTCGAAGAGTAACGAACTTTTACTAATCCTAATAAGTATAAAATTCAGTCTATGTAGGCAGGTAACAATATCTGGTGATTTTATACTCATCATCATAATGAGGTGATCAGTCCTAAGACTGGTTGGACGCTAACCTCCAGCTTCTCCTATCTTGTGCTAACCTACGCATTTCGCTAATTGTGCTACAACCTACATCCCTTACTATTTTCGAGCAGTAGTCTAATCTACGCCTACCTCTGCCTTCCTTCACTCCCATTTTCTGCCTCCAAAATACCACGGACTATTCCCCCATGTCTCAGCAAGTGGCCTACCATTCTATCTCTTCTCTTCTTTATGTTTTTCCACATACTTCTTTTCTCGCCGACTTTCTCTAATACTTCTTCGTTTCTAACCCTATCAGTCCACGATATTTTCATCATTCTTCGGTAACAAAACATCTCAAAAGCTTCTAATTTCTTCCTACTTGCTTCCCCTACCATCCAGGTTTCGCTATCGTATAGTGCCGTGCTCCATACATACGTTTTCAAAAATCTCTTCCTTGTTTCTGAGTTTATTACCCCCGAGCATAAAAGTGCTTTCTTTTTGTTAAAAGCTACTCGACCCTGCGCTATTCTTTGTTTTATATCTTTATCGCTTCTTCCATCCCAATTTATTTTACTTCCTAAATAAGTGAAGACTTTAACTTCCTCCAATCTTTCATTATTAATTTGTACTTTCGTTTTTGCTCTGCTCTCGCGCCCTCTGCACACTAACACTTTAGTTTTGTTTTTATTCACCCTCATTCCGTATTCCTCTGTCAACACTGCCTCTATTTTGTTCAAAGCTGATTCCAATTCCTCTTTACTAGATGCTAATACTGCTATATCATCCGCGAATATTAGCATTTTTAGTTTCTGTCCGTGTACTTTAATCCCGAAATCCACTCCATCTTTTACGACATTAATGGCCTCTTCGATGTACAGATTAAAAATTAGTGGTGATAGTGTACATCCTTGTCTCACTCCTTTCCTAATACCTAGATACTGATTTTATTATTGGGGAAATTCCAAAATCTGTTTGATCATTGATTATTATATTCTTCTTAAACATTGCTTTTTTAATACTTCTAATAAATCTAATCTTCTGCCTTCACGTTCGTTGTGTTAAAGTTTTATTTTTTGGTAGTTCGGAAAATGATTGTTTGTTATACAATGCTCTGCAAAACCAGTGCATTTTTTATTATTTAAAATAGATTTTTTGTGTTCATCATAACGCTTTTTTATAGAACGACCTGATTGGCTTGATTGGATTGATATAAATAGAGTCACAATCATTACATTCTATTTCATAAATACCAAGTATATTATTTCATTTACTACTAATTTTTATTTTAAGTGGATATATTTTTGTCTATGTTTATTCATAGGTTTTTTGTATATGCTTTGTAATGGTAATAATAATTAACTATCTTAAAATACATAAATATGCTTAAACACTTTCTATACCTGTCACTGTATAAATTAAAAAAATAAATAATTACGAAAAAATAAATGTCTTTAAACAATCCTGTCATTACGATATGCCACTCTTGTATAGTGATCACTAATCAGCAACATCTCGAATTAAGTGGATATATTCGACATCAATTTGGAATTGAACGTTCGTTATATAATTTGAGACTCCACATTTGATATGTTCATAAGGATATAATAATGTTTCCCAGTCTATATACGGTATTTTCTTACGTTTACATAAGCTGCATACACAACTAGGTTTAGAAAAACTAACAATATTTGCGTAGAGAAAAAGTCGATCGTTAATGGAGGTATTTTTATGCAAACCACGCCAATTCCTTTAATTGGCCTAGACAAATATTTATTCAGTTGCAATGTAGTTAAACCGACATAAATTTTAGACGGTACATTTGATCTACGTGGATACGTGTTAGAAAATTCCAGGTATGTACGAGAATTTATTGGGATCGGATTCTATAAGGGGGTGGGTAGACACAGTCTACAAGTATTCCACGAATACTCAGTCTTCGTACTTCGTACACGGGTACTTCTTCGTCAGTTATTCTTAATAAAACTGGCTACTGTCTGTGCATACGCCAATGACTGCTCCTCTGATTGATAATTTCTGTCATCGCCTATAATCGTAGTACCCCTTTAATCTCAGTTTGGAATACTGTGACATGTCCGTTCAATGATTCACTGATTCGGGAGTTTAGATCATCAGAGAATACCTTATACTCAAGCATTCCCAGCCTTATTGAACCATCGTGTAGATTGAAATATCGGGCTTTAGGAAATCATCGAAATTGAATCTAGCCTGATACTTCTTTTCAAATATCTGGGCTAAGTCCGATCCAAGCCTGTCTTCAGAAGTGGGAGTTGCTTATTAGATTCCTCTATTTGGACTAAAACCAGTCCCTTGGATTCTTGAGCCAGGACACATGGCGTCTACCAATATTCCTATTTTTAATTGGAGGAGTGTGTAGTTGGAAACTCTAATTATGTGGCCTAGGTATTGAAATTTTCTCTTCTTTTTGGTATTAATTATTTTGCACTCTTTTTCATCTTATTTAGATTTTTAGTATTATTGATCCTATCGGTTCAGGATCTACACCATATTTTGCGTTGGCACCACATTTCGAAGGCATGCAATTTATCCATGTAATTTCTTTTGAGAGTGCATGCTTCAAACTCCATGTGGAATATAATAATAATATCCGAAAAAAATTTTCATTTTCATAAATATTGATTTGGATTTTTGATCTTGATTTCTACTCTTGTTCTTATCTTCTTTGTTTGATCACCCCATCCTTTTATTCAGGTTTCTAAGTATTTATATGTCTGTACATTTTCTATGACGGTGTTTGATAACTGTAAGGTTATCTGGTTTTGATTCTGTAGGGATATTGTAACCACCATTCACTCTTAGACATTATTCGTTGCGTCGATCATTTAGTTTTCGTAGAAAGTGTGTCATGTCTCTAGGATTGCTCGTTAACATGACGGTGTCAGCAGTATATCTCATGTTAATAATTTCTCCATTTCTAACTATTTCTGCGCATGATTTGTTTATTTTAATGTCGCCAATACACGTTATGGTCAAAAGACATCCAGATATTTGAGATTGAACTTGAAAGTTCGAATGTTATACCTACAACTTCCTTTGCCTGACGAATAGAACAAGCTTCGCGTCATTTGTATTTACAGACAGAGTATGTTTCGTACACCAGATTTCAATAATTGACACAGCATTTTGCAATAACTCGCATAAAGGCGCGTCCACACACGCGGTATTTGCCGAGCACCGAGTTCCCTAGTGCTTGCCGATTACTTGGCTTAGTATTCGCCAAATAACGATGACTGGTGTGCAGACATGCAGGGAAGGCCCAAGCTCTCAGTCGTTGTGGAAACAGCGAGCAGGTATTCGCCATATCAGTTTGTTTCTATTTCTTTTTCAAAAGTTGTACAAAAGCTTTTCTTTAAATGAAAAGTAACTTTGTCATGAACAACAGTGTTCAAATACTTGCTGCAGCTGCATCGGTGGTTGTGTGTTGTGGCCACGCACTTATGAAGAAAAAGAAACTTAAAAGAAGGAGATGGTGGATGGCGTCATTGAACCGAAGCAGAACAAGGTAAGTAATATACTGTATCAGTAAATAATGGGTTGTTAACAACTTCAAAAATTAACTCTATTGAAAGGTCTAGATGAAGTTATTAGAGAATCTTTCTTCTTTTTCGTTTTGGCCACAGAGTACTGTTGGCCCATTTTCGTTTGAATCCTTTTCCACGCATCGTACACATCGTTGGGTTTTTTTGACTGAGATGCGAAGGATCCCAAATCACCGGTTCTGTCTCGTATAGGTCGAGTAATTCAATCACGTTATCGTTCGACCACTCCATTCCTAAATAACAGAAGAATAGTAAGGGTTTTAGAAGCTCATTGGCGTTCACTTTCATTCACTTTCATATCGTAAATATCACGATAAATAGGTACCGATTGGTTAAGGCATACATATCATGTGTTGTATGTATTTTAAGTTGCTTACAAATCCATTACGCTCAAAATATTTTTATACATACATAGAAGAACAATAATTTTTAAAATAATAATTTATAATTTTAATTTTAATAAAGAAAGGACACCTACCAAATGGCGAGCACACTGACGAATATGTGGCTGTCTTCAATGCTCGCGTACTTGGCCAATGCTCGTCTCATTTGAAGCGGGAAGCGTACCGACAAAGTTTATAGTCTGTAAACTTTGGTACCGACAACTATCCGAGCACGGCGAGGACTGATGCGCGTTGCTTGGCAAGTATCCGAGCGCCCATCCCCACTACTCGGTGTGGACGCGCGTGTGTGGACGCGCCTTAATACATCTTGAAGTAACAGAGTGTTTGATAGTCTGGAGTTAACAGAATGTTATAGTAGACTAACTTCCTTCAGTCTTAGCGTTTAAAATTGCAATTATCCGTATAAGGAAACTGTCGTTTTCGGTTTTAAAAGCGATTACCTGCTGTATCGGCCTGACCTGGACGCGAACCCGGATTCGACCACTTAACGTCCCCAAATCCATGCAAAGCAAGGACATTAACAACACTACTAACGCCAAATAAAACCTGGCGTGGCGCGAAATTGAATGCGCCAGATTAGGGGACTCGCCGAATGGGTACTTACAGTGAACGTTGACCATAATCCTCTTGCTGACGGTGGGGGGCACCCCGTTCGATGCGATGCACATATAGGCGCCCATTTCGGTGCGAGATATCTTCCACAGCTTCAGTACCTCCCCTTGGTAGGATGAGACTGAAACATAAAAGAGCGATTGAGATTTTTCGGCGGTAATATCGCGGTTCGTTTCGTTTAAGAATATCTTATATCGTTCGGACTCTCGGAAGGGTGTATAGCCGGGGAGACAAATTGCCGGGGCACAGATAGGATTTGTGGTCGATGTTTGGGATTTCCTCAGACGCCTCGATAAGGAGAGGATGTCCGCGTCTTAACTGGCGCTGTCGAAATGGAAAGGCGAGCTGATACGGCAAGAATCCCCTGCTTACGTCCGGATTTCTGTGAGAACTGTAAGGGTTGTTACCGGAGGTGTGACTTAGCGGGTCGCTACAGGGTCTTACTAAGGACTCTGGAGAAGTGTTGATACGCAACATGATCTTATACAATGAGCACCAGGCATAGTTCGGTGTCTTTGCATTGATCATTTCTAATAAGTTTGAAACCGCGATGTGCAGTTTCGGGACAGCCTGATGTCCCTGAGAACTAATTAGATGGCAATAATTATTCCCTTATATGGTGTCACGTGGAAGCTTCCGTTTGAAATAAGTTGTCGTCTAGCAAACAGTCTTTTACCAATTTCTTGATATGTGTGTTCATACCAGCTTGGTATAAGATCCGTCTAACATTCTCAGAATGCCAAGAATAGTTTAGCATACTTGGATTGATGATTCCTTATAAGGATTATATCACGATATGCAGTTTTGGGACAGCCTGGTGTAACTAAGAATTAATTAGATGGCAATAATTATTTTTGAAAAGTGGCATTATCAGAGAAAATATCTTACTTTGAGAATTGGGGATTATTATTACATGGTCATTAACTTAGCTTAGCTTATCACTAACTTTGCGTTTTGCGATTGACATCATCTTCTCCAAACTCATGAGGTGACTGTACTTTGTATGGGAGCTACTTATTCTTTTTTAGGCACTTTAGAATAGATAGTTGAGCCACTGAAAGCTTTGACGTGATTTTGCAAGTTTGTTGATGAGGATTGGAGACGAAACACGTCCAACTGTCTTGATCTTGAGATGATCTTTTATATAACCTTACGGTATCGAGAATTGTAAATTTTGCTTCCATTTTAAATATAACTGGGCTTGGAATAGATCGTTCAGGATAGTTACTATTAAATAACTCACAAAGAGCCAGCTTGTGTAAGGAGTTTGTCCCCACATCATCCAAAATATCATCAAAATTTCAAATCATTGTGTTTTAATTAAATGTATCGTATTTTGAAAACAGATAAATAAGTAAAATTGTACTGTAGCTTAACAAACGAGAGTGACCAAATAAAAGGAATATATGTTACAAGGGATAGAGTAATCCCTTAAAGTAACTATAAGCAAATATGGTGAGAATTAATGCATCATAAATAAAAAAAGATGTATTTTCTTAAATGCCTTCATCAGATAAACATCATGCCATCTAATGACAATATTAATATTCTGGAGTAGGCTGGAACCTTTAGTGTGAAGATAACACTAACTGAATTTCCCACAAAACACCAAAACACTATACACTACACTCAACGTGCGTTTCGTCAACAAAGTTGGCATTATCTGGCGATGATTAAAACTAATTTTATACTAACAATATATCCTATTTATACCTGAATTATTGATTATAGCTCAGTGAAACCTGACCGTCACGGTTATGGCTCACTGAACTACGACCGTCACGGCTACGGCTCAGTGAGTCGTCAGTAAATAGCCAACAGAGGCTATGTGGAATAGGTCCTCTGCCACTATTCATACTATTTTTACATTTTTCAATTTCGAAACTTTCAAATGCACCTTGCTTTTGTTGGCGAGCCTCAATTTTGTAGTCCATCGCCTACTAAGCTTCCCTCTCAATAAAGAGTGGTTTGAACAAGAAAAAGCGCTAATCAAGGATATAGCTGAGTGTAATGGATATTCTATTGGTACAGTTGAAAAAATGATTAGGAAACGTAGATATAAAGAAACACTTCGAAATTCCTCGACCCTTCAAACTGAAAGGGAACACCCAGAAAAATATGTATCTATTCCTTACGATCCTCGATTCACTCGCGGTATTAGTAAGATTTTTAAAGATATAGGAATGACGGAGGAAGAGCGGAGGAAATACTAAGAGAAGACCAATTCGGGTTTAGGCGAAATAGGGGAACTCGCGAAGCTATTCTGGCGCTAAGAGTAATGTTAGAGAAAACAATAGAAAAAGGAATGAACGCTTATATAGGATTTGTAGATTTAGAAAAAGCTTTTGATAATGTAAGATGGGAAAAAATGTTCGAGATACAAGAGTATTGAGATAGGAGAGTAGTACACAATCTATACAAAGAGCAAACTGCTGTTATAGAAGTAGAAGGGGAAAAAAGGGAAGTAGGTATTAGGAAAGGAGTAAGACAAGGATGTACGCTATCACCACTAATTTTTAATCTGTACATCGAAGAGGCTATTAATGTGGTAAAAGACTGGATTTCGGGATTAAAGTACAGGGACAGAAACTAAAAATGCTGAGATTCGCGGATGATATAGCAGTATTAGCATCTAGTAAGGAGGAATTAGAATCAGCATTGAACGAAATGGAGGCAGTGTTGACAGAGGAATACGGAATGAGGGTGAATAAAAACAAAACTAAAGTGTTAGTGTGCAGAGGGCGCGAGAGCAGAGCAAAAACGAAAGTACAAATTAATAATGAAAGATTGGAGGAAGTTAAAGACTTCACTAATTTAGGAAGTAAAATAAATTGGGATGGAAGAAGCGATAAAGATATAAAACAAAGAATAGCGCAGGGTCGAGTAGCTTTTAACAAAAAGAAAGCACTTTTATGTTCGGGGGTAATAAACTTAGAAACAAGGTAGAGATTTTTGAAAACATATGTATGGAGCACGGCATTATACGGTTGCGAAACCTGGACGGTAGGGGAAGCAAGTAGGAAGAAATTAGAAGCTTTTGAGATGTGGTGTTACCGAAGAATGATGAAAATACCATGGACTGATAGGGTTAGAAACGAAGAAGTATTAGAGAAAGTCGACGAGAAGAAAAGTATGTGGAAAAACATAAAGAAGAGAAGAGATAGAATGGTAGGCCACTTGCTGAGACATGGGGGAATAGTCCTCGATATTTTGGAGGCAGAAATAGGAGTGAAGAAAGGCAGAGGTAGGCCTATATTAGACTACTGCTCGCAAATAGTATAGGATGTAGGTTGTAGCACAATTAGAGAAATGCGCACAATTAGGTTAGCACAAGATAGGAGAAGCTGGAGGTTAGCGTCCAACCAGTCTTAGGATTGATGACCTCATGATGATGAGGAATGATGGTAGTTCATTCGTCAAAAAATAAATTAAAAAAACTTTTAGGCAATTCAAAAGATAAAATTAACACAAATGATAGGTCGGGGATTTACGAAATCAGCTGTAACGACTGTAGTCAAAGGTACGTTGGACAGACCAGACGATCTATTCAAACCAGGTTCAAGGAGCACATGGCGCATCTCAAATATGGTAGAATAGCTAAGTCTAGTGTTGTCCAATATGCTTTCGAGAACGACCATAAGATAGATATTAGCAACTTAAGATTAATTAGGAATGTAACAAATGCAAGACAGCTAGATCCATTTGAAAGTTTATAAATTGAAAAATGTAAAAATAGTATGAATTGTGACAGAGGGCCTATTCCACATAGCCCGCTCTATTGGTTAATTACTCACGACTCACTGAGCCGCAGCCGTGATGGTCGTAGTTCAGTGAGCCACAACCGTGACGGTCACGATTCACTGAGCTATAATCAATAATTTAGGCATAAATAGGATACATTGTTAGTATAAGATTAGTTTTAATCATCTCCAGATGATGCCAACTTTGTTGGCGAAACGCGCTTCGAGTGTAGTGTATAGTGTTTTGGGTGTTTTGTGGAAAACTCAGTTAGTATTATTATTAATATTAGTCAGTGTTCTCGAAAGTCAAAAATGAAACCAGTAAAGTTCCTTTTCGGATTATCATTCAGGTACATTCTATTTTAATGTGATTTTTCGTATATAGTCTTCATAAAGGCCTTTTTCTGAAACCTACGATATCATGTATATGTTTGTAAATATAACCCAATTTATTTCTTAAGAACTTCGAGATATCTATTTCTTTTTAGAAAATGCACTTTTATGTAACGAAAATTGAAAGATGACATTAAAACAATTTAAGAGTCTGGTGATTTGTATTTGTTAATGGTCCAGGTTGGTTCAAGTTGTTTTCAGTGGTGACTAATGTTTGAATATAAAACTGACATAAATCTGGTCAAATATTCATTAGTATGCATTTAAATATTACGCTACTTTTTAAATTAATGCATTATTTTAATAAATGCCCATACTAAAGAAGCAGAAAAAGATATAATAACATACGGGGTGATACGTTTAAATCTAGGGCAAATATACTGGAAAGTTTCCGGACTCTATCCTGGCCCTGTATACGGCACCAATCTAATCCGAGATCCCCGACACCATGTTACAAATTGTGACAGCAGTTTGCCTAAAGTAATATGCGCTATTACCCCTACGGCATTGAAATCACATCTGAGGGATGGAGCTCTCGCAGTCAAATCAACGATGATACATTCACAGTCGTTCCGATACCTATTTTCCTTATACTCGTTTATCTATCATGTTAACGGCTTCCTCCGATGTGTATTTTTCATTTGGTAAACAACTATAAATAGGATGTTAAGTGTTATCCTCTAAGGCATATCATCATAATCACCCTTATAGCCGTCGTAAAGTATACAGAATAGGGCTATTATAAAAATGCCACCTACAAGGGAGAGAATTTGTATGAATTTATTGAATAAAGCACAGTCGGGGCATCGATTTATGATCTACATATCCCGATTTTTCTCGGCCTTTCTTTCTTCTTCGTTCGACGAGTTCCTTGATGTATACCGCCTGTTGTTTTAAGCTGGAAATATTGATAGCAGCTTACTTCATTTGGGTCAACGTTTCTCAACTCCCTTGGATATCAGCCTCCCATTGCTCTAACGATAGTTATATTTATAGTAAATTATACTGGATGGAAGTCATTTGTGCAATAAATATATTTTTGGGGTTTCTTTAGAAGTTGGTGCAAAGCACTCAGACAGGTCGATAACACTGTTGAAAATCTGTCGTGGTAATTCTTTGACACTATTGAAACGTGAAGCAATACAGCTATTCGTGATTTCGGATTATCCAACTTATGTCTAAATACTGTCGTGTCTCAAGGAGAAAAAATTAATTGTGCTGGTCAAGTTTATTATATTGTTTGGCCAAAATGACTAAATACTATGTTGAATTTTATGAGTTGTACCTAACCTATCTGTGTTTCGCGACGATGAAGTAAACAAGGTAATATAACTGCATATTTTGTATCAGTCATTTTTCATTTATTGTGTGATTATTAGTTAATAACAATACTATACAAATTTTACTAAGAATATTATAAAATTTTCATTTTCAGCGAGAACTAAATCCCAATATGAAAAATTATTAACAGTGGTTATAACCTGAAGCAATGCCCCTGATTGGGGTTGCCTCCGCTTTTCTCTGCCACTCCATACTGGATTGCTTGCACTCGGATGTGTAGTGGTGGACCCATGTTTCGTCGCAGGTGACAATCTGGCTCAAAAATGCATCACCATCTTCCGCAAACCTTGTTGTAAGCCTCTGGTAGACCTCCAAACGTCTTAACTTCTGATATGCAGTCAAAAGGCGAAGGACTCACCTGGCACACACTTTACGGAACTCCAGGTCGTCTCTGATGATCGCTTGACAGCTCCCATAACTTATTCCGACCTTTTCTGATATTTCGGATACGGTCACCCGTCGATCTACTTCAGGAATGTCTCGAACCGCGCGAATGTGTCCGTCCGTAGTGCTGGTCCGAAGACGGCGATCGCGTTCCTGATTTCTCACTCGTTCTCGCTCTTCCTTGAACTCTTTATGCCAGGCAAACACACGAGTCCTAGACAGTGCTTGATCCCTGTATTGTGCAGTCAATCTACGGAAAATTATCGTCGCTTGAACACCTTCACGAACAACAAATTTTATAACAAAGGGGTGCATCTCTCGCTCCGACATCGTGAGTGCTACTGACGAACTGGTTGAGAGTGGGTAATGGCCGGCTCTTCCCATTCGTAATGACTTTACCCAAGCATACTAGAACTTCGGGCCCGGTCCTCAGGGACAACCGTAGACGCTCAGAACAAAAATCTCGTTTATGTTTGATCCACCCTCGTATGAAATTAGTTGTCAAGATAGTGGTCAAAAGTATATCGGGCAAGCGAAACGAGCAACGATGACTAGATGTAAGTATAGTGAGCACATGATGTATGGAAAATTAGAGAAACAATCCATTGCCCGACATTCTAAAATCAAGGTAAAATTATGTTATATTTTCTCCGTTCTCATCGACGAGACAATGCCTCATCTGCTACCCTTACAAACGGCCACTGACTACCACTATTCATTGTGTTATCGGTGTATTATCATTATGCAAAACCCTAACTCTGTGACCTATCTACCGATCCATCATTTTACCTACCCTTTAAATTTTCATCTGACTAACATCCTCTTAATTTTTTCGAAATTGATTTAAATGTAAATCGCACAAGGTATATATCAGATACAATATACAATAGTAAATATCAGATTTATACGGAAGCATACAGTATTCAGTGAAACGGGAGATCTCCTTGTCCCAAATGCCATCACCGGTGGTGTTTACGACGTCCTATCCGCGATAATCCGTCGGAAACCGTTCCCGGGGGAGGGAGGCGTCACGCAAAGGTGAAAGATTAAATATTTAAACGCATAAGAAGGCGCACAAAAACCCAAACATCAATAGACGCGATACACGTACACGTACGGCCGTCTGCATGCTGAAAGAAAGTCACAGTCTCCTTTTCAGAGACGCCCTTGCGTTCGATAACGGCTACCGCTATCGGCAACGTCCATTGATCTCCCCGAAGCAATATACTTAGGGATGGCTGGTAGTCGCACAATAATAGGTATTGTAAGATTCAAAAACGATCCCTCCGTATTCCCAAGAGCGCCCTAGCTACCGGTAATAACATGTCTATCGGGTTCATATGCGAACAAATGCGGCCCACCACAATCGCGAAACGGCTATTATTTTTCGAATGATTCACTAAAGCATTTCTCTCCTAAAAGGATTTTCTGAACAACAGCGCTCGCGACAATTTAATATACTTTACTGTTATTGCCCACCGGTAGTTTTTTTTCGATTTATCGTCGAACGGGTGGAGGTTCCGAAAGCGTTTCTTCTTCCATATAACGATACAAACAAATCGGCGTGCTCGGTATATTAATGAGAAGCAAAAATCGCATCCTCTTTGTTATCCTTCCACGACGATGTTACAAGAGAATTGTGCGCAAAGTAATAAATAGTAATAAAATTGGTGCTAAACAACCCGATTTCTCTCAGCTTGAACTCAGTTTTCATAATATCCTGGTGATACTTGATTGCGGAAACGCGTATCGACAAACGCGTAATATTTTTTTTGTGGTTGCATGGAAAATCCGGCCTTAAATAATTGTTTACAGCCGCTACGAATTTTTTAATAAAAAAAGTACAAAATTCGTTATTAACGAAATATAAAAAAATCACAAATCTGTCCGCAGACATTACACAACGTCAATTTTGAGTATAGACATGTTTTATGGTATCTACTATGAGATTCTAAATTAAAAACGTCTCGAATATTTTTTTACAGACGCTACGAATTTTTCTATGAAAAGATTTTTTATTAATGAAACTTAAAAAAAATCACCATTCTCTGAGTATCCTTTACGTTAATGTTAGCTATAGACATGTGTTAGGGTCTTTACTATGACATTCTAAATTAAAAACGTCTCAAATATTTTTTTATAGATATTACGAATTTTTTTATGAAAAAAGTAAGTAGAAATTGTTCGTTAATAAAAAGATATTTTATTAACGGAATCTAAAAAAAAAAATCGTTACTTCACCAGTAGACATTACATAACCTATATTTTAGCTATAGAAATCTCTTAGAGTCTCTACTACTCGTATGATATTCGAAGTTCAAAATGTCTTAAATATTTTTTACAGGCATTAATTTTTTAAAGAACAAATATAAGATTTTGTATTAATGAAAGAAGAAAAAATAATCAATCTGTCCGTAGACATTACACAACATAAATTTTGAGTATAGACATCTCTTATAGTATCTACTACGGGATTCCAAATTAAAAGCGTCTCGAATATTTTTTACAGACGCTACGAATTTTTTAACCAAAAAGTACAAACTTTGTTATTAATGAAATTAAAAAAAGCATCATTCTATCAGTAGATATGACGTAACCTCAATATTGTCTGTAGATGTCTCTTAGGGTCTCTAGTATATATTAAATTCAAAGTGCCTCTAGTGTTTTCTTTACAGACGCTATGAATTTTTGAAATAAAAAATGCAAGATTTTTTGTTAACGACATAAAAAAATCACTTTTAGGTTTTAGGTCAGAGGCATTACACAACCTCACTTAGGATCTTTATTATGACATTCTCACCGTTTCAAATATTTTTTGGCAGATTTTACTGGAGTTTTTTTATGGAAGAAGTACAAGATTTTTTATTAACGAAATTAAAATAAAAAAATCCATCAGTATACGACCCCGATTTTGATTACAGATGCCTCTTAAGGTCTCTATTATGACATTCCAAATTCGAAACGTCTCAAATATGTTACAGATGTTACGAATTTTTGAAGTGAATACTTCTTTGGCGGCGTTCTATTTGACGAGAATGGAGAGTGAATTGGAAAAAATGTAACGTTTCCAGATTTCGTTACACGAGAGAGAAAAAAGATATAACGTAGAGAGAAGGAGAAAGAGAGCTATACATTTAGTATATCTAAAACACAGGCTTCGTTACAAGACAGAGTACACAGATATATAACATAGAGGGAAAGAGAAAGAGAACTATACATCATATATATCAATTTAGGCTATCCGCGTTTCCCTATTGTCGCGCATGCGCGCGTTGTAGATGTACGCGCCCAGACGCTATATATTAACAGCTGAAGCAGCACGCGTGTGTACGGAATTTTTATCATTGTGTTTTGTAATTATTTACGTTATTTACATCTGTGTTCTGTGATTATTTAATAATATCCTTTAACCGTTTAACTTGTTAAAATCTAGAAGATATAATATATTTCATTCACCGCTTCCTACTGGTTTACAGCCACACAGGTGCAAATGCACTTGAAAGAGGCGAAGACAAAATCCCTTTGATTCTCGGGGGAGATTTCAATGTAAATTTGGAGAAACATTTGGTCTGCTTATAAATAATAATCCCAAAGATTCAACAACAAAATCCGGAACAACAATAGATGCAATTTTTACACGTTATCTAGAAAATATCGAATCACGAACATATATTTCATATTTTAGTTATCACAAACCAATCATATCAGTATTACCAATTGAACCACCAGCCGATGATAGTGTAGATAATGAATGAACCGAATATTTTTTACACAAATTTTATATCGTTATATCTCTTTTGAAATTATCCCTCTCCCTTTCTCTCTTTCTCTTTTAATCTCTCACTCTTAATCTCTCTCATTCTCTATTCTAAAGAAGTATTCACTTCTATCACGTGTACTGTGCTGCACATGATTTTTTTTTAATTAAAAATGTATACAATTTTTTATTAAAAAAAATGAAATTGTTTTGTCTATGCTTTGTATTGTTTTGTGTGGAACACCTTTAATAACGTTCCATGCCATTTTCCCTCAGTTTCTCCAGACAAGAGAACTTTTGTGAGTGTCTGTCTCTGTCTACTCACAGGGAAGGTGCTGGGTAGGGCAACCGTTAATACAGAAGTTGGAAGATCAGTAGATCGTATTATCCACTCCAGTTTTTCATACCCTCTTGTACGGTTCTTCAAAATTTTGCAGTTAGTCTTTATCTTTACTGTTCTAACACAATTCTCATTGAAGGAACATTGACAAAGTTCTGGAAATTTTTGGTCAAAAATTGGCGCACAGGCAGGGCTGCGTGGGCAACGGCGTTATCGTGGTGAAAAAACCAGTCGTTCAACTGCCACAAATCAGACTTCTTTCGTCGCAAACAGTTGCGCAATCTTTTCAAAACTTCCAGGTAGAAAGCCTGGTTAATTGCTTGGTGGAAGGTTAACCCTGTGGATTAAACTTTGCATGGACAACTTCTCTCACATCGAAAAAACAAAACGAAAACGACGAGAATACAAAACAACTCTCAGTAAAAAATTCACACAAGTCAAACGGTACCTTCTTTAGCGATGACGCTTAGCTCCCTGACTTGGGAATGCTCTATACATTCTTAACGACAGAACGCGGTATTACAAACACTATACCCACCACAACATCAGTTCGATTTCTCTTGGGCACCCCCTCATATATGTTATTTCTCGTTGTATTTGTTTATTAATCAGTCTCTTTTACTAACTACTCCTTTATTCCGTCCGTATCACAGGTCACCAGGTTGTGAGTGATCCTGCTGAGGCCAGACAAGGCCGTGCACAGTGCGGAACAACAGGTAAATCTTATTTTTTCTTCCAGCCATTAGGCCTTATCCGCAAACCCCCTCATTCGTCATTCAGACAGCCTCCAGATTAAAATGTTTGTATATTCTTTTCGTTCGCACAAACACAAACATTATCACGCCTAGCCCTGTCTAATCTGAACTGATCCCTCGGAATCCTCGAATGGCACCACTTTTAAATCCTATCTGCGGCTCGTTGCGGCGGGCCAATTTGTCGCAGGAAGCGGAAACGGCCTCGTAAAACCCCCAATAAAAGACTGACCAATTTTCCTAAACGTGAAAGTAAGGATTTTTTTAATCGCGTCTCAAAGACCAGATTAAAATGGTGGTGTGGGGGAAGTCGTTTGATGTTGGTTGAAGATGCTGCGGGACTTTTTTATTTAATATAGTCGCTCAAAGACGCGGAGGTAAAGGTTAAAGGTCGCCGAGAAATTGGTAACGGTGGTTTCACAAAGCGAACAAACGAGAATTATTTTGTAATTTGCTTATATTTAATCAATTTAGAACAGATGGCCTCGTGTCCTATGTTTCGATATGCAGCATGCAATGCCTGAATGGAAATTGAGCAACATTTTAGACAATTGATTCAATATACTCCAATAGTGTACACTGTCTCTTAAAGTCCAGGGCGTAATGATTTTAAACCTTCACAGCCATAAAAAAAGCTTCAAACCATAATCTGGCTTCAATTGAAATTTCATTATTTGCGAAGTTTAATTGTATTATTTAGACTCATGGTAGTGTGTCAGTCATGTGCGAAAAAGAAAAGGACGACGCACGGAAAGTATGTAATATTACACGAACCATTTCGAGTTACTTTCGGCCCCTCATAACTCAAAAACTATCAGACCTTTACACTTCATCACATCAGACAAACACGTCTCAAATCATCGCGTTATTTTTTCCAATCCAATTTTAGAAAATCGCATTCGCCTAGATCAGCCATACAGGCTAGTTGTTTTTCGGCAAACAAACCACCATTTCGGGCGGATCGTACTAATTTAGCGACGATGACAAGTTATCCACACAGACGACCGACGTTTCTTCGGGTGCTTTTTGTAGGTGAAATTACCATCCCGATGCCCGGGAGGGTTAATAGATTTTTTTTTGTTTCGACGAATTTGCAAACGCGTAGGCTCGCACGCAGCGACTTGTTAATCGCGGAATAATGGATAGTGCCCAATGGAAATTCTGTTTTCGTGTTGCTTTCCAGAGAGTTGGCGGACCGTGTGATGTTTCGCTTTCCACTGGGCGTCGCGTTGTGTCGTAAATATCGATACAGCTGGAGAGAGTTATGAAACGCAATTGTGATGTGTGTACTCTATGCATGTGTTCTCGAACAATTCATATACAGCGCCATGTCGGCGACGTTTTGCATAACTGAAAACAGAATATTTTTTTCTATAATCAAATTTTCCCCGCCACTTTATATTTCCGAATGATTTATCAATTTCAAAATTTTAAATGGGACATTTTGAATACAGGATGACATAGGAAGTGGATGCACCCTGTAACTTTTATATTATTTCAGATAGAAAAATAAAATTTGGAGGAGACAACAGCGGGCAGTGGCGGATCGTGGTATCTATATTAGGGTAGGCGATAGCGGCGTATGAGCTTCATGAACCATCAAAAATAGCGAAAATTTTTAAAATTTTCAAGGTCACGCGTTTTCCTGGTACTTCAGAATTTCAATGATCGAATTTCATTTATACAAAAATATAGACTTTCACAAGAATTTTTTGAACTTGATACCGCTTTGTTATTCGTGAATAATAATAGTTATTGTGGGTATAAATAAATTGGAATAAACGAAATACCTATATTTATTGAGCATTATACCTATATTATGTAAATTTGGTTGGCAATAATACATTATTTTAGGGCGCTTTAGGGTATAGGCCTCCTCCTCCCCTCACAGCCTTCCTTAACCATCGCCATTATTGACTGACAATTACAAAGTGGATACCTACTAATTTTTATAATTTAAATTAATGCGCCCATCTTTAATTAATGAAAATTTGTTAATTATATTTTCCGTCAGATTTCTGAAGTGTGCTAAATAATTCCTTTTCAATTGAAATAAGTGCAAGCGACGATAAACGTTCATTCTTCATAGAGTTCCGACTATGCGTTTTAATACGTATTAAACAAGAAAAATATCTTTCAACCGATGTATTTGTTGCTGGAATTGTAGCAATTAAAACAATAAGTTTAAAAACCTCTGGAAATATTTCTCGAAATTCATATTCCACAAAATATTTCAACATTGACTCGATATTTAATGTTTCAAATTGATCATCACAATATATAACCCAATATCCCCAGTAATGTCACGGCTTATTCAATGCGAAGGCGTCTTCGGATCTGCCGAAGAACGCCGATCTACTTCAGGCGCCGAATGCGTCCGCCTCCAAATGCTTTATTTAAAGAATATAACTCACTGCAGACGTCTGAGCTGCGATTATTTTGCCATTACAACAACGCTGTTTGTCGTCTTACCGACATCTGGTTGACGTGTAGCTATCGATTTTCAGGCGGTGGGATGGAGAACCGAGCCTGGTCTGGTTTTTCTGTTTAGGAATAAAATGATTTAATTCGGTGTGTCGCGGCGCCGTGCGGTGGTATATATAAAGGGTGTTTACGGCACCAGCGCCGCCGACGGCGATAGATAATTTAATTAGTATAAAGTAGTTATTATTAATTATATTAAATATTTCTGTATTATCAGGGACGTTAACAGTTCATTGTAATTGCGCTGTTATGAGACATGACATAAAATTTTAAAGGTAGGCGGCGCCTACCTTGCCTACCCCGACGAGCCGCCACTGACAGCGGGAGGTTTTTGCGAAATTTGTATCGAACAAAGACAATATTAAAAACCTTACTAGTACTTCGTACCGATAATCCCCGTTGGACGATGGAGTATCACACTTAGAATTCATAAAATGTAATTGTGTGGTGCGGCATAGTTGGTGGAAGAATTTTGAGCCCCTATTTCTTTGATGTGAACCTAACTGGTGCAAGATACATATTTGGATTTTCTTCAACACGACCTTATTCGTGCACTAATAACTTTATATAGAAGCACCTGATCTTCTGAGAAATTGCTTTTTCCTTCAAGAAGATGATGTATCTCCCCAATATGCAATACCTGTACGCAATTATATAAACGAGATGTCCTCGAATCGTTGGATAGGGAGAAAAAGATCGACTGAGTGGCCAGCCAGATGTCAGACTTGACACCTCTAGATTACTTTATGCAAAGCAAAGTATATGCCACTAGGCCGGAGAAGTTAGAAGATTTAATAGCACAAATTCGTCACGAAATACAACACATATATTTTGAAGTTTTTAAAGTAATTTTATTTAAAGGCTATGTAGATATGCGACGTTAAATAAATGACAAATTCTCTCAATAATCTTATAGGATTCTTCACGATTAAAAAATAAATTTAAATCGTTCAAGACAAATTGTTAATTTTAATGTCCATAATTCAAGAAAATTGAAAATTATTGCATCGAAATTATTGCATTGTAAATACGTCGATAGTAAGAAAATGTCAACAAATGGGTATAGGGAATCTTATTGTTAGTAGCGATTGAAAGATGGCTTAATTCTTCAGCATCTGGAATAATAAAACAATTGACCGTTCCATTAAAAAAAAAGAAGGCTTTTGGGCAGTTGAAATTAGTCAGAATTTTTTGGATACCCTGTAAATATTAAAATATAAAATTAGCCTGCCTTTCTATAACACCAAACTTGTTACCATAACTTTCCTTTTTAATTAATGACAAACCTTTTAATAAGACAGTATAGAACTAACATTTTGCAAAAAATTTAACTATGAATTTTTCATATATGTTGTGGCACATTAAAAAACCCAGATTTTAATATAAAAATTAAAAAAATAGAAAACTTAGGGTATTTTACTTTTATTATAAGTAAATTAAGTTAATAATTAAGTTAATAGAATTTCCGGTATAACAGAAATTGTCACAAAATGTGAAATAATTGACTTGAAGAACATTCCCGAAAACCCCTGACTATTAATTTTCAAAAAGATATGCCAATGACAAGCCCATAGAATTTTAAACTGAATCACCTTTGATATATAACACTTTGCATTAAAAAAATAGACCTTGAGGAATTGTAGGACAATTAAGTTTTTTAAATATGTGGCCACAATGGAGTTTTCGATGCCATTAAATTTGGTTTTTATTTCATCTTTTTGTCTTGTCAAATATCCGGAGATATTACGTGTAAACGAAAACTTGGGATATACAGGGTCTTTCAATAGGGACGCTCGAAATTTGTTAGGTTATAGCGGCCACGTTGTTAAAGCAACATCTGTAAAATTTATTGTGAATTATTCAGTGGTGTGTGGCAAATCACCGTGGTTATAGCGTTCAACAACGTGTGTAAATTATCGAAATTTTTTTTCAAAATCAGTGCTCGATTCGAGAAACGTCCTGCGCATTACGTGATATTTATTTTTGATAAATAATCAGGCAACACCCGTACGTCACCAAAACGCAAGGTCTGCTGAAAACATCGCTGCTTTCCGTGAGAGTGTAAGGGAAAAATCGAGGTAGTCAATTTATCGTCACCCGTATATAATCCAACTGTCCCAGGAACTTAAGGCAGACGACCACAGACAACGCAGTGTGTTCGCTGATTGAGCTCTGGAGCAGTTGGAAGTTGACCTAAATTTCGCCAAAAAAATCATCTTTAGCGACGAGGCCAATTTTCGAATGAATGGATAGGTGATCAATCAAAATTGTCAGATTTGAGGCGATACCAATACAAACGATATACGCCAGTACCAAATGCATTGCGAGGAAGTCACTGCTTGGTGCGGATTTTGGTCCGGCAGAATCATCGGTCCGTATTTCTTCCAAAAGGAAACTGGCTGGATACCAACGACATATATTTCCAACAGGACAGCGCCACGTGCCACACAGCGCATGCCACAATGCACATTCTGGACGAGCTATTTGAAGGCATGGTTATCTCGCGCAGCGGTTACGTGAACTGGCCACTTTAGACTTCTTCTTTTGTGCCGATCTTAAATCGCAAGTCTATGCGAATAAAACGCAAACAATTGATGCTCTCAATGTCAACATGACGAACGCCATCCAGCAAATTCAGCCAAAGTCATCGAAAATTGGACCTTCCGAATATGTGTCGCCAAGCAAAGCCACGGCGTACATTTGAACGACGTTATATTCCATATTTAATGCCATAAAATACTCTTTCAAATAAAAAAAATTGAGTGCATATCTCACATACAATCTATTTTATTTATGTTTAAATATCGAGTGTTCTTCTTGAAACACTTTTTATTTTTACGTATCAGAGTTAATAGGTGTATATATCAGACATAACATGTTCATTCTATTTTGTATATTATTGGATTTTTTCTTCCATAACGCTCTCTAGCTGTAAAGTATATTATCGTTTGTACAGAGTACACACACGTTCACTATGGTCTAACATAAAGTGGCATCGAAACTGCCTCGAGTAACTAACATATGCAGATATTAAATTTTAATGATGCCAACTATAATAATATAGTTTACGGATAAAGTAAATAACTGCGCAAACCAAATTATATGAAGTAATTTGCAGTTGTATATTTGTTTATGCAGGTTTATTTAGTGTAGATAAATATGCATTATAATTAACGTTAGTATTATACTACTCAGATGGCTGAAATGGCAAATTTAACAAAATATTCAGGCATTCAAATATATTTTTTAAAGTATACAGGGTTTCCCAGATTTAAACGGACATACTCTAGTGGAAGGTAGAGCACACTCAGCTGAGTTCAAAACACCCCTATACTTACCGTTGAATGTGAACCGTTTTTGAGATACGGGGTGAGTAGTATAGCAAAACCAGTTCTGGGTCACCCTCGGATTTGTCCGCGGACATTTGATGCGGATGGCATGTGGTCATTGTTGATCTGAAGAACTCTTGGCGCAGGTATAAAACAGGTCTGTACAGGTATAAAACAGGTGTGTATCGGTTTAAAACAGGTATGGTAACCTGTTTAATGATGTCATGTTTTTTTCCTAATACCACCATACCTGTTTTAAACCGATACACACCTGTTTTATACCTGTACAGACCTGTTTTATACCTGCGCCAAGAGTTCTTCAGATCAACAATGACCACATGCCATCCGTATCAAATGTCCGCGGACAAATCCGAGGGTGGCCCAGAACTGGTTTTGCTCTACTACTGGGGTGTTTTATGGTTTTTGACCAGAACAGTCCGCCATATTTTTGAAATGACTGCACATATTTAGATAAAATTTGGTACACATATTATACTCTTTTAGATTAATAAATAGCTTAAGTGATTTCGGAAATATTCAAGGATCGACCTCCATTTTTTTAATATGGCTCTTTGGGTCGTTAACATCACACTGTATATTATTTCGTGGTAAATGTTAGTAAACTTTTAAAAAGCCTATGGACCAGTTTATGAAATAATGTCATAATATTTGATGGCACGTTTAAGGTTATTCTTCAATAAATTTTCAAAAGTATTGAAAGACCAAATTTGACATTCTACAAATAACACAATCCAGTTGCTAACATCATTATTTTATTAATTTTAGCTGAATACCCCGCAGAAGAGGTTTTTGTTTTGACATTCAGTGTTTTTAAGCTTTTTTTAGTTTAATTTCATCCAAAATATTACACATTCCATTTCTATCATAAATTTATGTAGAACTTTAAATAATTAAAAAAAATAAATAAAAACGGTGCTAATAATTAAAACTATAACAGGTTTTCAAAATAATTACCCCCAGCGTCAATACATTTTCGAGAACGTTTTAATATGTTTTTCACTGACCTATCAATCATTTCCGGGTTATTTCTAATGTTATTACATACAGTAATAATTTTATCTAGAAGCTGCTCTCGTGTATTGAACTCTTCATTGTATGTATACCTCTCACTTGAGATGACCCCATAAAAAGTAATCTAGAAGTGTAAGATCAGGAGATCTAGGTGGCCAGTTTACCGGACTTCCGCGACCAATCCATCTGTTGGTGTAATACTGGTTCAGATGATCCCGGACCGGTGCAGAATAATGGGGTCCAGCACCATTGTGCTGAAACCACAAGCCCCTAGTATTGATGCCTTCTAGTAAATCTGGCAAGATATCTTTAAGAAAGTTTAAATAAACCGCACCAGTTAGCCTTCCTTCAAAAATGTGGGACCCTATTAGATGACTATTGTAAATACCACACCACACATTAATGTTAAATCTGTATTGGGAATGTTTCTGAATCACTGCATGTGGATTTTCGGTTGCCCAAACATGCTGATTTTTACAGTTATTAATTTCGTCACATGTGAATTGGGCTTCATCCGTGAATAGAACTCTCGATATTGTTCTTTTGTGAGCCAAAATCCACCTACAAAGCCTTAAGCGGGGAACGTCGCCGTCTTCTAGACATTGAACTGTTTTAACGTGAAATGGATACAAAATTTCTTTCTTTAATGTTCGCCATACTCTTGTCTTAGGTACTGCTAACTCATTACTTATTTTTCTAACACTTATGGATGGATTATTTCCCACAACCTGTAATATTTGCTCTTCTTGTGGAGAAGCTCTGGGAACATGTTCATGCTTTGTCATTGACGGAAATTGTCCATGTTCCCTACTAAATTGGCATACCTCTGAAATCATTTTATGATCTGGTACACGGCGATTTGGAAAACGCCTTTGATACTCTCTGTGCGCGCGAGTTTTCCCTTTTTTATCAGAAAAACACTGGCAAGATTGAGTTTTAATAAAGACACGTTTATTTTCCTTTAGGTGTATATTAAAGTAAAAAGATGACAAGTGAAACCGTATAATACATGTGAGAAACTGACTAAACTATTATCTACTCTCGGCTTAAGTATAAATCTTATCTAAACGACGAGGGTTGTTTATGCATTCCGATGTAAGGGCGACATTAGTGTTCCCATATCGATGTGAAACGTCCTGAGTTGATGCTGATATAGTTATATATACACTATAACCTACCACAATAAGTTCGTTAGTACTAAAAATGGACCGTTGCGGCTGAAGTTGATGACTAGGCTTTGTTTTGAATTTAACAATTTATTGATCTAACGGCTGCTCTAAATCCAACGGTCAATGATATTAGGTGACATTAATAAGCAATAGCATAAAAAATACGTTGAGGATTGCACACTCTCTTTTTGAAGCTCTCCAATTTCCGTCGCAAAAGCCATACACAAAAATAATATCCGCATATTCTTCATTACTAAATTGAAACGGCATCTTAAAATTTTTAGTTTTATAATAGGTTTTTTATCACTTATTCTAACAATTACTAAAAGCGAATAGCAATTATTATTTGTAAAATTACATATTTGACATGTGCCTACTTGGGATTTTTAACGCAACAATATCATGTGTTAATCGCATCGTTTTATTACTTATTTTTTATTCGTGAATTAAATGGAATGTGCTTTATTTTGGACGGAGAAAACACTGAATGTCAAAACAAAAACGAATAATTATACCTCTTCTGCAGGGTATTTAGGTAAAATTAATAAAATAATGATATTAGCAACTGGATTGTGTTATTTGTAGAATGTCAAATTTGGTCTTTCAATACTTTTGAAAATTTATTGAAGAATAACCATAAACGTGCCATCAAATATTATGACATTATTTCATAAACTGGTCCATAAGCTTTTTAAAAGTTTACTAACATTTACTACAAAAAATATACAGTGTGATGTTAACGACCCAAAGAGCTATATTAAAAAAATGGAGGTCGGTCTTTGAATTTTTCCAAAATAACTTAAGCTATTTATTAACCTAAAAGAGTATAATATGTGTACCAAATTTTATCTAAATATGTGCAGTCATTTCAAAAATATGGCGGACTAAAGTTCTGGTCAAAAACCATAAAACACCTCGTATCTCAAAAACGACTCACATTCAATGGTAAATATAGAGGTGTTTTGAACTCTACTAGAGTATGTCCGTTTAAATCTGGGACACTCTGTATATGATTTTTTTCCACTACAGGTGTGAACTAGATCTGGTAGTAACATATATTTCGTTATTTTTCGTGTGATTGATACGTTAACCAATCTAGTCATCAATTTCTAGAAAAAAGTCTTCTCAATCAAACATCGTATACATTTGTTGAAATTTTAAACACGGATCGCATAGTAGTGCCAGTCTATTGTAAAGGGTGTCACAATAAGAGGGCATGATTAGAATTGCGCCCCATTTTGGCTGCCATAAGTCAATAGGTCAATACTTGTGGCAGGTTGATAGAAGACAGGTAGGAGTTAATAAACATGGAGCGTTGCATGATACAACAAGGCGTCCTTATTATCAAATATTACTATAAAAATAGCGAAAGCTTGGATGCTACAAGTTGTAAAGTCCGTCTAATTTTCGGTAGAAATAATGTTCGAGATTTATCAACTGTGAAAAGAATAGTCGAAAAATTCTAAAGTACTGGTTCAGTTATTGAATAGGAGCTCTTAGTGGTTGTTCAGAACAAAACATCACGGGAGTTCGCGAGAGTGTGGCTGAGAGTCCAGGGACCTCGATTCGCCATCGTGCACAAGAATTGGACATTTCAACAGCCACTCTTCACCCTATTCTCACTAAAGATTTTATCTCTATGGGTACAAAGTCCAATTGACTCAACAATTTCTGCCAACAGACCGTACACAGCAAAGAGAGTTCACCAATTGGATCACTGAACGACAAGAAGTGAATGCCGACTTTGTGGACAAAATCATCTTCAGCAACGAGGTCCGTCTTCACCTTGACCGCTTCGTTAATAGACAAAGTTGTCGCATTTTGGCTTTCCAGAATATCCATGAATGATTCATGAGAAATAAATGCATCCACAACGAGTCAGTGTTTGGAGTGCATTGTGGCCTGAAGGAACCATGGGACCACTTTTCCTTTAAAATGAGGGAAATGAACTAATGGTAAATGACGAAGGTTATTGTGACACGATGACCCAGTTCTTTGTGCCTTAATTGGAAGATATTGCTCTTGAATACATGTGGTTTCAGCAGGACGGTGCCACTTGCCATGCCACCTGTGAAACATTGACGGCCTTGCACGAGTCCTTTCCTGGTCGTCATCTCCCGTTTTGGTGACCAGAATTGACCAATACGATTTTGCGATTTAACACCTATAGACTTCAGTGGGTGTTCTGAAGTTTCAGGTTCACGCCAACAAGCCCACAAACACCAAAGCATTGAAGGCCGAAATTGAACGTTGAATCAACAAAATATCGCCACATTTGTGCAAAACCGTTTATTGAAAAGAGTAATCGTGTGCCATCAAAGCCATTTACCGGAGGTGTTACAGAAAACTGACTGAATTAATTTTTCTACAGTACTCATTACCATTTAGCAACACACAAGTAATAAAGTGCATCTAACACAATTATCAGTAGTATCATCTTTGTAACCTTTTGCACCGAGCTAAAAACAACTTAGGCAATAATAAACAATAGAAGAAAGTCAATATGTGTGTTTACAGAAATGGTGATATTTTTGTAATGATTTTTAACTGATATTGTCTCTTCAAATAAACATATACGGGAGTACACAACGTGTGCGCAAATCTCACATTTTCGTGAAAAAAGGAAGTAAGTATACATATCGTTTCTTAAGGATAATGATAGAATTGACCTCGACGAAGACAAACAAACTGGATAGAAATGTTAGTTCTATTATTACCATCAAATCTAATCTATTGGTTCCATTATTTATTCACACCAGACAACTCCTACGTTGTGCGAAGTAGCGACGACAAATGTTATTCGTCAGAGATACATACACAGCTTCCTTGAAAATTAAAGCGGAGCAGGTATCACAGCAACCACGTTATTTAGCCAATTTGTGATGCCTGTACCAAAAGAAGTTGAAATTCGATATAGTAAAGGCCAAGAGAGTGAAAAGCTCACTTTCAACTGAAACACACTTATTTACTTACTACTATTTATTTATTTATTGCCCAACAGATAAAATACAATTACAGGACAAATATAAACATATAAAAATTAAATATGTGAAACTATAGTATGTCTAAATACAAGAAAGAAAAGAAAAAACAAAATTACTAGTGTAAAAAGTAAAATATAATAAATTTAATAATATAATTGATTAAATAAAAATGGATACATAAAGATATAAATAGATGAAAAAGTGATAATAGTATTAACATGAAAATTAATTTATAGATTAAATTATTATTAGCTATTAAAATTAATTTAGAAGCAACAATAATGTCTAAACACAGTATAGGCATCTAAACATAGTATAGGTCGAATCTGAAATTTCGCTTGCCAACCAGGTCTCAGTTAAGATAATGTTGAACTTGTTTGTACTAACAGATGAATAAAATTCGTTCACTTTCGTCCTTAGTACACGCATGTTTTGGTAATAACGTGAATTTTGTTGTCGTTGTTTTTAGATTGTTGGGCTCTTTTAGTTTAAAGCTAAAATTTTTGGAACACCACGTATATATTTAATTTTTAAGTTGGTTTCCCCAGCTGCCATACGTTCGTTAAGTTGTCTCTTAATTGTGTGGTAGAGATCGATTTATCTGGAAGTGCGGTCCAATGAGATACTGATGTTTTTATAGTTGCTTGAGTTTTTTAGACTTTTTGGCTTATGGATAATGTCATGAACAATAGACTTATCACTAACCGTACCTTTAAGTGGACGTGGAGCCTCTTCGAAAATGGAAATAGACAATGAATTAAATATGTCAGTTATTAGTTGTTTTTCATTTTGTGTTCGTGTTTGGCTCCCTGAATTAGGTTCCTCACTGATGTCAAAGATAATGAACGTTGTGTTTTCTTTTTCTCGCTAATGCAATCCTGCAGAATTTCATCAAACTGGTTGATTTCTGCTTCAACTGGTAAAATTTTTGTTACTTGTTGTTCCAACTCATTTAGCTTGGATTTTAATGGGCTATTTTCTACATACAGGCTTTTATTTTCCTCCTCTATGTTAGTTATTTTATTCTTTAGTATCTAATTGTTTATTCACTTTGTCGAACTCATCCCGTAGATTTTTTACAACCGTAGCCGATATTTTTAAAACAAAGTCTCCATAAAGTCCTTGTTCGATAAAACAGCCCTTGATTACTTCTTGCGATATTTTTCTAACATCAGTTTCTTGTGCCTTAGTTAAAACCATGCTGGGATTTTTTATACGCTATATATACAGGAATATTAAATTATAAGTAATTGAAATATTTATAGGTAAGTAAACTAAATTATGTGTGCTTGCTACGCTACCTCAAAACATATGTAATCATGTGTAAGTTTCATCACTGTTATAGGGTTATATGTTTTTATGCACGTATATTTGTATCAAATGATCAATTACAATATATTCATATGAATCATTCATTGATTTCCTTCGTAGATTGCTTCAAGATAAAATATCTTCTGAAATATTATAACTGAGCACAAACTATTCGGCTGTTCAAATATTCACCAAATTTCCAAGCACAAAGCCGTTTCGATGAGGGCATTTAAAGACACAGAAGTATTACTGAATCGTTTAGTTTCATTTTCAGCCATTGGAGATTATTCCTCCAGCTCCGATTGCGACTCGTCGTGCATCTGGTCGATGCCATTTTAAAAGCATAAAGGCATCTTTTTACGCCCCTTTTACGAGAACAGACGTCGTCGCATCCCTCAAGTGTTGCCGGAATTACAAATGTAAGAGCGGCCATAAAGAAATCCGCGGCCTCAGATTGCTGATAGCGGCCAGCAGCTGCAGCCTCACGCTGAATGACTAAAACATTGTCGATCTTGGATGGCAAATGCTCCAATTTGTCACTTTCCCGTTCACCGGGGTTAGACTCGTGTCATTCTTGGGGAATTACGTCCCACCGAACGGCCCTTTCTTGCCCGAACCAATAACGATTCGATTCAATTTCAAGATTAGTTTATAAAGTCGTATAACAGTTATTTACTTTATAAGTGTTGTAATATGGCACAATAAATCATTACCGCTCTCGTGTGGTAATCACTATACGAGGAGGTACCCAAAAGAAACCGAACTGATGTTGTGGTGGGCGAAGTTTTTGTAGTACTGCGTTCTGCCGCTAAGAGCGTATAGAGCTACCATTCCCGAGATAATAAACCAAGCGTAGTGACTATAGAAGGTTCCGTTCGGCTTGTGTGAATTTTTTAGTGATAGTTGTTTTGTGTGCTCGTCGTTTTTTGTTTTTTTCTATGTGAGAGAAGTTGTCCATTCAGAGTTTGTTCCACAGCGTCAGAAAGTTAACCAGGCTTTCTACCTGGAAGTTTTCCGGGAAATATTTTGCAACAGTTTGCGGCGGAGGAGGCCTGATTTGTGACAGTCGGGTGACTGGCTTTTCCACCACGAAAACGCCCCTCCTTACATAGCTCTGTCTATGCGCCAATATTTGACCACAAATTTTCACAACTTGCTCAATGGTCCATCGTCGATCTTCCAGGATGATTTCGCGAATTTTTTCAACATTTTCATCGGTTCGAGCCGCGGAAGGACAATCAGAGCGAGGTTTGTCATCAATTGACACAGATGCTGTCTCGAAGACTTGTGTTAATTGAATTAATGTAACTACGAGTACAAGCAATTCAGTTGAGAATTGCCCTTGTCTTGACCAGCTGTTATTTCGTTATTTATGGTAAAATTCGTTTGTTTGCCCACAATATGGGAAGAATTATGTGGGAATTGACTGGTTTAAAATATGACGCATATCAGACAATATGTTCGGTTTGCTTGTTGGTCTTTCTGTGTCGAAGAGACACATGATATGCAGACACAGACAATTTAAAAGGGGCAGTGTCTCCAGAATCAGAGATACACTGTGAACGTTGTTAAGGAAAGCGATGGTTAACTTGATTACAATTAATATGTTTTCCCAGTAAAATTGCTTTTGGAAGAGTGGTTTCTATGTCTGACAGGCAGAACAATATCATTTAAAGCTAGAACTGATCCACATTATAACTATACACAGATTTTCCGTAATCAATCCATTTCACAACAACCACAAACCATTGTTTACGTATATTCATTTTAATAATAATAACATAAACGACTAGTTTTGCTAATTTACTTTTCAGTTTGAGCATTGTGTCAACTTCACAAAGCAAATGAAACTAAAATGTTATTAATGTAAATAAATAACTAGTAATTCTCGATTTAGACAATACGTATTCATTATTCAGAGTATGACGTAATGGTTATTTAACAGGTACATGTGGTTGAATTTATTACCATAATCATAAATAAATTGGAATAATGTACAAGGTGAGTTAGATTTAATGTCAAACGAAAACTAAGTGATCGCAGGAATATAGCACATAGTAGTAGTATAGTAGTATAGTAGGAATTTGTTGATACAGAGTTTAATGCTTGGGTGACCGTGGGTTTGTTGGTGTAAAACTGAGACAAAAAAACTCCACAGAAAAAAGTCCATAGGTGTTAAATTTCAAGATCGTGGCGGCCAATTCTGGCCACCAAAATGGGAGATGACACGACCAAGAAAATACTCATGCAAGACCGTCAATGTTTTACGGGTGGTATGGCAAGTGGCACCGTCCTGCTAAAACCACATGTCTTCAACAGCAATATCATCTAATTGAGGCATAAAGAACTGGGTTATCATGTCACGATAACATTCGCCATTTATCGTTAATGCGTTGCCTGTCTCGTTTACAAAGAACAATGGTGATCAATGATCCCTTCAGACCACAATGCATATCAAACAATGACACGTTAGGGATGCATTTGTTTCTCATTCGTCGATTTTCTGATCCCCAAACGTGGCAATTTTGTCTATTATCGAATATTCACCATCAAGGTGAAAATGGGCCTCGTCGGTGAAGATGATTTTTGTCCAGAAAATGGACATTCATTTCTTATTCTTCAATGATTCAAGTGGTGAATTCTCTCCGCTGTGCATGGTCTGTTGGCAGAAGTTGTTAAGTCAATTGAACGTTGTAGTTGTAAGCATGAAGATGCAAATTTGTTATGAAAATGCGGCGAAGAATGGCTGTTGAAATGTCCGATTCTTGTATGCGATGCCGAATCGAGGTCCCTGAACTCTCGGCCACACTCTGGCTAACTGCCACGATGGTTTGTTCTCAATGACCACTACTAGCTCGTGTCGTGTGTTTCACATCAATAACTAAACCATTAATTTCGAATTTTTCGATTATTCTTTTCACAGTTCATAAATTTGGAATATTATTTCTACCTAAAGATGGACAAACTTTACGGATCGTGGCAACTAAACTTCAGTATTTTGACAGTAATGTTTAACAATGAGAACACATTGCTGTATCGTATAGCGCTCCATATTTACAAACCTGTATCTACCTCCTATCGATCTGCCATAATTATTGACCTACCAAAATGACCTATGACAACCAAAATGGCGCGAAATTCAAATATAGCGCTCTTATTTGTAACACCTTTTGGAATAACACTTGAACTATTTTCGTAACCGTATTTTCTACTAGCGAATCCTGGCCAAAATTCTCATGTACTCACCTCCGGTCCTCTGGCCTGCTGGCTCCTTTATGACGATGTCGTTTCCGTCTTCCCTGCGCCACTGCACGTGTGGCTCCGGATGGCCCCTCGCGCGGCAAGTCAACTTTACAGTGCCTCCTTCAGGGACCATTACGTCGCCGGACGTCTCCTCAGGAACGAAATCCGGGGGTACGGAGACGTCAAGGAAGCCGACCTGTAAGAATAATGTATGGAACGTGATATCAAAAAAATTGTATTTTTTATAACGGCTGCTGTAAGGGGACGGCCGTTTATTTCGGCATGCGGGGGCATTAAGGTGCCGGAGAGAGTATGGCGCACGTTTCCAGTGGAATGAATAAGGTATGTGGTCTTCGTATTTAATTCTCGCTGTAAATTGGAAAACGTAAAAAGAGGGAAAATCTGATGTAGCGGTGTTAAATGTCAGTAAGGACGATGAATAAGGAGGTTTTATTTGTTAAACGTCCAGCATTGTACTCATAATGCGCGTAACCCATCGGCCAAGCGACGCAATACAAACACCGCTTTCGGTTTGTTTATTATAGAAATCAGTCGTACTTTTCGGCAATTTTCCAGTTCCTGTCCTTTCTTGTTTTGTGACAGATTTGTTTGAAGAATTATGGAATAATTAATTTTTTTTTTCTTAAAAAGTTATTCAGACACAATATAAATTCCGCATTTCTACTATACTGTTATCGTATTTCAAAAATACTTCCTCTTATTTGTTTTAATAACATATCTCCTTTCAATGTTTTTTTATTTATTTCGTAATTTAAATACACTAGGCACAAAAATTAAGGGATGTAAAAAAATCCTAAATTTTAAGGTGATTTTCCAGGGGCTATAACTTGGAGAGAAATAGTCGCACAGCAATTTAAAAAAAAAAGCGAATTGAAGCTCCAAGTTTCTAGTTTTCAGAGCTTTAGTTTCATGATGAAATTTTTTTATCATCAGTAGTTTTTAAGTAATCATGAGAAAACCATCGGAAAAGAAATTCCAAGTTTTTGCTTGCCTTTCAAGTAATTTATTTATAATAATTTCTTTTCAGTGAACTTATCATAAAGCTTTTATAGATAACTTTATCCCTTATAATGTAGCTATCTAAAAGCCCTGTACGATGATTTTTCGCTGAACTATCATCGTTCAAAGCAAAAAAGTCAGTTTTGATTTTGGTAATTAATTACTTAGGAAATAATGATCGTACAGAAAATTCAAGTAAGGTTTCAAAAACTGCAAGGTAGGTAAAAAGAGGTAAAAAATTGCGTATTTAGGAATATTCGATTAAGTTGGCACAACTTAAAATGCATAAGTCCGTGGACATTTTGAAAGACAAGCAAGAATTTGGAAATATTTTATTCCGTTAGTTTTCTTATGATTAGTCAAATACTGCTGATGGTAAAGAAATTGAAGATCTGAGAACTAAAAACTTGGAGCTTCAATTTGCTTGTTTTTAAATTGCTCCTCGATTATTTTTCTCCAAGTTGCAGCCCTTTGAAAATCACGATACTCGAACAGATGCCAATATGCAATGCCATTAAAATCCATAGACGAGTAATATTATACGCTTATGTACAATAATTTGCCCATGACGAATTTGTGCCGGTTGTTATCTAATTGCTATCCAAAATTGTGGTATAGAAACAGACTCTTAGAACTTCTGTTATTATTAACATTTTAATGCTTAATATATTAATGTTTGTTACTTTTTTTTAAATAATTTTACACTTTTCAGTTCGTCCAAAAAGAGCATTATTAACAGTAGCTTAGATATTTCTGGTTAGCATAAGATAGGAGAAGCTGGAGGTTAGCGTCCAACCAGTCTTAGGAGTGATGACCTCATGATGATGAGATATTTCTGTTGGAAAGCAACATCACTGATATTGGTAAAGAAAAAAAAAATAAAGGTGTTGTGGAAAAATTTTAGTTTTATTCCTACACCCTCCTAGTATATTATCCCGTATCCCGTTCATCGAAAACACTTGATAAAACAACACCTCACGGATTCCATTACAAAATTTAAATTTATCACGCAAACATTTCGTTTTATCTAATTTCACTGTTACATTTTGAATCTCCGGCGGTAATTAATTATTATCGTCCCACAACAAAATCCATTGTGTCGCGTAATTGACAAAATGAAGCTCCGCAAAATAACGCGATAAAATATTGCGACAATGGATTCCCTTTAGAGTATTTAGATAATAATGCAGTTATGTTTGCCAACTTAATTTATAGCTAGTCTCGCGAGGAGAAGAAAATTAGTTGTGTGCTAGTAAACTTTATCTTTGTATCAGCCGAGAATGTCATAAAGAGTAACGGAACGAACTATATTATTACGACGAAATATCAGTGTTATTCTACTGTTGTGAACGTTCATTCGAATGTGGAACTGACCTCCACTAGACTGCTTATAAAGTTGCCCAACGTGATACCTGATTAGGCATCCAAGTAGTAATTAGAGAACATATAAAATCCTAAAAAACTAACGCATCAGTGAAACTTCATATTATTATATTTATTTTTTTGAACGACTTGCATTAGATATCACTCATCGCTTGCATCTGTAGGCTTCCTACGACCTTGTACTGGAGTTCTACTGTAACTTCCAAGTTTATTGAAATGTTTTTAACTGTTCGACTAATTGTTGATTGGCTAACTAACAAATTAGCCAGATATCGCTGGCTACGTCGTTCTGAAAGTTTCGAAAAATTATAAGAAATAATGAAAAATGCGTTAATTTTCCAACGAGTCCAAGAGTGTATATATCATGAAAAATAATTCAAGCAGGCGTATTCTTAATTTAATTGTAACTGTAACTCCTGTAATTATATACTCCTGTAATAATATATTTAGAAATTAATAAAGGTGTATGTATAAGCACAAAAAGTAAGCACAAATTTTCAGCGTTATTCGTTAACTTCTGTTAAAGAAGTTACGCGGAAATATTTTCTCGTTATACGAACGAAAATCTATACACATTTATAAAAACAACTAACAGGAAGTATCGATATCGCCCATCATCATTAGGTCATCAGTCCTAAGACTGGTTGGACGCTAACCTCCAGCTTCTCCTATCTTGTGCTAACCTACGCATTTCGCTAATTGTGCTACAACCTACATCCCTTACTATTTGCGAGCAGTAGTCTAATCTAGGCCTACCTCTGCCTTTCTTCACTCCTATTTCTGCCTCCAAAATATCGCGGACTATTCCCCCATGTCTCAGCAAGTGGCCTACCATTCTATCTCTTCTCTTCTTTAAGTTTTTCCACATACTCCTTTTCTCGTCGACTTTCTCCAATACTTCTTCGTTTCTAACCCTATCAGTCCATGGTATTTTCATCATTCTTCGGTAACACCACATCTCAAAAGCTTCTAATTTCTTCCTACTTGCTTCCCCTACCGTCCAGGTTTCACAGCCGTAAAGTGCCGTGCTCCATACATATGTTTTCAAAAATCTCTTCCTTGTTTCTAAGTTTATTACCCCCGAGCATAAAAGTGCTTTCTTTTTGTTAAAAGCTACTCTACCCTGCGCTATTCTTTGTTTTATGTCTTTATCGCTTCTTCCATCCCAATTTATTTTACTTCCTAAATAAGTGAAGTCTTTAACTTCCTCCAATCTTTCATTATTAATTTGTACTTTCGTTTTTGCTCTGCTCTCGCGCCCTCTGCACACGAACACTTTAGTTTTGTTTTTATTCACCCTCATTCCGTATTCCTCTGTCAACACTGCCTCCATTTCGTTCAATGCTGATTCTAGTTCCTCCTTACTAGATGCTAATACTGCTATATCATCCGCGAATCTCAGCATTTTTAGTTTCTGTCCCTGTACTTTAATCCCGAAATCTACTCTATCTTTTACCACATTAATCGCCTCTTCGATGTACAGATTAAAAATTAGTGGTGATAGCGTACATCCTTGTCTTACTCCTTTCCTAATACCTACTTCCCTTTCTTCCCCTTCTACTTCTATAACAGCAGTTTGCTCTATGTATAGATTGTGTACTACTCTCCTATCTCTATACTTCATTCCCGCGCTCTTTAGTATCTCGAACATTTTTTCCCATCTTACGTTATCAAAAGCTTTTTCTAAATCTACAAATCCTATATAAGCGTTCTTTCCTTTTTCTATTGTTTTCTCTAACATTACTCTTAGCGCCAGAATAGCTTCGCGAGTTCCCCTATTTCGCCTAAACCCGAATTGGTCTTCTCCTAGTATTTCCTCCGCTCTATTTTCCATCCTCTTCTGCACTATTCTAGTTAAGATTTTTGACGCATGGGAAGTTAGGCTAATCGTTCTAAAGTTCTCGCATTTGTCGGCTCCTCTCTTTTTCGGTATAGTAACGATAATGTTCCTCTTATAATCCTCCGGCATCTCGCCCGTTTCGTATATGTATTTTACCAGTTCAAACATCCTATTTACTACTTTCTGTCCCGCATATTTCAATATTTCCGCCTGTATTTTATCTACACCCGGCGCTCTATTATTCTTTAGCCCCCTTAGTGCTATTTCAAATTCCTCTCTCAATATAGGTTTTCCTACATCTTCCCTATCGATGCTAGATTCTTCCTCTAATATCTCTCCTAATTCCTGGCCCTCGTATAAATTTCCTAAGTACTGCTTCCATCTATCCGCTTTCTCCTCTCTTCCTATCAGTATGTCCCCCGATTGACTCCTAACATTTCTACTTATTGTTCCTACATCCCTGAAGTTCCTCTTAATTATTTTGTAAGCCTCATCGGTCTTACCTACTTGCAACTTATCTTCTACTTCTTTGCATTTCTCCTCTATCCATTGTTCTTTCGCTTTTCTACATTTTCTAATGATTTCCCACTTTATTGCCTTATACGTTTTCGATATCGCCCACCAGCGATATATTCGTCACGCCAGCCTTTAATCCATTTCGAAGTATTTGGATTTGAAATGAAAAATACATCGGAAATTATTATGTTTAGTTTCGAGGGTTAGGAAGCGAGTGGTTTTTATGTGAAGTGTTTATATCGTGTGGCTATCGACACGTTTTGTTAAATCATACGTTCCGCAACTATTTGTAAAACTAATACTGATCGAGAGCGTCGCTAGTTTGATTAAAACGTTTATCATTAAAGGGAAGTGGCGCCTGTCACATACGCAAATAGCACCGTCCAAAACTGACGTTCTATTTTTCCAGTTAATTAACTGTCGAAAAAGCGATGTTTCCTGCTAATGCAAATGATATAAGTCTATCAATAGGTCTTGGAAAACGAGAATTTTGGTTTCAGTTATTTTAGGAGGGTATGCTGGGGTGAGATTAAAAAATAACAGCCCACATATCATTTTAATGAAATATGAGCATTTTCAAAGTGCATTTTTTGTAAAACGAGGTTTCTTCTTCTCTTCCTCTTTTCAAGGAATAAGAACACTTCTCTATCGAAGTATTTTTCTTATTACCTTAATTAAAATGACTGTATTTACTTCCAAATATATGTTTTAAGAAAGGAAGTACAGAAACAGTAGCTCATGTAAAGGAATTTTGGTAAAATTTCATTATATTTCTGTTTTGTGTAACTTATTTTTAAAATATCAACTTAAATCTCTTACATATTCTTTAATATTTATCGTGTCTATTATCTGTCAATACTCTTGCGAAGACCAACTTGGCCGAGGAAACTTTTTTTGGCTGAACTGTCGAGGGAGGAAATTTTTCTTCAGTGCTACTGTTCATGTACACAAGAACATGTACACAAGAACCAGAATCACAGAAGTAAGCTATTATGTGTCTTCGCTTCTAATAATGTCAATGTTATCTATTATTATCTACTATTTTTTATCAATGTACGTATATCGAAAACACAAACACTGATCATTACTTAAATTGATCATCACATGGTTACTCCTTACAAAAGAACTCCGATATTAGAGAAAACGGAGTCCCATTCCCTTGAATCGAATTCTATCATCTAACATACGTATGCTCTAATTTTTTGATGAGTAATCATGAAAGTCCAGGAGACATTCCTGAGGAAATTATCTGTAATGGGTGATGAAATGTAGGAACCAAGTTTCAGTTTATGGATCTAATCTATTGGTGATATTTCTTGATTTTTTGCGTCACAAACAATTAGGCACTATTTGAATTTAGAGCTTAATAATAAAAAAACATTAATTTTTCATTGAAAATTACTTTATCATTCTTCAAAATATTCTCCTTTATGATGTATACACTTTTGCGTGCGTTCGAACAATTTGTCAAAGCATTTTTTTCATTCCGCTTGAGATATCTCAGAAACATGGTTTCTGTCATATTCATGGTTCAAGTCATTGTGTGCCAAATCAGAACTGTACGGCGGATGACCCTTTAATCGATTTTTTGAGTATACAAACATTCGGTTGTTAGACAAGATAGAGAGAGATATAGAGAAGATTCGGGTGTTAGAGAGAGGTCGCATTGTCATGATGAAGAATGCTCTAACGGCGCTTGTTTGTTTTTATTATTTTATTGAAGACTTCCGGCAAACATATGGTTGTGTACCATTCAGAATTAACCGTTTTATGTTCCTCTAAAGGTACTGTTGCCACATGACCAGTTTTTCCGAACAGGCAACCATTTGTTTCGAAGTGCTTCGAGGGCGAACAACTTTTGTTGGATTTGGTTCATCTAGAAACACCCATACAGTCGACTGCTGTTTACTTTCCAACTCATACTCATAGTTCCATGATTCGCCACCTGTTACAATGTCGTATACGACTTTTGAAGCACCGCCATTATATTTCTTGAGCATTTATTTGCACCAATCGCTTTACAGCTAAATGATCAAGCAATATTTTATATATGCTAGTAGAACTAATGTCGAAGGTTGTCTCAATCTCACAGTTTGTCACATGACGATATTTCATTATCAGTTTTTGTACAACATCAATGTTTTCTGACACAACAACTGATTTTGGACGACCTTCACGACATTCGTCGGTGAGCGAATGGCGGCCACGATTAAACTCGTTATACCAACATTTGACAGTGGCATAGGATGGGGCTTTATCGCCAAAAGTGGAAGTAAGTTGATCGATGTACTCTTGTCTTGATAATAATTCACGTCGAAAGTTGTAATACATTATCCCACGAAGATTTTTACGAGTTGGTTAGTTATTTTTTCGCTGATTCGCTGAGATACAATTTTCAAATCACTGTAAACAACACAAATCGCGCTTGAATGATAAACTGTTCTGAAGAAGGTTATGGTTAAAAATATCAAACTTTCTATTAGAAACGTCAGGTGGCGCCTGACAACACTTAATGTTGCTAGGGCTCAAAATATAAATACTGCCTCTCGTATTTTCTCGCAAGTAAAGATTGAATAAAATGTGACTTTATATTAAAATAACTTTGTAAGAAGGATCGTGCACCCAATTTTTGTTAATATTGGAAGAAGACGCACCAAAAAATATTATACTGTCTTCCAAAGAGATACCCCCACGCCTAGTGCTAATAACAAAACCTGAGACTCTCCATGTGAGGCGCATGTCATTTTGAAACCCTTTCAAATTGTGAAACGAAACACGTCCGCCCAATTCGGCGATAAATCTCCCGCATCTAGTGGAACGGAATGATAAACTTCGCGAACAGAAACTACCTGCAAGAATTATTTCAATATTGCCGGCTTTCGGTATTTTCTTTTAATAGAACACAGCTCCCCCGTACAAAAACTCTGTTTTGCATTTCATTGTGTGGGAACTGGCAGCTGCGAAACGCATAAAATTTTCATTCGGAATTTATGTTGTTACTGCTACTTGTAATAAATGTTACTAGATGCCCACGGTGGCGTAGCGTTTATGGGAACATGTACACGCCCCAGACGAGCGTTTTTCCATAATGTTTACGTAAAGTATACAGCGTTTACTCTTGTGCTTTTAGTATTAAATTGCAATATACGTGATTCAAGATTAGACTATTAAATGCTTATTTGAAAACAGTGTGAATAAATTCATATTAATGAAGACAGGGTCTGTTAACGAAGGAAGAAGGTAAGAGGACGAATGGAGGGAAGGGTACGAGGATAAAGAGATAAAGCAACAGACTTAAAAGCTAAGGTGAGAGAGGTTAAAGCAAGGCAAGATAGAGCGACGAGACCAATGAAAAGACCAATGGTGAGAAGAGGAGAAGACCAAGATGAACGAACGAGGGGATGAGGAGACGAAAGGACGAGGGGATGAGAAGACGAAGGGAAGAAAGGATGAGAGGACGAGAGGACAAGGGAGTTGAGATCAGAGGACGAGGGAGAAAGGGACAAAAAGACGAAAGAATGAGGGGATGAGAAGACAAAAGGATGAGGCGACAAGGACGAGGAGATGGCAGTGACAAGGGGGGACGAGGGGACGAGAAGACAAAATGGCGTAATAGTATAGACCATTCAAGACACTATAACTTTTCTCCGCGAACTTTTGATGACCTGCTGATAAATTTGCATACACACAAGTTGAGTTTCCTCCAAGGTCTTGCCCATTATGGACGATCTTGTGTGCTCACATAAGAATAGAATTTTTAAAACTCCTATGTCTGTACGAACTGGAACAATGGATGGTTTAAGAATAAGCAACCATAACTTTATGAATTCAGTAAGATGGGGAAACTTTCAATACTTTAATTTGTTTTTTCTTGCCAATAAAAAGGTTATTAACCTTTCATTTGGATTTCAAAACTTGTGATCACTACTACTGTATTATAGTCCATTGATTTTCTTCCACCAAAAAAAAGTTTTCTCGAGATGAAATCTGGAAAAAAGTTCAGACAAATTCAACGGTCACCTGGAAGTTCACCTAAAACCAGCGGTTTTCTAGGTAGGTGTTAATTTCGAAGTTGTTCGAACTTTTTAAACGAACGGTTTTAAAAATTATAAATTATTGTACAATGCACATTTACAAATACTGGTGCGTGATGGAAACAAAAAAACAGTGTTTCTGTAGTTCCTGGTATGTAACTAAGCCGAAAAGTAAAAGAAAAGTTCGATTACAAAATCTTTGTTGGCCTGTGTAACCCGTGAGGAGACTTCCCTACCGCAGAACATTTGAATGGTGATTTTAAGTGCTTTCAATCCATACCAGTCCTTTATCCTCACTTTATCACATAAGAGCGTAGCGTCGATTATCTGGAACCCGGTAACTCGTAGGCATTTACCTTTTTTTATACTAATGTAGATGGAGTTCTTGCCGTTTTCGCAGTATGGAAAGGAACACTTGTTACTTGAATTCAGTCTGATTCTGACAGGTCAAAGAGAATGAGTACTATTTATGCTAAACGCTACGAAGCGGTGTTTTTGTGTCTCACCCCCGAGGACCAAAAATGATATATTCAGCTGCCGCAAAATACATGAAAATGTCGCGTCAGTTCGTAACTATGTGGGTGAACCGGTTTTCGGAGGTTGGGAATGTCGATGACTTTCCAAATCGCAGGCGTGTTGGAAAAGTGTCAGATAAAATCGAAAAAATGGTTCTTGACTTGTATTTCAAGAATCCTGACTTGACTCTGCGTGAAGGAGTCGAAAAATTGAGCAAAAAAGGTGTGAGAATATCTCACGAAACAATTCGTAGACATTTGCGCGATAATATCGGAACACCTTGCTGAAACCATTGCTGAGTGAGAAGTGCGTCGCGAAACGCCTCGCGTGGGCTCAAGAGAATTTTGATCGTGATTGGAGCAATGTAATCTTCACCGACGAAGCATATTTTTGGGCGTTCTCGAGTATCAAACGTGCTTGGGCAAATCCCTCAAGCAGATTGCTCCAACGGACTGTAAAGCACCCCGTCAAGGTTCATGTTTGGGGGTGCCTTTCAAAAAAGGGTTTCGGCACTTTGTATCTCTTCACCGACAACTTGAACGCCGAAAAAATGAACAAAATTTACCAGAAAACTGTATTACCGTCTGATAAACGCTGGTATAAGAAACACATTGAGGATTGGATACTCCAAGAGGACATTGGAACGATTCAAAACATTGGAACAAAGCGTGCAAATTGTGTGAAGAGCAGAAAAGCGTTGTCACTTTGTATTGGCCATCTCAGTCTCCCGATGCAAATCCTATCAAACATACATGAGCTTTTATCAAGCTGAAGCTCCGTAAAAACCGACCCTGCAATTTGGCTCAGCTCTCCTAACGAATTCGAAAAATTTGGAATACGCCAAAAATTTTGTGGAAAGTATGCCTCGGAGGTGCCAAGCAATTATCGATGCTGGAGGAGACTGGACGTCTTACTAATGGTACTGCGAAAACGACAAGAGTTCCCTCTATTTCGGACAAAAAAGGTAAATGCCTACGACTTACTGGCTGCGGATAATCAACTCTACGCTCTTATGTAACAGACGTACATACCTTCTAAACGACTTCTAAGCCAACACACCCTGTATATACTTCTCGAAAAATATTTCTCACCCCTTACGCGGTTTCTCACCCTTTACCTGTTCACATTTACACTTTTTATCGCGCGCAATAGCCATTTCTCATAGCGGGCAGCTGTGATTGCATCGCCGCGCCGGGCTGTAGCGCTTTATCCGACTGCAATTTTCCGTGTAATTAACAGATGCATCCATGCAAAATGAACCCCGTAAAATATGTGACTGAAGACGGCTCCCCTTCGGTATATTCCGGAGCGGCAAATAATAGATGTTGGTCGCGGGCTAATTTATAGACTCCCCCAGTCGATTATCGAGTTTAGTGGTCAACTGTGGCGGTGTTTGGTTCGAGGTATCAAGTTCGGGATCGGCCCTTTCATTAGATGCGGCGCACTTCGGTCTTCGCCCTTTGGCGTTCCGGCTATCAGGATCGTGATCGTAATTCTCTTTAATCAGTGCTTTAAAGAGCATTTCCCTGAGGAGCTACATTAACAATTGTTTTTCATTTGAAGCATCGCGGCATCGGTCTTTCAGTTTACATTTCTGGTTTCGCTGAGAAAGGTCACCGTAACATTCGGAGAAACTATACAAGGGTTTGATTGAAGATTTGAGAAGATCATTACTATTCGTATTTAATAATTCATGAAATCAAACACCTCTGTCGTGTGTAACTATTATTAAAAATCATAATCGAGAACACTGGTTTTTATGACCTAGGCTACGAGAATTTATAAGTATACAGTATACATTGGCTTGTAAACCTTGCAGATGTAAAAAGCCTTGGCCTATTATGATCAGAGGCTTATTTAATGTCCAGCGGAAATCTGTCTCTCAACGACCTGCTAAAATTACAAACCTTCATCTCATTGAATATTACAAAAGCAGTTTAGATTTGATACATTGTTTGGTACAATTTCCGTTTTCTTATGTCACCTTATTTGTTCCCTCGATTCTATATCCTCTCATGTTTTCATCTTTCCCATCTATAAAACAATTCTTGTTGACCTCTCATGTTTTACTTTCTTATATTCCTGTTTTCCTGTTCCCTCATTTTGCTCCCTTAAAGCCCCATGCGTTTGTCCACTTCTTCACTTTACGTCTCTCATTTTTCTATGCTTTCCTTTTTCCTCTTGTAGTCTTGTCTTGTTCTCTCATCTTCTAATCCTCTTATGCTCTCATTTTGTTACATTTTTGTCTTTTTATCCTCTCGTCTGCTTGTATTTTCGTACTGCCGTTTTCTCGTTTCATCTTCATACCCTTTCCTCCCTCACCTATTAATAAATCATTGTCTCGCTAATACACTAGGCACAAAAATTAAGGGATGTAAAAAAATTCTACATTTTTAGGCGATTTTCAGAGGGCTGTAACTGAGAGAAAAATAGTCGCAGAGAAATTTAAATAAAAGCAAATTTAAGCTACAAGTTTCTAGTTTTCTGATACTGAGTTGAAAATTTGTTACCATTAGCAGTTTTTGAGTAATCATAGGAAAACCATCGGAAAGGAATATCCAAATTTTTACTTGCTTTCAAAAGGTCTACGGACTTCAATAAATATTTTTCAGTGATTTCATTATAAAAATTTTTTAGATAATTTTATTGTTATTCATTTGAGAGATATACATTGCACGATGATTATTCTCTGAGTTATCATCGTTTAAACCAAAACAGTCAGTATTGAGTTTTTATTTTTGAAAAAATGTTTTCTTCTTCCTGTTTATTTCTTACAATAATTAACATGGATTGATAAAAAAATTTGAATTACTGCTAAAAAATCACATTCAATCTCAAAGAGTAAATAAGAAATGAAAAAATCATCCTTAAATTGATTTTTTAATTTCTAGCAAAAACGACAAATTCAATCATACCGAACACAATGAAAAAAAATCGCAGCGCTTTAAAATTTTGAATATTTCTTTAAGATACTTTGAAGTTGAAAATAAACACTCAACGTCCTTAGTCTATCCATTATTTGCAAAGTTATGCCAAGTTAAGCAAATATCCCTAAATACCCAATTTCTTACCTCTTTTTCAATCAAGGTTCTCGTACCGAATTCTTTTTTTTATCAAAAGCCAATAACCATGACTTGGTAAAGAATAGTTTGCAGTTTTTAAAATCCTACTTGAATTTTCTATACGATCATTATTTCCCGAGTAATGAATTACCAAAGTCAAGACCGAAATTTTTGCTCTGAACGATCATAACTCGTACAAGGCTTGTAGACAGCTCAAATTAATGAGAATAAAATTGTATAAAAAAGATTTACGATGAAATTACTGAAATGAAGTTTGTGTACCTTCCGAAAAACGAGTAAAAATTTTGATTTTTTCCGATAGCTTTCTTATGATTACTCAAAAAATGTTGACGTTAAAAAATGTTTAACTCAAAACCTGAAAGCTAGAAACTGGAAGATTCAATTTCCTTTTTTCAAAATTGCTCTGTGACTATTCTTCTCCAAATTACAGCCCTTTGAAAATCACCTAAATATTTTGGATTTTTTTATATCTCTTAATGCCTAGTGTATGAATCTTTTGCACAGTGTTTTAAAATAAACATTTCATACTAAGTCTCATTATTGAATCAAGTAGGTGTAATATTATGTAGATTAAAAAAAAATAGACGACTACCAGTAACTGTTTTAAAACTCTTATTCCCCATAGCCCTCCACATCTTCTCAAGCGACAAAGAGCAACCCTCTTTCTCCAGGAACAGCCCCCCACTAACGCCGTATTCCCCGCTGATATGACTATTGTTGCGGACTAAGTGGGGTGTGATCTGCAAACGGAAAAAGTCGCCTGTCTCCCCCCATGATTGACTCTAGCGGGGTTATTCATTCGTTAGTAACGTCAGGCAAATCGTGACCGGAAGCATGTTAGTAAGTGCGTCCTCTGATGGATTATGAAACTTTCAGTCGCCAGATCGACGTTTGACATAATCCGGGGGATGAGCAGGGCTCGAGAAGTCAGAGCGAGATCGGACCCATCGCTTAGAATATTATCCACGGATGATTTATCGAATCACGGTTATGTGTGTGTGTGAGTGTGTGTGATTGCTTTCACTGGGTATGATAGGAATTTTTTTTGTGCGATTTCAATAGGAAATTATTCACTCCCAAGTTTTTTGAGGTTCGAAATTGCTAATTTTTACTCGATTTTCAGTTTATTATTTATCATATAAGTATAATGATGTCTAAGTATTAATTAGTAGTTTTAATATAAAAAAAAAATATCATGTGCAGCACAGTACACGTGATAGAAGTGAATACTTCTTTAGAATAGAGAATGAGAGATATTAAGAGTGAGAGATTGATAGAGAGAGAGAGAGAGAGGGAGAGGGATATTTTCAAAAGAAATATAACAGTATAAAATTTGTGTAAAAAATATTCGGTTTATTCAATATCTACACAATCATCGGCTGGTGGTTCAATTGGTAATACTGATATGATTGGTTTGTGATAACTAAAATATGAAATATATGTTCGTGATTCGATATTTTCTAGATAACGTGTAAAAATTGCATCTATTGTTGTTCCGGATTTGTTGTTGATTCTTTGGGATTGTTATTTATAAGCAGACCAAATGTTTCTCGAAGAAAGTTAATCAACGTCAAAGAATCATTGGATCCGAAATTTACATAAATATGTAAATATCAAATAATCACAGAACACAGATGTAAATAACGTAAATAATTACAAAACCCAATGATAAATATTCGGTACATACGCGTGCAGCTTCAGCTGTTAATATATAGCGTCTGGACGCGTATATCTATCATACGTATATCCCGTATATCGTATATCCCTATTGTCGCATGCGCGACAATAGGGAGCCGCGGATAGCTCTCTTTCTCTTTCTCTCCATGTTATATATCTGTGTACTCTGTCTTGTAACGAAGCCTGTGTTTTAGGTATGCAAAATGTATAGCTCTCTTTCTCCTTCTCTCTACGTTATATCTTTTTCCTCTCTCGTGTAACGAAATCTGGAAACGTTACATTCTTTCCAATTCATTCTCCATTCTCGTCAAATATCAGAACGCCGCCAAAGAAGTATTCACTTCAAAAATATCTATTGAGAAATATATAAAGCGTGGATATAAAGTATACTAAAAGGCGTTAAAATAAGAATATGTGAATTTTAAATAAAATATGCTTTTCTGTAGCAAAGTATTGAAATATTTATTAATTTATAATATAGACGAGTAAGCAAATCGCAATAATATTGCGCCGCCCCCTTGTTCACATCGAAGGCATCCCCGGAGCTTGCCTCTAGAGGCTTCGGATTAAAAAAAAGTTACTATGTTGTTCGCAAGGGTCGATTATATTGATTTTGTCAAAATGCCGAAATTCGAACGAAAAGTATTTCGTACATCGACCTAAAAATTTCGTGACACACACGCGAAAACAGCCGTTTAGTAAATATAGATTTGGGAATTATGTATGGGACAACGTATCCAGTAAATGGGCCACGGCTTTAGTGGCATACTTGTACTCTTCTGCCGAAATTTTCCATAACGGTTTTGAATAAATGTAGTAGTATATCATCGATACGGCATTCAATTTCGACTTTCAATGCTTGAGTAGTCGTGGGCTTGTTGACGTAAAACTGAGACTTGAGAAAATTACACAGAAAAGAGTCCATAGGTGTTAAATCGCAAGATCGTTGCGGCCAATTCTGGTCCGCAAAACGGGAGGTGACACGATCAGGAAAAGACTCGTTCAAAGCCGTCGATATTTCACGGGTGGTATCGCAAGTAGCACCGTCCGCGTCCTGCTGAAACCATGAATGTCTTCAAGGACAATATCTCCTAATTGAGTCACAAAGAACTCGGTTGTCATGTCACGATAACATTCGACATTTACCGTTAATGCTGTCTGCCTCGTTTTCAAGGGAAAACGGTCTAATGATTCCTTCAGACCACAATGTACATCGAACAGTGACACGTTGGGGATTCATTTATTTCTCATGAATCATACGTGGATTTTCTGAGTCGCCAGTGCGACAATTTTGCCTACGAATGAAGCCATCAAAGTGAAAGTGGGCCTCGTCGCTGAAGATGATTTTGTCCACTGACATTCACTTCTTGTTGGTCAATGATCCAATTGGTGAACTCTCTTCACTGTGCATAATCTCTAGGCAGAAGATGTTTAGTCAATTGGACTTTGTAAACTTGGATGCAAATTTTAGTGAGAATACGGTAAAGAGGGGCTATAGAAATATCCAATTCTTGCGCAGATGACGAATCGGGGTCCCTGGACACTCGTCGGCCACACTCTCGCGAACTGCCGTAATGTTTTATTCTAAACAACCACTACGATCTCGTGTCGTGTGTTTCATATCAATAACTGAACCAGTTCTTTCGAATTTTTCAATTACTCTTTACACAGCTGATACATTTGGAATATTGTTTCTACCGAAAATTGGACGCACTTCAAATATAGCACTTCTATCGCAACACCTAACAGTCATCTCGAGGAATTTTGAATTAATTGATTTTTCCATGCCGAGTTTATACATAACTGTGCTATAATTTCTGAGACTGAGTGCCGAAGCTCCATAGGATTTGATGTGGACACTAATACGAGAGATGTATCATCTGCTTACATTGTCAATTTTTCTTCCAGATAAGTTGGCACTTCGTCGATATGTAATGAAAATATTAATGGCCCAAGGGCTGAACCCCGTGGAACTAATCCCAATGTTGACTACATGTTCATAGGACTAAGTATTTCCGACTTTTATGGCTCAAGAACCACAAGGTCAAAGGTTTCCACAAGGAGTTCAAGAGCATATGATTTTGTCCAATCAAGAAAACATCCTCTGAATCCCAATTTATAGAGGTTCTTGAATATAAATTCAGCTCTTATCATATCAAATGCATAACTGAAGTCAAAAGATAACATGCCTCATCTACATACATGTACATACTACACACATTGAGCACTAGCTGCTTCAGTCGAGCGACCTTCATCCATGTTGAATTTCTATCAAAATACTACGTTCTTAAGTAAACAATAATTTTTCTATGATTTTAGAGATAATCTAATAAGATAATAATAGAGCCATAGATAATTTGCCTGTGATTTTAGAGGTAATACTCAGCACTGAGATTGGTTTATGCTTGGCACTATAGAGCCAATCTTGAAACAAGATGGAAATATCCAGAATTAATAAGGCTATTTTTGGTTCAATAGATTCTAAATTACCTCCTCTAAAACCCCTTGCACTATGCCTTATTCCCTAACGCCTCGTATACACAAAAGCAAATGACTGGAAACATTTTACATAATACGCGCCACAAATTATAACGGAATGACCCGATGAAAGGGTAGAAACGGGCCGTTACTGTCCCATTTCAAGAATAACGTTAATCTAGACTTTTATTTCGTATAGATCGAGTTGGCGCGGCGCGGCTCGAACAGCGTATAATCGAATAAAAACGCAGTAAAACGACAGCGATAAAACCGGAGACCGAACCGTACATGTGTACGCTATCAAGCAGGCGGAACCCACCTGGCTTTTCATGGGATCCGTGTTAATCTGGCACATATACTGTCCCCTGTCCTCCTCTTGTACATTTTTTATATGCAGATTCCACGTGGTGTGGTCGTTGTGGGACACCGACACCCTCGGGTTGTGCGTGATCACGTGATCGTGGATCGCCTGTATCGCCTTGGTGTCTGCCTTCACCCAGCCCACCTAGAAAAGTAAAGACAGATGTCAAAGCCTGCTTGTTATTCGCGATGTGTTCGGGGGAACATCTGCTGCGGCAATGTGGATGGTCTGAAGGAGTTAGGAGACAAAGACAAATAATATATGTGTTCCGGTGTGGGAAATTGCATATTTGCGGTATTGAAATAAACATACGGATATATGGGAAGTGATATATGTCTCTGCATTGGATTATTGGGGATAATCTTGCGGGAGTGGCGGAGAAGAGGGTAAAATCAGGGAATTGTTGCTCTGTGTTATTTGGATAAAGAAGATACCTGTAAAACGTTATGCATTGAGTCAATGCGTAGTCAACTTAGTGTTTTCTATCAACTATATAAGTTTTAATCAAACTAAGTTTTAATCATCTCCAGATTATGCCAACTTTGTTGGCGAAACGCGCGCCGAGTGTAGTGTATAGTGTTTTGGTGTTTTGTGGAAAACTAAGTTAGTGTTTAGGTTTAATTGTTGAGAAAACCGTGTAGATTTGTGTAGAATCTGTGTAGATGAACGTTTCCAAAGTATTTATTTCTTAGTAAAGTAGGAAACTACTAGTACTGTCTTAAAATACTTTGAAGTAAAAATGAATAATGTGAAACAGAATATTAATTTTTTATAAAAACAGAGGAGCAGATATTATAGGGTAATAAATTTAATGCGAGAACACAGTAGCTCATCTTATGTTAAGATAAAATAGCGGGCGATTTAGGTTGATTAAAGGTCATGTAACGTAAAGAATACAATAAAGTTATTAAAACTGTTTGAATATAGTTGCAGTTGACGGCATCATCAGTGAAGCGTCTATTCGGACGACTCGCGACTTACTTCTTGATATAATTGATCATTTTATCATATTTTGGTCTGTGAAAGTTCAAAGAATTGCCTTTATAAATGTAGTCTGTGAAAATTCAAAGAATTGCCTTTATAGGTGCAATCTCTGCAACGTAGCGCAGAGGAGAGACAGGCAGTGTTTTCTCAAAGATTTACCTCGAAATTAAGCGTGCCGCAAATGAAAAACAAATACGTCATAATCTTCGTGATATCATATTAGTCGTATCACCATATTTTCTTGTGTAAATAGTCAACGAAAGGACTTGGTAGTTGCAAACTGTGAGGAGTAGTGTTGGGGAGAGACTGCCGAGGTTTTCTCAAAAATTTACATTGGAATTAAGTGTGTCAAAAATGAAAATAAAATAAACTAATATATTCTTGATATCAGTGATTCTTTCATCATATTTTCTTGTATGAAAAACCAAATAGTTTTCGTGATAGTTGCTATCTGTGAAACGTCGCTTCGTGGAGAGACGGGCATTGTTTGCTCAAAAATTTACCTTGAAATTGAGCGGGTCGCAAATGAAAAACAAAGAAGTTATAATATTGTCAATATTATTAATCGTATCAGCATATTTTCTTGTATGAAACGCCAAAGAATTGTTTTCTTACTTGCAATATGTCAAGCGTAGTGCCAAGGAGAGACAGACGGTGTTTTCTTAAAAATTTACCTTGAAATTAAGCATATCGCAAATGAAAATCAAAGGAATTGAAATCTTCTCGATATCATTGATCACTTCATAATATATTATTGTGAGAAAAGGGAAGGAATTGTGTTGACAGTTCTAATCTGTGAAACGTGGCATTAAGGAGAGACAGATGGTGTTTTTATAAAAATTTACCTCAAAATCCAGGTAAAATCTTCTCGATTTCACAGTTGTGTGTAACATGAAGTAGTAACATTGATACTATACAAAGGGACATGAACAGCGTATTGATTTTTAGTCCGTCTCTATCGAGGCTCGCCAGAATAGATGTTTTAGTGATGATTGTAACAGATGTCCAGAGTATTATTTATATAGTTACATATAGTAAGTAAGCTGTGAAAGAAGTGAAGAAAATACTTATGCGTGATATGAAGTAAACTCTTTTATGAACTCGTTTTGATGTTTCTTCGTTTATTTTATCAGCTTCTTCAGAAGAAATTCAATTACTACATCAGACTAAATAAATTTTGAAAACTTTCAATCTCTATTGGACAATGACCATGAAAGGCTGCATTCTACTTTGTGACACATTTGATAATGATTTTAATGTTAATTGCGACAATAAGAGACTCATAAAATAGTCATGCCATTATTGTCACAAACTCAGAACAAAATTGGAAGAAAAAGAATTACCAACGTATCAGGACCCGTGTTTCTTTCACTTCGAAATTTGTTAAAGGTTTCTCCTTTAAACTCCAAGGCACTGAACCCATGTCTGGCGTCTTTATCGCCATCCTAACACGTAAATGATAGTCTGAATAACGCCGACTCGCGCCTGATTTTTCTGTCAAGTTCCCCGTCTCATTCCGGACCCTTTGATAAAAAAGCGCCTCGCTCGTAAGGGCGTTCTGCTAAACTAGTGTTTTTAGAGGCGCGCAGAGGAGGTGAATTGTTGGCACCGCTTATTTACCTTTACATAAAACGAATTCGCTCGTTTTGCAAACTGTCATCTGTGAAGTTACAATAATACAAGTAATTTCCGCGGTCGCCTCACGAAATTGTGCTTTGTTTTTATTGCAGATGCTGCCCACGCGTTACTGGGGATGGCAGGGAGTAGCTTACGAGGTGGACGGTTTGCTTAGGAGACCATGTATGGCTAGATAAATATATGTATAAAATATTTTGTGAGTAATGTTGAATATACTGCCCAAGAGAAAAATATACGAAATAAATGTTTATTCTTACTTCACATTGTGACTAAAATACAGAGAGATCAAGATTGATTGAAAGTTGTGCCTCCCAGTGCGCCACTCACATATTTTGCGATAAAATGTAAAAATTTTTTGGAAATGATTTATCGGAAAAAAAACGTTTTGTCTCAAGAGGTCATCGATAAATTATTATTGAACAAGCGACAGTAGATTTCTTGTTCTTCATAGTCAAGTGTAATAATAACAATAACTGGAGTCGCTCGTTTCGTCAGAGTACCAGAGGCGTCACATTCGCCATTTCCTAATAATTCAAATAAAATAAAATAAATAATGCTATAAATAAATAATAAAATAATAATAAATACCTGGTTATACGTTATAATTTATATAATACTGTAAAACATTAACCATATTAAACAGGATAATAAGCTGGATTAGCTAAATTCAATTTTCAGAATGTTTCTAGTTGTTTCCACGAATGGTGTTCGTCGTCGTGAAAAGTGTTCTTCTAAGAGAACGACCGTGCGATATTCAGTGATGTAATATGGGAATAATTAATTATGTAACAGATATATAGATGCAGAATTATTATATATTTGTTTTAATATAATAAAGTACGAATATATTTATTTAAAACAGTGTCAAACTATATCATAGGACTTATATTTATCTAACAAGAAAATATTTTGGAATTGTTCTATTGCCTTCAGTAGTTCCTTACAATTGTTATGAATAGTTCGTAAATCTGCTTCAACTTGAGGATCTTGAAATATTGCTCGACTTTTCCTGCCAGTGCATTTTTGACTTTCTCTGTTGGTACCTTTTTGAACGTGATGGTTCAAGAGGTTCCTGTACGCGTACTGTAACATTAGTAACACACTTGTTTACCATTCATCCTTTCGTCTACACATAGGCACAATTCTTTATTGTGTAATTTAGATTTTATATTATTTTCGATTTGTTTCTGCACAGATGGTACATACGCCTGAGTAAAACTGAGTTGAGATTAAATCATATAATTTTAACGTTTGCTTTAAAACTTTAGTTAGTTTTAATCATCTCTCGAGATGGAAATTTGGTTGGCGAAACGTGCATCGAGAAACGTGTAAGGTGTTCCTAGATAACCGGTATCTTCTTTTTGTTTCTATAAGCTATTGTTAAAGTTGAAAACCATTTCTTACATCTTATGTTCCCATTTTCAAAATGTTTTCACTATTTGGATAGATGTATCCAGAAACATATAGTAATCGTTGACCAATACAATAAATATAAGTGGCCTTAGAATAGATTCTTGAGGAACTTGCAATTTTGCAAATGTTATGTATTATATTAAGAATTATGCTGTACGTTGTGATACTACTGAAAGTATGATTGTTGTGATACTACTGAAAATAAATGGAACTACTGAAATACCATTTCAGTCAAATAAAAGACTCTGGGGAACACAATATTCGGTGTTTCAGGTTTCTCGCCAATAACTTTACTATCTTTGAGAGTCAAATAAATACGTATTAAATATACCGAGTGATTTTAGTGTAAGACAAATTTGTAATCTTTAATTCATCAACATGATAAACACATTGTATTGAAACAATTTTTTCACCGATTTATAATTATATTTAGTTTCATAACATGTTAAACTATAAATCTGATTGTTTTTGTTTCTTTTTTTTTTCATTAAATTATAATTATTAGCTTCCAAAGTTTGACAAGTTGTAAGTAATCCATTAAACGTATTCAATTTTCGTATATATATATATATATATATATATATATATATATATATATAAATATATATATATATATATATATATATATATATATATATATATATATATATATATATATATATATATATATATATATATATATATATATATATATATATATAATTGTTCATTCTAAACGAATTGTAAAGTGTTTCATCCAAAATAATACCGTAGAAAATTTTAATTAATATATAATTTTACAGGAGCCATGCACAGTGTAATATGATTTTGAAATAAAATAATTTAAGTTAAATAACCATTTAAAACACTGACTTACTTTTCCACACAACACTATACACTACACTCAACGCACATTTCGCCAACAAAGTTCAACAACAGTTCGTCAACAAAGTAAAACTCAGAGTTTTAATCATCTCCAGACGATGCCAACTTTGTTGGCGAAACGCGCGTCAAATGTAGTGTATAGTATTTTGGTGTTTTGTCGAAAACTAAGTCAGTGTTATATTCACATCAAAGATTCCGACCTACTCCATAACCATTTAAAAACAGATTTAAACGCTTCGGTATTTTAGATCGATCTCGAGTCTAGGTAAACTAATTATTATTTCCCATTGATCAGCCACTTCGATTTTATAAGAGGACAATGGAATAAACCCTGCTGGGAGCTCCTGCAGGATTCGAATCGGCGTGCTCTCATTCACGGTTTGTTCTATTATGAGAACAAACCGCTGTAATATACAATGTGCTACTAAATTCTCCCATAATAAATCCTTCGGGGGTAGTGGCTATAATGGCATATAATAATTATTATGTTGTATAATCTAGGTACATTGACCCGTGTGGGCTGTTTATCTCATGTTTGTTGCCGAACGTTCGGTCATTAAGCACACAAAGCAGCAGGTTCGGCAGTATATTTTGATGGTAAAAAAGCCGACAAGTCAACCATAGTGCAATCTCGTTGGCCCAGTGATATAGCGCGAGCGTGGGTAAAAGAACATCAATAATATTGCGAATATAAAAGCTGAGTAAACATATACAGACAAAAAAACAAATCGTTGATCGAAAAAACATTACAAAAGTTACATCATATTTCGCCGTTGTATTTAAACTATGCTTTGTATTTGAATATTTCTCAAGCTGTCGATTGTTAGTAAATATGACTGCTGAAGCTCCATTGGTCACGTAAAAGGTTGGTAAACATGGAACTCAACGTAGAACAACGATTTGATCTGCTCAAATTGTACAAGGTGGGGTAGAGTAACTTGCTTCTTTGAATTTGACACCCTGAAGCGATGGTTGCTCCTAAGAGGGTGGGGGTAGACACGTTGGAGAGGGCGGGACGTAAAGTTGTAGCTCCGCTTGGTTTAGTTAGCATCATGGAGTGGACAAACGTGGAGCGTACATTCGCTGTCGAGGCATACATTTCTAACGCTCGCTCAATTATTGCCACGCAACGTGCATTCCATATCCATTTCAATATTTCACCCCGTGCTCGTGTTCCTGGTCGGCAGTCGATTGTTTCATGGGTAAACAACCTCAGGAAAACTGGTGATCTGAAGAAAAAGAAACCTAGGCTTCCACGAACAGCAAAGCCACCAGACAAAACATTGACATGGTGAGGCTTTTTGTTTTGCGATCCCCTCAGCACTCTATCCGCAAACGTGCAGTTGCTGTTGGTTCGTTCTGTGAGGGAATCCTTCACGACGAACTAAAATTTTATCCCTACAAATTGGCTGTGGTGCAGGAACTAAATCCATGCGATTTTGTTGCTCAAGAACATGCATGTGAGGCGCTTCTTGGCATCCAACGATCGTCCTAGGACCCTCGCTTACCTGAAGAACAACATTCGTCAAGCTGTCGCCAACATACCCGTCGATATGCTGGAAGGGGTTGAATGAAACTTCCGAGTTCGATTAACGCAGTGTATTCAGAATAATGGACGCCACCTATTTGATATCATCATTAAAACTATGTAAACATAAAATTTAAATGTTATACTTGATGCTGTTAAAAAAATTAAATACATATGTATATGCATCACTTTTTTCTTAAATTGAATTTCTAAATAAGCAAGTTGCTCTGCCCCACCTTGTATTATACTTTAGAGAAAGCAGTGGTAGACTTCAAATGTACTGATTGCATGTAATGTTAACAAATGCTTGATCTGCCTTTAAGCAGGTCCTTGTTTGTTTGTGGGCAAGTAGGTTGAACTTATATGTTTGAGAGTGTGTGTAAGTGTGTGTAAGTAGATAGTATAGACCTGCATATGAAAGATATTGCATATCTGGCTATAACATGGCTATCTTTCGTGACAGTTATGCAAAACTTCCTTGGCAACAAAAATCTCCTAAGTATGAAGTTCTGGTTACTACAGTGCTGTTGGATTTTCAAAGTCTTCGTTGTAATATGAGTGTCAAGCTCCATTTCCTATATAGCCACCTCGACCAGTTGCGATGTAATAAATGAAACCAAATTTTTGTTCCCCGGTGTAATAATGAAATTTTAAGAAAAAAAATAACGATCACAGCTATTTCGGCGGTTTGATCGATCAGCTTCACAATCTCATTGATCAGATCAACACAATCGATCAGCTTCAAGAGCTGACCAGCTATCAAGACACAATAGGACCATTACAACCAAGAGCCGTTTATATTTATCAGCTGATTAGTTTTCATAAGAAAAAATCTATCAAAATAAATACAAGCAGCGGTGTATATGTTCGTATAAATCCATTTTTTATGCTTTAGTCCTTTTAAAAAACACAAATATATTACATAAGTACATGACCGTACAGCATCTAACTTTTCAATCCCATTAGTCGTCGAATATACTCCAACAGTTCTATCATACAACATTTGGAGTAATACCTGAAATCTTCTAATATGTACGTCTAACCCAATCCCAATCGCCTGCTTTAGTCTTAAGCTCACGAACTCTGCTCCTTGTCATCGCGAGGTGATCGATATACGACCCTGCATTTGCAACCACTCAGTGCATTAGAATCCAGATAATAACGATAAAATACCTGCCTCTGTCGCATCTTTAACCATTGTCGGCGTTAATACTTGATGAATAGCACATCATCGTACGCGATAATTAAGCCCAAACGTAATAGGCTATGTACAGAGGCATTGAATTCAACCCAGTGTGGTGAAATTCGAAAATGAAAAACCACTTTGTAGAAGAATTTTGATGAAAAACGTTTTGTAACCTCTCCTCGACTGAAGCTCATGTCCACTTACTTCTTAATTTTTTTTTAATTTTAACTGAAATGGTAATGATTTTGCATATTTGCAATTATCTTTCCTGTCTTGTTAAGTAATCGAAGACGTATTTGTCTCTGATCTTAAATGGTGGTTCTAATCGCTTTATTTATTGTCTTACTATGTTTGGTTCTGATGAACTATACTTTTCTTATAACTGGTCATCATCATGAGGTCATCAGTCCTAAGACTGGTTGGACGCTAATCTCCAGCTTCTCCTATCTTGTGCTAACCTACCCATTTCGCTAATTGTGCTACAACCTACATCCCTTACTATGTGCGAGTAGTAGTCTAATCTAGGCCTACCTCTGCCTTTCTTCACTTCTACTTCTGCCTCCAAAATATCGCGGACTATTCCTCCATGTCTCAGCAAGTGGCCTACCATTCTATCTCTTCTCCTCTTTACGTTTTTCCACATACTTCTTTTCTCGCCGACTTTCTATAATACTTCTTCGTTTCCAACCCTATCAGTCCACGGTATATTCATCATTCTTCGGTAACACCATATCTCAAAAGCTTCTAATTTCTTCCTACTTGCTTCCCCTACCGTCCAGATTTCGCAACCGTACAGTGCCGTGCTCCATACATACGTTTTCAAAAATATTTTCTTTGTTTCTAAGTTTATTATTCCCGAGCACAAAAGTGCTTTCTTTTTTTTTAAAGCTACTCGACCCTGCGTTATTTTTTGTTTTATATCTTTATCGCTTCTTCCATCCCAATTTATTTTACTTCCTAAATAAGTGAAGTCTTTAACTTCCTCCAATCTTTCATTATTATTTTGTACTTTCGGTTTTTGCTCTGCTCTCGCGCCCTCTGCACACTAACTAGTTTTGTTTTTATTCATCCTCATTCCGTATTCCTCTGTCAACACTGCCTCCATTTCGTTTAACACTGATTCTAATTCCTCTTTACTAGATGCTAATACTGCTATATCATCCGCGAATCTCAGCATTTTTAGTATCTATCCCTGTACTTTAATCCGGAAATCCACTCTATCTTTTATCACATTAATCGCCTCTTCGATGTACAAATTAAAAATTAGTGGTGATAGCGTACATCCTTGTCTTACTCCTTTCCTAATACCTACTTCCCTTTTTTCCCCTTCTACTTTTATAACAGCAGTTTGCTCTTTGTATAGATTGTGTACTACTCTCCTATCTCTATACTTCATTCCCGCGCTCTTTAGTATCGAACACTTTTCCCATTTTACATTTTCAAGCGTTTTTTCCTTTTTTTTATTGTTTTTTTCTAACATTACCCTTAGCGCCAGAATAGCTTCGCGAGTTCCCCTATTTCGCCTAAACCCGAATTGATCTTCTCCTAGTATTTCCTCCGCTCTATTTTCCATCCTCTTTTGGACTATTCTGGTTAAGATTCTTGACGCGTGGGAAGTTAGGCTAATCGTTCTAAAGTTCTCGCATCTGTCGGCTCCTCTCCTTTTCGGTATAGTAACGATAATGTTCCTCTTATAATCCTCCGGCATCTCGCCCGTTTCGTATATGTATTTTACCAGTTAAAACATCCTATTTACTACTTTCTGTTCCGCACATTTCAAAATTTCCGCCTGTATTTTATCTACACCCGGCGCTTTATTGTTCTTTAGCCCTCTTAGTGCTATTTCAAATTCCTCTTTCAATATAGGTTTTTCTACATCTTCCCTATCGATGCTAGATTCTTCCTCTAATATCTCTCCTAATTCCTGACCCTTGTATAAATTTCCTAAATACTGCTTCCATCTATCCGCTTTCTCCTCTCTTCCGATCAGTATGTCCCCCCGATTGACTCCTAACGTTTCTACTTATTGGTTCTATATCTCTGAAATTCTTCTTAATTATTTTGTAAGCCTCATTGGTCTTACCTACTTGGAGCGTATCTTCTACTTCTTTGCATTTATCCTCTATCCATTGTTCTTTTGCATTTCTACACTTTCTAATGATTTTCCACTTTATTGACTTATAAGTTTTCAGTCCTTCCTTCTTCGTTTTTGTAGCCTCACTCTTTTGTATTAAGTTTAAGATTTCATCCGTTTTCCAGGGCTTCCTAGCTTTCCTTCTCTCGTGTCCTAAAACGTCCGTAGCCGCGGAATCTAGACTATTCTTGATACCCTCGCACTCAGTTTCTGCGTTCTTGATTTCATCATTACTCGTTTTATTTAATAATTGATTTATAACTGGTGTTGGTGGAAAATTAGTATTTGACTGGTAGTGTCTGCGACAGTCTTCCAGACAGTTTTCCACATTTAGTGTTTTATAGTTTAAAATATTTAATATTTATTATTATATTATATAGGTTTGGGCCTCATCAGCCACTGATCGCATGGATAGTCCCTTGGCGATCCCCTCTTATTCGGGTCATTATCTAAAAATGCTATCCCATAAAAGGAGCAATTTAGGCACGTCCCCCGCCTTAAGCCTCGCCTCCTCTAGGATAACAGGGGTCCCTAATATAAGATACCTCTTCTCCTCCAGTGCGGGGCAGGTGTAAAGAAGATGAATCGAGGTTTCCTCGTCTTCTTTACAGTATCTGCAGGCCGGGCTATCAGTCAGCCTCAGCTTGTGCTTATATGCATTCAGGCTACTATGGTGGCCCGTTATGATTCCCACCAGAGTTCTGGCTTTGTGCCTCTTCAATTTAATGAATTCTTGGGCCCATTTCTCAATCTCTGAGTATTCGATGAAGAGTTTGGTTATTCGACAACCCGTTACTCCTCTCCATCTTTTATTGTGCTGGTCTCTTGGCCAGCCATTGATGCGGTCTCTGATCATATTCCGACTTATTCCCACTGCAGGTTCTGGTTCATAGAGGTTTTCCCTGGTCCCTAGTCTGGCAAGGTCATCTGCAATTAGACTTCCCTTAATGCCATTATGCCCAGGTATCCATAAGAGTTCCACCGGTCCCTTCCCTGCCAAGTGGTTCAATGCTTCATAGCAATTATAGACCAGCTTCGACTTTGTCGTTGCTGAATTAAGGGCTGCCAACGCCGCCTTGCTATCCGAGCAGATACATACCTTCTCCTGGGTCCGATTTTGGTCAGCCCCCAGAACACCGTATGTAATTCCAACTAGCTTGGCCTGGAGTGCGGTAGTGTATTTGCCCAAGGGGAAGGTTTTACCTATCCCGTCGCGTCGCCTATACACCCCCGCACCCGCTCTGTTCCCACTCTTGGCTCCATCCGTGTACGAGATGTCTCCATTGAGTGGCAATCCAGCTCGACCCTCCATCCAGTCGGTCTTACTGGTAAATATTTAATAACTAACAAATTTCCCAGAATTAGTTTTGAAACACTCTGTCAGAAATAAGGAGGGAACAGTTCACATCTATGTAATTTGTTATCAGTTATAAATAGTAGATAAGCTATGACAGTTCACGCTCAAAATCCCATGTAATTTCCTATGAAGGTTCATCGTGGTCTTTTCAGGTCATCCCTCACTTGCAGCTAACTTCGCGCCACCTAGTGATCGAGGTTATCAGCGGCCTCCGCAGCTGATTTCGCGTCAAATAGGTCTATATAATAAGGATAAATAAGACAAACGTGTCTGTATAATAAGGGTAAATGAGATAAACACGTCTGTATAATAAGAGTAAATAAGACAAACAGGTCTGTATAATAAGGGCGAATAAGTCAAGCAGATCTGTATTATAAGGGTGAATAAGAGCAAATAAGGGTAAATAAGACAAACAGATCTGCTTAACTGATTTATCCTTATTATACAGACCTGTTTGTCTTATTTACCCTTATTATACAGACCTGTTTGTCTTATTTGTCCTTATTATACATACCTGTTTGTCTTATTTATCCTTAATATACAGACATGTTTGACTTATTTACCCTTATTATACAGACCTATTTGACAAGAAGCTGCTGAGGCCGCTGATGACCTCGATCACTAGGTAGCGCGAAGTCAGCTGCAAGTGAGGGATGACCTGAAAAGACCACGATGAACCTTCATAAGAAATTACATGGGATTTTGAGCGTGAACTATTTGAATTGCGCGCCATTTGTATTCTGTCAATGATAGGGCATCAATATTTAACGACTGCCATCTACAAACCATACGACGTGAATACGTTACGATAGTGTTCCCCATTTACCATCCGTTTCCCATTTTAATTACATCACAACTCCTAAATGCACACCAAACCGTGCATCTTCAAATTTATTAATTAATTTACGAACTGTTAACTCCGTATGTGCTTTATTTGGTTCTAACTTTTCTTAATGCCACTGAAAATGATCGCTCACTTTCATAAAACAGTTGTACACAACTATTCTTTGTTGAACTGTTAATCGCGGTATGTTGACGTCGTATATGGTTTGTAGATGACAGTCGTTAAATATTGACGCCCTATTTTTGACATATGGTTAAGTATTCTGACAAGTATTTTTCAGTGTTTAACTAATTTATGGTTTATTTTAAAGATTGAAAAACAGTTAACTAATTTGTCAAATATAGAAGAACTCAAACATCTGCTGGCAATTCATTGGTTTGTGAAGGGTTTATTACAACTAGAAAATGAAATCAGATGTACGTAGACACACCAGGAGGTTACAGCTGATACGTATACAGTCCCCATCACCAGTTTAATAACTAACCAAAGTGTGGAACTCCGCGTACAATCTCCCTAATACATTCGGTGATATTCCGCCATGTTCGCTTAAAATCAGGTCGTCATTCGTCCCGAGTCACGTCCCAACGCAAATAGCAACATTTTGTGCAACTTTAAACTACATTGTATAAAATTAATTTATAGCATCATACGGTCTGACTAGCTCGACTCGTCGTAAGGGCCCTGACAAATATTAGAAATTTGGCGAAATGTAAATTTATTTAATACAGCTATTTGGGATGTTTGCCAGGCTCGGTTGCCCCCATAAAGATATGTTTGTTCGGACTAAAGCAAATTGCTCTGGTCCTAATGAATTAATTTACATAACAATGGTCCGATGCAATTAGCAGGGGTAGGTACGCCGCGCTCATTTTAATACCCCCCCCCCCCCCCGAAGTATCAGAGACGAGATTCCTTAATAATTCCCGCTAATGGCGCAGGAAAAATGAACAAATCGTATACCGTGTAGGAACTAAAAACTGCGATGCCGAGATATCGTCCCGTAGAATTAAGATATTTGAATCGATGTAGGTACAAGTAATTTAGTCTAGCTTTGGCGTCATGCTTGCTGACCGTCGTGTTGTACTAATCTTTGTGGCAGTGTAAATATTTACATTCCTATCTAGTTTCTGCGGTTTTCGCGACCAGCGTAAATACGCAGAAAGTTTGCAGTAACGCGCAATTGTTTGAGCATAACGTGAAAAGGTTTATATGAGAATTTCAGGATTTTAAGAATTATGTACCTCAATATGTTTGGTTCGTCAAATTAAAGTTTGTTGGCCTTTAAGAAATCTTTATGTAAGAAGCATGTAAATAGTACAATACATAATTAAAAGAAGAAAAGCCAAATACATTATACCGAATACATCTTCAATACATTAAATAAATGACAAAATAAATCATTTTGTCATTTTTGCAATAAATATAATCAGATATTAAATTCTAAATATACGATAAAACACTGTGGTTAAGCGTCGACTAGGCAAAAAATTCCAAAACACATTTTGTGGTCAATATTATTGTACGTGCACTTGATCCGTCTCGACCGTTATATACGTATTTACTAGGCAATAAAATTTACAAAAACATATTAGGTATGATACTGGTATTCTATATTTTATAAGTAAGTTCAGGTCGTTAAAATTCAAAGGTAGAATTTGATACGACGTTGCAATTGAAAACAAAAGAAGTTACAATTTTCTCGATATCATTGATCGTCTCATTATATGAGTATATGCTTGTGTGAAATACCAAGGAATTGTTTTGATAGGTACAATCTGAGGACCGTGGCACTGAGGAAAGGCAGTGTTCTCACAACAATTTATTTCGAAATTAATCTTGTCACACATAAAAACCATACAAGTTAAACTTTTCTCTACATCATTGATCGTTTCCTCATATATTTTTGAAAGAGAAACGAAGGAATTGTACGGATAGTTACAATCTGTGAAACGTAGCGCTGAGGAGAGACAGGCGATGTTTTCTCAAAAATGTACCTTAAAATTAAGCGTGTTGCACACGAAAACCAAAGAAGTTAAAATTTTCTCGATATCATTGATCATTTCACCATATATTGTTGCGTGAAAATCCAAGGAATTTTTTTCACAGTTATAATCTGTGAAATGTAACATTGAGGAGAGACAGGCGGTGTTTCCTCAAAAATTTATCTTGAAATTAAGAGAGTTGCACATGAAAACCAAAGAAGCTAAAACGTTCTCGATATCATTGATCTTTTCATTATATACTTTTGTGTAAAAAAAACAAAGAAATGTATATTGATAGCTATAGTCTCCGAAACGTAGCGTTGAGGAGAGACAGAAAACTTTGAATGTACTGAGAAGTTTGTAGTCCAATTATTTCGACCCCTATTACCAATATATTACTTTTCCGCACTCCACTATACGCGGAAAAGTAATATAATCGTGTAAATTTTTTTTTTTTGGTTTATTTTTCGTTTCTTGAACTAAAAACAACAAAAAAAGGTTTTTAAACCATTGTGTGTGTGTGTGTGTGTGTGTGTGTGTGTGTGTGTGTGTGTGTGTGTGTGTGTGTGTGTGTGTGTGTGTGTGTGTGTGTCGTTGTCTTCGTCGTCGGAATTTATTCTTGTTAGCACGATAACTCAACTAAATCCCGTCGATTCGATCGGGTTTTGACTGATTTTGAACGGGGACGTCTCCCAGATGACATCTATTGATTTTGAGGTGGATAGGATACACCCCACTCTGTCCATAGGTCATGAGAATGCACGATGCTGGACTATTTGAGAAATTATTTGTGTTAACACGATAACTCAACTAAATCGTGTCGGATCGATTGGGTTTTGACTGATTCTGATCGGGGACGTCTGCCAGACGACACCTATTGATTTTGAGGTGGACAGAACACAGTCTACCATGTTCATGGGTCATGAGGAAGCACAATGGTGGACTATTTGACAAATTGTCTTTGTTAGCACGATCACTCAATTAAATCGTGTCGGATCGATCGGCTTTCGACTGATTCTGATTAGGGACGTCTACCAGACGACATCTATTGATTTTGAGCTAGATAGGATACACCCCACCCTCTTCATGGGTCATAAGAAAGCACGATTTGAAAAAAGTAAAACTGTCGCATAAAACACATATTCTGCATTTATGTGTTGGTTTATTTCTTCTCGGCCACTAAATTTCGAGATAGAAATGTTCTACGTGCGGAGAAGTCCGTTTTAAAGTTTTAAAACTGTTTATTTTAGACGAATTAATAATTGGGATACACACATTAAAAAATAGATCATTTCCCCTAATATACATATCCCCAAACAACTCCGAGTCCATTATCAATACAAGTTTGTAGTAATTCTGTTCTGGATTTTTTGTTTAGTGGCATGTTAATTTTCAGGTTATCGTATAAACAAAACACAAAACCTGACAAACACAGCCAACTTACATTAGAAAAGAAAACTCATAACCTAACCTCATTCTGAGATATTGTATACCTGTAATAATCTAGATTCATTATCTTTGCATGGAGCGGAGGCCATTGTTGCGCCTACAATGGGATGCCTCTGATTTATCGCCCTCGATATCCACTTTCAATTTTTAAGGTAAAAAGTAATTCGCTGATAGCACGTATCGAACATCAAAGTAAAATATCTCTTATTTCCTGGGAATTTCATTCCGTATTGACGTAGAGGATCGCTTGATAACTCCAACGCAATGCAGCATAGACGAATTACATGTTAAGATTTAGATCCGGGGGTGAGAGGCCCTCCGGTTTCGGCAGTCGATCGAGGAATATATCGCTCTCGCAGCAAGGGCGTCAGTGAACTGTTCATCTAGTGATGCGGTTCTTTATTAGAAGTTTATTTAAACTAAAAATATCTAAAAACGAAGCTAATTTAATAAGTGATCATAATTTAGTGAAAAGATTTTGCAGGTAAAACAGCCTCTTGGTATTTTTGAATACTAATACCACAGGCCAACAAAGATATTGTAATCGAACTTTTTTTTGGCTTTTTGTTAGTTACATAACATGAACTACAGAAACACTGTTTTTGGTTTCCATCAGGCACCGATATTTTTAAATGTAATGTGTAGTTCTTAAAACCGAGGTTCTATAAAATTTAATTTTACCTCAATATTTGCGGCGCCCCTGTGTTTAATCTGTTTGAAACGTACACACAAGTGTGGGGGATTTACCGAAATTGAGTTAGCCGGTAGGAATATTCTGGTATTATACTATTCGGGTATTTACATAGTCACTGTAGTACGTTTTTAATGTGTGTACGTTTACTCGTGATATCGTGTCGTATATTTTTATTTTGTCTTAAAAATGCCTAGAAGTTGTAAAAATACACCAAATATATTTTGTTATTAACTTAACAACCTGGTTCAAAAAACGTCATTTATGCAAATTTTTTTGATTCGCAAAAAGGCTTGTTCCCGCCACTTCTTATTAAATTAAGATTAATGAAGCAATATGTAAAAGCTATAGATAAAAATGGGAATTGTTTTAAGTACTTATGTGGCAAATTTTCAGCTCTTTCTGAAGCAAAATTAAAGGACGGCATTTTCGTAGGACCACAAATAAGAAAATTAATACAAGACCAACAGTATGAAGAAACAGTGACAGAAATTGAAGAAGAATCTTGAATATACTTTAAAAATGTAACATAAAATGTTTTAAGAAATTATATAAATCCGCAGTATGAGGAAATTGTCAACAAGTCTATCGATTTTTTTCGACTAAAAACGTTTTCTCGAAAAAAAATATGAAGAAATTCGTGTGGTCTCAGAAGAAGCCGACAAATTCAGTGACGCCTTCGGACTTGTCCTAAATCCTATAGTTCTTCGTGTACGTGTATATTTAGAAATCCTGCTACTTGCAACAAGTTTCTGCGTTTCACGACAAAACCTGCAGTTTCGCCTTAAAATGGAGATTAATTCCGTGTTCAGGAGGTTGAGTTACGTGGGTTTCGATGTGATTCATGTGGATTCTGGTACTCTCGTATTTTAAAAAAGTCCAACAATTGTTTTCGACTAAAAAACGTTTTCTCGAGAAAACATACGAAAAAATTCGTATGGACTCAGGAGAAGCCGCAAATTCATTTGCGCCTTCGAATTTATTTATAATCCGATGGTTTTCTAAGTAAACGTGAATTAGAACATGTTTATAGAGAATTGTGTTATAAACAATTGTTTAATAATTAAGTCCAAAATATGGCAATCTAGCCTCGAGTGATGAGTATCTTCATACATATAATGATATAATCTTTTTAATATGATATATTACTCCATTCCTGTTCCCTGTGATCATTTTTGAAACGATGGCCACCCAGCCAGGATGAAGTGAAGTTGTGCATCTGAATTTTTCGTATTTATGTGTCTCCCACTAATCAATAACTGGTCTGCTCAAGATTTAGTGCTTAAAAGAAGAACCCAGTCATGTACTGTCCTCTTGAAAAATCGTCGTATGCGTGATGATTTTTTCGGCGTTAACAAAATACTGTACACGGGAACTCAGACCGCATGTACGGGCAGAAACGTCGAGCCGTTAAAATCTAATGCGGAGCAACATCGACGTAGAAATGTAAATTTTATTTCTCACATAGCCGGCAACCATCCCCTGACGCTGTCCACTTTGGTTTTACTGTCCCGCCTAATCAGCCCCATTAAGGCGATAGTGCGGCGTTAAATTTGAGTACGGAGTTTACTGCCGGAATCAACAATGGCTTGCGGGCTGTAGGCGAACTTGCTCCACTCGCAAAAGCAGCCGGAGGGCCTCCGTCGTCTGGTAGGGCCCGGCCGCAGCCGTCCCCTAAATTCTAAAATCGTAGTCCAGATGTAACATTTCCTGATGGAAGTTGAAGAAGTGTGTTACGTCTACGAACACCGACGATTCGTTGTATTAGACTATATAATTTTATATAAATGATGACTAGATTATTTTAAATTACATTCTGGTAAATAGAATATGTAAAAAATCTTATTTAGGAAAGGCAAAAAAGCATAACAACTTATGCTTTTTTTGGACTAACACCACGAGGCCGTTGAACATTGTAACTAGATTAAATCTATTTAAGAATGTTCTCTTAATACACTAGGTACAAACATCAAGGGATGTAGAAAATCCTAAATTTTTAGGTGATCTTCAAAGGGTTGTAACTTAGAGTAAAATAGTCGCAGAGCAATTAAAAAAAAAAAAACATATTGAAGCACACAGTTTCTAATCTTCAGATTTTATGTTAAAAATTATGTTTCATCGTTAAAATTTGTCGTTTTGTGTTAAAATTTATTGAAGTCCGTGAACTTTTTGAAACGCAAGCAAAAATTTGTAACATTTTTCCGATGGTTTTCTTATGATTACTCAAAAACTGCTAATGGTAAAAAATTTTCAACTCATTGTCTGAAAACTAGAAACTTGGAGCTTCAATTTGATTTTTTTAAATTGCTCTGCGACAATTTTTCTCCAAGTTATAGCTCTTTGAAAATGATCTAACATCCAGAGATATACTCCATCATGTTGTTCATGTTATAGACATACACTTAGAAGATTTAGGAGGCACCTTCACCGTCGTCACTACACTAATTCGAACAGTTTTATTTTAGTTCCTTTAGTCGTCAAACAAGTTCGTTGTTGCCGAGGAGTGACATTACCTCTACGATGTTGTGGGTTTCTAGTTTTTTCTGATGTTTGCTTGCAAACCTCTTGATTTCACCTTCAACAATAGGCATCTTCGGGTCGTTATGAATCCCTGAATTTACAACACTGCAAAATACTTTGTTTTGGAGCATATGAATGATTTTGATTGATTTTTTAATGCACCTCCAGAGAGGATTTGTTTTTATAGAAGTAGTTTGTTGTGTATTGATAGCTCAATATAACGTTATAAGAAACAATACATTTGTCTGACTTTGAGTTCAGTTGCCCACGATCCTTCTTCATATGTGATTTCTATCGCAGCTTTGGATCTAGAGCCTAGACTTTACTTCCTTGGTATGCGAGATTGCTTGCTGGTTGACTATTACTAGCGTATAGTCGAATTTCTTGTTGCTGAAATTGACTTGAAACGCCTTCGCGCCTCATTTAGTTTGATCCGTCATTTATTTGTCCAGTTGGTGACATTGTTGACTGCTGATTGAAGTCATTTACAGCTGATTGGATGTATTGGTCGGTGGCGAGCAAAGCGATGTCATTGCCGAATTTTGCCGTGATTATTCGTAGTAATCACGTCGTCCCGTCCCGTGGTCATTGGTGTACAGCCGGTAGAAAACAGATCTAAAGATGTGCCCTGAGGTACTTCAGCACCAAACTTCTTGAGATCAGAGTATTCTTGGCCGTGTCACATTGAAGTGATGATGTTGTACAAGTGAAGAACTTGGCTCATTTGCAGTGGCAAATATTTTTTGTAGCTTATAGTCTAGGCCCTGGTGCCACACTCGGCCGAATACTTGGGACACATCTAGGAATACCATTGTGCAGATTTTTTTCTCTTCTAGTACTCTCTCAATTATATCGGTAATTGTATGCATTTGATCAATGGTTGAGTGCTTGTTACGAAATCCAAACTGATGAAACGCAATAAGCTGTTTTTCCTCGATGATGGGTTTCAGTCTCTGCAAAATGAGCTTTTCGAATAGCTTGGATATAATCGGCAATAAAGATAACAACTTAATAGAATTCTTAATAATAGAACGAAAAAAGAGGAATGTGATTTCTAGATAAAAATAAATTAGTCAGAATGTATATATTTTCAGTTTATTAATATTAATTACATGAATGTAATACAGTTTATTTATGTAATGAGATCGTGAAGAAAGACGTATATTAGAAAAGATATCTTGTATCCTATTTAAATACTTAGAAGGAATCATGTACTGTGTATATACGAGCATTATATTGGTAAAAACTGCGTAGGGTTTTAAATAAAAACGATAGATTGGTAATACTATTTTATTCATAATTTTCACAAGTTTATCATTTAATGACATGTTTTTGTGTCCCTCTGTTTTGCTTATTTTTGGGAATTGTGTAGGTAAAGAGTAACAATTTAACATGTATTATTCATTTCATCAATTCGCTATTTTCCAAATAAAAAATTCTCTTATCTTGTCGATAAGGGGAAGAGTCTACCTGAGCCTAGTCATAAAAATAAGCCAAGGTTATGTTTTGAGATTTTTTATTTAGCAAATAGCGATGACATAAACTATACGCAAAAGCCTGTGTCTAGACGAAGCAATCTAGATCAGAAACTAGAAGCAGCACAGCTTCTCGTAGGGGATGCTTTGTGGTTTAGCAGATAGATGGCGTTTGCCAATTTTCTACATGTATGCACATGCCAGCTTGGTACAAAAAACCTGTCTAATATTCTTAGAGTGACGAGTATAGTTCAGTATACTTGCACTGATGACAATTTATAAATATGAAATCGCAATATATAGATTACGATTCCTGGTTTCCTTCTTTTCTGAAATTATTCTCAAATTAGTACTCCTCATGTGATGTACCTGAAAGCCTACACCAAACAAAGTAATCTGCATCAGAAATGAGAAGCAGAATTGCTTTCCGTAGGTGATACTTTGTCGTTTAGCAGGTAGATGGCGTTTGTCAATTTTCTACATGTATCCATATGTCCATAGGCATAGTCCAGTCATGGCACTGATGATTCCTAATAAGGATGAAATTGCGATATACAGTCGCGATATTAGAGCGTTCTAACTGAGAAACTTATGACGTTTCTTTCCTCTATGCATCTTCACCCTTCTCTTAATGCTTCTAAACGAAAAAAGCCTGTTTGGGAACAATATTGACTCATGCCCTTTCCAATTTCACCGATTCAAGCGATATCGAATTTTGGATACCGTATAGGAGATTTGGGAGCGCCTTAGGGCCACGGGTCACAAGGGTGACCTCCGCCCTGCAGCTGTGTATTATAAATGATCCCAAGTTTGCGGCCCTATTCGGCTATTTGTCATATCTGCACCATTATTTCGTCCATCGGCCGGCTGATGCGTGCCGGACTCGTCTCTTCATCAATCCGGGCGTCCAGCGGCATGTGATGTGATGAAGATGGCGCGGCGCAGATGCCGCCCGGAAAGCGTCGCCCTCGGTCTCGCTCGGAGACGTCGTTTATGAGCACTTTTGTCGTCATTCTAGCGGACGGAATGAAAACGCGGCCGCTTATCGAACCGCCGGGGCGACCATATTTCACGGACTACTTGATCTTTTGGTCGCCTCGCATTGATAAAACACCGGCGATAAATCAGGGATGAACAGGTAACACGATCGGCTATGTGGCGGGTAGAGGAGGGGGAGTTTTCGGTTTCGTCGATTTATATCCCCAAATTGGAGGTAACTAAACCTTCAGTCGGGTTAATAGCCAAGGCTGAATCGCAGGATTAGTCATTAATTGCATACTGTATGGAAATGTGGACTATGCTACCTATAGATTACATTTTGCAGATTTTCTAGCTGCGTGTGATTGGCCTGTAGGTCACCGCTACCCCCCTTAGGATCCATCGTGATAACTCCTACTGTCTCTTGCTGTACCACTTTATAAAGCTTTGTCGTTCGTATCAGTCTCCCTAGTCGCTATAATGGCCACTGGCAGCTGTCTAATAATTTTCAACAACGACTTGCTACTTGCTAAGAGATAGAATGGTAGGCCACTTGCTGAAACATGGGGGAATAGTCCGCGATATTTTGGAGGCAGAAATAGGAGTGAAGAAAGGCCTAGACTAGACTACTGCTCGCAGATAGTAAGAGATGTAGGTTGTAGCACAATTAGCGAAATGCGTAGGTTAGCACAAGATAGGAGAAGCTGGAGGTTAGCGTCCAACCAGTCTTAGGACTGATGACCTAATGATGATGATGACTTGCTACTGGTATCCGGGAAACTACCATCAAAATGAAAAAGAAAAACCTTATACAAGAGAAGGTTATGGAGGAGAAAAGAAGCACGTGTGTTCCTCAGTCATGTGGACGTTGGTAAGGGCGTCCTCTATGGGGTACCAAATTGTTATTAAAATCCAAAGTCATCTTTGGGTATCCGTTACCAATCAGCAGAAACCGTTAGTCATGCTTGAGAGGTGCCACCTCCAATCTTTTTTATATTATAATATTGTTACGATCTAGTCTAAGACTGCTGAGTAACTTATTTCTAATCCTATTATATTAAATTACTTAAATTCTAAGAGTCACCCATTGATGTCTTCTTAGCCATTTATGACAAACATGGCACTCTTTCTGGCGCACTACACAAATTATTCGTCTCTTAATTTCACTCAAACCACTACACTAAATCGTGGGGTTTAATCCTCTTTAGTTTCCTTATTTGATTGGAGTTGTCAATGAGTTGGATGGCCTCGATAATCTCGTGTTGTAGAAGTCTTCCTTCGTGGCTTCTTCAAAATTTTTCAACCTCTATCTCAACGTTTTTTATTCCAAGATCTCGATGGAGATCTTCATTTTTTATATACAAAGGTGCACTAAAGATGTTCCGTAGTATTTTATTTTGAAAGGTTAGTTTAATTTTGATATTTGACTTTTTGATATAATCCCAAAGCTGAATACCACAAGTCCACACCAGTTTTAGTATTTGCTTATACAAGAGGAGCTTATTATGTATCGATAAGGCTTATTTCTACATCCATCTCAAAAATAACTATGGAAAAAGAAAAACAAAAGGCTAGTCCTACAAATACCGGATTGTTGGTATCATAGTCTCTATTTTTTCTTAAGTTTTGTTTAGACTCAGTAAATCGCTACTAATATATTTTCGATATTATGTACACCTCTCACTAATAGCAACCATTTTATTCACGATTGTGACTACTTAATCTCTTACAACTATTTTCCTTCATTGTCAGTAACCCGTAAGACCGTAAATTTTCAGTTTATTCCATTAATTTAGTTTATTCCATTAATACTGATTAATGGATCTGTGAAATGAAGTATAAATTCATCATGGATTTTTGATCATCTTTAAAATATTCAAGGAAGTTGCAAATTTCAGCTCTACTTGCGTTAGCGCCACTCGATTGCTTCTTCATCAGTTGTGCACGATGTAAAACCAAAATAATTGTTGATATCTCAGTGTAAATAATAAAGTCATACGTCTACAAAGTTAGCGATATTAATAAATTAATATGATATTTAAGATACTCGTCGAACATAAATTTTAATTGGATTGATCATTAAAAGATCCGAACCATAACATAGGAAGAAATACATAAGAAACAGCAGTAAGTTCTCGTAATAATTTATCATTTTATAAAGTCAGATTCGCTAAATGAAAACATTTTTGTTGTAGCAAGTCCCGGCTCTATGTGCACATCGCCACTTTGTGGACAGTATTACGAGTGATACTACGTACACACAGCAGGGGAGTTTTGTCATTAAGAGAAGTTCAAATATTTGACGATCTGCGACCAACTTCCTGATGTGCTAAAATCAGGTGAAATGTATTTTATAGGCACGCACCTCACGTTGAGTTGGGTTAACCCTTTGTCAGATTTTCACAGTTGAATCTAACTAGATTTATTGCTCGGGTAGATAAGAGCTATTTATAACAAAAATTGATTTGAATTGCAGATTAATGAGTACCCGAGAACGTTCTGTTTGGCCTGTCGGTGCAGCGTTTTCTGTACCGAAACTCTTGAGGTATTTCGGTTTGAATGTGAATAATACGAGGCGGAATCAAGTAGAAACTTTAGAAGTGTCCAAATAATGTACAGAATGGACTTTTGGATTTTAGAAGCATGTACTGTTGTACCATCACGCCGAATGTGATCAGTTCTTGAAGTTCGTTATTAAAGTAAGAGTAAACGATTGAGGTGTTTAGTGTATATCTGCTTCAGTTGAGATGTTTAAGAGAGCAGCAGCAAGTCCAGGGAATTCTAGAGCGGAGTCAACGAAGTGTAGATTTCCGGATGAATGCTGAGCCTTCATTCACACTAGACCTGGACCATAACTATTCGATATGGTCCAGGAAACCGCATAGAATATCATTCAGGGGTCAGTAAATGAACGCAATGGAATGCAGAAAGGATAAACTAAATTATCATAAATTTAATTACTGTAAAATACTGTAAAGAAAAATATCCAAGAAGAGAAGCTCTGTAACGAAGAACTCCAGAAACAGGAACAGCCCATAGAGAACATCTCAGAAAAAAAACCAAGAAGAAAATCTCCATAAGATAAATCCGTAAGAAAAAACAGGCGAACATCCCGAAAAACGGCCTAATTTGGGGTTCTGGATATTAAGTTGCAGGCGCTGCAGGACGTGTTTAAAAACCTGACCTGAGAGAAGAAAGGTGTCAACATCGATGGGAAGTTCTTGGGTCACCTACGCTTCGCTGGCGACATCATCCTGATAAGCAGCGATGCCGGCGAGCTTGGACTCGTGCTAACAGAACTGAAAGAAGCTTCGGAGTCCGTGGGACTGAGGATGAACCTCCTAAAGACCAAGGTCATGAGTCGAGATAACATCCAGGTCACATTAGACAACCACACGCTTGAAGTTGTTGATGAATATGTATGCTAATAAGGACAAAGACGCAGAAACCGCCAGGCGAATTGACCTGACGTGGTCGACTTTTGGAAAACTCGATCATATCCTCAGAAAACTTCACAAGCTTCAGGAAGCGGAAAGTATTTGACGACTGCCTCTTACTTGTCATGACCTACGGCCTCGAGATTATAACCCTAACACGGAACGGGACTCAGGGTATGTCAACGGGAAATGGAACGAGCGATGCTAGGGAAGTGGCTAGGGATGCAAGGGATCAGATTGAGGGACCGAGTCAGAAACGAGAGCATCAGAGAGAAGCGATGATGTTATAGAACGTATTACCGCGTTGACCAGTGTAGATGAAGTGGACGAAAACCATAATGCAGTGGAGGCCCAGAGAAACTAGGCGGAGTGTCGGGAGCCCCAAAACAAGATGAAGGTCTGTCTGATATAGTCTGACGAGAGGTTTTTTTTATTATTTGGTTGGACAATCTTTTATAGATTATTAAACACTATTTTTTTTTAAATTGTATATTCAAATTTGAAATACTGTAATCTCTTTATTTTTGAAAAAAAAAATAAAATTTCTACCGTCAGACTGTTACTACTACATTATTTTATGAGATTTTTTTTCTATTTTTCTAGATTGCATAATTTTTGACAAAGTTATGATGTCGACAAGAAGGCGCCATGGTTTTTATCAGTAGTCCATTTATACCCGTAAAAAACATTAAAAAAATATATTCTGTTCTTATAGTCTTAAAGTAAAAAAAAATGTGAAATCAATAATTCGATTTTTTTCACCATATAACCTTTATAATAATTATTCAAAACTCGATTTTCAACGACCGCAGGGGTATGTGAGCCCTTCATATTCTTGCGTCACCCCGTATAAATTCGACGTTCACACATTTCCTCACTATATTAGACGGTGATAATTAAACAGTTTCTAGCAATAAAAAAAGGCTCGCTTCTCAGTCCTTATCGACCCCTTTCCCTCATCAATTTTGCAGGATTCGAAAGTTCCTAAAACTCTCTTCCGGCAGGTAATAAATAAAACGTTTCAGCGAGCGCCGGGGAATCGGAATAAAGTTATCATTTATATAAATTGGCCGTTCATTGGCCGGCAAATGTGTAAAAATGAATGAAGGCATGTTTTTCGTGGGGCGCGCAACAGGTAGAGAGGGTATGTTTGTAGAGTCCTCGCGAAGTCAATTTATCAAGAGGAGTCTTGAAAGAGCCGGGCTGGGGCCCACGTCGCAACTCCTTGACATTTTCAATTATTAGTCCTTAACGTGACAAGGCACCTTTAATAGGGTCCTCTGTGCTAGCAACACACACGCGCCTCGGGCTCTCCTATCGGCGCCGGCGGAGGGGCCCCAAAGTTGATTCATTGGCAATACGAAAGGGTGTGAGTGAACTTAAAGTAAATGAAGTCGACTTGCATGGGGTTGGGGGTGATCGCAGGCTTTCGCGCCGTGTGTTGTTCCCGGAACGTGTTCTACAGAGTGATATCTTGACGTCGCGCCACCTCATCTCATTGTTTACCACTAGGATTTTCAATTAGAGCATTTTATCCGGAAATTGTGGAATAGAATGAAACAATTTATTTAGAATAGGTGATTAAGAACTCCTTTGACAATAGATATGCATTCATTCAAAATATACTACAATAAATTAAATTAACCAGATGCAAATAAAATAAAAACCTTTTAGTATCATTGGAGTTGCAGTTAAAAGTATTTAGAGGAACGCCCATCTTTTTGTAATTATTGCAAGAAAATTATAAGAGAGGATACCCAAAAGACACCAAAGTAATGCTGTGGTGGGTGAAGTTTTTGTAGTACAGCGTTCTGCCACTAGGAGCGTATAGAGCTACCACTCCCGAGTAAGCAAGCCAATTGTTGTCTCTAAAGAAGGTCCCGTTCGGATTTTTCTAGTGAGAGTTGTTTTGTGTGCTTGTCGTGTTTTGATTCTCGTAAACAGTACGCTGCCATAACGTTTTCCTTCTTGCTCGGAGAATCTGGCACAGAAACTCTTGAAATGTTAAAAATGGATTGTTACAAGGACGCTGCTATTGGAAAAACTCAAGTGTTTCAGTGGTTTTCCCGTCTCAAGAGAGGTGAAATGTCAATTGATGACAAACCTCGCTCTGGTCGTCCTTTCACGGCTCAAACCGATGAAAATGTTGAAAAAAATTCACGAAATCATTGACAAGATTGACGATGCACCATTGACGAAGTTGTTGAAATGCTTGGTCAAAAATTGGCTCACAGATAAAAACTAGTCTCTCGACTGCCACAAGTCAGGCCTCTTCCGCCGCAAGCTGTTGCGCAATCTTTTTAAAACTTCCAAGTGGAATGCCTGGTTGACTGTCTGACCCTGTGGAATAAACTCTGAATGGACAACTCCTCTCATATCGAAAATACGAAAAAACGACGAGCATACAAAACAACTCTCACTCAAAATTTCGCACAAGCCGAGTGGAACCTTGTTTAATGACGACGCTTGACTGACTGACTCAGGAATTTAAGCTCTATACACTCCTAGCGGCAGAGCACTTCGCTACAAACACTCCACACACCATAACATCACTTTGGTTTCTTTTGGGTACCCCCTCGTAGAGCAGAATATTGAAGCATGTTTGAACGACGTGCTGGAAAGTAAAACATTAAATTTTGTCTAGAAGTTCTTATAAGATCTATATAGTTTAATTTATATAATAATTCTTCATAGCCGTATTTGTTATGAATTGTTTTAAAAGTGAATATTTGGGGTAACTATTTACCACGAGTTTTTAAACTCATCGAATGTTCTTGGGGTGCTTTCTTACATCAAATATAATCAACACAAGTAGGATTCACTTGAGACATGAAGAATGAAACAAAAATGAGGGTAGCCATTTAAGAAAGGTCATTTCTTAAAAAATGCTTGGATTTTGTATGATTTTGTTACAATAACTACATGCTCTATATATAAATTCATCATAATTTGTTGTCATCCAAACTATTTACGCTTGTCCAAGTGACGGTTGTCACGGTCATTGCTTGACATTTATATAGATGTGTGCATCAAGTTAGTCTAGGCAACCAATTATTATACACCCTATTATTTAAGAGCGTTAAGTATTGAAGTACCATTTCCATGAATGTTATTTTCTTGATATTCAGTCGCAGTGAATACACTCGCTCACATTACTTTACAAGCGACAATCTGGAGTGTTACAGATGTAGGGTGAAACGACAGACATCCATTTTTATTTAGCTGCTTTAACTGTCCGTTAAGTGACGGCTGTCGCAATGAACTGCATAAAGCCTTTAACATTTTAATTAATTAACCAGCGGCTGCCAGACGGCAGGAAAGCACATCAGCCGAGTTGCTAATAGAAATAAATGCGGAAACTTTTATGGGTGTCCATTTTGCCTCTAAACTCGAAATATTTGAATAAATTATATGATACAGAAAGTGTCTACGGATCACCAACGCAAATGAAATGAAGGAAATAGCAAGATTTTAGGGTTAGATAAGAATTCTTTCGATAAACCAATAAGCATCGTTAGCATATTAATAAAGGCGTATGGGAGAGGTGTTTAATGTTTATTGTACTTTAAATGTTGCCCAAATTATGAGGGGGTTGTGTGTCTTAAAACAGAGCTAGGCTGGCTATAGGAGTCGCAAAGCAATTGCGCTTTCACATTTGAAGATTTTACGTAGTTTTCTTGGAGAATACTTTTAATAATGAAGATGAATATTTTAATATACAGTAATTTCGTAAAATCACTGTAAAATTCGTTAAAAATTCAAGGAATGTGTATTTTTTTAAATATAACTAATACATATAGGACATCGGGTGATTCGTGTAGGAGATATCACGTCGTTGACATATTTTTAAAGGCAACCCCCTATTTTATTATGAAATGCGAAAGAGCACATTTTTTATATACTCGTACACTATGTTAATAATTACATTAGGTTGAGAATAGGTTAGATAGAAAAATTAAGAAAAGCCATTGTGCAATTTCAATTTACTAAATTTAATGGTAATGATTATTTAAAAAATTAACCAAATGAAATGTTCAAATTGTGTACAGAGACCGATAATGTTTTTTCTGTATTGCTGTCAGATAAAAATCGTAGCGAGAATCTCTGATAAGTGATGGAGTCTCACACTCACAATACCATAAAGTGAATATGTGTTGTGGCATAATCGATGGAAGAATTCTCGATCCTAATTTCTGCGACGTTAATCAAAGTGGTGCAAGATATCTGCACTATCCCCGAGACGACTTTATTCTTGCACTAACAATTTTATATCCAGATGTAAAAGTCTCTGATTTCCGACAAATTACTATGGGGGAAGGAAGTCGATTGAGTGGCTAGCCAAATAGCCAGATTTGACACCCCTAAATTACTTATTGTGTGGATACGTACAAAGCAAAGTATACGTTAATAGACCGGAGAAGTTATAAAGTCAATAATTCGTCACGAAATACAACGTATGCCTTTTGAAGTAATTGACAATGTTTAAAGAGAATTTGACCATTGTGAATTGATTATTTTTACTACTGCTTTCTCTGCGTTCGGTTCCAATCCGGAACAAATGTCGAATCCTACCCGTGGCGGGTTTTATTTTTTGAAACCTTATCTGATCGTGCAGAAACACGAGAAAGGGGTCGAGGATCGCTTTTAGGTATAATTAAATGCCTTGCGCGGCTTTAGCCCGAGGAGTAGCTGTTTCCTATAGCGATTATGTAATAGCCTTGCTATTCGGGAACTACCTTGATAACCGCTTGGCGGTTTGGTGGTTCCTTTCTCGATTTCCGACTTATATAATACTGCCTTTACTACTGCTTATTATGAATCGTCTCTATTATTTATATATTAATTTAGGTATATTTAAAATCCATATACTTATAATATAAAGAAATTAAACGTTTTGTTTTTCGAGATTTGTCTGAAATATAGTTAACAATTTAAGTTCATTTGTTCATCTTTAAGGAGGAGACGTTGAAACAGAATGGCTTTTATCGCAAAAAATAACCTATTGTGTTTTATTCCTGTACTGGGAGTAGATTTATTTATGTATTATTTGTTCTCAAGGACGACTCAAATAATTCATCCAATAATGACTTATTATTGCACAAAATATTGAATTAAAAATTGTAAATTCCACAGTTACTACGAGTGTTTTGTTTTAAACGGGGCACCCGGTATATTTATTGGTTGTTCAGTAAATATACCGGGCTTGAGCGAATAGTGCTTGAATCAAATAGTGCTTGAGCGAATGGTTTTAGTCCTAACTGGAATAAAATTTATCTTCTACCGAGTTTCTTTTGATAGAATCATTTGAAAGTTTAAGTTAACGTAGAAATTGTACCCTGGGTCTTTTGAGAGTACAATTTTAGTGAAAAGCGTTCGTCTACCATGTTGGCATCATCAGCAGATATTCAAACCTGATTGATAGTTTTAATCAACATCTGATAATGCAACAAACATGTATCAAAAGACGTATAATCTTTCCGCGTCTGTGGACGGCTGGTTTCATGTTTTTTAATTAAGTAGGGTTCCCTCCCCCCTAGTCCCCATGTCTAAGTCGTGTAACGTAACTGATTATCTATTTCGCAATCATCTCGTCGGAAAAGGCAAACAATAACGGCATCGGATTAACGGATAAGGTTGGATCGAACGGGGCGGCGTCTGGAGATGCATCCTCCAGCAATTGGAGCAAGAAATACGTTAAGATTGTAACACGATATTAATTGAGGATTTAGAACTTACCCTATATCCTCCTAAGTGGTGAACAAGACATCGGAAAGTGGCATCTCGTCCCAGGGGAACGGACAGATTAACAATTGGCTCTGCGAACTCCGGCTGATAAGCTGCGCCTCCTGTTGACAAGAGTAAATAATCAACCGGGTTAAATCGCGTCTGTGTTGAGAGTTTAATTGCTATACACCGTGTTTGGCGCTTCGCGTAACGACCCTTATTTATATGTCGCCTATTTCGTGTCTAAATATTATTGCATACTCCAGTATTTGAAAAAGTAGGCAACTTTCATAACAGCCTTTCAGCAACTTCCTTTGTTATATGATTTAGTACAATAATTTTTTGAGCAGCGTCTTCAGAACTTTGATTCTAAAAAACACAAAATAATGCTTTGGATAAAAATGTTCGATCTCGAAAATGTCTCAGTTGGAGCTATAGGATTTGAATTGCCCGCCATTTGTATTCTGTCAAAGATAGGCTGTTAATATTTAACAACTGTCATCTACATGCCATACGATGTCAATAACCCGCGATTAACAGTTTAACAGAATATAGTTTGTGTACAACACAATTTTATGAAAGTGAGCGATCATTTACAGTTGATTAAGAAAAATTAGGACAAAATTAGAACAAAATGAAGCACCTACAGAGTTAACAGTTCGTAACGTAATCATTTTACTACATTCATGTAATAGTTCGTAAATTTGAAGAGACGAGTTCTGTTATTGATAAGGCAACACCAGTACGTCCTCGTCTTGGTTGGTCAAATGAAATACAAAGAAGGTGATGCTGATTTTTGCAACAAAATGTTATTCAGTGATGAAGCATAGTTTCATATTGATGATTACGTCAGTAAATAAAATTGTCGAATTTGGGGTGCGTGCTGAAAATCGACATGACGTTCAGGAAAAAGAAATGCATCCACAGAGATGCTCGGTTTGGTACTCATCTTGGAGTGGTGGAGTATTATTATTATATTATATAGGTTTGGGCCTCATCAGCCACTGATCGCATGGGTAGTCCCTTGGCGATCCCCTCTTATCCGGGTCATTATCCAAAAATGCTATCCCATAAAAGGAGCAATTTAGGCACGTCCCCCGCCTTAAGCTTCGCCTCCTCTAGGATAACAGGGGTCCCTAATATAAGATACCTCTTCTCCTCCAGTGCGGGGCAGGTGTAAAGAAGATGAATCAAGGTTTCCTCGTCTTCTTTACAGTATCTGCAGGCCGGGCTATCAGTCAGCCTCAGCTTGTGCTTATATGCATTCAGGCTACTATGGTGGCCCGTTATGATTCCCACCAGAGTTCTGGCTTTGTGACTGTTCAATTTAATGAATTCTTGGGCCCATTTCTCAATCTCTGAGTATTCGATGAAGAGTTTGGTTATTCGACAACCCGTTACTCCTCTCCATCTTTTATTGTGCTGGTCTCTTGCCCAGCCATTGATGCGGTCTCTGATCAGATTCCGACTTATTCCCACTGCAGGTTCTGGTCCATAGAGGTTTTCCCTCGTCCCTAGTCTGGCAAGGTCATCTGCAATTAGATTTCCCTTAATTCCATTATGCCCAGGTATCCATAAGAGTTCCACCGGTCCCTTCCCTGCCAAGTGGTTCAATGCTTCATAGCAGTTATAGACCAGCTTCGACTTTGTCGTTGCTGAATTCAGGGCTGCCAACGCCGCCCTGCTATCCGAGCAGATACATACCTTCTCCTGGGTCCGATTTTGGTCCGCTCCCAGAACACCGTATGTAATTCCAACTAGCTCGGCCTGGAGTGCGGTAGTATATTTGCCCAAGGGCAAGGTTTTACCTATCCCGTCGCGTCGCCTATACACCCCCGCACCCGCTTTGTTCCCACTCTTGGCTCCATCCGTCTACCAGATGTCTCCATTGAGCGGCAATCCAGCTCGACCCCCCATCCAGTCGGTCTTACTGGTGAGGGTGATCTTATACTTCTTGTCAAACAGGAAGTGGACACCCGTACTGTCAGAGGACATCCATAGGAGTCCCTCCTCTATTGGAGGAGGTGGAGTAACTAAACCATACTTTTACCATACAAACTAATTAAAAATAGTAAACAATATGCAGAATCTAAAACTTCAAATACAAAACAAACAAGAACAAACTAAAATATAAAAACCGAAATTCCATGTAACTTATTGAAAATAAAAAATCGCAACAACGACTTCATCAACAACTATCTGTTCTTCTGATTGAGATGCTCTTCTGATACAGATTCTAATGATTCTATCAGTTGGCTACTCAGTGTTAAAATTCTGTAACGTGTTGATAATTTCAGTAACGTCCTTTCAGTCTTCTCTGGAGGTTCCAGCCTTTTTTTAAGCAGATGCAGTGAGATGATATTATTGAGGACATAACAAGTTATTTTTCATCACTAGCGTCGAATCGAATCAGCTCCTACTTTACTCTAAGGTTATCCGGAAATTCATCCCTCAAAATTATATCTTCTGGCGTATTGAAAGTGTTGATTTCCTCAAAAAATAAGCCACAGACAACTCATAGCGCAAAAATATTGTAACGTTAATAAAAGCATTAAAATTTACCAGCGTCAACTCTTTTAATTTAATATATGTGAAATGTTTTGCGTATCGTTTTTTACTGCAGAATTAAATTTAATTACTCTTCTGTGATACCCATTTACATTTATAAACCCTCTTTGAGAACGCAGGTGAAATAGATACAGCGTTATTTAATTTAACACATTAAGATCCAGAAATTCTAAAACCAGTTTGAACCTGCTTTGTATACAAATTTATAATACGCCACTAAAAATTTATGTGTACCCATGCGCCATCGGCCACGGTTTATATTTCAGAGAGGGAATATTTTCCGCGACCCCGATTGTGTGTGTGTATTTTCTTAATAGTCGTTTTTTATTTTTCCAACACAAAAAATTACCTCTGCGAAGCAGCGACCGCACGGACCGATTCGATTAATTCAAGTTTCCCGGTGCCCGTTCGTCCCCTTTGCGATTTCCAAAATATGGCCCTGATACAGGCCGACCTTCTGCGGGGTAATCAAATTTTAATAGCATTCATGCATCCATTAGACTCAGACAGTACTTTTTTTTTTATCGAAAATGCGAGTGAGTTCAACCAGAAAGTGGAAATCGGAAGGAAGCAGTTTTAGTGTAACGGCTCCAGTAGAGACACTCTGGAGAAATCTGTTGTAAATTATGCACTTGATAGATCGTAACGGGACTTTTCAAAAATAAAATGCAAATAAATAATACGTTTAAATGGCTTGACATTATCTCAATATTTCTTTACTCCTACGGGCTAATAAGACGCATGATTTAGTATGTGGAGACGTTTATATATGTGAAGATTGGCAGAATTTTAGTAATTTTGCAATAGCGAAATTTATTCGTTGAGCTAACACAGACGTCCTTTCCTCCGTAGTGGTCGGTCTGTTGGATGTATTCGTGTTCCATTGGTGTCCGCTTCCCGTTTAGCTGACATATGTGTTTTCTTAATATGTGGAAGATTTCTTAATCCTCTTTTTGATGGGCCTATCCCCTTGGACTTTTGCTTGCTCGTAAGTGTTTTTGTTGACTGTTCTCCATGGATTTTCGTTTGATATGAGGATATTAAGGACATTAGATATACACTAGGCACAAAAATTAAGGGGATGTAAGAAATCCTAAATTTTTAGGTGATACTCAAAGGGCTGTAACTTGGAGAAAAATAATCGCAGAGCAATTTTAGGAAAAGCAAATTGAAGCTCCAAGTTTATAGCTTTCAAATCTTGAAATCAATTTTTTTTACTTTCAGCAGTTTTTGAGTAATCAAGAGGACTACCGGAAAAAATCCAAATTATTGCTTACCTTTCAAACGATCCACTGACTGTAATACATTTTTTCAGTGATTTAATTATAAATTTCTTTTAGAAAATTTTATTATATACAAAAAAAAACTTGTACCATGATTTTTCGCTGAGTTACCGCCTTTCAAAGCATAAAAATCAGTTTTGACTTTGGTAATTAATGACTCGGGAAATTACTGTATAAAAGCTTTGAAGCTGGTCGAATTAAAGAGGTTAACATTATATAAAAAAGCTTTATGGTGAAATCACTGAAGAGAATTTAGTGAAATCCGTGGACCTTTTGAAAAGCAAACAAAAATTTTAAATTTGGAATTTTCTTCCGATGATTCTCTTATGGTTACTCAAAAATTGCTAATGGTAAAACTAGATACTTGCGACTATATTTCTCCATGTTTGAAAATCACCTAAACAGTTGTTTACATCCCTAAATTTTTGTGTCTAGTGTAGTCGATTTGTATCTATGTATATCTGGTTGAACTTAACTGTGCTCTTCTGAAGATTCTCTGGCTTATAGATGTTAGGAATTGATGTTTTATTGTGATGAATGTTGATAAGTAACTCTGTATCTCTGCTGTGGCATAGAAACGCTAACAAAGCAATTTTTCTCCTTCCCTTGTTTCTTTCTCTTTTTTAATCTTCAGATAAATGTTATGTACATTAGAATCATTCTAATGGTAGACTCATTCCAATATATGTGATTTTTACGAGCATTAACTACTGTAATGTCATCCATCAGTGAACATCTAGGGTATAAAACAAGTGACTCGCCATAAATATTGAAACCATATACACACGACTATAGTCTTTGGATTTCGTCTGAAAAGATGACAGGCTGACCAGCGAAACGTCAACCTAACGATGACCTAACTTGGAAGAATTTACTTCATACAGATATATCGTCCGCCAATATTTACTGACCTAAGTCCACTTTATTTTTTTACCAAAGTTATTTCACAGAACTTAGTAAAGAAAGCAATGAATGACAAATATTATTTTCCGCAGCTAATCCGTTCTGGATTTGCTTTAAATGGCGGTTTAATATTTTACAGCGCGTGAGTTATATACACTCGCGTCAGCGGAATTTATGGCGCATAATGTAAAATTGGGCGAGGCGTATTGCACCGTCATACAAAATAAAGATAATAATAAAAATAATGAACGGCTGCGGCGTCTGAAAAATCATAAAATTTCAGGGATAATTAATTTTTAATGCAAACCGTTTCCTTGGAAGGAAAGGCGATTCTAAATTAGAATATCCCGGCGATATTTCAGCCAGTGGGGCCATTCTGCGGATTTAATTACATTATTGAAGTGTCATGTGCTACGTTTTTGATAAATGCAGGAGCGAGGGAGCCGCGGAAAATGCCTCCAGAAGTTGCCGACCATGGGCGTAGACGAACAAACCGCTAAAGAGTCAAAAAATGCCATCAAAACCAACATAAAAAATAAGAAGTAAAAGCTTAAAGACGACAAGTATATGAATATTTCGACAGCAATGGTACATTCGTCAGCAGGATACGTTTCTTGTTATAATTCGCGAATGCTTTCGTTTTATTCTAACTCCATGAATACAGCAATCTGTCTCAAGGGGACAATAAGCGAAAGTGAAAACACATGTTCATTAAATAGATCCTAATTCTATTTTGTTTAATAATACGGATAAAATGTCAAAGTAGGCAGAAAATAACGTTTTGCAATTCTAATTTATATCCTATTGATGTAATTTTGTGTCATAATTAAAATAAGTCTTCATTATTCTCTACTTCTTTTGGCTGATATGTTTACCCAATTTGCAGGGGGAAAATATGTTTGAATATCGTTTCTTTTTATTTAAAATATAATATTCCCCTATATCCAAAACATAAACTCTACTATATATTTAATATAGTGTACCTCTGGTAAATTATAAATAATAAAAATACTTTATGAAGCTTGCGTGTACGCCACTGACACCGTATAATTCTGAGCGTTCAACGCTTGCTGCGAAATTATTAAGACCGAATGATAATTCATTAGGAAAGCGGGGACCTCCTATCCTCTTTCCCGGCCTTGATTTATTTTCAAAAATAGCTTGAATTAAACATCCGATTATGGTCGATTTGGGTGGTGGGTCGTTGCTTTTTTTGCACATTAGCAGTTTAGTAAATTAATATTGTTTGTGTACATGTATAAGTAATATCGATACTTACCAAAAATAATTCTCAGTATACGATGTGAGTAGAAAATATGGCAATACGGCTTAGAACTATGGGGTTGCGCTAGTAAATCAAGCGTTTCAGTTATACAACGGGCACAATCTAAAATCCTCAGGGCCATAGCTAATGCGCCATGGTACGTGACAAACCAAACAATAGGCCACGACGTTCCCATGCCAACAGTCCAAGAAGAAATACATCAAAGAAATAACCACCACTAGCATCATCAAAGAAATAAGCGAGACTAGAAGAGGAACAACCTTTAAGCACCCTGAAGAGCAGTGAGTGTTCCTTTGTGATCGAACGAAATAATTTTTTTTCTCATTCATTCGTATATGATACAGGCCGAATATATGTTTTTTCGTTCAATGTAAAATCGGCAAATTTTTCTCAAATAGTCCACCATCGTACTTTCTCATGACATATGGACAGGGTGGGGTGTGTCCTATCCACCTCAAAATCAATAGATGTCATCTGGTAGATGTCCCTAATCAGAATCAGTCGAAACCCGATCGATCCGACACGATTTAATTGAGTGATCGTGCTAACAAAAAAAATTTCTCAAATAGTCCACCGTCGTGCTTTCTCATGACCCATGAACATGGTAGAGTGTGTTCTATCCACCTCAAAATCAATAGGTGTCGTCTGAGAGACGTCCCCGATCAGAATCAGTCAATACTCGATCGATCCGACACGATTTAGTTGAGTTATCGTGCTAACAAGAATTTTTTAAAATGCCGACTACAACGACAATGACACACACAGACAAAATTTTCTAAAAAACATTGTTTTTTGGTTTTTAGGCCGAAAAACGAAAAATAAAAGCTAGAAAAATAATTTTTTTTCCATTTTTCTTTACACGATTACATTACCTTTCCGTTCTGGTATAGTTGAGTGCGAAAAAGTAAAAAAATCATTCTTTTATATGTTTAAATTTTCTCTCATCGTTTATAGGAAATCCTGGTTATTGTTTATTTTATAATTCTTGTTATTGTTTTTATAATTTTATATATTTATGTTTTACTCCATTAAGTTTATATTTTTACAAAGGTTATTCTTCATCCTAGTAGTTATCCTGTCATTCGGGTTTACAACCCATTGGATATTTTAGTGAAATAAATAAATAAATATACTCTCTCGGTTAAAATAATCATTTAACTTTTTGACTGAAATTGCCTTTCATGCTAGAATATTACAGCAAATTTACTGTTAATCACTTGAGAACGCTTTTCAGAGGACATATTCGGTATAAGCTTTAGATATTTATGAAAGTAACGCCTGCACAAATCTGTGGAGCCAAGTTGATGGCAGTTGCTACTAAAATCAGATGAACATGTGAATGCATAAATGGGTGTATTTTATAAAATTATAAGCTTAAGTATCTAGTAAAACGCTCGATGCTATGTCCTACTAAAGTATATATTTGCTTTAAAAAAGATCGAGGAGCTTACTGCTTGTCAAATGCCGGGAGAAGGAATAAAGAAAACCTAAAACAATTTAAAATATGGTTCATCGCTGAACAAAATTTTGTTGCAAAAATCAGCATCGCTTTCTTTCTTTTCTAACATCCGTTTGACAAATGTACGACGTTTAAATGGTCTGTAACTTTTAACTGATGTATCAACTGAATTTTTCATACTGACAGATTCAGATTTTTCTTTAAAATCCGATGCGTGGTGGCTCTTGACAGATTCAATTGTTGTGAGCGACGTCGAATTGATGTATTTAGATACTCCCGTACACTTTACCTCACTATAGCAATACTGTCATATGACAGTATTGCTATAGGTTAAGCCTTTTACTACAATGAGCTTTCAGCCTTAATGAAATTGTGCTGATAAATAGTGTGCATACTTACTTACTCTCGTTAATTTGTTATTTTTATCGCCTAGTATAGATCCACTACTGATAAGGGTACGATTAGAAATGTCGAAGTTAAATAAAATCTCTTTCTCGGACCTCACCTTAACGAAATCGCCATCTCTTCAGTAAATAACTCGATTTGAATAAGTTCTCTCGCATATCTCCTAAATCTTAACCAAAATAAGAACCTAGTCATCAAGAATATCTAAAATTAAATTTAGTATTGGCATGCCATCAATCTTTTTAGGCAGTCTTTCCCTGTAAAAGATAAGGGTACGGTTTCTTTCTGACAGAAGTCACGTTGTTTCATATCCGAATGTTATTTTATGTTTACATTTAAAAATGAGCTTTAGCGTATTTTTGATAGATTTTAATAATATGGCATATACTTTAGAAGAAAAAGTTAATGCGACTTTTATTATCGGCGAGATTGGGAGAAATCTTACATGCAGCTCAAAGACAGAATCAGACGTTTCAGAAAACAGGCAGTATTCAGGATGAAAAAGAACTAGATGCCCAGGAATTGAAGAAACTGAAGATGACTCCATTAACAAAAATTATAACGGAAAAAATATCCCGGAACCTGAATATTCAAATACAATTAGATATAATTGTAGATATAATAAGTAGATAATAGAGTGGCTTGCTCGGTCCTCGGATTTATGGCTCTTAGATTTATTTTTATCCAGTATATACGAGGGCTGATAAAAAATATGGCGAACGAATTTTTATAACAGAAATTGCTGATGATACATCTGTGTGAAATAATGCGTTCGATAGCATGATCCTTTGAGATAGTCAGTGTCCAGTTTGAACAAGTTATGACTTGTCAATTGGCTTCCAGAGCCGGAGGAGTGAGGACGTGTTTACTGTGTCTGTCATAGATTATGGATTTCGAACAAGCATTCCCATTATGTTTTGTTTTAAGTTGTAAAGAATCTCATTAACCGTTAAAATCAGTGTATGGTGATAATGTGGTGACTCTGAAGACTGTTTACAAGTGATATAAGCGATTTAAAAATCGGAAATGAGTCGATTGAAGACGAGCAATGATCGGGACGTCCTTCGATCTCAGAAAAAGACCAAAACATTGTAAAAGCGAGAAAAATGATTCGTTCAAACAGACGATTGACTATTCGAGAGATCCATGTACGGAGAAACAGACAAGAAAATGAGCCAATGGCTTCCTCCTTCATCACGACAACGCGCCGTACCATACCTCGCTTCTATCCCTCAATTCTGATGATTCTTGGCTGCAAAAAGATTCCTGTCCGTCCACATCCACCTTACTCTCCGGATTTAGCACCATGCAACTTTTGGATATTTCCAAAAATCCAAGCCGTGCTAAAAGGAAAACGTTTTGACGCCATTCCCGACACTGAGAGGGCCACGACGGAGAAGCTTCCGAGAGAAGCCTTCCAGAAATGCTTACAGTCATGGAGACAACGTTGGAATAATTGCATCGCTAGCCAAGAACAGCGCTTTGAAAAAAATTAGTTAAAATTTTAATTAAGCTTATTACTTTGTTCATAATAAAATTATTCATCGTATTTTTTGATCAGACCTCGTATAGTCGAAGATATCCAATGATGAGGTTTTGATGCAGAGAATTATTGAAAAATGAAAGTTAGTTTCTGGCGAAACGCTTCGACGGGCGAGGGAAGAGTTTTATTATAACATGATGTTACAGTAATGATATGTGTGTAATTCATTTCATCGCTCTATCTGAGCCTAGCCATAAAAACAAGCCACGGTTATATTTTGAGATTTTTTATTTGGCAAATAGCGATGAAGTAAACTATACATTGTGTGCATTTATTTTAAAAGTCTAAATATATATTAAATTATATAATAATGCCCAGTATTTTTTGTTCTTTAAATACGAGTATATGTAGCTATTCTATTTTTTTTTTTTGGCATTAATTCCATCATTTGATATCTGTTATTTTGCATTTGTTATCTATTGTTTTATTTTGTTATGTTCTGTTTATCTATTTCGTTAAGTAACTACTTTTTCAATTAAATTTTCGTATACCTCTAAGTTTACTTTTACGTTTTTATTTTCTTATTTCTGCATTTATTGCGTGTCGGCATCAGAATCAATTTATATTTATAGTGAATTGGGATATGTTCCTATAGAACTTACGTTAATATAACACACAATTTGTAAAATGGATCCTTGCGCGTGTATCAATTTAGTGACGACGCACGGTCAAATGCTACACCACTCGCAATTGTTACTAATATGCCACAATTACCAGCACGTATGTCTAGCGACATATGTTTCAATCAACTACGTACGACATAGACAGTTAATAATATGCCGAACAAAATGCAATTATGAAGTCACGTCTTTAATAAATGAAACAATTTTTGTTTCATTTATTTTGATATTTGTTCAATGTATTTCATTTATTTTCTTGGAAATGTCACTTCCATTGAATGTTTTTGTGGAGAACCTCTTCATTACTTTATCATAGGCTGACGGATTTGTATTGTACTAACTGTTATTCCAAAATGTGTTTTCAACACGACACTGTTCAAAAATCTCAGTTGATTGATTCATACGATTGTTACCTATCACACATACGCACAGAAGCATTATACAAACCATATGTACCTTATTTTGGCTGGTGGAAAATTTCCAAACATTTTCTGCTCCATCACCATATTATATAAGCGTTTGGTTTACAATTTATAATTAATGTAAAAATTAGGTTGAGCGTCAGCTGCAAATTTTTTCCGAACCCCTTTTTTTCCTTAGGCGCTCGTAAAATTGAAGTAACGCATTAAAAAAGGACTCGCGATATTTTAATTTCATCTACCTGAACCGGGAACGTTTCCTCCTGAGGAAATAACGATGAAAAAACCTTGCCGGACGCAATTGTGTATAATTACCGTTTGAATTTACACACTCGAGTAATTAACGGGATCCGAAATATATTTCTCCCTCGTAAACCAGGGTGGACAATTAACCGATACGCGGTTCGGGAGAGACCGGCGCAGGCCGACGGATTTAAATTAAATTGAAAGCGTAATTATGGAAGTTAAACAAAACACGTATCAACTTTATAATTGCCGAGTACGTCAACGTGTGAATTGTTAGTTGCACTCCGCGTTGCACTTGTTTGCCTTACAATATTCCAGTTTGGAAATTAGTATTATGGCGCAGAGGTTAATTAGTTCTAGCGAATTTTGCAAACTGGGCCCGGGATACAAATGGTTTGGTCCCGGCGGAAGTTGATAAAGGTACACTTGTATTGGGCGTGCCCTAGACACAATGCAATCGTTCAAGAACTCAAAATAGCTCGTCGTCTGAAGCAGATATGACTTTGAGAAGAAATACAACAGTTCATTTTTTTAACACAAACTCACTACTCGTATATAAAACTTGTTCTCTTTCTCTTCGATCCCTTCCACGTATATCTTTTACAAGCTCACTATATATGATACCTCATGTTCTCTTTCTTCAACTGGTTTAGCTGGTTTCTTGCCCTCCTTCTCTTCGACCTTTCCTACTTATATCTCCTATAGTCTTACTATATAAGAATCCTCGTGTTCTCATCTTTAACTGATTGGTTTCCCTTAACTACCTTATGCTCCTATAATCCTCGAATTAATTACGACTTTGGTAGAAACAACATCGATTTAGTTTTCAGATGATCAGACCCACTGTCAGAAGCTTTTTGCGTTCTATTTGTTTAGCTAGTGTCTTGCCCTTGATCTTATCTACCAATATATCTTACAGACTCACTATATAAGAATCCTTTTGTTTTCTTTCTTTAACTGGGTGCTTTCTCTTGACTGAGCTGCTTTGTGGTTTTTCTACACTATTTCTTCTAATCGTCGAATTAGATAAAACTTTCAGAGAAACCACATTGATTTAGTTTTCGAAGGATCAGGACCACTGCCAGAAGCGTTTTGTGTTCTCTTTGTTTAGCTGGTGTCTTGTCCTCTTTCTTCGATTTCTTCTACATATGCATTTACAACTTACTATACTCGTATAAGAATCCTCGCATTCTCTCTCTTTAACTCGTTGGTTTCCCTTAGCTACCGCCTTATGCACTGTCTTTATCTCTTTTATCTCGAATCAAATACAACTTTGGGGGAAAACACGTCAATTTAGTTTTCGAAGAAGACTAACATTGTCAGAAGTTTTTTGTATTCTCTTTCACTAGTTGATTTATTTTTTTCACTATCTTTAGTTGGTCGCTTGCCTTCTTTCACTGATGATTCCCTTATCTTCACTGTGAACTTGACTGCAGTTATTAAGGTTCTTAATCTGCACTAAATAGATATGTCTCCGAAATGTTATATGGTTCAAGGATAACTAAAGAAAAACAACACATAGTACTTCTGACAGTGTTCCTAATATTGCCTCAAAGTCATCTGGATCGAGGATAGAAGGTATGGAGGAAAAAGGGGATACCAACCAAAGACAAACAAATCATCTAAAGAAAGAGGACACGATATACATCGGGCATTAGTTCTGATATATTTTAAGTAACCATAATCTCATAAAATAATTTAGAACGTAGCTTTTTTAGTTATAATAATAGCTTCTTTAGCTATTAATACTTATAGTCGGCTTTCTTTTGCTGGTGACTAAAGCCGAAACGTCATGGTAAGAACTTGTTTATTTTAATTTGGCTGAAATTCCCGAAATAAAAGATTTAGTTTGCGAAAAAGATATGGAAACCACGATCAAAAGCTCTTCATCCTCTTCTTCTATAGCTAATTGTTTCTTTCTTAGCTGGTGTCTCGACTTTTTTCTAATCTATTTCTCTCCAACTTACTATAAATGTACAATCACCAGTTTAACATAAAATTTCAGTTTATATCATCACTGACAGAAATTACATTATATTCTATTGTTAATATTTTATCCATAGTAAAAATAATTCCTAATTCATCTAGATTTGACAAACATAAGTACATAATTCATTAGGGTGGGCTCTATCGGATAAGAAGAACAAGACGAGGACTCATTCCGTAAAAAAATAACTTAGATATTTCAACAAATTGAATTCATCCCTACTGTATTTAGTAGAATTATACGAATCGTATTGTGAGCCTAAGAAAGCATCTATTTCGCCCTCGTCTAGTCGGTTTTTAGCAAAAAGTATTCAATAAGAGGTAATTCGCAACTCCATACAAATATTTCGCAGTAGTAGCTGCTTCCTTAAAAGAGGATCAAATCTCCAATTCTGTATTATGATTACGTTCGATGGCACTTGAGACAGAATACTTAAACTGCTTTCTCCATTATATTAATTTATATAACTCTGGTATAAGAATCTCGAACATGGAACCTGTACAATGCTGACATCATATTGATTGGAGATATATATTACTTATTATAATCGTTTACGTATTTTTGTATTCTGTACAGACAACTTAGAGTATACCTAGTATATATTATTTTCTTGATGACAAAAATCCAAGCTGAATGATCAAAGCTGATTTCTTGAATCTATTCAAACATCATCAATTTGTGCTATTCTGCATCTACTCCAATATGCTAAGAAGATGAAAACGCTAACACCATTCTGTTAAATGTTTAGGTTCAATATTAAGTTCAATGTTAAAATATATTATATACTTTTTTGGAGCACATTGCGTACATTATTGACAGGTATTTGACTATTACATTACGGATTGATTGAATTTTGGTTATCTCCTCCCTCTCCTCCAATTTGCGCATTCTTTGAAACACGTTTTGGTCATTTCCATCTTAAATTCGTACTTCTAATGTAGCGTAAACATCTAGCGAATTCACAATCCATTATCTGCTAGCATATCACGATAAATACGAGGATCATAAAACTTTATTACAGTACTAATACTGTAATGAGAAGAAAATGTATAATGACTGAAATTTTACTCAGAGTAAACCATTTATTATCAATGTTAAAAATGCATTTATTGCAAATTGTTACGTTAATGATATATGTCGATCTTAAACTAATTGATTAATTTTCTTGTTGTATTAACATAATGTTACCAGCGTCTCCAAGAATAGCTGATGATGAATGCATGATTGTTTTTTCTGTTCGGTGCACCAGAATCTGCAAGGAATGAAGCAGATGAATGTCGGAAGAGGTATACGAGTATTCTCTCGAGTGTACTAGATTCAATGAAAAGGCGTATTGTATTAGCATTTTAACGAAGGTATGAATTCTGACTGGTTGTTTCGCAACACTTATTTTTTCAAAAAATTCCACAATATCAAGTCTCGAAACATTCACAGATATGAAAAAAAATTATCGCCTAAAATCTTCGTTTATAATATTTTATATTAATAAATATGTCAATTACTATCTTCTACAGGTCCTGCGAACTCCAAAAATCATAGCTGCTTGTAACTAGAAATGTTTTAACTTCGGATTTTGTCAAAAATGTTGTGATATTTTTTTAATACAATATTTTTATTATTTAGGTCGTTATTTAGTATCTTGTCCTGTTCCTTATCGATTTTTTCTAACACTTTTCATAACAGTTTAGTGAATCTGGACTAAATTTGGATACAAATAGGGACAAGAAGTAGTTTTAAATTTAGCTTTAGTCATCTCTTGATGATGCTAACTCTTCAGAATAGGTTATGATGCCATTTTTTTGGGATTCAAGAATGATAATTTTGGAAGTAAATCATGTAGTTTCAATACACATGTAATTGAAACTACATGATTTACTGTTACTAAAGAAACTCGTGTAAGGCGAAATATTTGCATTACTACCCACGCCAGCATCAACAGTAAAGTGTTATATATATTTGGAAAGCAGGTCTTGTTTAAATGAGATGACCTGTTAATAAATATTTATATGCGCCTTATTTTGGGTCGTCCAATAATCATCTCTGTGCGGCTTGCTCCAGAACACAACGCCTTTTTGTCTGAAACTTCACAATAGGGCCCGCTATAGCCGGCAGACGCTCATTGGGAGACAATTAAAACTTTTTATCTCCATTATCTGAGACCGGATTCGGAGCGGAATTGAAACGATCAAGAAGAAATAAAATAATGACGGTTCGATGAAAAAGAGTTTGTATATTCAGGGAGAGGCGTCATTTATTAAGTTAAAGTGGCTCAAACCCTTTCTGCGATCCATTTTAATGCAGATAAAGAAGCCGACAAATGTGACGCTTCGCCTTGTCAGGGCGTAGAAAGGAGAATGGGCGGAACGGGCCGTCCTAATGAATTATCATTTGGTCTTAATAATATCCCGGCCGGGAAGCGCTTCACGTTTAGCATGCAATGCTTTATGCAGTGGCGTGTGGAGGTTCCCCTAATTGGAGGGGTCTTTGCGGAGAATGTTGTTCTCGACAATCTTGACAGACGGTCGCTTTGTTTCTTCCAGAGGCGCGTGTACATTAAAATAAGTACCAGAAGCTTTAGGGTGTGAATAATAATAAACCAATTGTTACTATTTTGGTAAGTCTCTATTTTATTAATCTAATTAATAAACACTTTTAAGGGTTGTCTGCGGTGAATATACAAGTTTCAGGGAACCTACATAGTTTCAGTGTGCTAATTTTTTTAAATATTTAATACTTTTTCATTAAAAATTCGTAGTATCTGTAATAAAGTAATTAGACTCTAAGGGTTGTTTGTGGTAAATATCGAGGCTTAGGATAGACGACTGGAGGCGTGATACATTTTGTAAAATTTTCTTCCTAAAAATCTTGTACTTTTTCATTTAAAAAAATTGTCGCGTATGTAAAAAGATGTTGTGGTGGTATTATCTTTAGGGTACCTTAGTAGAGACTCTAAAAGTTATCTGTGATGAATATAGAGATTTCGAAGAGTCTGCTGGGAGTGTGATATGCTTATTTCTTTCTTTCTTTCTAAGAATCTTATATTTTTTTATTAACAGAATAATAGCATCTGTACAAGTATATTAGAGTGGTCTTAACTTTAGAGTAGAGGCTCTAATATATATCTACGGTGCATATCGAGATTTCAGATATCCTAGAAAAGGTGTTGTTGTTTATTTTCCTAAAAATATTATATATTTTTTTCATTAAGAAATTCGCAGTGTCAGTAAAAATGATTCAGTCAGTCTTACCTTTAGAGTGACATACTAGACGCCTTAAGTTTTATCTGTGGATAGTAATCCGACTATAGAGAGCCAATTGGGGGTGTGGTGCTATTTTTACCCACACAAATCATATACTTATTTCATACAGAAAATCGCAACGACTGTAAAATAATTATTAGGTCGGTCTTAACATCGGAGAAACTCAGCAGATACTCTTAAGGTTATCTGTGGTGAATATCACGGGTTTGTGGAGTATGATGATTTGACTTTTCCGCACTCAACTATACCAGAGCGGAAAAGTAATGCAATCGTGTAAAGATAAATGGCACAAGAAATTTTGGTCTATCGTTTATTTTTCGTTTTTCGGCATAAAAACCAAAAAAAAAAAAATGGTTTTACAAAATGTCTGTCTGTGTGTGTGCCGTTGTCGTCGTCGTTATCGTCGTTGTCGTTGTAGTCGGCATTAAAATTTCTTATTAGCACGATAACTCAACTAAATCGTATCGAATCGATCGAATTTTGACTGATTCTGATCGGGGACGTCTCCCAGACGATACCTATTGATTTTGAGGTGGATAGAACACACTCTACCACGTTCATGTGTCATGAGAAAACACAATGGTGGACTATTTGAGAAATTTTTTTTGTTAGCACGATCACTCAATTAAATCATGCCGAAACGATCAGGTTTCGACTGTTTCTGATTAGGGACGTTTATCAGACGACATCTATTGATTTTGAGGTGGATAGGACACACCCCACCCTGTCCATGGGTCATGAGAAAGCACGATGTAAATGTTTATGTTCATTCTGGGATTTTAAACATTTAACGCGTTGCTGATTTTGCATTGAACGAAAGAAACATATATGCGGCCTGTATCATATACGAATGAATGAGAAAAAGAATTCGTTCGATCACTAACGTATTGATACAGTCGCCAATGAAAAAAGTAAAACTATCGCATAAAACACATATTCTACATTTATGTGTTGCTTTATTTTTTCTTGGCCACTCAAGTTGGAGATAGAGATGTTCTACGTGCGGAAAAGTCCGCTTAAGGTTTTGTTTATTTTATTACTGTTTTTCCCTAAAAATCTTCATTAAAGAATTCATATCGTCTGTAAAAAAGCATTATGGCGATCTTATTTTTAAAGTAACTTAGTAGATACTCTACGGGTTGTTTTTGGTGAGCATCAAGATTCGAGAGAGCCTGCTGAGGCTGTAATAATTTTATTAAATTTTATTTTCCTTAAGATTTATACATTTTCATTAAAAAATCGTAGTGTGTCTAAAAAATATATAAAGGCAGTCTTTATATCAATATAAAGCAATCTTTAACGTCACTTAATAAGCACCCCAAGGATTATCTGTGGTGAGTATCGAGGTTTGAGGGCGCCTACTAGAGTTGTGGTGTTTTTTTAAATTATATTTTTCCAAAGAATCTTGTACCTTTTTTATAAAAAAAATGGTAACATATGTAAAAAACAGCGAGGCAATCGTTACTCTTAGCGTGACTTAGTAGCCACTCTAAGAGTTGTCTGTGGTGAACATCGAGATTCCAGAGAGCCTACTGGGGGGCGTGATGATATTTTGTTTATATTTTGCACAAAAATGTTGTACTTCTCCTATAAAAAAAATCGTACGGTATGTAAAAAAAATAGAGAGATTTGATCTTTCAGGTGACAAAACAGGCACTCTTAGTCTTGTCTATAGTAAATGAGGATGTTTCAGATAACCTACTGGATGAGCAATGATTTTATTCTTAGTTCTTCTTCCCTAAAATTCCTGTACTTTTCTCATTAAAAAAATTATGTGCCCGTAAATAAATTACTACAGCGGTGTTGTGTCTTTAGGATGATTTAATAGAAACTCTAAGATTACTCTAAGATAAGACTGGACTGTGGTGAACACCGAAGCTTCAGAGAACCTTTCAGGGAATTAATATGTTTCCCCAGAAAGTTTGTTCTTTCTTCGTTAAAAAATTCGAAAGGTGACTTTCTTACATGGCATTATAAACTGCAGGTACTAACATACTGGTAGGCTAAGTTGAGGAATTGAGGCACACATTCAATATACACAACCTTTTTTTTGAGGAAGTTTTGAACGGAGATAAACAATCGACAACAGACTAGCTAATGAAATTAATTTTCGGCAACACGGAAGACCCTCGCATTATGCAAGAAAGTTTCGGCAATATCTAAATGAAGTGTTGCCTGAGTGATGTGTTGGTCGTAAAGGGCCTCTTAAATGAAGGAAGGACCTCCTCGATCACCAGATTTAACCCCACTGGATTGTCACCTTTAGGGATACAAAAACCCACAAATCTGGATGAACTGAAAGAATGAATATCAGCTATGTATCATCAGTATATTTATGCACACTCATTGGCTTTATAATACCATTTATATCTGCGGTATATATGCCCTAGTAGTGAACCTTGTGGAATACCCTACTTTGTTCTTATTTTTTATGATACGCCATGTTGCGTAGGAGAAACTGCTATCGATATTGAAAATAACTGTTATTATATAACGAATAACAGTTATTTCACTGTAGACTAGTAATATTACAATTTTACTACCAATAACATGATTAACCCGATCAAAAACTTGAAGAAATGACGTAGAATTAGGACTAGTTATGTGACAGCACAGATGTTGGATATATATAATGTATCCTAAATGTTTTGCGAACTGTTAAAACCCCAGTTTGGCGTTCCCCATCACATCCCATCACATCCGCTCTAATATATCTCAATAATTATTCCAATCCGACGCCCAATCCTAATTAATCCGGTATTCTGAAGCGTCCACCAAGTTAAACAACTGTAATTACATTATCCCCAAAGTTTCAAATTAATAGAAGGCAATGATAGTCCATCTAGATTGACACTGACCCAATCATGGAACTATATTAAGATGTCAGACTGGTGCTGGGGCGGTTCCAAATCCTAAAAGATAAAGTAGGTCCGCTGGCAGAGTGAATTCGAGTATAACAAAGCATCTGTTTACGTTCGGAGCGGAGAAGAGAGAAAGAGAGGGAGAGAGGCCATATGGTCGACGGAGCTTGTTCCTGTAAGTGGTCTGGGATGAGACGTCACCTCAGACGTTCTGTAATAAAAACGCATTGCTGCTTGATAGTGGTCTCTGGGAGGATATACGAGCTTACGCACTTCTCTGGTTATTACCCTGGTGGTAAAATAAAAACGTACAATGTAGCGTGAAGAGGAAGTGAACTCCTGCAAAGAGGAACATTTTTTAGAAAAAAAAAACCTTAATAAAATAATAACAGGTTTAAGCATATCAAGTTTTCTTTTTCAAATTGCAACCCGCTCTATTTTAATAAAACAGAGTTTCCCCAGTACAACGATACCCCATATTAGGGGTTTTATATTTGCCGTTTACAAGCTAGGCAATGTTTTTTAAAGAAAATACAAATGAAGCAAATACGACTTTGTTCTCGACAAACATTTTGAAGTTGTTTAAAATTCCTGCCAACTTTCAACAACTGCCGGTCTGATATTTTTAATTCCGATTCGAACTCGCTCTTTCAGATCCTCCAGATTACTGAGCCTATCGAAATAGATCTCCTATTTTAAGTAATCGCACAAGAAGAAGTCCAAAGAGTGAAATGAGGCGAATCTGGTGGCTTTTCTTATAATCAGTAATTTATTTTTCAGATGCGGAGCTGTAAGTAAGCGATTTCGCAAGGATAAAATTATCAAATATTGGTCATCTCTTGGCGTTGTACATCTTTTATTATCCAGCCTCATTGTATCGTTTTACTACACGAGAAACAGTCGATTGATGAATAGAATAGAAAATATGAATGAAGCAAATACGACTTTATTTTCGACAAAAATTTTTAAGTTGTTTAAATTTCCTCTCAACTTTCAACAACTGCCGGTCTGGTATTTTCAATTCCGATTCGAACTCGCTCCTTCAGATCCTCTAGATTCCTGAGCCTATCGAAATAGATCTCCTATTTTAAGTAATCCCACAAGAAGAAATCCAAAGAGTGAAATGAGGCGAATCTGGTGGCTTGTCTTATAATCTGTAATTCATTTTTCAGATGCGGAGCTGTAAGTAAGCGATTTCGCAAGGATAAAATTCTCAAATATTGGTCATCTCTTGGCGTTGTACATCTTTTACGTTTTTAGCCTGCCGTCTTTTATATTATCCAGCCTCATTGTATCGTTTTACTACACGAGAAACAGTCGATTGATGAATATGCAATCTCTCTTGTTTGTAATCTTCGTTGGCTAAAATAACAATTTTAACATAAACTAACTCGCTTAAATGTAACATCTCACCAACTAAAACTACCAAAGCAATAAATAAAGCACTAGAAAGGTTTTTTGATAACAACAAATAAAACAGCAGTCGTTGTTAGTCGCCAAAGTACACAATGATATATTTGTAATTTGTTACATTGTTGTTTATTCAGCTATAAAGGCTGAAATGTCTAAACATTCTTTTATCCGAAATAAATTTGAGTATACTTCAGTGCAGGGTATCGAGCAATAATATCGAGGACAAAAAATAAAATAAAAATAATTATTTAAAATAAATTAGGTATGCAATATTCTTGCCTGAGTGAGTGTATATAAAAAATATTGGGCAATCAATATTGATCTAAATCGACGATATCTGCCATCGTTACATAAACGCCTGTCCATTATCACCAGATTCGCAGCTACCACCGTCTTCGCTGCGTCCCTCTTTCCAGCTGCTCGAGACCGTATCTGCAGTGAGGGCACATCGCAACTGTAATTCTCCGCGATACGAGCGGCGGCACCTGCTGCCGTACAATGCCGCCGCATCCGCTTCGTGCGCGCCCCGAGCATGGGTAACATTGCATTATACACGCCTGTACAGGGCCATATTTACAGCGGAACACCTTCCGCCAGGCCCGCGTTCCCGCCATATGGCCAGCGACCGACGTAGCGTACGCGTCCGATTTTATTACCTGCACGCGGCTACAAGGCCGAGGGCGACGACGGACAGCGGCAATAATAGTGCTGCAGGATCGGCTAAACGCTGCATAATGAGCCGGAAATTCCTCTGCAGGAATGTTCGCTCGAATGACTGATGAGCCGGATTAGGAGGGAGTATACGCGTGGAGCGCCCGGCACTGTTTTATGCGAATTCCGGCTCTCGGCGGGTAGTTTTCCTACGCGCAATCAGTCATTTAATCATGGCCTGTCTATTTGCACGTTGACTGAAAGATTTCAAAGCGCTTTGTAACGGTTGAAGTCGACGGGATACAGTGCAATAAGGTATTGTAGAGCCAGAAAATCGGCAATATTATTTAACGACTTTCATCTACAAACCATAAGACACGACTTCAACATGCGAGAATTAACAGATCAACAACGATTAGTTTGTGTACAACGCATGTGGAATTTCATTGTCCCAGGATCTACAGTGTTATATTTATTTACAAAAAAATTAAGAAAGAGATGTCCCTAATTAGAATCAGTCGAAACTCGATCGATTCGACACGAATTAAATCGTGTCGGAGTGACCGAGCTAACAAACAAATTTCTCAAATAGTCCACCATTGTGCTTTCTCACGACCCATGAGCATGGTAGAGTGTGTTCTATCCACCTCAAAGTAAATAGGTGTCGTCTGAGAGACGTCCCCGATCCGAATCAGTCAAGACCCGATCGATCCGACATGACTTAGTTGAGTTATCGTGTTAATAACAAACATTTCTCAAATAATTCACTGTCGTGCTTTCTTATGACCCATGGACAGGGTGGGGTGTGTCCTATCCACTTCAAAATCAATAGGTGTCGTCTGGGAGACGTTCTCTATCAGAATCAGTCAAAACCCGATCGATCCGAAGGATATAGTTGAGTTATCGTATTAACAAAACAAATTTCTCAAATAGTCCGCCATTGTCTTTTCTCATGACCCATGGACAGGATGGGGTGTGTCCTATCCACCTCAAAATTAACAGGTGTCGTCTGGGAGATGTCCCCGTTCAGAATTAGTCAAAGCCTGATCGATTCGACACGATTTAGTTGAGTTATCGTGATAACAAAAAAATTATCAAATAGACCCAAGGGAGGGGGTGGTGTGTGCTATCCACCTCGAAATCGATAGGTGTCATATGGGAGATGTCCCCGATCAGAATCAGTCAAAACCCGATCGATCCGACATGATTTAGTTGAGTTATCGTGCTAACAAGAATAAATGCCGACGACAACGACGATACACACAGCAAAAAAATTTTAATGAAAATTTAAAAATTTTCGAAAAACGAAAAATAAACCCAAAAACAATTTTGTTTTTTCACTTTTTCTTTACACGATTACATTACTTTTCCGCTAGTATAGTGGAGTGCGGAAAACTAAAAATATTACTTCATCGCTGAAACAAATATTATTTATTAAACTCAGGTCATTCTGAATTCTTATAATATAATTCACAAAACTGAACCCTTTTGCCGTAGTCATAGTCGCCGGGTCGCTGAAGAATGTTAATTTTGTAAGGAAAGAATTTGTTTAGTTTTCAAGATTCGTGTATGGAACCAAATGAAATGTTTGTTAGTTTAGCGACTTCTGGATTGAAGTGGTAAGATCAGTGGCGAAATAATCAAATCTCAATCTGTGCAGCTTCAGTAGGAACTCTCGGCTGTTTATTTACTTTGTTGCACGCTGGCCCGGTCTCTTGAAATTTTTGAATATGGTCAAGCATGTGTCAAGGTATCCTACATTTTTGTCATGATGTATTTCAGTAAAAGACCAGGCTGTGGCATGAACACACTATTTTTAGCACCATAAATAGTTTCAGTTGTTTATTGTAAAATATACACCACTACGAATCCTATTACTGCCACTTACTAGTCGACAAACAGTTTGAAATCACCAATACTTGAACCGATAAATGTTTTGAAAATGTAATCCTAGGTATAATCAGGAAGAAATTGTGCGCTAAAATACAAATAAACAACGAATTATAATAAACACTCTCTTATCTATCTTGAATATCACCGTGACGCGTGTAAAAAAATAAAAAAAAACATATCAGTGTTGAGTCTGCGGTAGTGATTCCACAAAAAAGTCCCTCCTACTTTTATGGAACTTATTACATAGTCCTTAGAATATTCCGCTGATTTTTTTGTTATTTAAATTATTTTCTTTTTGCTTCTAGGCCAGAACGGATCAACCTATTTCAGTCTTCTAAACGAAGTTGAGTCAGAATTTTTAAGACCCTTAAAATGATGCATTACAAGGGGCTCGCTGGGGGTAAAAGGATAAAACTACAGTGGGCATTGGTTTTAAAGTTCTCCTTTGATACTTACGTGTAGTAAATGACGTCTTTTTTGCCTAGAGGCAATTTTCCTTGCTAAAAAAATAATTAAACTATTGTAATTACAATAGCTTAATAGTAGCAATTCCCATAGTAATAAATCTGGAATTATCCTAGTTATATAAACGCAGTTCCACATTGTAAAATTTAGTCTATGTACTCAACATCTGTACATCAGTGTGTACATCAGTGTTCAACAGTACATCAGTGTGTAGATAGCTACCTACAGCGAGAGAGTAGTGATGGTTAGGTTAGATTCGAAGCCAGTGGAAACAGTAATAGTGCAAGTATACATGCCTAATTCTAGCCACAGTGAGGAAGAGTTAGAAGCCGTTTATTCGGACATAGAGCAGGTAATAGGATTTGTGAAGGGTCATGAAAATTTAATAATAATAGGAGATTTTAACGCAGTCGTAGGTGAGGGGAAAGAAGGAGAATTTGTAGGTCCTTATGGATTAGGAAACAGAAACGAGAGAGGTAGCAGACTGATAGAATTCTGTGAGAAGCACAAGATGGTAGTCGCGAACACATTGTTCAAGAATCACGTTAGGAGGCGGTACACATGGAAAATGCCAGGAGGGATAGACAGGTATCAGATAGACTACATTCTGGTTAGGAAGAGATTTAGAAATCAAGTAAAAGACTGTAAGAGTTATCCAGGAGCAGATGTAGACAGCGACCATAACTTGGTAGTCATGAAAGCTAGATTAAAGTTCAAAAATCTGAAAACCCGGAAGGATAAGAAACGTATAAATGTAGACATATTGAGGGATCAGAATATGAAAGATAAGTTCCAGGAGAAAACAGATCAATTAATAAATAAAACGAGTAAGGACGAAATCAAGAACGCAGAAACTGAGTGGGAGGGTATCAAGAATAGTCTAGCTTCCGCGGCTACGGACGTTCTAGGACACGATAAAAGGGAAGCTAGGAAGCCCTGGATAACGAACGAAATCTTAAACTTAATGCAAAAGAGACGAGGCTGCAAAAACAGACGAGACGAAGAAGGACTGAAAACTTATAAATCAATAAAGTGGGAAATCATTAGAAAATGTAGAAAAGCGAAAGAACAATGGATAGAGGATAAATGCAAAGAAGTAGAAGATAAGTTGCAAGTAGGTAAGACCGATGAGGCTTACAAAATAATTAAGAGGAACTTCAGGGATATAGGAACAATAAGTAGAAACGTTAGGAGTCAATCGGGGGACATACTGATAGGAAGAGAGGAGAAAGCGGATAGATGGAAGCAGTACTTAGGAAATTTATACGAGCGTCAGGAATTAGGAGAGATATTAGAGGAAGAATCTAGCATCGATAGGGAAGATGTAGGAAAACCTATATTGAGAGAGGAATTTGAAATAGCACTAAGGGGGCTAAAGAACAATAGAGCGCCGGGTGTAGATAAAATACAGGCGGAAATTTTGAAATGTGCGGGACAGAAAGTAGTAAATAGGATGTTTGAACTGGTAAAATACATATACGAAACGGGCGAGATACCGGAGGATTATAAGAGGAACATTATCGTTACTATACCGAAAAAGAGAGGAGCCGACAAATGCGAGAACTTTAGAACGATTAGCCTAACTTCCCATGCGTCAAAAATCTTAACTAGAATAGCGCAGAAGAGGATGGAAAATAGAGCGGAGCAAATACTAAGAGAAGACCAATTCGGGTTTAGGCGAAATAGGGGAACTCGCGAAGCTATTCTGGCGCTAAGAGTAGTAGGAGAGTAGTACACAATCTATACAAAGAGCAAACTGCTGTTATAGAAGTAGAAGGGTAAAAAAGGGAAGTAGGTATTAGGAAAGGAGTAAGACAAGGATGTACGCTATCACAACTAATTTTTAATCTGTACATCGAAGAGGCGATTAATGTGGTAAATTATAGAGTGGATTTCGAGATTAAAGTACAGGGACAGAAACTGAAAATGCTGAGATTCGCGGATGATATAGCAGTATTAGCATCTAGTAAGGAGGAATTAGAATCAGCATTGAACAAAATGGAGGCAGTGTTGACAGAGGAATACGGAATGAGGGTGAATAAAAACAAAACTAAAGTGTTAGTGTGCAGAGGGCGCGATAGCAGAGCAAAAACGAAAGTACAAATTAATAATGAAAGATTGGAGGAAGTTAAAGACTTCACTTATTTAGGAAGTAAAATAAATTGGGATGGAAGAAGCGATAAAGACATAAAACAAAGAATAGCGCAGGGTCGAGTAGCTTTTAACAAAAAGAAAGCACTTTTATGCTCGGGGGTAATAAACTTAGATACAAGGAAGAGATTTTTGAAAACATATGTATGGAGCACGGCACTATACGGCTGCGAAACCTGGACTGTAGGGGAAGCAAGTAAGAGGAAATTAGAAGCTTTTGAGATGTGGTGTTACCGAAGAATGATGAAAATACCATAGACTGATAGGGTTAGAAACGAAGAAGTATTGGAGAAAGTCGGCGAGAAAAGAAGTATGTGGAAAAACTTAAAGAAGAGAAGAGATAGAATGGTAGGCCACTTGCTGAGACATGGGGGAATAGTCCGCGATATTTTGGAAGCAGAAATAGGAGTGAAGAAAGGCAGAGGTAGGCCTAGATTAGACTACTGCTCGCAAATAGTAAGGGATATAGGTTGTAGCACAATTAGCGAAATGAGTAGGTTAGCACAAGATAGGAGAAGCTGGAGGTTAGCGTCCAACCAGTCTTAGGACTGATAACCTAATGATGATGACTCAACATCTGAAGAAACCACTGTGTTGGCGAAACAATTGTTATATTTAACAAATATAAAGTGAAAATCTAACCAGCAAAGGTTTTAATTTTGTATAAATATGGATTTTCATCAAGTAACGGCCCAATCAATTCAAAAATTAAGTCTTGTTGGCATTGCATTATCGATGAGAAGAATCATTGACGAACGATTTAAAGTATGTATAATTTTATTTTTTATAAATATAATTTATACCACTACTTATAGATGAAACATAAATATGTACTTCAAAATACTCTAGTGTGTGTTAAATTACTGGACGATAACTAATAATTGTCTTTAAATAAATTATTACTTTAGCCACTAAACCAAAAATTGCTCGGTATATTTAATACCTATGCATTTCCTTAGATACGTACAAATTACAGATACAAATAACATTTAAAAAATCCTTTTCGCCTGACTCAAACTATTTGACAATCCCTGTCTCAATTTCACGTATATCTCTTCGATGTGTGTGAAGCCTAAACGTAAAATCTGCCCGCCGCTTTATAGAAAATCAAATTATGCCCTCCGATAACATTTCGGCGTGCATGGGTCTCGGCCAAGGCAAAACTCCTCAATTGAATTTTAAAATAAATTTGCATGACTTGTTAATCCTCTCGAAGGAGGCGCGAAAAAAATAGCGCGGCGAAGTGCCGGCTGGTCGGAGCGAGTTAATTTTAAAGCGTCCTGAACCGCAAGCCTTTCTACGAGGCGTCTCGGTTTGTCCGTACTCGGCGCCGCAGGACTCGCGACACAAACTGTTTTAACTCAACTTTTAATAAGTTAAAGGATTAGCTGCGGGCCGCCGCCGAGGCTTTTTCTATTAAGACGTTACTTCGTCTCCTTTCAATCTGCCCGAGATGCAACGCCGGGGTCACATTCAAATTTGATCGTTAAGAATACAGGATTCACGCGGTCTTAGTTCGTTATGAATTTTGTAGCGAGTGAAAAGTCGAAGATGTCGGTGGGTCTTGTTTCCGGGAAGATTTGGGAGAATACTGAATGATACCAACATGATTTGTATATCTCGCAGCTATATAGTGGACACGTTAGAAAAAATTCGAGAAATCTATCGGACAAGTAGAAAAAAATTTCAGACAAGAATTTTGTTTCTCGATAAAAAAAAAACGTTCACTATTGAGTATATCAAAAACACTAATAAAATATGCTTTACAGTTTTGGTGGAGGTGCCAATGTCATATATTGTTTCAAGGTATTCTTAAAGAAACTACTTAATTATTCATTTATCGCAATTTTAATATTTCATTATCGATGGTAGATGTGATGGTTGTGAGTCAACCAGTTTGATAAATAATCAGGCAACACCCGTACCACACCGAAATGCAAGGCCTGCTGAAAACATCGCTGCTATGGGTAGCGAGTGTACGGGAAAACCCGAAGCAGTCAATTTCTCTTCGTTTACAAAAACTTGGTTTTTCTGCTACTTCAACTTGGCGAACTTTGCATCGAGACTTGGGTCTGTACCCGTATAAAATCCAACTGGCCCACGAACTTAAAGTAAACGACCACAGACAACGCCGTGTGTTCCCTGCTTGGGCTCTGGAATAGTTGAAAGTTGACCCAAATTTCGCCAAAAAAAATCATCTTTAGCGACGAGGCCCATTTTTGGATGAATGGATATGCGAACAAGCAAAATTGTCGGATTTGGGACGATACCAAACCACACGAGATACACTCAGCACCAAATGCATCCCGAGAAAGTCATTGTTTGGTACAGATTTTGATTTGGTGGAATCATCGGTCCGTACTTCTTCCAAAACGAATCTGGCATTGCCATAACCGTCAACGGCTATGAGCCGGCAACGAGCGCTACAGATCGATGACAAGAAACTTCTCGTAGCCTAAACTGAATGATCTCGATATCGGCGACATGTGTCCAACATGTTCCAACAGGACGGCGCTACGTGCCACACAGCGCATGCCACGATGGACATTCTGCACGAACGATTGGAGGGCATGGTTATCTTGAGCAGGGGGGACATGAAGTGGCCACCGAGATCGTGCGATTTTACGCTTTTAGACTTCTTCATTTGAAGCTATCTTAAATCGCAAATCTATACGAATAAACTGCAAACAATTGATACTCTCAAAGTCAACATGACGAACGCCATCCAGCAAATTCACCCAGAATTATGCGACAAAGTCATCGAAAATTGGACCTACCGAATACGTGCCATCAAGCAAAATCGCGGTGGACATTTGAACAACATTATATTGCACACTTAATGTCATAAAATACCTTTCAAATAAAAAAATTGAGTGGATATCTCCCACACAACTTGTTTTATTTACGTTTAAAAATCGAGTGACCTTATTGACAGGCCCTATATTTACATTTACTATTTTTTATTTAAATTTACAATGTAGGGACAGTTATGCATGAGAAATAACATCGTCAAAGTGCCTTCCTTCACACTGCTGATCTTTCACAAGGCACGACCTAAGATTTGGTCGTGCTAAAACATCTATCTAGTATATAAAAATTATCTAATATATCTCTATACTGAAGAGAACAAGTGATGAGTGCAACAACGTTTTCTAAAAACCTAAAGAAAGTTCTCTATAGACCAGTAACTGTAGTTTTGTAAATAATGTAGATAGAAATGTGCCTCGTGAATGAATGGGATTGTTACTAATATTTTAAAAGTTTTCGAATAATTTTTGCCCAAAAGAGGATCGAATTCGATAATCTTCAGCCTTCAAAGCTTGCACCAGTTGTATTTTGTAAGGATGAAAGGAAAACGTATCCACACACTACACATTTTGTGTTAGTTGTTGACATTGGATGTAGCTGTTTAATATTTATTTTATCTAGACCATTTGAAACATCCCAGAAACATTATAACTTCATCTTCCTAATATTACTTCATTTTATGAAAGTTTATTATCCTCTTCCATTATCCAGTCTTAGTGCACTAAGGAAAACTTATCTATATAAACCAAAGCAAAGCAAAATAAATTACACAATGCTCCCTTTTATTTTCAGGAAAACGCTTTGGAAGGATATTTTTTATATCCGCAGACCATCCCGATTCAAGTGCAAAATTCCAACCATATACGTCTGAAGATGGAGCCAAATCTGTGTCCTGCTGTTAGTTATAAAGACCCCCTGGGGTTTTACAAAGAATTATAGAGACTAAAACGTACTTGGACAGAAAACAAATCTATACATTGTTTACAAATAACTGCTTATTTTTAAGATATATTTTTAAGAAAAGTATTTTACAGGATATTATAAATATAAAAATATTTATTTAGGCATTGAGTTGGGTTTTCATTAATTTTTCCTCTACGAAATAAATTTTAGATTAACTGAAATAAATTGTACAAGTATCTTAAACGTATATTTTGATTTCTCTAGTCAACGAGTCAACTAATAAAAATATAATTAATTATATGTTTTAAGATTAATTTCCCATAATGACTTGATGAGCATTTTGAGGTATTTAATTATTGTGATGGTGAAGATAAAATATTTTACTTTGTTTTCAATCACACTAAAGCCGGTAATAGTTTTTTAAAGACTGTTTATTTATCACGTGAAAACTTATTGCCTTAATGGTGACCAGATTTTACCTCTCTCGATTTATTTTATTACACGCTTGAAGAACAATATTTGTGAATATTGACTATATAATCCTGATTAGTTATTTTCAGTAATTATTACATAAATTACATAATACAACGGTTTAACGGATGCTTATCTGTTCAAAATGAAGTGCAGATTTATTTTCAGTAAACAATAAGTATTTTTATCCTTTCAAATAGCTAAGATGTTGACTGAAAAATACACTCAGAGACACCCTGTATAATTGTAAAGACTGTCCAGCATTCTAACGGGATTAATTTCGGTGATTATTTTTGTATTATATATTTATCAAACAATTCTGTTGAGTAGATTTTTTATTTTATTGATGAAATTGATATTATCGTAAATTTAAAAAAGTAACATAGCTCCTCAAACATTTTAGACACAATCATTTAAGATTCATTTTATCACTAGTTTATTAAATTTCGCTTAATTTTATTTTCTATATTATAATAGTTAAAACAGAAGAAATAGTTCAAACTTGAATACTGGATAATATAAATTCTTTAGCAAAGAATTCAAATATTTATAATGTAGATATTTGGGAATTGTGTATGGCATAACACATCCGGTAAATGGCCACGGCTTTGTAGCACACGAGTACTCTTCTGGCGAAAATTTTAATAACGCTTTTGCATAAATGTGGCGGTATTTTGTTGATACAGCGTTCAGTTTCGACCTTCAATGCTTGGGTGGTTATGGGCTTGTTGGAATAAACCTGAGACTTCAGAAAACCCCACATAAAAAGTCAATAGGTGTTAAGTCGTAAGATCGTAGCGGCCAATACTGGTCACCAAAACGGTAGCTGATACGATTAGGAGAAGACTTGTTCAAGACCGTCAATGTTTCACGAGTGGTATGGCAAGTGGCACCGTCCTGCTGAAACCACATGTCTTTAAGAGCAATATTTTCCAATTCAGGAATAAAGAACTGGGTTATCATGTCAGGATAACTTTCGCATTTACCGTTAATGCATTACCTGCCTCGTTTTCAAAGAAAAGTAGTCCAATGATTCCTTCAGACCACAATGCACACCAAACAGTGACACGTTGGGATGCATTTATTTCTCATGAATGATTCGTGGGCGTTCTCAGCCTCAAATGAGGCAATTTTACGTACTTATGAAGGTGAAAATGGGCCTCCTCGCTGAATATGATTTTGTCCACTAAATCGGCATCCACTTCTTGGACAATTATCCATTTCGTGAACTCTATTCGCTGTGTATGACCTGCTGGCGGAAGTTGTTGAGTCAATTAGACTTTGTAAGCATGGAGATGTAACTACTTAGTGAGAATACGGTGAAGAATAGCTGTTGAAATGTCCAATTCTTTTGCACGATGACGAATCGAGATTCTTGGCCGCACTCTCTCGAACTATTGTGGTGTGTTGTTCTCAACGACCACTACGAGTTCGAGTCATGTGTTTCACATCAGCAACTGAACCATTGTAAATGTTTCGATAATTCTTTTCATAGTTGATCAATTTGAACATTATTTATACCGAATGTTTACTAATCCCAGCAACCAAACTTTAGCCATTTTGATAGCAATGATAGCATCTTGATATTAACACCTATCTGTTTCCTGTCGATCTGTTACAATTATTGACCTATCGAGTCATGACAGCCAAAATGTCGAGCAATTCAAGTTATACACTCTTATTGTAACATCTTTTATTACTCTGCAGTTTGGACTATACTCCATTTGGGCAGCTCTCCAATTATAGATCAGGCAACTCTTAATTTGAACATGAAGTGTCGCGGGATATTTATTTCTTTAGCGTAATAGACACATCTATTAACGAAGAAGTAAAATAAAGTCCCAAAAAATCGGATGTGAACTAAGGCCGCCATATTGAAAAACATGGCGGGCAGAGCAATCTTCTTAGAAGCGCATATCTCCATAACCGTTTCTTTGACTTTGATCTTCTTTTTTTGTTTTGTTTATCTTTTCCTATACTACAAAAATAATAATACACTTTATTGAAGCAAACCATTAAAAAACTATAAATACGCAATATTAGACATCTAAATGTATGTAGCGAAATTTTATTCTAGAGGAACTTTAGTTATTGAAACAAATTTAATTTTAAGACACATTATACAGAGCCTTATTCAATAATGAACCCCCCAACCAGAACTGGACTTGAGCATATGTCCTGAAATTGCCATGAACATTATTGGTACTTCCAGTATAGTTATTAGGAAATCTTTACCTTAATGTATGTTGATTCAGTGCATCCCTCGTAGGTGGTAAAACTGCTAAATTGAAGGATTTGGCTAACATTTGTGTTGCAATGCCTTTGTTATACAACCTGTGTCTGTTTTCATTAATATCGCCCGTACCATCTAGGCCATGCATCAATAAAGGAACTCGTGACCAATTTCTAATAAAGTGTCAACATTAGCATTAATTTCATTAAATACCAACAATTTGTCATGCATGTATTTATGTTTTTTCAAAACGTTCATCGCTGCAGCTTTGCCTGCATAGCATACATATTCATACATCATACATGCATAGCATGTATGAAAAGAATATTGTTAATCAGGGGCTGCCCCAAACTATCACATATTTTGATTATATGATAGAAAGCATCTTCTTGTCTCCCACATCCGATTTTTTTTTCAAGTACAGGCTTGAAAAAAAGTTGCATAGAAGCACTAATAAATCGGTGTCTTCTCCCACAACAGTTATCGAATTATTATTGTGTTCCTTTGCTAAATCTATAGCAGTATTTACAATTAACGTATCGGCATCTCCAGGAGCTTCGAGTGTTGAAATGTTTTTTCTGTGTAAATGAATTTTTAGCTGTTGTATCAGTTGCATTTTATTTTTCTCATGAGATAAGAAATCAGTTTGTACTATTGAAAGCACTGTAGTTTCCCCGACGATAACTTCAATGGGGATTTTCTTACTTCTTCTTCGCCGATGTTATTCATTTTAGTGGATATAATTTCACTGTACCTATCAAATACAACAGTAACATTCTCTCCAAAGTGTTTTAAAATGTAAGCCACATATAAAACTGCTATCTGCTCGTATGTAGACAGTTTGGGCCATATTACGGAATGTAGTAGCCAGCCGCCATCAATGACATATATTATATTGCTTGGATTGTCACAAGTTTGAGGTTTCAATAAAGGTATTTAGCTAGCTTTATTCCCTTTTCTCATTAAATGATTATAAGAAAGAGATGGCGGTGAAGGTGCTAATTCATAGCAGAAGTAGTTTTTGAGATCCTGGTCGCTTTTCTTTAAACAAATAATTCTGTTAAACAGTTGGTCTTGGTTTAAGAGCATGGTATCATCCCGCAAGTTCACAGCCTTGCGTATTAATGCTAAAGGCTTAACTTTATTCTTGACTTTAAAATGTGCATCAGAGAATTTCTTGTCAGCTAGTATTCTGACTGATAATAGACCCACCTCTTTAGCTGTATGGCAGTTTACATTTTTGTCAGCTACAACCCCAGTTATTAAGCAAGCAAGGCGATGGAAATGGTCACTGAATGGATTGTGGTTTTCTAGCCATTGTAGAGTTATCCTTAAATCTTTATTATCTCTACTAATACGCGATTCTCGCAATTCAATGTGTTGTTCTGATTGGCTCGACTGAACACCACAAATAATTCGATAGCATCACATGTTTCCGCGGTGTATGGCATTGTCAGAATCCATTTAGTTAAAGAACTGTCAGTTACTCCTCTGCCATGAATTAGTCCTCCAGATGGCTTCATTGACTTCATAAATACTGCTCAATACACATGTCAGTCTACGTACCAGACCAAATTTTATTAGTTGGCGAACGTTAATGTATTAAGAGTAGTAAAAGACAAAGTAAAACGTCATAAAATTATGTTTCTTAACTTTGGGACACACTATATTTGCCTACAATACATTTCGAGAGGCAATCGTCGCAAGGGAAACATCGGAACTGAAGCATCGACGCGAGCTTCAACAAAAATCACTCGCTATTTGCAAATTACTCGTTTCAGATGATAATTTGCGCTATAGCGGAGCTGACGAACAAAGAGAAATGACTAGGATTACCTTATTCTACTTGCTTTTACAACTCCATGCTCGTAACTAACTACGCTATACGCCAATTTACTACTATAACTATAAAGCATAGTTTGATAAATTGGGTTCCGTTGTTTTAAGAGTTCTACGGTGGAGTTACGAAAGGGAATCGTTAACAATTTGCATGGATAAACGTAAATTCACTTATTTCACCATATTTAAGATCGTATTAATATGTATAGTTAGTATAATTAGCAACTAAAATATTGTAAGTAGGCATAAACAAAGTTAATCTAGATATTTAATAAAGAACACTTGAATGAAGATACCCATTGATGTATTATTATACAGAGCAAATTTTTTCGGTCCCAGAGTTATTAAATTCTTCAAATAAACAAAATTTGTATACAATTTTAGTTAAAAAAGAGAGGAAGCAATTTAAGAACTACTAAAATGATGCTCTCACAACAAAAACATTACTTGACAAAAATTCAATTTGTAAATCAGTCGATATTTTTTTAATAAGGTTGATGTATTTCATAGTTTTTCAAAGAATTATGAACTACGAAATTATTTAGTTCAACAATTCTTGAGATTATGTCATATTTTCATATTTCCCATATCTAATGCTTCTATTTTTATTTATACGTACATTAAATGTTGTTACTATTATTTTTTAAACTCAGAATTTCTTAAGACAAATTTATATTTTTTTCAGTTTTGAAGACCGACAATATAATGAACATATGATGGGTAAAATACAAACGAGTTAGGAAAAAAAACGTTCTAGAACCCACTACTAACAGAGATTTTTACATTTAATAAAAAAAAACCCGTATATTACCATATTTATTTAGAATACATTTACTTTTACAGTTTACTTTAAATTCTTATTACGGTTTATGTCTTTCAGGTTTTTCTCCACAATGTACACCAAGCACCAAAATTAAGGGATGTAAAAAATCGTAAATTTTTAAATGATTTTCAAAGGGCTGTAATGTGGAGAAAACTAGTAGCAGAGCAATATAAAAAAAAAAAAAGAAAATGAAATCTCCAAGTTTCTAGTTTTTAGATCCTGAGTTCAAAATTTTTTAACGTCAGCAGTTTTTGAGTAATCATAAGAAAACCATCGGATAAAAAAATTTCTATAATTTTCTAAATATTTCAATAATTTTTTTTTAGTGTAATCATAGTACTTTTTTAAATATTTTTATCTTCTTCAATTTGAGCAGTCTAAAAGCTTTGTATAATGATTTTTTGGTAAGTTATCGTCGTTTAAACAAATAAGTTAGTATTGATTTTTTTTGTTGAAAAAAAAATATTACAATAATTAACATATTTTGTTAAAAAATATGAACTATTGATAAACAACATTTTAAACCTAAAAAATTTATATAAAATGAAAAATTCATCCTTAAATTGATTATTTTTAACAACAATGACAAATATTAAAATCATTCCGAACACAATGAAAAATGAAAGCGCAACGCTTTGAAATTTTCAGAGCTTCTTTGGGATATTTTGAGGCTGAAAAGAAACAGTTAACATCCTTAGTCTATCTATTATTTGCAAGATGATGCCAAGGTAAGTGAATATTCCCAAATACGCAATTTTTTACCTATTTTTCAATCAACATTCTCGCACTGAAATTTCTTTTATCCGAAACCAATAACTATGACTTGTGAAGAATACTTTTTAGATTTTAAAGCCTTACTTGAATTTTTTGTACGATCATTACTTCCCGAGTAATCAATTACCAAAGTCAAAACTGACTTCATTGTTTTGAACGACGATAGCTCAGCGAAAAATCATTGTATAAGGCTTTTATACTACTTAAATTAAAGAAGATAAAATTACTTAAAAAACATTTTTATCATGAAATCACCGAAAAAAATTTATTGAAGTTCGTCTTATCTTTTGAAAGGCATGCAATAATTTGTACATTTCTTTCGATGGTTTTCCTATGATTCCTCAAAAACTGCCAATTGTGAAAAACATTGAGCTCAAAATCTGAAAACTAGAAACTTGGAATTTCAAATCGATTATTAAAAACTTGCTCTACGACTTTTTTTATCCAAGTTACAGTCCTTTGAAGATCGCCTAAAAATTTCGGCTTTTGTTTACATCCTTTAATTTTTGTGCCTCGTGTGTATAGACTCTTATATTTGTTGCTATTCTTGGTAAAAGATACACTGGCAGCAATATTTTCATTCAGGCGGCGTTAGAGCTCAGCGACGTTCTTAATGTTAAAATGAGTTACTGTATTAGTTGTAAAGAGTTTTTCCTACTCCGACGAGTACCAACCTCCGTCGGAAACTAATCAAAAACAATTGCAGCACCAAAGAAACGGGGCGCAAAAACTGCCGGGCTTTCGCCAAACAGCGCAACCTTATTATTCAAAAGTGAGTCGCACAGAACTAGGTAGATTTGTAGATGATTTTTTGCCTTCCTCTCGCTAAAGGTTCCTGCTTAAGTCCGGCGGCTACGATCATATTTTATCCGGCCGCAGAACAGAGCGGAGCGGCCGCAACACACACGTCAACATCCACCAAAAATGAGTTCAGCCGGGGGTTCGAGCAGGTCGCAAAAAGTCGGGGGAGGGTCGAGTTCGGAGTTCGCTTGTTTTTGTTTATTGGCCGAAACATTAATCGTCGTGGCCGGGGGAAGGCAAAAAAGCCGGGCGGAAATATGATGTAGCGAAAATTCAATACCGATATTGTCAAATGCTAATGGAATTTCCTCTTATACAGTCTCGCGGCGTGATTAAGCCGATGGGTTTTAAAATAATTGATTGCGCTTTCCTGTCCCGAGAAAAACGTACGAACTTTATGTTTTTGTAGTGTCTACGTGGACTGGTACATGGATTTCCTTTTCAGATTTCACGGTTTCACATACAAGCAGTCACTTAAAAATCTCGATCTTACCAGACGCATCTACATCTTCTTCTTCTTCTCTACCCCCTCCCCCTTTATTCCCCTTCGTCGTGTCTTGTTTGAAGTAAAACTTATAAGCGAGGTAGTGAGTCCGAAAAACTGAAACGGAATTCAAAGTGAAACACTTTGGTGAGGGGGATACAAACAGTGCATGCGAATGAACGAGAGTGAAAAAGATGGTTAGAAAACGAAATAGTAAATTTTGAATTATTCATATTCGTTGTTGTTTATATATTGTCATATATATTATGTAAACTAATATGTATTTATGTATGCTTTTCAGATGGAAATAATTTTACTGCTGATGTGTCAGGACACCAAGAGCCTTGGTTTGTATCGCATTTTAGTTATCATAAGCCGCTTGTGACATTTGCAAAAGAAAATTATCCAATAAATCAATAACATTATAAAACACAACGCTAATAATTACTTTGAAACTCAATTCTTAATATCTCCTTCAGAAGTTTCACTTCAATTGGGTGCTTATAAAGGTGAGGTGCACAATTTTTTTTTTGTAAAGAAATTGTAGTTAAATTTAATTACAGTTTGATTTTGTGTCATTTACTCTTACATTAGGAAGTTCATCATCAGCTCCGGCACCACAAACTTTGATCTTAAGTCCTTAGCTTAAGATCTTATCTTGATGAGTCCTTGGCTTAAGAGTTGATGCTAGCAATCCTCATTTTGTACCTAAACTTCTCAACTTATTCTTCTTCTTCTTCTTCAACATCATCTTCTTCTCTTTTATTTCATTCTTTGTAATGGAATTATAGTCATATTTAATTACATCTGTATTTTGTGTCATTTCTGTTTACATTATCAAGTTTATCATCAGCTCTGGCACCATAACTTTTGGTGAGTTCGTGGCTTGTTCTAACAGTCGAAGTCGGTCACCCTTATTTCGCGCCTTAATTACCTAATTTAGGTCTACTTAAGTTATCTTCATTTTGACGTTAAAGTATATTTTGGGACTTTGCTCTTAGACTGTTTAGGATTAGTGCCTGAGAGAGGACATGTTTGGTAAATTGTTGTTCCTCCATTCTTTCGATATGCCATATCCATCTTAATTTATTTATTTTAATAGCTCTTATAATGTTGGGGTCTTTTAGAGATGATATACTTGTACTCCTTCAAAAACAATAATAAAAACAATGTTAATAACAATGGTCTTTATATTTGATTTAAGCAAAATATGTACAGTTCATAGAAACATTGTAATAGAAATTACCAAGGTGATCTCAAGGAGAGGTGACCTCATCGTCTTCAAGGGATTATCTTTCACCTAACTATTTTCTATAACCTAACATAGTAACTAAACAACAACAACAACAAGATAATTAGAGTAAAAACATATAGAGCATGATATTCATAAATACAACAAGATAAGAAATGAAAAATATTTATTTAATTTCGCTGACCATTTTCAAATTAAGTAAAATTTTCTTTGTTTGTTTCTTATATGAATATCTTCTAAGCAAGAAGTATAAACAATTTAAAATCATCGATATACTGATGAAAAATTAATTGTTGAAGAAGGGAAATCATTCGCATGCATATAAAATAACAAAGACCCCAAAATACTTCCTTGTGGAAGTCTATTAAAACAATAACTCGATATATCGATGAAAAATTGAATGCTTAAAAACGAAAATCTACTACTGATTTTTATTTATAGAGAAAATAGCGAAGGCTCCAAAATACTTCCTTGTGGAACTCTACTTCGACTATAACTAAAAATAAAGTTTAAATGCATTTGATGAAAATGAAAAAATTTAACTTAGTAGGTAAGGTGGCATTATTTTGAGTATCAAAGGCTCTGTTGTAGTTTAAAATAACCACAAAAGTTTCTTCTTGGTATCATCTGCTCTGAAACTGTCATCTGTGACCTGTATTAAGGCTGTTGGCTGTTGTTGTACTGTGGCGGAGTCACGTGCAAACTTTTTAAATTATTGAAGTGGCAATTTAGACAAGCTGGTAAAGTTACCGGATTTTGGCAAAGCAATAACTATTTCATCTCCCGAAATGGAAGGAAAAACATTTCTGAGAGGCATTTATTATCAATAAAAGTCAGATGACTACATAATTGTGCCAAATAACATTTAATATATAATGATTTATCTGTTTTTCCTTTATTTTGGCTCTACTGTCATTTTTATGTTTAGTATAGATCTTCTAAAAGCACTGACTTTTTTTAGGGTTTCTTTATGTAATTAAATACGGTAATAAAAATTTATTCTATCACTAAATAAATATCTCCCAAAACTCAGTTGAAGAGCAACCGACCAATTTTCAATAGAAATAACCTCCTTATTATTTTTTCCTCAATATTAATATAGTTCAATGTTTTTCAACGACGCCTTTTGGGTTATCGCACAGAATTTGTATTAATTTGGTGCTTTGGTTAGAATTTCAGAATTTCATAAAGAACCGTTGGACGACTTCTGATGAGCCAGATGATAATCCACACCGCCTGCCCGGGTGGAGGTTTTATTAAATTCTACTGCAATGCGATCTCGATTGCGTGCACCCTATTAAGACATAAATATGATTCCCCCCTATCACGACCGTTTCAAACTTCGGCCTAATTTACATACAGATTTGTCCCGACCAAAATCACAGCCACGCGCAAATTGTTCCCGAGATATTATTTTATGTCAACTTAGAAGTTTGGCAAACTTTGCCTCGGGCGTCAGCCGCCTACTTTATTAAAACTATCTTATTTTCGGGTTGTTCCTTTTTTGGTGGGGTTAGTTGAGGAAGGCGAGGGGAGCGCCGTTAGTACATAGAATAGCATATTATCACCAACACTACGCTTAAGTAAAAGTAACAACAGTAAATGCCAAAGAAATAATAAGATTCATACTCGAATTGTGACAATATTGTAGCAAAAGAAATAATGATAGATCATTGTAGACTCACAAGGGGAACGTCCGACGCTTCAATGAAATTTTGAATTTTCAGGGATGTTCTTACATTAAGAAATATCAGACACGTGTACAGGGGTTTATAAAAATATGCCCTACGAGGACCAGAACATATACAACATGAGCCTTACTTCAATTGTGTTAAGCGGCTATATTGAAGCAAGGGGTGCGTTTAGTCAAAAATTTGATACCATATTCGTGTTTCTCACCCCAATAAATTCCCCAGTATACAATCCAAAATTTAATCCAACGTGTCAAAGTGTAGATAAGATACGAATGTATACGAATACCGAATAATAATACAAAAGAAGCAACTGTCGCGTTGTTTCTTGTTTATTTTTGAGCAAATCGATGTAATATTTTATTCCTCCACCAGTTTCACCCGGAGTCACACTATCGTTAGTCATAGTGACGATGAAACCGACCCACCCGGCGAAATAAATATTACTGCATTTAAAGAAGGATAATATTTATAGAGATAAGAAATAAAAAAAAAATCACCACGTCCTCAGTGTGATCTCTAAAACCTTGATATTCACCACAGACAACCTCTGTACTCTCTACTAAGTCACACTAAACATAAGACCGCGCTCAGATTATTTTACAGATACTAACGGATTTTTTAATGTAAGAAGTGCAACAGTAACATATAAGTCGGAAATCGAGAAAGGAACCACCAAACCGCCAAGCGGTTATCAAAGTAGTTCCCGAATAGCAAGGCTATTACATAATCGCTATAGGAAACAACCACTCCTCGGGCTAAAGCCCCGCCATAAAGAACAATATTTTTAGCGAGAGAAAATTTAAAAATCAACACAACAGCAGGAGCCTTTCTAAAATCTTGATTACTCTGTTAAGTTACCCAAGAGGTAATTCCGTGCTAACATTTTCTTACAAGTGCTGCGATTTTCTTCAAGAAAGAAGTACAAGCTTTTTTAAGAAGAATCACCATACACCCAGCATCACCAATGCTTTCTGAAACCTTAATATTCATCACAGACAACCCTGATAGTTTTTGACAAGTCACCCTAAACATAAAACAGCCCTAATATTTTTTGTACAGATACCACGAATTATTCAATATAAAAAGCACAAGATTTTCATGAAGAAAAAACTAAACAAACTCAACACAACCTATCCGAAACCTCAATATTTATCATAGATAAAAGATAGTATATAACAAGGAAATTCCTTCTGCGTATACAAATTTATCAGTGAGTCATACAAAAATGCTGGATGAGAAAGATTAGTATAGTCTTGTATCGCACGTGCGGTTACATCATTTTACTGAAAAAATCTGTGTTCGTCAAGCTGTCAAAGTTCATCATCGTGTAATTGTTGAATAAATTCAAGCAAAATATTGAAGCGAAATTAAAATAAACGGCCCCAAATATTGTTGTACAACATACAGCCATCCAGACGTTAGTTCTTTGATGATATTGTGAACGTTTAAAGAACTTTTGGCAGTATGCGAGATATCTGGGGTAGTTTTTAGATAAAAGGGTTTATTATGACTGCATCTGTATGGATGCAAGTTTTTCCATAGTTTGCTGTATGTTGTAAGAGAATCCAATTTCTTGAGAAAGGCATTTCAAACCTTTTGTAGGCTCTTATTCTACACATGACAAACGTTATTAACAATCCTTTAGTGTCCTGCAAAGGATTTTTAGGTAAAAATCCTCCAGTATAAATCCTTTGGTATTACTGATGAGTCTAGTAAGTACTTTCAAAGATTGTTCAAACATAAATGCTGACCGCATCCCCGAATTCCAATAACTATCACACCAGCTTCATTAGTTTCACAATAAGCTTCGGTTAAATAAATATTGTCAACACCATAATTCAAATGTGCATAAGCAACATAATTCTCGATGTATCATGAAGGTGATCGTATTCCGTCGTCCAGACCTAATCGGCGTAATAAAAAGAAATGCCTCAACGCTCTCATTGAGCCATGGAGCTAATATTCAGTTGTCCTCGATGGATAGAAGACTTTCGGACAGATACACGAATAAAGTGGATGTCCTAGCGGGAATAAAAGATAATAACGAAACAATATTCAACAGAGGTGGCCCCTATCTCCCAGCGACTCGCTCATATCCATGTGTCAACTCATTAGCCGGAATCTCCGGAATCGTAATCCTCGAAACAGGAGGGTTTATCACGGCGGCTGGATGTGGAGTTAACTATGGCGACAGTAAAAGAGACGTGGTGAAAGCGCCCTTATCAATAAATAGTTGAGATATGTAAGAATGAGAGGAAGGACATAGGCTGGTCGTTTAAGCATGCAGTATGATATCTTTTAATGTCTACACTTTGTAAATTATTATAGTAAAAACTACTTGGTATCATTATTATTAATGGTTTTTAAGTATTTAGAAATGTTTTTGCAATTTCTTAATAGAGAGGTTTTTTGGAAAGAATACTAAAAGGAAAACACCACACCCCCAGTACTCCTGTTGCAAACCTTCATATTCACTATAAGCAATTTCTAGGGCTTCTATTAAATAACTCTAAAGATAAAGGCGCCCGAGTAATTATTTTACAGACGCGACGGAATTTTCTAATGAAAAATATAGAAGAGTTCTAGGGTAGAAAATTTAAGATAGTCACTACGCCCTTAGTAGGCTATCTACAATCTTAATATTCACGAAATAAAGCTGTTAGAGCCTCAACTAAGTGAGGGTAAAGATAAAGTCGCAATAATATATTTTTGAAGATGCTGCAATTTTTTTCTATTAAAAAAGTATAACATTTTTATGGAACGAAATTAAAATATCACTGCACCCCCAGTAGGTTTTTTGCAATCTCGATATTGATAATAGATAGCTCTTAGAGTATCTGCTAACTCAACATAAATATAAAGTCGTTCTAATATTTTTTACAGACGCTATAGAATTTTATAAAAAAAATATAAAAAATTTAGGGAAGAAATTAAAAAAAAATACCTTCAGTAAGCTGTCCATAACCGTAATTTACGGTATGGAACTCCTAGAGTCTATACTAAGTGAGGGTACTGATAGAATTGCCCTAATATATTTTTTAAAGAAGCTACGAATTTTTCCTATGGAACAAAGTGTAAGATTTTCAGGTAAGGAAATAAAAAAATATTACTACACTCCCGGTAGGCTTTCCGTAATATCAATATTAATAATAGATTCTTCGATTATCTTAACATAAATAAAAGTCGTCCTAATATTTTTTACAGACGTTAGAAAATTGTAAATACGAAACAAGATTTTTATGAAAAAAATTTAAGAAATTTTTTAAAGACGAAAAATGTTTCTAAAAATTTTTTCTATGACCTAAAAGTATAAAATATTTAGGTAGGAAAATAAAGAAATATCATTACAGCCCCAGTAGTCTTTTCGTAATATCGATTTTTACAACAGATAACTCGTAGATTATTTACTAAGATAACAAATATTTACAGACCTTATACAGATTTTTTACAGACCTTACGAATTTGTACATGAAAATATACAAGACTGTTAGGGAAGAAATTTAAAAAACACACTGCATCCCTAGTAGGCTATCAGTAAGCTTGATAATTACGATAAGGAATCCCTAAAATCTCTACTAAGTGAAGGTAAACATAAAACTGCTCTAATATATTTTACATTCACTACGAATTTTGTCTATGAAAAAAATATATCATATTTTAGGGAACGAAATAAATTTTTTTTTCTGGACCACCTGCATATTATGCAAGCCTTTCCTTAATATCGATACTTATAATAGATAATTCTTAGATTAGCTGTTAAGTTGACATAAACATAAAGTCATTCTTATATCTTTTACAGACGCTACAAAATTGTAAATAAGAAAAATATATCCTGTTTTAAATATTCTTAAATTGTGTTCGTTTCACCATATTTACAATAAATTTATCTTAAATTTAAAGAAAAATGTTTATTCGGAATTTATTGGGCCGTTACTTGATGAAAATCCATATTTATACAAAATTAAAAAATTTGCTGGTTAGATTTTCACTTTTTATTTGTTAAACATAACAATTGTTTCACCAACACAGTAAATTCTTCAGATGTTGAGTACATAGACTATGTACTCAACATCTGAAGAAGCCACTGTGTTGGCGAAACAATTGTTATGTTTAACAAATAAAAAGTGAAGAGCAAAGGTTTTAATTGTGTATAAAAAATGTTTATTTATCATTAATAGTTCTCAGGAAAATTCATCCCGAAGATCGACTATTTTTTCATGTTTCTAGGTGGATGTAGCCCTTTAGCGTCTTCCACACAATTACTATTAAATAATATAATTCGAAATTTGGACTTCTAAATTCCTGATTTCTCTTAAATTCATTTTTGTTTGACGACCAGTACTGATCGATTTCGCGGCCTTCTGCGCGGCAATGTATCGGTCCTCGACAAGCCATATGTGCTGGAGCATTTACCGTAACCCAAACAAATGGAAGTTGTTCCGTATAGTATATAAAGTGTCGTTTGTCGGCCATGCCCGAGAGGAACACCCCGACAGGCACTAAATTAGATCGGGTTGTAAACGTTTAGGCTCTCGGCAGCCCGGTGAGACATTGTCGATTGCAGCAGGTGTTATTATTGTCGCCATAAATTATTGGCGAAACTTTACCTGTTCATAATGTCGGAGCTTCTGCAATTATGTAAATTCACTACCGCACTAGTTGCCGGGCTCTCGTAGGCTGAGCCTCTTAAATAAATTAATGTCAAAAATTATTACAGATGGCGCGCGGGAGACCGTCGCCTCTTCCGGTACGGATTGTAGAATAATTACGTGGAATTATATCGGTAATTGGGGGGCTATGTTTAAATAAATCGCGAGAGATCTATAGCGACAATTTCGTAAGCTATGTGTGCACTATATTCTCAGACCTTAAATTAAGTTACCACTACTATTTTCTTTCCATAGACAATATTATGGTGTATCATTGTTTGTTAGGATGTTCAATTGTAGAGAGCAGAAGATGCATAAAGTTTTCGTTTTCATATTTAACTGCAAGGTACGCCATAAATAACTTTTCAAAAAGGAAATATATGCAAAAGTATGTATCTTATTTGTTTGCAATAACATACAAACAAATAGGTACACATAAAGTGATAAAAGCATAAAATAAAAAGGGCTTAAAAGGAGTAGTAAGAGAAATTAATAGGAATATTATATAAAGGTAATTCATACATATTCTCAACATCTCTAGAAATAGTGAAGTAGACCTACTTGTGTATGTTTACAACGATATTCAAGTTATAATGTTATCAGCATTTCTTTTAACTGACATCTCTATGCTTTTGGATCTAGAGAGAACCAGTTTCTTTATATATAATGGAAGTAAATATCTCAAGTAAAGTCCCAAGGTCAACACTTGGGACTTTAATTAAATAATTAATATTATTTTTTTGTGGATATTGTGTTTTATGTTTTATTGTCAAAAAGAAATTATTGAGAGCATGTTAAAATAGTCAGATGGACTGACTGAGATATTTAATATTTAACTCAGAATTGTAACATAACAAAGACTCTTTCCTTTCATATCATAATTCACAATGAGATCACATCTTTGAATTTTATTTAATTAGGAGTCATGAAGCAAAATTTTGAAATATTTAACTTGAAATTCTGTTTCTTATATTATAATCATAATGAAATATGCAACAATCGTGACTTTTATCTCAAAATGATATGAAAATGATAAAAATTCTCACTCAGAATTTTAACTTTTATCTCTGAATTAAGTTTTATGTCCTATAATTCTGAATATTACCTGACAATTTTAATAAACAGTTAAGATTTTGACATGCGTCAGAATTATATCAGAAATTATGTCAAAAATTCTGACATAAAATTGAAAGTTTTGACATTTAACTCAGAATTTTAACCTGTCACAATTCCTCATAACTCTGACATATACGTATATATGTCATATGTCAAAAATATGAGATATGCAACTATCGTGACTTTTATCTCAAAATGATATGAAGAAGATAAGAATTCTCGCTCAGAATTTTAACCTTTATCTCTGAATTAAGTTTATGTCCTATAATTCTGAATATTACCTGACAATTTTAATAAACAAATTTTGACATGCGTCAGAATTATCTCAGAAATTATGTCAGAAAATTCTGACATAAAATTGAGAGTTCTGACTTTTAACATTGACTCAGGATTTTAACCTATCAGAATTCATCATAATTCTGATATACGTAATATATACGTTATAACTATAGTTAGAATATGTCTGTCATGTGATTTAAACCAAATACTTTTAAGATATTATTAACAATTCTCAACATTTTTGATTTTTGTATAACTTGAAAAATTCTGACTTCTATTATTAAGTGATCATATTAACTTTTAACTAAAAATAGTCAAAAATTCAGACTTGTACCTTGGGCTTCTAACACATATTTTTTTTATTCTATCTCAATGTTCCGAGTTAAAAATATTTACTTTTAACTCAAAATTTTCACTTTTATCTCATAATTCTGATATGAAGTTAAAATTTTTCTATATATCACCTTTATTTTTTATTTTAAACTTCTGAGATAAAAATAAAAGTTTTTACTTCTATGATTGGCTCAGAATTTTAATCTCAGAGTTATACCTTTGTTCTCATAATTTTGACACATATTTAGAACTATAACTGGATTGTGTCAAAAGTAGGAGTGCTTGAAACTAAGTGCTGATATAAAATTAAAATCCTGAAATAAAATTCGTGACTAGAAATTTTTAATTTTATCAATTTTAAACCACAGTCAGAATTTTAACTCCAAATTCTGAGATACACATTTTACTCAAAAGACTGATTTATATCTGACTGAAAATTTTGACTCAGAATTTTAGCTCAGAATTTAAAATTATCTTATGATTCTGACAGTCAGAATTGTGATATACGTCAATTCTGAGTTGTGTCGAAACACTGAGGCAACAAACATTAAGAATAACATTTTCTTATTTTGCCTATACTATTCTATTACCAATTATGAATGTTCACAATTTTGTACTTTCTCATACAATGTTAACTTTTACTTAAGAGCAATTTATAACTTACAATTATGACCTGATTTTTGACAATTGTGTTTTGTGGTCTGTGTATGTTTAACACACACTTAAAAGTTTGAAATACGATATTTTACAATGCCTATTTTAATTTAATAATTCTGTAATAAAATTACGATTTTATTTTACATAAAAATAAAAATAAAGTTTCATGAAATTTTGTCGTTGATTACTGGACTTTTATCGATATTAAATTTTAATTTAGAAATCTGACCTGAATTTTACCTGATACTTCTAATATATGTCACAATACTCCAATATATCACAATTTAAAATTTTTCTTCTATAACTGTATTGATACCATACTGATTGTATTCAAGACATTAGCTTTTAATTCAGAATTTTAACTTGAAATTCTGCCTTAGATCTTAGAGATAGAGAGAAAAATCGAGAGAGGAAGAGAGAGAGGCAAAGACAGACAGTGAAAGTTCAGTAGAACATAGAAAGTATGTTTGGAACAAAATGCTGAGATACAGTGAAGAATTCTTAAACTGTTGAGATGCAGTTAAGAATTGACGTTTTTACTAATTCAGAACATTTTAAAACTTTAATATAAGAGATGGTTGTGACTATTACCTCATACTTATGACATACAGTCAGAATTCCAAGATATATAACTATTTTGGCTTGTCATGAAGTACTGATGTGAAGTTAAGAATTTTAAATTAAGAGCTCTGCCATTTTTTATATACTCTGAGGTATATCAGAATTCTCGCTTTTATTTAAAAATTCTCTAAAAAATTACTAATTATGACATATTCCTGGCCCAAAATTCCTCAACTTGTAAGTCAGAGTTAATGCTCTTACGTCATAATTCTGATATATTTTGAGATATTTCATAATTATTATATTTATTACTGGATCAGAAATTTACTTAAAATTCTGACATTCATTTTAAATATCTGAGTTAAAAGTCGGAATTCTAAATATCGATATCTTAACCATCTCGCGATCCTTCGACGCTTTCGCGATAAGTTTCAACACGCGAAAGTAAGAAAGTGGCGAATATTCCCGCTCCCCTAAAGCACCGTTACGGAATCGGCTTGATGCTCCTCTAAAATTAAACACACACATCATTTTAAGTGTGTAATATTCTTTTCACCTCCATGTTCCGATCTCGGCCTCCCTTTACCCCAGGCGCAGCGACTTCATAACATCGGTGTGTTTTTTCATCGTCTCCGCGCAAAATGATGTCTTACATACGGAATCGAATAGTCGTGTACGAAAATATTTTTGGGGGGTGGGATAATTTACAATGGAAATTGATCCGCATGGAGGCGGAAAATAAATACGGGGTGATTCTAATGTAGGCGTATTTTCAAAGAAATATTCGTGCGGCAAATTAATTTCTTTTAGAATTATTTGTCTAAAAAAATTATTATTCTTTAGGGTTTTACTACTTTTAATATACTGTAATAAATATGTTTTAATAAAATTTTTCGATATATCGATATATTGTTTTCGTTCGATATATTAGAAGTATGAGATAAAATAATTTTGAGCTAGAATGAGATAGAATAGTTTATATTAAATTATAAATCTAAGAATTTGTCGTGAGTATATAATAGTTCATACAGTAGGAGGGGGGGAAGGCTAAATTAAAATCATTATCTCAAGGTATTACGGAATTTCTTGAAGTTAATAAGAAATGTTAGAATTTTCTTCTACTTTTATCTTAGAATTTTTAGATAAAAGTAAAAATAAGAGTTAAGAGTTATACCATGAAATAAAGGTAACAATTTTCAGTTATATAATTTTATTTTAGAATTTTGACTTATCTTTCTACATTCACCTTGGAATTTTGAGACTAAAATAAAAAGTTTTAGTTATACGCCAGTTATAGTTATAAATTAAATTCAGGTTCTGCGATACAATCCACAATTATAAGTTAAAGAATTATTATATTTATCGTAGAACTCACTTTTACCTTCCAAATTTGTGCCTTAGAATTTCATGTAATAAGCCATCACCATCATGTTAGAAAGTCCTAATTCTGAGTTACAGGCATTTTAGATTTATCTTAGAATTTTGACTATTTTTTTTTGACTCGGAATTTCGTGACAAAAGTAAACTGTTATAAGTTATAAGCCTCTGAATTCCAGTTAAAAATAAAATAAAATTCTATAGATATAAAATTCATAATTCTGGTACAAAATTCTTGATTTTTTTTATCTTAGAATCGGAGACTATGGATCAGAATGTTAAATAAATGTCAGTTTCAGAGACAAAATTCACAATTCTCGGTAATAAAATTCTTCAATCTATTTTTGAATTTTGAATTTTACATTAAAATTGTAAGACAAGAGTTAAAATTTTTAGTTACAAGTTACACCTCTGATTAAACGTGAGATTTAGGGATAAAAGCTCTAGTTTTGAGTTATAGAAGTTTTAGAATTGTATTAGAAATCTAATTTTCACCTTTTGAGTTTCATCTGGAAGTTTTGAGATAAAAGTAACACCATTGAGTTATTCAGTCAGAATTCTGACTCAAAAGTTACAGTTGGGATAAATGTAAATGTTGGGAACAATTCTTAGTCTACCTTCTCGCTACCTTCCTTCTCTACCTTCTGATTTTCACCTTACAATTTTAATAAAAATATATTTCTACCTTTAGGTAGGCATAGTAATTATTAAACATGATTTTTGATAACCAATTCCCATATTGTTTTAACAATTTTAAATAAATGGCGGAGTCGCCAATGTACTGTCAAAGCATCTCTATCTTCTTGAAATATTTCTTAAATGGAATCGTATCTTGCTTCCTAACCATTCATCAACACAGCGATGTATACCTGTTATGTGTGATGGTTATATAATAGAAAGGAAGGAAGAGTATAAAAAATATATTTAACTAATTTTTAGTACAATAGAATATCCGTTTACATGAATTGACGCTGGCACCTCCGCCAATTATTTAAAAATGTTTTAAAATTACCCACAGTCGTCAGGAACTTTATATCAATATAAATCTTGTGATTTTTAAGCTGATCGAATAAGGACATTGATATGAAATACCAATGGTATAGGGCCTAGAGCTATGCCTTGAAGCTCTGCGTAATGAATGTATTTTTGTTTCAAAAGATCCAATGTCAACATATTAAATATATGGCATTAAATTATTAGTTAGATACTTTAAACTTTATTTAATACCAATATTTTTGTAGTTAGTACTTCATTTAAAAATTAAATTAAATATAGACGAGGAAGCCACTATGCTTGGGCTTATAATTATCGCTTCACTTATGTCACTGATAACAACAATTACCGTAAAAATGTATATACATATTAGTGTTATGATGACGATTAGAACATTCTGCGTGAAAAAACTACATGAGTGTTAAACAGAGGAAACGCTGATATGACACAGTTGTAAATATTTAAACTACCGTGGGAGATAATATTCATAAATAAATTACCCACTATGATCACCGCTGACGCCATATTCGCCACTAAGTCGTTAAAAGCATTTATAATGAAAATCTGCGTTACAAAAATTAAGGGGACATCGTGGGAAATGTACTCGTCTAACGAATTATACACTATCAGTTTTAATACAGGGATGAAAAAATTCAAAACAAATACGTAGGATTACGAGATCATTTTTAAAAAAATCTACAATGCTCTAATATAATCACAGACGTATGAAAGAATCGAAACGTTTTTGGTAAATATTTATGATGTACTTAGTTTTTATAATCATATTTATTAGGTATTTTTACGGTACATGGAAAGTTTTGTTAAAATGAAGAAAAATAAAGTCCATGGTAGAAATAGTAGAGTAAAATGGAGAGTTCTAGATACTTTACTGTAACCCCTCCCACATTTGCCCCTTCCGCCGCTTCTGTATCTAATTAAAAACACGGAGAGCTTTTGATGAACCAATCAAGGCATGAGGAGTTCTAGATCAACCAACGAGGGTATGGCGAATTCTAGCTCAACCAATTGGCACACGGAGAGTTCTACTAGACCATCAATCAGTTAAGTGGATAAATCCACCTTAACTTCAATACTTTAGATTGTTGAATTATAAATAAATTTATAGTTTAAACGATTCAATTGTATTATAGTTTTAAACATGAAAATGTAAAATATTTATAATAAGGAGACCATTTTAAAATTATTTTACAAGTTTTCTTATCAGTAACATATAAGTCGGAAATCGAGAAAGGAAGTACCAAACCGCCAAGCGGTTATCAAAGTAGTTCCCGAATAGCAAGGCTATTACATAATCACTATAGGAAACAACTACTCCTCGGGCTAAAGCCCCACCAGTCACTGAATTATACCTAAAAGCGACCCTCGACCCCTTTCTCGTGTTTATGCACGATCAGATAAGGTTTCAAAAAATAAAACCCGCCACAGGTAGGATTCGACATTTGTCCCGGATTGAAACCGAACGACATACAGCTATTTCGAACTTATTAGTTCTCATCAGTGCCGATCTACTGATGAGAACTAATAAGTTCGAAACAGCTGTATGTCGTTCGGTTCCAATCCGGGACAAATGTCGAATCCTACCTGTGGCGGGTTTTATTTTTTGAAATGTTTTTTTATATTAAGAAAACACTTATTACTACATCATTAATTAACTGTAATGAATAAATAAGAAAAATATAAGTGTACTAAGAAAATAGAACTAACAAAATATATATTGGATATATTTTGGATAACCTTCAATAATAAATAAGGATAGGCTTAAGACATATTGCGTAAAATACTTATGCTTAGAATTTTAGACACAACCTCAAAATTATGAGAAGTAAATTATTTAATGAATTAGGCCTACTTGATGTAGGTCTAGTCTTATACAACAAAGAGAGGTTTTAGATAATAAAAATTTTCCAAGTTGTCCATGTCATAATATTATTCTTTAGGATCAAGTTATATATAGTTAAAGCTTTAATGTAAATCGCTAACCTCATGCTTCAACATATTATATACCACATTTGCTTATTGCCCAAGGGTAGATTGCAGATACTATGGGTGTTTGTAAAAAAATACTAGTTAAGTAATTAAGTTGGATACATTGAATTTCTTAAGTTACATAGTGTTAACTTACATTAATAATATTTCAACAATATTGTATTCATTAATACTCCATTCAGAAGTACCTCAACCTATTGGAACCTTAACTTTAATGTACTTCGAAGACATTTTAGAGTTTATAAATAATAATAATACATCGTGAACGAGGCGTAGGCGTACAGTTTTGTTTATTTGCAATTGGATTAACGAATTCCGCAGATGTAAATGAAACGGCAATCGCTATAGTTAATAATTCAGTAGCGAAGCATATATCATCGGGGGCGGCATTAATAAGAGTGATATAGCGGCCTAAGCTAATAACTTAAGAAAACTCCTCAAAGGGCCGCGCCTAGGGAGCAAATAAATATTACGACATCTGCACCTGTATTATTAAAATTTATTAAAACGGCGTTCTCACTGAATAATTAAAATGAACCTGCTGATACAAATCAAAAATTGTATACGGACCTGAAAGGGGGAGCGTTGTGAAGAAATTAGCTAAATAAATGCAAACAGCCCACTAATTTAATTAGTATTTACTTAGCAAATGAAATTTCTGCATGTTTGCCTTATTCTCGTCTATGCTGGAGACATGGGGTATTATTATGAAACTGCTCCATCGGCTAGCTAGTTTCCCGAGTGCCCGCATCAAGCCATCCGTGTAATGTGTAGTTGCGTTCTTAAGGACCTCATTTGTGTCACATTTAGGAAGCTGTAAAATACTTTATATTGAAAACGTACGGGGTGGCAACACAAACTGGCTGGTCGCCCACACTTAGGTATCTTCACCCTGAGGACGTAAACGTCCTCCACCATTTTTTAATTATATATCTTCATTTAATTAGGAATCAGGAAAATACAACAATCTTGACCTTAATATCAAGGGCGAAAATTCGCCGTTAAGTTTTGTTCCCACGGCCTGTGGCTTGACGAGCGTGCTCACAAACATGTGATCTATGGTGGTTTGTCGAGTTTTGACCACAACATGTTACCATGGCACGGAAATGTTCGTGGCTTGACGTATCTCGAGGGGCCACTAGTCGCCCGTTGCATTATTAAATTTTTATAATAATGAACGACAATATCCTGTAAGTCGCCATAAAATTTTCTTTCTTCTTTTTCAGATCTGCTAAAGGACACTCTACACTGATGCTACATTGGATTAGCTTCCTAGCATCATATCGTTTTTGTTTCTATCTTTGTGGTCAGAATTTTGCGGGTTCCAGCTAGAAGGTTTTCCCTTATACAAGTACAAAAACTCCATAATATCTTCTTTTGACCACTCCATAATTATCCCAAATCACCCACTTAAAACGTTCAGAAAACCTTTAGAATAAACCTGTACAACTGTAACTAACCATAACAGATCGTCCTACTATTTACCGACAATACACGGGAAAGGCTAAGCCACTTCGAGCCACGAGTAATAACGAGTCATTACCCACTTTTAAAATTCCACGGTTTGGGGTTATAATGAGCTTCAGACCAGGCTAGTCGAGCCACACGCGGTGGAAACAAGGTTTTAGGCTATTCTTATACTTAACACTAAAATAAAATAAGTATATATTACTAATATCAGTACTTATGTTAACTATCTAATACAGGTGTTGTATGCTACTGGATTAATTAATCGATGCGGAGCTAAATTGACTTATTTTTCAAATAAATTACACTAATATTTAAGAAATATTGATACAGATATATACATAGGTATCTCGCCAAAAACATAAACGTGAGAAGGGAGCCAAGGTCGGTACAAAAGACGTTCAGGGTTGTCGGCTTCGCCCGTAAATGAGTTGAAATCTGAACGGGTGCCATAGCAACTTATAATAGGAACTTACAATAGGAATGTACAACGGCCTTCAATTGATTTAAAAGAAAATTTCTTACGTTCTTTAATATTGAATTTATAACTTGGCAAGTTTTAAGAATCAATAAATTACGTTTGACGTGATGATATTTTATACAATCTTAAAATTTAACTTTGCTAGTTGTCATATTTTATACTACAAACGATTTAGTTGGATATAAACCAACCTATACAAGATTTCATGAGAAATATAACTGTATGCGTCCATCCGTGGTGATTGGTGATGGGCTGAGATCAGTGGATGTTGGGCTGAGCGGTGCGAAACGCTCGTTTACTCGACTCATCGCTATAGACTCACACCGCCTCGTACGTGGTAGGCCTGTCTTTTCCCTCTTTAGTCTCACCCCCTCACGAGGGGCGAGATTCTATCCTTCGCGGGGCGGGAGCGAGATGAACAGAGAAGGGTTCGGACTGACCTCTCCTGTCCTTCTTGGCTCGTTGGGATCGCCGGATGTCGCATCGTTGGATGCTTTTAGAACTTTAAGTGGGGTTAATTGGGCTCTCAATACCACTTCTTACGTTATATTCCTGTTGATTTTTGGTCTTTTAGTTTGTTGGTTGATTTTATCTATTTTATGTAATTGTACTAACTTAAACCCTAGCCTAACACCCCGAATCCATACAGGATTTTATGGGTAATATATCTGCAGAATAGTAGTTAATTTGGCTGTCAATAAAACATTTGACATTATATTCCTGTAGATTTTTGACACTGACTTAGTTCTCCACAAAACATCAAAACACTCTACACTACATTCGACTCGCGTCTCGCCAACAAAATTGGCATCATCTGCATCACAAAACAAGAGATTAAAAATTTTTATAAGTGATCAACAAGTAATAGCTTCAATTAAAGAAAGAGTTCCTCAGAGAGATATTTCCATTGCAGAAAATCAATCCTCTCATTCATTGGATAAAGAAGAAATTGATCCTCCTCTGAAAAGAACCTAGATTATAGTTTTAACCATCTTCTCAAACGATATCAACTTTGTTGTCTAAACGCGCGTCGAGTGTAGTGTATAATGTTTTGGTGTTTTGTGGAAAACTAATCTTCACACCAAAAGTTCCAACGACTCCAGTATGTACATTTTCGATATCTTAATTTCTTGGTTGACAATTAATTGCTTTATGTAAACATGGGAGCTTGAAGGTCCTGGAAAGTTGGCATACAACCAGTGACAAGGGTAGGGCACAAGGCAAAGGCCAGCTATGTAACTTTACTTTATCCCTCTTGGCTTAGTTATGTTTCATGTAAAACAACACAAAAGAAGTTTTCTCTTAAACATTTTCCACTGTAGTATTCCTCATATAATTGCTAACATGCAACTGATGGTGACAATACTTATCGCCAGAGTTAACTTGATATGGTATGATATTTTTAGTAGCCTTCAGGTAACATAATTTAAAAAAAAATCGCTACTCTCTACGTAGACCGTACACACCTTCGATTTTCATCACATACATTTATTAGAGCCTCTGGCAGGACCCCTTAAAAGCAGAATGCTTCAACTGCCTTTTTAAGGACGGTACGATTTTTTTAAAGAAAGAAGTATGATATTTTCAGTAGTTTTTAGGCAACATAGTTTAAAAAAAATTACCACTCCCTACGTAGACAGTACACAACTTCGATATTCATCACGGACATTTCTCAGAGTCTCTAGTAAAACACTATAAAAGCAATATGCTTCAACGGCCTTTTTAGGGACGGTAAATTTTTTTAATGAATGAAGTACGATATTTTCAGGAGTTTCTATATAACATAATTTAAAAAAAAATCACCACTTCCTACGCAGACAATACACGCCTTCGATATTTATCACATACATTTCTTAGAGTTTCTGCCGAGACCCTCTAAAAGCAAAATGCTTCAACTGCTTTTTTAGTAACAGTATAATATTTTTCGTGAAAAACGTAAGATATTTTTAGTAGTTTTTAGACAACATAATTAAAAAAAAAATCGCTACTTTCTACGTAGACCGTACATACCTTCTGTATTCATCACAAATATTTCTTAGAGTCTTTACTAAGACACTTTAAAAGCAAAATGCTTCAACGGCTTTTTTAGTTACGGTACGATTTTTTTATGAAAGAAGTACGATATTCTCAGGAGTTTTGAGGCAACATAATTTTAAAAAACTCACCATTCTCTACATAGACCGTACACACCTTCCATATTCATCACAGAAATTTCTTAGGGTCTTTACTAAGACACAATAAAAGCAAAATGCTTCAACTGCTTTTTTAGAGCCGGTACGATTTTTTTAATTAAAGAAGCACGATATTTTCAGTAGTTTTTTGGAAACATAGCTAAAAAAAATCACCACTCCCTAAGTAGATCGCACACAACTTCTATATTCATCACAGACATTTATTGGAGTCTCTACTAAGACGCTATATAACACCTTAGTTACGGTACGATTTTTTTATGAAAGAAGTACGATATTTTTAGGAGTTTTTAGGTAACATAATTTGTAAAAAATCCCCACTCTCTACCTAGACCGTACGCACCTTCCATATTCATCACAAACTTTTCCTAGGATCTCCACTAAGACATTCTAAAAGCAAAATGCCTCAACTGCTCTTTTAGGGACGGTACGATTTGTTCAATGAACGAAGTACGATATTTTCAGGAGTTTTTAGGCAACATAATTTAAAAAAATCACCATTCCTATGTAGACCATACACACTTTCGATATTCATCACAGACATTTCTTAAGGTTTCTACTATTTAAAGCAAATGTCATACCTCTGTAAATTAATATGTTTTTCCGTGTTTTCTCAATACCTTGTACTACGCATTGCGTTTCCACCCCATTCTCGACCATTCCATATCAATACGCCAACGTTTCCGGGTGTTTTAAGCAGTGGCGCCTCGTGGTCAATTTTTCGGGGGGGTCAATTTCAAGAAAAACACAACGTAATACGTAATCAATGCCAAAGGTGTAACAGCAACTTATTGGTTAAAAATAAGAGCATATATGACAATAAATATGTGTTAACTCACCTAAACAGTTTTAAATTTTAGTTCAATCCTTCTGTCTTTGGCACTCGCAAAATGATTGATTACTTCTTCATTGTAATTTACAATATTATTTATAAAGGTCTTCTCAATGTTTAACATGACCAACGCAGAGAGTCTATCTTCCCCCATGGTGTTGCGTAAAAATGTCTTTATCCTTTTTAATGTAGAGAAGCATCTCTCCCTCTCTACCGTTGTCATCGGTAACGTACACAAAATTGTCAACAAATGCACTATTTCCGAAAATGTTTCACTAAGTCCATTGTTAATAAATAACTGAAGTAACCTTACAGCCCCAGAATTTCTGCGAAAATCATCCCGGTCAAATATTACTTCCAGTTCGGTTTTAAGTTTTATATGGTTTATGTACGGGAAATTCGTTTTAACTAACTTCAAAATATTTTCGGGAAAATTCTTTTTATACTCTTCAAAGTTATCAACAAAAAAAAGTTGGGTTATTATAAGATAGTCACTAAATGTGAAACGATGATTAATTTCGGATGCTATTATATCACACACTTCCAAAGCGGTTCGTCGGTTAGGATCTTCATTTTTCTTCATTCTTTTTCCACTAACTGTATGCGAAAATTCATTTTCAGATAATTTATTTAGAATTTGGTCTCGAATATTTTGAATCGAATTTTTAAAGGAGTCTATATTAGTCTTAACAGATAGCACATCAATGCCTCGTTTTTGGAGTTGATTAAAAAGAATTTCAGCATGTGGCATTATTAAATGAAAAAAGTTTAACCAAAATAAAAAGTTCTTGTTATTCAGAAATGCTTGCAACTCTATTGCCTGATTAACACTGGTAGCATCAAAATCATCGACATTACTAATTATTTTTCTAAACATGTGATTATATCGTCTTTATACAAAAATATTGTTTCCACACAACGCGAATTAAAACACCACCTAGTTGGTGCAGCTCTAGGTAAACGAACTTTTACACATTCATCCAGAACAGCGGTACGTTTTGGAGATCGACCAAAAAATGCTGAAAATGCTTACAAATTTGTGAAAAAGAGTTTGACGCTTGAATTCTGGCTCGCCGCTTTTTGTAATATTAGATTCAATTGATGTGCATAGCAATGTATAAAATATGCATCGGGATAATATTATTTAATCCTTTTTTGCACTCCCCCCAATCGTCCGCTCATAGTAGATGAACCATCATAACTTTGTGTAATTAATTTTTTAGTAGTCTTATTTACTTCTAAAATTTCTAACTTGTTTAAAATGACGTTCGTTAAATGTTCGGCTGTAGTGCCGGGAGGAACTGTGAATTTTAAAAATCGTTCATATACTATACCAGACAAAACATAACGAATAATAAACACCATTTGTGTCTTATTTGAGCTGTCCGTAGTTTCATCTACTTGCACTGCGATATATTTAACTGATTGAATTTTCAATTTAATCTTCTCTTGCCCCACCGCTAACATAGATTCAAGTAGATCATTCTGAATGGTTCTAGAAACCCCTTTGAAAATTGTTGCTTTCTCCAAAAATTCTTTAAATATTGGGTCTAGTTCGGAAACAAAGTTAATAAGTCCACGAAATACTCCCGGATTTTCACTTGATTTTGATTAACTTTCATCGTGCCCTCTTAGGGCTAATTCAAATGCCCCACACAATTTTACACAGTCTATTATTTTGTTTAATATATATCGGTTTTTTGATACACTTTCGTTAAAGTCTCTGATCGATTTTCGATACGCAGTATCCAATTGCGATCGAATATCCACTGTACCGATAATTGCAAAATTTACCGAGTTTTTAATATGCTCCGCAGATGAAGAGTGTTTTATTATTTTTTCTTTTAAATCTTTTAAATCTGTTACGCCATTTTTACACCATAAAATGTCATTTGAAAAAATTAGGGACACGAAACAATAAAAAGCATTTGTCAACTCGCAACCGCATATTCAGTCACTTAATTCATACATATTTTTGCGAAAATAACGATTTACTTCTTTGTTTTTGTCTTTACTAATTTGCCGAATTTTAAGTTCCGGCAAAGGTTGACCACTGATCTTAAACTCAATTTTTTTGTCAAAGGTCAGCTCATTGGCGGCTTTTAAAGTCTTAATCCGCTCAACCACCATAGCTGTCATTTTTTAAATATTAATTTACACCACAAAAATCGAGTCAAGAAACACCAACAAAAAATAAATGCATGCAAATTTATATCACGCGATCTACAAGAAACTGATAACGAACAAAATCACATCGAACTCTCGAACAATACTAAATTTGCTACCACCGCTGTTGACCCAAACCCACGTCATACGCTTCTTCAGAAAGCCTGCATCACCTAATGCAATTTAAATCGGGGATACTCGGCCGATTTTCGCCTCCATTTAAAACAATGCGGTCATTTCTGGGTGCCAGCCTGATACGAAAACCAGTACAGATGCAAAGCAATGCATCGGTAACGGTAATAATGCGGAATGAGTAATCGGTCGAGTTTATACGCTTGTCGCTTAGAATAGTTAGGATAATAAAGGGAAATTCCAAATTTAAAAGATTTAAAAAAATATATATCTTTTTTATTTTGGTATATCATTATTATGCTTCTGTTTGGAAATATATTGGGGAGTCATTGACCAAATGACCTAATGGAGGAGCCGCCACTGGTTTTAAGCTCTCTATTGTGCTCCGAGCGGCTGCAGTTCGGACGTAATTTACCTCGCCGAAGAAAATTGTATCAAACTGTTCCAGCTGGTGAATGGCAGATAAGGTGCAATAATAATAATAATAACGGCGAGCGCTGGCCGTCGCTAAGGCCCTATATGCACGCTCGACGGTTTCTCAGTTTTGTTTATCGGAATCTCTCGGCCAGAGAAAGGGTAGAATAATGGTTGTTTTATAGTTATTTTTAGTACGCCGTTGATGCCGTCCCGAAAGAGGGTTACTGTTGGGAACTACTTCAGGTTCATTATCCATTTGTTGCCCCCAAAGACGGCAAAGAGGTCGGGTAACTTCCCGCGATTAGCCCTTACGGGGTATTATTCGGGGAAATGACCTAATGCATCAGCGATATTTATAGAAAACGAGATATCAAACATAATCATGATCAAACGAGGTCGTTGGAGTTAAAATAACTGTCGAAATTCGTATCAGTCGTATTTTGATAGTCGACATTTGTCGAGGAGTTTTCTTGCTATTGTAACTAGTAGAACTAGTGTATTAGTTAAAGGATTTTGGGGAGACAGTCAACGTTTATGTTTGTACAATTTTGGGGGGCAACTTATAAGTCAGGAATCGAGAAAAGAACCACCAAACCGTAAAACGATCATCAAGTAGTTCCCGAATAGCAAGGCTATAACATAAACGCCAGAAGAAGGAAACAACTACTCCTCGGGCTAAAGCCCCGCCAGGGGCTTGAATTATACCTAACAGCGATCCTCGATCCCTTTCTTGTGTTTCTGTATGATCAGCTAGGTTTAAGAGAAGGAAACCCATCACGGGTAGGATTCGACATCTCTCCCGGATGGAAACCGAACGACAGACAGCTGTTTTGAACTTATTAGTTCTCACGGGTGCCGTAACGGTACGTCGGCGCTGATCCAGGACAAATGCCGAATCAAATCCGTGGGGTATTCATCTAAATTGATGAATAGATCGGCGTACCGTGTACGGCACTGATAAGAACTAAGGAGTTCGAAATAGCTCTCTGTCGTTCGGTTTCCATCCGGGACCGATGTCGAATCCTACCCGTGGGTTTTCTTTTCTGAAGCCTATCTGATCATGCAGAAACACGAGAAAAGGATCGAGGATCACTGTTAGGTATAATTCAATGTCTGGCGGGGCTTTAACCCAAGGAGTAGTTGTTTCCCATATCGATTATATAATAGCCTTGTTATTCAGGAATTACTTGATAACCGCTTTGCGGTTTGGTGATTGTTTTCTCGATTCCCGACTTATAAGTTGCTGATATAGATCGTATCGACTTAGATGAATATCCCACGGATTTGATTCGGCGTTTGTCTTGGATCGGCGTACCGTGTACGGCAGTGATGAGAAGTAATAACTTCGAAACAGTTGTCTGGAGTTCGATTTCCATCCGAGACAGATGTCGAATCTTACTCGTGGTGGGTTTCCTTTTCGGCAACTTCTAGATTTAGCAATAACACCAAAGGGCTTTTATGCAAGCCACAGAAGCTACGTTGGTGTGCTTGGTTCTGTGACTCTTAAAGAAGCTGCTGGTAGACTAACTGTTTGAACTTTGTTGAAGTTGTTAATGACGTACATCAAAAACCTCCCACACAAATGTAGCTAAAGGTGTTACATCGGGGCCGTTTGGAGGCCATGAAATGTATCCCTGATCACCAACGCAAACATCAAATTGACCATTTAAATGTTCTCCTTTGTCGTTGACTTTTATTTTCTCATAAATGTCTTCTATTGAAGACCTTTATGAGATAATTGACTTTTGTCTCCTATTGAAAATTATTGCTGTAGAACATGATCGTTAATTTGCACCTAGTTCATATTATTATAAGTTACATTTTCAATCCAGCCACTGCGATCTCCCAATTTAGAAGATTTCCTTGAGATATGACATTTTAATTATAAGTAAGAGAAGAGAATAAAAATATCTATTCAGGACATGTGTTAATAGGTTATTGAAAATTTCCATATCGTTTAAAATCGCCTTCATTTCCCTGTTCTATGAAACAACATGAGACGATTAAAGGCATTTGCAAAATTTTTGAAAACATGACGCTCTGACGAGTTACATTTGCAGAACTAAAGAGTATAACTACCAATTGGCATGTCAGTGGTCTACCAATTGCTTTTCAGGAATACATAGATGACAAACTGGTTACCCAACTATTTCTCATATCCCTATATAACATACGGCACCTGTAAAATATACCAAAATAAAAAAAATGGTTTTAAAATACGAAATATCCAAAATAATCTTGGTAAAATGTGGTTGGATATTTTAAAGTTCTTGTTGGAACTAGTATAGTGTACTTGTCAATTATTATATGTTGATTGTCACAACTGAGCTGCTCTGGTGAACTTTTCTTGCTGTTGTAATTTTAAGCAGTTTTTGAATAATGGTCTTCACTCTAGACCAGAATTCACATGATTGAAATTCGTGCGCTGGTTACTTAAATTTGGAATATAGTTAGCATTTGTGTTTGGATGATTTTACTAGATAGAACTTCCTGAACTTAGAGTAATATCAGGGATTTGTGTAGAGGTGTTTCACACCAAACTGACTGTGTGGCTCACAGGAGAGGTTCTGGTAGACCAATCGTTCATCCAGAAGAAGTTAGCAACGACGTTCGTTAATAATTTAATGAGATTAGTTTTCTGATTAAGCGAGGTTTCATATTTCTGAGTACATGAGTTCAAAAAACATGCGAATGTTTGTTTAATCTCTACTATATCCTTACAGTATTTATGGTTTGATGGCCGTTTTTCGCAGGAAAATAGTTCACGATTATTTCAAAACGATGACAGAAGATAATATGGACGTTTTCCCAGTATCAATAAAATTAAGATGGGACCACCTTGGAGCTATACTGAACCTAACGCAAAATAAGTAAAATCGGTTCATAAACACAAAAGTTATACGCGAACACACATGAAAAATATATATACAGAAGATTTGAGAACGTACTTTTTGTGATATCGGTTAAAAGTTATTTGTATATCAACGTTTTTGGGACATCGTCGAAGTTAAACTTCAATAGGAATAGGAATCCCTTTTGCATAGCGAGTGATTTGATATCCGACAACGTGGTTCCATATTAAATTTATTATTATCCTTACCTGCGTTCTCTACTGAATTCCCAAATATTACCCCACTGAATATTTCAGTATGCCTCACACCAAATGTAAATTTCAATTTCACACTCCTCAATTCCACGCCTCTGTTCAAAAATTCCCTTTAACCGTATACGTTTAATTCCTACCAAGGAACATTTCCACCGCCTGTGCCATTCCTCTTTGCAGAAGGGCGCGAGGGCTACGTGTAGTGTTGGATTGTATACTTCGTTAAGTTTTCTATTTGCAACGTCCTCAAGTTCACGGCACGTTACTATATCATAAATATTTAAATTAAACGTATTTTGACGAATCTGGAAACATAAATAATTTATATGAGGCGCGGGCGCCAAATGGAACGTCTTCCAGGCGAAGGGCTCGAGCGTACGAGTTAAGAGATCCCCCGTGTGGAATGTGCGAAAAAATTCAGGAAAGTGAATTAGAACACGTTTCTGCAAGGTCGGGTGTTAGAGCAGACATATTCTCTTATTCTAGAATAATCATGGACGTCGTGATTTTCTTAAATCCTGTTTACCATTTTGTTCAAGTTTGGATAATTTATAATGTCAGATTGTAATAATAATATAACTTGCATCGAGATAAGTATCATCTATATGACATCAAGAATATTGCTACTTAATTCTTGCTGAAATTTTAGATCTTTCTTTCTGAAATCTTTCAGTTTGTAGCCATCATATTTTCTTTTAATAGATGACTTGGATGATGATGTTAAATGTGTAATATTGACTACAAAAAGACAACGACGCGTGGTGTTTGGGCTTTTCAAGAAATTATGCCACTAGAATGTTTTCAGTGTATTAATATGATAAAACATTTTTGCCCCTATATCATAAAGTTTTTAGTAATATTTATAGTCTTAATTTCTGCATGTTCTGTTACTTATCAGATGTTTTGGAAGTGCAATTAATTCAATTGGATATAATTCAGAAAAAGAAGAAGAGGAAACCGATTTTCCACGATATCTTCCCGGTGTTTGTGTCATTATAATTAATCTAATTGATTGTAATGTTCAGAAAAATATGTTTTCTTCTTTCAAATTGTTCTCGTATTTATATATAAGATAATTTATTAAATTGTAGCTAGAATAAATATGCCAAATTTATCAGACAATCTGCGAATTGAAATCCTGATCATGATTGGACACAAATTTTAACAAACGCGTTCTGTGTCGATTTTTAAAAAATATATACGCAGATCATATCGATCCAAGAAGTCAAATGATGATTTTAAACTTCGAGTAAAACCAGAAATGGTCCCCAATTAAAGTAATTGAACTACAGGAGCTTCTACCTGATGATGCTGGCAGAAAATTGAGTTTTGTGAAACAGTGTAGAACTTAATAACTGGTAACCGAAATGACATGCATTTCTCGGACGAAACTACATTTTACTTCAATAGCATCGGAAATAGACAAACTATAAGATACCGGAATTAATCCACATATATACAAGAGTCCAATTCGCAAAGATCACAAACAGTGAATGTCCGATTAGGAATACGAGGGGGTACCCAAGAGAAACCGAACTTATGTTATGATGGGCGGAGTTTTTGTAGTACCGCGTTCTGCCGCTAGGAGTGTATAAAGCTCTCATTCCTGAGTCAGAAAATCAAGCGTCGTCGCTAGAGAAGGTTCTGTTAGGCTTGTGTGAGTTTCTTAGTGAGAATTGTTTTGTATACTCGTCGTTTTTGCAATGGATGATTCTCGTAAACAGTGTGTGGCATGAACACCATGATTCGTCACCTACGATGATCTTGGAAAAAAGTTTGGATCATTTCGGAACTCTTTTTTCACAGCACAACATGCCTCCACGCGACCTTGCTTTTGTTCAGCAGTCATCAGTCGAGGAACGCATTTGTAGTCACCCTTTTCATCCCTAAATTTTCCGTTAAAATTATCTGAACTGAATTTCAGATCACTTCAGACAGCTCCACAACTTCGTCAATGGTCCGCTGTTGATCTTCCGGGATGATATCGAAAATTTTTTCAACATCTTCATCGGTTCGAGCCGTGGAAGGACGACCATAGCGAGGTTTGTCATCAACTGACATTTCACCTCTCTTGAAACGGGACAACCACTCAAACACTTGAGTTCTCCCAATAGCATCATCCTTGTAAGCCATTTTTAACATTACAAGAGTTTCTGTGCCAGTTTTTCCGAGCAAAAAGCAAAATTTTATGCCCGCTATCCATTGCAAAAACGACGAGCACACAAAATAACTCTCACAAAAACCACGAGTATACTAAACTACTTTCACTAAAAAATTCACACAAGCCGAATGGAACCTTCTTTAGCGACGACGCTTGGGTTTCTGACTCAAGAATGGTGGCTCTATATGCTCCTAGCGACAAAACGTAGTAATATATAAACTCCGCCCACCACAACATCAGTTCGGTTTCTTTTGGGTACCCCCTTGTAATTGGTTTCTGAGCTTTTTTGAGGCAAATGTTTTACAATTTTTTTACAATTCCAATTATTGATGAATCTGATTTGGTTCTTGAACATATCTGGTTCAAGATGTAATTAACTTTAGAACATTTTTAAGACGAAACGTCTCCAAATAGATGGATAAGCAAACGAGAATCAGTGGGAATTGTCCACAAGCTCTTCTGGCATAACTTTCTTCTGTAGATGCCGTCCAGGATCAATTGTGAAGTTCAGAATGCTTGTTATTTTGAATAACTTTGTAAAAAAATCTGTGTTCTTCATTTTCTATGCTGTTTGTAATAGTGAAATTAAAGATATGAATCCATTTTGTTGCATATTTCCCTTACTTATTAACCACATGTCGATTTTTCTTTGTGAAATTCATCACAAGAAGGAATCCTTCAAAATGAGATGTCATATGAAGTGTATTTGAAACGTTAAAGTTAAAGTTAGGGTTCTAGGGACTAGGGAGTTGATACTGACAATCGAAAATAAGCCCTACAGGTATTATTTTGAAAATACAAATCGATACATCCAAGGAGTTTCCTTAAAAAACACTTTTATTGCGATGAATTTAATTACAAACTTTAGGGATATATACTATTCAAAAAGTGGTATTAATTTCAATTATTAGAAATGAGGGTTGAGTTTTCCAAGTAGGGCAGGGTCGCTACACAGCCTCCAGACAAAGCACAGAGAAATCTGGATGCAGTAAAAGTATCATACCTTACTCCGGACTCCCCCTCCCCGCTCCGGGTTACACAGACGGTGCCCGCGTTGACCCCCGCGATTTCCACAAATTAAAATCTACCTTAATTTACGTTCAAACTCGGGCCGTAGTGCGGGCAAATCTTGAAGGCGGAATCTTTTACAAGCAACACTTGTGCCGTACAACCTAGTTTTTATTCGTTGACTCCGGGGCAAATGGGAGAATTCTTATCGCCCGCCAACGGAATATACAGCATTTAATTTCGCGGCACACAAGAAAAGATAAAGTATATTTCAAATGATAAAAGTGGTAGCTAGGATGGATCCCATATCGCAAACACAAGGCGTCTAAGTGCTCTTTTGATGACTGTTGCATACACAAAAATCTGCGCCGCTAGACGGGCGAAGACATAAAAGGAGAATGCTTTATGTGCCTCGCCCACTAACCCACATTTATTAATACCTTGCCGGTGGTAATAAACGTGGGGCTGTCGCGTGTACGATCTCTGATTATTAATAATGTCACACGTTTGGGGTGTATCGACGAGAATCGCAGCCAGTTTCTCTTAGAAACAACGTCTTGAACGTTTATTCTTTCTCTAATGTGGTGGATATTGATTTTTCTATATTTTTCTATACTATATATGGATTCAGTACTAAAATACAGAGATTTATACAGCTATTCTCCTGGCTATATACATATATATTTATATATGTATGTATATAGCCAGGAGAATAGCTGTTTTGGCCTAATTTGTTTAGTCCTTATTGTATAAGGCATTTGCAGATGTTGTGGAGATATCTCCCCACTTCAATAGTTTGTAAAAGTTACCATCTGCCAAGTAAAAATTTGCATTGTATTGATGATATCAAGTTTTATTTTTGATATGGATTATTTTAAAAACTGTCGAAAGATGGCGCTTGTTATGCTCTACTGTTGCGGTAGAACTTACCGGCGTCTACAAGATGCGACCTTCGTTTGTCAAAGGTATTCTCACATACACTGTACTGACGAGACCCGAGATAAGGTCGAAACCTGTCTGCAGTTGGTGGTATCCTGAGACAGAGGACGCTTTGCATCTTCCTTGTGGTTTTCGAGCAATCTAAATCACTGTATTTTAGTGCTAGCCTTTATCTCATTTTCAAAATTTTCGCAGTCCAAATATTAAATTCATTTTATTTTTTTTTGTAACTCGTTGATTTTAAAATTTACGTAACAATGGCTCATATACAATATCTGCATAATTTAATTGCGAGAGAGATTCACACAATAAAATTCTATCTGTATTAAAAATGACATTCCTAATGCTGTATATCATTTTTATTTTGGCAAAAAGTGTTTATATATGATTGACATGCTTTGAATAATCTAAAGAAAGAAAGTATAAGCCAAATTTTTTTATATCAACTAGATCTTTAACCCTATTATAAGCTACCCTACCAAAAAGCATCACCTAAGATTAAGATATGTTAATTGTGTGCAGAAACTGATGCGATATTTGCCTCTCATCTCATTTTAATCTCATTTTGCTGGAAAATAATAGTAGATCTGCATGCTGTCATCTTAAAAGTGTGATATACGATATTCAAATGAAACTAAAAAAACTCGCAGTGTATAAAATAAATAAAATTGGACCCAATATAGACCCCTGAGGCACACCAGATACTACTTATCGAAAATCAGACAATTTATTTATTGGTTTAACTCATTGCAATCTACTAGCTAATGACAGATTGCAATATGAATACAGATTACCATGAACAATTGTAACATAAGTAGAAATAAGGCGCATTATACAAGAAAAATTTAGGTGTACACTTCTACTAGTTATGAAGATACTTCTGACAGTAAGTAGTTCCTTCTAATAAGGATATTGTTCTAATACCATTAACAAAAGGTGAACACGTGATGAAGCGTTTGTTGGGAAGGTGATACATTGGTCAAACAGATCGAAGTGTCCAGGGCAGAATTATGAGACATAAAGACACTCGAGATTAGGATATATACACTATAACGTATATACGTAAAAACCAGAACAATAGCATAGATTACTATAATGTTAAAACGTTGGGCAGATAAAGGAAGATTGAAATATTACAAAAGACATAGAGTTTATTAAACAAACAAAGCAAGGGTTAGGGGTAGAGTTAACAAATAAAGCAAGGGTTCTAGAATACTCTTAACAGTCACTTATAGGTGTTGACTCCATTTTATACTTAATAAGTTATAATATTCAATATAACATTTATTTTTCATCCAGATGTTTCAAGATATGTCTAAGTACTTTAGAGAAAGTACTTCTATTAATAAGATCAATAATATCCTTGACTTAGATTATCAACATGGATATCTTGATCAAGATGGTGCAATAACACAAATCATACGAGACACTATAGCTTTTCTAAGATTTTTACTGACCTGCTAAGTTGCATACACAAATTGAGTCTTCTCCACAGTCTCCTTGATAATATAGTAATAGTGAAATTATAGTCTATTTTGTGTTCCTTTAATTAAACAATTCTTCAAAGTTATATTGATGATTTATTTAATTTACGAATACGTTAGAGCTGGGTAGGTTTTATTTTCGAGAATGTAATTTACATCAAGCGAACGATACGTCGTGTCGCGTCGCCTATCTCTGTACTCGCTCCGAGTGTCTTCGGTCTTATGTGCACCCGCTTCCGGGAATAAATAGAAAGGGATTTGTACCGATAGATAATACGTTGATGATAGATAATGCATGACGGAAAAATAGCGAACAAAGTGATTCTGCATGGAAAACCCGACAGCCTACAAAGGGGAACGTGCAACAAACAACATTCTGCATCGCATTTAATTTGTTGATAAACGGTGTAGCCCCATTGTCGGAAATAAGATGGTGATTTCAACGGAAAAAGCTCGCCGTCTTTGTGACGTCAACCGCAAACGCTGCAGAGGGGAGGGTGGGGGGATGCGGGGCGATATGACAAAAGCTTAAAGTACAGAGCAGGACGTATACACTACATTATTAGCTTGTCCATGTTGCGGCTGTAAGGGGATTAGTCTTGGTCTTTCTTTGGTAAATTCTGAATAGTACATGTGGTATAAGATTACGGAATTAAATTTGCAAAGGCTGTTTTATTTTAATAAAACGCAAAATTCGTTAATTATTGTTATTTTTAATTTGCAAAATGTTAAAAGCATACGGATTAGGACTAAACTTTCCTAAAATAAACATGTGTAACCAAGAAGTTGATAACTTATAACAATGATTAATGTATGATTAATTTGTCTTGAACCAAATTAAATGGAAGAATATGATCTCCCTATTTGGGTATATGCTAGACTCAGTTTTGTAATCATTTATTATAGTATAGTACTGTTATAGTACTAATATAGTACTGTATAGTAGATATTGTACTGTTGAATCTCTGTATACTTATATTCAATATCTTGTGACCTTCTGTAAGGAGTTGTTGGTACCGGTTCCAGCGATCCTCTTCGGCTTCTGCATCGTTCTTGAACGTTTCAGTTAGGTTTTACTCGATTTTCTCTGATGATGATCTCCAGGTTCACTTCGTGTCCGTGGGTGCGTTCAAGGCGACAGGGTGTTCCGTCTGTGTCTATGGATCACTTCAGTGAGCCTCTTTTTCACTTTACGAAGTTCCTGGTCGCTCACTGAGAGTCTTTGGGCATTTGGTGATGTGGATGTTCCTCTTTGATGACCTGGATGCAATTGAAGAGGTTTGTGCGGTAGCGCGTAGCGGTAGACGTGGGTGAATCCTTATCGAAAGAACTGATACGTTTACGGCAGCGTGTGCGTGCAAAATGCGCTTGGGTCCTTGCAGAAGGACGTGGTGACCGGCGTCAGGGGTCGTGATACCCTGTTTCAGTCTTTTGGAGCACTTATTTGTTCTATTTTTTCTCAGAATTTCTCTGTAGCGAATTCTCTGATACATTTATTCATTTTTTCGGTAATATAATCTTCTCCAATGGCCTTCTCAATTTCAGTTTATTTATAGGTACATGACTTCCTCCTATATTATCGTATTTATATAATTCGTGTACCCTTCATCTATCTGAATTATTTTTTCCGAATGCTCTTCTTCTTGGTTGAGTCTTCCTGTTATGTCCTCACGGTATTCTCTCTACCTTTCCATTATGTCCTGTTCTTCTCTTAATATTACCCATTCCATTTATACCTTTATCTTCTTTAATTTACGTGTCATGAAGAACAGCTTCTCACTGATCTGGTTGCTTGAGTATTTCCGCTTCAGTCAATCTGGACATCTCTGTACTATTCTTTATTTTGAAATAAGAATTCTGTAGAAAATAGTGCAGTAGTCTTGTTTCACACTATATCATGTACTAAAGCAATAGGCTATACAATGTAAAATTCCATCCTAAATACTCATTAAATGACCACTTATTACAAAGGGGAGAAATCCTTAACGGCCTGATAACTATTGATAGCCAACCATCAAAACGGCTTGAGTAAGTAGGTAATATAACTTAACGATGTGATATATTTAACAGTAATGAATTGAATAGTAATTACGTTCCAGTACTATCTAGTAAAACTTCTCGGGTTCATTACAATCAATATTCATTCCAGTCAGGCGTAAAATTTTGCCAACTATCTAGATTTTTGATAACGATTCACTTAAACTTTTCGAATTAAGATTTTCCGCTTGTAGCAAAATAATTAATGTTTCTCCCAAAAGCTGCTCGATGAAGTTCTTATTAATCCGACAGTCGCTTGTATTTCACTAGAAGGTGATATAACGAGTCCTCAAAAAAACGGGGCCAAGTTTTTTTCTCCTCGCTACATAGTTTTATGTTAATAGTATTTTAATAACAACAAGTTAATATTATTCAGTATTTTTTTATGTTCATGTTTTTATCTGACTTATTTACCCAGTTCTGGAGGAGGCTGGTGCCTCGTACTCTATATAGGTAGACAAAATATTAAGTAAAATATTAACATTTGTCAGAGAGTAGCTCATAATAGGAAAAATGAAAGAAACACAGTTTGATATCCGTTAAAAGGGTCCAGAATAAATATTATTCACAAAATTATGCCGTAGACTAAATTAATTAACCGAAGTTCATGTTATGAAAATGAAACTTAATTAAGATTGTACCGGGTGAGAAAATTTCGATATATTAAACAGGAAATGGTTTGGAAATAATCTACTAAAAGTAGATTTATTAGGTTTCTTTCAGTCTGGATAGCAATTGATATACATCTTGAAAGCAACTTCAGAATTATAATTATTTTGAACCACTGTAATGATTAAATGTTTCGCAATTTTCATACATAGTTTAAATCTATTAACTGAAATATTATAAATACCAATGAGATTCGAATATTCGATAATTAAACGGGTTTGTTTGTGTTAACATGTCTAATAATTGTCATTCTTCAAAATGACAATCGTCTGATATGCAAAAATCGCAAAAATAATATCTTTATAATTTTTTTTCTCGTCATATGTTCTCTTTTTTCTCTTTATATATTTAAATCACAACCAATTAGGACTTAGGTAGGATTCGACATCTGTCCCGGATGAAAACCGAACGACAGACAGCTGTTTCGAACTTATTAGTATTCATCAGTGTCGTACACGGTATCCTATCCGTGGCGGATTTTCTTTTTTTAAAACCTGTCTGATCTTGCAGAAACACGAGAAAGGGATCGAGGATCGCTGTTAGGTGTAATTCAATGCCTGGCGGGGCTTTATCCCGAAGAGTAGTGGTTTCCTATAGCGATTACGTAATAGCATTGCTATTATGGAACTACTTTTATAACCGCTTTGCGGTTTGGTGGTTCTTTTCTCGATTTTCGACTTATAAGTTGCTCAAATAATATAAAACAATAGTGAGGTGTGTATAATATTGTAAAAATTACAATTAACATTTATCAAACAATTATTTATAAGAAATTATTAGTTGATTCTTTGTTATGGAGAAAGTGATTTAATTCAAAGACAACACGGCGGGAGAGCTACGCGTATAAACATCCCTTTCGTTGCGTCATTCTGGCGGGGTTGAAAACAGGAACCGCCGGTTTTTCCACCACCTTCCGTGTCAATTCTAATTAACCCATACACATGGCGTCCTCACACATTCGTCTTTTTGTCTGTCCGCCGAAGATGGTATCGGGGCCTCGCCTCCCATTCACGCCACTCCAGACTCCCGACTGATAAACTACTAGTTCGCTGCCGAAAGGGAGACGCCATAATGGTCCCGGTAACGCTAATGACTGAGTCTGGGAACTCCATTTCTAATAACGATAACGCAATTCAAAGACAAACTCCCGCATATAGGAACGATTCGAATAACTCTGCTAACGAAGTAATTTCCAAAACCCAATTAAGCCCCGCCCGAATTACCAGTTCAATGTTTTCGTTTAGTTAATATTTCGCCATTTCAATTATAGCGTTGCGCTCTGCCAAGCAAAAAACTCACTTAAACACTGAGCATAATTAATCTGAAAGACGTCGTGTGGGGTAGGAAGGGGGCGTCCTCAGCAGTGGCGGCTCGTCAGGGATGGTCGGACCGTACCGAGAAGAATAAGAGTTAAAAGGATTATTTTTTATTAAATAGTCATCATACTCCTCCTTTTGACAACTTTACAACCTATATTAGAATTCTGAGTAGCTAGATTGTATTCTATTTGTATTAAAATACCGGTAAAAAATCAATTAATCATTTTGCCACATTAGGTATACCACAGAGGTCTAATATAAGTCCATTACTATTTCTGATAGTTATTAATAAATTATTTTCGAAATCAAATATATAATCTGTATAATCTGTAATATGTTATGTGTCATATACTGAAATTCGAATTTTTGGTTGAATGTTACACTATCCTAAATATAACTATTGTTTCTGGAGAGCTCATCGAATGCCTTCTCACATCCGAGCCACTTACAAGACTTTGTAGTCCTTGTACTATTGCGTATGTCTAAAGCATTTCCGTGAGCGATGTTCGGTGAAGTGAAAATATTTTCTATATAAAAAACGGCCGTTCAGCATCTAAAGATGTAACATTTGCGGAGTTAAAATGTTTTATGAAGTATTTAATGGATATGTGTCCGCAATGGTACTATAAACATGTCTTATTCTGGTAAAATGTGAATTTTCTTATTACAATGTAAAGGTTTTAATATTTCTTGTCATTTAACGTCTGTAGTACTTTTGTACGTCATCTACTGTTTGAAATTAGCCACTTTGATTATGCTAAGAATAGTAACTCTACCGTCATTTCTTTCAAAAGGCTTTCTTCATATACTAGGCACAAAAATTAAGGGATATAAAAAAATCACAAATTTTTAGGTGATTTTCAAAGGGCTGTAACTTAGAGAAAAATAGCCACAGAGCACAGAGCAAAATTGAAGCTTCAAGTTTCTAGTTTTCATATCCTGAGTTAAACATTTTTTACCATCAGCAGTTTTTTAGTAATCATAAGAAAACCATCAGGAAAAAAATCAAATTTTTCCTTGCCTTTCAAAGGGTCAACGAATTTAAATATATTTTTTTCAGTGATTTAATCATAAAGTTTTTTATATAATAATCGTCTTGTACGACGATTTTTCGAAAGAATATGGATTATTGCTAAAAGAACATTTTTAACCTCAAAAAATGAACAAAAAAATGAAAAATTCATCCTTATGTTGACTTTTAACAAAAATCACAAACAAACAAAATTGCAGCGCTTTGAAATTTTCAGAGCTTCTTTGGGATACTTTGAGGTTGAATAGCAATAGTCAAAATCCTTAGTCTATCCATTTTTTGCAAAGTTATGCCAAATTAAGCGAGTCCCTTATTTGCAAAGTTGTCCCTAAATACGCAATTTTTGATCTCTTTATTCAATCAAAATTTTGAAAAATTTTTGCTATCAAGAACCAATAACCACAACTTGTAAAAAATACTTTGAAGTTTTTAAAACCCTACTTTTATGTATAATCATTATTTCCCGAGTAATTAATTACCAAAGTCAAAAATTACTTTTTTGCTTTGAACGACGATAACTCAGCGAAAAATAATCGCACAAGGTCCTTGGCTCGTTCAAATTAAAGAGGATACAATTATCTAAAAAGTTTATGACACAGTCACTGAAAAAAAATATATTGGAGTCAATATTTTCAAGATTTAAAAACTAGAAACTTGAAGCTCCAATTACCTTGTTTTTAAATTGAACTGCGCCTGTTTTTCAGTTACAGCCCTTTGAAAATCACCTAAAAATTTACGATTTTTTTAAAATCCCTTAATTTCTGTGCCTAGTGTATTTTCCAGCGTAAACCTTCCAATAAATCTTTGCATGATTTTTGAAAAAAATTTCGTGCCTCAATATTAAAAGAAAAACATTTGCCACCTCAGTTTTGCACGAGCCGCCACTGGTGTTATAACATTCCCGCTTCTTTAACCCGGGATCGCTTACACTAGGTTAACGTATTAATTGCCTGACATTAAATTAGGGGTAATGTTAATTGCGTTAAGCCGAATTTCAAATCGTTCCGCTTCCGATATGGTGGATACGAAGAAAACTCATGTAGGGGCGCGCTCGAGAAGAGAATAATAAACAGTTTTACGTGGGGTGTGCGTCAACCTCCCGGGGGCAGTGATCTGGTAGGATGCACAGGGTAAGTTCAAATTCGAAACACACACGGCGGTGGATATGGCAGGTGCATTAATGCGATGGTGCATCACGACGGCTTGGGTGGTGGACAAGGGGTGGTTGACAGCGGCGATATTGGCCACACGTGCAAAATATATCGTTTAAACATGTTCGAAGAAGAGAGAAACGTAATATATGGGCTCAGAGTATGAGAAATGCGTTGATATAATCAATATATTTTTTTGTATTCAGATATACAGATATCCAGAATTCAAGAGATTAATTTAAGCATAAATTGCAAATAAATTTATCCACAAAATACACGACTCGAAGTTTTTGCCATTTCTAAAAATATTAAAGAAGAATCCACCAAAGTATCCAGTCGAATGACCTACAATGAAATACAACTAGCGCATCTGAAGAATAATGTGAATATCGCGCAAAATAAAATAAAAGTTCGTCTAAAAAGTGATAATGGTTTGGATTTAGTCGAATAACCATTTTATTTCCGAATATTGAATTCCGAATTTTCACTCCGTTCTACTCCGAAGTTGGGAGGCCAAGAGAGACGAATATGATTTCTCTTAGGCATTTAATAGGACGAATAGTGAAATTTTATTTAATAAATTTAATTATGCTTGATTTTCTGATAGATTAGGCACTCTTTTCAATTTGTATTTGTAAAATAGTATTAAATATGTTGTACTTTTGTATTTTAAGTCTAATGATTTGTTAAATAGTACTAAATATGTTGTACTTTTGCATTTTAAGTCTAGTAATTACATCGTAACACTTGGTGTTCCACAGGGTTCAATCCTTGGGCCTTCTCTATTTTTTATAAGTTTTATTAATTATGTAAGTTGTTTCTTTTATGCTGATGATTGATGGGACAGACATTCGTCAGAGGTTTTTGGGTTGCCTTTGGCGATAAATCTAAGGCAAGATACACATGGCTTCTTGGTCAAAACTGTTATCATCTTAATGACATGTATGCTATAAAAATATACATTTTTCATTCATTAGACCAAAATTAGAGTATGCTTGGTCTTTTGAACACAATATTAAGAACCATAGTAAACTTGTTTTTAAAAATTTCTGACATTTAAATGTGATAGTTTATATCCTTGAATAAAAATACGTCCTTTTGTTTGTACAATAGATGTCAAGGTAACTAGATACGAGGAAATATATGTGCATGCTCGAAAAATCAAATATATATTTTTCTTACTTCTACAAATGTGGTATTTTTCAATTAATTTAATGCGAACAAAATAGTTCTGCAACTGATATCCATTCCCCATCTTGAAATGCCGCTTTCGACTATCCAAAAGCTGAACTATCTTTGAGACTAATTAAACTAGGGGAAGGGATATATAGTGTTAAAAATTAACTTCACTTCACGCTGCAGCCAACTTCTTACTTTTGTAATACCCGGGTTGTCTTTAAAGTGGAAATTATGTGGTAATTCAATTATGTCGGACCTCTTGCACGACGATATTGCGAGAGTTTACATTTCTCTCATAAAGGCATGAACAGGGTCACCGCGGCACTCCGGAATAAATTTAATTTCCCTATATTGCATTCCGAAGAGTTCCAGGTAATGCCACTTAATCATTTAACTATTTTTTAGACCAGCGCGATCCGTGCAACATCGCTCCAGTTGCAAACGACTTTTTTCTATGACAGACGATGTAAAGGATTTAATCTACATCATTAAATTGTAACTCGATACCATAAATTGTAATAAAAAATACTAATAATACAGGATTGGCTCTAATAATCATATCATACATTAATAGATTCGATTTTAATCAAGTTAAATCCAGATTAAAGTCGACAGTAAATACTTATATCATTCACCACTAGTTTAGGGTACTGTATCGTACAGTAATGTACTTCTGTTGCCTTTAAAGTAGCTTAGTAAAAGGAATAGGTGTGATGCATAAATAACTACTTACAAATAACTTACTTATAATCACTTATCAAACCCAAATCAACTTCCAAAATCTCAAAATTTGTAAGCTTATGTTATCAAACTTGTAGTTCATTACAATTTTTATCTTCAAAATTAATGACGTACATATTTGTATATATGGCATGTAATTTAAGCTTTGAATAAAATATTTAAAAATCATAATATAAGACGTTTCAAAAAATAAAACCCGCCACAGGTAGGATTCGACATTTGTCCCGGATTGGAACTGAACGACATACAGCTGTTTCGAACTTATTAGTTCTCATCAGTGCCGTACACGGTACGCCGATCCAGGACAAATGCCGAATGACATTTGTGGGGTATACATCTTTATCAATGCGATCTATGTCAGTAACATATAAGTCGGAAATCGAGAAGGGAACAACCAAACCGCCAAGCGGTTATCAAAGTAGTTCCCGAATAGCAAGGCTATTACATAATCGCTATAGGAAACAACTACGTCTCGGGCTAAAGCCCCGCCAGGCATTGAATTATATCTATTAGCGAACCTCGACCCCTTCCTCGTGTTTCTGCACGATTAGATAAGGTTTCAAAAAATTAAACCCGCCACAGGTAGGATTGCAGATTTCGATTCGACAGGTAGAATTCATGCAGAAACACGAGAAAGGAGTCGAGGATGGCTTTTAGGTATAATTCAATGCCTGGCGGGGCTTTAGCCTGAGGAGTAGTTGTTTCCTATAGCGATTATGTAATAGCCTTGCTATTCGGGAACTACTTTGATAACCGCTTGGCGGTTTGGTAGTTCATTTCTCGATTTCCGACTCATATGTTACTGATAATATAAGACGGTTGTCAAGTTTTTCATTGCATGACCACCTTTGAGCAAGGTAATTTTTGATATAGTACTTGGTTGGGTTAAGAGGCTACATCCACCTAGAGACATGAAAAAATCGATTTTCTGGATGGATTTTCTTGGGAACTATTATTGATAAATAAACATTTTTTTTTAATTGAAGATAAATTTATTGTAAACATGGTGAAGTGAACACAATTTAGAATTTTTAAAACCAGAAGTGATATTCCCGCCGAAAGTGGAGCGTCTATATCACGACTCGGTTTGCGGTGACCCTTCTCCTGTTAAAACTGATCATCTGAAATCAAAGTTAGTAAGCTATCATGAAGCTAAGTACATACGAAACATATTGGCTATTGTATTCGATTGTATTCAATTTGAGCAATTATGTACGCCACTTTTGAATCGTTAAATTTTACCTATCGAAATATTTAGTACGATAAAATTTCCGGTCATTTTTTGTACATCCCATTGACGTCGGGCTGAGTGGCTAAATCACTACGTTATTCGTTCTCGCCCGTCGATTATTCTACATCTACGTTCTCGTCTCCCTAAGCTATCCGGGGGATGACGATATCTCGTTGAAAAATAATGAAATTAGTGACACAATTTCCTATTTCCGCTCTCTTCCCATAAATGATAACTGCTCGCGAACGATAACAAAAGATCCGGGAATAAATGTTGTTGCGAGATAATGCCATTACTGGCGAACAGTGGGTTTGTATCTGAGAACATTAGTCCGGTGGAAGCGGACGCACAGTCTCCTGGGTGGGTTGTTAATGTAGAGGGGTAACTGTTACGTCGGGGAGGTTTCGTCTGGTTGCCCGTTCTCATTTGGGACGGGCGATGTTTGTTCACCGCACCAAGTAATAGAGTGAGGACTTATTCGTTAAAAACAGGGTCGGACTATATCTAAAGTCGTAGGGGATATTTAAGAAGTAATTAATGAGAATGAGTAATTATACTAGAACGCGTAATCAACGTATTCATGATCCCTGTTTGTTATGCAAACAACGCAGCATCTCACATTGTACTTATGTAGTGCAATATCAGTACTGCCGATATTGGTAACGGATTTGTTTACGTCGACACGCTCGTTTGATTATTATGTACTTATTTCATTGTCTATGGAAAATCGTCGTAGTATTGCTATTGAATCAATACCATATATACAAAATGTGTCGAGAAATTTCTAGAAGTAATGTTTGGACGTTGAAAATATTGTAATGTAGTTGACGTAGTTATTCATATGTTAGACATTCATTTATAATATAGTTGACGTTGAAAATACTGTTGACATGTTCTTCTACTTGACTGAAACTAAGAAAAATGTAAACTGACACTGAAACATAGAATTTGGTGGTGTTGATCTAAATAGTTCAATAACATAATAGCGAAAAAGTACAAACTAGAATATAAAACACTAAAAACACAATTATATTAACACCAAAAAACTAAATGAGTAAAAATGCAATAAAGCAATCGCAAAAGAAAATTATAGAAGATAAACTGCAGAAATAATTATATTATTATCATTTATTTATTTTAAAATTTTACAAATTAGCTTATAAGGGTTAGGCTTAGATCCAAGCTACAAGTCTACTGCTGATAAAACAAATAAAATTACATTATAGCAAAAAACGCAAGTAAATATTGAAAAATATTCAAACCTATAGAATACAAAAAATAATTATAAAATGAAAAATTATATATTATAAACAAATAATAAAAATCCGTAAAAACTGGTGAAGCCAATAAACATTTTTAATTATACAACTTCAAATTGCTGGTATATTTAAAATTGGTTAAGAGCTTGTATTTTTGACCTCTGTGAACTGTTTTAAACTGAAATTGATTTAATCGATGTTAAAACTAATTAATTTAATGTAATCGATGTTGTATTACTATTCTGACGAGATAAACGAATAACAAGAGTAACGAATTAAACAAAAATTACAAGTATGTAAAAATGGAAAATAGAAAAATTCAAAAACATAAAAATGTAATCATGCAAATAAATGCAAATATGAAGGGATGTAAAGAAGCAAGTACGCAAAAATACAAAAAATTAAAAGGCAAAAATGGAAATATGTAAAGATAAATATGGATAAATGCAATAATAATTTATAAACGTGAAATTGAATAATAAGAAAATGTAAAAGCAGGATATGAATATGACAAAAAATTTTATAAACAAAGCAATAATAAATTTAATACAAAAATACTGAAATTTGACAATATAAATAATTATATCGAAAATTACGACGTTCTTAACATGTAAAACTATGTTTTACGTAAATAATGTTTTATGTAAAATTATAGAAAAGTAACACGAATAAATAACTTATGATCAAAGAAAACCATAACAAAAAAAATTAATACTGTGCATAATATAAAAACTGGAATAAATGAAAATGCAAAAAGATTTAATGAGTTCTGTAGACAAATATGGCATAGAATAGTGTACAAAATAAAATATGTAACGAAAATAAAATATGTAAAAGTTAAGAAAAGCCTAATATAAAGAAAAAAATGTAAATGCAAACACAAAATTATAATTACCAAAATATACGAGATAAATAAATGTAAAATAATAAAATAAAAATGTTGTGTTTGTTGATTGGGCTCTGTAGCAGTTGGAAGTTGACCCAAATTTCGCCAAAGCAATCATCATTAGCGACGAGGCCTATTTTTGGATGAATGGATATGCGAACAAACAAAATTGTCGGATTTCGGACGATGCTAATTCACACGAGATACACCAGCATCAAATGCATCCCGAGAAAGTCACTGGTTGGTAAGGATTTTGGTCTGGCGGAATCATCGGTCCGTACTTCTTCCAAAACGAAACTGGCATTTCCATAACCGTCAACGGCGAGCGCTACTGATCGATGATAAGCAACTTCTTGTGGCCTAAACTGGATGATATGGATACCGACGATATGTAGTTCCAACAGGACGGTAGTACGTGCCACACAGCGCATGCCACGATGGACATACTGCGCGAGCAATTTGAGGGCATAGTTGTCTCGCGCAGCGCCGATATGAACTGGCTACCGGGATCATGTGATTTAACGCCTTTAGTCTTCTTCCTTTGGGGCTATTTTAAATCGAAAGTCTATGCGAATAGGCCGCAAACAGTTGGTGTCCTCAAAGTCAATATAACGAACGCCATCCAGCAAATTCAGCCAGATTTTTGCGACAAAATCATCGAAAACTGGACTTCCGGAGTAGGTCCCACCAAGTAAAGCTATGACGGAAATTCAAACAACGTTATATTCCGTACTTGATGCCATAAAATATTCTTTCAAATAGAAAAGGAAATGGAGCGAATATCTCACACATAACTTATTTTATTTAGTTTTAAAAATCGAGCGTCCTTATTGAAAGGCCCTTTATATAAAATAGAAAAACACAAATATGCAGAAAATTTTCGAAAAGAATAACTTCTTAAATTAATTCCCTAAGAAGTTAATTTTAGACTTAATTTTTATCACAAAGAATAACTGACAACAAATACGTTGTCTTTCTTAGAGAGAATTCTTACAAGATAAGAATGCACCTACCATAATTTTATTTATGACTTCTATATAGCAAGCGCGCCGCAAAAAGGACACAGAAACGAAAGATGTATCTATTCGTGGTCTGTTAAATATTTCCAAGATTGATAACGGCGGGGCAAGTTATCAAAATAGAATATGTCGTTTCTTTGATTGCGGGCATTGCGTGATCATTCACTCGCTCAAGGATACGTAACGAATTGCAAGCTCCCGAACACATTCTCCGCAAAAAAGAAGATATATTGCACGCTGCGAGTATTGTGTAACGATTTTTTACCGTGAACATTATGTAGTTTTACACATCCCTTGTCGGGGCTCGTCCAACAATGGGGCATCTACTGCGCAAAAACCAGTGTAAAATAGTTAATGTAGCTTAACTTCTAGGACGTACACCACGAGGATTATATTTATGACGTACGGCGTTTGTTTCGAACAGCCGGCCTCGCTGTCACGACTTTTCGCATTTGTATTCCCTGACCCTTCTGGGGCGGTTAGGGCATGTACAGAGATTACTTCCGCACAGATAGACGCCGAGATTATGAAAACTAAGACTGCAGGATTTGTAGTAAAATACATTTTTATTTCTGTGACGAGAATAAAAAGCTATGCACATCGGCGTTCGTTATTAGAGTAGGGCGGAATTGCAAGGTCGATAGTAAATTGATGTGTACTTAAAAGGCAGGTCACGTTTATCCACGCGCATTTTTGAACGCGATGATATATTAAAAATACAAAATTATTGTGTGAAATAAAAGTGGAAAAATGTATAGATAAAATGTAAGAACAAGAAACCAGTTTTGATACGAGAGGATAAAAGAGAGATTGGACAAAAGAGGCGAGACAGGGAAAAGGAAGAAAGAACGAGGAAGGATGAAGGAATAGTGAAGAATACAAAATGAATAGGCAATACGAAATGGAGAGGGAAAAAGGAAAGAGGAAGAAGAAATAGTGTCGAAGGAAAAAGAAAGAAGGGAGAAGAGAGTAGGAGGGTAGAATGAGGAGGGACAGGGAAGGGTGATGAGGGGGAGGAAGGAGAGGGAGACCGGATAAGTGAAACAATCAAATCGAATATACGTCAAAGTAAAAAATATTAACAGGCGAATTAAATTATTTTAAAAAATAATTCTATACAAAAATGTATAAAAAAAACCCCGATTCAGGAGAATTTTAAATGAAAATATTAAAGAAAAAGAGAAACAAACTGACAAAACGTAAATCAGTTAAATATCCTAAATTTTAAAAGGAAAACTGCAAGCACACTTAAGTTGAAATAAGCAAATAAAAAAACATCAAAAATTAAGTCAAAACAGAAAAATCAGTTTTATAAAAATAATAAAAATACAGAAAACATGAAATCTCATGAGATGACACAAAGTAAAAATTGAAAACTATAATGCAAAAATTTAAAATTACATTATTGCAAATATGCAAAAATATAAACATTAAAAACGCAGATACAAAAATGTAAAAACTTGAAAATTGAAAACATGAAAAAATGTAAAAATGCAAGAATATAAAACGCAAAAATATAAACATTTAAAAGTGCAAATGTGAAAAGTTGTCAAATCGAAAAAATCAAATATGCAAAATGTAAATTTAAAAAATGTTAAAATTCAAACATTTAAATATACAAAAATGCAATAATACAAAAATTAAAATGCACAAAAATCCAGGAGTTGTTTTATTCTTACTACTAAAAATTTTAAATTCTGCATTTTATATTTTTGTTTCGGTTAATTGGAATTTGGCCGCCAAACATCGAATAGTCGACTCGGCGGGACGGTTGTGGCGAGGAAAAAAATCATGTAATGCGCAGAACATTCCTCGAACGGAGCACATATTTTGAAAATAAAATACACTACTCAATAATTGACAATATATTTGACAGATTTTGCTTTAACAACATGACCTCTAGAACTTAACAAATTTCGAGCGTCCCTATTGAAAGCCCCAGAGTTATTTTTGAGTCGTCCGCATCGAATGTTATATCGAGGTCATGTTGCAGGTCGATTCGCGCAAACATGTTTTCCTTATATACCCGATAGTCTCCTGAGGAGCCCCTCAAGCGCTGTTTCATTAAAAGCAGGCTTATGTAAGAAAAAGAACGATTGGAAATAAAACGCCGAAATAAAGGTTACTGTTTATTGAATGCCCGAAGACTGCGTCCAATTAGACGCTGCCAAAGGCAAAAATATAATCATCTTGCTTTAAAAACATTAAAACTTTCTAATGAGGATTACACTTCTGGGCCGCGTGCCTAATTAATACAAAAATTCTTTTTAAATGGATGTGTGCCTCTGTGTACTTTGTTATTATAAATAAAGTCGGTGTAGCGTTCAATATTCTTTGAACACATCGGTTTGGGCTTCCTGCAGGGAAGCTCTTTCCGGTTACATTTTATTTTTTATTGAAAAACATTCGGACAAAGGAAAGAAACAACAAGAAGGCAATAAATACAAAATAATGGTGCTTCTTTATTATTAGTACCGTCAAAATCCTGCTTCAGTTGAGCTTATACAGTGTGTTTTTGAAGTTTGGAAAACTCATCAAATTAAATTAAAGGCATTTTTGTCAAACATCCATTTTTATACCCAAAACATCACCTATAGATGTCCTTTTCAACTATTCATCATCAAACCCCAAGGTCTAACAAAGGCATATGAAAATATTTTATTTGATACATACATTTTCACAAATTAGTTTTAAAGTTGTATCTATCGAGTCACTAGTCTCTATCATCAACTCTACATGACTACTAGCGACATACCTTTTTAAATAGGAATTGTATAAGAAGCAAAAATCTTCCGATATATATTCTCATTGTGGGTCAAAGATATTTTTCCTTCTAAATATCAGTATACACAAAGATTTTAATGTCTATTATCATCACTGCTTCTATTCCTTCATTCGTCCTACTGATTTCATTATCGCTATCGCTTCATTATTATCTGTTCCTACTACCTTCAATATTCTGATTGCATCTATCGATTCTGTTGGCTCCGATGCCTTTATGTAGTATCCTGTAACTTTATTCTGTAAAGTTTCTTACATTTCGGCTCTTCTAGTGGTGACATTTGACATAAACGTAAACCAGGATTGACTCAAGCTTAAGAAAATGGTAGTCCAGTTAACGTACCTTCAGTAGCACCTCTATTATAATACAGTTAAAGCAATCCATAAATATCAGTATATACAAACCTTTTAATTTCTAGTATTATCATTGCTCCCATTCCTTTATTGATAACTGATTCCACTGTCTCTATATCACTTTCATTATTACCTTTTACTACTGCATTTAATCTTCTGATTGCATCTTTGCCTGTGTAGCCTCCAATGTCATCATGTAGTGTCCTACCTTCATTTTGTAGTATTTTATCGCCTTTTGGGTCCTCGAGTAGTGGCACTTGCCAGAAATGTAAACCATGGTTAATTCAAACTTAAGAAGATGATGGTAAGTATATATAAACCCTTTAATGTATATTATCATCATTTCTTCTATTCCCTCTGCCCCACCATTGTCTTAATTGCTTTCATTATTACTTGTTCCTATTATGTTTAATATTCTGACTGTATTTATTGTTTTCAATGTCTTCATGTAGTGTCCGATCTTTATTTTGTAGTATTTTTTTTTGTGTTTCGGCTCCTAGTGGTGTCATTTGTCAGAAATGCTAACCAAAGTTGACTCAAGCTTAAGAAAGTCAAGTTAAGGTACCTCGTGCTTCATCTCTTCTATAATTGAGTTAAAGCCACTATAGTAACATTGTCTATAAATTTAATTGTAGTAATATATACGCAGTTTTCAGGTTTTCTGTTAGAAGACTCCTAGAAGAAAGGAAGCTGAAAGATGAAAATGCAAGTTGTTGTTAACGAGCACCGTTACCGTCTCGGTGTATTATTGAGTTCAACTAACGTTTTCTTACACAATTTAAGGCGTCTAAGTGTACCATAACCCGTTGGTTAACTATATATGAACCCACGGCGATATAAACGTGCTTCCCTTCCATCTGGCACGGGTAAATTAAAGCGCGCATATATAAAAACCCCAGTTACGATTCTCCCGCGCTTCCTTCGTAACCCGTTTTATGCATTTGCAACTATATAAAGTAACCGTCACACTGCCGGGGGATCCACAGAACTATATATATATACAGCTGGAAATATTTTTATGTTGAAAACTTAAGCGACAATATCTAATGTGAGGGATTCCGCTAACGCTGTGGGCTATGTAAAAATTGCCACGAAAATATTAAGGTGCTCCTAAGCTTCTGCCGCTTTTCCCTCGGCTAAAATATGGCTTATATGTATATTGGGATTGGGCACCTACTCCAAAGAAACGCATAAAGATAATAAAGTAGGGAAATATAAAGCCGCAAAGACAGGGATGATGTACCAAGTCATAAATATGAGAAATAAAAAAAAAATGGAATAGAATCGGAATTACAAGGTGGACGGGGTTTAATTTAACCTCAGTATTGCACCTCCATTATCATTTAGATAAGATTATATCTTATGTTTACTGAAATTAAACTTTGGTAACAGATTAAAATTTCCATAAGTACATTTTCTGTAATGCATTACTGAGTTGTATCATCATTAGCTGATGTTCTCTAATTCTACACTGGATGCTTTATCCCATTATTTGACCAATTTGTTTTTTTACAAGTCTATAGACGTTTTACTTTGGCAGAGAAAATGCGAATTTTCTTACACGAAAATAATTCATAATATTTCAAGTGTTTGATAAAAGTATTTTTAGTCTACCGGTCTATAGTCTAGTTCTTTGATAAAACTTGTCTTAGTCTATCGGTTACTCTGCGAAATTACGTGAGCAGCACAGTGCCTTTAGTCGCTTTTGAATAAGAGAAACACGTTAAATATTTTACAGTTTTTTACTTGTCTTAGTCAAAAGCATGGACTTATAAATTGTTTACCAGTTCATCCATTCAGTTTTCGTAGATGACGGAGATAATTTTAATTTATTGCCGTAGAGACAGAAATACCTTTTGAAGATAGTTACTCAGAAGTTTGGTGGCAGCTTGAGGTAGGCAGTGGTTTCTCAAAAATCTACCTTGAAATTAAGCCTGTTGCACATGAACAACACAGAAGTTAAAATATTCTCGATATCAGTGATCGTTTTATCATAGTATTTTGTGCAAAACCCCAAAGAGTTGTTTTAATAGTTATAATCTGAGAAACGTAGCGCTAAGCAGAGGCATGCGGTGTTTCCTCAAGAAATTGCATTGAAATTAAGCGTGGCGTAAATGAAAAACAAAGAAGTTAAAATCTCCTCGATATTACCAGTTTATTCACAATGTTCTATTGTGTGAGAAACCAAGAAATTTTATTGATAGTTGCAATCTGTGAAACACAGCGTCAAGGAGAGACAGGCGGTGTTATATCAAAAGTTGACCTTGAAATTAAACCTGTCGCACATGAAGAGCAAAGAAGTTAAAATGTCCTCGATATCAGTGATCATTTTGCCATGGTTTCTTGTGTGAATCCCCAAAGAATTATTTTGATAATTACAATTTGCGAAACGCACCGCTGAGGAGAGACAGACGGTGTTTTCTCAATAATTTACATTGAAATTAAGCGTGGTGCAAAGGAAAAGCAAAGAAGTTAAAATTTTCTCGATATGATTAATCATTTCACCATATTTTCTTGTATGAATAACCAAAGAACTGTAATGATAGTTACAATCGGTAAAAGGTAGCGCTGAAGAGAGACAAGAGATATTTCCTCAAAACTTTACATTGTATTTAAATTAAGTGATCTTTTTCTAGTCTAGTATTCTAATGTTTTCTGTGGAATGAAGGAAACAAGAAGAGGGATTCACGTAACTAATAATCTGTTAGAAGGGTACTCCTCGGATTGGGTTTTTTAACTCTAACGTTATTACATAAATGATAGGTCTTCTTCTTTAAACCATTCCCTCTCCCCTTTTGGAACAAGTAAATAAATAATTAAGAAACATGTATTAGCCTTTTTCAGAAATAGATTAATTCTGATGGAACTTTTCAAGCATCTGAATAAGTACGCCCTTAAATTATGGATCTCGAGGTAAGTGGTGTTATTTGAGATTCCAGAGTTGAAGAGCCTAGGGGTGCAGGAGGTCGAACTCAAAGTTTAATTGACACTATTACTAGGATCTTCCTTTAAAATCGAAATTGATGCAGTTTTACTTAAAATCTGTCTTCTTGAAACAACTTATCATGTTAAATTTTGCGTGCAGATTCTTTGAACTAATTTTAAGAGTAGAACATGAAACCGCCGGTGCCGTTCTCGCGCAAAATCGGATGAATATTATTAAACATCAACTTGTAATCCACTTAACACATAGCACCTCCGCCGCTTCCCCCGATGACACTCCCAAATGGCCCCACGTATAAAGTTAAATAGCTGGGATCTCTCCTCCATTTAAATAACCATGAATAAGTGCCGAATCATAAATACGCACCGTACTTATGCAAAGCGACCCGAAAGTAAGACAATACGCGTGAGAGTGACGTGTAGCGGGCCTGGGACACCCTCCAGGCTAACGTTATGCCCGCAGTGCCGTCTATCACGGCAACCTGAGGATATTTGTGAGGGCTGCGAGGGTTGTCCCGGGGCTGGAAATCAACCGCAATGCACGGGCGGTAAAAAAGAATACGGAGGGACGGTACGTGGAAAAGGGATGCTTGTCTTTTCGAGTAATTGTCACATTCCACGGCCGTAAGGTGTTTTGGGGTAATAACGTTAGAAAAGGTATACCTGGAGAGTGGTATTTTATGCTGATTTATTTGCGACAAAAACAACGTACAGTATGGTGGAATGCAGGCTTTAAAGCCCGTCCAGTAAAGTAAAATCTGAAGACTGAAGTTGTCGTCTTCTACTGCTCATTATGTATCATGATTCCGTGCTTCGTTAACAATCATCTTCTGCAACACTAGTATTTGATAAAACTAATCTACAATTATTACTAAAGCGAGATTCTTCTTCTCATAATTTCCAATAACTCTCTAATAGTTGCATGAATATTAACAACATCTGCTCACTTATCCAGAAGAACTCCGATAAAAACTCCTACGTCTTTCTCATTGCCACCGACAGCAGAAGGGATGGAGACGTTAGTCTATAGATCAAACACAGAATGTGACGACATGAGTAGATCTGAGGAATTAAAATACTATGGATATAACGGAGATATATACTCGTACAATGGACCACGAACAACGAGGACATTATAACTGAAGATAACTGGAGCTCAACCTGGAGTCGAGAAAATACAACAGGCATTTTATTTTCTTTTACTAAGGAGACTGTACCAGAATTTGTAAGAAAAAGATGGATACGAGGTGAAGTTTTCGTGTGAGAAAGACCTTATTAGTCAAACAAGCAGGAGCATCAAGTGCAGTGTTATAGAACATAAATATAATGGAGTAGTAATAAAAATCACACTCACAGAATAGATTATGATAATCCTTTAGTAAAATTTTCAGTAGGTAATGTCTAGGTATTATGAGAGTAAATTATGAGAATGAATTCATCATCATTAGGTCATCAGTCCTAAGACTGGTTGGACGCTAACCTCCAGCTTCTCCTATCTAGCACAAGACCTACGCATTTCGTTAATTGTGCTACAACCTACTGAGAATGAATTATGAAGAATAAAAACAATTTTAACAATATTTAGAGACTTGTTTTGCATGAACTTAACATGGCATAGCCATGAAGGATTAACTTCAATATACAGAATATTTCAACAATTTCTCCATTGGACAATTTCTCCACCAAAAGTGATTATGTCGAATAATGCGATGTATCTTCAGTTTTACAGAAAACACACAGTGATTGCTATTGTATTCAGGTAATTAATTTACGCTATATTTAATGAAATTTGCGTCGACTTTGAGGCTTTTGTATTTTCGCCACAATTCTCTTACTAAAGTCTATCGATTTTCTTCCACAAAACACGTTTTTTGGAGAAATAATCTGGAAATCTGTATTCACTTAAAAATAGGAGACACATTCAATGATAGTAACATATAAGTCGGAAATCGAGAACTACCAAAGGAACTACCAAACCGCCAAGCGGTTATCAAAGTAGTTTCCGAATAGCAATGCTATTACATAATCGCTATAGGAAACAACTACTCCTTGGGCTAAAGCCCCGCCAGGTATTGAATTTTACCTAAAAGCGATCCTCGACTCCTTTCTCGTGTTTATGCACGATCAGATAAGGTTTCAAAAAACAAAACCCACCACAGCTAGGATTCGACATTTGTCCCGGATTGGAACCGAACGACATACAGCTGTTCATACAGGGAACTACTTTGATAACCGCTTGGCGGTTTGGTAGTTCCTTTCTCGATTTCCGACTTATATGTTACTGATATAGATCGTATCGATAAAGATGTATACCCCACAAATTTCATTCGGCATTTGTCCTGGATCGGCGTACCGTGTACGGCATTGATGAGAACTAATAAGTTCGAAACAGCTGTATGTCGTCTGGTTCTAATCCGGGACAAATGTCGAATCCTACCTGTGGCGGGTTTTATTTTTTGAAACATTGAATGACATTTTCAGGATTTCCTTGAATTTAGAGGTTCTCTGGAAAGGCATGATTTTCGAAGTTGCTGCATTGAATGTGCAGTTAGAAAAACCTTTTCGGTTTTACAAAAAAACTTACAGTTTTTCATTAAACTTACAGTTTGATTTATGTCATATTCAATGAAATTTGCGTCAATTTTTTGACTTTCGCATTTTCTCCAAAATTACTTTACTATAGTCCATCGATTTTCTTTCATAAAAAAAAAAAATTAAATCTGAAATAAAATTATGAGGATCTAAGACGGGCAGACAAATTCAATAGCGCCTTCAGGTTTCCCCTAAATCCAGACGTTTCTCCGGAAAGGGATGGATTTCGAAAAACTTTTTTGGATTTACGAGAAAGCCGACAGTTTCTTATTAAGAAAAAGATTATTATCATGTTCATTAATTAGTTCAATTTACGTTATATTCAATACAATTAGTGTTATGAATGATAAATAATTCCGCGTTGGACAACTGACCTGAATGCCCACCGTATTCTCAATATTTTCATTCGTGCAATATAGTCACCTGTCACTGTACGCTTTTAAATAACTCCCTAAATCTTAAAATGGGCCAATATGCCGTTGTTATTCCTCAGTCATAAATAATCGACGTCGGTTCATTGCCTGCGGAAAAGAGCCCTTGACAAATTATCGAAATTTTTATTTTTACCCTTACTGTTACAGTATCGATAAGTTGAAATCATCATTTTGATGTCTCGCTGAGACACACTCATATTTATCACGATATTACCACAACCCCGTTTCATATAAATAGGATCTTACGATGAAATACAGTATCATGAGGAGTTTGTTATTCCCAGGATAGTATCTGAATATAACTAAATTTAACTTTTGTACCAATAACTAGATCTCATAGATAAATGGTCAAGAACCAAAGGTTATATACAGGATAATTAGGATAATAATGCTTACACTCTCAGTGAATTAAAGACCAAGGCCAGACATTCCGTGACTACCTTTGACCAAGGCATATTTCGAATTAATGAGTTTTCAGCATGTGAAACAGTAATACGTAGTGTGGAAGAATGGTCGATAGACTAATGTGATCTCCAGTAATGGAAACCTTAGAGGTGCTGAAACATATTATTTTTTATGGATACCAAAATGTCCATTAGTAGAAGAAAAAGCATAAACAGGTTGTATTTATGTTCAAGTTATGGTAGATCAAAGAAACGGCGTCCAAAGGATCATTTGGTATTTTTTAGAAGCTGAAGTATGACTAATCAACATTAGTGAAGTTAATATAGCTTCAACACAATCACGCAATTCTGTATAGTTAACGACGCGAAGTTCGAAGTCGAAAAGTGGAAGGAGAAAGTGCTTCAAAACGTAGCAAAGCTAGAACTGTTTAAGAGGTAACAACAATGTGATAAGCTAAAAAAATGGCTTTTTTGACAACTTCTTTTGGATAGAAAAAAGGTAATAAGATAATAATATAGAAACTTATGAGGCATATATTTAAGTATAATACGAGTATAAAAAATTATTATCAAAAAATATTCAAAAATACATTGGAAGCACTGGAGACATTCTCGCACGACATTAAGGCACTCTGGGGCATGCAGTGTACCTGAATAAAAAATCACTTAATGTACATGATTCTAGCTAGTGAAATATTCATAATACAAAAATATTGATTTTTTTGTGATCAGAGAGTATCTACATAAACAACATTAAATTTTTCGACAAAAAAGGGCAATAATTTGTTAATAAATAATGTTCACTTCTTTCTATTTCACTTCAAAGCATTATTCTAAAGATATTGTTAAAAATTTCCATGAAAAGAATAAAAATTGTTGGAATTGTGCTGCGTATCGTTTTGAAAAATCTAGTAAAATTTTTAAATGTGTTATAGCGTGAAAATAATTGAAAATCCGACGACCTAAATTTTTTTATCATTAATCTGTTATGCCGAGATCATCTCGGCGTGCTTGATCCTCTTAGCATCAGCTTCTAGACAAATATTATACGATTGGACGCCAATATCCATCTCCAAAACTTTAATAATTGGAAGAATTTTAGTCATACCATCGTTAGAAGTGCACAAAGGACCATATCCGTTGCTATATTCAAGACTTTTTGACACTTTAATAAGATTTTAGAGCCAATTTCCAAACAGTAGCATTGCAACTTTCATTGCTACTTTGCGTGTGACCTTTCAAGCAACAGTTTAGCAATTTATCTCGGTTCAGGTCCTAATAAATTGGTTTGATGGCTTTAAAAACTTCCTTAGGAAGCGGCGGATTATGATGGAATGTGTCCAAGGAATCCGCTGCTTGCGCCTTCTTCCAGTCACACCAAGACTCTGAGCAGTTCTCGTGCTGCGGATTTTCATCACTTGATAACTTGAATACTTAGGTCCCACATTTCATTTACCATATTTTCTAAGGAGCGATAACTATTTCGAAGCCTAAGCCTCGAGGACTTCTTGTATGAAACATGATGTTTGAATCGCAAGTTTTACACTTAACATGTTGCGAATTAACAGAGAAAACGGCAAAGAATGTATAATTCTATTGCCGATTTTATAATTAATATCTAAATCTTCATCATTCTTCTTGGTCTTGTCTTTTTTATACATGTACTGGCGTTTACTAATGTATTTTTATTTGTAAGTTCTTCTGACTAAACATAAACATCTTTTAACGACATCTGTTGTGTATTAGAGAAGTTAGAAATCATAAGGTAAAACAGTAGGTCGTACCTAGACTGTACCATCCCAGCAGGTATTTCTTTGAAGCAGATGTCGTTTCAGAGTAGTCCGACGTGCTTCGGAAAGAGCCCGAAATTTCAAGCAAAAAATATGTTTTAAGAAAAAGATTTTCTGTCCCATATTTTAAAAGGTACAAAGAAATTCTTAAGCTAATATAAAATTTTTTGACAAATTTACAGTAGCGTTACCCCTTAAGCCCCAATAGAATTTATTTTGGCATCAATGTATGATGTATTCTGTAATTCGAAGTTGAAGTCAATGTCGGGAGTGAGGTGTAAGTGACAAAATACTAGATAAAGGGTGGTCCAACCATAATGCAGGATGTTAATTGTGAGTCACACCTTAACGTCAAGTTTTTTGCCCAACTTAATTTGACATTTCTTTGTTTCAGTGTTTGAAAAATTCAACCATGGAGAGGTACACAATTGAGCAGCGCGTTAAGATTGTTGAAGTCTTTTACGAAAATGGGCGTTCAAATCAAAATGCATTTCGTGCACTTCGTGACTTTTTTGACTTTTTTGGTCAGCATAATCGGCCAAATGTGTCCACAATCGGGAGAATTGTGCGCAAATTTCAGCAAACCGGGTCTGTAGGAAATGTGAAAACACCTGTGCATGCTCGCCCAGTTCGTTCTGCGGAAAACATTGCTGTTGTTCGCGATAGTGTAGCAGAAGAGCCGTCAACCTCGACTCGTCGTCGTGCCCAACAATTGAACATCTCACGAACATCACTGATGCGAATTTTGAATAAAGATTTGAATTTACACGCTTACAAGGTTCAATTGACTCAAGAGCTGAAGCCTACTGACCATTTCAAGCGTCATCAATACGCCGAATGGTTGGTTGAACAGACAGAAGTGAATGGTGACTTTACAAAGAAAATCATCTTCAGCGACGAGGCACACTTTCACCTCAGTGGATTCGTTAACAAGCAGAATTGCCACATTTGAGCAAAAGAGAATCCACGAGTGATTGTTGAAAAGCCGATGCATTCACAAAGAGTGACTGTTTGGTGCGGTTTATGGGCTGGCGGCGTCATCGGGCCGCATTTCTTCGAAAATTAAATCAGCCAAGCAGTTACCGTGAATGGTGTTCGCTATCGCGAGATGATAACGGACTTCTTGTGGCCAGAAATTGAGGATATGGACCTGGATAATATGTGGTTCCAACAGGATGGTGCCACTTGCCACACAGCTAACGAAACAATGGCACTTTTGTGCGAGAAATTCAATGGCCGTGTTATCTCACGTCGTGGCGATGTTAATTGGCCGACACGATCATGTGATTTGACACCGTTGGACTTCTTTCTTTGGGGATATTTAAAAGGAAAAGTGTACGTCAATAAGCCAAGAACAATTCAAGAGCTAAAGGATGAGATAATTCGGCACATTAACGACATTGAACCTCAATTATGTCTCAAGAGTCATTGAAAATATGTACCATCAGATAGAGGTATGCCACCGAAGCCGTGGCGAGCATTTGGCCGATATTTTGTTTCACACATAATTGTCATAGACCCTTCTATCATAATAAAAAAATATTAAGATAATTCTCTGAAAACTTTTTGTTTTATTTACAATTAACATCGTGCGTCTTGGTTGGACCACCTTTTAGAATAACACAAAGTACGTTAAAACCAAGCATTCTTTGCCGTGAATCCGTTCGAGCTCCTTGGAACTGATTAACATCGCGAACATGGAGAATATCGACCATAGCGAAACAACGGAATTACCACGGTATCCGCGCAATCCCTACTACATCCCCTAAGAAGGGGCTATTTATTATCGAATCGGCGCTAAAAGAAGTCATAATCCTTAATGAAGAATTATACCGCGATAAAATTTTCAAAATACGCGGACCTAATGAAGCATTTCGGCGTATTATACGTTCTTAATAACATTATTTTTCATTTAGCATGTTACAGTTCTCTCGCCGGGTCGTAAACATGCCGTTATTTTTCTAACGACGGCCGGAAATTTATGGGCAGAGGCATTCCACGGCGAAAATTATGAAGCCGGGGATTCAGAAGTAATTTGGAGTCGACATCTCTGTGGCATTCCGCGATTCGAGTGCAGAATTTCATGTCGTGGCATATCTTTATTAATTTAAAACTTAAATCTGATAAATTTGCAGCGGCCTCTGGGGAGATAAGGTCTTAGGAGTTCCTTTAATGGTCGGATGGAGTGATGGGGGCAGATGGAGGGTGCGTGTCCGATCTAATTGGTATCCTATGAAGAGATTAATTAAGGGACACTGGATACAGTTCCATCCATATACAATGTATACTAATTGGCAAGTCACTGATAGGTACCGCTGTAATTCTGCTGTTAATGTATTTTTTATTGTCAAAAAAGTTCCCATAAAGACTTTTATAAACAACATTGTATTTGGTTACATGTGTGGATTTTTCAAAAATACGAGAATCAATCTTAAGAAGATTAGATTAACAGGAATTAAATTGTGTGTACACAATTTATAAAACACTCTTATCATTTTATATATAAGGCATTATAATAGGTAAAAATATGTCTAAATATTCTGCGATATATGCGATATTATAGCAAAATAGCGAGAAACTCTGTTTTTACAATTTTTCTATAATAAAAATATCTTGCATTCATTGAAACTGCTTTTAGGGTACGGAAAAGGGTAAATAAGTAGGAAGCTTGGTCCACAAATTGGTGGAGGGATGAACGAAGTGACTTCTGGTGAGAAAATTGATACTTTGAACCTGCATTTCGAAAATAGAGCCAAAATAGCCCATCGCTTTTCTGCATCAAAACATTTTTTCTTGACTAAAAATCTGAAAAAATTCGTATGGACGTAGAAAGGACGGACAAATTCAACGGTGACTTTAGATTTTTCCTAAATCCTGAATATTCTATGTGTAAACATGAATTTCGAAATTGTTACTTTGACGCTGCATTTCGAAAATAGCTTTCTGATGAAACTAGCAGATTTTCGTTAAAATCAAGATTTCTATCGTATTAAGTAGGTCGATTTACGTTGGATTCAATATTATTTGTGTTGATTTTAAGACTTTAGTATTTTCGACAAAATTTCTTTACTGTAGCTTATCGATTTTCTTCCGCAAAAAAACGTATTCTCTAAAAAATCTGAAAAAAATCATATAGAGTAGAAAGGAAGGACAAGTTGAATTACGATTTAGAATTTCTTCTAAATCCTGAAATTATGTATGCATATTTCGAAATTGTTACTTTGAAGTTGCATTTAGAAAATAGTTTTACGAGAAAGCCGACAGTTTATCGTTAAAACAAAAATTGCTATCGTCTTAAGAAATCGATTTACATTGGATTTAATATAATTTGCGTCGATTTCTTATCTTAAACCTTTTGTATTTTCTATAATATTCCCTTACTATATATAATTCATCGATTGTAATCATAAGAAAATCTGGAAATATTCATGTGGAGAAATGAGGATGGACAAATTCAACGGTGGTTTCGGATTTCCCTAATAGTACAGTGTCAGTAAACAATACAATATTAGGAATCAATGAGTACATGTGTACATATATTTTCATATTCTTGTTAAAAAAAACACTACAGCATCATGTTTAAATGTACCTATTACATGTCATCCACGCTGTATCCTAAAAAATGTAAGTGTTAGTAACACAAAACTATTTTCCCAAATGTTCCTTATTAAGACAACTATTTACTTGCAGTATTAAAAAATAATCACTAAAAACTACAATAACAATCTGAAATACTAGAAGTCTAGACATTCATCGCATACAAATAAGAATTTATTTGTAAAGAAGATCCATATATTGTCAATGACAATATCAATGGCAATTACCTGTATTGACAATGTCAATAAAGGTAATAGAATAAATAACAGGAAACAATCTACAAGAAAACAAAATCATTGAACATTATTTGACAAGTAATCAACGAAGAAACTACTGCTCTCTTCCAGAACTTGCAAAGCGATACTAACGACCCAATCGATCGATTCACGAACAATATAAAACTTTGTTTTAATATCACATAGAGGGTTGTATAATCAATTCGTTAACATTTTTTTATGCTGTTAGAGAGAGAATTTTATATAAGGATTCCTTTTTAAGAAGACTTTCTAGTAAGGAGGAATTACCCATGATCATTTTAAATAAAATGATTTCAATCATGCGATCGAAATCATGTTGCGGTTTTTAGGAAAGTTACAACTAATTGAATCACCATTTTAAAATATATATCTTTAAATATAGATACAGAACTGTAGGATTTATAACTTTTAATATTTATCTTTAAGTAAACCTACAAGAAGAAATCCAAATGGGTTAAATCAGATGAATGGGGTGGCTGTTCTGTTAGCTCGTCGCCTTATCCGTCTGTCAGAGAAAATATCCTCAAGAGAAGACCAAACAACAAACAAAAGCTTTGTCTCGTTGAAACATAATTTTTTGATGGGAAACGTCATCGTCCTTAGTTTTTAGACAAGAATTGCTAAAGCTGGAACTAAGTTGAAAGGTGGAGATGATTGAAAAGCCTTCCATTAGAAATAAATAATCTCGATCCTCGCTCAAAAACTGTGAAATTCTTTGATATTCTGCTTCGTTCACCTATGAAAAGACTATAATAAAAACTATACTTATTTATACTGATATTTGAAGTAGCATAGGAAGTTGTCCTTATGATATACATCAACACCAATTTATTGAGGTATTAACGACACGAGAACAATAAAAACATATTCATATAAACTGGTAATTGTTTATTATTACAATTATTGTGAATATGTGAGCGTTATTGTGAAAATATGTGTATGTAAGCTAAAAGGATTGAAGGAATAACCAAAACTGACTCACAATGGCATGATGTATTTGTTTTTTGAGTTCAAGTTCGTGCTTCATTCACATAAAATGAGTTTATGATAACTCATATGCAGTGGCGGCGCTAACATTATTTTGCGGTTGGGCGAAAATAGGCAGGAAATATCTAGGGTGAGCGAGGGCGTTAAATATATTATTTTATGTGCTGATGTGATATAGAGGTGTTATAAGAGGTTGGGCGACTGGTTGGGCAACTGGTTGGGTTGCTCGCCCACCCCTGTCGCCGCCATTGCTCATATGTTTGGATAAAAAATGAAGCCTTCAAAGCAAAACATTTTATCTGTATTATGTTGTACCCCTTACGTACAATTTTAAAAATAACATCGTTTTCCGTTTACCCCTTGGTACGTCGCCTCGCGAATTATAGCTGCATAGTTAAATACCTTTTCGCTAAATACAAAACGAAAATCCAGTAAACGATATAATTGTCTATTTTCCAGATGTATTAAACGCTATTTGTTAAACCAACTGGAAACGCTTTCTCGACAAGAAGAAAACAAGTCTCGAACAACGTTTGAAATTATTTCGTTAGAAGAGATTAATTAATTAACCCCAGGTGCTAGTTCAGTTTATTTTCTAGTAGAGGGCGCTGATAATTAATCTAATTAAGCGTATTTACAACTTTAACGTTCTCTATTACGGATTTGTTTGGGATGTGTTTTATTACATATATTTCGACGGAATCTAAGAAGTTGGTGGAGTTTCCATTCAATTCTGTTAAAGTACGTCAGAGGGAATATTCCTACAAGATTCTTGGGGTAACACTACTGTAAATTTTTTAGAAAATCGATTTTTTATTGGCTTAAAAATTTTTTGAACCTCTTTGAATACGGGGAAGAATTTTTTTTCTTAAAAAAATTTTTTTCCTTGAAATTTTGCGCTCTTTCCTTTTTCACTAGCTATAAATATCAGTAACATATAAGTTGGAAATCGAGAAAGAAACCACTAAACCGCCAAGCGGTTTTCTCGCCGACTATCTCCAATACCTCTTCGTTTCTAACCCTATCAGTCCATGGTATTTTCATCATTCTTCGGTAACACCATATCTCAAAAGCTTCTAATTTCTTCCTACTTGCTTCCCCTACCGTCCAGGTTTCGCAACCGTATAGTGCCGTGCTCCATACATATGTTTTCAAAAATCTCTTCCTTGTTTCTAAGTTTACTACCCCCGAGCATAAAAGTGCTTTCTTTTCGTTAAAAGCTACTCGACCCTGAGCTATTCTTTGTTTTATGTCTTTATCGCTTCTTTCATCCCAATTTATTTTACTTCCTAAATAAGTGAAGTCTTTAACTTCCTCCAATCTTTCATTATTAATTTGTACTTTCGTTTTTGCTCTGCTCTCGCGCCCTCTGCATACTAACACTTTAGTTTTGTTTTTATTCACCCTCATTCCGTACTCCTCTATCAACACTGCCTCCATTTCGTTCAATGCTGATTCTAATTCCTCCTTACTAGATGCTAATACTGCTATATCATCCGCGAATCTCAGCATTTTTAGTTTCTGTCCCTGTACTTTAATCCCGAAATCCACTCTATATTTTACCACATTAATCGCCTCTTCGATGTACAGATTAAAAATTAGTGGTGATAGCGTACATCCTTGTCTTACTCCTTTCCTAATACCTACTTCCCTTTTTTCCCATTCTACTTCTATAACAGCAGTTTACTCTTTGTATAGATTGTGTACTACTCTCCTATCTCTATACTTCATTCCCGCGCTCTTTAGTATCTCGAACATTTTTTCCCATCTTACGTTATCAAAAGCTTTTTCTAAATCTACAAATCCTATATAAGCGTTCTTTCCTTTTTCTATTGTTTTCTCTAACATTACTCTTAGCGCTAGAATAGCTTCGCAAGTTCCCCTATTTCGCCTAAACCCGAATTGGTCTTCTCCTAGTATTTCCTCCGCTCTATTTTCCATCCTCTTCTGCGCTATTCTAGTTAAGATTTTTGACGCATGGGAGGTTAGGCTAATCATTCTAAAGTTCTCGCATTTGTCGGCTCCTCTCTTTTTCGGTATAGTAACGATAATGTTCCTCTTATAATCCTCCGGCATCTCGCCCGTTTCGTATATGTATTTTACCAGTTCAAACATCCTATTTACTACTTTCTGTCCCGCACATTTCAAAATTTCCGCCTGTGTTTTATATACACCCGGCGCTCTATTGTTCTTTAGCCCCCTTAGTGCTATTTCAAATTCCTCTCTCAATATAGGTTTTCCTACATCTTCCCTATCGATGCTAGACCCTTCCTCTAATATCTCTCCTAATTCCTGACCCTCGTATAAATTTCCTAAGTACTGCTTCCATCTATCCGCTTTCTTCTCTCTTCCGATCAGTATGTCCCCCGATTGACTCCTAACGTTTCTACTTATTGTTCCTATATCCCTAAAGTTCCTCTTAATTATTTTGTAAGCCTGATGGGTCTTACCTACTTGCAGATTATCTTCTACTTCTTTGCATTTATCCTCTATCCATTGTTCTTTCGCTTTTATACATTTTCTAATGATTTCCCATTACTTCGAATACTACGAAATTATAATATTTATATTATTTTTAATTAAGTTCATTCCATTAAATTCAATTCTCTTGGGAAATAATCTACAATTCAATTACTCCGGTTTGATAAGATTTTATCAACAAATGCACACACATCAATAAACATTAACAAACATTCATTTCGCCTGTAGCAACATCGAGAGAACATGCATAATTCGCTACACTACGTTTGTAAATACTTCAGATTTTCAGGGGGCATAAATACTTGATAAGTATTGACGGTCTTGTAGAGTGCCTGAAAGGCCGACCAACATCGATGAAATATTTACACTATTTGCATATTGACTGACAAGTTAACAAAGTTTGCCCCGTTTTGTACGGCTATAATTGGGTTTCTTTTAGAAAACGTTTTATTATGTACGGAACCTGGCAAATAATATTTGAATTAATAAAGGCAAAGATGAAAAGCCCGAATTAGAATCCACCGCTTAAAGGTGAGGAATTATTAACAAAGATTAATTAAGTATGCGAATAAATTATATATTAGGTAAAAGTTGAGATTAAAATATATTTTCACGTCGACTCTAAATTAATTTTTACGAGGATATATGTAAATTATTTAGATGTTAAAACGGTATCAAAGTTCGCTTAAAAATATATTCAACGATTTTTTAATATTCTAAAATTATAGATTTAAATCAGGTATCATATTATTAAAGAGGTTAAAAGGTTTTGTCGTTCACAGAAAATGGGTGTCAATGTCCCACAGGTTAATCATATACAGGGTGTTCCACTTGAAACGAAATACTCAGAATAACGTTGTAGTTACTAAACAAATTGAGTTAAATTATTGATTTAATTACAAAGAGCAAACTGCTGTTATAGAAGTAGAAGGGGAAAGAAGGGAAGTAGGTATTGGGAAAGAAGTAAGACAAGGATGTACGCTATCACCACTAATTTTTAATCTGTACATCGAAGAGGTGATTAATGTGGTAAAAGATTAGTAAAAGGTAGATTTCGGGATTAAAGTACAGGGACAGAAACTAAAAATGCTGAGATTCGTGGATGATATAGCAGTATTAGCATCTAGTAAGGAGGAATTAGAATTGACGTTGAACGAAATGGAGGCAGTGTTGACAGAGGAATACGGAATGAGGGTGAATAAAAACAAAACTAAAGTGTTAGTGTGCAGAGGGCGCGAGAGCAGAGCAAAAACGAAAGTACAAATTAATAATGAAAGATTGGAGGAAGTTAAAGATTTCACTTATTTAGGAAGTAAAATAAATTGGGATGGAAGAAGCGATAAATATATAAAACAAAGAAGAGCGCAGGGTCGAGTAGCTTTTAACAAAAAGAAAGCACTTTTATGCTCGGAGGTAATAAACTTAGAAACAAGGAATATATTTTTGAAAAGGTATATATGGAGCAAGGCACTATACTGTTGCGAAACCTGGACGGTAGCGGAAGCAAGTAGGAAGAAATTAGAAGCTTTTGAGATGTGGTGTTACCGAAGAATGATGAAAATACCGTGGACTGATAGGGTTAGAACCGAAGAAGTATTAGAGAAAGTCGGCGAGAAAAAAAGCATGTGGGAAAACAGAAAGAATAGAAGAGATAGAATGGTAGGCCACTTGCTGAGACATGGGAGAATAGTCTGCGATATTTTGGAGGCAGAAATAGGAGTGAAGAAAGGCAGAGGTAAGCCTAGATTAGACTACTGCTCGCAAATAGTAAGGGGTGTAGGTTAGTAGTAGAGCAAAGGGGCTATAAGACCACCCTCGGATTTGTCCGCGGACATTTGATGCGGATGGCATGTGGTCATTGTTGATCTGAAGAACTCTTGGCGCAGATATAAAACAGGTTTGTACAGGTTTAAAACAGGTGTGTATCGGTTTAAAACAGGTATGGTGGTATTAGGAAAAAAACATGACGTCATTAAACAGGTTACCATACCTGTTTTAAACCGATACACACCTGTTTTATACCTGTACAGACCTGTTTTATACCTGCGCCAAGAGTTCTTCAGATCAACAATGACCACATGCCATCCGCATCAAATGTCCGCGGACAAATCCGAGGGTGGTATGATAGCCCCTTTGCTATACTACTTAGGTTGTAGCACAATTAGCGAAATGGGTAGGTTAGCACAAGATAGGAGAAGCTGGAGGTTAGCGTCCAACCAGTCTTAGGACTGATGACCTCATGATGATGATTCATTTAATTATAATTGTCTAAAATAAAATAAAGTTTGCTCAATTTTCAATGTATTGTTTGGGTATTGTTGGTTTACACCAATCTCGCCAAAAAATATTTTCAATTGGTTTAATATTCATTATTTGTAATAAATACATCTCTACCTAAGTTAACCAGATTGTCAAAATGATGCTATGAAGGCAAATTAAAAATTCATTCCAGTACTTTCTGAAAAAAATCATTTCGCAATTCTTCTGAAAACAAGTATATAAATTTGTCTAATAGGTGAAAGGAAATTTGGTCAGAAGAAAATTATATTTTGTATTTACTTGCACTATATTTAGAGTTGCTAATATCTTAGACGCCAGTAAATAGCTGCCATTAGCACTGTTGGGTTTTAAAGCAAAAATAAAAAAAATTGCCACTGAACGTCCGCACGCGTCAGTTGCTTTCCCTATAATGAAATACATAAAATTTTCCCAACATGTTTGCGAATATTTTGCAATACGTCCTCGTGTATCTGGTCACTATCTGTTTCGTAATGTAGTTGAATTAGATAGGTAGTTTTATTACCCATATTTTTCTAAAAACTAGCGTAGTAGTAAAAAACCCATAACAGGTATCTGTGTAATATGTGGTGGCAATGTTGTTGCTATAGAAACGGACATCGACGGCATATCGATTGTTAGTCCACTTCTCTTGCGACTCGCTGAAATATATGCTTTAATTATCAAATATTTTGTAAGTAGATTATTTGTTTCCATTTTATTTTTATTCTAGACTCATTATACACAGTGTTGATTGTGTATTTTATAGTGTTTTATGGTAGTTGATAATTTTATTCATTTATTATGGAAAAAGTAACAAAATCTCCATCATATATAATTTCTAGTATAAAAATTATATAGAAAAAATATAGAGGGTTGATTTTTGTAAGCAAGACTTGATCTTTTTAATTTCAGAGAAAAATAATTGGTAATAATTATAATTGGTCAATAATACGGCCCTATATAAGCTTCCAGGACCATTGCTTTGACTTATTTATGAATAATACAATAAAAAAGTATTGAGTAAAGGAGGGTAATCTATCCCCTCCCCTGCACTTGGGCAAGTCTTAAGAAAATTCGGAAGTATTTCGGATGATGTTTCTGTAAGTTGTAAATGAAAAAATGCAATGTGTTGCTTAAGGTATTTAATAGATCCGAATCGTGTAACTAACATGAATGCCCACAGTATCCTCATAGAAAATGAGCACAGTAAAAATCTAATATATACAGCTTAGCCCAAGAATAGGAAAAAGTGTAAGACTCTATCTGTATGCGTAGAAGAAAGAGTGAGGCAGAATTAACAACGACAGAGTTGCCACGACAGTTTCCCCTCTCACATAAACGATGTCCAAATTTTTTCATTTTCGCCATCGAATTTCGCGTCGGAAATTTTAACGCAAAAATCGAATTAAATTAAAACAAGATTAGGTGACTTGTCAAACTTCAGCTTAGATGTTCATTAAAAGTTTTCAATATAAAGTCGCCGGCGAGATTTCTTGAGTTTTATACTGTCACCAGAGGAAACAAAATTAAAAGTGCTTTAAATCAAATTAGGGGCAATAAGCTGTAGGAAAAATTGTGAATAATTTGCGGGGCATCCTCTTATTAAATTTGCAAACAGATGAAGCGGACAACAAAAACGGCGTGAAGGATATAGGCCACATACGGAGGATACAGGGGAACCGAGACTGCTGCATGAAAATCATCAGTTTTAAATACAATAAATTTGAAACAAAAATAAGTACGGGAGTGTTTAGCCACCCTGTATCATATGTTTTCAAGTTTGGAAATTCCTAACGCAAATACAAGTCGTTTAAGAAGATCTAGATATACCAAAAACCTATTTAGTTTAAGTTCATGCAGCGATTTGAGGATTGGTGATTTACTTTATGAATTTCTAAAACAAATCGTTGTGTCATGAACCAAAGTTAAGAAGTCCATGATGAGGTAGACTGAGATCACTTTGGAGTGAACGAGAATATCGAAAACGAGGAGAGGTTTTACTTATTAGCAAGTCGAAGTTACGTAAAGGGTCTTTCGATAGGGACGCTAGGGGAATAGGGAAATTTATTGTGTAGTATATGGCAAATCACGACGGAAGGTTATAACGTTCAAAAACGTGTACAAACGATCAAATTTTATTTTCAAAATCAGTGCTCCGTTCGAGAAACGTTCCACAGTGATTTTTATCCTTGCCACAACCGTCCCACCAACTCGACTATTCTACGTTTGGTGGCCAAATTCGAGTCAACCGGTTTGATAAATGATAAGCCAACACCCGTACGTCACCGAAACGCAAGGTCTGCTGAAAACATCGCTGATGTACGTGAGAGTGTACGGGAAAACCCGAGAGAGTCAATTTGTCGCCGTTCACAAGAACTTGGCCTTTCTACCACTTCAACTTGGCGAATTTTGCGTTCGGACTTGGGTCTGCACTCGTATTAAATCCAACTGACCCAGAAATTTAATTTAAACGACCATAATCAAAGCCAAAACCTTTTGAAAAAACTGACAGTCATAAAACTAAATGTCATGACCGACTAACCAACCACGGCAATACCTGGAAAATCCCATTATAAGACTAAATAATTCATGAAGAAGAATTTATTTAAAAGAAAATTAAATTGAAAAGTGAAATATAAAAAGTCGATATGATGCTGGAGCTAGCAAAACACCGGCGGTTTCTACAAAGATGATCAAATTTGGTTATACAGTGTCATGTGAGCAGTAAAGAAAGATCATCTAGGCTGTTGATGTCTTGCAAGGAATCCTAAAAGGTGATCAAGACGATCAATAACATAGATCGGACCCTGACCAAAAATGACGGTGGTTCAATTGAATCGTTTAGAGCCATACAAAGAAAGTAACGAATATCATGATCGGGGCGATCACGTTTAAGAAGAAGTCAGTGTAGTGACACTGACGTTTACGACACTTTGTGAATGTAATAATTTGTGAAATTGTCATTAGCTGTTAGCTAATTGACTTTACACTTATAAAAGGTGATGTTAAATACCATATGTGCTGTATTTTGAAACATCGATCTCAGGGAATAAAGTAGTTAAAAGGAGTGAGCGAATACAATGAGTCCGTTACACTCTGTTCCTGTATTCGTAATTGGAAATCTTCAAAGTCCAACGTCTAAAACGGCTTTTTTCTCGTAACTGAATTTTTAATATCTCTCCAACTAATATACTTCGTTAAATCCTCTGTTAATCTCGCTACCTTATTCCCGGCTTCATCTAATGCGTGCGCCGTCAAAGGAGAAATGCCATCTTCTGCTCTATGAAAGTTTAAACTACACAGATTGGGGATAAAAGTCCCTTTAAAAAATGGATAAGCCCCGGGGCATTGCCGCTAACACGGCATAATTAAATCTCTAATTGTGCCCCGACGTTCGCCAGACTTTGAGTCTGCCTTAAGATAGTCTCGCTGAATAAAACAATACAATGGACAGTAAAAATTATAGTACTAGTCTCAGTCTGTGTGTTTCGCTGGAGCTAGTTAAAATAAACCGGCTCCGTTCCCATTCGGAATCTTATTCTTGTTGCGCCATTCTCCTTTCCAGTAGCCTTTTATAAGGAGTTAAGAATTATTGGATTATTCCCGTTCTGCTGTGAGGACATTCCACTGATCCTGGGGAATAAATTCTCAAAGTGAGACACGACTAAAGCGCCTTCTATTGTTGGATTATTTAAGGCGTGTATCTGTATTTTTTTAATCACAGTTATACACAGTGGTCCGTAAGTAACGAATACATTAATTTTCTGTTTCATTTACGACTTTGAGTGATATTGGAGAGACAAAGGATGTGTATGATAACATTGATAACTCATTGAAAGGTTTATTTATTGTCTATTTAACAATATGGTGTAAAAATACCGTGGACTGATAGGGTTAGAAACGAAGAAGTCGACGAGAAAAGAAGTATGTGAAAAAACATAAAGAAGAGTAGAAATAGAATGGTAGGCCACTTGTTAAGACATGGGGGAATAGTCTGCGATATTTTGGAGGCAGAAATAGGAGTGAAGAAAGGCAAATACTGCTCGCAAGTAGTAAGGGATGTAGGTTGTAGCACAATTAGCGAAATGCGTAGGTTAGCACAAGATAGGAGAAGCTGGAGGTTAGCGTCCAACCAGTCTTAGGACTGATGATCTCATGATGATGATAATAATAGTTGCCATATTCTGCTAAGACGAGACATATTTTAGGAGACATTTTCTCACAGAGGCTTCCTCCCAAAACGAATAAATCTGGATACTGATGATTTTCAATATTTTTAAAAATCTATATATGATAATAACAGTTTTCACACAGGTTCCCTTCCAAAACTAATAAATTTCATTGCTGCAGAGTTTCGTAGGAGTAAATCTTTGGAAATATTTTTTTAAAGATTTATTATCTGCTGAGGTTGAGTTTTAATTATATTCTGAAGATGTCAACTTGGTTGACAAGACGGGCGTAATTGTAATGTGTAATTTTTCGCTGTTCGTGGAAAATTGAAGATCCTGTTTTTGTTACTGCATCTAAGGCTTTCCATCGCTTTCTCAGATATAAGATAATAATAGGTAAGAATAAGTAAAAATATGTAAGAATAAGTAATAACGAATAAGAATAAGTAAAAATAAATAACAAAAGTCAAGAGTAAGTACAAATAAGTGAGGTTAAGGTGAGAACAAGTAAGAATAAGTATTAATAAGTAAGAATAGGTAAAAATAAGTAGAAATAAGTACGAATAAGTAAGAATAAGTAAAGATAGGTAAAAATAAGCATAACTATTCAAAAATAAATAATAATAAGTAAAGAGAAGTAAGAATCAGTAATAATAAATAATAATAAGTAAGAATAAGTAAAAATAAGTAATAATAAGTAATAATAAGTAGGAATAAGTATGAGTAGGTAATTTCTCAGATGTAACGCACCACAACGAATAAATCTGTTGCTCTTTATTGAATATATTCGTGGTGAAATTCAAATAAGTCTTTACGGGTTTTGGAAGATAAAAATAAGCAAGAGAAGTGAGTGAGGGTAAGAAGAATAAATAAGAGAAATTAACCTAAATAAACTGTGGTTTAGATCACGATGAAAGATGTTTTTTGATTGCCTGTTGTTTGTTGACTGATGCATTACCTCTTGACACAAAAACCCTATTACTTCTGCACAGTTCTGATATGCAATCAATCAATCATCGAATACCTGAAGAGGGTTTATTAGCCCATTATTATTACCTTAGCTATTTTATAACACAGCAGATTTATTCACGTTACTATGTATATTTAATATACGTACGTACTCCTAGGCTTGGTTATCGCGTGGATAAAAATAAATTGATAAATTCTAATCATCATCGCTGAATAGATAATTAAAACCCTTTCAAATTATATTTTATACGTATTTTCATTCCATTTTAAATTTCAACGAACTGCAATTGTTGAGAGAAAGGCTTAAAATCCCGCCTAAGATATTTCTGCCCTTCGCCAGTCTACCAGATTGTAAACTTGTTATTTTAAACTATTTTATATCATTATCATATTTTTCTAGTAATAAATATAGACAATTAACCATTAATATACATAAGTTAGTACTGAAATTTATACTACTAAAAATACTTGATTTTATGTTCCACCTTGTAAAACTGCCACAGCTTGCTCGATCGTAACACGGCAAAGGGCTCTTTGTCATATATAAAACATCGTGACAGCTGGGCAAGCTAAACTTTTATCTACTATCCTATCTACTTACCTATTTAGACGACGAAATTTCTATTCGATTAATGCAGGATTGCCTACACTTAAACGTCCATGAGTTTTATATAGGGTAGACGAAAATATAGAACATTATTTGACGCCTTACTATTTGTTTTATGTGCATAAATGTATTAATTATGTTACAGTGTATTTTAGAAATTCAGTAAGTGAAGTTAAGGGATCAGAAATATCAAGCAGACTAACATGTAGAGCAAAAATATACGGAAGGAGTAGATCGAAGAAGACGCTGAGAAGAAGATAATTAAAAAGAAGAACACTCTAGATTTTTGTTGCTAAAATTGCTTTTGAAGAAAATCTCTATTCTGTTGGATTAATTTTAAAAGTAATATAAAACAATAAATTAAATTGGGATCGCAGCCTTTTACACTGACAACACAATCTTAACTTTGACGAAAGTACCTTTAATTTAGAAGAATTATTTGAACAAACCAAACTAATTATTTGAAAAAACATTCTCATGTATTATTAGGAATAATTGGTCTTTTTCTCATTATCTAACATGTAGTATAAGGATATCTGGATCTATTATAGAGTGTAAAAGGTCCAACTAAAACCTTAGTAAATACGGCTAAGTGTGCTCTCTTAAATATCAGCTGTCGAATAAATGCTTTTGTTTGTGGAAGGAGAAAGAGAAGAAGGAAATAATGGTGAAGACCAAGAAGAGAGAGTGAGAGAGACAAATGCAAATAATGAGACAGGGAGAGATAAGGGTGACATAAGGAAAGAAGGTAAAATAGGAAGATGGGGATGAACATTAATGATTATCTTCGATTAACCCAGCTATCGTAATCTTTGGGCTTTTACTACTCCTATAATGTTTGATTCATCGTATATATCCAGTAATTCTGTACTTGTTCTCCTCCTCTACCCATCACCTTCCTTCGTTCCTTGAAAAATTTTACGCAGAACCCCTTTTCCCATACTTCTACAATTATATGATCTGTTTTCGTCTTGCATACCCTGACCTGGGCCTTTCTAGAGATGTCTCTTGATGTGCCCTCAATAAATTATTCAGCGCATATACGCGCCATTTTTCATCCTTAATATATTTCTAATTTGCTCATTATTGTTATGTTTTGATATTTAATTTTAATTAATCATTCATCCGTGGCACGTATTTAATTATTTATTCATTTATGATGAGTCTTATTTTTTTGTGTTTCTTCTTCCAGCCGCTTCGTCACTTCCTTTAACTCTTAATTGTCATTGGTAGGATAACATGACTATGGTCTTGTTATACTACCAATGACAATGGTATTATCCTATGATCTGACTATTATTACATGACTATGATGAATATCATGATTATGATCTTAACACTGATGATAGGGGATTTCCCTCTCTACTTCATTTACTCCGTCTCTAACTTCAAATTTGTCCCATCTTCTGTTATTTATTCTTACTTTTCTCTGTATTTTTGAGCGATACTTGGATGATCTTATTCGCTATTGTCTTGATCTTCCAGTGCTTTATACAGCTCTTTTGTATTTACTTTATCATAGGTTTGTTTAAAATCAATGTAGATATGTAGATATTCAAAATTATCTGTTTGTACTTCTCTTCGCATTTGTTCATTTAATTTAATTCTTCCATATTAAACATTTCTTCAGTAATTTCATTATTGCCTGGACTATTATTCTTTTGTCATTTCTTTATTACTTTGTATCTTCCTTTACTTTGTATCTTTGTATAATTTCTTTATTACTTTGTATGGTCCCTATTTGGTAGCTATTCTCCATTTTGTTGGTTACCATTTATTTTCTGCCATTCTCTTCGGTAACTCCTGTTTCTTTTTCTTTTAGTAGCACCTTAAAATGCTTATTCCATATATTCATATCCAGTGACTGATTCTCCTTGTCGGTGTAGTATGTTGGTATCTCCTTTCAGTTTATATGCTCTGAATTAAACTTTTCAATAACATGTAAACTTCTCATGTAACAGAGTAAATTATAAAAACAAATAAAGCGATATGTACCGTCAATAGTAAACACAATAACATATTGAAAATTGTACCGAACGTAGGAGATTCAATTTACACCCCTCCATGTCTAGTTTCCCCTCACATCCCGTACAAACTAATTACTCCGGAGTTCAATAGCGATGATCTCGGTAATTTTATTTCCACCTGCTGGCACTGCATCCGACTGTTACGTAAACATGGCCATACAGTTTCTGGAACAAGTCCCATTGTTAATGCGAAAGGGCGGATGGGGTAGTAAAATTCCAGCTTGCAGCTAACGAACGCTGACTCAGACACCGCGTCGAATGACTTTCCAGGATAATGATTCCTGACTGGTGACTACAACCGAATTGATTCAAGCCATTCTCTATTAACGAACCTGTCAGAAGTGCACTATGGCCTATCGACGCCATTTCGGCAGGAATTATAAAGGTCGACGCCGGTAATCGGCTAGATTTACTTAAGAGACATTCCGACGGCTACGAAGGGGTTAGCATCCACTTTAATTTTCTGTTTTGGGGCTTACGCGATAAGGCGGAGCTTACGAGGGGTTTATTAAAAATCAATCCTGTCTAAAAGCTCTCTAAACCTGATTAATTGAGTCAACATTATGAATTTCTTACATTTCATAATTCTACGTAACTTCAAATTTGAATATACGATTTTCATATTTAATGCTTTATGCTTTAAATATGCATATTAACAAGATTATTCATTATGTGAGCTACGATGTATCAAACATTATCGTTGTCAATGGTGGTCAACTTATCACAATTATAAGTCCATTCTACTGTGTGTCTCACGTCTTTACGCCCTCCACTATTTCTTCCCTCTACCCTTCATTTTATTCTTCTTTTCGGTCTTCTTCTCTTCCACCTTCTAGTTAAGCTTCCTATCTCATTCTTCTTTTCACATTAATCTTGTTTGCCTTTGTATCTTTTATAATTCGTCAATATCTTCCAAAATTATTCTATACAATTTGTCCATCATTTTAAACTATCTTCTAGTGTTTAATTCTCGTTATCTACAGATCTACAGCTATATAGAAGATCTACAGATTTTATACTTGAAGCTGGTTCAAGACTACCTCTGCTGGTCTGCTAGGAATCCACTTGATATCTTTAAATTAGCAGAAGAGCAAGATTCAATACAAAAGCAAGTATGCTATTCTGGTACTTGATGTTCTCCATTGGGAATGAATTTGACAGGATAACCCCCTTGTAGCTATTCCTTCCATACATATATAAGTATGTCTTGTTATTGGGAATTGTTGGACGGAACCTTGAGAAATAACTTTTGCATAATATTTTTAGTAAAATAAATCTGGAGCTACTAGTTACTTAATAACAAAGACACGATACTTACTATTATTAGTATTATAACTTTCCCAAATAAAATTTCCAATATTATGTTTCTTTTTTCGGTTAGCTTCTGTATGAAGTATTTCTGAGGAAACATTAACTAGAATTTATGTACAATGCTGCTACCCTCGCGCTGTGTATTGACTCTAATACCAGCTAACAATCCATTCATTCACATTTAGGTAAGTTGCAATATCAACCACGGCCTCATAACATCTACTGCATATGCTGAACGTGTTTATGCGGGTTTATCGTCTCATTTTAGAAAGAAAATCATACCTGTGTGTGTTCGACTTTCCTGGATAATCTTTCGCTTCTCGTGAATATATATCCTTTGGGGTTTCTCGACGGCAAATGGAGTAACTTTTCAAGTATCTCATTGCTATTTGCTTCGGATAGTTAGGTCTGTATGGATCTATCACGATTTAATTCCTTTTATCTGTTGTTCTAGATTAGATGAATATTGACCCGTAACAAACAGTTTATAAGTAACACTTACTGAATTAGCATTTACTTCAGTAAGTAACTGGATTTAATTCCCTGAAAGGTACTAGTCCCAGAGCTCGACAATTACAGTAAAGCCACTGTAATTTCCAACTCTTATAAGTGCCCAATTCACTATAAAAAAGTTACCAGTAATCCATTAAACACTCCAAGGTTCAATTTATTTTATTTTTTCGTAAAATTAAAAAAAAACGGTTTGTTGTTACACATCTCTGCATAATAAAGATGCAAGAAGAAGAAGAACAAATCTGACTGATGTAAGTAAGATAGAAGGCAAAGGATGATGTGGCACTTTCCACATTCACTGCTTCATCAGATGTGCTAATCAAAGGATTAGATTTAATTCAATCAGAGAGGTTAGTCTCAGAACTCCACAGCTACCTTTCCATGATGATGCAGTACGCATTTCCAGATCCAATTCACTTTGCAGTTAATGTCCGGTTCAGAAAGAGAAAAAATTGTAACGCCTGTAAAATTTATTTAAACAGTTTTGTCTTTAAAGTACCTTAGCTGAGGCTCTAAGAGTTTTCTGTTGTGAATATAGAAGTAGCGTAAAGCTTACTGTGGGAGTGGTGATTTTTTTTCAATCGTTTCTAAAAATTCGCAGCGCCCTCAAAACATAATTCTGGCGATTTTGTCTATAGAGTGACTTAGTGGGGATGCCAAACTTTATAATTATAGTAGCGTATATTGAAGTAGCTTCACGCCTATCAAGGTAGATGGTGGTGATAATTTTTTTTTAATTTTGTTTTATTAAAATGTAGTTTTTTAGTAAAAAATACCGAAGCGGCTGTAAAAAAACACATTTGAGCGATGTTGAAAGTTCAGTGATTTATTTTATTTTAAAGTAGAGGATGTCTACTATATATATATTGTGGTAGCATAAAGCCTACTGTAGGAGTGGTGCCCTTATTAATTTCCTTTGAGAAATTCTTGTCTTGTTTCTTTATTAAGAAAATCGTAGCACCTGTACAAAACCAATTTAAGCATTTTTGTCTACAGAGTCATTTAATACAGTCACTGAGGAGTACCTGTGGTGAATATTGAGGTAATGTAAAGCCTACTTTAGGAGCGCTGATTTATAAAAAATTGGTGTCTAGAAGAATTTTTTCACAAAAAAATTCATAATGTCTGTACAAAAATATTTATGCATGTCTATCGTCGCAGTGACTTATCAGAGCCTCTTCGTGAGGTTTGTGGTGTATATAGAAATAAGGTAAGGTCTACTGTGGGGGTGGTGATTTTTAAAAATTATTTTCTCCAAAAAAACTTGAATTTTATTTATTAAAAAATTCGTAGCGTCTGTAGAAAATATTTGGGAAATTTTATCTACTTAGTAACTTAGAAGAGGGTGTAGGCGATGATTGTCGTAAATATTGAGGTAGCATAAAGCCTTTTTTAGGGGTAATAATTTATTTGTTATAAAAAAAATCTTAGCGCCTGTAAAAATATATTTGGGTATTCTTCTCTTTACAGTAACTTAGTTTAGACGCTATACCTTAATCTGCGGTGAATTTCGAGATAACATAAAGAGTATACCGTTATTTATTTTATTTTATTTTCTAAAAATTTTGTACTCTATTAAAAAATCTGTAGCGTCTGAAAAAATAATAATTTCACTCATTTTGTCTTTAGAGTGGCTTAGCAGAGGCTCTAAAAGTATCTGTGATCCAGATACCGCAAAATCTACTGTGGTGGTTGCGATTTTTTTTTAATTTGGTTTATACCAGGTATGTAAATATGAAACAGGAATTTTTTGTATAGAAAATACACGTTTATTGTATGAATATGATAAAACATATTGCATTCAAAGTATTGCCCACTGCTAGCTATACATTTTTCCCATCTCTGTGATAATTTGTGGATTCATGTCAAAAAAATTCTTGCTCTTATGAGGCAAACCAGTCATCGAGCCATTTTCGTACATTTTCGTAAGAAGTGAAGCCCTGCTCAGCAAGTGCGTATCCCATCGATGTAAATATGTAGTAATCGAACGGAGTCAAGTCTAATGAGTAAACCGCATGCGAAATTATTTCCCAACTGAACACCTCAATCGTTTTCTTGGCCGATTTTGCTGTGTGTGATGGCGCATTATTATGAAGCAAAATCACTTTCAGCCTTTTGTGTTGCCTTTTCTGACATTCTGAAAACTTTCATGGAAAGCTTGATTCAAATCGATCATTTTTTGTAGGTAGCGTTCAGTATTAATGGTTTGGCCAGGTTTTGGAAGCTCATAATATATCACACCCTTCTGATCCTACCATATACAGAGCATTGTCTTCCGTCCATAGCGATTTTGCCTTGCATTCGATACCGAGGGTTCGCCTGCTGTTACCCATGATCTCTTACGCTTAGGATTCTCGAAATATATCCACATTTCATCGATAGTCACAATTCGATGGAGAGATGACTTTCTTTTGTACCTGGCGAGCAGTATTTCAGAAATACTTTTTCGGTTTTCCGGCTGTCTTTCATCCAGTTCAGGTGGAACCTGATCACATTTTAGGGTAACTTTAGACAGAAAATTAAAAGTATTTTTACATCTGACAAAAACATTCGTTTTGGCTATGTGAATAAACTTCTGTTATTATGCGAGATAATAAGAGTGTCTCGTACACATCGCGACAGTGTGATTTTCTGAGAGGCGTCTTAACTGCCTTAATCGCTGTTCAAATAGCATTAGGCTGTAAGTAAGCGACGACTACCCAGAAAGCAAACACTTAAGACTGAAGTTCGCAAATAAAACGGTCGTATAATAACGCGCCTCCCCCGTCTGCGGATGTTCATATATATCAGATTAAAGCGTGTATCTTCTCGTAAGTGCATTACGAGTACGTGTTACTCAACTTCTTGAGTTGTTAAATCGGCGCACAAAAACGGCCATCAGTTTGGCGAGCTGCTTGTACAGACGTGCCCTGTAACTTCGGCAATCACACCGCCGCATTAATCATATGCCTCGGGGACCGGGCTCGATTTTATATCGCTTTATTAAGAGGGCGAGCGCTCCCTTCTCGGCCAGGGCGCTCGGAACTTTCACGGGCCGTTCTCGAACTGGCGATGTGTGTCCTGGACTGGGAAACGGACGACCGGGGGCGTATTTTTTATCGCGCTTGATTAAAACATAACTTTCGGTAAGTGATGAGGTGGCTCTTTGCCTCCAGAGCAAGTAAAGAGGAACAATCCGGGCCTGGGTTGGGATTCTCAATCGGAAATCAGCCGAATACCAAATAGTATGATTTAAATTTCTTCAATTTCAAGCGTATTGAGTGAAAACTATAAAATATGCAAAAAGTACTATACTCCTGGACGAAATTAACGCATCAGCGAAACTTTTCATTATTTCTTATAATTTTTCACAGTATATCCTTGTACATTTTATGTTGGTGGCCTAGGGTATTCTCTGTTACTACTGATAAACAACTGCTATCAGGGGCGTAGCGTACATGGATGCGAGTGATGCGTCGCATCCCTTAAAAAATTGGCAAATTAGGGTTATTTAAAAGTTCAATTGATTTATTCAATTACTATAATTTTTCAATCGACCGCAAACATACATTATTTACTTTAAATGCTACCATCAACTTTTTTATTTCAAATCGGCCGTGAAGGCGCTCGAAATTATTGGGCTCCCGTCTTACTGGCTGCAGTGCTGAAATGCGATGGTCCACGTTACATCCAAGCTAAGCGGTTGCCTGCGGAAAGGGTCAGTGATCTTGCGCAGTCAACAGTGGAAACCCGAGTGGGTGTTGTCGTTATTTCCGGACTCAGTTATGCGATTATGTAAACGCATCTTGACGACTGTATACCAACCTTATTTTTTCGATAAACGTACCCTCGTAATATGTCTTTTTTATTAAAGGTTTACAATGCATTTTAAAAATTCTTCAAAAAAGGCCAATGATAATCATTAGATCGTTGACGTTGACACGAGGAGAGCCTAAACTGCTTCTAGAAAATAGTTTTAATAGATCAGAAATCAGTTATAATAACTTTAGTATATTTTTTGTATGACTTGATCTTTAATCAATTTGGATTTCTCTGTATTTAATTTACACGAACTTACTAGCTCAATTTTTGCGACACGCATATTATTTTTAGCATCTACTACAACACTTACGGCCTAAATAACTCCCTCTCTATCAAACTATGACCCCTGCTCAGGTTGGACGGGGTTCACGTGCCCGCAAAAAATTATCCTTTTTTACGTATCCCGGATGATGAATTGCATCCTCCATTTAAGTGTATATTTAGAGGTGTTTTAACACTCCCCGAACAATCAATCATGCGTGATGGCTCCTCTACCCTTAGCCCGTTTTTATCGTGTATTGTACATTTATTCCTGATCTAATTAAATCGCGGAGATCGCCGTTTCGGGGGCGGCAGCGGACGGCACCCCCAATCTCTTAATGGGAAATGCAGTTCAAGCATAAAAGTGCAATCAGCTCAACTCTGTTGGACCGTTTCTGACAGTAAAGACAAATGCGATGTCGCGATCTCCAGCATAAATATATCGACTGGGCCCTGTTCGGACGGTGGAGTTATTATGGACTAACCTTCGGCATGGAGGTGGAGGTGGAGGTGAAGCCCGATACGAATTGTCGGTTATCAATTTTACGGCGGTTCTTTGAGCGCCGCTCTAATTGCTGTGGCAGTTTGACTAATCGTATACAAATATTACTTTTATCCAGTCCTTGTGGCTTTCCCATTCACTCTTTGGGTGCGCTGTTCATTCGGGAGATTCTTAATTAAAGCCGTAATGAAAATGCACCGTCTGATTTTTCAGCAGACCATCGAGGCATGGGTTTTCGGATTCTATAAAGGGAAGGGAGTTCATATGAACTCAAGTGATGGTATCGGGCCAATTGTGCTACCTCTACCAGAGCCACCATTTTATCACCAACGCCGAGCTATCCCGCTATGTGAATATACCGCAAATCTATACAAGACAGACACAATTAATTCTATCATAAACGTTAAAATATCAGAATGATGTTTCATTCTTTCTCATTTTGTATTTTGTCAGTAATTTAAAATTGTAGTTACATACACGCAAACCGATAAGCATCGAAACTACATCATTATTAAGAAAACGCCGACTTCTTTACAAACCTAATTCGGTTTCTTCTAAGAGAATAGGCATTAGATTGCACGAGATTCAATATCGACTTCTCTTCTCGCTTCGAATGCAACGGTGATAAGGCCGTTAAGGTCAGGGTCTGGCATAATATGCGAGGGAATGGCTTAAAGATGTAAATAAAAATACGTTTTATACAGATTAAATGGCATTGTAGGTAGAAGCTCCTTGGTTGAAGGAAGAGAATTGAAAATTTTTGCAGATCGCAACGCTGACTGTTTGTTTTTGCGATAGATCGGTTCACCTGGCGCGAGTGATTCGAAGCTCAAGCCGACAGAGACTATACAAGTAATACTACTGTCTAATTTTTGTTTTGCAATGACAGAAACATACATACAGGGTCTCCAAAAATTTACAGAAATAGTTTGTTCAGAAAATATTTAAAGGCTGACAGAACTGGATCATAGACTGACGTGTACAAGTCAGCATAACGTTTCTGGAATTCTTCTAAAGAAGATAGGATCCATAGCATAGGAATGAATTTACTTCACCGAGTAGATCTTTTCTATTTTTGACACTGGTGTACCAGTGTCTTATGTCCTCGTTTATTCCATGCCTGTGCCAATTCCTCTTGACTGAATCGTCTGTCATTCTATGTTTACACAAAGACTTTGAAGATATTTGGTGAGTAGTTATAACAGCAGTCACTCAAGTAGAAACTTTTTGTTTCGTTTCACGTAATTCCAATTTCGATCCGTATCTAGAATCATCCATCATTAACCTCTGTCGGCCCGCAGGGGTATTGAACGACGAATTGTATTAAATTTATGTGAATTCACTGGGAATAACTTGTCTCCCTACTCGGGAAAACTGTCTATTATTCCGTATCCTATAGGGGTACAAAAGTGTATCGTTCGGTATGATAAATCCACTTTGGCAGTTTGTTTTGAATTATATACGAAGTTGTTCGAGTTAATTGAGGCAACAGATATGTTCCGTCAAATCTTAAGAGAGTATTATAAGTGATAAGCTAACAGCTCAAGTTCTCACTTTGCTTTATCTCCGGCTTGACAACACTGCTGTTTGATAAAATAGTTGTTCAGTTAACGAAAGTTTCCTCGCAGCCCCTGGAATTAGCTTACGCATAATTTGCTTAAATATATAAGATGTTGAAATCGTTCTCTAGGAAGTTGTTTAAAATATTGTAAGACATTTAAATGTAAAACAGTTAAAAGTAAGTTACACCTTAATTGTTTTTAATTAATCTTTGATTTAATTTATTATCTTGATACTTCATATTTGAACGACATCTGGGCTAATTTTTAGCTCTACTCAATCACAACGTCGAGGGGAATTTACAAAAATAAATTTAAATTGGTAGCTTTATTGTGGTAATTAAGTGACTTCAAGCGTCTAACATTAACATCTAAATCCAAACTAACAGTGTATATTCTTCATAGCAGGCAAAAAAATTAAGGGATGTAAAAAAATCCAAAATTTTTAGGTGATTTTCACAGGGTTGTAATTTGGAAAAAAAAAAAAAGTCGTGGATCAATCTTAAAAATAATAAATTAAGACTCCAAGTTTTCAGTCTTCATATTTCGAGTTCAAATGTTTTACTATCAGCATTTTTTGATTCATCATAAGAAAACCATTGGAAAAAAACCAAAATTTTGCTTGTCTTTGAAATGATCCACGGACTTCAATAAATTTTTTTCAGTGACTTCATCATAAAAAAGGCTGTATGATTAAATCAAAAAAATGTATTGAAGTTCATGGGCCTTTGGAAGGCAAGCAAGAATTTGGAATATATATATATATATATATATATATATATATATATATATATATATATATATATATATATATATATATATATATATATATATATATATGCCTCTACACCTAACGGTAGGAGAGGTATAGATTATATTATTATTATTTTTTTTTTTATAGAACAATTAATTTTGGTAATTAAGTATATACAAATCTAAATTTAAATTGCAAAATTTTAGATGACGGTGGGCATTCAGTTCTAGGCCTAATAAAGGACAAGCACTTTCTTTTAAGTCGAGAAAGTGGATGAATGACTTAGCACGTCCTTTTATAAAGCTGTATTCAAGGTCTACGCCCACTGTTGATGGTATCAGCGTATACTTGGGTTTGAGTCATAAAGGGTGCAGTTTTTCTCCTTTTCTTGACCATTGAGGTGTTTGTTTATACCTCTGACTTTCTTTTCAGCAAATATTACAATTTAAATGTATATTTATTGAATAATCCCCCAAATTATGTAAGTATCCCACTTCTGATTATAAAAACTATTATAAATTACTTCCTATATATCTACTTATTTCAACAGCACCCCGTATACACATTACACGTCACTTCTTTCCGCGGATTTAGGTCATCTAATTAGAGTGGTGGAAATTCATTAGTAGTTATGCATATGAGGTAATATAATTTTAATCTACATATAAACCAACTACCGTTGCCTTCAACCAAATCTAAATTCATCCAATTCCGCTTCCATAATGATGAAAATCTCGGATTAATTTTAATGACAAGAAGGATGCGCCGCGAAGTTTTAACATGATAATACGATCCTAAATTATCTCCCGCTCTTCTTGGGGTTGGTGGTGTAGCTATAAATAATGCGCAACAGTTTTTATATATTTCTTTTGTAGTTTATAGTATATAGTATGGTAGGTATATAATCGAATATAAGAAGACATATATATGATATCAGACTTTCTGCAAATATTTCTTTGTCTTTATTTATAGAGGGTGTTGCGGAAATAAGTGCCAGATCTTGAGGGGATGATAGATTATGTCATTTAGAACATATTAAGTCTTAGTACAAAGCCTTATTTCATTATATTTTAAATTTTAAGAATTTTTAGAAAAAAAAACTCAAAATCGCTAGCTAATTGCGATAATGCCCCAGTTAAAAGAGATATGTTAGTAAATTATTATAAATAAAAATAAAAATAAATATAAGCATATGTGTGAACAGAATAAAATAGATAACAAATATTAGAATTTTCGAAAGTTAATATTCGATAGTCAGGAAAATAACAGGTCATTTTTCAAATTGTGTATAAAATGCCTGCTGAAAAACATTACAGGATATCCTGTTTAAGAAAGCTGATATTTTACAGCAGTGTATGAAATTCTGACGCTTTGTATACTGTCAGTATTTCTTGAAACACTCTATATTTCTTGAATCAAACAGAAATTAGTATTATCGGTCAAGTTTATTTTTCAACTGAATTTATTATCTTTTGGGAAAAGTTTTCTTTAACAACAGTACAGCTCATCAACAATAGGAACAAGTCTCAAATCTGCGATATCGGTTCGCCCACGAGGTACGCAGTAAATGGCCTGATCTTTATCTAGTTGTACTGAGGTCATTTCAGAGTGAATATCGATGAATACGAGGTGTGGCTATAAAATAACGAGACTGATGCTATTACAGACGAACTACGCATGCGTCAAAGTCATACAACTTACAGTTGTATAGTGCGAAGCCTTCTATTTCAATTGTCGCTCCTCCCGTGTCTGTAAACATGTTAGTCTAGCCATGGCCTCCGTTTGTATAAGATCTGTTTTTCTGGAAGAATCATGTATTATAATAGAGCAACGAATTGTAGTGAAATTTCATATGAAACATGAAAAAACCCAGTCAATCTATGCATTGGGAGATCCCTATTTCACCAAGAGCTAAAAAGCTCTAATAAGTAAACCAAAATTAAAAGCAGTGATGATTGTTTTTTTTTCTCGATATCCATGGGGTTGTATACCTTAATTTGGTTCCTGGAGGTCAAACCGTTAAATGAGCATTACTACATTGAGGTTCTTGCTCAACTTCGTGAAAAAATCAGAAAAAAGCCCGAATTGTGAAGAAAAGTCATGGATCTTTCATCAACGCACCGGTTCACACTGCATTACCTGACAAAACGTTTATGGCCAAGTATAACACCTCAGTGTTAGATCATCCCCCTAATTCGCCTGGTCTGGCACCATGTGACTTCTATCTCTTCCCCAAGGTCAAATGCGCATCAAAAGAAACAATATTTCAGGCTGTTGAAGCTGTGAAAGAAAAAGCGGCGCGCGTCATGAACAAGCTCACAGAAGAAAACTTCCAGCACCACTTTGAACAATGGAAAATTGACAAGGAGGCGTGTAAGGAAAGAGGAGGGGTGTATATTGAAGGGGGTAATAATTAAATATGTATAAATTTAAAATACATAAATTGTACAGTCTACACCTCGTATATATGTGAGTTCGAACTGGCCGCGTGTAAAGTGCGGCCTTTCCCCCCCGAATGTTGCCTCACTCTTTCTTCTACCCATACCTAAGAAATCTCACACTTTTTCCTGTCCTTGATGAGCAGTAAATTATATTGTTTCAATAGATAATAAAACTTGAACTTGGACCTGAACTGGCATGTCAAAATAATTAGAATTATCTTACCATCGTTCTATAACTAACAAACTAACGACTAAATTTATGAAGTAAGAGTATGTAAGAAGTTTGTCCGTTTTATAAGTCTTAATATTGCCACTAAATTAATTTCAGCAACATCGAGTAATTTTTTAGCTGATATGAACAGACACAAATTTAATACCAACTCTAATTCGCATGTCTTTTGAATTAATGGCGTAGAGTATACAACCACCCATCATCCGAGAACGTTTTTCGTCAGCGAAGTCGCAAGGATACCTCTAACCCTCTTCGTACTGCCATGTTTTAGGGTAATTTGTTTCTATTATAGAAGACGTGCGTATTACTAGGCGCTAATGTTGATATCCCCTCTAAGTTCGGGATAATTAAAAACCACACGTTTCTCGCGGAGAATCCCCCAAGTTTGCCGGGCTCGTTTCCTTAGATGAAAATCGACACTTGTTGCCACCTATTAAACTTGTATAGCTTGCACCTTGACGCTTTTCGTTTCTTCCGGACAGAAGTGGGATTTCAGATATGGCGCAAGTTCTAATGAAGACAAATTAAATAATAGAGTGGGATAAAAGGGTTTGGAGGTGCGGGCGAAGGGTGGATAACGTGGAAAATGTTGCGCTACGTCGTTCTTCGGTACGTCAAGACGGGGGATTGTTCCAGGATGCCGGATCGAGGCGCGACGTGTATGATTATAGCTCGAGGATATCCAGGTATCAGGTGAACGTATGTATATTGGAAAAGTTATCTGTAGCTGAGATAAACTTTGTTGTGAAGTCATAGTCTGGTGTATTCGCCGCCATTGTATAGGATTGTCAAGGCTAACTTGAAATGTCAGCGTCAAACTTTATTAAGCACATTTTCAAAATTAATTAAAATAATCTTTTGGATTGCAACTTAACCATTTGTAAAATGTGTTACAATAAGAGCTCAAATGTGAATGTTAAATAAAATATGGTTTTCTGTAGCAAAGTGTTGAAATATTGGCGGCATACGAGTATACGAGTATTGAAGTATTGGCTCTGATGGTATACACGAGTACTCTTCTGGCGAAATTCTCTATAATAGTTTTGCATAAAGGTGGCGGTATTTCGTTGACACAGCGTTCAATTTCGACCTTTAATGATAGGGTGGTCGTGGGCTTGGCATAAATCTGAGACTTCAGAAAACCACACACAAAGAAGTACGTAGGTATTAAATCGCAAAATCGTGGCGTTCAATTCTGGTCACCAAAATGGGAGATGACACGATCAGGAAAAGACTCATGTACGGAAGTGAATGACTGTCAATGTTTCAAGGGTGGTATGGAAAGTGGCGCCCTGCTGAAACTATATATCATCAAGAGCAATATCTTCTAATTAAAGTACAAAGAATTGGGTTGTCTCGTCTCGACAAATGTTCGCCATTTGCCGTTCATGTGTTGTCTGCTTCGTACTCAAAGAAAAAGGGTCCAATGATGCCTTCAGACGACAATGACCAACAAACGGTGACACGTTGGGGATGCATTTGTTTCTCATGAATGATTCGTGGATTTTCTGAGCCCCAAATGTGGCAATTTTACCTATCAACGAAGCAATCAAGGTAAAAATGGGCTTCATCGCTGCAGATAACTTTGGCCATAAAATCGGCAATCACTTCGTGTTCTTCAATGATCCAACTGGTGAACTCTCTTCACTGTGCATGGTCTACTGACAGAAGTTGTTGGATTTTGTAAACATGGAGACGCAAATCCTTAGTGAGAGTACGGCGAAGGGTGTCTTTTGAAATATTCAATTCCTGTGCACGATGACGAATCGAGATCCCCGGACTCTTGGCCACACTCTCGCGAACTGCCGCCGTGACGTTTTGTTGTGAACGACCACTACGAGCTCATGTTGCGTGTTTCACATCAATAACTGAATCAGTACTTTCGAATTTTTCGATTATTCTTTTAGCAGTTGATAAATTTGGAACATTATTTCTACCGAAAATTGGACGCATTTTATAAATCGCAGCAACGAAACTTTCATCATTTTGATAGTAATGTTTAAAAATAAGGGCGGCCCGTAGCTGTATCCTGTAGCGCTCTATGTTTACCAACATCTATCCGTCTCCTATTAACCTGTCACAATTATTGACCTATAGAATCATGACAGCTAAAATGGCGAGTAATTTAAATATTATGCTTTCATTGTAACATCCTTGAGTATATTATAAAAAATTGTCATAATGAACTAATAAATCTATGGAAACAGCTTCCTATAATTCACTAATTCATGTGTATAATATTCAATATTTCATCGATTATCAAAAACTTCTCGAGAAGATTATAATTAATAATTATTATTATTATGGCAAATAGTCTCAATTACCTCTCAATTATACAAAATTAGTTGTTAAACTTCAAAATAATATTTTAGTTAGTAGTATACTTAGCAGTTAGTAGTATAGCAGATTTTTTTAAAAATTCAATCCACATTTTGACCTAATTACCTGAGAATGTAAATTATTGAAATACGATTCATATCGATGTTGTTTTATTAGAATACAGTGGCAGGAAATTGACTCACCTGAGATGTGACATACGACAAGAAGCAGTGACGTAAGCACCAACTTAGTGGAAAACATCGGAGTCCTGTTCAACATTTTCCTCACATTTTTGGATATCTGAAAAAGGAAAATAAAGTCAACGACATACAAAAGAATTCAATACTGCTATACATAAATTATATACGAGGTTATGTGAGTGATATCTAGTACATATCAATGAGAGAATCATATTTGAGAATATATACGGGGTGTTGTGAAATAGTTACATTTAAATAACAGTTTTAATTTTTCATTTGCTGTTTACTCATTTACTGTTAACTTTCTTAAATTCAGTCAGTACACAATACTAAAACATGCTAAAGATTTAATTAAGAATTGTATTAATTAAAATACATTCTGGTAATGTAATTTTTGTTACTATACCGAAAAAGAGAGGAGCCGACAAATGCGAGAACTTTAGAACGATTAGCCTAACTTCCCATGCGTCAAAAATCTTAACCAGAATAGTGCAGAAGAGGATGAAAAATAGAGCGGAGGAAATACCAATTCGGGTTTAGGCGGAATAGGGGAACTCGCGAAACTATTCTGGCGCTAAGAGTAATGTTAGAGAAAACAATAGAAAAAGGAAAGAACGCTTATATAGAATTTGTAGATTTAGAAAAAGCTTTTGATAACGTAAGAGGGGAAAAAATGTTCGAGATACTAAAGAGCGCGGGAATGAAGTATAGAGATAGGAGAGTAATACACAATCTATACAAAGAGCAAACTGCTGTTATAGAAGTAGAAGGGGAAAAAAGGGAAGTAGGTATTAGGAAAGGAGTAAGACAAGGATGTACGATACTATCACCACTAATTTTTAATCTGTACATCGAAGAGACGATTAATGTGGTAAAAGACAGAGTGAATTTCTGGATTAAAGTACAGGGACAGAAACTAAAAATGCTGAGATTCGCGGATGATATAGCTATTAGCATCTAGTAAGGAGGAATTGGAATCAGCGATGAACGAAATGGAGGCAGTGTTGATAGAGGAATACGGAATGAGGGTGAATAAAAACAAAACTAAAGTGTTAGTGTGCAGAGGGCGCGAGAGCAGAGCAAAAACGAAAGTACAAATTAATAATGAAATATTGGAGGAAGTTAAAGACTTCACTTATTTAGGAAGTAAAATAAATTGGGATGGAAGAAGCGATAAGGACATAAAACAAAGAATAGCACAGGGTCGAGTAGCTTTTAGCAAAAAGAAAGCACTTTTATGCTCGGGGGTAATAAACTTAGAAACAAGGAAGAGATTTTTGAAAACATATGTATGGAGCACGGCACTATACGGTTGCGAAACCTGGACGGTAGGAGAAGCAAGTAGGAAGAAATTAGAAGCTTTTGAGATGTGGTGTTACCGAATAATGATGAAAATACCATGGACTGATAGGGTTAGAAACGAAGAAGTATTGGAGAAAGTCGGCGAGAAAAGAAGTATGTGGAAAAACATAAAGAATAGAAGAGGTAGAATGGTAGGCCACTTGCTGAGGCATGGGGAATAGTCCGCGGAATAGTAGGAGAAGCTGGAAGTTATGGTCCAACCAGTCTTAGGACTAATGACCTCATGATGATGATGAATTTTTGTTTACTCTAGTTAAAAGTCATATATTGTGTATTGTTAAAAATCGTGTCTCAAAATACCGTTATTTCAAAGCAAAAAATGAAAGAAAATTTATTTTATAGGTAGAAGAGGCGTAGGAAATTTGACTCGCGTCAAATCTCACTCAAGAGTACTAAAAGTTTCAATCACAGGTATCCTTGGTAGTAACTGGGCTTTTGCTTGTTTTTTGATCCCTTCATAAGAAAGAATGTGAACATCTTCTTAGTTGTTCTAAAGGCATTTATATCGGGTTGTCCAAAAAGTTCGTTCGGTTTTTCAACGTCAACTTACGTTACGGCCTATAATGTCATGCGCACAGCTGCAGCCTTCCTCCCTATTTAACCCTGATATATAACTGTTGTTTACTGCAATTATACTCGTTAACTTGTTTTATTATTGTTCTGTGTGAGCTCAATCGAAAAAGAGTGAAACTGAGCATTTTAGGCATGTGATGCTTTTTATTTTAAAAAAGGTAAAAGTGCTGCTGAAACTTGCCGCAAATTGTGTTCTGTGTACGGCAAAAATGTTATTCAAGATCGAACGTATCAAAAGTGGTTCAAGACATTTCGATCTGGCGTCCCTCACGGACGCGCCCCAAGGTCAAGCCGACCTAAAGATATCGTTGTCGAACATTTACGAGCCTTGGTTGAGGCAAATCCTCGCCAAATCATACGTGAGCTTGCAGAAAAAATCGGGATGTCAAAACCTAGTGTACAGAATCACATTTAACAACTTGGGTTTGTCAGTAGACTCGATGTCTGGGATCGCATCAACATCTGCGATATGTTAAGGATTCGTCAATGTAGCGATCGCTTTTTGAAAAATATAGTTACTGGAGATGAGAAGTGGATCATTTACAACAACGTCAGTCGAAAAAGATCGTGGGGAAAGTCCGGTGAGCCTTCTCAATCCACACAACACGCCCCTGCCTGTTGTGTGGAAACCCCAGGAAAGTTTTGTTGCCCATCTTGTGGGATTTCAAAGGAATCATTTATTTTGAGCTAATCCCAAGGAACGAAACAATAAATTCGTTACTGCATTTACTGCGAACAATTACAAGAATTGAGCCAAGCCATGCAGGAGAAGCGCCCAGGACTTGTAAATCGTAAGAAGGTCGTCTTCTCGCGCTTCTCTGCAGACCAGGAGGAAATTGTTGGAGGTAGAGTGGGATGTTTTATCCCGTCCATCGTATTCTCCAGACCTCGCGTGCTCGAATTTTCATCTATTCCGCTCCATAGATCACAGTTTACGAAATTTAACATTTGCCAATGACGAAGAAGTCAGAAATCATTTAAAAACGTTTTTTGCGAGCAAACCGAGCAAAGTTTTCATGCAAATAGTATTATGAAGCTTACTGAGAGAACCTCTACGAACCACATCTACACTATGCTCTACACTACTACTCGCTCTACACTACTACTACTAGTGGTACTCTACTGCCTCTATGTACATAACCGTGGCCAACTGCGAAACAAGTGAAAAAACTACACAATTATTGCAGAGGAAATCAAAGACGTCGCTCTGCGATTTCATAATTACTGATTTTCTTCGGAAACATTTACTATTCACCGCATTTCACACAATACCATGTCCGTTGGACAAATTCCTTCCTAATTCGAAATAAATATCGCCCTATTTGCCGGAACGGAGCAGATCGCCTGTCATTTATAAACATAGTGCCTCCAGCAGGCCATTAGCGGTTCTCCGGGCCGCCGTATCAAAAACAATGATAAATTTCCCTCCCATTAATGTGCCCATTAGCTTTGTTCGAGAGCAGAGAGGTTTCTTAATTCTTGGGCGGTCATTAAAAATGACCGGGCACCGCGAGTCGGCGGCTCCTAATGTCGAAGACTGTTCCTGACATAATTTCAGCATATCTCGTTAAGAATGAGTGCTGGCGCGGGTGGTTTCTAACGACAATCCGCGGTGTGCGAACCCTGTCAGCGGCGGCTCGTCGCACAGTGGTCCAGGATCCCCGAAAAGTTGGCCAAAAATACAAAAATTTATTTCGCGTTCTAAGCTTTGCAAAGGCATGGTATATCACTTTGATCAATGGGGAATTTTATGCACCTGTCCAAACATGCCGCAGTTCACACCTACAAGCAGGGCGCATCACCAAATACGACAGTAGTCGACTACCGTGAACTCTAAGAAATGAATGAAGGTGGCTATGTGATCTTTTGAAATTTTTTTACTTGATTTTATCCAAAAGTATGAACCCAAAAGAAGGTCATTTTTTAGATGTTGGGTCCACATGATGAAACATGGGTCCACCACTGCACGTCCGAGTCCAGACAAGCCAGTATGGAGTGGCGGAGGAAGACCGAGGCAGCCCCAAGGAAAGCCAAGACTCGACCGTCAGATGGCAAGGTTCTTTCAATCGTTTTTTTTTTCGACTTGCGAGGCATTTTGTCATTAATTTTTTGCATGATCGAAACAAAATCAATGCTGCTTACTACTGCGAGCTATTGAATCAGATGAGGGTTGCATATCGCCGCAAAAGACGAAACCAACCGACTCGAGAGTTTACGTGGAGTTCAGCGCATTTCTTCCAGTTTTTCGACCTTTAGAGCTGCAGTATGGGGCCTGGTGTTGTCGTGAAGGAAGACGGCTATCTTCCTTAAGTCGAAAAACTGGTAGAAATGCACTGAACTTCACTTAAACTTCTTCCCTATAGCTCGGAATTAGCGCCTTGTGATTTTCATTTATTTGGGCCGCTTAAAGAAGCTCTAGGAGGGCAACGATTTAAAGATGATCAGGGTATAAAGGGATTCGTGCGCAATTGATTCCTGACACAACCAGATTCATTCTACGATACCAAGATAAAGAACCTTCCTTCTCGCTGGGAGAAATGTATTTGTAAAGAAGGAGACTATGTAGAAAAATAAATTATCTTTGCCTTTTTGTTTTTCAATCGATATTTTTTTAAATAAAGTCTCGTTTATATTTGATCCGCTCTCGTACTTGCAAATATAATACACTATTTTTGCATTTATTTTGTACACGCTTTGTTAAAAGCATCCGTTAAATTTTATATTAGTCATTTTCTGATGGTCATTTTAAAAACGTCGTTGTCTTGTTAATTTTCGTTTTGTCGCGGCAGACGCAAATGGAAAGTTAAGCGGATGAACGGAATATCAAAGTAGGCATAACCCAGGCGGCATTGTAATGGAACAACATCGTAAAACCACCCCCTCGCCGCCGCCCCGGGCTCGATCGCCATTAGGCGAGATGCACGTTATAATTTATATCTTAAGAGCAATGAAGCCAAGGCGATGGCTGGCCTGCAACAGTCTGTGGTGGTGGAGACTAATGAGGTTTCCTTTAAAATAGCGGTGTCTGTTGGGGGAGCTATTTCCGTTCATGATGACACGCCAGACCTCGGGATATTGATATCAATAAGCGGCTGATGTAAAATCGCGTCCCGCTGCCAGGATTAACGGTCCTCGTAGCGTCGGTTGCGGGGAAGCGTCCTCTTATTTATCGAGGAAGAGAAAAGAGCGACGTCGGAATAAGTAGGTCCTTAAAAATGAGAAATATCTTTAGATCGAAGTATTAGAAATAATGAACAACGTAGCTTTTTAAAATTTCTGGAATATGGAAATTAATTTATTCAACCAATTAAAAAGTGCATCATTTTTCGTAACGAAGAGTGAATAATACTTCATAATTACATTTTGTAATATACTATCTCTTATATACCAGGTATGTAAATACGAAACTGGATTTTTTTATAGAAAATACACGTTTATTGTATGAAAATGATAAAAAATACTTTATTCCAAGTATTGTCCATTGTTAGCTATACATTTTTCCCATTTCTCTGACAATTTGTGGATTCCACGGCAAAAGAATTCTTCCTCCTTTAAGGCAAACCAGTCATCGAGTCATTTTCGTACATTTCGTAAGAAGTGAAGTGAGATATGCTCAGCAAGTGTATATCTCATCGGAACAAATAAGTAGTAATCGGACGGAGTCAAGTCTGGTGAATAAGCCGCATGCGACACGCCTCAATCGTTTCCTTGGCCAATTTTGCTGTGTGTGATGGCGCATTATCATGAAGAAAATTCACTTTGTGTTGCCTTGTTTGATATTCTGGTCGTTTTTCATGCAAAGCTTGATTCAAATCGATCATTTGTTGTCGGTAGCGCTCAGTACTAAGGGTTTGGCCAGGTTCTAGCAGCTCGTAATATATCACACCCTTTTGATCTCACCAAACACAAACCATTGTCTTCCGTCCATAGCGATTTTGCCTTGCAGTCGATGTCGATGGTTCGCCTGGAGCAACATGACCTTTTACGCTTAGGATTCTTGAAATATATTCACTTCTCATCGCCAGCTACAGTTCGATGGAAAAATTACTTTCTTTTGTACCTGGTGAGCAACATTTTGCAAATGGTTTTTCGATTTTCCTGCCGTCTTTCATTCAGTTTATGTGGAACCCATTTTACCATCTTGAATCTTTCCCATAGCCTTTAAACTCATGAAGACGGCTGCTCGTATCACATTTAATTAATCTGCGAGTTTTTGTTGCGTTTGAGTGTCATTTTCATTCAATTCGCTGTCTTCAAACTTTTTTGGTGGTCTTCCACGTTCTTCGTTTCTCAAGTCAAAATTTCCACTTTTGAATTTTTAGACCATTCAAAGCACTGTGATTTACCAAGGACAGAACATGCTCACCGTAGGCTTCGACAAACATTCGATACGATTCAAATGGTAACAGAAAATCAAAGCTGTCCGTAAATCGTAGATTTCAGGTACAAGATTTGAAATGTTCAACGCTGTTAAAAACGATGTTGTTGTATGAAACTTGTATTGTTGTGAGATAAAAACTTTTATCAGATGTCAAAACAAGAAAATGGCGCCAGTGACGCGGTATGATGGTAATTACATTAGTAGTTAGGCCATCTATGGGCAAATTCCGCTTTCATATTTACATACCTGGTAATACATTAGGAAATGTATTTTTCCCTAATTGATAAGAGACGATGGTTTGGAAAACGGTCCAAAATAATAAAATGGATCTCTAAGAGATTGGAACAATCAATTATCCATAAAATTTCATGAATATCAACTAGGTTTACCCATTTTTATCACTTCTGGTAAACTGAAAAAATTCTCAGCCTAAGAGAGGATTGACACAAAAATAAGAGTCCAATTTTCCACAAACCATAAAAGACTATCTGCTTCGTTTTGCTCACGAAGATATTATGTTCAGGGGATCATTTTCTTTTCATCAAAATATTGTGTATGGATGTAGTGTTATATGGGCTAATTGATGTCTTAGCTGAACGCCCTGCGCTGTATTGATGAGCCTCCCCCAGTAATAGGATGTCTTAGTCTTCCATTAAGTTTGCTCACCAAAAACGCTTAAATCTTCTTATATTAAGTTGTTCAAGTAGAGGGTGCGTTAAGATATTGGCGTGAGATTCTATTTTTGTCGGCGTGATGTCGGGTCTTCTTGTTTTAATAGCATCTTTGATAAAGGGTATATGCAGATGTACATTAATATATGATTTTCCATACAGTAGAGTGAATTGATCAACATACATAAAAGTTACTCGATTTGTTGACGCATCTCCTAATCTAGTACTGTAACAAAGCGCCATCTCTCTGTAATGTGTAAAAATTACCATCTGTAAAAACTATGCATTATATTGATATCAGGTTTTACTTCGATTTGGATTGTTTTCGAAACTACCGAGAAATGGCGCTTTGTTACGCTCTACTGTTGTAGAACCTAATGGCCTCTACAAGATGCGAGCCTCATTTGTCAAAGGTATACTCACTTACACTGCACTGACGAGACCCAAGATAAGGTCGAAACCGGTCTGCAGTTAGTGATGTCCTAAGATAGGACGCTTTGCATCTTCCTTGTGGCAATCTGAATAACTGTATTTTAGTGCTAACTCAGGAGAATAGATGTTTTGGCCTAATTTGTTTAGTCCTTATCGTATAAGTCACTTGCAGATGGTGTGGAGTCAACAATCTCCTCACTTCAGTAGCTTATAGTTAGATGTATTAAATTAAATAAATAGATAAAGTCAAGATTGTAACTCGAAAAAAAATTAGGAAACAATTAAATATAATATCGATGGACCGTTTTTGATATATTGCACATTTTCCGAAGATTTTGATCACGCTGTATGTATATTCATCCTGAATATACCCACCTATGCAGTGTGGTATTGTTAAGAGACACATAAATATGTACTTTTCGAACATAATGTAGAATAATTACTGTTAGTGTCTTCGTCTGGGAGAGGATATATGCAAGCCGCAGTAAAGAAAAACCATCAGACCGAATTCAGGCGTAGCTGTGGGATCAAGAGGGTGTAAATCAGTCCCAGTATATTGAGATTTACGCCCGGAGCCATGTATCCAGCACCGCAGAGTAATGGCAGTGACGATCCGCAACCAATATTGAATATAACACATCTCTATAAAAGATAAAACTTGTCAGGGAGACGCTCGCAGACCGGAGTAAATAGGAATTAGGCTGAAAAATTTAGAGGCGCATGCAGATGCCGGGCTTTACTCCGGGAAATATTGCCCCTAAACTAGATACACCTGCCGGAATAAAAGGATCAGCTTCACTACTACGGTAGTGTAGTGACAAATCGCAATTTATGTTTACGAGTGGAACATTCGCGGCGTGGGAAACAACAGTAATTGTTTTAAATGAGTTTTACCGGCTAATGGGGAAGAGGAGCGACGAAAGAGGGGCCAGAGATTGCTACCTCTCTAACGAGTCTACTTTAGTTGTAGCAAAATAATCCATTTCGTCCAACGAAATCTTAAAATAATCGTCGGTGAGTAGAATTAGACCTACTATAGTAAAATAATATCTGCTTTTTATCAGTGTGTTTATGCTAGACATCACCCAAAACTGCAATCTACCAAATTGGATATGGTAAAAAGTATTCATCTCAATGTCACATTTGCGATATCACAAAACCATTTATAGATTACAATATGTTCTTAAATGACATAGATTTGATTTCTCACACGAGTTGACAAGTTATTTAAATCATGTTTTCCAATCAAGTACACATACAATACGAGGTCTGATCAAAAAATACGGCGAATAATTTTATTATGAACAAAGTAATAAGCTTACTTCAAATTTGAACTAATCTTAAGTACTGTCCTTAGGTAGCGATGCAATTATTCCAATGTTGTTTCCGTGATTGGAAGCATTTCTAAAAGGCTTGTGGTCCTCTCAAAGTAGGGAATGGTGTCAAAACGTTTTCCTTTTGATATAGCTTTGATTTTTGGAAACAGCCAGAAGTCACATGGTGCTAAATCCGGAGAGTAAGGCGGATGTGGACAGACAGGAATCTTTTTTTTCAGCCAAAAATTCGCTGATTAGAAGCGAGGTGCACGGCGCATTGTTATAATGAAGGAGGAAGCCATTGACCTGTACGAGGTGTTCAGTTCTTCCCTAATCTCTCGAACAGAGTCAATCGTCTGTTTGAACGGATGATTTTTTCCACTCTTGCAATGCTTTCGTCTGTTTTTGAGGTCGTAGGACGCCCCGACCGATGCTCGTCTTCAACCGACTGATTTCCGCTTTTCAATCACTCATACCACTTGTTCCCACTTGTTAACAGTCGTCATAGTTACCACATTATCACCATACACAGCATACTATATTTTAACACTTCGTGAGATTCTTTGGCACTTCCTTGCAACTTAAAACAAAACTTAATGTTAATTTGTTGTTCGAAATCCATGATACTCGACAGACACGGTAAACACGTACTTACATAACCGGCTCTGCAAGCCAATCAACAAGTCATAACTTGTTCAAACTTGACACTGAGTATCTCAAAGGATCAGGCTATCGGGTACATTATTTCACACAGATGTAGCGTCAGCAGTTTCTGCTATAAAAATTCGTTCACCGTATTTTTTTATCAGACCTCGTATATTGACCTTCAGCCCAGCGGGTTTGAGTTCATATATATAGTTTAAAAGATATTTAGAGCCAGAAATACTCATAGCTTTAGGAGGTCATGTGTGGTGAATGTGAAGGTTCTAAGTCTAACGCTGATTACCTCTTCTACAACAAAGGGAAGTATTCAGCTACACAACAATTTTTATATGTGGAAACGTTGTATTAAAGTGCAGTATACGTTGCTATAGGAATTTTCTGTTGGGGGAGAATATCAACGACAGTTGTGCCTCTTTGCTGCTTTAGCTGATCATTTAGGAATGTTTCAAATGTTTAAATAATACACATTCTACTATAATGCGAAAGACTCGCACTACTACCCATATCAGCGTCGGAAGTAAACTGATGAGTAAAAAATAAGTCAGTATATATATATATATATATATATATATATATATATATATATATATATATATATATATATATATATATTGAACATTTCTTGTTTTATTTTTCGTTAAAATTCAGTTAAATATTCTGTGTACTGTGCAAAATTCTAGCAAATACTTTAGTATATGATTACAGGTTGTAGGCACATCTCCGGAATAGAAAACAAACGTATAGGACCGAAATTAGAACCCTGGGGAACACCTATGTTTAAGTTCATTTCTATTAGATTTTAAAATAAAGTTACGTTCGAACAACAACGAGGTATAAACAGACTTCGTAATCCTCGCGACCCCGTTTTTTAGGGAAACGAAGTTTAATTTCTTAACGCAAAAATGGCAGTTACACCGCCCCTCAGCCCTATCGCTCCCTGGAAGACGGGGGGAGATAAGGGCATTTAATGAATTACGAAAAAATCAAATTAAGTATCTTTTTGTCAATATCGCCGGGGGAAATTCAGTCCGAATGAGATTAATCACATCCAGACGAGTATGAAAATCAGCAACAGAAACGATTTTCACACCGACGTGGCTACGGCCTACAAGGCGGCTTGATAATTTTGAATCCAATTTCAAAACGCCTAACATAAATCGCCTCGTTGTCAATCTTGAGTATCGAAGATTTCTTATTAATCTTTATTTTAGGATATTTATAAACCCAATTTTATCATTTATCTTTTATATTTATTTTTTAAAAGTCTCAAATGAGTGATTCAAATTTTAGAGCTATGATAAACTCGTTTATTACAAAAGATTAAGGTAGACGAGTGCTGGAGGTATTTACCTGCTAAATAGTAAAGTAAGCTTTCTCTGCGGAGGGTGTCGAAGATGCAATTCCTATCTTCTTTGCGAAATACCTGTGTTCTTTGTAAAAGATGTACTTAATTTGTCAATCAATGGTATTTGGTGCCTCAGAATGGCATTCTTCATCAAACTGAAAGTTATTTGGATTAACGCCTTCTCGGAAGATGGATTGACAAACGAAATCCCCTAGAGTAGCCCCCAAAGTCGCCAGATTCGATTTTCCTTAAATTTTTATTTATCATGGGGATATTTTAAATAATAGGTGTCAATATTAACAAATATTAATCTACAACTAGAAACTCCACGAGAGTAGAAAATCAGACAAATTAGTCCCAAATCACAAAGTAATCCGCAAGGTTTGACAAAGTATAATCAAGATGTGAGTGTTTCTTTATTTTATTTTTTACATAGTTACATGAGAAGTTATCATAAGACCAGTATTATTATCCATTAATCAACTAGATACATATGTATAAGGACATACCCTCTATGACCAAGTATACAAACCACATGTATACCGGGGGCTCCAAAAGTTAACTCTGAATATTAACAACTAAATACGGTTATTTTGAAGGAACCTAACTTAGCCTAACTGTCTACTTATTATGGTTAGGTTAGGGTAGGTTCCTTCAAAATAACAGCGTATTTAGTTCATTTAATATTCATAGTTAACTTTTGGAGCCCCCCGTATACATGTGGTTTGTATACTTGGTCATAGAGGGCGCACGATTACGATTACAAATATTGCAATGGACGACGACAACTGCATGTGACTTGTAAACATTTAAAATAAATTAAGAACATCGTAATCAATAATAGGTTTTATGGCAGTTTAATATATGATATGTACAGGGGCGTAACGTGAGCAAAGAATCTAGGTATGTAATAAAAATTTTATAAGGGGAAGGGGTATAGTCAGATGTATGGCAGGCCATATGAAAATGGTGAAAATAAAAAAGACACTAACCTAAAATGACTATCCCAAGGTAAATATCCTAATTTTTAAAATGAAGATCAATTCTTCGGTTTCTGTTTGTCCAGCGAAAACATCTATCATTGTTTCTCCAAATGTTGGAGACGATCTCATATCTTCTAATAAAGCATTTTCAATATATATTGATGTTAAAGCTGACAGTCTTTCTTGCTTTCGAGAAGTTCGCAGATAAGTCTGTATTCTCTTTAAACATGGAAATGATCTTTCTGCGGAACTGCTTGTGGCAGGAATAGTCAAAATTAAACGACACAATTTTGATGGCTCCGGGAAAACAGAAGATAATTGAAGGGACGTAATATATTGGTGAATCTCAAACACAGTGCTCTTTTTCATATCGGGATCACTATAAATCACTGAAAGTTCACTTTTAAATCGATTTGCGTAAAATAATGTATTCCAAATGTATCTACTAAATAAGAAAAATGTTCATCAAGAAAACGTTTCACGAATGAAGTGAATTATGTGGAATCTAGATTTAAGAATTTCAATTTAGAAATTTCACTAAACCGTTCACTAATGTTCAAAGTAATAACGTCCAAAATTTCATAAAACATATACGTGCGTAGGTACTTTTCTGATCTTCAGGAATTAAATTCAAAGGCATTATTTTACTTAGTGGTTAATTTGCTAACACAGATCTGTCCATACAGTCCCAAATATCACTAAACTCGTTTCTCATTTTTTGAATATGTGATTTGAAATCGGCGATCTTTTTATTGCAATTTATTGTATTCTGATATTTTTGTCTGTAGAATTTTAAACAGACTCTCGGAATGTGGGAATATTGCAGAAAACACTGCTAAGACAAAATTAAAATTAAAGTCGCCCAATAAAGTTAAAAGGCTTCTAGCACATATAACGGTTCCAAATCTTCCTTATGTTATGGCGACAGTCGCCAAGATGCGACTGAAATCGAATCGATTGAATAAATCGATTGAACTTTTAAATAACAAATAAAGTAATTTGCCAATTCTTTAAGGGATGTGATGCATCACTCGCATCCATGTACGCTACGCCCCTGAATATGTATAAAGGAACTGTTGTAGCATCTACTCGTATTAATGTTAGCTATCTACGTAGTGTAAGGTGATGTTATTTGATAAGAAAAAGTGGGTCTCGTGTGGAAAAGTGGAAAATTCATTTTCTCGAAAACTGTGTCCGAGCGGATCAAACTGATTCGTCTCCAGCACCCTCGAAAATAGGGGGGTAGAAATAGTTTGGTAAGCATTTTCAAGGGTCTCAAACTTGTAAATAATTACCAAATTCAGTTTTCTCGCGATGTAAATTTGTTACTGTTGGTAAACGATGTACTGATAATCCTAAACTCCATCCAGAACAACTGTTCATCAACCAGTCCGAACAATAAAATTGCATTATTCTCTTCTTTGTCGCCCCACGGAAGGGGCGGAATGGCTTCAGGAGACCGGCCGGCCCGGCAGCCGAACCCCAGCTGACAGAAGGCGCGTCCCAACGACCATGTGAACAAGCGTCGCGATGCACGTATCACGTGACAGCGGCTTCGTACGCCACTTATCGGGAATTTAATTTACTGTCAACGGGTTAGGATACGATACTCTAACCAGGCCTACTGCGACGACCAGACTCTACCTAATCGAATTGATCGTTGGATAGTCTCCTTACGCTACACCGGAGTGAAAATCTTCATGTATTATTTAAGCATCCTTCTGTTTAGAAGGGTAAACTATTCGGGTCATACGATCGGAACGAGATTGGAAACGGAGAGGACTAGTTATTGCTTCGGTAACATGACATTCAGCCTCATCGAAATGGTCATGTAAAGAGACTAGATTTGCAAAGTCTTTTCTCCAACCAATACCGGTATTAGGATCCCAAATAATATTCACAGCATATATTCCTACGTAGTACCGGGTTACCAAAATTATTTTGGTCATGGAATGGAATCACATCTAGTGACATAATTTGTCAATTTACATGCCATTAATAACATGGGAATTAAATAGTACTTAACTACAAGTTTGAAAATTAAAGCTAAAGACTAAAAGAGTTTTAATTAACGAAGAAAGTTGGAAATTCATTGGGTTTTCATTACTTAGATGCAGTGCCATAAGAGAGGGATCAATAAAAAATAGTCCTTAAATACTTTGACCTTCTCTGGAAACCGCACATGTCCCTCTGTCATTCCTTAATACTGCCTATTCACTGAGCTATTTACAGAAAAAAATGGCTTCATTAGAAAAAAAAATAACCTGAGGTGAAAATTGGAGATTATTATTGCATTCCTATCACTACCTATATCACTACCTATATTCTTAAAGCGAAATCACCTTCTTAAAACTCATGAACTACTTAAAATGCATATGGGTGGCACTTAATCTTTTTCAGATGCTTCTAAACAGATTATTTTTTTAACATTGTTGCGATCTAGTCTAAGACTAATGAGTAACTTATTTAGTTACTTAAAGTTATTTAAGTTACGTTACGTTACGTTAAGTTACTTAAGTTATTTAGTAAAGTTACTTATTAAGTTACTTAAATTCTAAGAGTCACCATTTGATGTCTTCTTAACCATTTCTGACAAGTCTTCTTAAAATTTCTGGCACTATTTCTTGTACACTACATAAACTACTCTGCTTTTAATTTCCCTCCAAGCTCCACACTAATTCGTGGGATTTAGTCCTCTTGAGTCTTCTTATCTGGTTGGAATTATCAAGAAGCTGGATGGCCTCGATATTCCCGTCTTGTAAAAATTTTCGTTTGTGGATTCTTGCAAATTTTTGAATCTCTATCTCAACGTTTTCCATTCCAAGATCTCGGTGGAGATCTTCATTTGTTATATGACAAGATACACTAACGATGTTCCGTAGTATTTTATTTTGAAAGGTTTGTATAATTTTAATATTTGATATTCTGGTCCCAACAATCTCTGGGACAATCCCAAAACTGAATACCGTAAGTCCGCACCGGTTTTAATATTTGATTATAGAAGAAGATGTCTTATTATGTGTCGATAAGACTGAGTTCCTACCCAAGAGCCAGTAAATACACTTTCTTATATCTTGTATCTTATTCTTATCTTTTCTTTTTTACGTGGGCTTTCCAACGAAGCTTCGTATCTAAGGTAAAACCGAGTCTTTTGAAAAATATTTGGCTGCATTGGCATATGAGACTACTCGTCCATTCACACTTATTGGAATATGTATGATGTGTCTATTAGTAAAATCGATATGAACTGATTTTTCTTCATTTAATTTAATTTTCCATTCCTTGGTCCAGCTTTGTAATTTATTGATGGCGTTTTGAAGTTTATTAGCTGTTTCTATATTACTTGTACCCGTGTTTATTATGGCAGTATCGTTGGCAAAAGTAGCTACAGTATTACTTTCTAGCTCTTTGAGATCACACGAATACAGAAAGTGGAGCACAGGGCCTAGTACATTGCCTTGTGGGACTCCTGCTTTGATTTCTTCCAAACAGATGATTGATACGTTGGAAGCTCTGGTGTGATTTTCCGCATTGGTTGATGAGGTTTTTTCTACACAGATAGTATTTTCTGGATGCGTATGTAGAAGATATACATCCAACTGTGTATCTTCTGGAATGGCAATATGACCTTGGTATAATTATCACAATATTAAATTTAAAAATTTTGGAAAAGTAGAATTTTCAAAAGAGCACTGTCACAGCCAAGGTCCGCACGAAAAATTGGAAATACATGCTATCATGAATAAAATTAATATATTTCTTGAAAGTGATATTGAATCTGCCACAGAATTTGACGTATCACACTTAGAAATGTTCTCTCTTAAACGACATCATCCAATAAAGATGTTGCTATTTAAAAAAGAACTATCGATAGAGTTTAGGAAGAAATATATTAAGTTTAGTCTAACTTTTATGTGTTCATTGTATGATATGTAAGCCTCATGTCAGAAAAAACATAATGCCCAATTGTGAATCTACAATCCACTTCTATTTAGTCTTTTATTTAGGCTTTCAGACTCAAACACACCATCTCCTTCATATAACTTCTATTTATGTACTACTAGAATTACACGTCAATAATTCAAGTTTACTTACATTTAGTTTTGTTCCAAACTGGCTTTCCTTTACACCATTATGTAATTTGTGAGTAAAACGATCTCGCTGAATGGAATAGGGAATATAATCCTCAAAGTGAATGGGTCAAATAAATAGAGGGCCGATTCCGATTACCTTGCAGGTAATTACGCTAGCATGTTTAACCTGGTTTGTTAGCAGATGTCAGGAGGGTATTAGAAATTAATTGATAGTTATGTGCCGTTGCAGAATCAGTCGGTTCTTATCAATACTGGAGTAGATCGGCTTAAATGTTCATAGTAAGGCGAAAACACAATGTAGGCTTTAATGGAACGGACCTCTCTATTTCATTAGTTAGACTTTGTAACGACATTTTAGTAAACTTAGGTTCCATATCCATTTTGTACCATTTATTTTTAAATAATAATTAAATCGCTTAAAGATTTGATAAAATTAATTCATCCATTAACTAGTAACATAAACTTCAATAATATTAATTATAACATTAATTTCAGCCAAAAGGTCAGTGGATAGAATCAACGTAATAAAGCGAATTAAGCAGGCGAATATCATTCCGAAATACCATCTATAGAGGGAGCCCGAAAGGCTTGCCAGGGATATCCAGTAGAGCAGAATCGGCCTTGCCCGAACCGTCGAGGGGAAGTGTTATTCTTCTGTGCTATTGATCTTCTGAGACAAAGTAGGTAAATATATATATATATATATATATATATATATATGCCCTAAGTATATTTAAAACATCTTATGACCACCACCACTTATCTTATAAACACCAGAAAACATACGTTTCCTGGTGTTAAAGTTTTTCAAACAAGAAAATATCCTAATATGGCATAAGTTTTTCAAAAATTAATACTTTTTTTCTGCTGCCGCTAATCGAATTTATTGTAATTTGTTCCGTAGGTTTTATTACTTGTTTTCAAGTAATTACATGACCTGTCAGAGACAGACCATCGATAACTCGATAAAATATCCTGTGACATTTCACACGAAAATTTAGAGCGTTGTTTTTTAAACTTCCTTATAATACATACTTGCCAGACTAGGGACCAGGGAAAACCTCTAGGGACCAGAACCTGCAGTGTGAATAAATCGGAATCTGATCAGAGACCGCATCAATGGCTGGACAAGAGACCAGCACAATAAAAGATGGAGAGGAGTAACGGGTTGTCGAATAACCAAACTCTTCATCCAATACTCAGAGATTGAGAAATGGGCCCAAGAATTCATTAAATTGAACAGGCACAAAGCCAGAACCCTGGTGGGAATCATAACAGGCCACCATAGTAGCCTGAATGCATATAAGCATAAGCTGAGGCTGACTGACAGCCCCAGCTTATGCAAATACTGTAAAGAAGACGAGGACACTTCGATTCATCTTCTTTACACCTGCCCCGCACTGGAGGAGAAGAGGTATCTTATATTAGGGACCCCTGCTATCCTAGAGGAGGCGAGGCTTAAGGCGGGGGACGTGCCTAAATTGCTCCATTTATGGGATAGCATTTTTGGATAATGACCCGGATAAGAGAGGATCGCTGAGGGACTACCCATGCGATCAGTGGCTGATGAGACCCAAACCTATATAATATAGTAATAATAATATATTTTTTTCAAAAAATAAAACCCGCCACAGGTAGGATTCGACATTTGTCCTGGATCGGAACCGAACGACATACAGCTGTTTCGAATTTATTAGTTCTCATCAGTGCCGTACACGGTACGCCGATTCAGGACAAATGCCGAATGAACTTTATGGCGTATACATCTGTATCGATACGATCTCTGTCAGTAACATATAAGTCGGAAATCGAGAAAGGAACCACCAATCTCGATTTCCGACTTATATGTTACCGACAGAGATCGTATCGATAAAGATGTATACGCCATAAAGTTCATTCGGCATTTGTTTTGAATCGGCGTACCGTGTACGGCACTGATGAGAACTAATAAGTTCGAAACAGCTGTATGTCGTTCGGTTCCGATCCGGGACAAATGTCGAATCCTACCTGTGGCGGGTTTTATTTTTTGAAACCTTATCTGATCGTGCAGAAAAACGGGAGAGGGGTCGAAGATCGCTTCTGGGTATAATTCAATGCCTGGCGGGGCTTTAGCCCGCGGAGTAGTTGTTTCCTAGAGCGATTATGTTATAGCTTTGCTATTCGGGAACTATTTTAATAACCGCTTGGCGGCTTGGTGGTTCCTTTCTCGATTTCCGACTTATATGTTACTGAATAATAATATAATAAATAAGAAAATAAAAACATACAGTATAGATAAATAATACTCAGTCAGCATGTCGATCACTAGAAAATCTTTTTTACCATAAACAATGACAAATATGCAAGTGAAGGTTGATGTTTGTAGAAAATTACGATAAATACGATGTCTACAGATTAATAGAAATATTTAATTGTTTTTATTTAATTCAAGAAGACGGAATCCCTCTAACTCCGTCATTGGTTGCTTGTGAGGTTTAATATCACAAAAAAGGCCAATAAAGGTCACAAAATATGACAATCTGTCAGGGGGTATTGTGTAAAAAATTGGGTCTATATATCTTAATTTAATGGGATGATATAAAAACAATCGAAATTTTTATTTTCTCTTGTTAAGTTTACCAACACTCGGTATCTCTAAAACAAAGGGGTATTGCATAACCTTAATTACAAACCAAAAATATTATTTTGGTTAATATATAATTTAAAAATGTATTAAATAAAATATTGTCGAGATAATAAAACAAGAATGAAACGTTTACATTCTATAATTTATTTTGATCGAAAGATTCGCCAGAGAAATGAACGGTACTTTGGTAGATCGGTAAAAATCGGTAGAGGTCGCACTGGGCCAATCACCTCTGGTAAGCCAAGCCAGTGGACTATTGACAATCTTCTTTTTATCCTCATTCAATATACAGCGTGGGGCATAGAAGTCTGACGATTTTTAAGGGTTGTTTATCGGTGACTACGTGAATTGGCCATGTCCAGTATGAGAGGGAGGGGGCGGGGGCTCACCCAATACTATTTCAGTCGACATGGAGCAGTGGATTGGGTAGCATCGTACGTTTCGTATACATTTCGAATTTCCACATCGTGGCTCGGTCCCTAGCCGTAATACCAAAAAGTTATGGGTATATAATAATAAGCACTTGAGAGAGTGGTTCTTAAAGAACCATTATAGAAAGAACCAGCGGGTCGTGTTGGTACAGTGTACCCGCACAGTACCAACAACAAAGTACTACACGACACACATACAGAGGTACTCCGGAGACCATCGAAACTGTGAGAGCATTAATCCAACAGAATTCACGTTATTTAGCAATCAGACAAAGCTTCAAATTTGTAAGTGTCTTACAAAAATGTGTTGAGATGTTTTATGATGTATTCTCCTCGATCTACCAATATGTACGTAAGATTCGCAATAATGAATGAGAGACGAAGTTGCGGCGATTTCTTACACAGTGATACAGAGAGTAGTAGGAAATCTTGGAGATAGATTAGAACAATGTGTGAGCAATAATGTAGCTCATCTCACAGACGTCCCATTAAAAAAATAAATAAATAAAAGGCATACAATTACCTTTATCATTATCGAAAATTCTGAATGAAAACTTTTGTATTTTCAACGTTATTTCCTTTAAAATATCATCATGTCAATATGCCCCACCCTGTATATATATTGCGCCACTCGCTCACGTGGCGAGGATTAGAAAAAAAGTCAAATTTATATTTGACCAACAGTCGTAATTAATCCAGTACCTATAGACTAAAGTGTACAAAATAGCGAAACCTCTGACTGCAAGTCTATTTCTTTAACGACTCGAATAAAAATTCTTAATTAAACCCAGTCCTATTCATCGCCTCGAAACTAATGAAGAAGTTTCCTCTATTCTCTTAGATAAGCGAGATACAGGCACAATGGAGGCGGCGCCGAAATAATGCCCCGTAGAAAGAAAAGGCTTGGCGGCCTTTATCGCACCGTCAGCGGAGATTATAGAAAAAAATTAAATTAAACATTAAGTGCAAAATTAAGTAAACTCTGGAAGTGGCAACCTAACTGCAGTTGACAGCGCCGCCTGTCGGGAGCACCCCAAGCAATAACCTCGGCTTAATATTTTTTAATTGGAATCGAAAAGTTTAAATGTTGATCGCAGCTCTTCATAATGGATTTAGGGATTTAATGCGCGAGGTGGCGGGGGGGGGCTGGTCAAATATTTAACGAGAGGAAATATGACGGACTGTCAGGATATCATCGGAAGGAGCTCGATTCCATTTGCGAACTCAAATAGAAGACCACTCGACAATCGAAAGGAAAGGTAGGGCGAGGGAGAGAGAGGTAATAAAGCCGTTCGCGAGCTTCAGATAAACTCAATGTATAGTTAAAAATTGGTCGAATGACTGTTTGCGCTCTCTAGAGTGGAGAATAACGACGAGACGGATTTTCTTTTCGAACACGCGCTGATAAGGCGCCAAATAAATGAAAAACAAAGCGTATACGTAATAATGATAAATATGTTCAATGTAATTCATTTTTCTTTGTCCACATTTTAAATCCACGTAGTAGGGTTTTTTACTTTTCTGCACTCCACTATACGCGGAAAAGTAATGTAATCGTGTAAAAAAATTTTTTTTCTAGCGTTTATTTTTCGTTTTTCGGCATAAAAACAAAAAAAAGGATTTGAAACCATGTATGTGTGTCGTTGCCGGCATTTATTCTTGTTAGTATGATAACTCAACTAAAGCGTGTCGAATCGATACTGTTTTGACTGATTCTAATCGGGGACGTCTCCCAGACAACACCTATTAATTTGGAGGTGTATAAAACACACTCTAAATGTTCATGGTCATGAGAAAGCACAATGGTGGACTATTTGAGAACTTTTTTTTTGCTAGCACGATCACACAATTCAATCCTGTCGGATCGATTGGGTTTCGACTGAAATCTATTGATTTTGAGGTGGATAGAACACACCCCACCTTGTCCATAGGTCATAAGAAAGCACGATGGTAGACTATTTGAAAGAAGTAAAGTCGTCGCATAAAACACATATTCTGCATTTATATGTTGGTTTATTTCTACCCGGACACTCAATTTCGAGATAGAGATGTTCTACGTGCGGAAAAGTCCGTTTTAAGGTTTCAAAACTGTTTATTTTTTTAGATTTTATATAAAATTATAGGACTTTTCTCCCCGTCCTCTCACATTTCTCACATTATTTAAGACATTCAGATTTACCACTCACATATGGTACGACTTTCATTCCTTTAGTTCATCTGGATTTCTGGGATTTCTAAAATAAACTTTACTTCTAAGTACCGTCGAAGGAAAAATCCAACGAGGTTAAATCTGGCGTTCGGGAAGGTCACGGTAAATCCACTACTGAGGCAATACTTCGTCTGGATATCGCCGGATAATATCCTGCATTAAAAAAAACGTCGCCTCGTTCGATAATAAAAACTTAAAAAATTGGGATTCATGTGTATTGTTCTGTCTACAACATTTCCTGGCATAATTGAACCGTCGCGTCGGTCCGAATCATCCTTTCTTGATATTGTCGCTAGTTTAAATTTGCATTGATGACATTTGCGACTCATTCCAGTTTTGCGGACACGAAACTTAGGCAAGCCGTGTTCATTTTCGAGCGTGATCGTCGAATGTCGTTATAAATAAATTATTATACAGCATCTATATGATATAATATCAGACCGCGGAGAGAGTCAATACACTGTCAACATATCAAGGATCTTGGGTACTCACACAGTTGGACGAGTAAATCGAAATTGGAGACGTGTATATAGATATATTAGAGAATGTTATAATGAGCAACTAATTTTAGAGATTCTAGAGGAAAATTCTGATGAATTTCGGGATCTAGAAATACCTTTTCAACAAAATGGTGCTCCTACACACACTATTATGGCGCTGTAAAAGTTATCTCAATGAACAATATTCCAATAGGACGCAATAAAACGGCTTGTTCAGTCTCCAGATCTAACCTCCTTGGATTTATTTTTGTAAGGCTACTTAAGGTGGTAAGGTATACGTTACTCGACCCATTGATATCGAAGTTTTGAAGCAAAGAATGTAAGTTAATTTCCATAGAAACGCTGGAATGGGTGAGCGAAGAAATTCATAAAATGATGTACTGTCAGCAAGGGAGATTGTACAGGGAAGGTGTACATTTTAGGCATTTATTTTAAGGTTTTACACATTCTTTAAATATATCTGGTACTACCATTTATTTTTTTCATTTCGTTTTCATTTGTGAATTCAATTTATTTATTTCCATTAACCTAGATTTTTTTAATGTGAACACAAAATAAAACTTGGATAAATAGTAAACGGTAGTCTTTACAGGAAGCCACTGCCGGAAAAGTATATGGTATGACAATGTTACATTTTGTAAATTTTTTTCAAAAGTCAAAAGGCAAAAAAAGGAGAGACAAAGCAAAAACCAAATTTGAATAGACTTACACAGGTTTTTCCAAATTTGGTTGTTGATAAAATATAAAAAGTAAATGACTGTAAGATGATTAGAAATTTTTAAACGAATATCATGTTTTTCTTTTTAGATAAAATGTAAAATTAGACAGATACCTGTGTCAGATTTGACAGGAAGTTGTTTTTAAGCAGAAACAATTACCAATTTCACCAAAAACCTTTGAAGGAAGTCGTACGACGTTATCCTAAAAACTTACATTCATCTTTTAAAATATCCTTACGCAGTACAATGTGGATATGATAAGTAGATCACACTGTACATTTAATACTTCGTTATTCTCCATTGAAGTGGAGAATAACGATCAGACGGGTTTTCTTTTCGAGACGCGCTGATAAGGTATCGAATAAAAACGAGAAAAACAAAGAACGAACGCAATAATGATAAATATGTACATTCCCTGAAAGGCAGGGAAGGGGCGAGGAGAAAAGTCGCAGGGAGCGAAGGATTAATATATTATTTTCTTATGTACAATGAAAAACACAGGCCCGTTGTCGTATCCACAAGCTGAGAGATGAATCCTTAATTAACTGCCTTAATTAAGCATCCTTAACAATGGAAATACATCTTCTTTGATTTTACTTTTTAGTTTAAAGGAAACTCATTCGGAGGCAGATTTAAAAGTAATATCTTTGAAGGAATACTGTAAAAAATACCCTACATTTAGTATATCCAGCTTAAAACATTTTGTAAATATTATTATGTTTATATCTTATATTTAATAAGATATGTGGGATATGTAAGTATAAAGTTATACAGAAAAGTAGATATAATGAAATATATGCAATATACCTCTTCTGATCTTGATGCCTCAATGGTATTTCGTCTGTTAATATGAGCCTAGACCCATAATAGTTCAGCCAGGCATGATTTTACAACTAATATGTTTAAATGAAAGTAATAACACTCTCAAAACTATTTTATGCCTATGCAGTGCCTTTATACAATGCCTGTCAGAATTAAAGCTGTTATTGTTAACAGCTTTAACCCAATTTGTATGTGATGAAGGGGTCGAATGTAACACAGTTTTGATGAAGCGGCCGAACTTTTCTAAACCGAGAATCTTTGTGTTTTTACTTTTCCGTACTCCACTATAAGCGGAAAAGTAATGTAATCGTGTAAAGAAAAAGTGAAAAAAGAATTTTTTTTTGAGTTTATTTTTCGTTTTTCGGTCTAAAAACAAAAAAAAATGGTTTTTAAATTTTTGTTGTTGTGTGTGTGTCGTCATTGTCGTCGGCATTTATTCTTGTTAGCACGATAGCTCAACTAAATCGTATCGAATCGAATGGGTTTTGACTGATTCTCATCGAGGACGTCTCCCAGATAACACCTATTGATTTTGAGGTGGATAGCACACACCACCCCTTCCCTTGGGTCTATTTGAGAATTTTTTTTTGTTAGCACGATAACTCAACTAAATCGTGTGAGTTCGATCGGGTTTTAACTAATTCCGATCGGTGACGTTTTTCAGACGACACCTATTGATTTTGAGGGGGTCAGGATACACCCCACCCTGTCCATGGGTCATGAGAATGCACGATGGTGGACTATTTGAGATTTTTTTTTGTTAACATGATAACTCAATTAAGTCATGTCAGATCGATCGGGTTTTAACTAATTCCGATCGGGGACGTCTCCCAGATGACATCTATTGATTTTGAGATTGACAGAACACACTCCACCATGTTCATGGGTCATGAGAAAGCACAATGGTGGACTATTTGAGAAATTTGTTTGTTAGCACGATCACTCAATTAAATCGTGTCGGATCGATGGGGTTTCGACTGATTCTGACGTCTACCAGACAACATCTATTGATTTTGAGGCGAATAGGACACACCCCACCTTGTTCATGGGTCATGAGAAAGCACGAGGGTGAACTATTTGAAAAAACTAAAAATGTCGCATAAAACACATATGCTGTATTTATGTGTTGGTTTATTTTTTCTCGGCCACTCAATTTCGAGATAGAGATGTTCTACATGCGGAAAAGTCCGTTTTGAGGTTTTAAAACTGTTTATTTTTTATTAACCAAATTGTCACTGACATCATAACGTAGTGATATTTCATACTATTTAAGTTAAAAGTTCATACTTTATATCTTTTACCAATATTTTTTTAACAAAATAGTTTTAAGAGTGTTATTGCTTTTATTTAAATATATTAGTTGTAAAATTATGCCTGGCCGAGGTATTTAGAGGCTCAGTACCAACAATTTTGCCTAATTATTGAATCAATTAACCAAAAATTGGCCGCAGAGTCAGTCAAAGAAAACAAACTAGTTTGGGAATTAGTTTGATTATTATTACATCTCTTCATAATTAACTCCTTTAACATCGAATTGCATGAAAATCAGATCATGTGGCAGAAAACAATTTCAGATTTTAAATCAGTGATGAAAATATTACTAGAATCTGTAAAGAAGTTCTTACAAGAATGTAGTTAGTGTATTCAAATATTGGCAAAAAGATAATTCAAGATTATAAGCTGGTAATAATTGTTTAAACATTGTATACACCCATTTATTTCTTCATTTCAGCTTATAGTTTTGAGTTTGGTTTGGTTTATCCTAATTTAATTTTCGAATATCTCGAAAATAAAACCGGCTTCGAACAAATGCTTATAAAAACTCTTTAAATTTCTTTGAGGTTCTCGATCACACCTTGAAGTTTGTCTGACATATAATGAGACGTCCTATATATTCAGTTAAGCAAACCACACATTAATTTGGTTCTATAGTTGAATGGAGTCCCTCGCCAGCTTTTAAACAAATAAACGATTACCATAAGCACCTCAACACCAAGGGGAGGCAATTTTTTAACTTGATTGTAATTTGAATTTTTCCGCCGCCGGCAGTTTTTCGAATTAGCCGAAACCGCCTCGAGTTCCGATAATTTTTTCCATTATAACTTTCCCTCAAACGGGCGAGGCCGTCGTCGTCGTCGTCGTCGTCGCCTCGGAAAAGATCACAACGGAGTATATAATTTTCGGTACTAATTCTAATTCAGGACATCTTTTATTAATGAAGTTTTCGTGTAACTTCGACAAAGAGAGCAGTTTATTTCTGACACGTCTCCGTAATTCGAAGTTCTCAGTTTTTAATGCCCAAGTTAATGAAATAGGATATATATTCCGAAATTGGAAGCTGTTTTTCCATGGTTGATACGTGAGTATCGGGAAAACTCCCCTCGTACTGGGCGGGGACGGATATTATAGGGCGAAAAAGGCGAGTTGGAAGGCCAGTACGTTCTTAGGGGTCCAACTTTCGGAAGAGAAACATCTTATCAAAAAATAATAATAATAACATTATTGCTCGTAAAGATATACATCTTATAGCAAGAAAATTATAATGCAATCTGCTATATAAATGGTTTTTCAATAAGGATGCACGATTTTTTAACGTATATAAAATAAGTTATGTGTGAGATATTTACTTCATTTGTTTTCTATTTGAAAGAATATTTTATAGCATTTAGTATGGAATATAACATCGGTCAAATGTCCGGCGCAGCCTTGCTTGGTGGTACGTATTCAGGAAGTCCAATTTTCGGTTGACTTTGTCGCATAAATCTGGCTGAATTTTCTGGATGGCATTCGTTATGTTGACTTTGAGGGCATCAATTGTTTACTATTTACTCGCATAGACCTGCGATTTAAGATAGCCTCAATGTAGGAAGTCTAAAAGCGTTAAATCGCACGATCTTGGTGACCAGTTCACGTCGCCGCTACGCGAGAAAATCATACCCTCAAATCGCTCGTGCAGAGTGTCCATCGTGGCACGCGCTGTGTGGCACGTAGCGCCGTCCTGCTGGAACCACATACCGTCAGTATCCATATCATCCAATTTAGACTACAAGAAGTCGCTTATCATCGATCTGTAGCGCTTGCCGTTGACGGTTATGGCAATGTCAGTTTCGTTTTGGAAGAAGTACTTACCGATGATTCCGCCAGACCAAAATTCGCACCAAACAGTGACTTTGATGGTCCAAAAAAATAAGGCCCAATGATGCCTTCAGTCCATACAATAACTTTTGGACTATGTCGTGGCTGTTCAGGTTTCTGTCTTGGATTTTAATTGGCCCAGTAGCGACAGTTCTATTTGTTTACGTTACCATTAAAGTGAAAGTTCGCTTCGTCACTAAACAGAATGTTTTCAAACATTGGGAAATGTTGAAGTATTTCATTTGCAAAATTCAGTCGGAAGGGATAGTCGGTAACGTTCAGTTTTTGAAGGAACTGAATTTTGTAGGCTGTAAGATGTAAATCTTGTCTTAGAATCTCGTGCAACAACGATTTTTTAATGCCAAGTTCTTGACTGCGTTTGCGAACCGATTGAGACGGATCTTCACGCACTGAAACTCTCATTTCTTCAATCGTTTGTTGGGGTTCGAACAAAGCGCGGGCATTCTTGAATGTGAATTTTTACAGTCGAACTGGTATTTTTAAACATTCGAATCTATTTTCTGATGGTATCGTCCTTCGGTGCATTCCGTATATTAAATTCTGCAGGATATAACCGTTGAGTTGTGACTATCGAATCACCATTGCGATAATAAGAAATACGCAAGAACACAATGACGCAAGAAGCGCAATGGTCTCTCGGGTACACTTCATGGACAGCACAGATACAAATACCCTCTACCCTTTCTGGACACCCTGTATAATATATAATTTCTACAGCGACCTCGCGTTGTTTATTTCACGCTTAACTAGTGTGTCCCTATATGCACCCCATTTACTTAATTAGTGTGTCCCAGACAGTATATGATTTTTCTCGTGTAAAAAATAATCTACAATTAATAGAATCATCAAATATAACCTGGAAAAATAACCTTCTTCATTAACACATGTTTCACAGTTATTCTGTTGATTATTTTCCATTAACCCCGTACCTTTTACAACTCTGCACCGTAAATAGCTGGCGCAGAATTAATTTCTGTAAACAATTTCCATACTAAAGGTTTTATCGTGCCGCAAAATCAAATCCGCTGACATATTATATTTCAAATTGATGATGTCAAAGCTTAATTTGAAGCCTGATCCCGCCCTCACCAACTTAAACACATTCAGGCTCAATACTGCTGCTATATCAGTTTTCCCTGTAGTAAATTGGTATTATTATTAGGGGCTTAACGTCGAACATTAAAGCGATGGAGAGGGTGCTCGGCCCGGCCATTTTTTAACCATTGTCAACGGCCCTGGGTGTCGTGTAATCTGTCTAATTTATACCGGAAAACGTATTATGAAGGAGATACTTATTTAATTCGATTTTGGTAGGTGTTTGGCAGGTGTTTGTTTATAACAGGTATTCGTGGTTTGTTTGTAGTAAATGCAATAATTGTAGTTTAAACTTATGGCTATTTGTTACACCAAATTTAAACAAAGTATAAACTTGAGGTGCCATATGTAATCATTCTTTGTTGTACAATAGGCAATTTGCATGAAACTTCTATACGCCTGAAAATATACTTTTTCTGCCATATAATAAGTACTTATTATAGAATTAATAGATAACTAATAGAATTAATTCACTCATTTATGTAAACAAAGTCACGTGTTCGAAAACGCTAGTCTGGTTGGTTCACGTCACTGTATGGGGAAGTATCCCAATCGTCGCTGTTTTGATTTGGTTTAGTGCTAACAGTTTGTAAAATCTGTAACAAGTGCGTTTTATAAAGTGCCTAACGGTATGGAGCCGATAAAACACAAATTTTATAAGTATTGCATCGTGCCAATGTATACAAATACTACGGTATCAACGCCCGAAAAATTGTTCTTCTCGGTTCCCAAAGAGGAAAGAATGCTGAAGAAATGGTGCGTAGCAATGAAAAGGGACGAAAAGAAAAATATAAAGCAATCAAGTTCGACGCCACTATATTGTTGCGAGGATCATTTTATTGTGAGTACCTAATAACATTTATTTGTTTTAGATGTATTTGTACATAACTCCACTTTCACGTTGTATGCTGTTTTCATATTACTTGCCGCATGGACTATTTAGAAAATGTTTATTCTGGAGGTCGTTAGATACAGATACTTAAATAAGATTTACATTTGAATCTTTTTTACAGTTGGAGGAAGACATGGAAAATTACTGGCAATACAGACTGGCTAGAAATGTACAGAGGTTAAGTTTGAAAAAGGGCATTCTACCTCATATTTTCAGCTGCCAGAGAGAACCAGTACCTGAAGGACAAACTGGGGCCCATAGTCTATACACAATTGTTCAATGTTAATAATAATAAATAGATTTGCACACCGAAAAAGGAATATTTAACGAAATTACACTAAACGCCCATCTATCTCTCAACAAAATAATATATAGTGACGTCACGCGACAGCCATTTGCATTTCTTGTGTTTACGCGCGCCGATAATAATTTCAAATTTCATTTATTTATTTTGTGTCTATTATTGCACAAAAAGTGGTAAATTTAACGCTGTATGGATCTAATGACCTATAGAATGTTTTGACAACATAATTAAAAATCATGCAAATTGCCTATACAAGGACTTTTAAAACTGTGATTGTTCTTACATATTCTTGACTGTACTAGGACTATATTTTAGCTATTTAGACCTTTTTCTAAGCAAAATCTAAACCATTTAATGATAATTATTAATGCTAAAACTCCTGGATAAAATTAGCGCATCAGTGAAACTTCATATTTTTACTTTTATTTTTTTAAAGATTTAAATCATAGTACCTAATTAACATTATTATTAAATGATTTCAGCAACAAATTAGAATGGTATTATCGGGAAAACATGAATAAATAACAGAAAGAACAATAATGTCAAATGCATTGAAAGCGATGTTGATAAACAACTTTACTTTTATGACAAGAGTCATAGAGACAAATATGTGGCGCCTAACTGATTGTTTAACTATATCCCGTATACGCTCTATTCTATGGGGTTCATATCTGAGCTTCTTGGTGGTCAGTCCACAGTACCTCTCAAGCAACGTGGGGTCGAGCGTTATCCTGCATAGAAATGAAATTGTCTCCGGCAAACAGAGCAGATGACATCATATGTTCTTATACGATGTTTTCTACGTAGAAAATGAATTAATGGATCTTCCCCATATACCTAGAAACCAAATCCATATGACCACCGAAACACATTCCTCCCCAGAACATTATTGACCCACCAAAAAACTGGATCCTCGGAGAAATATCAGGCAGAATGCTTCTCTACTGGTTTCCTCCAAAGTAGTTGACGCCCATCTAGTGAATTAAGACTTACTTACTCTTATTTCGTATGAAAACAATACTCGCTTCCAGTCGTGAATGGTCCAATTTACGTGTGTTTTCCAAAACGCCGCAGTCTAGTAACTTTATGTTTTCTTGTGGTACAATGGCTGGTCTTTTACTACCCAATCCTCGTCCATTAAACCTTCTCCTGTCCGTTCGTCAACATATTGCCATATTTCGAGCTGTTGCTAAACTTCCGATTAGCTCTAAACTGGTAGCATGCCTGTTTCTTAAGACGACTTGCTAACGATATTGCTAATCTCTTACATCTGTAGACTTCTTATGGACTTATCCTGGGGCCCTACAATAACTTCCAAGTTATTGTTATATATCCTGAAAGTATATGCAACAAATCTAGATAACATTAGAACAAATAAGGAATATCACATCAAGTTTTAAGGAGAGTCTGAATTTTTAATTTAAATTAAATAGAGTTTAAGAACAGTTTTAATATTTATTTTAATTTAATACACTAAACAAGTAATAATGCTGGCTTTTTATTATTGAAGATTGAAGTGTGGCTGAAGTATTTCAGTAGATACTCGATCAAAGTCACAATTTAGTAGAATAGGTTCATTGCTTCATCATCATCAGAAAATTCAATAACATAAACATTATTTGTTGAAATTCTAATTGCTTTGTTGTCAAACATGTGGTATACTGTTATTTGTAAATATTTTTGCCGTCATTCAACTCCATATGTATTATCTACACTTATTTTCGAGAATAACAGGCAATATACACATTTCCTTGAATTTACAATTATTATCTTTTCTTGCCCAAAGTATCACTTTATGTCATCTAAATATATAAAAACACAATTTCCAACTAAAAAGAATCGACCGCTTGTGCTATCATAGCTTTCATCCATTTATTTCTCCATTTGAAAAGATGTTAATAGGCTTTATTGTGTATTTCACAGGAACCCGTGGGAAATAGTCTTTGACGACTTTCACAGATTTCGATTATTGTTTAAATTAAATTGTAGGTAAACAGTTTTAAAACCTTAACACGGACTTTTCCTCACGTAGAAAGAACATCTCTATCTCAAAATCGAGTGGCCGAGAAAAAATAAACCAACACATAAATGCAGAATATCTGTTTTATGCGACAGTTTTACTTTTTTCAAATAGTCCACCCTCGTGCTGGATCTGTCCAAATGATCCATGAACAGGGTGGGGTGTGTCCTATCCATCTCAAAATCAATAGATGTCGTCTGGTAGACCTCCCTAATCAGAATTAGTCGAAACCCGATCGATCCGAAACGATTTAATTGAGTGATCGTGTTAACAAAAAAAATTCTCAAATAATCCACCATTGTGCTTTCTCATGACCCATGAACATGGTAGAGTATGGTCTATCCACCTCAAAATCAATAGGTGTCGTCTGGGAGACGTCCCCGATCAGAATCAGTCAAAACCCGATCGATCCGACATTATTTAGTTGTGTTATCGTGTTAACAAAATAAATCGCAAAATCACCTCAAAATCAATAGGTGTCGTCTGGGAGACGTCCCCGATCAGAATCAGTTAAAGCCCTATTGATCTGACACGATTTAGTTGAGTTATCGTGCTAACAAGAAATTTTAATGCCGACGACAATGACAACGACGACACACACTGACAAAGTTTTTTAAAAACCGTTTTTTTTTTTGTTTTTAGGTCGAAAGACGAAAAATAAACATTTTTCTTTACACGATTACTTTACACGATTACATTACTTTTCCGCTAGTATAGTCTAGTGCGGAAAAGTGAAATCATCGAGATTCTTAGGTATTATAATACGAGTATGTATAAACACTGTTTCACAAAATTTAAAAACATGATACCAGTCAGTTACTTAAAAGAAAGCTGTAGTAATATGCGAGACACAATTACAGAAAATATTTATTGATAAAGTGGTACTAAATATATGTTAATTCAATAAACAACACAAACAAAAAACAATAATAATTCTTAATTAAGAAAAAATACCTGTCAAATCACTAGAACTACTAGAAGCTTTTAATGAAAACTTTAATGAAAACCTAGAGAGATACACAAAGAATAGTTTTATCAAAAAAAAGAATAGCTGTACGATTTCGTACAGAAATAATAGGAGAAATACTTGCGTCTAACAAAGACCATATCCTTAAACTAAATTCGCTAATGAGTCCAAAGGCATTTGTGGACAAGAAATATGGGGCAAAGAGGCCGGACCATCCGATGGAGAATTAAACAACATCTCAGTACCTTCACAATAACCAAACCTATATGATCGACTTTGATGACATCAAAACATCGGGTACAGGAACTTGGTGTTATCCACGTACAAACAAGGAATAGGTCGAAATGTTGGAAAATAAAAAAAGATTAATGGAGATTTAAAACTGTTTTAATACCATGTAGAAATTTACTTTATCAAGCACCACTAGTTCAGACAGGCACAGTAGAAATAAGCACAGAGTGGATACGAATGTTGACATTTACGGAGCAGACGACACTATTGCTGAGAATTGGCCATGAATAGTTTACAATCTATAACGGTATACATTGTAATGTTAAACTTTAATACTATTATATTGATGTTTCCATGATAATACATTCTTATTACTGAAACGTCAGACAATATTAGTGTGTGGAATAGAGTCGCTTTATTGAGTTTTCTTTAGAGATATTACACAATGTCAATAACGTGATGGAGAATAAACAATTTATATTGTAGCAAAATTCCACTGTTATTTTACTTGTTAATTATCAACCCTCCACTAAATGCTGTTTGTGTTGCCCTCATTATTCATTATATAATACCAAAATACCCCACATTAAAAACAATACAAATAATGGTGCTACCCTAAAAAAATACTACCGACCATCAGGAATAAAATAAATATTGTGTTAGCCGATCGGGGGAAAAATAATTCTATTATATGCCGGATATTCTTCGGTAAATAAATATTACTTAAGGATATATTTGTTTTCATTCTTTTCACGGAGATATTTAATTTATTAGGGCCGATTGTTCGGTAGAGGAGACTCGAGTGATTCGAGTGATTTATACGAGATGTCTCTTCATGTGTGGGAGAAACCTCCAAGGGTGATTGGAGATTTAATATCATATCGAAATAATTAAAAAAATTCATATAAAGACATGTCTAAAACGCTTTCTTGTTTTTGAGATAGTGGCTATTATAGTGTCAAGTAGCCATTGATAAAATGGCTAGCAAGGATGGAATCATGTTTTTCTAACTCCTACACTCAGAAAACACACTTCGTTTATAAGGTGTAGAAAATTCAAATAGTCAATACGATCTAATACATGAAATCCTCGAGCCACCTTAATTTAAGGGAACTAATGTTTTACGCTGATTCTTTACTACCATTCGCAGAGGTTTGACCACTGTTGACTCAAGTTTGCTGCACCTTGGAACCATTCGAAGCTGTCTTCAGGTGTTTCGAATAGCAAACATTATTCTGCAAATGTAGTAAAGAATCCGCGTGAAACAGTAGTTCCCTTAAATTAAGGTGGTTTGAGGATTTCTCCATGTATTAAACCGTATTGACTATTGTTACAACCGAACCACCCATTAGATTTTTAAGTCAGGATACACGGTACGGTGTCTACCAATATTCCTCTTCCCTCTAGTCTTTCCTTGAACTATGAATTGGAGAAATATGCATTTGGGGCTTCTCATTATGTAGCGTAGATACTGATCTCTTCTTTATGATATTAATGATTTATACTTTTTTGTATTTTATTTAGGATTTCGGTATTAGTGATCCTATTTGTTATAGGATACATTCTGCGGTACCTACCAACATATGTCGAAGAGTTTGCAATTTATCCATGTGATTATTTTTGAGAGTTCATGGTTCAACTCCACAGAAAGGCGTGAAAATACGTAACAAGGCAGCATTCTCGTCCTAAATTTTATGTTAACATATCGACTAGTGAAAAACTCTTTCGTTTTCGTAAATACTGATCTGGCTTTTTCTATTCTCGACGTATTTCTTTTATTTGATCATCCGATCTTTCTATCCATATTAGTATTAACCATTTGGTAAGCCTTAAAAGTAATTTACCATAAGGAAGTTCTTAAAGTTCCCTTTAAAATATAAGTGGTTAATGTTACAGCTGTCGTTAGGATTAGTTTTGTTGCCTTGCCTAATTCCTTCTATTATTCACCCTTGTTCCCCGTGGTCTATATTGTATGTCATATAAAACGCCTTGATAGACGAGAATAAGGTGCCCTTGTATTTCCCCCTCAGTTCTACATTATTATGTTCATGGTTTTATAGTCGGTTGAAGTTTCTTCTACGCTAATTCGCGTATTTATTAAAATGAAAAGTGAAATTTTTAGCTAATGTCTTATTTTAATGGCCCGAATTAGAGCAGCCATATTAGAACAAGGTACACTCTTCATTTATTCTCGCAGCGTTAAATTGCTGACATGTTTAAAATATTAAGGACTTGTATTTTTGACCACGAATTTTGACCACTGTTCTAATCTCAGATTGAATGAACCTCTAGTAAAACTATGTTATTATTCTGATGAGATAAGAAAATAACAACCCAAAAACCAATTAAATCAACCTAAGGTTAAAAATTGCCTTAGAAATCCTATTGCATATTCCCATCATGCATTTTAGTTTTCGTCGTTTCAGTAATTTCTTTTTAATTAGTATCTGAAGTATGTTTATGCAAAGTTATGCAAGGAACTATCCTGACACCCTGTATATAGTTGGACCTTATTTTGTACTAGTGTTTGTAAAATAATATTGTGTTTGTTGCTTCTAAGAAATTTAGGGTATCTCAGTTGAAGGTATGGAACTCGTCGTTTGTGTTCTGTCAAAGATGGGGCATCAATATTTGACGACTGTCATCTAGAAGCTATCTTTGACAGAATATAAATCGCACGCAACTCAATTCCTATAGTTCTAACTGGGACACCCTATATATTCACAAATATCATTATTTACTGGTGTATTACAAAAATTGAACTCTAAAAAATAGTGTATTTAACAATAAATTAGAAAGTTATTTTGTTATCACAGCAGACTTATGATGACTTTTCAAATGAGCTCAAACAGTTAAAAATGTAGTTATAACCGAAATTTTCAATTTTGATTTTTTACATTTTTTTTTACATAATTTGGGTTCTTTTTAATATCATTATCAGTAGTTACAACTTCGATTCTATTCACGATTACGTCTGCATTAAACTATAGACAAGGGTTTTAAGATATCGAAGTAAAAGCGACTAAAATAAAAAAGTGATTAATTGCAACGAAGGGAAAGAAATGCCATTTAACGGAATTATTTCGTGCACATCGCACTCGGGAGGCCTTAAAACACTGCGTTCGAGAAGAAATAAGTTTACGATATGGATTTCGACAAGAAAAGGGGGCGGAAAGCCCCGTTTCCCCCGTGGAAACATCGCGTACCAAAGGGGGAATAATTAATAATATGGTTAATACTTAACCGGGAAATTATGTGGGACCGTACACCTTATTTACGTTGCTTCACATTAATTTTCTTAATTTCACCCTCCATTGCGACTTGGAGTTATTAGGTTGTAAAAGATTAATTACGTCATTGATTAATTTTGTGTGGAAAATGAAATGAATCGTTCAGCGAACAGAGAACTGCAAAAATCGGAGGAATAGTTCCTAGTAAATCGCAGCGCAGATATCTTTTAGGAAATTTTATTAGCTGGATATGAAGTAAATTTAAGGGATGATACCACTCCAATAAGCTAAAAAAGGGTTTTTTTTTGACAATTTTTTTTTATGGAATAAAATGTAATAAGACAATAATATTTAAGGAAGTTAGACATATATTGAAGTATAATATAAAAAATTATTATTAAAAAACATTGGAAATTGGCGACACTGGAGCAATTCTCGCGAAACATGCCGAATATAAGGCGCTGTGCGACACGCAGTGTAACTGTTGCAATTTTGAATCTAGAAAAAAATTCACTTAATCTATTTATAGCTAGTGAAATATTGATAATCACAAAAATATTGATTTTTGTATGACTAGCGAGTATCTAAATGAAACCGTAAAATTTTCGAAAAGAAAGAGCAATCATTTGTTAATAAATTATGTTTAAATTAACTTATCAAAAATTCCCTATGCATTTCCTTTCAAAATATTATTTTAAAGATATTGTTAGAAATTAGCATGAAAAGAATCAAAATTGTTGAAGTTATGCCGTTTTGAAAAATCATGTTTCAAGAAAAACGCCTTTAAAGCTTTGAAATGTGTTATAGACATAAATATATATATATATATATATATATATATATATATATATATATATATATATATATATATATATATATCATGTGCAGCACAGTACACGTGATAGAAGTGAATACTTCTTTAGAATAGAGAATGAGAGAGATTAAGAGTGAGATATTGAAATAGAGAGAAAGAGAGGGAGAGAGAGAAAGGGAGAGAGATCATTTAAAAGGAAATGTAACAATATAAAATTTGTGTAAAAAATATTAGGTTTATTCATTATCTACACTATCATCGGCTGGTGGTTCAATTGGTAATACTGATATGATTGGTTTGTGATAACTAAAATATGAAATACCTATATGTTCGTGATTCGATATTTTCTAGATAACGTGTAAAAATTGCATCTATTGCTGTTCCGGATTTTGTTGTTGATTCTTTGGGATTGTTATTTATAAGCAGACCAAATGTTTCTCGAAGAAAGTTAATCAACGTCAAAGAATCATTGGATCCGAAATTTACATTGAAATCTCCCCCGAGAATCAAAGGGATTTTGTCTTCGCAGTGCATTTGCACCTGTGTGGCTGTAAACCTGTAGGGAGCGGTGAATGAAATATATTATATCTTCTAGATTTTAACAAGTTAAACGGTTCAAGGATATTATCACAGAATCACAGAACACAGATGTAAATAACGTAAATAATTACAAAACACAATGATAAATATTCGGTACACACGCGTGCTGCTTCAGCTGTTAATATATAGCGTCTGGACGCGTACATCTATAACGCGCGCATGCGCGACAATAGGGAGACGCGGATAGCCTAAACTGATATATATGATGTATAGCTCTCTTTCTCCTTCTCTCAACGTTATATCTCTTTCTCTCTCGTGTAACGAACTCTTGAAACGTTACATTTTTTCCAATTCACTCTCCATTCTCGTCAAATATCAGAACGCCGCCAAAGAAGTATTCACTTCAAAAAATTAAAAATCTGACTGTTTAAAAACCTTTACCATTAATCTGCTATCCCAGGACCATAAAACTTCCCTTCTATATTTAAATATTCTCTCGCAATCTCTTTCTTCAAACATTTTATGTGAGAGCATGCCTCTTTCGCTGCACCTGTCAAAGACATCTCGGCGTGCTTGATCCGCTTAGCATCGGCTTCTAGACAAAAATTGTATAATCGAACACCAATATCCATCTCCAATGCTTTCGTAATTCGAAGAATATTAGTCAGACTATCATTAAAAGCGCACACTGCAATATCAGTAGCTATATTCAAGACTTTCTTGCCACTCGAATAAGATTTTAGAGCCAGTTTCCAAACAGTAGCATTGAAACTTTCATTGCTATATTGCGTGTTTAGCAACTCATCTCGGTTCAGGTCCTCATAAACTCGTTTGATGACTTAAAAACTTCCTTAGGAAGCGGCGGCTTATGACGGAAGGTGTCCAAGGAAACCATAGCTTGAGCCTTTTTTCAGTCACACCAAGACTCTGAGCATTTCTCGTGCTGCGGATTTTCGTCGATTGATAACTTATGAAATAAAGAAGGCCAGATTTAGTTTTTCATACTTTCCAAGGAGCGATAACTATTTTGAAGTTTAACCCTCGAGGACTTCTTTCATGGATGTCTGAATCGCACGTTCTACAGTTCGCGTGTTGCGAAATAACAGAGAAAACGGCAAAAGAGTGTATAATTCTATTGCCGATTTCATAATTAATATCTAAATCTTCATCAGAAATTTTTAGTTTCTTGGCAGAAGCACTGACTTTCGAATTGCTTTCAGCATTAAATCTATTCAATGGTCGTCTCGATGACGTATTGCTCCGACGCCGCATTGGACACGATTTTTTTGTATCTCTCCTGTCCTGGTACACATTTGCGTCACTCACTGTAACTTATAAACACTCTAACATTACAAATAAACTGTAAACAATCAGCACTACACACAAAAACCGTGATTTCAAGCGAGGAAATTGTCTTTTTTGTACATGTACTGGCATTCTACTAACATACTTTTGTTTGTAAATGCTTCTGACTAAACATAAATATCTTTTAACAATATCTGTTGTGTATTAGAGAAGTTAGAAATCGTAAGGTAAAACATTAGACTGTACCTAGACTGTACTTTCCTGGTATTTATTTGACGCTGCTGTTGTTTCGGAGCAGTCCGACACCCGAGCAGGAAAGAGCGCAAAATTTCAAGGAAACAAAAATTCTGCCCCATATTCTAAAAGGTTTATAGAATTTTTTGAGCTAATAAAAAGAATCGATTTTTTGAAAAATTTACAATGGTGTTACACTTGGAAAAAATCTCCTTGAAAAAGGTCAGTATTATTATTATTTTGCGTATTACACAGGTCAAAGTGTCACATTCCACCGATGTAGAATTCCTGGCCTTGTATATTTTTACTATTCAATTGCTTCGGGCAGGGGCGGCTGGTGTATAGGTGCTGCAGAGCTACAGAACTGCCACAAAAATTAGATATTTGTGTATTTTCGCGACATAATAATTACTAAAATTTATTAATAAAATAATTTGGTTAGTTGGTGCAGCTAACCAAATTATTGCGTTAAAGTCGCATTCTGCCCGCCGTCCGCTATTGAGTAGTAGACCAGATGAATTATCTGGGTCTCTACGCGAGCGCGTCGCGGTGCATTAAACTGGGCCACACGAGGTAGTTCTCAGCACGGCTCGGCACACCCGTCCTCCCCCTCAACTCCCGCGACAATCCACACTTGGCGCTCGTAAATACGCGAATTTACACGGTCAGTGAGCTGTATTTCTTCCAGCTAAGGCAACATCAGTGAATGTTTACTCCTTTCTACTCCTCGGGCGGGCGTAAATCGTACCTATTTCGTATTTCGTGTTAATTTGAGATTTTAAATACTGTTTTGTGAATTTGTGTAGTGATTTATTGTACTAATTATTATTATTTATATACTGTGATAGTGACAATGGATTTTGTTTATAATTTAGTTCATGTGAAGCTATTTTTTAAATACTCTTATGAAGAAAAAATTGATTTCAAAAACAATGGTAGGCAATTGCCCGATATTGTTATTGAGACTGCAAGTGTTAGCCACGGAAAAGCATATAAACGTCAATTTAATAGAGACATTTATTCGAAGAACAATTGGATTTGTGGATGAAACAAAAAAATGCGTTATTTTGTTTTCCTTGTTTACTTTTTGGCGGTGATAAAGCATGGACGAAGGTAGGGGTAACAGATTTGGTGCACTTAACTGAAAAAATAAAAAAGCACGACAACTCCAAAAGCCATCTACATTATACAATGGAATTAGTTTTATTAGGAATAACTAATATTAAAGCGCAGCTAGATTCAGCTTATTGGATAAATGTATAAAAGCATAATGATAATGTGACAAAAAAGAGATACGTTTTGTCAAAAATTATAAACTGCATAAAGTTTTGTGGGGCCTTTGAACTGACGCTGCGAGGACATGACGAAGTTGAAACCTCTCAAAACCCGGGGATATTTCGTGGTTTGATAAATTTTTCTGCTGAGCTTGATGTAACTTTAAGCGAGCATCTACAAAATGCTTCAGTATTTAAAGGAACCTCTAAAGAAATACAAAATGATCTTTTAGACTGTATATTAAAAGTATGTCATGAAGAAATAATTAAAGAAATTAAAAAACCTTCATTTTTGGCAGTTATAGCAGACGAAACAACTGATGTATCTACAAAAACTCAGTTAGCGGTAGTTTTAAGATATATTCTCGATGGTGAACCGATTGAACGTTTTTGGACATACCTGAAACCTACAAAATGTGACGCTGAAACTCTTTCGGAAAATATTTTAAGTGTTATAGACCCTCTAGTAGAAAATTCACCTTACAAGCCTTTTCTCTTAACCAAAGAATATGACGGCAAACATGAATGTTCTTCAAAAAGGTATTAAATTCCAAAAATATTTCTTGTGAAAGTCGATATTTTTGTATAAACGGATTTTACATAAAAATTCTGAAGTATCAGGAAAACGCGTGACCTTGAAAATTTTCAAAATTTTAGCCTGCGGCGCAATTTTTTTGCGGCCCCTACGGCGCCAGTAGTTTGGATACGTTTAAAATTTGCACGCGGGCGGCCAATGCCCTAGGATCGGCCCTGTGCAGAACACCCGTTTCATTTCATCACGAGCCGTCACTGCTTTCGGGAAGTCTTCCTTGATTTTATAATATTTTATTCCACATGTGAAACATAGTGTACAAAGGGAATAACACAACTCGCACAAAACTATACCAATTACGATAATATACTATGATCTTTTTAACTAAATCTATCTAAAAAAGATCTAAAATATCCTCCACATCTACACACTCGATTTTCGCGTTAGGGACTGAATATCTTTTACAATAGGGTAGTCACCACCACAATAGAAATAATCGTGTATTAACTCAATACCTAAAAAGAAAAATCTGGAACAATGCAAAGATATACGACCCATTGGTTTACTTTCTATACCCCTTAATACACAACATACCGAATATGCAATAGGTTACGAAAAAGGGAACAATTCCTCCAAATTAGCCAGTTATGTATATGTTATCAGTATTTATATGTATATGTGAGTAGATAAATTACTGAGATAGATTCCATTTTGATGTAGGTGATTTAGACGGTACAACAAGAATCAACCCCTCTTAAATCGGGATTAAAAGAAGGAACAAAGTGGCGGAAGAGATATAGAGAATGTCCGTGAAAGGTTATATCTTTGGTTGTGACAGTTTTGGTATAGATCATGCCACAATTTCGGGAAATAAATTGTAGAATCCCAATCTATTTCGTTTATACGACTGAAGTTAATAATGAAATCAAGTTTTTTCTTAATAGTCTAATAAATAATAATAATAAATAATAATAATTAATAGTTTAAAAATAAATATTTATATACGTAAACATTTAATATTTATCTATTTATATAGTAAAATATATTTTTCAATTCTGAACTAAATTTAATAATCGATTTATTAAAATGAATTTCATTAAATACTTATTCAACTTTCTCTATTTGTCTTTTATTACAAAAACGATTCATTGATTATCAAAAATAGTATATGATTCATAACTTCTGTTCATAGTGTTATTTACTTCACATGTTTGAATAATTTCACTGATTATTTCCCGTGAGCATTTTCAGTCATTTCTGTTTGGTGGAGGTGGTTGAATATAATATAAATAGAAATAATGGAGGCGTAAATGAGAAAGAAATTAAATTCGTTCTCACTTACACCTCCATTATTTCTACTATTGCATATTCAACCACCTCCACAAAACAGCAAATAAATATTACCTAATAAATGTATGAAACACTAGTAAATCAAATTAACATAACATCTACAAGAGAAGCCAAGAAATCTGATTAATCTCAACAGAAATTATTGAAAATACCCATGAGAATTGAATATTGAAATTATTCAAATATGCAAATTAAAGAACACTATGAACAGAAGTTATGACGCATATATTATTTTTGACAGTACAGTAAGTTAGCATCTCAAATTATGTATAATAAGAATATTATACAGAACTTATGGGAGGCATGGGTCATTTTAAAGCCAAAACTCTTTTACAAAATCTGAGAAAGCTACACGATTATTTTCTTCGTCATATTTCTCGACAGAGTGAGATAATAATTTTGATATATTACCTAAGAAAATTTTAAGCTGAAGTTAAATTAAAAAATGCATAATATTTATCGTAATTTAAAGGACATTTTTGGTGCTTATTGTGTAGCAAATAGAGTCCAATATAAACTTCATTTAATACAGATTGTATTAGACGAAATAGAATGGGTTAACGGATATATTAATGGATCTTCTTCTAAGTCTATGCTGGGATTTAAATATATTTGTAATCACGATAGAAAATAAATAATACATAGCGTGTTAATAATTCTGAAATTTCGAACAATATTATTGCTATTTACCATTTAAAGGATAAATAGTGTTTTCGGGATAAATATAAATAAAGCAAATACGACTTCAAAATGTTATCTCTCAATCTCTCGGACATTTTGTATTGAACGTCCTACGACTATAGGTAACCTCACAAGAAAATATCCAAGCAGGTTAAATCGGGTGAACGTGGTGGATCTTCAATTGGTCCTCGTTGCGATATCCATCTGATAGGAAAAGTATTGTTAAGAAATCGATCAACAACACCAATGACGAGAAACTCTGTCTTGTTGAAATCCAAATTTGGCGCGAATCATCAACATTCTCATCGTTTTGATAAAGAACAATCAAAGCTGGAAAACAGCAACGAAATTCTAAATATGCAGTAGCAGTTGAATGTCCTTCAGAGAAGTAAGGTACTAAGTATTTGATCCCATATATCTACTTTACCAAAACTAGGAGATTCTTTCTGCTAACGAGGATTCTATTGAGGCTAAGATCTGCAGTTATGATGATATACTGTTTCATTCAAGGAAATAGTAGCAAACAACTTTAAGACGTTGGAATTCTCGTCACAACGTGACATGTCTTCACGAAATTGTTAGCGACCATCTGGACTACCCTCATCTAATTTTTGTACTAAATGTACTTTGTAAGAATAAATCCAATTACGTAGTGGGGGTGTAAGGATATTCTCTATTATGAACGGTAAGTATGAAACCTCTAAAGGGGTTATACTTCAAAAACTTATTATAACGACCGACCGACGTCACAGCTTAAACATAAAATCCGAAAAATTTATTTGTATGCCAGTTAGACTTTTAAAAGTAAAGTTAGCCTGTTTAAACGTGTTACAAAAATGTTTAATAACATCATTATCATTCAATAAATAAAAATTGCGCGACACTATCATCAAACTGTATATTTTTAATAAATAATAACGAACATTGTAGGTAATTACTTTATAATATATATTTATATTATTGATGACCAGAACATTGATTTATGTTTCTTTAATGAGGAGATATTTTTTACCGGCTTTATTAGGAAAGTTTCTTAATTATTCCTAGAAAACCTAGGTGAGACTAGAAATTTTCTCACAACGCTTTAAGAAATGCGACATCCCTTTCCAGAGGTACTATCCATGGTACTTTCCGAAAATAATCACATCTGAATATGGACAAAATTCAAAGAATATCTTATTATTTATTACCCTGCACGCATTCCCTTCACTGACCTTCGACACTCCGGGAAGGAAAAAAAAAACATCTACTTACTGACACCAAAGAAACAGCCGCCACACACGAACCACGTGCTTTCTCGACGCCGGGCGCTCCGCTCCAAAGCACTCTAGATGAACGTCGCGTCACGCGGCAACTGGAGGCTGCGAGGGCTCTTCGACGTACCAAAAGCGGGGGCGCATGCCTCTTCGCCGCCTCCGCCGCCTCCTGCATGAACGCCCGTTAATTGCAGCGTGGACGCACCTCGGACGTTCGTCGAGTTAATCAGTTGATATCACGAGATGGTCGTGTTATCGCTAGTCGCACCGCCGACACGACGACGTGGTGGTTGTTGAGGAGCGCCCCGTCAATCAACCTGAGAGTCTTGAGGGTGAGATTTCGCGTTCCGTCTTTGTGCACGAGATTATGGTCAATCCATCGATCCACGGAATTAAAAGTAATTGGATAACACTAAAACTGTCTGTGTTGTCTCCAAAAACACTAGGCACAGAAATTATGGGATGCAGAAAGATCCTAAATTTTAGGTGTTTGTCAAAGACGTGTGACTTGGAGAAAAATAGTCGCAGAGCAATTTAAAAAAAGCAAATTGAAGCTCCAAGTGCCTAGTTTTCAGATCTTGACATTAGCCATCCACCATCAGAAAATTTCAAGTTCGCAATCAGCAAGATTTTTTTATATAATTTAAAATGGGTTTTGGTTCATATCTTTTCAAATAACGATGATATTGAGACACCCTGCATATTAGGACAGAGGACTGATTTTATTTGATAGAGCTTATTTAATAATAAGCTCTATCAAATAAAATCATTCTCATATTTTACTCTTGAAACCCCCACATAATGTACATTTTGTGTGTCAATAGGATACGTGTGCCAGACATCATGTGACTTTGACTTTAAGTATGAAATCTTCATTATAAAAATAACAGGTCTGAAAAATAAAAAAAAACCCAGAGAAGTAAGCAACAAGTTTAAAAGCAGAAAAAACAACTATAAGAAGTAAGACCAGAAGGTACAAAACAGGAACAAAACAAATCTAAAACCAATAAACCACATAAGCAAAGTAATTTTTAAAGGAAAACAACAAAAAATAGACCTAAAAATGGTATAAAACAGGTGTAAAGGAGTAAAAACAAGGTGAATGCAGTAAAGAGCAGGGTTAAAAGTAGTATACTAACCCCGTCTTGTTTCATGCCTTTTCATGTATACTTTAGACCTGTATTTTATTGTCTTTAAATTTGTGTATACTGTATTGAAATTGTTTTTACTGCTTTTAGATCTGTATTTTTAGTGATTTTAAACTTGTTTACTGCTTTAGACCACTTTTTCTTCTTTATATATATTTTACTAGTTCTAACCTATCTTCTACTGCTCTTAGACCTATTTCTGGCTGCTTCATTTGCTTCTACTTCTACTTACTTCTATTGCTTTTAGACATTACAAACCTCATACCATACCTAACAATCCAAGTCACGTGACGTCTGGCCCAAGTGCCCTACTGAGTACTAGCCCCCTATTTTTATGTTATGCGCACCAAGTCATTTTGTGCAACATAAACAATAGTTATTGCTCGTCAGGAATAGGAAAAAGTGTGAGATTTTCTAGGTATGCGTAGAAGAAAGGGTGAAAGAGCATTCGGTGGGAAAAGGACGCACTTTACGCGCATCCAGATCGAACTCTGTGTACATTCACATTTAATATACAGTGTTATTCAAAAGTCCCCTCCCCCCCTCTTATCTTTTTAACGATTATACATAAAGTAGTGAAATTTGGTAACTGAATATTAAGGGTTGTAAACTTCCCTACTAGTGATGATATATGACGTATGCGTCAAAGATGACGTCACAAGGTCATTGTGACCAATAATTTTAAATGGAACCCTCCATGCAAGCGACACCTCTTTTAAAAGGTATCGAAAAAACATATTCAATGATACTAATATTGTTTGTATTTAAGGTAGTTTTGATGGATTAAATCAGTAATCAGTAAACTTGGATAATAATTTTAATTACAGATTCAAGAATTAGTACCTACTTATAGTAATTGTTCGAAGTGAGCTCCATCTACTTCCTGACAGTAAAACATCCTATTGCGAAACTTTTCTCGTACTTTTTCAAATGTGTCTGCGGAAATAGCCCTACATTCTGTAACAATACGTTGTTTTAAAACATCAATATTGTCTGGCTGAGTGGCGTAAACCTTCGATTTAAGATACCCCCACAGAAAAAAATCTAAAGGTGTGAGGTCCGGTGATCGAGGCGGCCATTCCATTGAACCTCGTCGTCCAATCCATCTACCAGAATATTCTTCATCCAAATACCATCTTACTGCACCGTAATAGTGTGGAGGAGCACCATCCTGTTGGAATGTTATTTCCAAAATGTCGAATTCATCTTGATTATCTTCCAAAATTTCAAGGACTAACGGTTCTATTGCATTTTGCAACATCTGCAGATACACCTCACCGATTAAGTTGGTATTTAAAAAACAGACTCAACGATGTGGTTTCCCAGTATACCTGCCCAAACATTGACCTTCTCGGGATACTGAGTATGTGTTTCACGAAACATGTGAGGATTTGCGTCACTCCAATATCTCACGTTTTGTGTATTTACATTTCCATTTAAATAGAAAGTACTTTCGTCACTAAAACAAATTGTTTTGACATAGTCTGGCTGTTGGTTAATTTTAGTCTCCATATTTTCACAAAATTACAGTCTTCGGTCTGGATCGTCGTCTGAGAGTTGATGAACCATTTTTAATTTGTATGGGTGAAATTTGTTTTTTTTTTCAACACCCTGTGCACTGTACTTTGACTGACTTCACAGGTTGATGCAACTTGAGTTATTAAAGAAGTAGGATTTACTATTACTTCTGCCAGTATATCAATTTTTTTCTCATCAGAAATTTGTGGTCTGCCAGATCGTTTTGCATCATTAATACTACCCGTTGTTTTAAACTTACGAAGAAGCTCTCTCAAATAAGTCCTCGAAACTGGGCGATCGGGAAACCTTTCATTAAAAATGCGTTCTGCTATGAATATTTTCTCCAATTTCACCAAGTATTAGGATCGCTGCTACTTTATCACCTAAAACACGTACCATTTCTCTTCTTGAAGCACTTAAACGTTCAGCTCACACCAGTTTAACAAATTATTGAATGTACAAATATTTTAAAATTACCACAAGGTACTAAAACAGTTAAACGTTCGATCAACAATACACAAATTATTAAATGTATAAAAACTTTGACAGCTAAAAAAACATCAAATTGGGGAGACTTGCAAAAATGTCAGATTATTTACTATCCAACTATCCAGTGGCGGAGCTTGAATTTTAAATTTTATTATTAACTGATTTAATTCATCACAGCTTTGCGGTTTTTGAAAGCCAGTTGTCAAAACTGCCGTAAACAGACACAATATTAGTATCATTGAATAGGTTTTTTCGATACCTTTTAAAAGAGGTGTCGCTTGCCATAGGGTTCCATTTAAAATTATTGGTCACAATGACCTTGTGACGTCATCTTTGACGCATACGTCATCTATCATCACTAGTAGGGAAGTTTACAACCCTTAATATTCAGTACCAAATTTCACTAGTTTATGTATAATCGTTCCAAAGATAAGAGGGGAGGAGGGGACTTTTGAATAGCAGTGTATATATTCATCGATATTCACTCTGCAAAGGTCTCAGCTCAACTGAATGAAGAGCAGGCTATTTACTGCGTACCTCGTGGGTGGTCCGATATCGCAGTCTTGAAACTTGTTCCTATTCTTGTTGAGCTGTATGTAATATTTTATTAATTTTTTCGAGCTTGCAACAACATTTTCCAATACGTGGAAAAAATACCAAATACCTCTATTAGCTATAAGGATACTATCGACTGAAATGCATCCATCTCACCCATTGGCGACTTTTATCTGCGTCTAGAGAGTTTTAACTAGATGGTTAACATTTCTTATCATCAGCAGTTTTTGAGTAATGATAAGAAAATCATCGGAAAAAATATTCCCAATTTTTTGTTGCCTCTTAAAGGTCTACGGACTTGAAAATTTTGTTTCATTGATTTCATCCATAAAGTTTTTTTAGATCCTTTTATCTTTTTTAATTTGAGCGGTCTAAAAGCCTTGTACGATGATTTTTCGCTGAGTTGTAGTTGTTCATAGCAAGAAAATCAGTTTTATCAGTCAGATTTTGAAATATCTATATTATAGATATTTAAACCCATCATTACTTACCATATTTTGTGCCAATGGGCTGCCAAACAGGATGGGTTGCATTAAATATTTCAAGTAATTCTATTTGTATATGTATCTGATCAAAATTTGTTCCTTGACTTTTTAAAGAATTTATTCATTACAGTAGAAAAACACTGTATACATTTTATTAATTATATATCTTTTAAAATGTAGGGGTTTACTTTAGGTCTAAATCGAAGTCGAGTACTCAGAAATAAAATTTTGAACACATAGAAGCCATTTTCCTTCCCCTAGAGCACCAGACTGCAGAGGGTTGCACATAGCGACGAAGAGAAATTACTTTAAAACAAGCAATAAAAAGCTAAATATATTCCTATACTATTTTCCTCTTCATTAGTTTTAATCTACTCGTATATTTGATTTCACGCGTTCGCTACCAAATATTCCTTCTCAAACGCCTGAAAAATTAAAATCGTCCCTAGAAAATTAATTACGGCGAGAGCGTCATTAAGACGCTTAATAATATCAATAATTATTTTTGCAAACCCGTCAAAACCAAGCGAATCTTACACGAAAAGTTAATTAACTTAACCCCGTTACAGTCAGTACATTTATATTAGGCACGGGCGCGGAAAAATTAGCTCCGCGCCAAAGGAGGAGGAAAATATTACATTATGTAGTCCACAATTTGCAGGAGCCGTTGGTACATATTTTAACGGGTTCTGCATCTCCGGAAAACGAGCCGAGAGGGTGAGTTCATTCAGACATTAGCGTGGAAAATAACCGAAATAATTTTATTGATACAGAAGGGGGCATTAGCTAAACGATCCTTGATGAATTTGATGCGCGACTTCAGCGCTGGCAGTCTCACTTGAAGTAACAGAAGATGTAGGGTAAATACTCCGTGAAGAGCCGGGTTACATTATTGCCGATAAATTATCATATACTCAAGAATTAACCGCGAATTTCGTTTTTGTGAGCATTAAAAGCTTCTACAACTTGGAAAATTTGTAGACAACCTTGCATTTTTTAATTACAGGAGGTAGTCCTAACGCTAATCCTCATCAAAGGAGTTCCCCACCATGAGTGCTTCGCCACAAATATGACTCAAAGTGTTATCCAGATGTAGATGCATTAATAGCCTTCGTCAAAGCCGTTTTTTTGGTTCCTGGTGTTCCGGAACTTCCACAGCCGATTCTCACAAGATGGTAACATCGTTCATGGAGAGATTCACAACTCGACGTTAAATGAATCGACTATTATTAGAAAAAGTCAGATAAAATGCTCAAATAAGTGATCCCTCCATCCGTTTTCAATTCCATACACAGCTTGCTTCGATATTTAGGATAGCTGTCTGCCTAAACTATCCAAACGTGATTACAATCACTCATAAAACTTATCTATAGATTTTAACAACCATTTCTGTCACGTTCCCACCACCTTATGGGCTGCTAGATGTTCAGAAAACAACTCCAAAGGGCCAAGTTCAAGATCTTTTAACATTACCCACACAATTTTTTTTAGAGTGATGATGATGAAACGTGCGAGATACTAAAGAGCGTGGGAATGAAGTATAGAGATAGGAGAGTAGTACACAATCTATGCACAGAGCAAACTGCTGTTGTAGAAGTAGAAGGGGAAAGAAGGGAAGTAGGTATTAGGAAAGGAGTAAAACAAGGATCACCATTAATCTATCACCACTAATTTTTAATCTATACATCGAAGAGGCGATTAATGTGATAAACGATAGAGTGGATTTCGGGATTAAAGTACAGGGACAGAAACTAAAAATGCTGAGATTCGCGGATGATATAGCAGTATTAGCATCTAGTAAGGAGGAATTAGAATCAGCGTTGAACGAAATAGAGGCAGTGTTGACAGAGGAATACGGAATGAGGGTGAATAAAAACAAAACTAAAGTGTTAGTGTGCAGAGGGCCCGAGAGCAGAGCAAAAACGAAAGTACAAATTAATAATGAAAGATTGGAGGAAGTTAAAGACTTTACTTATTTAGGAAGTAAAATAAATTGGGATGGAAGAAGCGATAAAGATATAAAACAAATAATAGCGCAGGGTCCAGTAGCTTTTAACAAAAAGAAAACACTTTTATGCTCGGGGGTAATAAACTTACAAACAAGGAAGAGATTTTTGAAAACGTATGTATGGAGCACGGCACTATACGGTTGCGAAACCTGGACGGTAGGGGAAGCAAGTAGGAAGAAATTAGAAGCTGTTGAGATGTGGTGTTACCGAAGAATGATGAAAATACCGTGGACTGATAGGGTTAGAAACGAAGAAGTATTAGAGAAAGTCGGCGAGAAAAGAAGTATGTGGAAAAACATAAAGAAGAGAAGAGATAGAATGGTAGGCCACTTGCTGAGACATGGGGGAATAGTCCGCGATATTTTGGAGGCAGAAATAGGAGCGAAGAAAGGCAGAGGTAGGCCTAGATTAGACTACTGCTCGCAAATAGTAAGGGATGTAGGTTGTAGCACAATTAGCGAAATGCATAGGTTAGCACAAGATAGGAGAAGCTGGAGGTTAGCGTCCAACCAGTCTTAGGACTGATGACCTCATGATGATGATGATGATGAGTTATCGATCATCGAGAAGTCTAAGCACGTCTTGCGCGAATTCGTTCCCAAAACAAATTATTGTCACTGAAGGTCACCTTCAAGCAATTATGGTCTACACTTTCTTCTTCCGATGAACCTACGTTGGTCATTGATTATCGGATAATCAAGATTTATTGTATCAACTGTAACTGGTAACTCATTTGGAATAAAGCTTCATATATTTTAGCGGAAATATCACTTATCATTACAGCAACAGCAAAAAGCAAATCTAATAGTAGTACTTGAAAGTAGTACTACTTCCTTATGCAGTCAGTAATTTGTAAACTAAAACCTTATCAAGGACTATTTTAGAGAATGAGGCGATGAAAAAATATTTAATGGTCCATATCCGAAGATATGTATAGTATAATATAGTAAATGCAAACCTTGCATCTAATTAACATTCTAGAAGTAATTATATCATTATAATACGTTTTAGAAATGCATGAACTCCTGTCACCTTTCACAAGTTTTTGTGATTTCATCAAGTGATACTGATTCATTCTCTAACACATTTAGAGGTGAAAAAGGTGTGGCAAAATGTTTCCAGTATCTGAAGATAGTTACAATTGGCAGTTAAATCAGACAGTCGTTCCTTCTGGGATCTACTTTATTTGAACTGTTTCATCCGATGGTGTATTTCTGAAATTCTGATGATGTCCGAAGAAATTTTCAAAATTCAATTAGAAAATTGTAGACTAATATCTTTGAAATAAGTGTGTTCGACCCATATTCGAGAATGTTCTGCTACTACTTTGCCAGATTTGATAGCTGCTGTAAATCTAAAAATATTGCTTTTACGCATGGTCCAAAAGTTTTACTGCTTTCTTTCAACACAGTTAGTAATGACTGGCAAAAGTATATACCACTAGTTACTTCGTAGAATCATTTTGTAGATAATACTGATTGTATTGTGTTGATCATCTGGTTTGTACATTATTTCTTTGAAATCCTACTTGAGTTAATTCCTAATTGAAACAAAAATTGATAGGTATTCCAAGTTTAAGAAATTTCATGTTGTCCAGAAACCATTTCCTCGTTGTCTAGATAATTACCAATTTTTTTTTTTTTTTTTTTAGTTAACTTTGTTATTTTTCCGGATACTACATGATGATATACTTTGATATCTCTTGCTTGTTTCTCCTGTCAACATTTCTGAACTTCTTCCGTACTTCTTCGACATAACTCTGGGACTTTTTAATTGGAATTTTAATTAGAACCCTTCCTTCAATTAGAACTTTTGCAGATTACCAAATCATAATCTTATGAACAAATAGCTTTGGATACAACAAAACGGAGCTCCTGCTCATTAGTTACATGCAGTTAGTATCTATCTTGGTACAATATTTCCAACTCGTTAGGTTACTAGAAGAACAGCTGTTGAACGGCCATCTAAATCTTCCTATTTGATCCCCTTGAAATATTCTCTGAAGGGGTATTTCAACAATATAGCCTACTTGAACACTCGAGGAGTTTTCAAACTTTAAAGAAGAGAGTATCAGCGGAAGTGATGATATTTCTATCAGTATTGGCCACATCGCGAACGAGGTCATAAATTTACAGCTCATTGTCGACCGCTGGTGTCGCTGCATTGATCAGTGATCATCCCATCGAGCCGTTTCGTGGCCCAGTACTTCAAATACAATAATTAGAATTTCATGTGTTGTGTAATACGAATCAGGATGGGATTGGGCCTTTGGGAATAATGGTAATTTCCCGATGGACCACTTTAATTGGAATTGTGATGCAGCCTCGACCAGAAACCGGCGTGCAAGTGTGAGAATATCGACGGATAGATGGATTGTTATTACGTTTGTAAAGAGCCATAAAACCCATTAAAAATGGAAGGGATCGGGATAGACGGATGGGCAGCGTTGCAGTAATATTCATGGAACTGTTATCCTAAAGCAAATAAACTGGCAAATTGAAATAAACTGGAAAAGTTGACAATGTAATATGTAAATAGGGTTCCGACGTCAGGAATACGATCGAGATTAGCCGTAAGGCCTTAGCACACGCTAGAGTTATTTTGCCAGATATTTGACATCAGAGCTGCCAGAGCTCTGTCATCGGCGTTTACACGTAGACATTTTTCTCTGGCAGAGACAGTGTCAGAGAGTTCTGGTAAGTCTCTCTGTCATAATCTCTGGCGTCTGTTTACACCTGAGATTTATCTTTAGGTGAAAACAAACAAAATAAATATGTACTTCACATTCTTCACAAAATGGCAACAACAGTCAGGACAGCGGCAGCAGTTGTAGTTTATTTATTATTGGAAAGAGGAGAAAGAAAAAGAAAACAGAATGCAAGTGAATGAAGTTGTGTGGACTAAAGCTTATTTTGCAAGAAGACCACAAAGTGGTTTTTGTAATAAAATGAACTTGGAACTGAGAAATGGTGAACTTAGTATTATGCATTAACTACAAATGTCTATGGAGTAGAAAAATATCGAAAATCTTTCTAAGTTGGAGATCTGGTAGATTTGACTATATATTTCATCTAAGTCCAAATTTGTTGGTTCAAGATGGCGATGACGCAAGTATTTATTATAGTTTCTGAACTGTTTATTGTTGTTTTATCTCTTGTATATTTGGTTGTTTTATATTCCAACTCCAATATAGCGTAATTATTATAGAATTTTTCGATATCGAGGAAACATATAAAGAGCCCAATCGCGCTCCATATAAAGCCTGTTAGCGTCTACCAGCCAGAGGTTCGAGAACTTTCCCCGTTTACGATCGTGTCAGCATGCCCTCAAGAAAGCAAAGAACGGCGTCGGGCGTCCGAACTGCCGCGGTTCAAGGAGCGAATGGAAGGCCCGCCGCAGCCGGCCAGATTTACGAGTATAGCTTTTCTGTAATGGAGTTTCCATGCTTTCGACGAATTTTATGTGGCCGGCCGCCATATAATGTGCAGAGATTGCCGTGATGGTGCACCTAAGGTGCTGCCCCGGGCTGTTGCGTCAGACAAAAGCGTGTTTGGAAAAGCGGCGATTGTTCGCGATTTAATATCGGAGGATCAACGATCCCGAGTCTGGCCGGACCGGGGGCCTCCACTTGTTCATACCCTTGCCCCCCTCCTCCGTCACCCCAAGTGCTTGTTGCTACATTGTTTGAGTTCGAGTGATATGAAGGAAAAGTTGGACTGGGTACCCCGGAGCTGGTTACGCCCTCTGGGGGAATTACACATGCCCTCTTCGTATAAACTACGAAAAAGTATAAAGGCTAAAGGAACAATTTCAAACCGACCGCACAGAAATTGGCATATTCATTCAGAAAATGGTCACATTGTCATCGTTCGTGTTAACTCTGTTATATAGAGTAATTCTAAATTGTGTAGCCAAAATGTTCATCTGTGATGTACATTCTATCTAGGCAATCATTATAATACGTTAAAATACGTAAAACTGCATAAAACAAAAGTAAAGTTAATAAAAAAAGATGTTAAAATTATTAATAATTATTTAATTTAAGAAATAATTTGTATGCTTTTAATGGAAATACTGATATGTTGTGAATGTTTTGGTAGTACAAGGTGAGGCAAAGCAACTTGCTTATTTGAATTTGGCGCCCTGAAGCGATGGTTGCTCCTCGGAGGGTGAAGGTAGGCACATTCGAGAGGGCGGGACGTTAAGTTGTAGCTCCGCTTGGTTTAGTTAGTAGACATCATGGAGTAGACGAAGGTGGAGCACACGTTCGTTAGGTCGAAGCATACTTTTCTAACGGTCACTCAATCATTGTCACACAACGTGCATTCCATACTCATTTCAATATTGCGCCCCGTGGTTGTGCTTCTAGGCAGGGCTCGATTGTTTCATGGGTAAACAACTTCAAAGACACTGGTGATCTGAAGAAAAAAAACTGGGTTCTACAAACAGCAAGTTCACCCCAAAACATTGATATGGTAAGACTTTCTGTTTACGATCCGCTCAGTGCTCTGTCCGCAAACATGTAGCTGCTGTTGGGTTTCCTGCTCGTTCTGTGAGTCCTTCATGAAGAACTGAAATCTCATCCTTACAAATCGGCTGTGGTGCAAAACCTTAATCCACACGATCCTTTTTCTGGTGAAAATGCATGTGAGGCGCTTCTTGACATGCCTCATGACACACTAGTTTTCTTCAGTGATGAAACTCACTTCCATCTTTCGGGATATGTAAATAGACAGACCATGCACTATTTCAGCCTTGATGACTCCAAACAACTTCATCAGCGTCCCCTACATTCACAAGCTTGGTGTGCACTATCGTGAGTTGGACTAATTGATCTTTGGTTTTTTGAAAGAAAAACGAACGAGCAGTTTCTGTGACTTCTGACTGTTATGTCCACATGATTCAGGAGTTTTTCCTACCAACACTCAACGGGATGGATGTAGAAGATGTATGCTTCCAGCAGGGCAGTGCCACGTCACACATAGCACGTGTGTCAATGACTGTTTTGCGGCAACACTTCCCAGGACGCCTAGTCTCCTCGAAGGGTGATCTGCAATGACCAGTGCGGTCGCCTGATTTAACTCCCTGCGATTATTTGTATGGGGCTATCTAATATCTTTTGTTTGCAACGATTGTCCTAGGACTCCGGCTCACTTGAAGAACAACATTCGTCAAGCTGTCGCCAACATACCCGTCGATATGCTGGAAAGAGTTGAACGAAACTTCCAATTTCGATTAACGCAGTATATTGAGAATAATGGACGCCACCTGTCTGATATCATCTTCAAAACTGTGTATACATAAAATCTAAATGTTGTACTTGATGCTGCTCAAAGAATTTAATATATATATATATATATATATATATATATATATATATATATATATATATATATATATATATATATATATATATATATATATATATATATATGTGCATTACTTTTCTTTAAATTGAATTTCTAAATAAGCAATTTGCTCTGCCCCACCCTGTATAAGACCTCAAAATACTGAGCTCATATTTTTAAGGACGAAATATGGGCGAAGATACACGACGTACGAACTTTCTACGTCAAAACGCAGAAAATAGAAAGAACAACTACATTTTTATGTCGGATATGCCTCCGGACGCACCGGATATAAATCTGCCAAATGCATACGTCGGTCAGCGGCGGTAGCGCCGTCAGAGCACCCGTCTCACTCAAATTATACTGCCCGATGCCCTGAAAACCGCGACTATAAATTTTCCTGGGGTGTAAAGGGGTAAGCGGCGTTGTCGAGTACGGTAAGTGGGTGTACGTACGTTCCTGGATGTTGCAGGTTGTGGTAGTCGAGGAAAATTACGTCTGAAAATTACAAATACTCGTATACAGCGTTGTGATAAGATAATCACCCAATATGCATAATTTTATTATTACTGTTTTGACATATGTCTATTTTTCCTTAAAATGACTTTGGCTGACGTACAATTAAACTTTTTTTTCAAATTTTATGATTGAGTTATGATGTCATAACTTTTTTGACACGACATGAATTTTTTCTCCCCGAAAATATTGTACTATTTTATTAAAAGAATTCGTGACGTCTGTAAACGATTATTAGGGCGGTCTTATGTTTAGGATGATTTAGTAGAGACTATAAGGGATACTGTGGCGATATTGAGGTTTCAGAGAGCATACTGGGGATGGTGTGATTTTTTTAATGTGTTCTCTATAAATCTTGGCCTACCTACTTTAATAAAAAAAAAAAAAAAATGGTGGCGTCTATAAAAATATATCAGGGCAGTCTTACCTTTAAAGTAACTTAGTAGAGACTCTAATGGTTGTCTGCGATGAATATCGAGGTTTCAGAAAGTCTGCTGTGGTTGCGTTGCTTTTTTTTAAATTTTTTGCCCTCTAAAAATCTTATACTTTTTATATTAAAAAATTCGTATTCGTTGTTTCTCGTGAATACCGAGGGTTATAGAGGGAATATTGGGGATGCGGCAAGCTTTTTTATTTACCCTCCCTAAAAATCTTATTCTTCTTTCATTAAGAAAATGGTAGCGTCTGTAGAAAAAGTGTTAGTGAAGTCTTATCATTAGGATAACTTAGTAAACACTTTAAGATATGTCTGTGATGAATATCGGGGATTCAGACAGTCTACTGTTGTTGTGTTTATATTTTTTTATTTTTACCCTAAGAGTCCTGTATTTTTTACATAAAAAAATCGTAGGTCTGTAAAGAAAATATTAGAACGATCTTATGTTTAGAGTGACTTAGTGGAGACTATAAGGGTTGTCTATAGTGATGTTCAACGTTTCAGAGGGCATACTGGAGGTGGCGATTTTTTTTTAAATCACCACACAAAGCCAGTAATCTTTTTTCAAAAATTATTATTTCTTTATTATAACCATCTATTTTCGTGAAAAGCTTATTCCTTGGAAGAAAGCCCTCTACTGGCCAAGGATATACATAATTCAATCTGAAATTAATTAATTATTGTCTATATTTGAAGGAAACGTATAAAATTGTCTTATGTCTAGACAAATATGTTTTTTAAAACTTATAAGCAATAGCTTATATCAAAAAACATTCTGGGTTATTTTCACTTTGAACTACCATTTATCCCTCTTATAAGATCTATATTTATACGAAATCTGTACTGTAACTAATTGGAAAAATTTTGATTTAGATATTGTCTTAAAGATCGCTGTAAACACGCGCCATGCATCTATTTACACTACTGAATGATAGATGTCGCTCCTACAATTATTGCAAATCAATTTTATAATGGTTATTATAGGTTATTAAATAAAAGTTAAAACTTTTTTAAATATATTCATTTTAATTGGATTTTGCAGTTCTGCAATTTTTAAATATGCCAAGTTAGGTTACGTGGGGTTCCCCCATTTTCTATAGAATTACCAACTGCAATAAATTCATAACAATTAAATTAATAATTGTTCATTTACTGCAATGTCAAAATAATTTTTTAATTTCTGTAAATTAGAATATTACCGTAAAAATTCATTCAAATTATTAATGAAATAATACGGTTTTACTTTATTTTACAGGGTCTGTGATCCGGCATTTTCCAACAGTGCAAAAGTAAAAAAATACGTGTAGGCAGAGGGATTTCTTTATTACCTTGATTTAACATAAAATACTGACAAGCAACAGCTGCTAATTAAACAAATTCTTGTGGGTCGAAAGATGATGTAGCGAAAGTGTTATAAGGATACTTACCTCTGTATAAGGTCAAGGTTAACTTGGGTTTAATTTATATTCAAATAAACAACACATCCTATGTGAAAGTTTAGAGAAACATTAAAAATCGCAAATTGCATTTTTAACACTGTATTTTTATACATATATATCTTCATGTAACAGTAATGTTTATACGCCCTGTATATATTATACGAGGTAGAATATCAGCAACATTTATTGAAGATAGTTTTATATCATGCTTACAGTTACAAACTTAACATTAACTTACAGTTAAAGATTTGTACCTATATATTTTGTTAAATTCAAAGCGCTACAAATTTGAGAAGTACAATGGGTAGAATTTCATGTATATATGTATACATTTATAAAAAGTGAAGTCCTTGTAAGATGAAGCGTAGTTCTGAACATTCGATGGCAAAAAATAGTTCTAAACAATCAACAATGAAAGACTCAGCATTTAAAACTTCCCCAACAAAAATAAACATTTTTTATTAGACTATTCGCCGAGGTCACCTACTCTATTCTAATAGTGAATCATAGCGAAACAATTTAATTTAAAAATTGTTAGTAAATGAAACGTAGTTATTAAGTTGAACATTGACTGCTTTATCCATAAATACTGATATGTTAATCTGGCAACAAACAAATAACTTTACAATTTTATTTACATTACACATCTGTTGGCAAAATGTCGGGTATTAAGTACTTGCACAGCTCTTCCTCGGAGTTAACGAACACCACTTTGCTGGTGGTATTCTCATCTAACCTAAAAACACGAAAAAATAGTATTCAGAAGCTATTTAAAGTAACAAACTATGTATATAAACAATTAAAATCTACTTGCCATCCTTTTATCACAGCCCAACAACTCGAGAACAAGGTAGATGAGTTAATAATGAGACAAACCCCCAGCCGTTCGGGATAGTGTCGGCTCAGCAGCCATATGAGATTTTTAACCAACTGGTAGTCCATGCACGTCACTCCGAAATCTTGTAAATCAAACACTATACACAGATTATCGACTACTTCCTCGAAACACTTCTTGCAAGCTTCCTCCTGCAACAGTGACAAAACTTATCTCACTACTAACTACTATGTAAGAATGACCCACCAGACAATAAACTATGAACTTGGTTAACTCATCGATGTCTCGATTGGTGGCATTGTGATTTTTAGCAGGAATATAAACGACGGGTCGACCTTGCATATCCCTGTGTCGCAACACCCTAGCCTTATTCGCTTCCAAATTTTTCTGGATAGCTGGGGTGTCCGGCGTTAGGCTACCGACACCGTATTCTTGTCTCCACTTGTTCGTTTTGAGTATGGCCTACAAGCATTCAGTATAAACCTGACCTTGACATAACCTATAAAATAGGCAAGTATTAATACAAAACTGTACCTTAAAGGCATCGTCCACTGTTTTAAAAGCTCTTAAATACCGTTTGAGCGAAAATTCATTATGATATTGGTTAGGATCTGCCTCACTAATTAGTTTCATCCTGCTTTTCAAATCAGCCAGATCTGCCTCATTTACTGGCTTGCTTTGTATTTCCGACATTGTATTTATATTTCTAGAGATCGAATGTATCAAACAACTAGGTTAGTCTTCACAATATGTTACGATTTTTATCTTATCTCTTCACCTACACCTACACATCACTCACATTTACATCTGGTAAAGAAATCAATCAATCTTATCACTTATCAGTAAAATTTTTACCAATTAGCTCAACAAAACTAACAAATATCATCTTCAACACGGTGTTTACTAATGGGAGATAATTAATTAGTGTGACACAATGGGAAATCCTTTCCCACGAGAGATTGACACTGCTGACAGTTAAATGTACATACAAACCCTAATTTAGCATTTTGAATTTGGCGGCTTTAGACAGGACACCAATATAAGGACACATAAACGTACCAATTGAATATTCATAGCCTATTTTCAATAGTCTCGTTCTTTTGGTATGTGATATAACCAAGCTTATGTAACCAAGCTTAAAATGTGACGTACAATCAAAGTTTTGGATGTATTAAATTAATTAGAATGATTCAACTCAAGGATCTTAAGAAAACTCTAAAAAGCAATGTTAATTTAGTAATATGACTGCATTAAAAGAAACTTTCGAAATTTTCGTAAGTCGTCTACAAAGAACATCTACAAAATAATAGAAAAATATTTTGAGAACAGAAACAGAGAAGTTACTGTTCTCAAAATATTTTTCTATTTATATAGAGAGAAGTTATAATTGCCATTATTGTATTACATTTCTAGATGTCTACTATTCTTGATAGTTTTCATTTACATAAACTGGGCATTAGCTAAAAAGTTATTTATATTTCAGTTGTCATACAACGTATATTACCTTCCCGTATTTTAAAAAATAATAAAATTATAGAGATTGTAGTTATGGCATTATTAAATTATAAATAGAACATTACTCTTAGATTGATAATACTTCAACGTACGTGAAATTTAATAGAGAACAATTTATATCCTTTGGTAATCTTTTAAAAAAAAATTTCAACTTTTAGATTTCATTTAAAGTTTATTAGCTAGATTTTCTGAAACACTAATAATCCTTTTTTATTTAGGTGTGTTTAAATAATGCAAGGACGAAGAACCAGTAGTTTTACAAGTTTAGATAGATTGTAAGCTAATTTTGTGATAGAAAAACTTTTATATGTAATAATGTAATACCGTAAGTTTACCTCTAATTCTGTTGTTATTATTATTATTATATACCTACTTTCTGTTAATTAATAGTGAATAATAATTTTTCAGTTGCTCCTTTTTATATTATTACACACAATAGCTGCCCATAATTGTTTAAAACTATATGAATTATTAGAGGATGTGAATGTTATCAAAAGTGGATGCATAACTGGGCGCATTGTGAAAAATGTCCTGCAATATCAATACACGAATAATTCCAGTAATTCTCTCTGTGGTTGTGACGTCTGTCAATAGTCTATGCTTAATTGCTTAAACGTTTAATGATCTGTGGTTTGAAGTATGTTTTGTGTTGTGTAAACTTATTTTAGGTGTTTTGTAGTGTGAGTGTTGGTTGATTGCTAATGCTTTCACAGTAACAAGACTAGTTAACAGCGAATTGTGGTAGTAAATCTATTCCATAATGGATTTCCAAAATAGACCCGGTGGTAAAACCGGTGGTGGTGGCGTCGCCTCTTGGTCAGAAACGAACAGAGATAGAAGAGAAAGACTAAGACAGTTGGCCCTAGAGACAATAGATCTACAAAAGGACCCCTATTTTATGAAAAATCACCTGGGGTCTTATGAATGCAAGCTATGTCTTACATTACACAACAACGAAGGAAGTTACTTGGCCCACACACAGGGCAAGAAGCATCAGGCAAATCTCGCAAGGAGAGCTGCGAAGGAGGCAAAGGATGCACCTACTTTACTACAACCTGAAAAGCCGAGGGTCGAGCCGAAGAAGTTCGTTAAAATTGGAAGACCTGGATATCGTGTCACCAAACAGAGAGACCCCGAGAATGGCCAGCAGAGCCTGCTTTTCCAGATTGATTATCCAGGTGAGTGAATTATTATATAGTGTAACTTTAAGATTTGTTTTTTTAATGCTATGTTTTATATCAAATGTAGAAATCAACGATATGGTTTTGCCTCGGCACCGCTTCATGTCAGCTTACGAGCAAAAGATCGAACCACCAGACCGTAAGTGGCAGTACCTCTTATTCGCCGCCGAGCCCTATGAGACGATTGCTTTCAAAGTACCCAGTCGTGAGGTTGAGAAAACTGACAACAAGTTTTGGACTCACTGGAATAGAGATACGAAACAGTTCTTCTTGCAGTTTGCGTTCAAGAATGAGAACAAGCGGACTGTTAATACCGTGGTGCAAAGGCATACGCCATTAATTGGCGCGGTTCCTCCACCTCCTATGCTGCCAGTTCCGCCTCCGCCGAGGCCTCCTATGTTCAATCCCATTCCGCCACCTCCACCGCTCATGAGGGCTGTTCTCCCGGTGCCTCCCCCACATTAATATATTCAAATTTACTGAAAATGTTTTGTAACAATTGTATATGAAGTTATATAAATAAAATATCTTAACAATTGTTTTTTCTTTATTGGTTGCCGATCACAGACATTTTTTTTTATCAAAACTTGTACACACACATCATCAATTCACTTCAAATATACTCTGTATATTCATAATTGGTGGAAAATATATGTAAAATGCTATCATTAAGTTATTTTAATAAATGTTTTCATATGTACAATTACAGTAATGTCAGCTCTCGTTTGTTAACGCCAAGAGATTTCTAGAAATTACAAGTTTTCACAGAAGGTAACTAAACATGATAAATTCCATTTATTTAGAATTTATTTGGGTTACTTTCTTGGGCCACTACTGTCGTGCCAGATTAATCATCTGATGTGAAAAATAAAAAATCAACAATCTCTATAAAACAAACTGATATACAAACGTCAACATAGAATGGCCATTTAGCATAAGATACTCAACATTCGTGTAGATTCCTACTGGATTATAGGCAAAAGATATCTACTTTTAAAACAAAAGCATATTTTTTAACCAAGTAGAACAGATGAGAATTCCTCTACCAGTTGAAAGATGGTGCTGTACAAAAAATGAGATCGCTTCATCGTATTATTAAGTTTAAGGTATTGTAATTACGTTCCAGCTATAGTTCTGTTTTCCAATTGAAAATAAACTATCTACAAATTAAATGCATTGTGTATTGGAGTATATGGTAATAAATTTAGTGGATATTGGAAAATTATTTCTATAAGTTTAGTAATTTTTCGTATATCATATAATTATCTTATTACACGTATAAGCTTATATATTTAATAGATTTTGGGTAAAATTTACTTGTTTATACTCGTATATAGCTGGTCGATTTTCTTCCACTATCAAATATTTGCTAGACAAAAAAAAATAATAACATTCCTATGTTTATACGTCAGAGGGGCTGATAAATTCAATGGCGTGAAAATTCGGGTTTCCCCTAAATTCGAACGTTCTCTATTCAGGTATGAATTTCGAAATTTTTACTTTGAATTGAAGTTCGAATAACTTTTTCGGTTTTACGAGAAAACCGACGGTTTTTCATTAGTGGAGATTAATATCGTGCTCGGGAGGTCGATTTATGTGCTATTCAAAGCAACTCGGACGATTTTGATAGATTTGTACTTTAAAAAAGAAATTCCTTGGCGGTCCATCGATTTTTTTCCACTAAAAATTTTTTTGACGAGAAAAAATCTGAAAAAATTCGCATAGACGTAAGAAATATAGACAAATTCAACGATGCCTTCTGATTTTCTCTAAATCGAGAGGTTTTCTAGGAAGTTAAGAATTTCGAAATTGTTACTTTGAATCCGCAGTTGGAAAAACTTTTTCAGTTTTACGAGAAAGCCGACAGTTTCTCATTAAAACGGTGATTTCTATCGTGTTCAAAATGTGTATTTATATTGTATTTAATGTAATTCCTCCGATTTTGAGACTTTTGTATTTTCTACAAAATTTCCTTGCTTATGTCCATCGATTTTTTTCCACTAAAAAATGTTTTCTCAAGAAAAAATCTGAAAAAATTCGCATAGACGTAAGAAAGACAGTCAAATTCAATAGCACCTTCGAAGTTTCCATAAATTCAAAGATTCTTTCGGTAGGTAGACATTTCTAAATCGTTACATTCAATCTACAGTTCGAAAAACTTTTTCGGTTTCAAAAAACGAACACCGACAGTCTCTCATTAAAACAGAGATTACTATCGTATTCAAGAGGTCCATTCACGTTATATTCAATGTAATTTGCGTCGATTTTAAGGCTTTGGTATTTTTAATAGAAGTTCCACGATATAGTTTCCGCTAAACAATGTTTTCTCGAGAAATAAGAAGGGCAGACAAGTTCGAAGGCGTTTATCAATTAGCTCTAAATCTTAAAGATCTTCGATCCTAATCACTGCCAACCAACTGCTTTCGAAACAACGTCATCACCGTAGTGTACGCAATTGAGTTATAAATGTGATAAATATTAAGTTCTTTCAACATTGCATCAATATGTGAAGGTAATTTGGAATACACCATACCTAAACAATATCCTGCATTACAGGAAAATGTATCAAAAGTGTCTCATTACACGCTTTCTCGATGGTACATAATTGTGTAAAGGATTGATCGAAAATTCGAGATGGAAAGATCGATTTTTGGTCACGCGAGAGGGCTCCAGACGACGCGGATGATCTAGCCGCGGTACCCAACTGGCTGCGGTGTCAGCCACGCGGATCCACATGCGAGTGAGTCCCGCGTCCCCAAGTCTGACGGGGCTTAGCTGGGAACCCAGAGGTAGACGCCGGGTCTCTGCGGGCCGGCATTCCATCCCGGATTGCGTTTCGTGGCCGCTGCCTCGTCGGCGGCCGAGGGGCGCTCGCGCATCGGCTTGGACCATGTCGAGAGGAGCCACCCAGGTGTGCCATGACTCGGGTTTGTTTTTCCTGTGTTTGTTAATGACGGCGTGATGAGTGTGTTGGTCGGCCTTTGTTCCGAGATGATAAGTGAGGGGGCAGCGCGCATTCCTCTCTGGTTATCGGGCTTCGGGGTGGCCGCGGCAGCTTTGCCACTCCGCCGTGGGCGGCCGCCTCTAATGGGCCTGCTACAAATCAATCAGAAGTCCATCCGAGACGTCATCTCGCCGCATTCCCGAATTCGGACTCGGGGTCTCTCTCCGTCCACGAAATTTACGCCGATTTATTTAAATAACACACACAGTGGACTAGATACTAGAAACAGCATGAAAAATAAAGCAATATCTACAATTACGTCAATAACACTGACTGACAGGGTATTGGAAATATAGGGTATTTCAATAGGGACGCTCAAAATTTATTAGGTTATAGCGGCCATGTTGTTAAAGCAATATCTGTCAAATTTATTGTGAATTGTTCAATGGTGTATGGCAAATTACCATGGAAGGTTATACCGTTGAGCAACGTGTACAGATCATCAAATTGTATTTTCAAAGTAGTGCTCCGCATTACGTGATTTTTATCCCCGTCACAACCGTCCCGCCGAATCGACTATCCGAAGTTTGGTGGTCAACTGGTTTGATAAATAATCAGCCAACACCCATATGTTACCTAAACACAAAGTCCGCTGAAAACATCGCTAAGAGTGTACGGGAAAACCCTAGGCAGTCAATTCCTCGTTTCATAAGAATTTGGCCTTTCTGCGACTTCAACTTGTTGAATTTTGCGTAGGGACTTGGGTCTGCACCCGTATAAAATCCAACTGACCCAGGAACTTAAGGTAAACGATCATGGACAACGCCGCGTGTTCGCTGATTGGGCTCTGGAACAATTGAAAGTTGATCTAAATTTCGCCAAAAAAAAAAAATCATCTTTAGCTACGGGGCCCATTTTTGGATGAATGGATATGCGAACAAGCAAAATTATCGGATTTGGGACGATACCAATCCACACGAGATACACCAGTATCAAATGCTAGCCGAGAAATTCACTGTTTGGTGCCGATTCTAGTCTGGCGGAACCATCGGTCCATTTTTTTTTTCCAAAACGAAACTGGCATTGCCATAACCGTCAACGGCGAGCGCTACTGATCGATAATAAGCAACTTCTTGTGGCTTAAACTGAATGATATGGATATAGACGACATGTGGTTCCAATAGGATGGCGCCATTTGCCACACAGCGCATGCTACGATGAATATTCTGCACGAGCGATTTGGGGGATGGTTATCTCGCGCAGCGGCGACTTGAGCTGACCACCGAGATCGTGCAATTTACCGCTTTTAGACATATATCTTTGGGGCTATCTTTAATCGCAGTCAACATAACAATTTCAACCAGATTTTGCGGCAAAGCCATCGAAAATTGGACCTCCCAAATACATGCCACCAAAAAGTTGCGGAGGACATTTGAACGACGTTATACTCCAACTTAGTGCCATTACATATGCTTACAAATAAAATAAAAATTGAGTAGATATCTGACACACAAGTTGTTTTGTTTACGTTTAAATAGCGTCTAGCGTCCTTATTGAAATCCCCTTTATTAATAACAGCGAATGTCACTGTTTTTCGAAATTTCCAAAAAACATTACTAAACCAACTTACCCATATCTTAAATATTTGTAAACTGATTGCGACACATTAGTTGGCATTGCGACAGAAACATTAGACAATACAAATACATAGAATAGTCAACAAAATTCAAGTAGATATGAAATATGAAAGGTACTGCTCAGTGGTTTTCCTGGATGTCGAACAAACCTTCGACAAGGCCTGGGACACAATCCAGGCCTATTACATTAGTTAAATTAAGTTAAAATGCAAACTCCCAATCAATTATTATCTAATACTGAAATATTATCTGGAAAACAGATGCTTCAGAGTGAAATTTGAAAACGAATATAGTGATCTTGAACCTATACGAGCTGGGGTACCACTAGGGATTGGATTTAACACCACTGGACTTTTTCTTTGTGGTTATGTCAATTGAAAAGTGTACGCCACCCAGTTAACAACAATCAATGACCTTAACGCAAATATTCGACGTGTTATTCAGGAAATAGAGCCAGTTTTATGTGCCCGTGTTATTATGTGCCCAATTTTGCTAACCGAATGACATCATGGCAGAAGAGTCGAGGCGGCCATATGAAAGATATTATTTTCCATTTGTAGCCGTATCGTCTCCATTTTATGTTGGAGAAGAAAATACCTCAGTTTGTTAAATATTATTAGCTTTATTCATAAATCACATCCTATAGTTCCAAATAAGACTATAGAAATATATTTTAAGGAAAAGTCTACGATACAAATTATTTCCTGAACGTATCGCATAACAAAATATACTGGGAACTAAGAAGAAAAGTCCCTATTCAATATGATTCGCTAATATGTCCTTTAAAATAATAGCTAGAAATAAAATATACATATAAGTGCGTACAAGACGTTGATAAGAAACAGTACGACGGTAGTGACGACATATACCTTTTCAATTGCCGTTTCGGCTACCTCTGTCACAAATTCCTTCGTTCACTCGCCCATTCAATAGAAATATTTGTGGAATTTCAATAAGAAAAATCACTTACCCCAACCTAAAGGGGTAGCCTGCGTAAAACTAAGGGACGATCAGGAATGCGGAGGTACAGAGCGTAGGAAAGTGATGAGTTAACTTGTTATATATGCGTGCCATCGCGAAGTGACAGCTGAATGTAGAAGAAGACAGTGCCGACCGGAAGCCGCAATAGTGAGGCCGTTTCCCGTGGGGTGCGAGCATGAATTTGCACTTAACTTTATTGCGAGTAACACAAAAGGCGCTGCGGATCACTGAGGAAGGAGTAGAAGCCGCAAGGACCTCCCCGTGACAAAACCGCGGCCCAAGCAAAGTTTACTCGTTTTTCGGTTTTAGGAAAAAGTAGGCCGTGGCGAGGATCTGGGGATATTTCGTTGGCATTGTATTAAAATCGGAAGTGTTTATCAAAATTCGATTAGTTTTAATTTTAGATTAATTTCTTAACAGATTTTCAGTTTATATTGTTGTTTCAAAAAACGGTAAAATAACTTGGTAAATCACTTTAGAGTAATAAAGTTATTTTTATGAACACCCCATATACAGGTTGTCTTATAAAAGACACCGCAATCTGTAACTCCATAATTTCCTATCAAATTAAAAAAACAAAAAGAAATTGGTAATTCAAGAAACACTGCAAACTAGTACCGATATAGATTTGTTTCAACATCAACCGAAGCATCAACCGACAATCAGCTTTTCATTTTTAAATAGAACGATGTATATTTTTTTCCGTCATTGGATTCAACTTTTATTATTCAAATACTCTTCATAATAATTTCAATTTGTGTCAAAATAATCGAGTTAACAAACAATTTCCTTTAGTAAAAATGAGTGACCATCAATCAGTGACTGTTGGTTTTGTATATAACTAGTCACTTTTTTTTTATACATTTTAAAGTCATCCACATTCCAGTGATGACGTCACGCTCCTAGGTGAGCTGGAGAGAAAGGGAGGCCTGGCGGAGAACCAGTACGGGTTCAGGGCGGGGAGATCTACGGTAGATGCTGTCATGGTCATAAAAACCATTGCACAGGAGGCATGGGAGTCCAAGAATTTGTGCGCGTTGATCACTTTGGACGTGAAAAACGCGTTCAATTCGGCCTCGTGGGGAGGCTGCGGGAGCTAGAAATAGCACCGTATGTTGTAAACATGACCGGCAGCTACCTGTCCTGCAGCGGCCTGATATTACTGGCCGGGGACGGTAGCGAGAGGAGGAGAATCTCGTGTGGAGTGCTACAGGGGTCGGTTATGGGTCCTACCCTATGGAACATTATGCTCGACGGGGTATTTAGACTCAGAGTGCCCGAAGGAGTGAGGGTCTCGGGCTACGCTGATGATGTCGCGGTGGTCGTTACCGGAAGAAGTGACATCGACGTGAGGGAAAACGCCAACCTCACTGTCGAGAGGATCAAGAGATGGGTTGAGGAGAGGGAACTGACTCTGGCGTTAGACAAAATGGAGACAATCCTCCTGACAAGGAGGAGAAAGCTTCCATGCATCACGTTTCGAGCAGAGAATACCGAAAACGTGCCGAAGCAAAGTATTAAGTACCTGGGAGTCTGAATTGATAGTTCACTGTCATTTAGGGAACATATCAAACAGACGCTGTAAAAGGCGGGCAAAACTGTCTCGGCCCTTGGTCGTTTGATGCCAAACATTACGGGCCCCAGGGCGTCAAAGAGGAGAATCCTCAGCGGGGTGGTGCAGTCGATCTTACTGTATGCCGCCCCGATATGGGTGGATATATTGAGAAGAGACAAGTGGAGGAAAGAGCTCACCAAAGTCCAGAGAAGAGCAGCGCTAAGAGTCTGTAATGCATACAGGACTGTATTGGCAGGGGCAACGCTGGTGATAGCCTGTATACCACCCATCGATTTTCTAACAAGGGAGAGACGGGAGGTGTACGGTTAGATGCACTAACAGAGGTGCAGCAAGGGAGAGCCTATGGGAACACTGGCTGGAGAGATGTGAGGCGGAGCCCCGAGGGAGATGGACGAGGGTGCTAATCCCGGACATTAGCCATGGTGCGAAAGGGCATATGGCGATATCGGGTATTACGTAACCCAGGTCCTTACTGGGCACGGCTGTTTTGCGGACTACCTATTGGATATAGACAAACGCGAGAGCAGAGAGTGCTGGTTGTGTGGAGAAGTCGACGATGCCGGTCACACAGTGTTCAGCTGCAAAAGGTGGACAGGAGAAAGAAGAGCTGCGGAGCAAAAGATAGGACATGCTATCATTGTGGACAACATGATCCCAATCATGCTCGAGAGCAGAGAAAGATGGACAGTGGTGGAGCAGATGGTAACGTCCATCATGACGGAGAAGAAGAAGGAGGAAAGGGAAGTGGGGAATGAGTAAGTATCCTGATTGATATGCCGAAGAGAAGTAAAGCGAGAGCGCTTCCTCTTCGGCATCACACTGATAGGATAGCAGGGGGTTTTTAGTCGGTAGGCGTATACGAATCCGACACTACTTGGCCAAACAATAACAGAACACCAGAGGCTAGGTCTCTTTTGAAGATTTTCCCCTCGAGAAAAAAAAAGTGATGACGTCACTGATATATAATTAGAAATTAGAACACTACAAATTAATAGAAAAACTACAGTTCCATTCATAACTATTGTTAAGCGTACTGCTCATCAAGAATAGGAAAAAGTGTGAGATTCTCCAGGTATGCGTAGAAGAAAGAGTGAGGCAGCATTCGGAGGGAAAAGGATGCATTTTACGCGCATCCAGATCGAACTCTGTACATTCAATATATATTCATCGATATTCGCACTGCAAGGGTCTCAATGCGACTGGAGTAAAGACTGTGTACCTCATGGGCGGTCCGATATCGCAGTTTTGAGACTTTTTTCTACTCTTGATGAGCTGTAATTTATAAAAGTATTAATCAAACAAAAACTTGAAAATCAACTAAGTTAAACAAAAAATTAAGTCAAATGCTAAAATTATTTTCTGTTAATATGTTGGCAGTACCTTAACGGTTACTAAACTTTTCTCAAACCTTTTCTAGCGTATCGGGTGTTATTTCCAAATTTGTTGTCAAATTTTATTTTGAAAATAACATGCTCGAGACAAATAGAATATTTGGTATACAAAAAATAGGTGTTAGACATATGTTACATCTGAAATAGACTCCCATAAATAAATATTTATTACAAAAAAATACTCAACTCACTTAGGGTTTATATTTACGAATAAATAATAGAAAATATTTCTTTTTTTTTAATTTTAGGAAAATATTTACACTTTACAACAACTAACACTATATGTTAAATAATTTGCCAAGCTACAATATTTTCAATAAATTACAATGAATTACCGAATACTATGAAAGTTCTTCGCACGAGACGTTAAAAAAGATTCGGCATACATTCTTACTGGAGAAAGCATATTATACGGTAGAAAATTATTTGGAATATCAATTTTAAACTATGCGTACTCTTGTCTTTATGTTACTTTTCCTTCGAACTTCGAATTTAAACTAATGTCGTAATTAGGGCGGAGAAAAAGAATATTTAGGATTAGGATACTCTGATAAAAAATATGGTAAATTAGAATAAAAGATTCACCTGTTTGAGGATTTTGACCACAGAAGAAGTGCAAATGATTGTACGAATTATTTCATGGACGCACTGTATGCCGCACGCACACGCATATGGACGCACTGTATGTCCTGCAATAGTTTTCCTATGTATATTCCTGCAGCAATGTATATTCCTGCAATAGTTTTCCCGCCCTCTGTGTATCGCTAAGTCACTTGTATAAAATTTTAATTCAATCGAATTTATTTATAAGGACAACTAAACCGTTTTTCTTACAAATGAAACTTTGATTTATCATAAACCAGTCGGAGATCAACCTAACAATCTATTTAAGGTAGAAATATGAACGATATTTAGAATTATGATAATGATTCAAATGATTCAAAATCGGCTCATGATAATGATTCAATATCGAAAAATTCAGTAAAGTGAATTCAAAATTTCACCCGTTAGGATTTGCAACTGAAGCTAATTGTTTCGCTAAATGATTGTATGCATTACTTTAGGGATTCCTTTTTTACAAATGTTATGATTTTTTTGTGAGAAAGTATGTGGTTTTTAGTTAAAGGAATACAAAGAAGTATCACCCTTCCCATAATAGGTAAAATGTATTAAACATTGTTTTTTAAATACTGCAAATTTTTTAATGAAAAATTATATACAGTTAAATCGAACATAAAATAATAATTTCAATGTTTGTTATCATCGGGACTAAAGTAGAGATTGTTTAAGTTGTTTTCAGTTCCAAAATGCGTTCTGTGTTATTGCTACAATTAGTTTTCATTGTGCTAATTTTTTTAACTTGAATCCGATTAAATTTGATTACACAGGCCTACAAATTTTGACATTTTTAAAGTTGATTTACACATCAACCCTAATATCTCCTTTCCACCTCCTTTATGTCTTGATGGAACCTTTCACCTTGCTCCTCACTAATAGCATCAATATTTTCTGGAAAATAGTCCAGATAGGCATGCAGAAAATGAATTTTTATGCTTATATTACAACCAAGTTGCTTAAAGTTATCCAGAATTTTGACAATTTCCTCATACTACGGATGTTTATAATTTCCTAAAAAAAATCTGTTACATTTTTAGAGTCTATCCAAGATTCTTTTTCAACTTCTGTCATTGTTTCTTCAAACTGTTGGTCCTACATTAATTTTCTTATTTGTGGTCCTACGAATATGCATTTCTTTAATTTTGCTTCAGAAAGAGCTGGAGATTTGCCACATAAGTACTTAAAGCAATTCCCATTTTTATCTATAGCTTTTACATATTGCTTCATTAATCCTAATTTAATAAGAAGTGGCAACAAAATAATGTTTTTCAATTCAAAATCAACCAAATTTGCATAAATAGCGATTTTTGAACAAGGTGTTAAGTTTATAACAAAATATATTTGGTGTATTTTTACAACTTCTAGGCATATTTAAAACAAAATAAAAACACACGATGCGATATCACGAGTAAACGTACACACATTAAAAATGTACTACAGCGACTATATAAATACCCGAATAGTATAAACCGGAATATTACCAGCCAACTCTGTTTCGGTAAATCCCCCAAACTTGTGTGTATATTTCAAACCGATTAAACACAGGGGTGCCGCAAATATTGAAGCAAAATTTAATTTTATGGAACCCCGGTTTTAAAAACTATATATTATTGTACAATGTACATTTTTTACAAACACTGGTGCATGATGGAAACAATAAAACAGTGTTTATGTAGATCATCGTATGTAACTAAGCCAAAAAGTCAAAAAAAGTCCGGTCACAAAATCTTTGTTTGTCTGTGATATTTAAAAAGTATCTTTTATAAAAATTATGCTTTTTCACTAAACTGTCATATGGTATACGAACTCATTAACTAATTTCATCAACGAATTCTGGACATTTTTAATAGTTAGTGAACAGGCCCCGTATAGAGCGGCTTCCACAGCGGCTGGTCAAGCCTATTATCGCCCGGCACGGAGTGCCCCATGGTAGTTTTTTTACCACCCATGACATTGTTTATTACGTTGCCTTAAATGCGCTTGATAAAATTTTATTCCGTAATAAAATTTGTTGTTTTATTACAATTGTTTTAGTAGCCATAACGTTTATTGTAGACGGAGAAATATGTGATGTTTTAAAAACGTATAAAGACATTATCTTATGGGGATTTCGTTTAATGAAATGCGCCATTGAATATTCTCATTGAATTGTAATTGATTACGAAAGGAAGCGCATCGTTAAAACTGGCTCTGTATGAGTATACGTAGATAAGAGTTGTTGGAAAAACGAAAATCAGTTCCTATAGATATTCATTTGCCATTACAAGTTGCTTGAATATATTTTTATCGTTGGCATCTATAATAGCTGATTTCTGATAGCATCTAAATTACTGGTATACTGGTATTCTATATCTTAGAAAGATAGTTTAGAATTAAGCAAGAAGGCTCCTATTCCGAGCTTTTCTAAGAATTAATGCAGGAGTACTGCAAGGAAGTGTACTGGGACCTGTCCCATTTGATGTTAGAGATAATTTATTACTAAAAATTTATTATTTTTATGTTTACGTTAATAATGTTTCGAGTATACGAGTTTGTATAAATGATTTAAGAATATTCTAGAGATACTTATGATCCGTTTTTCCTTATATGATACTTATGATCTAGTTTTTCTTGCCAGACTAGGGACTAGGGAAAACCTCTATTGACCAGAACCTGCAGTGGGAATAAGTCGGAATCTGATCAGAGACGGCATCAATGGCTGGGCAAGAGACCAGCACAATAAAAGATGGAGAGGAGTAACGGGTTGTCGAATAACCAAACTCTTCATCGAATATTCAGAGATTGAGAAATGGGCCCAAGAATTAATTAAATTGAACAGAACCCTGGTGGGAATCATAACGGGCCACCATAGTAGCCTGAATGCATATAAGCACAAGCTGAGGCTGACTGATAGCCCGGCCTGCAAATACTGTAAAGAAGACGAGGAGACCTCGATTCATCTTCTTTACACCTGCCCCACACTGGAGGAGAAGAGGTATCTTATATTAAGGACCCCTGTTATCCTAGAGGAGGCGAGGCTTAAGGCGGGGGACGTGCCTAAATTGCTCCTTTTATGGGATAGCATTTTTGGATAATGACCCGGATAAGAGGGGATCGCCAAGGGACTACCCATGCGATCAGTGGCTGATGAGGCCCAAACCTATATAATATAATAATAATAATAATATGATCTGTTGGACTTTCTTTTTGCAAAAGAATTGTTTTAATTCTTGTTTCTATGTAAATAAATTTCTATAGAACACTGTGCAAGTCTCTATAGATATTTATAAATTGCCTACAAGCTAAATGAGCAAATTCTGATAGCTTCTATATAAAACTGCATGACCATATAAAAGAAGTATGAGGAAAATGGTTGCTCAATGCAAAAATGATAACTTGCAGGAAAAAATATCTTATATATATATATATATATATATATATATATATATATATATATATATATATATATATATATATATATATATATATATATATATATATATTGCGATTTTTATGTCTCTTATGGAGGATTTCTTTCATTTTTAGACATGGCTGTGATATTATTATGGAGCTTATGAGGAACAGTTTCAAGTACATTACACAATTATAAAAACATTGAATATTTTGCGAAATTTATTTTCTATTACTTACAATCTAATAAAATACTTAATAGTAGAAAAATATGTATAAAATAGTAGAAAAGTGGATGTTTCTCTAAGTACAATTATAGCTATTTGACACTCTTACATTCGTTTCTAACCTTTGTTAATATTTCTGGGTAAATGTGAGACATGTCTTTAAGAAAATCAATTTTGTAAAATATCATATTTTTCGTTTTTCAGATGCACATTATACCATAACTCACCAGCCATAAAAATATTTAGAGATGGCTCAAAATCTGAACTAATGACGAGTTGTGCTTTTTATGAATTAGAATTCTCGGCAAAATACAAGCTTCTCAAGGAATGCTCTAATTATACTGCAGAATCCATCGCCATTGAACAAGCATTATATTGGGTACTAGAGTGGTATATTAAGGATTGTCAAAATTTAATGAACATTGTATTCGACTCTAAAACCATCCTACAGTCCTTAGCACATTTTTCTTATAAATATTACAATAATAAAATTATATTTAATATCTTAAATCTGCTTAAGAAATTAAAAAACTCAGGGTTCAATCTCAAATTCATATGGGTAAAGGGAAACTCAGGAATTTTTGGAAACGAAATGGTTGATCAATTAGCTAAAGAGGCGCTTAAGAACATAGGAGTAGGACATCAATCCAGCCACGAGATTTACAAAGTTTCTTCAGAAACCAAAATCGATTAAAGTGGGAGAGCCTATGAAAGGAATTCGTCGCAAAATCTAACAATCACTACACATTAATTCACCCTACTCTACCATCTAATACTTCTATTGACAATATGGCTTTAAAGCACCACACCTCAACAATGATCAGACTCAAACTAAATCATGCACGCTTTCTCTCACATCTACATCGCATTGGAACAACAACACCTCTACATATATGTTATTCAGTGGGTGTTGATTGGAATCGTTTCTACTCCGTATTGTCCTTGTGATAATACATCAATTGGTGATCTTAATCATATATTTTTTAATTGTATAAATAACTATCAGGGAATTGATAACCACATTAATTAAAGAACAAGTACACTTGCCTGAACAAGTACAAATCTGACTTCCCTACTTATTAAAAATTGTATACAAATTAACAAGGCTTTAATAAAATTTCTAAAAGAAACAAACATACATTTATAAAATTAAATGCTTGTATGCATGAAGATTGTATATAATATGTAATAAAACCTATCGTTTTTCCCTCATGTTATGTATCCCTTCATTACGAGGTCTATCTTGTTTGCTTAAAAGTCGCCCTGGCAGTTTTCACGACCCCTGGGCGTGAAAACTGTCTCCTTGTTTCTCCCTAATAAATAAGGATTGCAATTTACTAAGAAAAACTGAGAAAAAATAATGTAAGCCACTGTTGAACTGTAACTTAAATTACAACGAAAAATTAATTTCTTTTTGAAATAAAAATTTTTTTGTGGCGAAAGGGCAACCTATGCCTGAAGCCAAAAAAAACCTCACGTCACCTCAGTTCTAATGCATATGGCTATGGCAAGCATCCAAGAACTGTTAGTTATTGAGAAGCCCTCGTGTGGTATTTCAAAATAACGGTTAATTAGTCACCCCGTAAAAATTCCACAGCTTTCATCAAGAATGACGTCATTTTCAAGAATTTTTACTAGCTGTAGATCCCGGTAAAAATTTGAGGAATTTCGGGACTGCAGGGCGTAATGTACCACCTACCGCAATAGAACAGTGATGGCTGGTGACCGATAAATGACCACCTAGTATTTTTACACTCGATTTGTCGTGCCTACTCATTTTAATGATACCGATTACCTTCGAAGTACCTGCATTAAGCGAGATACCGATCTGGAATTTATATTTTTCCGAAATTTACGTCCCTCACGGAGCGCTCACATGTTTCCGGCATGAATCACGATTTTTTGCCCTTTGAGTGAAGCGATTGCAACAACATTTTTTCCGGGAAATATCGTTTTAGATATTGCCGAACTGTTTGTTGAATAATGTCCTTTTCGATAGCCGGTACATAAAGGAGGACCCATTATTGTAGGTATTGAAAATGTGTTATGCAACATTCCAAAGAAATTATTTAGTTCAACTAAACTCCTGGACAAAATTAGCGCATCAATGAAACTTCATATTATTACTTTTATTTTTTCGAAGATTTAAACCGTCGTACCTACGTGATATAATTAAATAATTTCAATTAATGTTTAATAAACTAGAATGGTTTTATGGGGAAAACATGAACAAATAACAGAAAGGAGCAAACGGAATTCATGAAATAGATTTTCATTTCTTATACGAGTATGGCAATGGGTAGTCCCACCAGTATTGAGTACATATGTGCAAGATGGTCAGATACTGGGGCAGCTGATATGCAGCGCGACTAGTGGCAAAATTCAGAAACATTTGTAGGTAAATTTAAACTGATTATACTGGATTATACACGTGGTTGTATAGAAAAATTATTAAAACCGATAAATAATTTAGTCAAAACAGAGCTCTAAGGTAGTGTGTTGTGTAGTTGGTTGCAAAAACAATTACAGTAATTCTCCAATATGTCATTTTTACGCTTTTCCTTCTGTGCCACATAAGAAACCACGACGAGAAAAGTGGATAACTGCGGTCAATAGGAAAAGGTACAAAACCTACAAACCTTGCAGTTACCAAGTGATCTCATTTACACACAGTATATTAATAATTTTTATTTATTCGGCGTTGATGGAAATCTTTGACAACCAAACAAATATAGTAGAATATACAGTGCCCATTTTGTTGGTAGTAAAAAGTCGGACCATCCCTTAAGTCCAAGTTTTATTCCAACAATTTTCCCTACTGCTTACAAGAGAGCAGTGTCAAACAAAATCGTCAGGTAAGAAATACACCATTTTTCAATATAAAAATTACGACTGATCATAGAAAGATACAAATTAATTTTTTCGTCAGGTTTGAACGATATTTAAGAAGACAAAAATAACCCGTTCTGAAGAACATTTCTCATTTGACGGGCGGAAATAAGTGTTAAGATAATGTATCATCGAATAAATGTGTCTACATTTGTGGCCTTGTTTAGACACACAAGTACAATCCGCCTATACAACGTTTCGATCATTAGTTATCTATATAAAATGAAATAAAAAATCAGTTACATGCTAATTGATAGTCTCATAAAATGATGAGAAAACATATTTCGTACTTACAAGAAGGAAAACTTGATAGGGTGGTGAAGTTACAGACGTTTGTCGGATGACATAACCTCTAATCATACCCAAGTCCAGCTCAGGTGATTGTCGTTCCTCTACTCTCACGACATGATAATTTGCAAGGGCGATTTCTTTTTGTATTCCTTGAGGATTAAAATCTATTTTGTGACTAATGGCTCCGAATCCTGATCTCAATATTCTCTCCATATTTTACTATTTTCTTATGTAAATCTATGACTATGATAATCTGTGGTGATGACTTCTTTGTATTCCTTAATCTTTGTTTTATTTATTTATTGCACTTACATTTTCCTCACAACTGCACCATTAAATACATTTTTAGATTTTGCACGACCGATTTTGCATTCACAGCAATGGCAAACAACATAAAAGTACCCTTCGTTGGATACTGCATTCTCCGCTAGTGGCGCTAGAAGCTAGCTAGCACATACTCAATAGGGAGTGGAAATATGCCATCGGTAGCGAGTAGCGAGTCGATTTGTGAGTCCGTCTCGAGACTCGAGAGGCATGAGAGACTCGAAGGACTCGAGAGACGTGAGTCCGTCTCTGTTGCGGCTCGCCAGAACAGACTCTTTAGTTATGCTATAATATAGAGCGACAATACTGCCAAGCAGTCTGCATCTCTGCGTAAAACGCCCGTTGTTCCGTATTAATTTAAAACAATTAATAAGCTACCACCAGACCAGCTTTTGTACTGTCATCAAATGCTAACAATGTGGCCGTATGGCCAGTTGTTTATAGCCGCCGGTGGTCGATATTTTATATAATTGTAAACTCGTGTTCTGTCCGAGTAGATAAATTGTTTGGGCCGGTACGTCAAAAATGATGAGGGATATGATTTCGAACCACCTAAGGTTGGTGAGCCTTTGTTTTTACCGCCCGACGCTCGTTGCGACTGGTCAGGGGTCCGACTTACGACATTCTTTTCAATGGATTCCCATGTTTTATACGCATTTTCTCAGGCCCGTACGGTGGTAATGCAATCATTTCATTTTTTATGACTCGGTGACCGTTGACGACTGCCTTGTGGCCGTGGCCACTTTTGAATTAATTAATTAATTAATTTTTATACACTGCCCACCGGGGTACTGAAGTACAGGAGATGATATACACGAGAGAATGGTATATACATGGATACAAATGGTATCCAAGAAAATATGTAAATATGCATGGCTACAGGATGGCTAATATTCTAAGGGATTTGGTTTTCCCTAGAACTATCGAAGAAAAAAAAAGCGTTTTTTGAGAAAATAACACTTGTTTAAATTGGAGCTTTCTAAACGGCTTTTCAATAAAGACGCTCGATTTTTAAATGTGAATAACACAAGTTATGCGTGAAAAATTCACTCATTTTTTTATTTGAAAGAATATTTTATGGCATTACGTATGGAATATAACGCCAATATCGTCCATCTCGTTCATATTTTTTATGTCGCCCATCTCGTTAATCTCATTCGACGCGTTCACCACGTCTACCGCGATTAACTCGCTCAAGTCTTTCAGCATGTTCGCCACGGCTTACCGCATTCACCACGTTCATCTCGTCATCACTATTTCAACACGTTCACCATGGTTCAACGTGTTCAACTCTTTCATCGCGTTCACCGCGTTCAACTCATGCAACTCGTTCAAAGCGTTCAATTCTTTCAGCACGTACATCTCTGTTCAACGCGTTCAACTTGTTCAACCCTTTCAACGTATTCAGCAATCTCTTCTAAAGTTTATCACAGTTCAGCACGGTTGACCGCATTCATCTTGTTCATCTCATTCATCTCGTTCATTTCATTCATCTCGTAAAACGCATTCAGCGTGTTCACCGAGTTCAACCCGTTCAACGTTGACGGTTATGGCAAAGCCAGTTTTGTTTTGGCAGAAACACGGACAGATGTTTCCGCCAGACCAAAATTAGCACCCAACAGTGACTTCCTCGAGATGCATTTGGTGCTGGTGTATCTCATGTGGATTGGTATCGTCCCAAATCCGACAAGCTTAATAATAAAAGTAATAAGCAATTGAGCTTATTACTTTTCCGCATTCAACTATACCAGAGCCGAAAAGTAATATAATCGCGTAAAGAAAAATGGAAAACAAATTTTTTCTAGTGTATATTTTTCGTTTTTCGGCAGAAACACAAAAAAAATGGTTTTTAAAAAGTGTTGTCTCTGTGTGGGTCGTTGTAGTTGTCGTCGGCATTCAAATCTCTTGTTAGCACGATAACGCAACTAAATCGTGTCGGATCGATCGAGTTTTGACTGATTCTGATCGGGGACGTCTCCTAGATGACACCTATTGATTTTGAAGTGGATAGAACACACTCTATCATGTTTAGGGGTCATGAGAAAGCACAATGGTGGACTATCAAAATCTTTTTTTAGCACGATCACTTAATTAAATCGTGTCGGATCGGTCGGGTATCGACTGATTCCGATTAGAGACGTCTACCAGACGACATCTATTGATTTTGAGGTGGACAGGACACACCACACCCTGTCCATAGGTCATGAGAAAGCACGATGGTGGACTATTCGAAAAAAGTAAAACTGTCGCATAAAACACATATTCTGCATTCATGTGTTAGTTTATTTTTTCTCGGCCACTTAATTTCGAGATAGAGATGTTCTACGTGCGGAAAAGTCCGTTTTAAGGTTTTAAAACTGTTTACGTATAAGTGAATCATAGTTGTCGAAAATGTTTAGGAGTTTTAATAGGGTCATAAACGGGATACTGGAAAAAATATGTTCAAAGATCTCTGGCATATTTAGGTACATATTCCGCTGGAGTGTGTCAATTTGTTACACTCCAATTTAAACAAGAAACTTTTATATTTATTGCATAAAAAGGCCTTATTTACCTGCAGACATGCCAAAAAGATATTTTCCCATTGTTAAGAGCATTCGCAGTCTATAAAAAGGACACGGCGTGTTTTTATGATAATCCCAATTATATCTAGGATTAGCATCGTTGCATAAATTATTTCACTTATTACAGCATAATATACAATTATTTATTAATAGGTCCACTAAACAATTATCCATACTGTTCATTTTATCGCTATTTTCAAAATAAAAAACTCTATTATCTTGCCGATAAACGGAACAGTCTACCTGAGCCTAGTCATAAAACAAGCCAAGGTTATGTTTTGAGATTTCTTATTTGGCAAATAGCGATGAAATAAACTATACATTCATTTTTGTGTATCCTTTAGTTCCCTGTAGTTTTTGAGAAGATTCCAATCCAATTGCCACAAAAAATTTGAACCACCTGTATAGTCGAGTATATTTCCAACATAAGCTGCTTATTCAATTTAGAAACAAGAGTTTAACACATAAAATAAGGAATATCAAATTTGCAGCTTAACATTAAAATGTTTTGTAAAAATATTGGGTAAGTATCGATTTAATTCCTTTTTTACTTGCTCCTTTTGAAGGATGAAAGGTAATTGTTATTTATTATCACTAGTAATTGATAACGTAATTTACACCTAAAATGTGACGTAATCAACATTTTTTAAACGGATCTTTAATCGTGAATACAGTTATGTACGTCGTGTCTAATAGTTCTGCCTAAATTGATAAAAAAAAGTTGGGCCAGTATTCGCAATACCATGTTTAAATTAATACAAAATACCCTGAGCCCTTTGTGGAAATACAATAATGCAAGTGAATTTACCCCATTTGCACTTCACTTGTATTAAACCCGAGAGGTTATACAAAGGTCAAACAAATATTGTACAGGGTACTTCGCACGACAGGTCCCTTCAAAGCTCAAGCCTGTCGTTTTTCAAGGTCATTTGTACTCTCGGCTAAATCTAAAGTCCCACGACCTTGAGGAATGTGCAAATCATGGAATAACAATGTTATTAATCAATTTCACGCGATTACATTATTTTCGTGGGTAGTAATCTGTTCGTGGGTAGTAATTTGCTTTTTTTCCTAACATGCGTATGTTGTTAAAGTTAAAGGTATTGTTTTTGTTTCAGTGCGTGCCTTGTAAGCTTAGAACAGAACGCAGAGAACTCATTAAATTTCAAACCGAAATCTTACAAAAAATATATAGATGATAGCGTTGTCTGCGTTCCAAAAAAATAAAATAAATTGTATAATCAATAATTTCCATAAATTTCATCAACAATTGCGATTCACTACCGAAGTAGAAAAAGGGTAAAGATAATACATTTCCTAGATATACAGTTTGTCAATAATAGGAAAAAATGTGGATTTCTCTATGCATATGCGTAGAAGCAAGAGCATTCGCAGGGACAAGGATGCACTTTACCCGATATTCACTCTCCAAATGTTTCATTGCGACTGACTAAATATCAGGCTATTCACTGCGCACCTCGTGGGCGGTCCGATAGCGCAGTTTCGAGACTTGTTCCTATTATTGACAAGCGAAATCTGAATTATTGAATTACGCAGCTCGAATTATTGATACAATCTAGTAGATGAGGCACATATAGTTTCAAAGATACCTAAATTTCAATTAAAACACACAAAATACACACAAAAGAACTTTGAAAAAGTCAAGTAATAAAACAGTTCTTGAAGCATATTCCCCCAATTTTATAACCATATAATAAAGAAGTGAATAAACACCATATTCAATAAATTAGACAACAAACAAATAAACTAAAAATCCATGCTTTATTATATATTAAATAAGTAAATTGTAAAAAGCTATATTTAAAACAATAACGTAACTTACAATTTGTTTATACTTTTCATTATAATTTAGTGGGTCGAAATCCTCTCAGCAAATATAAGACAAATAAAAATATTTTTTTAATAATCAAAAACAAGAATGATTACACAAAAAATGAAAAAACTTCGAAGAGTACTTCTGCGAAAAGTAGAAATGTCTTAATATAGTACCACTTCAATGCGTTTTGGAGGGACGTTCCATTTCCAGAAATGGTGACAATAATAAAATAAAAGATTATAGACCTTACAGTTATCTCTTATAATTTTAGCTTAATTTTAACTTTTTGAAACTATTTTATATGTCTTCTTATTTTATCATGTTAAATCTCAACATTCCTGCTAATACATTAGCGCCAGGATGACTCGATAGATGTAATATGTACAGACCTGTTACAAGCTTTTGATAGGCTCGACTGTCGTGTTTTATTGCGGAAACCGCCTAGCTTTGGGCTAACCAATAACTTAATTAACTGTGTTTGTTCATATGTCTTTAACAGAATATCAAACTAGAACTATCATGGATTTACATCTATTCAAGTTAGGGCTACTTCAAGTATTCCACAAGGTTCATTTCTTAGGCCTCTACTTTTCATTTTATTTATTAATGATTCGTCGTGAAATTGAAGTTAACGTATTCCTGTATACAGTTAAGGTTTTCTGTATACAGTTATTGACATCAAATACTATCTTAAATGACCTTCTAAAGATCTAAGGTCTTTAAAAAATTGATAAACCAATAGAAACCGTTATTATTATTTTTTTAGTTGTGAAATAATAGAACAATAACAGGTTTCTCGATTGTTTTTTCTTTTTATTTTGTTGATTGTAACTCAGGAATTAATTCAAGTGCATTATTAATTTACAACATAAACAATAAACAATTGACTGGCAATGAATCGTATTTACTAGTCTTAATTTATTTCCCATTTTAAATATCATAAACTTTAACTTCTACATACATTATCGATCATTAGCATTTACTCGCTTCTGTTTCAAAGGGGGCCTGGCTCGAAGTGGTGGTTTTACGTCAAGGGATTTGAAGTAAAGTAGGTAAGCGAATAGGACTTAATCTTCTTAAATCGTTCGTGTAAGAGAAAGTAGAAAATAAGAACTAAATAGCATAGAGCCCTTGGATGAGAATGCTGGTATCGGTCTGTGGAATCAATTACGGGTGATTTGTGTATTTCTAACAAAGAGAAACTTCCAGGTAATCGCTCTCGATTTCAGTGAATCTCGTGATGGTAATGAAGGACTTAAAAATATTGGATCCGTATTTTTTTAAAAGGATTATTGCCCATCTAATTGACTCTCAGTTACACCAGGCTGCCCCGAAACTGCATACATGTAGAAATTGGCAAACGCCATCTGCATGCTAAACGACAAAATATCACCTAACGCAGATTACTTTGTCAAACGCTGGTTTTCACGTGACACCACTTGAAGGGGTAAGAATTTAAACGAATTAGTGAAAGAATTCCTTAAAAATAAGTTGGTTATAGATTTTGGGTAGCCAAAAATTCAAATTATTTGGTAGAGAAACAAGAGAAGTGATTTTCTCTATTCCAGTGCCAGCTAGAAGTGGTTGAAATTACTATACTATTGAAATGCTTAGAGATTTCCGCGAAATTTGAAGTTCAAGTTCACGAAAGATGAAGTTATAAATTTACCTCTTTTTCTGTTTCGTTCACTTGTATTATTAATTACATAATATTCATACAAGCCAACAAGCTTCAGTTACAAACCAAACTATTATTTCAGAAAATTTTCCGTCATATTTTAAATCAGAACATTCTCGTATAAACCTTCTTACATTGGGCGCAAACAGTCACGTATTATTGCAAACTTTCGGCATATTTACACTATTCAAAAGTCACAGAGGCGAGATATATAGCTCATCAAGAATGGGTACAAGTCTCAAATCCGAAATCGTATCGCCCACGAGATGGGCAGTAAATCCCTGGCTCAATCGAATTGAGACTTTTGCAGAATGAATATCGATGAATATATATTGAATATGAATGTACACAGAGTTAGAAGTGGCCGCGCGTATAGTGCATGCTTTTTCCTCCGAATGCTGCTTCACTCTTTAGTCTACGTATACACTCTTTCCCATACTCGATAAGTACTAAATATAAATATTTACATAGCCACAACGAATAAAACAAACTACGGCAAAGCTAAACTGAATTGCTTCTACCTACGTTGATTCAAGTGTCTTAAATATAAGCGACGGCAACTGTATTACCGTTGAGTTACCACTGATCTAGTATACATGATGAGCATCTTTATACTCTACATTTACTATCTTTCTTTTTATCAGCTCTTAAAGTTTTTGAGATATGAGTTTCGGCGTGTAAACTTCGACGGCTTTAAAATGAGCCAAAAACAAAATAGGGGGATTATTCTCCGCATTATCATAGGAATATTATTAATTGTGCCGTCCTCATACATTCCTGTTCCTCGGCCTGAGAGCGGTAGTTGAGATGTAGCCCTGTGTGTTCTCTAACACGATTTTCGTATTACCGTCGAACGAAAAAATGGCATTCTTAACGTCTTATCGGCTGTCCCATCTCGAATACCCCAACCTTTTCATGGCCCACTAATACTTCTGCTGATAAACACGTAGAAACAATCGAGAGCGCAACCGGACGAACGACAAGCGAGACAAATTAGTAAGGACAAGGAAGGATTCCTAATAATTCACGCAAAGCTTTATCGCATGCCACCACTCAAATCGGCCCATAGACGGGTCGTAACAATCTCTGAAATGTCGATGAGGCCTAAATAGCCTGCCTAGGAAATGCCATCGAGCTGGAACTGATACCCGGTGCTATCTCGACATGATGAACAACAGTTAATGGTTATACTAGTTGTGTTTCAAATTTTTGACTCGAAATTACGGTAACAGGAGACTTGTTATATGTGCTAACATGTTAGAGGCTAAAGGGCTCGATAGGACGGCACTATAGGGTAGCGGTCGAAAGGAAAACTTGGGATGACATTTTTTCTTCAGGAAGGAATTTTCCTCGACATTGTTCAGTGATAGCGTGTGGTAGTTTGCGAGAAAAGTATAATGGTTGGATATGTTACAACCCCTGTTACATATATTGTAACTATATTAAAAATATATTATACAGGGCGCGTCTATATTTCGTGATCGTAGACTTTAATTTTGTCAAATGACATGAGAAGAAATAGCCCGTGACTCTACAAACTCGAAATTTAACCAGGTAGATATATTTGGATCAATTACACAGGCCTACAAATTTTGACATTTTGAAAGTTGATTTGGATTTGATACGTGATTATAAGTGAGTATTTACGTTGACTTCATATCTACCTTCCGTTCTTGCCCCTCACGTAAGATTTTTGATCAACTGAATAATCAGAATAAATTAAAAACTAAAGGAAAAATTACATTTTAATAAACATTATATTTAATACACATTAAGAAACATAGTAAAAAGCAACAACGCAAATAGTTTTGGTATCTTCCCCTTTTTAACAAAAAACTTCTTTTGCAGTTTTTCTTGTGTAATCATTGGTTGAATGTTCTCTTTTCAGCATCCAGTAGTAATCTGCTATCATCGCCACATCCCATCGACCCTGGTACCTCCTTTCCATCTCTATGTCTTGATGGAACATTTTGCTCCTCACTAACAGCACCAAGATTTTCTGGAAAATAGTCCACATCAGTAGCAGAAAGTAACATATAAGTCGGAAATCGATAAAGGAACCACCAAACCGCCAAGCGGCTATCAAAGTAGTTCCCGAATAGCAAAGCTATTACATAATCACTCTAGGAAACAACTACTCCTCGAACTAAAGTCCCGCCAGGCATTGAATTATACCCAGAAGCGATCCTCGACCCCTCTCTCGTATTTCTGCACGATCAGATCAGGTTTCAAAAAATAAAACCCGCTACAGGTGTTTCTGATTTCCGACTTATATGTTACTGACAGAGATCGTATTGATAAAGATGTATACCCCATAGAGTTCATTCGGCATTTGTCCTGGATCGGCGTACCGTGTACGGCACTGATGAGAACTAATAAGTTAGAAACAGCTGTATGTCGTTCGGTTCCGATCCGGGACAGATGTCGAATCCTACTGTTACTACTGTACTACAAACTGTTGGTCCTGCAATAATTTTCTTATTTATGGTCCTGCGAAAATTCTTTCTTTTAATTTTGCTTCCAGAAAGAGCTGGAAACTTTCCACATAAGTAGGTACTTAAAACAATTCCCATTTTTATCTATAGCTTTTACATATTGCTCCATTAACCCTAATTTAATATGAAGTGGCGGCAAAGAAATGTTTTTGTTATGCCTGTGGAACAGGCATACAACTTATAGGCATTTTTAAAACAAAATAAAAACACACGACGCGATGTGATGTGTAAACGTACACACATTAAAAACGTACTACAGCGACTATGTAAATACCCGAATAGTATAAAACCAGAATATTCTCACCGGCTGTTTCGGTAAATCCCCCCGGTTTGTACGTTTCAAGCCGATTAAACACAGGGGCACCGCAAAGATTTAGGCAAAATTTTGTTTTGTAGAACCTCGGTTTTAAAAACTAAATTATTGTACAATGTACATTTAAAAATACTGGTGCGTGATGGAAACAAAAAACAGCGTTTATGTAGTTCATGATATATAACTAATTGTAAGCCAAAAAGTCAAAAAAAGTTCGATCACAAAATCTTTGTTGGCCTGTGTTATTGATAATGAGACGCTAATTTTGGAAATTCTAGAGGAAAATCCTGATTTTAAAAGCGCATTATATAAAACATATGTACGTATAAAAAAATTAGAACATTTTAAGGATAATGAATTTTTAGATTGGCCTGATATACCAAGAAATTTTGCATTTATCAAAAAATAAGTCTGTAAAAGTTTAAATTATGTAAATCAATATGTTGTTTTTTTAATTTTTGTTACACGGTATATAACACTAAACTTCTCGATAATGTCTTTAGGATTTTTTTCTTGAGCTATAAATTATTTTGTTATAAATACAAAAAATACATAAAAGTCTTAAGATATCTTGAATTTTAAAAAATATTATTTTTAATAAGGGGGGGGGGGGGGGGGTAGTGTTGGTCTTCCTAAGTGACGTCTTTGACAAAACTGACTTCCGGCTGAGTATACATTCATCATTTTTATCCATGGTTTACTCAAGATGGAAAAGTTAATACGTAAGTAGACGTAAGTAGGTATAATCTCTTTTCACAAACTGTGGAATGTTCATAATTTGTCGAACTGTCAATATAATAAAGACATAAAAATAAAAACAAAAAAAATATCACCACAGTACAACAATATTAATAGCATATAACGTTTTTATTATGCCATTACCTCACAAAAGAATAATTATAGGATGTACAAGAATTATGAAAATTCAAAGGAAAATTCAGAAAACCATTTAATAATAATATGAATTATGAATATGAATATTTAATATGAATATTGTGCGTAACTATTTTAAATACGCAGTATATTATAAAATCAATATTATTAAATTAAGAAAAATATGTCAGCTGTGATATGAGTTTCTTAAAATCCTCTTTTACTTTCTATACTAAATCTTAATTATTTTCAATCAACGAATTGTCTATTTGTCAGGTAAGTTCTGTGTTTACTAAACGTATTTTTGGAATTTGCTTTGTAGATTTTTAACTTATGCATTTACTGGGGGAGATTGAATTAAATAAAAATGAGAGTAATACTGAGGGACTCGAACCATACGGACACGCGTCTTAAAATGTTTAAATATTTAGAGAAATTTTGTAAAATAGAAACAAAAATGACTAAAATGGCTATTTATAGTTAAATTTCAATACTTCTTAATTTCGGCTGTCCTGACGCGTCGCCCGGTCGAAAGCGTGACGATTTCGTTTGACCACCACATTTACTCGTAAATACGTATAATGGCCCCTTCAAACTCGTTGAAAAAGAAACCATTTAACACCGGACAGTTAATACCTATGTGGCCGTATGTAATTCAGGATTCCATGAGGACATAAAAGATATACAGTTGGGTAGTTTGCTTTCACACATTAGTGCTTTAATACACCTCATAGGAATGTCATGTGCATACAACAGTTGTTGGCTGATGTTAATTTGTTTATTTAGTAGTAACTGCGGTTAAACAGGAGAATCGGCCGGGGCGAACGTCAATTGGACTGGTTTCATCGACAAGTTGGAATTATTTTCACATTTACGCAGAATTATAACCGATCGATCTGAATTTCGGAAAAACATAATATCACTACATTGCTCTTAAATATAACAGATAGTATTCTAAAAGCCTTAGATAGAGAAATAGTAACAGCTCTAGCATCACTAGACCTTTTCCAAAGCCTTGGCACCTTTATTAATTAAAAAACTAGTACAAAATACTACGATTTCGATAAAGCAATTTTATCTTTTTCATCGTCATACTACCAAAGACTCCAAAGTATAGTTATGGATAATAACTATATTATTAAATATTCCAATATTAGTAAAATTACTTCCAGAATATCTCAAAGTTCTGTCTTAAGCCCAATCCCCTTTGACTAGTAATATTAACGTTGATTTGAAATGTTTGTCCGATTATGCAAAAGGAAATAACCTGAAACTGAATGAATCCAAATACACAGTCATTTGTTTTTCTACAAAACATGGAATGCTGGTTAACAATACTTTACAAATGTAGATGTTAACAGTAAGGTGCTAAATTTGATTAAATGTATTGTGGAATTATTTCCGCCTAATTATTCTTAGTTACACAAGGTTGTCGCCCAACTGCATATCATGAGTATTCCTTATTAGGAATACCGGAGTAGGTTGCAACCTTTGATGTGAAGATAACTTTTACTTAGTTTTCCATAAAACACTATACACTACACTCGACGCGCGCTTCGTCAACAAAGTTGACATTAAAACTTGAAAACTAAGACTTGAGTTGAATAGTCTTGAAAACTAAGCCTTGGTAAGGGGTCTAAAACTAAGTCTTATTAGGAATCATTAGTGCAAGTATGCGGCGCTCTGGGTATATTAGACGAGTTTTGTACCGAGCCGGATAAATTTAATCTCTATTTATACCTAAATTTTATTCAGGTCTTCTAAACTGTTATGAATATTTTCCAGCTTCACGTACTATTCGTTTATAAACTCATTCAACGTATAATTTAACGCGTAATCATCTCCTGATGATTCCAACTTGATTGGCGACACGCGCGTCAGGTAACGCATAATCTTTTGGTTTTTGTGCAAAAGTGGAAATTCATTTATCATAAATTATAATCTTAGGAGAACAGCAAAATTATTGACAAAGAAGTGAGATATTCTAGGGCTATACGCTGGCACTACGTGTAGTGCTATAACTTACTGCACTAGTCAAATCTGATTGAATATATATTCATCTAGTTAATTTTTTAAACGCACGTACTATTCGTTTCATCGCTATTTGCCAAATAAAAAAATCTCTCTTATCTTGCCGATAAGCGGAACAGTCTACCTGAACCTAGCCATAAATACAAGCCACATTATATTTTGAGGTTTTTTATTTGTCAAATTGCGATGAAATAAACTATACATATACTTGTCGATCAAGTCAGACAATTGCTTTCAATTACACAGTACATACGTTTATATTTTACAGTATTTATATGGAATCTAGTAGAGAGTACTTCGATATTAGGTACATATATATGTTTTCAGAATGATATCCTTGAGACTTCGGCATATATTCTACGCGAAGGGCTAGATGCTATCCTTCAGATGATCCCAGAGAATAAAGTCAATCAGGTTGAAGTCGGGGAAATAATGTGGGTAACCTACTCGTTCTATAGAAGTTTAAAAATGGAAGCTACATGATGAGGTACAGAATAAACAACAGGACCTTAAAACCGACGTTTTTCCTATAATATGGTAATATGGCATCAACTTTATTTTTTACACAATATTTTAATTTTTAAGTGGAATATATATCAGCTCTTAATAGACGGTATACTAATTTTTCATGAGAATAGTACTTAATTTGTCATTACTTTAACCTGCTACTGAGATATCAATAATTATCTTAGTTAAAGATGTTGATGATGAAAACGCTCTGCTTAGCTTATATATTTTATAAATAACTTTGTCAAATTTATGAAATCATTAATAACTTTAATAATTGTTTTATTAATTATTGAGATAAAATAATAATGAACTACAAGCTTTAAACTTAAAATAGACTAATAAGATATTCATTATAAGATAAGAAGGTAGATAAAGATATAAGAATAAGATTTTTATTAACAAAAAAACCCAAATTAAAGTAACTTTTAAAGTGATTATTTTCTACGAAGAAGAAGAAGAAAAAACGCAGCAGAAGAAGACATTCGTCTAGAAGGTCCTAATTTTAGCGGCCTGCTCAATAAATCCAAAAATATATCTGAAAGCGCACGTTATAAATTTGTCCAGTTTACGCGCGCCGTTTGGGGTAAATCCGCTACAGTAGCGAGGTCCGTGTGCTCAGTTAAGTGGTTTTTCTTAGAGACCGCCTGCCTAGTTGTACAACAATGGTCGACTCCTTTTGAAAGAAAATATTGAAAAACAATCTCACATATGTTTACAAGTACTAAACAGTCAACCCATCATCCTATTTACAAAATTATCTAGGAACCAGTTTAGGTGTTAATGGCTGTTTGTTTTCTTTTTCGGTCTAACTAGGCGTATTTCCTTTTCGAATTAAGAGATATCTGCCCGGCCATGGAAGTGGTGATTCTTCCGCGCGGGAGACGCGGGCGAAAGGGGGCGACTCTCGGTTTTAAGTAATAAAGTAAGAATTTCTATGGGTTGGGGAAGGCTATTTAGATAAATCATTTGGTATATTATTCCTTTGACAGCACCAACGTTGCTGATAAGTGATAATGTACCGCTATTTATTTACGAATTTAGTGTATACAGGTAGTGTATACATAGTGGTCCATATGTTGTGAATTGTTTAGAAGAATAGAAACTTTCTTGATATATCTTAAAATGATTATAAAATTTGGCCTTAAAGAATCTATAAATAATTAGATAATAAAAATTTGTAACGTTTATATTGTTTAGGAGTCAGGAAAGTCATTAAAACGGTAGATGCAAAAAGTGAGCCATATGAAATTAGATACGTGCAGGTGGAAAGAAACGAAGAATATGAAGAAGCGAAAAAGACACGGGGTGAAATAATGAAGACATGAATAAAAGAAAGAACAAATAAATAAGTGAAATAAAATAAAAGTAAAGAACGGGGAATGGGGGAAACAAGAAAGAGAAAATAAGGAACAAATTAAAAACGGAAGAATGGAAAGGATGGTAGAGATGTTTCAAAACCTTATGAGCTTTGACCTTCATATGCGCAAAAACGTAACTACGGCCGATGCCTCGATTCTACGTCCTAAACACATTAGCTGTGTTGTCACCACAGTTTATCTCGAGCTCTCATTGTAAACAGATATCTGATCCAATTACGTTTTATTTTCTTTTGAATTGTTTGTTGCATTTTAAAGACTTTACAGTGTTATATATTCGTCTTAGCTAAAACATGTAAGCGAATTATTTTATGAAATTTATGTATAGGCACATGGTCGAGCGCCGAGCCAATGTTTTCACAATTGACTTACATAGTAGAATAATGGGGATAGCCCCGCCCTTCGCGCATTTCGCGGCTCATAAGGTTTTGAAACATGTCTAAGACAAGTGCTAAATGGTATAAAGGAAAAAAGGAAGAAACATAGGAATCAATGGATGAATAAAGGAAATATACACACAAAGAAACGAATAAATATTTCCATAAATCGACCGAGAAAGAAGAAATGAAATTTGGAGATGAAGAAGTCAATTAATTGCGAATTTTGGTATCTGACAAAAAGGAGAAATAGGACCGAAAGTAACAGAATAACAAGTAATTGGAAATATTAAGGAAACCAACAAATTAGAGAGATGTGCAGGATGAGAATAAAGAGAAAGAGAACGTATGAACTGAGGATATCAAGAAAGTAGGAAAATAATATATGAACTTTTTTATAATTTTTTTCCTGTGGAATTTAGAAACAGAAGTATAATTTGACAGAAAGAAAGAAAACAAAACAAACATTTTGGGAAATCGATCCAGAAAAGAGAAAGCTGTTCTTTCCCGATGGTTTTCTTGGAAAAACTGCTGACGATAAAAAAATTAACTCAATATCTGAAAACTAGATTTTTTAAGGCTTAATTTGCTTTTTTCAAAATTGCTGTGCAACTAATTTTCTCCAAGTTACAGCTCTTTGAAGATCACCTAAAAATTTAGGATTTCCTTTACATACATTCCTTAATTTTTGTGCCTAGTATAGAATATCTCTTTAAGCAAGTAGATATATACTCAATCATAAATATTTATTAGTAAATGCGCTAACCTAAGTTGGATTACTTTATATATTGTACAGGGTGGAAAATTTTTGACGTTTTGTAAGTGTTTTCTTATAACTGTAAAATGTATGACAAAAGTTGAAATAGTATATTGTACAACAAGTGTCGAAAAATCCTTTTCGCACGTGTTTTACACTATACTTTTCCTACGGTTACACTTAAGTCACATTCGAGGGATGTATATCTTTTTCTTGTTTAAGTTTTGGATTCAAAACGATGATTTTTTGAGATAATAAAACAACAATTATTTAATATTAATAAACATGTACCTACTATTATTAGTATTAGCAATAAATATCATTATTAACAGGTAATGATAATTTTTTTAATAATAGGCAATAATAATCTTGTTACAAGCAATATCTATAAAGTTGAAGTTGTCATTAATAGTAAAATTACTGCAATTTTCTAAATGAATTCCTGACATTTCTTTGTGCTGATTGATCAAATTGTTTACAATAGATATGTTATTCTTTGTTTTTGAAGAAGATGGCATTTCATTTTATGGTAGAACATCAACATGTACCTCTGAATCTACGGAGTTTAACGAATTTACAATTTATTGGACATTTTGACTTTTTCTTGAATGGATTCATCTTAGCCTTCCGCCACAGTGCTAGAGCGCCATCCACCATGACGTTTGAGGATCAGTAAATCAACACCTGCATTAACTAACAAGATAGCAGAATATCGGCGGAAACAGTGTCTCGTATATTGCTCTGGATTCTTGAGTTTAAGAAAAGCTGCGATTTCTTTAGCCATACCTCCAATTTTGTTGATTCCCACCGGCTGTTTGGTGCACTTTCCGTTTTTATAGTTAAAAAAAAAAATCTCCCATTATTTTTAACATCAGTAGGACGATAGCCAATATTCTTTTGCAAATATCGTAAAAAGAATCGATGACCGTAAATGATCTTGGAATTTTATTTTTTGTGTTCCTCAGCCTAACCAGGAATGCTGCATTTAAATCTGTGACATCTGTGACATCTTCGATTGTTAAATTACACAGCTAAATTCCTCTGCAAGCTCCGGCAAAACCAATGGCAACCACACTCTATAAATGTTAAAAAAAATCAAGGTTACGTCGTTATTTAGTTTTACCTTAATTAGTAAGTAAATATTATCTGGCGCCGACTTCAAAAACTTTGAAAAGTCCTCTTCAGTGAGAATTTTTGATTTTGTGGGAATTTAATTCTCAGACTGTCTTTTAAGAAAGGCTTGTAGTTTCGGATACTTCGATATATCGATGTTATGTTTTAGATTTATTGTGCTTTTTAGCATGGAGTATTGGCTCCACAATGTTGATGATTTATAAACTTTGGAAAGGCTCTCAAAATACACTATCAGTATATTTTCGAAAAAGTTTGCAATTCGTTTTTCCTTCCTCCATTCCATGCATTTTTGGTAGACAGTTTCATATCGCTCCTAGACACAAAATATGGCAAAAGATTCTGTGTCAATTAGGCGGCTTTTTCCCTTATTTCAAGTGGCGTACATTTGAAGGATTCGTCATACATTTTGATATTCAATTTTTTAAAACCAAAACTCACTAATAATAATCAAAGGAAAATAAGGAATGCTGAAGGCGAAGGCAGAAATTAAGCGAAATGGCAAACTGAACGGATTGATTGACAACTGTTGCATTTGTTTACCATTGTAACGCGCCACGTCTCGATCAAAGTCATGGTCCTCTTACAAAAAATATCCGCTTTTTCCGTTAAAATTTTTCCTTAAAATACTATAAAATTACAGATTTTGCATATAATGACTAAAAAATTAATAAATGTAATTAAAAATATTTAGAACAAAAAAAATTGTTTTAAATGGATATAAATGAAAAAAAATATTACAGAACGCCGAGTATCGAACACGGGTCGCCTGGATGCTAAGAAAAAACGTCATTACTCCACGGTGTTTTGCGCACAGCGTGCGTAAAATGCCGTTTTACAGTTGCGTTTTTAGTGTGCTTTTGCTTATTTTCTAAGCAACCGTAGGAAAAAAGTTTTATATGTACATTTTCTTCTAGAGATCTAGACATAAGTTTGTTGTAAATAAAAATTTGCTATCGCATTTTGATTTCGAGTTTGACAAAGGTGAAAGTTTTCACATTTCCAGTATATATCAAGATCTTGTTCGGTATTTTGTCGAAATAATTATTACTGTGCTTTTGTTAAGTGAATCAAAACCAGTAACCTCTAGATACAAGAAGCTGTGACAGCCACGGAGGCAATGAAACAAAAACCGCCATTACCATAAAAAACTTTAATTTTTAGATAATTAGCCATCAAGTCCCGATGGCAGGAATGCCATCAGCAGCCAAGGCAAATAACACGATACGTGAGGCAGATATATATCGCATGCCCAACGAAAGGCACATCCGAAGATGCTGATCAGAAAAAAGGAACATGGAGGCACGCCCGACGAGTAGATTACGTGATTGATAAAAATAGGATCTATAAACGGTATAGTCTCGGTTGGCCAGGTGTTAAAAGGTTGGCAGAAAAGGAAGACGAGCGAAGATCGGACAGGTGTGCTCCGGTCTCGCCCAATATGGACAGCATCTTAGACGATCTCGTAGACGGGATCATCGCCATTCCTCATGCCGATTTACCGATTATCGATTTTATATTTAAATCGCGCGAGATGATATAAAAAGATAAGAATTCGTCGGCCGCCGGCCAGCCAGCGGTACCGGGCTCGACGATTGTAAAATATTTCGGTAATATGTGTGCTAGAATTTGAGGTATGCTTGCTTGTACATGGTGGGGCCGTAAACATCGCCGCTGAGCACCTAGTGAAAATTACTTTCTTAGATAAGGGATTGTGTTAAAATTTCACCGCCATTAGCCTCTTCTGTATGAAATAACGTTGTACGCTTACGAAATAAGTGTACGATTACATTACGAAAATAATTTTAATTGTTTATAGCAACACAGAAGAATTACATATACGAAAATAGCATCGCAATAACAATTAGGTACCAAGAGGGCAAATTTCGCAGTTATTATTAAAATTAGGGATCGACATTAAAAAAAACATCGATGTTATTTCGATGTAATATATTGCATGGTGACATCAATATATTGAAAAATACATTAATATTTGCAATACATCGATTCTGTTTAGAGTTCAATATGATTATGGTTATAACATGCCTGAAAATAAAGAAAAACGGATGCATTAAGTCCAAAACCTTCATTATTAATAAAAAAATGGAAAAAATCCCGATTTAAGCCCAAAAAGAAAAAGATAGCTTCACGCGTATGGATACGCGGGAACAGATATTTAGACATAATATTACAAAAATACAGTTTTTTAAAAATTCCAATATTTTTTTCTATGCTTTGCAAAAATAAAATTTCATTTAATATTTTGCGTTTCAATCGATTTCGTTTTTGATTCAATACTTGAGCTGCCTGTGAAAATAGTCTCTCGGACGGAAAGATGTGTCGATCACCGTTAAATATTTAAAGGCAATTTTATACAGTTTAGGAAACTGTATTTTGTAATGCTTATATATTTCCAATGGATTTTAAATTTAGTCTTCCTACGAGGGTTCTTAAATAAATCGATAGTTCGTCGGACAAACTCCCTTCCGATTTATTAGTTCTCCAATTACAGTGAACTAATTTATGGTGTCAGTCAACCAGTGTTGCCAACCCAATCCTAGAGAAAAACTACATGCAAGTTAAAAGAGCTGTAGAAAACTATAAACGTTTAAAGATCTAAAATTTAAGTAAACAAATAAAGCACGTAACAAAGTGAAGTTATATTCACCCATTCAATATAACAAGTAAAAAACATCGATACATTGAATATATCAAAGCGTTAAAAATACATCGATTGAATTCAATGGATCGGTACTATACATCGAGTGTTTTTAATATGATCCATCAATGTATATCGTCCATGCCTAATTAAAATATCGATAACTGTAGGAAGTATGGAAAAATGAACGGCACCCTTCTCGATCTTTTTTTTTCAATAGAAACTTGATAGTGAAGCCTAGAATTACTTATCTCTCTTTCTTTTTGAGTTAATAACCAAACCGTCTTTTTTTATTTCAGATATATGTATGTCGATATCTTAGTTATTTTTGGAGTTGGAGAATTATTTTTACATTCTTAAGGCATTTTTTTGAGCAGAATAACATACCTTCAAAATATTTTTAATATCTGTATTACTGTCCGAGTTATAATGTAAGTTAATTTTTGTTTTTAAATATAAATCATCGTTGACCATGGCTTGCATAAAAGTATTAACTCATATATTAATAAAAAATTATATTTTTTAAAATCAAATGTTCTCTTTTTTATTTTTGCATACTAAGTGAATGTCATTTTGAATAATGATAATGATGAATTAATACTAATGAGTGTTAATAATAGAAGAAATGCATTTAATTGCTGAATATTCGATTGCTGTTTAAAAGTATATGCTGTATATTCGAGATTTCATCTATTTTCAGAAAGAACAAATAAAAACAACTTAATGAATCTATTTTTGGTAGATTAAAAGAAAATCTTATTAATTAAGGGGCATTTAACGTACTAAGAACAGAAACTTATAATACTGAAGATGCTGAAGATCATCAAGTCGTCAAATTGAAGCCAAATCCGGTCTATCACAACAACAAGCATTGTCAACTAAAACGCCACAAATTTAGACCTAGTTCAATCAAAACACATCTCCAACCAACCGATCGTCAATGACGCCTAGATATTTGTAATTGATATATTTGTTTAAAGAAAAACATCACTAATAAAATCATTCCCTTTGTCCACTATATTGACGAAAATTGCAAAGCCCTAAATACATATACATACTATATAAAATAGAGAACAGTAATGTATAAGAAATCAAGGGATAACTTTTCAAATTCAGGGAAAAATTCTCGGCCTCGTCAAATTATATTTTTAGTTGCACATTTTCCCAAACATAAGGTTGATATTCTCAAATATATGGCTAAGGATAACTTAGAGAGTAATTCGTATATATTTTTGTATATATTATTTAATAAAGCACTGCATATATGGTTATCAAATTAATAATTAATTTTAAATAACTCATTTAAGTAAAATTTTCACCAAATTAAAATTTAAAAAAGACGGAGTTGCAGACAGAAGAACGACCGAAAAATTACTTTTCTGAAAGGTCTGTTCAAGCAAAATAATCCATTACATAAGACTCATTGGGAGTAATAGTTTTACGACCAAATGGGGTTCGTCTTCTTACGTACCGTTGAAGTCTTCTTGTAATATGTATGAAATTAATCTATATCTACAAATTGAAAGGACCTTATTAATTCATTTAATTCGCTTTGGTCGCTTAAAGGTTTATTTTGTCTTACGTTGCTCTCTAATATCAAAAATAGTATTGAGTTATACGTAATAACAACCAATATATAATAAAAATACATAATATAATAAAAAAAATTATTTCGATTAATTCTTCTTTGATCTAACTGAATCTTGGTATCAACGTTTCGTCGTGAGTTGTATATGACTTCCTCAGGACGATATCTGGAATATTGTTGGTATTTTTAATATTATTTCATTTGATTTTGTTTTAATGGTGTTTTGCGTTTTCCTGAAAAACAAAAAATAGGTACAAAATAAGGATTCTATTCCAGTGCATATTCTTAAGAGTACCAAAATATATATTATTATATTCTAATATTCGGTAAGATTTGAAACAATTGGCTTATTTATGAACAATGAAGAAATAGTTGAGACTGACTTTAGGCTAATAGGTCCATTAGAGTAACATTTTTATAATTTTTGTTAATACAACTACAGGGCGGTGGTATCTATTTATTTATTTAGCTATATATCCAACAAAAATATATATCCAACAAATACCAACAAAATTATGCAATTAACATAAAAAGAAAAATGGAGCTACTATGTCCAGCTATGAAACAATTTTTTATGAGTTGAACATCAAAAGAGGAAAATATTAACACTGTTTTCAATATGATGGTACTGACTAGCCATTTATAGTAAAATAGATACCGTAAGTAACTAACCAATAAAGCAGGCTAGGTGGAATAGGCCCTCTGTCACTATTCATACTATATTTACACTTTTCAATTTCTAAACTTTCAAATGCATCTAGCTGTCTAGTATTTGTTACATTCCTAATTAATCTTAAATTGCTAACGTCTATCTTATGGTTGTTCTCGAAGGCATATTGGGTAACACTGGACGTATCTGTTCTACCATATTTGCGGTGCGCCATGTGCTCTTTGAACCTGGTTTGAATAGATCATCTGGTCTGTCCAACATACCTTTGATTAAAGTTGTTACAGTTGATTTCGTAGATCCCCGACCTGTCGCTTGTGTTAATTTTGCCTTTTGGGTTACCTAAAAGTTGTTTTACTTTATTTCTCGATGAATGAACCACCGTCATCCCTATATATTTAATAATCTTACTTATATCATTAAAAAATGCATACATTAAGTTATACCTTTTACACGAATCACCCTGTAGGCATGTATTAATCATATTTTAGCAATACGCAACTAGAAATAAACTTTGATGGAATCCAGAGTTTTTCTCGAAAATTATTCCTCGAATTTTTAACGAATTTATTTATTCTTTTACGAAAGAACTGTATTCGCGGAGTGTCTATACTAAGAATTCTTGTATTTGGAGAGAATATTGTTGTTCCCCTGTCACGATAACGCAAGTGCGACGTTTATTTCTATTAAATTAATGTTCGCCAGCGTTTCCAGTAATTCAGGAGTAGCAGAGATCTCAACTCGAGTCAACGTAATAGCAGGCCATCGTATAGGCACACGTATAAATGTACAGTAAATCTATGTAGGTGAGTGTTAAGAGATGATTGCAGATGCGAGTTGAAGGTGGAGTATCGCATAAGAAGGGGGGGCGGCGGGGGGGCTCCGGGCAGCCAGGTGCACAGCCCGGGGCTTCGCATTCCGAACAAAACACGCGCTGTTTGCTCATCCTCGCGGTCATGGGCGTTCGTCGGGGGGAGACGCTGTACTAACCTGTTCGGCGAAGATCCCATTCCTGCCGTCCGAGGCCCGGCGAGGACGTGTCTCAGCCTGGTTTCGTGGAATCTCAAATGGCGGGGGCGAACTGCAGCAAATTCGTGGGTAAAACCTCCTTATTTGGCGGGCGGAGAGGTGAATACGATGCCAATTAAAATTTTTACAACGCATAAATGAGAAAATATTTTTTTATTTTATAGAAATGGCTCAAACGCAGAGGTTTCCCTCCAAAATGAAGAAATCTCGTTACTGGAGATATTAAACTATATGTTGCGACAGAGGTTTCCCCCAAAACTAATAAAACTCCAAAAATAACAGTTTCCGCAGCGTTATCCCTTCAAAACGAATAAATTTCGTTACTGAATATTTTTTCAAATCTTTGTAAGTTTCCACAACAGTTACCCTCCAAAAATATTCAAATCTTGTTACTGCGGGCTTTTGTAAAGGTTTTTCAAAATATGTATATATAATAACAGTTTCCACAGGTTTCTCTCTAAAATGAATAAATACTTTTACTGAAAATTGTTGTAGGAATAAATCAAATTAGCCTTCAGATAGAACTGAGATAAATCAGATAAAACTGAGTAAGAATAAGTAAGAATAAATAATAATATGCAAGAATGGGAAATACTAAGTAACAATAAGTAAAAATAACTAAGCGTATTACTCATCAAGAATAGGAAAAAGTGTGAGTTTCTCTAGGTATGCGTAGAAGAAAGAGTGAAGCAGCATTCGAAGGTAGAAGGATGCACTTTGCGCCCGGCCAGATCAAACTCTGTGTACATTCACGTTCAATATATATTCACCGACATTCATTCTGAAAAGGTCTCAATGCGACTGGGTTAAAGACTAGGCTATTTCCTGCGCACTTCCTGGCCGGTCCGATATCGCAGTCTTGAGGTTTGTTCCTATTCTTGATGAACTGTAAGTAATGATAAATACGAAGTAGTAAAAATAAATAATAATAATTAAGAATAAGTATATTAGTACTTATTTTTAATTATTATTAGTGAAAATAACTAGTAATAAGTAAGAATAAATAAATATAAACAAGAATGAGTAAAAATAGTCAAGAATAGGTATAAGTAAGTAAGAATAAGTAAATATAAGCAATAATAAATAAAAAAATAAGCAAGAATAAGTAAGAAAACGTAAGAATAAGTAAAAATAAGCGTTCAGGCCGCTGGCGCTTGTCTAAATTTTATCCATATAATACAATCAATCATAATACTGTATAAGAAACACATAACTAACTCACTCTTGTTCCCTGGATGTCTCCAGTAACGTCCAAAGGGAGAATGTATAAAAGGAAAAACAGGTAAATGCTCTGGAGTTATTTTGCAAGTGTTCTGATAAACCAAAAGGGCTTCTACGTGAAGGTTTAATTTACTGGGCACTTTCTAATGTATATCAAATCAAAATTTTAATGCTAAATCTCCCTAGTAAGGATTGATTTGATGTGCTGGCAAAACCTTTTTTACATTCTTACCCAGCACAAAAGCGCCACCAGAAACAAACAATGGAATAGCGCTTGTCACAATTGAGGACATGACAAATATCGTCAACAATATGTAATAACATGTAAGAATAAGTAAATATTAGTAAGAATCCGTAAGACTAAGCAAGAATAAGTAAGAAAAAATAATAATAAGTAAGATAAAGTAGGTATAAACAATAATAAGTAAGAATATGTAAGAATAAGTCTCTGCTGTTTTCAGAGGTAAGAATAAGGAAGAATAAATGAAGATAAGGAAGTAAGAAGGTAAGGAAAACCATGTACGATGGATGTAAGAATATGTAAGACCAAGTAATAATGAAAGAGGATAGATAAGAGTCAGTAAGCAAAAGTAAGATTATATCTAGTAATGCCATTTTAAACCAGAATGAAAACATGTATCAACAAAATTGTATCAGCTACAAGAAATACAATTTCCTATCAATTTCAAGTTATTCATATTTTCTATAAATTCTGAGGTTGTGGCTATACTTTTTGTATATCCTGTACATTTTTAATCTTTATTTTATATACTTTTCCTTGACTTCAAATATATATGTAGGAATTGATAGATCTAGCTGACATTAAATAATAAAAGGAATATAAATAAAAGAAAGAAAAGAATATCTAGCATTATACCCTTATCGTCCTGTACTCAGTAAGAACATGGCATTTTTTTATTACCTGTAGCTATATCAGGGAAGTTAAAAAAAGAAAAGGAAAAAGTTAATCTTTGCCCTATTTTTAATACAATTTCACTGCAATTAAAATTGTAACAAAATTGCTAAAGATATAACATTTTTATAAATTTTGAAAGGCAAAGTAAAAGTGATATTTAATGAGATCACTTAAATGATTACAACTAGTATTATCGGTCCTTAAACGAGTATATATGAAAATCGTTCACATTTTTTTGTATGACCTATGCAGACTATTGTTTTAGTTGTATTTAAAAAACAAATGCAGCCCTACAATTATAAATAAAAATCTATACACCTACAGTGTGAATTTTTTGTTATAAACACACGTGCATTTCTTCTGTTTAAATAATTATTGTTTCAATATTAAAATCCACAATTTTATACGTTAAAATATTAAACATGATTTTGTTTAATAGTAGCGTTACTACCATTGCGTTTACAGAATCAATTAAATTTTCAATTAGATTATTTGTATTCCCGTTCACACAGATTCATACGATACCATATTTTATAATTAATCACCGTCATTTTACCAGCAATGACTCGGCCTATTTTCGAGTGTTATTTGATTACTCGACAGTGCCGGATCGAGGTAAACTTGATATCAAACACATAATCTGGGCCGATTAGTCGAATTTTTAATACAACTTATTAATAGCAAATCATTAAAAAAGTAGTGGGAAAAGGTTTTCTAAGGTACTGTAGACTAAGAAGTTGTAATCGAATAAGCGTTGTCCTCCTAATAATCTTCAAGATTTATTCTTCAAGAGAGGTGAGAACAACAGACACACAACTAATCCCTGATAGAGGTCAGAAACAATCGGGGACTCCCATCTTTCTTTCCCACGATTTTCTGCTGTTTTGAGAAATAATATCACTGCGAATTTTCTTCCTATATATCGAGCAATATTTCCATACTTATTCCTAACTTTGATGAGCCCCGTCTTTATAAATACTTGACATTTTGGGTTACGCAACATTAAAACCTTAAATGGGACCGTATATGTAAAATTATCCGCTTCTGATGTTCCTTAAACTGTCAACTCTGTACCTACCAAAAAACTGCGTCTAAATTTTCAAGTATATATAAAAATAGGCGTACTTTCATTGAAGCAGGTTGTTTGGATCGTAAACAAAAACTGGCGGTAGCTAGTTCTGATAAATTTAGAAACCAAGAGTCGCATTAAATTTTTTTTCATCCGGTTTATTCTTAGAAATGAACGAGAATCCAATTTAGGATATTTTCATGGAATGTTAAAAATAAGTCCCACTCGTTGTAAATATTTTTGCTACTGGTAGACGTTGTGTACACTTTTTATAATGTTGTTTTAAGTTATTGGATGTATAGATATGTATTGTTTCCGTAATAAAACAAAAAACGTTAAATATTTAACAGAAGCTTTGGTTTGTAATATTTAAAGCCGTTGCCAGATATTAAAAATTTTCCAAAAGTTTTAGTCCAGTCTTCTTAAGGTAAAAACTTTCATTTGTTTTAATAGAACACCTTGTATAATTAACCATAAGATTACATAGTTATGATATAATCGATAATTTGACAAGCAAAACAAAATAAAACAAAACAAATTTTAATTTATCAGTGGTTCCTTGTGGTAAACTGTTTACCATATTTAAGAATTGATACAGCAAGTCGATCAATATAGTAGTGCCTCAGGGATCAATATAGGTACTCATGTTCTTACTATTACACATCATTGACTTGCTTTATATAAGCAAACACAAGACAATGTTGGCAGCGCTAGTATATCTGTTTATTTTACTACAATAAAGAATATTGGAAGCTTAAATTCAAGCAAATTGGTATTATCAGTGAAACCGATTACGTGTGACTCAATGCGCGATTCGGCAATCAAGTTGACATCATCAGGATATCATGCCAACCTAATAATCATGCCAACTTCGTTGATGAAACGCCCGTCGAGTAACATGTAATCTTTCGGTGTTTCGGCGCTTTCACAGGATTATCAGTCATCAGAGAAATTACGTACAGCTCATCAAGAATAGGAACAAGCATGAGATTTTCTATGTGTGCGTATAAGAAAGAGTTAGGTAGCATTTGGAGGGAAGAGGATGCACTTTACGCGCGGCCAGATTGAACTTTATTGCATATACGTAACTCTGCAAAGGTCTCAATCCGAGTGAGTAAAGACCAGGCTATTTACTGCGCACCTCGTGGGCGGTCAGATATAGCGGTTTTGAGGCTTGTTCCTATTCTTGACAAACTATACATTATATAGTGATAATATAAATAAAGACCCACAGTTAAGAATAGGCTTAAAGTATTCAGTGCAAGGTTCTTTTCATTAAATCATCTACATTTAGGATATTAAGATGGTGTCTAAAAGGATTAGGTGCTATTCAAAGAACAAGTAAAATTATCAGTTAAAATTTGAGTTTCACTATCGTGGCTATTCCATCACCAAGAAAATTGTTGTACAGGTATACATTTATTTAGAGGAATTTCTGGAAACTTTCATTCAATCCATCTTCTTTCTGGATTTTGATCCACAGATTTATCTACTTAAGTTATTAGATATATGAACGAATTATCTATTTGATGACACATTTATGGAAAATTCACCACGATTATGACTCATTCAAATAAAATTATATATTTTTCCTGTTTATTATATACAATGATGTCTTTATTTGAAGTAAGGGTATGTTTCAAAATAATAACTGTTTATCTAAAAAAGACACAATAGTTTCTCATCTCCTGATAATGTCCACTTAGTTGGCTAAAGATTTCTCGAGCATAATATAGTATTGTGTGCATATTTTCTGAAAAATTAGTCTCCTGTGTTTTCTTGTTAGATTCCAGCTCACGATACGTAGATTATCCGCATATATCTCGTGAGATACCCTCCTGATAATGTCAACTTGATTGTTGAAAGCTGTCTCGAGTATAATATAGTATTGTGTGCATATTTTCTTCTGAAAAAGTAGTCTCCTGTATTTTTGTTGTTAGATTTTAGCTCACTATGCGTAGACTATTCGCGTATATCTCATGAGATACCCGACTGGTATGATTCATTCGCGGGGTTGCTATCCGGTACGACCCTGTGCAGCGCACGGCAGCCCGGCCGGGTGAAATAGCGCGGTGGTCGGTAGGAACAGATGAATGCCAACGAAGACACAATATCCACAGATATCTTTGTTCTAAAACATTGCTGATGGCAAGTCTCGTGGAATGTTAATTGCTGCCCAGTCGGTCTGGCATGGCATGGCATGGGCTCTCACCGCTAAGACTGTCCCATCGCACAGGTTCCCACAGCACGGGAGAGCACCGGGTACCACCACGCCAAGACGGAATATACCAATCGGGAAGAAGCCGGTAAATTCCCCCAGGCTTGCGGTCGGAAACCAATTTGAACAGAATAGGACACGTTCAGGCGGTTTTCTCTAAGTTTACACAATTGGCATAGTTGACTTCGCACAATGTAAGACTGTTTGAGTAATGGTTTACCCGTAAGGAATTCATCAATTGCACAAAAGATTGAGACAAAACGCCGCAGACTGATATGGTTACCGAAAATTTTAAGTGATTATTAGAGTTGCTCGTTTCATCAGCATACCAGAGGCGTCACCTTCAGGGCTTTGTAGTAACTGAAATAAAATAAAATATATAATGCTTTTAAACAGCGTCATCAGCTGCACTAGCTCGGTTAAACATCTTCAATGTTAGGCATGTTTCTACAGTTATTTCCGCGAGCGATGTTCGGCGTTGGGAAAAGAACGTTTTTATATGAAGAGAACGACCGTTCGACATCTAATGATGTAACATTGTTGTAATAAGAAAATTGTTACGATTATGTAATGGATCTATAGACACAGAAACACTACATATTTCTGTTAATCTGACAAAACATGAATGTTTTTTAAACAGTGTCAAACTTTGCTATTACCTTTTTGGTTCCTTAAACCTTGTCTCTGTGTATATACAGCAATCACTATTTGCAATGTCTCTACTAACGGCAATGAAGGATTCTGTAATTCTAGTATCCAGACTAGTCCTTTAAATGGTTTGTAAATCTGCTTCAAATTGAGGATCCTAAAATATCGGTTGAATTTTCTTGATAGCAGCTGCCTCTTTAGGACCAAATTTTAACACTACAAATTTTATTTTGTGGAAATGCTTAAAATAATAAAATGCTGTCTGCAATTATGTTCGCCAGAGAGTAAAGATCGGCTGTGGTTGTTCAGGGATATCGGGGATGTTCAGGATTGTCGAATACGTTCATGAGTTTGAGAAATATTACCTTTAACATTGCTTCGTTAGTAAGTTCTTGTAATAGTTTACTAGCTAATTTTTTGTGCACACATCACCACATTTATTATTGTGTAATTATTATTATTATTTAAATTATTATACTATACAGTCTACTCTATGTATCGAAGAACATAACATTCCAGAGGACACAGTTTTTTCTTTAGTTTTAAGGACACGTTAGGGAAGTACTGCCCATCAAGAATAGGAAAATGTGTGAGATTCTCTAGGCATGCGGTGTATGTGTAGAAGAAAGAGTGAGACAGCATTCGGAGGGAAAGGATGTACTTTATTCATGGCCAGATCGAGCTCTGTGTACATTCACAGTCAAGATATATTCATCGACATTCACTTTGTAAAAGTCACAATTGGACTGAGTAAAGACCAGGCTATTTACTGCGCACCTCGTCGGAGGTCCGATATAGCAGTTTTGAGACTTGTCCATATTCTTGATGAGCTGTACCTAGTGATCTATCTGAGCAGCAAGCTGCCACAAGGTTTAGTTTACCAGATAAACGTTCACAAACATCCTCAACGGTTTCTTTCGACAAAGATGTATTTCCCCCAGGTGATTTACCCTTGCGAACAACTTCGTCGCCGACCATTTGCAAATTTCATAGTTGCTTTCTTCACAATTTGGAAGATCTTGTTGAAGTTGTATAAAACATGAATGGATAGATTATTCCCAATGGTTCCCATCTCGTTGGCCACTTCAAAAGTAAGCCTGGTATAAATTTATGGTCTTAAAGACGTTTAAAAATATCTTTCTAACATTAGACATTGTCGATTACAGAAAACATACGAAATGTGAGTGTTATTGACATTACATACTAATTAACAGTCAATATTTATCATTGGAAAATACTGATTTAGTTTTAAAGATAAATGGAAGAAAATACGGAATGCTGATCAATTGAAATTAAATTGAAACGCACTGAACTGACATGGCCAGGGTTGCCAACAGATTTGGTAGACAAAAGTCACCATGAATCAATAAATAGATCTCCAACTTCCAGATATGTCATTGTAAAACTTAACAAGTTTATGTTAAGTAAGAGGTTTAAAATGTTTCTTAAAAATCTCCAAAATGTACAGCCAAATCATCAAATTGGTCACACAGATGAAAGCGCCAACTGTTACCATACGAATCGAGATCCTGTTATCGTTTTGATCGGTTCGAGAACAAACACTTTATTTAACTTAGACGAATTAGGCGTTTCCCTTCCCAAAAACCGCCTATACAGTTGATACGCGGCCGTATTGCCATTCACAAAAGATGACAAACAATACAGGCTGCTCCCGCGAGTACCTGTCATATCGTGCCCGAACAATAGCGAGCCTTATTTAACTATATACCATTCAGCGATTTAACTGAATATAAATCAGTGTTGATGGTGATGGGCCGCCTGTTGATGTGCTCACATCAAAATAAAGGATCGCATCAAGTGGCTGCCCAATTTAAAGGGGTTAATAAATACGGTGTCGTCGTTGGGAAGTGGACACGTTTTGGAGTGTTATCCGACGTGGAACGAGTGAATTACAAATGAGGGTTTTATGTTTGTAGCTGCTTACATCTGGTAATATTAGGAAAATGTTTTTTTTAGGCGTAATCATGGAATGGTACCGCGTATTACCAGATCTAAACTTGGGTGATGTTGATTCTTAATTAAATCCCGAGGAAACTAAACGTATTATGTTATATGTACAGCAAGAGATCAAATTGTTTATTATTAATTAATGATACTTATGATAAATAAATACTAATTTTTCATGAATGGTGGGCTAAATAAATTAATTTATGTGACACAAATCCTATCTATGGCGACAAAACTTTAGATTAATGTTATATACGCTAAGTACAAAAATTAAGGCATGTAAAGTAATCCTAAATTTCTGTGTGATTTTCAAAGAGCTGTAACTTGGAGAAAAATAGTCGCAGAACAATTTTAAAGAAAGAAAATTGAAGCTCCGCGTTTCTAGTTTTCGGATCTTCAGTTCAAAGTTTTTGCAATTTTTGAGTAATCATAAGAAAGCCACCGGAAATTTTTTTCCAAATTTGTGCTTGCTTTTCGTAACGTCCACGGACTTCAAAATTTCTTTTTCAGGATTTCATCATCAGGCTTCTTTAGATGACTTTATTCTCTTTAATTTAAGTGGTCCAATAGCCTAATAATGATATTTCGCTGAGCTATCGTCGTTTAAAGCAAAAAAGTCAATTTTGATTTTGGTAATAAATTATTCGGGAAATAATGATCGTAAAAAAATTCAAGTAGGGTTTTAAAAACTACAAAAATATTTTTTACAAGTTGTAGTTATTGGTTTTTGATAAAAAAATTCGGTGCGAGAATGTTGATTGAAGAGAAGTAAAAATGGCGTATTTTGGGATATTCGCTTAACTTGATATAACTTTGCAAATAGTTTTTCTTCATTGTGTTCATGACAGATTTATTGTGGAATGATCGAATTTGCCGTTTTTGTGAAAAACTAATTTAAGGATGTGTTTCTAATTTTTTATTTATTTTGCAGGTTGAAAATGTTTTTTAACGATAATCCATATTTATTTTGATAAAGAAATGTTAATTATTGTAAGAAAAAAAATTAAAATTATCTAAAAAAACATTTATGAAAAATCATTGAAGTTCCTGGATTTTTTTAAAGACAAGCAATTCAGTCATACCCACTGAATTCTTAGAATTATTTACTAGATAATCACAGAAGTGGTCGATGAGATATCATTTTTTGCATAGGTTTCAGCTTTGATAGATTTCAGACTTAACGGAGATTTACTGGCATGTTTAAATTAACTTTATTTTTCAAGTGCTTCAATACAGCACGTAGGCCAATTCCCTTGGTATTTTTGAATAATCCCTTTACATCCATATATTTTTGTTATCAGAATTTCAATTCCTTATCCAACGCATTTACTATATTCCCATTAACCATAACCGATATTTTAAAGCACCTACAACTGTACATTTCGAAAGCAATGCTATCGTCATCAGTAGGATATTCATTATTCAAATGCGAAATAGAATAACTTTTAGTCAGAACTTTATAATAGAGAAATTTCACATATAGGTATAATACTATTGATTTTATTCTACCATTGTGATTTAAACTCACGAAAATTAGACAAGGTAATGAGATATTCGAACTAAATGCACCATTACCGTTGACTGCCTGTGGCGTTTATCGTTATAGGATTTGACACATCTGGGAATTAAAACAGTTTTGATGCTTTTGCATCACGTAATTAGTCAATCTGATGCAGTTTCGCCATAGGAATTTTGCCCCGGAGGCTGTATATCTGCAACAGCTTCTGCCCCCGCCACGTGAGATTCCGCCCCGGACGCGAAGAATGCAGCGTACCCGCATGATATTTCCTATCGATTTGCTTTGTATCAGTTGAATCAAAACGCCAACGAACCGGTCCAAATTGAATTTATTAAATAAATATCATCGGGCGTATCCACCTGGTCACTTGTTATGTTACGCCGTAACTTGGTCATCTGTAGTTTCATTTAATAGATCCGGTCAATAAATAAATCCAAGTGAAATGGAATAGATGCGCCTGGAATTGTTGGTGCTATGTCATACGCCGTTTCGTTCTGTTAGAATGTTGTTGAAAATATCAAAATTATACCGAGATTTTGAAAGTTGTCTTGGTCAAAGCTGATCGTGGATAATCAAAATGTCATTCGAAAGCAAAACTTTCTGTTCTGTCACTTTTTTAGATGTGTCACAAGCCTTCCACAGGGTATGACACCCAAATTTATTATTTAAATTATTGAAATTGAAATTATTGAATTTAATATTGAAATCATATTTGATAAATAGATACTTCACGTTAGATACAACGAAGAAATAACTTAAATACCACTTCAAGAACATTCATCTATCTTTCATCTATCTTTGCAGGCGATACATACGTTCTAGTGACAAGTAAAGTATCCTGTATCCAGACATGCATCCAATAAACTTCAAGCTCTTGATAATATCCAGATATGGTTGGAAAATGGCGAATAAAAGTGAACGAATCTACCGAAATGAACTAATTGTAAGTTTCCCATTAAAACAGAGATTGCTATTGTGTTCAGATGATCGATTTACGTTACATTCAATACAATTTGCGTCGATTTTGAGGCATTTTTTTCAAAATTCCTTTACTATAGTCTATCGATTTTCTTCCACAAAAAAACGTTTTCTCGAGAAGAAAACTAGAAAAATTTGCAGACGGGCAGACAAATTGGATAGCATCTTCGAATTTCCCCTAAATCGAGAGGTTTTTTTCAAAAGGCAGGAATTTTGAAATTGCTGTTTTTAATCTGCAGTTCGAAAAAATGTTTCGATGTTACAGAAAAACCAACAGTTTATCACTAAAACGGAGATCACCACTGTGTTCAGATGATCGATTCACGTTATATTCAATATATAATTTGTGTAAATCTTGAGGTTTTCGCATTTTTTACAAAATTCTCTAATCATAGTCCACCGATTTTTTTCTACAAAATTATTTCTCGAAAAAAAATCTGAAAAAATTAGTGTGGACGTAAGAAAAGCAGGAAAATTCAATGACGCCTTTGAATTTTGTCTACATCCAGAGGTTCTCGGTAAAGGGCAGTAATTTACTCGGAGAAAGGCAGAAAGTTGTTCCTTTGAGATTGCAGTTCGAAACATTTTTCGGTTTTACAGAAAAACTGGCAGTTTCTTATTAAAACGAAGATTGGAATTGTGTTTAAATGATCGACTTATTTTGCATCCGTACAAAATTCGTATGGATATAAGAAGAACAGATAAATTTAATGACGTCTTCGGATTTTCCCCAAATTCAGAGATATTCTGCAAAAGGCAAAAATTTCGAAGTTGTTGCTTTGAGTGTATAGTTTGAAAATATTTTTCAGTTCTACAGGAAATCGGACACTCTTTCATTAAAAATGAGATAGCAATTGTGTTCAAATGATCGATTTACGGTACGTTTAATCGAACTTCGTTTAATGGAGCGTCGATTTTGAGGCTTCCGTATTTTTTACAAAGTTCCTATAGTCCATTGTTTTTCTTCCACAAACAAAAGATTTTTCGAAAAAATCTGAAAAAATTCGTATGAACGTAAGAAGGCCGGACAAACTTAATGGTCCCTTCAAGTTCCTCCTAAATTCAGGGGTTTTCTGCAAAAACCAATTGTTGCTTTTAGTCTGCAGTTTGAAGGAATTTTTTGGTTTTATAGAAAAACTGACAGTTTTTCGTTAATACTAAGACTGTCATTGTATTAAAATGATCTATTTACGTTACATTCAATGGAATTTTGAGCCTTTCGTATTTTTACAAAATTTCGTTACAAAACGATTTTTACAAAATTGTTACAATACAATCCATGAATCCATTTGAATGTGTCTCTTGTTCTAATGTAAATGTGATTCCTTTAAAAACATATTTAAAATTCTACGTAATAATAAAACAATTTTGTTGAGGCTGCAAATAGATTTTAACTGAATTAAAATATTTTTACTAAAATTTCTTGAAGCAATCAAAGGAAAGCGTCTGTTTTTATTATTTTCCTGTGTTGGTATAACTTATTAGTTTATTAACTAGTTCAAAGGTAAATATTGCAATTCAATTACATAGTCTATTAGTTCGCTTGTAACCGATTGTTTTATCTTCGTCGATATTTGATTGATTTGACTGTAATAGTGCCTAATCCATCGTCGGGCCGGTGAATGGAATTGCTGGGCGACCGCAGCCCAAAAGACCCAACCTATTACATTCGTGAAACGTCAATACGAGGGCCGGTGATCTGCGGGTGGCAAAAGTACCTATGACAGAGAAGATTTCGCCTTGGGAGGCAATAATATAGCATCCGGTGCGGCTTGGGCCATGTCATTACTCGGACTCGTTAAAAAGCACACTCAACCTCCTAATTGGTCTAGTAGGCACCGACCTGACAGTTCAAATAAGTCGAAAAACCGTTTGTTTTAGCCGCTCCATGATGTGGCCAAAAATCTCCGGACGCAAACAACCAATCAACGGCGTACCTACAACACTTTAGAACTATTCGAAATTAGTAAGTGTATACCGACCTAGTTCGGTCCAAACGCGTGAAATTTTGCCCGAATCCAAGAAGTCGTCTCGAATTAATTGGGTTATGACTTGATAGTTAATTTTCATTTAAAATGGTCCACCACTCCAGAATGCGCATCAAACCGTGCATCTCTCTCGATGCATTTCTTTTTCGTGAATGGCATGTGGATTTTCAGCACCCCAAATTCGACAATTTGCTGACATCATCGCTGAACAACTTTTTGCAAAAATTGGCATCATCTTTCTTTTCTAACACCCAATTAACATATATACGACGTTGTAAATGATCTGTAACTTTTAACTGTTGTGTCAACTTAATTTTATATGCTGGCAGATGCAGATATTTCTTCAAAATCCGATGCATGGTGGCTCCTGACAGATTCAATAGTTCTGCACAACGTCGAATTGATATGTTCTGATACTCCCGTATACTTTATCTCACTGCAGCAATATTTTCATCTGACCGACCACAATGAGGACGTATTGGTGTTGCCCTATCAATAATAGAACCTGTCCTTCAAATTGATTGGTTAAGTTACGAACTCTTAGCAATTCAAATCCTACAGTTCTAACAGTTCTAGAGTACATTATTTGCTTCTGATGAAGCAAATAATGTACGTCTGAATGAATACGATTTTCCTAACAGTACACTATACTAATATATTTTACTAACAATAGTACACTATTGGAAAAGAATAATTTACAATCGTTACTTTTTCAAACCTGATCATACATATACTTTAAGGATGTCAGATTTAGAGATTGACAAGCAATTTACAAACATACATGGTTTTATATACATCGTGTTGAATTACAAAACATACAAGGGGTGAGTAGCAAAATGAATCACCTGACGTACATTTCCTTCTACTTAAGGTAGTTTCTCTGCTACCGTCCGGTACAAAAATAATTGCGCTAGTAAACGTAAAATATATGAAATATTAGTTAGTCTAGTGTTCATTATTCTTGTTCAGAGACTGTACTCTACCCAGACACTGCATGTATACGTATGCGCACAACTCCATGTTTATTTGTTGAAAATAAAGACATGCCAATCTTGCGAAAAGTAAACAGAGTAACTGCTTGTCAAAAATTTAAGATGTTGTGAATGTAAAAACGTTCGTCACTTGAGAAAATAAAAAAGGTAAGTAAAAAATAAAAAGTAAAAAAGGTATTTGTGATGAATGTGCAGTAATATCATACGTGGCGATTGATAAAATGTATACCGCTGCGTTGTTAAACGCTAATTGACTAGTTCTCGACTTACCGAGCAAAGCTTAAACTGGCATATTGTAAAAATGTTTATCTTTTCAATAAATCGGGCAATAACTGATTTTTTTAATTAAAAATATTCGTAATAAACTAATGCATAGATGAGTCGTTTTTGGAAAAAATCTATAGAAAATTTTTCAAATTATTATGTAAAATGTGTAATCTTTAGTCAACTGATACATTCAAACCATGCAAAAAGTTCCAACTTTGATGGTGAATATCTCCTTTATTGTACGGGAAAAAAATTTCATTTTAACAATTTCTTTCGGGAAGTTTATTCTTTATATGTATGTACCCGAAATTTGATGAAATTCTATTAAAAAGTGGGCTTCCAATAATAACATTTTTAGATACCTCTGACCCGTTTTTACCGGACTACGAACAGGTTGACTCAACCAGTATCGAAAATCCTGAGAAACCATTCCATATAACGATCTCAAAACTCTCCTAGATAACTAATTATCTACCACTTTGAGAGACAATACGGCCGAGGGACAGAGAGTGCTTCTTCATTCTTCGGTTATTTATGTTTATTTACTCGCTGCCTTCATTCCCCTTTGCCCAGGGCCGAAGGGACAGTGCATTAATCATTGTAGTATTAGGATGGCGGTACTGATGGAGTGATATAACTTATTTTGGAATTTTAAAAACTTAATATGGGAATGGGAGATTTAGAATGTCATCCAATTAATCGTGCTCCGAGGGCAATGCACTTGGGGGACACTCGGCTTTATATCAAATTGAATTATGGAAAAAAATGTTGCATGTATAACCGGTCAATAAACGCCTGTTAGGTGCGTTGTTACTTCGGAAGAAATTGGGGAATCTTAACATTAATTCACTGAGTAAGGTAAGTAGGAAATACGACTCATAATCGAAATTATCTGTATTTTCAAACATGAACAATTTTGACCCATTTATATGTAAATAATATTAATACAGGGCGCTCATAAACTTGTAGATTTTGTTAACGCAATCTCGATAATTGTTGATATCCCTGAAATGAATGAAAAATATATCCCTTGCCGTTGATTTTACTTAGAGATTTTACTTATATGAACTTAGAGAAACACAGTCGCAGAGCAATTAAAAAAAAAAATGAAAATTGAAGTTTCAAGCTTCTAGCTTTCAGATCTTTTTATTATCAGCAGTTTTTGATTAGAAGAAGATAAGAAAACCATCGCAATAAAAAGTTTTCAGAATTTACTTGCGCTTCAAAAGATCCATGGACTTCAATAGATTTTCCTTAGTGACTTCATTACAAAGCTTTTCCAGACGATTTTATCCTCCTTAATTTGAGTGGTCTAAAAGCCTTATGTGATGATTTTCTGCTGAATTATCGTCGCTGAAAGCAAAACAGTGTTTTAACTTTGGTAATTAATTACTTGGGAAATTGTGATTGAAAAAAATTCAAGTAGGGTCTTAAAAACTGCAAAGTAATATTTATAAGTCTTTATTTATAGACTAAAGATGTTGACTGTTTTTGTCAACCTCAAAGTATTTCAAAGAAATTCTACAATTTTCAACGCGCTGCGATTTTTTTCATTCTGTTCGGAATTATTCAATTTGTCGTTTTTGCTAAAAATCTACTTTGCTAAAAGGATGCATTTTTCATTTCTTATTAATTTTTTCTCATTTCTGACGTAATTTCTGCGTCTAGCTTAGACTTTTGCGTACACAACGTGGAGGTATTCATTTGCGCGGATGATTCCTGATATGAATGAAACTGCGATATGCAGTTTCGGGACAACCTGGTGTTCTCAACTGAGAATCAGCTAGGTAGCAATAATTTCCATTAGAAAATTATTTGTTGGTACACATAGCAGCAGGAGAAAATAGCAATGTCTGTAGGATCTACACTATGTCGATTGATATTTATCAAAAATAATAAGAATCCTTTAACATTTAGGATATTGCCACTTTCATTAATGATTTATGTACTGATTATTGAAGTGAATACTTCTTTGGCGGCGTTTTGATATTTGACGAGAATGGAGAGTGACTTGGAAAAAATGTAACGTTTCCAGATTTCGTTACACGAGAGAGAAAAAAAGATATAACGTAGAGAGAAGGAGAAAGAGAGCTATACAGTCGGTATACCTAAAACACAGGCTTCGTTACAAGACAGAGTACACAGATATATAACATAGAAAGAAAGAGAAGGAGAGCTATACATCATATATATCAGTTTAGGCTATCCGCGTCTTCCTATTGTCGCGCATGCGCGCGTTATAGATGTACGTGTCCAGGCGCTATATATTAACAGCTGAAGCAGCACGCGTGTGTACCGAATATTTATCATTGTGTTTTGTAATTATTTACGTTATTTACATCTGTGTTCTGTGATTATTTGATAATATCCTTGAACCGTTTAACTTGATAAAATCTAGAAGATATAATATATTTCATTCACCGCTCCCTACTGGTTTACAGCTACACGGGTGCAAATGCACTTGGAAAAGGCGAAGACAAAATCCCTTTGATTCTCGGGGGAGATTTCAATGCAAATTTCGGATCCAATGATTCTTTGACGTTCATTAACTTTCTTCGAGAAACATTTGGTCTGCTTATAAATAACAATCCGGAATCAACAACAAAATCCGGAACAACAATAGATGCAATTTTTACACGTTATCTAGAAAATATCGAATCACGAACATATATTTCATATTTTAGTTATCGCAAACCAATCATATCAGTATTACCTACCAATTGAACCACCAGCCGATGATAGTGTAGATAATGAATAAACCGAATATTTTTATACAAATTTTATATTGTTATATTTCTTTTGAAATTATCACTCTCCCTTTTTCTCTCTCTCTCTCTCTCTTCCAATCTCTCACTCTTAATCTCTCTCATTCTCTATTCTAAAGAAGTATTCACTTCTATCACGTGTACTGTGCTGCACATGATATTTTTTTCTTAATGTTTTTATGTACCTAGTCTAATATTCTTTTTATGTATGAGATAGGAATGAAAATTTATCTCAAAATCAACAGGACTGGGCTTCACAATTAAACTATATTACTAGAAATCAGTCTCAAAACTATTGTAGTAGATGTTTATTATCTTGTTGATGCTTTTGTGATAACAATCACGTCACTTGTGCTCTTGATGTTATGCAAATTGGTTGAAATATTTTTCCCCAAAATCTAGTTTGACTTTGACTATGAATGAATAAAACTGCTTCTTCTTGTACAATCTTTGAGATAAAAGTACGATAATTTAGACATATGTTACACGCGGATTTTATCACAATGAATACTTACTGACTTGTACAGAGAGTCAACAAATATTGAACCATAAATCGCTAACTTTAGCATACAGTTAGTAGTATTATACTCCTTCAACTATTTTTGACAGTTCTCCTCCGATTTATAAAATTAATGGTCTGCCAAATTAATTATTCGGTTTACGCACAATTAAACTTATTCCCGAGCTACGGGCGCGGGCGGCCCGTCTCGATGTGGCCACCTATTTTACTATGAGGCAAAGTGCCGGAAAGATTCGAAAATGATGGCGAGTGCCTGCGCCGGTGATATAAATTTAAATGCAATGACAGGCAGAACACTCGAAATTTCACACTTAACCTTTCCGACGGTTTAATGGTAAAAGGCCTCGATGGTTACCATTAGACGAGTTTAATGTCTGCTTGAGAAGAACGGACACACCACGAAAAAAATCTAATTGTGTGAGGTAATTGATTTAATAGGTTGGTGGCTTGAAGAAGCATGGGTAACGGTGACGAAATGGGTCTGGTTGCGATTTAAAGGCATTTCAATTAGAACGATCCAGTTATACAGGGTTCTCAAAGGGTTTCAACTTTTAGGTTATAAGGAATGTGGAGTTAGTAATGCTCAAGTTAATTTCGCTCTGAATTACACTGGGTATTTCTGAGGGAATTATCAAGTACAGGAGCTTCATCTTCTCAGGTTGTCCATCGTTTTCATTTAGACTGTGATCTCAATCTCACAAGAAAATGGGCGGCGAGGTCAGGACACTTTAAATACGAAAAGTGTTTAAAAAAATATACACTTAAGCAGCATCACATAGAGACCAGATTAAAATTTGTAGAGGTATATGTTCAAAACATTTTTGGGACTTTGTAATCTTTAGCGCCGAAAATTTGGATGGACCGGATGGGTTTAGCTATTATTGATATGATTTACGAAAGAAGCGAAAAATTATGTCAAGAAGACCTTAAATAGTTGGTTTTGTTATGATATGGGCAGCTTTCAAAAAGGGTATGAAAAGCTAAGTGGCACTTGTAAATGATAGAATGAATGCGACTGCTTATCCAGACTTATTAAAAGACTACCTGTTACCATTCTTAACCCTTACTGAAAATGATGGTGCAATATTTCAACAGGATAATACACCCATTAATTCTTCCAGGTCTATAGAAAACTGGTTTCAACAGTATATAATCGACTTTATGCTATGACCAGCATTAAGTCCTGATCTTAATCCGATAGAAAATCTACGGGGGATTATAACAAGAGCAATATAGAATCCAACAAGGCCTCACATTGAAAGTGTTGATGAACTGAAGTATCGAATTGTAGCTGCCTGGGACGAAATTCCAGAGACAACATTAAATAAATTAATGAATAGTATGAATCTTCGCATATTCTATTCACGTAAAATACAAAACACCAGTGAGTTACAATTTTTCATAAACTACAGACCCCTTTTCTCATGAATCTCATCAATTCACCACGTGTTATTCACCAATACATGAGGTCCTAAAAACTCAATATAAAACACTGATTTTGCGTAATATGTCGCTCCAATATACCCATGAAATTATTTTCAGTTTTGAGTTTTACTCAGGATGTAGTCCAAATTGTATATTGTTATATTTTGAATTTATTTTATTTTGCAATGTCAACTGTCTTAGTGTTCTTTGGTCAAAAGTAAGAGTTGTTTTGCAATTCTGTATGTATTTAATACAATAAATTATTAATTTATTGTATTTATATTAATTTTGTATTAATACATTAATACAAAATACAAAATTAAGAAATTTTTGTAATACAATAATTTCTTAATTTTTAAAATAACCAGAGAATTCACAGGTAGGCAAGAGAGAGTTATAAAAATTAAAATTCAATTTAAGACTTAAAAAATCACTTAATATTTATATTTGTTAAGATATAGACCTAAGACCGTTACTTAACAAATTACGGAAAATATAGTAAATTTTGAAATAGAGTAATACAATAAACATAATAGAATTTGTTAAAAAAATCAAATATTATTATCACAATGCTTCTAATCGTCTCATATTTGGTTATAGCCTTTTGAGTATACCAAAAATATTTATAACTAATTATAATTAATGAATGTAATCACTTCTTATGTAATTTATTGTTGTATTACTAGCTTACTATGTACTTAAGCTTTTTAATTGTTTGGAAAGTTATTATTAACTTTTTTATAAACTTAAAATAGTTCTTAGCAATGACTCATTTTTGTTAGTTTTAATTTATTCCGGTATTTTATATAAATATAATCCATTCTATATGGATTCTTGGCACCATGAATTTAAAACACATTGTACAATATTCTACAATTAGAAATTTTGTGCATAAACTCAGAATAAATGCAAGAGCAAGGTAGGTAAAAAATAAAATTGACAACCACTAATATTTGTTATCAACTCCAAGATATTAAAATGTTCACTGCAACGTGAAAAACTCTGAAATAATTATTAGGGTGGATCACCCTAATATATAAACTATATTAATCTCGAAAAATAACTTTTTATAGATTTAAAAAAATTGTGGTAAAATAATGGGGAACATAATCACTTTTAAATACCCAAAATTTTTGTTGAATCTTTCATATCAAGTGTACAGTACATTAAATTGGAAGTATATATTCACAATTTGCATTAAAACCTACCAAAATATATGTTTATATAAAGCAGAAATGCCAAATAATATCGATACAAATAGGGTTCGTGTGCTGTGCTCACGTTGAAATCTATTCAGTATTGTACCATTTAAATATCTCCTGGGCGACTAATTGCAATAAAACGTTTACAATATCACACAACAATATTCTCCCAAGTTATATTGATATTAATTTTCACTTAAACGGGATTATACAATGACTCACAGGAATTAATTCGCTTTAAACATATTTCTTTTCCCTTTAATCCTCAGTTAATTATGTCCAGATTGGAATTGAGGATGACTAGTCGGTTATAAGGTTAATTAGTTCCTAATTAAAATTAATGCGTACGATACGGGGCCTATTGAGGCTATATTAACACCGACAAAAATGCGGCAAATGATTGTTTGTATTTTGTAGATTAAATCATTAAAATCACTGATCGACATTTTATGTATGTATTTTAATTGTTGCCTAACATTCTGAGAGTAACATTTCTATAAACTCTACAAAAATACAAGTTTTATTTTAACTTAATTGATGGGCAGTGAATGGAGTTAGGTGTAGACAAACAAATAAAAAAAAGAGTGTTTCATCGAACTTTTATTTGAAGCAAAGTGACTAAAACCATACAAAATGTTCACTAATCTCCATTTTGTGTTCCTACTATCCTGTCTAAACGAAAAATATACAGAAATATTTACTCGGTGATCTTAAGCATTGTACTAATAATTATTTTAAAGAATGAGATACCAAAAGAGATTACATATATAAATACGGTATTGGAATTATTAGGAAATGACGACTTTCACGTCAATTATGAAAATAATTCTGTAGAACTACTTCAAAGAATTTTATATGGGGTGTCCCAGCATATCTTTGATAGTCATTATACAGGATTTTTCAATAGAAGCGCTCGAAATTTGTTAGATTATAGCGGCCATGTTATTAAAGCAACACCTGTAAAATTTATTGTGAATTGTTCAGTAGTGTATGGTTAATTATTATTGAAGGTTATAGTGTTTAATAAGGTGTGCAGATCATCGAACTTTATTTAAAAAGTCAGTGCTTCCTCGAGAAATGTTTTACGTGATTTTTATCCTCGCCAGAACCGTCCCCCCAAGTCGACTATTCGACGTTTGGTGACCAAATTCGAGTCAACCGGTTTTATATATAATTAACCAACACCCGTACGTTACCAAGGCGAAAGGTTTGCTAAAAATATCGCTGCTGTGCGTGAAAGTGTACGGAAAACCCCTAGGCAGTCAAGTTCTCACCATTCACAAGAACTTGGCCTTTCTGCGACTTTAACTTGGCGAATCTTGCATTGGGACTTAGGTCTGCACCCGTATAAAATCCAGCTGATCCAGGAACTTAAGGTAAACGACCATAGACAACACCGTGTGCTCGCTGATTGACATCTGCACGAGCGACTTGAGGGTATGCTTATATTGCGCAGTGTTGACGTAAACTGGCCACCGATATAGTGAAATTTAACGCCTTTAGACTTCTTCCTTTGGGGCTATCTTAAATCACAGGTCTATGCGAATAAACTGCAAACAATTGATGCTGCCCTCAAAGTAAACATAAGAAACGCCATTCAGCAAATTCAGCCAGATATATGTATGTGACAAACTCATCGAAAATTGGACCTCCCGAATACGTGCCACCAAGCAAAGCCACGGCGAATATTTGCAATGACGTTATATTGCATGCAATGCCATAAAATATTCTTCCAAATATTAAAAAAATTGAGCGGATATCTTACACACAATTTGTTTTATTTACGTTTAAAAATCAAGCGTCCTCATTTAAATACCCTTTATGTGTTATTTGAAGGGACATATAGATGAATAAAAAACTATTTTAAATGATATTAAATTAAATTGTAAACCTTGATGATTGCCAACTTAAAACCTTCTTGCTTTTGTCAACCCTTAATAACTCACCCCCAACTTAGTTTCAAATTACAACGTAGTATAAAATTCTTAATATTTTAAGTATAATTAGTACAATATTATAGATAAAGTTTTAGTTTGTTATGAAGAATAAATAAATAAGAATTGCAATGTAAGTACTGAAACTTGTGTAAAATGTAATCAGGTATCAAAACTTCCTCAGATACCTGTATTTTACTTTAGACGAAAAATAAATATTTATCGTATCGATTATTTCTTACGGCCTTTCAGCCTATTCCATTCTATCTTTGATACTTTTGTTTATTATAGCCCGGTCAGCTATTAAGTTCTACGAACGAAGAGGAACTGTGTGGTCTATCAATTAATTTAATTAGTATCTACTAAACTTGGAATAGGTAAATACATTTCATTCCATATATAATTGTTTAATTGATCATATAATTTTATTTTATTTCCTTACGCTGTACACCCACTAAAATACTTTCATCAATAATGAAGAAGGTCACCACATTCCTGTGTAATAAATTTTGTGCGATTGCACGATGACCTTACCTGCAACTATCTTTAGACGTTATTCGGTATATATTCGTCTGACTACATCTCAGCATTATATAAGGTTAAGTCGTTTCACAGTAAAAAGTACCAATAATTATAATTACATTAAAAAAAGTCGTAAATATTTGTGCAGATAAATAGTTGCTAATGACGTGAAATTTAAAAGTATGCAACGTGGAAAAACGATATAATCGAATAATGAGATTTAATTGTAAAAATAAACCCATTTGCATGTGTTTACTAATTTTTATTAAAACAATTGTTTACGTTGAATTAGTATGAGCTTGTTGAATGAAAATTGTACGTAATTACCAGAAATGAGGATAAAAGTATTTAGTGTAGTATAAAAGTATTTATTTATTTTTATTTTATTTCAATAAGTATAAGGAGAAGCAAAATGAGATAAATAAGAAAAAAAGGAGGAGAGAGAAAGGTCAGAGAGTACAAATTACTTTGTAAGAGACTAGAGAATCATAAATGCACTAGGCACAAGGGTGGCGGGTCCCTTTTCAAAAAAAGCTCTGGTCGTGCAGAAACACGAGAAAGGTGTCGAGTATCGCTGTTAGGCATAATTCAATGCCTGGCGGGGCTTTAGCCCGAGGAATAGTTGTTTCCTACAGCGATTATGTAATAGCCTCGCTATTCGGGAACCATTTGATAGCCGCTTTGCGGTTTGGTGGTTCCTTTCTCAACTCCCGACTTATAAGTTACAGATAAGGGATGTAAAAAAATCCTAAATTTTCAGGTGATCTCCAAAGGGCTATAACTTAGAGAAAAATTGTCACAGAGCAATTTCAAAAAAGTAAATTGAAGCTTCTAATTCATAGTTTTCATATCTTGAGCTTAACATTTTCTACCGTCAGTAGTTTTTGAATAATCATAAGAAAACCATCGGAAAGAAAATCTCTAAATTTTTGCTTGCATTTCAAAAGGTTCACAGACTTCAATAAATTATTTTTAGTGATTTCATCATATTTCATTTTATGATAGTATTACTTCATTTAATTTGAGCTATCTAAAAGCTTTACACGATCATTTTTCGCTGAGTTATCATCATTCAATGCAAAAAAGTCAGTTTTGATTTGGTAATTAATTACTCGGAAAGTAACTATATTGCAGAATTACAAATGAAAACCTTTGTTGATTATAGAGAGACACAACCAATTTCCAGAGTGTGGACAGGAATTGTTGGTGCAATAGTTGCAGGATCATTTTTTACTGGCATTGGATTAACTTTTAAAGAATATTTGAAGTTGTATTTGAAGCACATGGTTCCCTCACTTGCGACACTGCTTCCAAATAATGAAAATCCCTAAATACTAGAGCAGTCGATAGGTGCCAATATGAAAGCCACGACATTATTCACGAATTGTGTGTTATTACCTAAATATCGTATTTGTCATTAGGTGGATCGGTCAAAGATGAGCTATTCACTACAAAATTCCTGTATCTCCTACTGGGTCAAAATTAAGCAGATCATTTATATGTATATGAAAAGGAACGAGTTCAGAACTGATCCTTGTGAAACTCCGCAATTTATATTTCCTACATCATTATCTTCTTGTACTACAATAGTTTCTTCCTGGTCTTGCCGTGGTTGGTCAACTTGTATTGACTTTTCGCTGACCATGCCACAAAGAATGATCAATACCACCACAAAGAATGTTGTCGTCGACTACTGCTTCTCGTTCTATATCTAGGTTTTGCTTCATTTGGTTGACCAATAGTTATGATACAGTGATTGCGCTGTTCATCGATCGTGCTTGAGTGCCCACCACCACGCTTGATTGACTACCGTCTGACCAAATCAGAGGACTCACTGTCCATCCTCTCTATACAAGTTATTTATAGTTTTCATAATTTTGAGGAATTCCCTGATAATTCTAGGGTAGTATCTTGAATTGTTGTCTAGTACTTTGACATTATCGTAATTTATTCTGTGGTTGTTTGTTGATGACATGCTCAGGAAGTGCTAATTTATCCGTGCAACCAAATCTCTTATGACGTTGATGTTCCTTGATTCTACACCTGATACTCCTCCCTGTCTGTCCAATGTAGCTTTCTCCATAAGTGCATTGGAATTAGTAAACACCTTTGGTCTGGAGGCTGGGAACGGCGGCCTTATTTGAGGGTAATATCTCCTGGATTTTACTATAGGTTCTGTATCCAACATCTTTCTTCCTTGATGGGGTTTTCTGAAGGCTATCTGTTACATCGGCAACGTAGTCGCTGAGCAACGTAGTCACTAGAGAGCGGTCAGTGAGTATGATTGGCACTCGAGTACCAACAAGCGAAGCAGAACCTGAGTATACAACGACGAGCAGAAGACAACAACAACAGTCCTTGGCAAACCTCTGAAGAATCTGACAGCATGATCAGTGAAATACCCAGACAAATTGGCTAACTCCCGCAAGACACGGAAGATATCAGTACATTAAAAGACATATAACCTGAGGATAATTGAAGAGTGTAATTAAATAACGGTCTAAGGGCCAAAATTTATGAATTCAATTTTATTATTACAGTGATCTATGTGGCTTTGTCAATAACATATATACCGGTGTATGTCAATAAAGCTTTATTTAAGCCTCACCTGTTCTCCGCTAAATGGCAGAAATTGTAAGCCCAACCGCTTTCTGTTATTAATGGTCTATATTCCATAACCTTCTCTGTGCTTATGTTCTTACTGAGGTCTTTGTTTACAAACGTGCTGAAGAAGTTGTCGTGGATTTTATACCAAAATAAGACGAAAGAGAGATGGCAGTGAAATTCAAGAAAGAAAGCAAAAGAGAAACAGTGGTAAATCATACGTGACTCAAAGAGGCATTGTAAAACATGCGAAAAATGCTCCAAAAGAAGTGGTATGAACAAGTGATTCAGGCTTTCGTCACATCGTGTATTATTGTTTTTCTTTTTCGTTGTAGGAGTCCTGCAATTGCAAATTGGGTTGCAAAGCCTTTTTGTTTGAGCAGAAATGTAAGTCGTTTCACGCATTCTATGAAATGGGTAGGTGACAATGAAAAGCAGTCCCGTACTTAATGGGATTACTGTAGATTGGCTAAATCAAAAGAAGAAGACATAGAATTTATGAAGATCCTGCAAACAGTAGGGGAATAAATACGGTTTATTATACAGTACCAAATGAAGATGGGGGAGTAACTCAGGTGTATCGAAAAACGTTTCAAGAGATTTTTGTTTTAACCCATAGAAAAGTTCTATGTAGCACTGACAGAGAAGAGAAGGTGTGGGGACCTGATGTATGTAGAGAATAGAGGCAATAAAAAGAAGCACAGAAAATATACAGAAGAAGATGAACAGAAGGTTGTTGATCATGTAAATCTGGTTACAAATAAAATAAGTCAGTACACACGGAACCATAGTTCAAAGGAATACCTCAGCCACGACATGCACGTGCATCATTTGTATCGAGCTTATAAAGAGGTGTTCCCTGGCAGTAACTTGACTTATCGATTCTACTACCAAGTTTTTCGTAAGAAAATTTTCCGATCTGAGTTTCGAACCACCGAGAAAAAATACGTGATTGTGATGATGATTTTGTGATGATTGACTACTTATCTGATCCTGATCATAAGCGCTTTTTTGAAGAACTTATTAATGCAGTTGAGGCGTCCGGTTTAAAAAGTCTGTAAATCCAAGTCCTATAAAAAAACTCCGTAACAGTCGTGCTGCCATCTAATGCCCGTATTATGTACGATTCTGAATTATATCTGTCGCAAATGTGTCTACATCCATTCAAAACTAAATTACGAAATCCAGTTACAGTAACAAAACTCTCTCAGTCCTTTGTAAATACTATTTCAAAACTCTTTCATTCCATTCTATTCATATGGGTATCAAAACTTCTTACATCCAGCATACTAACATTTACAACTTGCTGTAACTATTATTTTGGTTCATGGGTTAATTGTACTGTGAGCGAAGTTTTATAGTATGGAGACTTATTTTATTCTTGGTACGTCTAACAAAGGCAGAAAGAAGTTACGAGGCCCATATAAATGGATACCCCGGGCAAAATAAAAACTCTATTATTATTGGCATGCTTATGCATTGGCTATATTGTACATCATCTTCAGTTGAGGATATCCACATAATATTTCACATCGTTGGGCATTCCTTCCCGCCATCTGATAGAGTTTTCGAAATATTTGAAAGACAAGTGAAAAAGAAGGAAGTTATTCTTCATCCAAGGTGTGTGTCACTGAATCAATGGCATTTTAAGTTTTCAGCTGCCAAAAGAATCACAATTAAGAAGAAACTTCAGCAAGAAGGTAAGTGTTGTTGTTAAAGGACAGATCAACTACAGGTCGGATCTTGGTACTTACAAATCGGTACTAAAAAAGGGAAAAGCCTCTGTGCAATCAAGCCTGAGAATTTACCAAAGATTCATTCCGTTAAAGTAGATAAAGTACAAAACGTAGATGTCCTTTTAAAGAAGCACTTCGGCCAGAACTGGAGGATTATTCCCAATGAAGATTTAACATTTCACAAACATATTATTGACAATAGTAATGCTGTTGATCAGGAAGAAAACGTAGATCATGAAGAAGCCGTTGAGACTTTTGAAATAGAAAAAAGATGGGCTTAGAATTTAATTTTTTATGTATTAGGGGAATAAAATACAATACTAAGTAAAAATATCATCTTAATTAAAAAAAAAAGCCTTACTACTTCAACAGTGACAGTTTCATAACTAATTCAATCCATTGCTTGGTTACAAAACTCTTTAAACTCAAAGTTTTTATTATAATATTACCCTTTTTTACGGTCTAATATATTCTTTACAATGAAAAAATTCATTATAGAGACCTTATCCTCGCATATAAAAGCTTTATTTCATATATATATAACAAATTATACGTTCTTTGGATTTTCTGTAAAAATGTTTATCTAGGATGTAAAGAACTTTGAAACCGGACGCCTCAGTTTGACCATAATTTGTGTTACTACTTGTTGACTTAGAACGTTCTTAAATATGTCACCTTTACATTTAAATTGTATTGACATACAGTTTCGTATTTTTTAAAAACCATTACTGTATACTTAAATGGCATTAAAATAACTGAATCAATTCAATTTTGTTTTATTTATGCAAAGAAAAAGTTAATGGAACAATACTGTGCATTTTCTCGGATTGATGGTTTTGGAACTTAGACCGTTATTTAATTACACTCAATACATTTCAATAATTAATGAAATGTATTACATTTCACAAAAGAATAAAGTAGATATTTTTTTGTTTTAGTATGGTTTTGTGTTGCCTCCAAAGGTGTAGCCAGGGGAGGGTAGGGGGGCACGTGCCCCCACTGGCCAGACGTCGCGCTTCGAATTTCCCGCGCGTCTGATACATTTGCAGCAGTTGCAAATGTAGGGCGCTGTAGGGAGTTCTGACTTTACACGAGCAGCAATAATACAAACCGCAGCAGCAGCAAATGCACGCTATTGACTATCAGTCATTTATTTCTAAAAGCACAGAAGCATTTGCTTCTTCCTGTTTCTGCAGTTTGCATTATTGCTGTTAATGTAAAGTGAGCTTAACTATTGCAGTCAGTGGTTACCTCAATTAAGGAGCTCCTAATTCTTTATTATCATTAAAATTAAATATTATTATTGCAAAGAGGTAACAAATTTCAAAAAGTATTACTGTGAAAGTCAATATTTTTGTAAAAGTGAATTTATCATTGAAGTGTCAGGAAAACGCGTGACCTTGAAAATTTTAAGAATTTTCGCCCGCGGCGCAATAGCTTGGCATCTAACGGCGCCTTTGATTTGCACGCGCCCCCCTTCTTATACCAAATCCTAAAATCGCCACTGCTACCCCCTGTTCAAAATCCTGGCTACGCCCATGGTTGCCTCACTTGTGGGTTGGTAATTTTCGTTGAAGAAATAAATAAAACGCTCTCATGTTAAGAATAAAATATTTTATATATACAGTTTGTACAAAAGCCTATGTAATTTTACAAAATAAGTATTGCTTATATAATTTACATCTAAATATGTACACTATGCACATCACTAAAATATAATCAATAAATACTCCTTATCCAGGTACTAATATATTACACTTGACTCATAGTTGCATAGACCTGCCCGATACAAGGCGACTCGAAAATCCCGATCCCAGCGAAGTATTTACCGGGACTACGCTTTTCGCCTCGCCCTGTAGCGAGTTAAGCGCGATCATCTAAGATAGTCGCGGTATCGTCCGTTGCAACGTAAAAAATCTGGCGCCACGCCACATCACGTGACTTCCAGCCAATGGTTAACAGGTTAAGTTAGCGTAGAATGTCACAGCGGTGCAGTTATTTTAGCGGGGCGGTGTAGTTGGCGACTGCGCCGTGGTAACGGGTGAGGCGATCCCGACGTTTCAGCCCTCCTCTCGTTGGCTTCTTCAGGCGCTGAAGTGGCAAGAGAAGATGGCTGAAATGGGTTGACGAAATTCACGGAAGTTGTGTAGAATTCAGGCTTATTTGTAAACGTGTCAGGGCTTAAAGCTCAACAATACACGCTGGTGATATTTTCATCACTATTTTTCATTTGTATTTTGATAATTACTTTTTTTATATAACATTTCGAGAGGCGTGTCCTGGATATACAAAAATCTATTTCAGAAATAATTTTTGGAAGTATGATGTTACTTTACGTGGCTCAATAAATGATCAGATTAGGTGATGAATAAGGTTCAAATCATGCATCGTATTTGGACATCGAACACACAGGTTTAATAAATGAAGAAATTTAGATAATGGCGCATTTGCGACACGTAGGAATTTTCTCGACGACAATTCAGTCCCAAATCCAATGAATGGTTTAAAACTTCTTCGTTACCTAATCTACAGCTCATCAAGAATAGGAACAAGTCTCAAAACTGCGACATCGGACCGCCCACGAGGTGCGCAGTAAATAGCCTGGTCTTTACTCATTGTCAGTCGAATTACGAATTACAGAGCGAATATCGATGAATGTATATTGAATGTGAATGTACACAGAGTTCGATCTGGTCTCGCGTAAAGTGCATCCTTTTCCCTCCGAATGCCGCCTCACTCTTTCTTCTACCCATACCTAGAGAATCTCACACTTTTTCCTATTCTTGATGAATAGTACATCTTTACATAATCGACCAAATTAAAGTTATTTTTATAAAAATTATTTTAACCTTGAAAACTATTCGCGAAATTACGTCCGCGTTTTGGCATATTCAGAACATTCCCCTTAATATAAACTATCTTGTGTCACATAATAATGACACTTGTCATTTAGATTGGTCACGAAACTAGAATCAAGATCTTTAAATGCTTTCAAAGCCGATCGAGGTCAACGCGATATACCCAAAATAACTGCACCGCCAGTAGTTATAAAAAATTGCAACCCTTAAGTTCGAATTAAAATTACAATCACAGATGGGAGGAGAGATAATAGTCCGCCGAACGCTTCAATGCGGGTCAGACCCGGCGCACCGTTCGGTTCGGCACTCATTAAAACAAATCACTGTAAAGCGTTCACTCTGCTGCAGCCTCGAGTTCAACTAAAATCACAGACGCGGTTACAAGGAAGAGATGGGGACACTACCGGCACCCACACCCTATCACTACCATCTCCTTGTAGTTTTTTAACACTACTTTGCCTTCATCGTCCAAGTATAACATCGAGATGGAATTTAGTTGTGTCGGCACGCAACACGTCTTCGGCACTTTCGCGGGGTTGACGGAGTTCATTAGGGTTTGCACTATGGCGTGGTTGGTGGTGTTTAGATGATCTGCCAGGGGGAAGTTACACTCCCCCTGGCAGTGATAGGCGTCGTAGCCCGGCGGAGCCACGATCCAGTCGCTCCAGCCCACCTCGTTGAAGTCGACGTACATTTTGTGGCGACTACATGGTTCCCTCTTATCGTCCTTCCGACGGTTGTGACGTTTTGCCGCCCTCGTCTTCCTTTGCACCTGTGATAACTCTTCGCCGGTCTTCTGTTTATACTTGCCGTCATCCGTGTAGGTCAACAGCACTGGCTGTCCGTTATTCCAGGCGTCATCGTCATCAGCAGCGCTTCTCCTCAGTCGTACGTGGTGCGCGGGAGAGGTCTTGTTCCGGCCGATTCCCGATACGACTACTAGGAGGCCATGGTTACCTTTTGGGTTCTCTAACCACCTCTTTACCGCTGGGAAGACGTCCAAATTTAACGTGGACTCCTTCCTGGTGTCGATGAACTTTCGGTCCACCAACCTCCTGATTGAATTGTGCTTCCCCTTGGTACCAGGCTTGACTATATCTACCACCGATATCCATTGAAAGTGTTCATTCTCGTACCCCTTCTCAGCCATCCATTCGATGGATTTTCGGCTTAGCGTCAATTCCGCGGCCTTCAACAACTCGTTCTTCGGCATTGTGGATATGTCGAACTTTAGTCGAAACTTGTGGTGGCCCGGGAACTTTGCATCTACTGGACTTTCTGCAAAAAAAGAGGAAATAATCAGTTTTGTATCAGACTGCTTAATGTTATATAAATTGTGTTTGTTACAACGACTCATTCGTATATTATAATAAATATATAATTTTCAAAATCATCTGTGGCCGAGTTAAGAGTTAATGAGATACAAATTTATCGTAGGACAGATATCCCGAATACGTGCCACCAAGAAAAGCCGTGGCGGACATTTGAACGACATATATGCACCACTTAATGGTGGAGTGGATATCTCACACACAACTTGCTTTATTTACGTTTAAAAATTGAGCGTCCATATTGAAAGACCCTTTACAAGAAATGATAGATACAAAACTTTAGGCAAAATAGGACAAAGCGTAATAAATCTAGTAAGTGGTGAAGAATGGCTACAAATGAAAAATAAATTATTTTCCAAGTATATATTTAAGTTATTTTCTTAAAATGGATCATAAAACCTTTACAATACTTTGAGAAATTTATCTACTGAAGTCTTCTTTGCTTGTCCCCCCTATTTTCTGATACGCCTCTGGCGGCAGTACCGACAACCAATCGATCAAATCCTCAAACAAAACCGAAAACCCCTACGATCGAAGCACGTTTAAACTTGTACCTGTTATTGTTTATGGGGACCAGCACGCTTCGTCGAACACCGAACGATTTAAATGAAATTACGTACGCTAATAACTTTGATCAATTAAATTTGCTTATTTCCAGGTGTCATAATTGAGCGAGTGATATTATTATTTAATTAAGTATGAAATATTGTATAACATTAAGGCCGTCCTTAAGCTTTCGCTGCTGGGAGGCAGCAGAGAAACAGCTGAACAACAAACAACACGTTTAATTGCACAGTTGCCAGATCGGAGTGATTATTCGCAATGGTTCTCGTCCAGTTTCTAACGAGGTGAAACAAGAATTTCGACAGAACCAGCGACTGCCTAGCTCTGAACGTGTGTACAACCACTGAAAGACAAGATTTTAATTGTGAGAAACGTTGGTGTTGACGTATATTTGTAGATTGTAACGATACGACGGTAATTAGTAGATCTGGCATCCTTGTGGCAGCATTAGTGACTGTTGTTCAATCTCGGCCGGAGATCAGTTAGTGAACAGATCAAAGATGTAAGTAGGGCGGGTTTTATACAAGTATGAAGGTCTGACCTGGAGACATTAGCGTAGAATAGGGATATTGGTTGGTTTTACGGTATTATGTAGTATATTGAAAATTAATTAAATTAATTAATTAAATATATCTTTAATAGCGTTTTGCTCTTCCTCTAATGGATGGCTAGAGAGTACCTAATTGTTTCCATTTTCCTATTCTATGTTCTTCCTGGTATGTTTTAGAATGATATTCCTCGGCGTCTTTGACGTTTAAAGGGGAACAAAATCTCCAGCAGCAATTTCAGACTTTTTGGTACTTATCATTTACTGTCATTAAAGCCTAACTGTACTTATCATTAGTCAGGGATGCTTTAACCATCCGTCTGACGGTATCAAGCCAAACACGTTCGGGCGCAATGGATCTGAGAGATCCCATAATAAAATCTTACACAATTTAGATTTTAATGAGGCGGAGACTTAATTAAATGGTTATTTTAATTAATACAATACAGTAATAAATATTTCACACTAGTTTTTATTGGCAATAATTAAATGTACACAAACGAACGCAAATAGTGCTGTAAAACAATACATTTGGAAGACATTTATAGGAGAACCAGCTATCGACAAGTATAAAACACGAACATAAATTGGTATTGACCAATATTTTGAATACAGAAAAAAAACTATTTTTTCATGTAAAAGTCATAAAGTTACATAATTAAGTGTAAAGAATTATAAATCCTCTTCATCATTTTAGCATGTTCCAAACAAAAATAAGCGTCACATTGTTGGTAACGATATTTAATATAAACCAATAATTTAACACCCAAATGTGTTAATTCTGAATAATAATACCATAAAAAACCAGAATAAGTAAGTGTAGAGATCCCAAAAAATATTATTAACTTAAATAATAAAACTGAAAACTAAGAAGTGGGTGTAACTGTATAGCGACTATAAAATTCTGGTTTAAAGTTATTTTAACTGTAATGTCGTATATTTTGCACAAACCGCAAAGTAACTACCCACTGGTAGTACTGGTCTCTATTGTAGCATCATAGATGCTGCTAGGAATATTTTCAAATGTACATAAAACCTTTATATACAATTAAAGCAATTCGGTTGACTAATAAAGAATTTAAGTTATACATAAACATGGCGAAAAAGGTTTAGATCTAAACTCTGCCCACCACTAACTGGAACGTTTTCACCAGGGAATAATAAAGATGGAAGAGTATTACCAAGAAAATTGGTATGTAGAAGATTATTGTAATATTGTACAAGCAAATTTTAACACATAAAATATTATTTTAAACTGAATAACCATTCAATACATGTCCTAGTTCATACCTAAAAGCAGTTGAGTCTTTTCTAATCGAACGTTTTATTGCAATACATGTTTTGTTAATGTGAATCTTCTATTTATACCTATTGTATAATTCATTTTCCATCTAATCCTGATTATCTGATACGTTACGTCCCCTGTCCGATACGCCACTGCCTAACAAACACCTGATATACCTGTGTTTCAACATACCACAATCTATAAATAAAATAATCGCCTCGTAATTATATTATCTATCTCTTAGGTCACAATAATATTGCTTTAATAAAACAATCTAAATAATTTCTTAGAAATCGTATCCGCCGTTTCTAATAATACCTATCCACTTCTGTAAAGGAAATACGTGCGTACTGGGTGAGTGGGAAAAATCGCTTTATCATATGAATTACTTCTATACCTCAAAAAAAATTGTTCAATTATCGCGCAAAAATGTGACCTTTGCGATACATTTTCGTCAAGATAACTCAAGATAAAACAAATGTGAAGGAGTTGTGATGTTACTGATCGTATTTTAAACACCCTTGTCTAACGATACCTCTTAAGAGGGCAAATCTGAGGGCGAGAGTTATCGAGTGGCCAGCTAGATCTCCAGATCTAATTTCGCTGGACTATTCTGTGTGGGGTTATGTTAAATCCATTGTATATCCTAAAAGAACAAATACTAGAGGCAATATTTAATTTAATGGTTTTGTTTGTATTAATTATTGTATTGTAATTATATTATGTATTTCATAATATTGTTCTGAGAAATTTGATAAAATACATTTTTATTTCTCAAAACAATTGTTATTAAATACGCTAAAAAAATTAAAGCATCATACGCAATAAAATATAAAATAGCAACACTGATACAAGGGTGTTGCTACTTGCAAAATACTGTTGATAAAGTCAACTCCAAAAATAGTGACGTCAAAAAAATGTACGTGTACAAAAAAATTCTGTTTTAACAAATAACTAAACAAATTTTTCCTAACTTTGGATCCTTTCTATCGTGCTTTAATAGCCTCAACCACTTTTAACTATCAATCGAGGGCACTTCTAAAAATTCTCACTAACCTTTCTCGCACAATCGACAAAAAAATTAAAGCTCCACATTTTTTCCTCAGACCCTTAAATTATGACGCCATAAAAGGCCATTAACGTCCTAAATAACTCGAAATAATAATTTGCTTATTCACAATTTAGCGACAGGTCCCCCTGCCAGCAAACAAATCTGGCGCCTGAAAGCGCCTCTGGCCTCCGGAATATTTTCGTCAACCTGTCAGACCCTAAAAGGCAGAGAGATTTACATAGTCCTCTAACTGTTCCACTATTACTGTCGTCCAGCTGTAGCCACAAGTAGCATCGGATTAGCATATGAACTGAAGAAAGCTGGCCCCACTCGATAAGTATACGCTGAAGATAGGTAATTAATTACTTTATGCGTGCCAGTGAAATACGGGGAGCTGCGAAAGTGTTGCAGAAATTCTTTAAAATAGAAATAAATCTCGAAAGGATAACTCGTAAATAATGTTATCTTCTTCCTCTTTATTTTCAATATATATTTAAGAAATAATCGAGGGGTTGAAGATCTGGTGGCCTAAAAGGCCACTCTATTCATTCGTTAACCAATTTTGCTTCGTAGGAAAGCACTAGTCTTGAAACTGACCACTCAAATGATGTGAAACACAATCCTGTTAAACCAAATGATACTACCTTCAAATCAAATTCATTTTCATTCGGAACGGTTCTAGGAGGATAGAAATTATGTCCTGAAGGAAAACGACCTTTTCTCCCTAAATATTTTCTTTAAGAAAAAATTTTCTAAGTAAAATATACATCCCTGATTAATTTAATACATATATGTAGATAACGTTCTTTAACCTTATCACCAATTCTGTACGTTATCTTTAAATTTCCTGAAATGTCTAGGTTTTTGTATGTTTTTGACGTATTTCGGTTTTATCTACATAGCTTAAAGTGAACTTTTAACGGAAAGACTTTTGGAAACCTAATGTTAAAACCAGAACTGACACAAGACAGTAAAGAGCTTTGAATGTTTTACACTGTTTCAATCAGGATTGCATGAACCAAAATATCATCTGATTCCTTTCATACATACAATTTATGCCAAGCTACAACTTTCATTGAAAGTTTTACAGAATTTATTTGTCAATTGGAAAATAAAAATTCTTTGGCCTAAATTATGAAGATCATATTGGAACGACAGAAAAGTAGCAGTCAAAAGTCCTTCAAACGTTATTGTCGGAAACTTTAGAGGAAGCATATTTATGCTTATAGTTATAAGGAAAATCAATAAGACTAACATAAGTATAGATGAGTTATAGAGAAATTATTGGGAATATTTTGTTCAGAACTTTTGCAAAGATTGCGTAGACAGCTGTGCTTAGTTTTTTATAACGATAGAGCATTCTCTATAGTTATATAGAGAACATAGTTAGACAAAACTAATTGTAAGCGATAAATTATACTCAAAATAAGAAATTTATTGTATAGCGATAATATACAAGATATAAGTTTATGTATGAAAGAATACACAATGGTAAGAATCAAATACCGAAAATTTCCTACCACTAAAATGCTCATATCCAGTTGGTGTTTTTCATTCTATTCACATATTGCGGAAATTAACGGACCTGAATTACGACACTATTTTCCCATTATTCATTCATGTTAACACGCATAGTCTACGTGAAAATACCGTACAGTGGAAAATGGCAAGCGACTGTCGTCCTGCATGACTTCTAGTTACAGGTACACAGTGGATGACGGTTAACAAGTTCTTTTATTAGGGGTAGGTAGATATGATTATATTTTCCTGGAAGTCATCTACTTGAAAAGTCGTAATAAGCTGAATAAATTTAAGCTACCACTTGTTTTCATTAGGGACAACTTTCACTAAATATTCAAATGTTGGAAATTGTGAACAAGTAAAATGATATTGCTGTGTACGATTGTGGGCAAAAAATATCAATTTTTTTAATAATTACATAATTTGAAGGTCTACGATATAAAAAAGATTTTTGTATACAGTGAGTTGTGTTAAAATGTACAACCCATAGTGCTTGAAAAACAGAAAAAATTGAAAATAATAATCTAACTTTCTATACAGAAAAAATAATTATTCTGGAGATTAAATAAAGTTTTCAAAGAGATACCCTTTTTTACTACCAATTATGTATTAAACAGAGAAACAAGTTTATTTTTTTAAACATTTTTTTCATAGAAATGTAGGTCCAATTATTTTCGATTAAAAAATATCCCACCATGTTCACAACTGTAAAAACTATTATGTAAAAAATCAAGAATATATACAACACAAATTTCCTATCCCAAATCAATGACGTAAATGTAAAAATTATCTTGAACTTAGCATTCGATGCCCATAAATGCTTTAAATGAAAATGTTAAATATTTCTAGTGATGTGTTTCTAACCTTAAGTGCAAATAGGGCTTATATTTCATCTAAAGCATATAGTCATAGACGAAATGTCAAGGGATGTTAAATCTGGCGGTCCGACAGGCCACTAGATGGTAATTCTTGCGGCTTGCCATCAAAAAGTCACCTGGAAGGTGTAAAACGTTCATTCTAGAATTTGAAGAAGAAAGGAACATAGCTTGAGTAAATCAACATAGCCACATTATTAATTCACAAGATTTCAAGATAATGATATATTCTTCAATGGTTCGTGGATGAGTTTTGGAATTGCAAATATATTGTTTTACAAATTGATCGACCGTAGAGTTGGAGGTTTTACGCTTGAACGAAACATTTCATGTAGGCAGATTTATTAAAACGTAATAAATTTTCGCCTAAAGCACGATCAAAATTCAAAAAAAAACCCGATGCAGTGGCCGCCTGTCTCTCCTGATTTGAAGCTAAATACAAGTCAAATACCTGAATGTAAGAAGCAATCATATTTTGGTATCACAAATAGTTTTACTCGACCTTGACGAATAACCTTAATTTTTATTTCACTGTATCAATTAGCGTTCGATTGATATTATTGTGGGAAGTCTAGAATACCAAAAACCCGGTCATTTTCTATCGCAGCGATGTGATATCGGCCAACACAAATATTTGGTAGTCAAGAATTCCTAGAACCGATTTGATTAATACGGTTACAATGTTATTAATGACATCTAAATAAATTGTTTATAGGTCAATTTATTATAACAGGCTGTTTATTGTCGGGTATCACTTCGAATGTCTACTCCTCATCGCAGCTAGCTGAAACAGTGTGGGTGGCTAGTCTTTGGAAAATATAACTTCAGAGAATTGTTGATGTTTACTGTTTCAAAGGATTCCAGACAACAATAATTATTATTTATTCTCTATAGTTCATTTATATTCATAAAAGTTTTTAAGATATAACACGACTCGATCGGCATACAGCTCACGTACCCAGTAGTAATAATAAATAACACTATATTAAAGGCTGATATACATATAAATATTTCTTTTATTGTGCTAGCGGGAAAGATCAGACGGCTCGTATGCAAAAACAGAAGTATTAAGTGTTCTAGGAAATGAATTGGATAAACTAGAAACAATTTATGTAAATTGGCAGGCGGTTGATATTTTTCCGAGCAACAGGCGCAGAGGAATACCCGAGGTTACCTTTCAGAAAAGCTACTACGTACGTTAAGACGCCAAGCTTACTAAACAAAATTTTATGGCTTATGTCAACCAAAAATGGCAACATTAATCAATTTTGGAACATTTCAGAAAACCCCTTCAGGATTCTTTACAAATTTTAAATATTTCAAACATACTTGAGGAGAGGTTTCAACACTCATACGTGAACCTTAAGATATACAGTGCCCGTTGGAAGAATGAAAGCAATTCGCTTGAAAATTAGAGGGTTCACTAGAAAATTCTTCGTAAAAAGTGTCCATCAAATGAAGCAATATTAAATGCTTTGGTGACAAAGAGAAAGACTTGAAAATCATTTATCAATAACCTAACATATATTAGAAGAAATTGGTGGCTTTATATGAATATTTTTTAAATAGAATCTAGTCACAAGTAACACTACAAAACATTCCTGAAAAAATTGGATAAAAAATGCCAATTTTCAATCTATCAGAGGCAATCTGCAATTCGCATTCGGTTACCGATAACATCGTCTACCATTACCAATAAAACATCGACAAATTTATTCAGCATATCGTTAACAGATTCATTTGTATTCACGAGGCTGCCTGGTGGTATAGCACGCTTCAGATTGAAAACACATCACGTACTCGACTAGATTGTTTAGCAATTAAAAATTGATACACATATACGTATTCTTCGCAAAGTATGCGTGTACACATTTAATAAAACAAAGCAGAAATTCCGATACAGTCTTGGTCGGAATTACTACGGCCTCTTGTTCGTAGATGATATACTTTTGCGTGATATAATGCTCTAGTGAGCTCCAACACATCAGATGGGAAAGAAAGTTGGAGAAAATTGGTGCGTGACCCAATGATCTATACTATGAAAATTTAGTCCAAAAACTAGTTAATCCCTCTAAAGACATATATCGGCTACCTACCATCATGCGTGAAACTCCTTACGGTGTTTGCGCTCCTCGTTTGCAACGTCCTCCTCGGTATGGACGTCGTGTCTAAGGGAAACCCGTTCTGTCTCTCGTATAGATCCACCATGATCTGCGGTACTACGATCTTGGACTTGTCTATTGCAGGTCGGCCCTTGAAGCCGAACATGGACATCAGGTTCGTCTCGACTTCCGCTACTACTTCCTTGGGCAAGTCTGAGGACGACGTCCTCCAACAGCACTCCAGGATGGCCAGCACTACCAGCCAGCACGTGTTTTTCAAATGCATCGTCGAATCAACCTGCGGCAAAGTAATTGAATTAGCATGGAAGGGGCAAAGCGGAAATAGGTGTTCAAAATATACTGGGAGATTAGTGGCAATTTACAAGAGATCAGTCTTTGCGTTTAGTAAAGGGCAACCAATTCCCGTTAAGAGTGTTCTTTGGATCAGGTGGTCACAGATTTTAAAGAAATAGTACATTTTACTTTTTCACACTCAACTATACCAGAGCGGAAAAGTATTGTAATCGTGTAAAGAACAATGAAAAACAATTTCTAGCATTTATTCTTCATTTTTCGGCGTAAAAACAAAGAAAAAATGGTTTTAAACAACTTTGTCTGTGTGTCGTTGTCGTCGGCATTTAAAAAAAATCTTGTTAGCACGATAACTCAATCAAATCGTGTCGAATCGATTGGGTTTCGACTGATTCTGATTAGGGACGTCTACCAGACGACATCCATTGATTTTGAGGCGGATAGGACACAGCTCACCCTGTCCATGGGTCATGAGAAAGCACAATGGTGGACTATTTGAAAAAAGTAAAACTGTCGCATAAAATACATATCCTGAATTTGTGTTGGTTTATTTTTTCTCGGCCACTCAATTTCGAGATAGAGATGTTCTACGTGCGGAAAAGTCCGTTTTAAAGTTTTAGAACTGTTTATTCGTAAATAGTAGTCGATATAATTGATATACACTTATATTAGTGAAGCTCATTTTAAGCTTGGCCTGGACAAGGTCGTGCAAACCTATGTAGGTTATTTTATGTATAAAATTTACCTCATGTACCTCATAACAATTTCTTGTGTATAAAGCATTTTTCATTCAATGATTTGTTTAGGATTTTTCTTCTTAGTAAACCTACCGAATGATTTAGTAATAAATGTCTTTCTTCGCGGTGTCAGCAGGAAAAATTCCATATTCTACGCGTGACATTTTTCGGTTTATTTATTCTTTAAATGGATGCATTCATAGGATTTATATGTAATGTCGAGGTTCAAATATTAATTTGAACCAAAAATAGATTCCTTTCATATTTACTTTTTGAAATACTTTAAATATATTAGTACTAAATTTTTATCAAGAGTTCAACCACAAAATCTAGAGTTTGTTAAATCAGTTATTACTTTCGCCTATTCCTGAACAGTTTGCCTATACTGCTTTAAATTTTCAGTTATTTACCACGAATTTAATGAGAATCTGCACCTGAGATTGTTAAAGAATGTTCCTTTATTTGTGAACAATCTTTCTGTTCTAATTCCATCTATTTTTGTCTACTTTCTGCCAGTCTTTTCCAACAAATAAATCATCAAAATCTATTTATATTCTTTAAATCTTCATAATACTTGCATATTGAGATAACAACTGTTGACGTTAGGTATTTTATTTATATAATTGGTTAACTATTGTTAAATTTTCTTGATGAGTATATAGACGCTTCTCGCTAACACCGTGTATGTACCTAAAGACTGAAGTGTTGATAATAAATAATCGTATTCAGTTTCTAAAGCGGAGAATTTGATAAACAATCTCCCAAATATACCATATGATATATTTAGTCCGTCCTTGGGTATCTTGTAGGTGTGGTTAAGATTATGTTAGATTCTTTATAAAATGTTGGTCCGAAACGAGTTTCAGCTGCATACTTTGTGTAAAAGCAGATTTTAACATATGGCGATCTGTTTGTTTTTAAAAACTATTATCAAAAGAGATGCCTAACACATTTCACCGAACTAAATCTGGTATCGATTCTGTACCGAAATGTTCAGCGAAATCATACGCATAAATTAAAAATAAGTTCGCCATAAAATTCTTTCATTAAAATCGATTTTTAAGCCTGTTTGTATAACAGCAGTCCGCAGAACTATTTACGCATTTGGCCCTAAAGTATGATAAAAGTAAAATATTTTGCCAAATGATTGGCAAAATTTATCACGTACTATATCTTCTTAGCTTACGATAGTCGTAATTAAAGACTTTCACTTAAATCAACATAATTGCGATACATATCGAACACAGCAGGTAGAGTTGGCCTCTCTGGGCCCCCATATTGGCCTAAAATAGGCTTCGCTCGAAACTAAAATCTGATATATGCTCTTTAAAAATACGTAATCACAAATTGTAGTTCAAGCAAGAAATTAAAATAGTCCACTTATTATGGATGCATAAACAATTCACGTAAACATTAGATGCACAAGAAATACAATTGGATACAGCATATAGACCTGTACTGATTGACTGATAAATGACTTCAGTAGATACAGTAAAGTTATTACATTTTAGAAATTTCGCGCAAAAAATACGTTTGCATCCATAAAGTTCCTGTACTATGATACAAGGGTTATTACTAGCCCTTGGCTTTGAATAATGAAAAAACTATTGTCACTGATTCAATAATTATTTAAGTGATGACGACCTTTGGATACAATATTTTCACAGATGAAGCTTGGTATCATTTTCTTATTTTAAGAAAATCAAGTTTGCAATTAGTTGAGGTTCCCGTTTGGAGTTTCTTTACCATATGATAAATGGCGAATGCTATCGAATAAACATTCTAGAACCTTATATAGAAGAACGACATGGCCGGGAACTGCAAGAGGTTATGTGCAACATATAGTAACCATATAGCCGGTGTAACGATACAACCACACCTGTGTAACCTGTCTCCACGGTCGCCCGATTTGGTACGATTAGATTTTTATCTAATTGGATCATTAAAAAAATTATATTTATGTACATTATTTAGATACACTCAGAGATTATAGATATTAGATAATGTTTTTGGAGGCGAGTTTACTGAACGAAGATATATATTTTGAGCATAAAGGAAAGGTAAACTGCAATATTTGTGTTTAATGTGAAAAATACTTTACTCGATTCGTTAAAGATACAATTTGTCACCAAATTCAGCATATATATTTAAATTATGTGTGGCCAATGCCAATATAAGTTTTAACAGTAATAATTATTTGAATAAATACAAAAGTCACTAACAATTTTATTACACTGCAAATGGTGAACTGTTGTGTGAGATTTATCAACTACAGCTACCCTCTACACTCCTTACTATTATCTATTGCAGGTGACCCACGTGTTTCATTTTAAATCTTACAGGTACTTTCATAGCTATTAAAAATTCACAATCACAATTCTCAGGGCTATCTGTATGGAGTTAGGAATCTGTATGGGGCCAGGAGATATTATTTTATACTATTTAGTCTTTAAAAAATTTCTTTATTCAAATAATTATTTATTTTTTTCAATCTGAAGCCTGTTACAAATTGTTAACAAATTCGCTTCCTTCAGCTGTCATCCAGTTCTGAGATATGTTTAAAGTGTCAGACATATAGCCCCATCGAGAAGTTGGCTTAAAATAGATTGCAAAATTTGTACCGAACAGACAAAAAACCAGACAGACAAACAAGAAAGTGAGTTGATATTGCATTGTCATTCATTTCTGAGCTGTTTAAAGCTTCAAGTCTCCAGCTCATCGGGAAGTTAGTTTAAAATCAATTGCAAAATTTGTACCGAACAGACAAACAGACAAGAAAGCGAGTTTAAAATAAGCCTTATTATTAGTTAAGGAAGCGACACGATCAATTAATTTGGTTCTTTCTGTAGATATGAATCTATAACACTACGTTCGACGTTGCCAAATTTCCTCACCCATGTGTTGTGTATAAATTGGCCACACCATGATCTCTGTATGTCTGCTATTAAAAAATACCCTGTATATGTTTTCCGCCGCAGAAAGCGAGGTGAGGTGTCAGTAAATTAATTACTTGTCACTTCTGTTACCACTTTTTTCCCATAATTAAGTTAAAGCACATGCAGAATCGGTACGTATAATAAGAAATCACCATAATTAAGAAAAAAGCTGAATAATTACCCGATACTCGTACTAATTGGCAAGGAGTCACAAGGAATGTGCCTCATTATATCTGTGGGTAGAAAAATCGTACATTGTAATATGTACGATTTTTACACGAACGGTATGAATCTATTAAGCATAATTAAAATTATTTTTATCCGCTTACCATTGGAGATGTATACATGTAATTCTCATTAAATAATAAATAATTAATAAACTAATGCATTCTTCTGCGATGGAATCTGGTTGCCTCCTTGAACTTTATTCAAATGCACTCTGCGGCTGAGTATTAAAATTACTCAACAATGACGCATCAAAAAATGTTCAAAATGAATTATTTGTTTACCAACTTAATAAAGATTATTTATCTACTCTCCTCCTGTTGTTTTTTCATTAATATCGCGCTTTTAGTATAAATACGCTAATTCAAGTGGAGCCGCGCAAACTTTTCCCCGCCGTTTTCAAACGAGTTGGCGCGTATAGCGTTTCGAGTGAAAACCAGTTATTTAATCGAGAGTTGTCCACATGTATCCGTAGACTTTATGGCTATGTCAAAGCGCGAAAAAGTTAGAGGTACAAATTTTATGATTGCCATATTCTGGGTTTAAGTTGTGACGTGATAATAATTCTTTAAATCAAGTGTCTACAGTGGTTCCCCAAATTAGGGGGGGTGTCCTATTTACCGTTTATAAGACAGAGTGTTAAATTTAAAATTAATTGTAAGATACGGTTATATTCATAAACAAAAATATTTTGCAAATACAGAGGTATTTTTTCAGGGCCAATGGGCAGAGGACGGGGTTGATTCAAAAGAGAGCCAACTGAATGGCCACCACGTTCACCTGATTTGACCCAGTTCAATTTTATTTTAATCTATACTTGAATATCTCCCTTTGTAGATATTTTTGCAATACAGAGTAATATTTAAGAATAAGTAAATAAAATTTATCCAAACATTAACGTAATTTTTAATTGCATACAGGGTGATCTAAAAGTAGGAAGGTTTACAACTCCATCCTCTTTATACACCATGTTTACCACAAGCATCTCCCAGTCACTACACAAATTGCCAAAATCGTACAAATATTTTTCTACAGAGGCTTAACATGTTTTAATGAAAAAGTACAAGATTTTGACAGAAAGAAATCTAAAAAATTCACCGCTCCTATAGTCGGTTTTATGTCACCTCAATATTCACCACATACATCTCTTGAAGCCTTTACAAGTCACCTTAAATGCAAAATCTTTCAAATTATTTTTCAAAGGCTACAATTTTTTTTTTTATGAAAAAGTATAAGTTTTAGAGACGGAATTTAAAAAATCACCATACCCGCAGAAGGCTTTATAGCATCTCAATATTCACCACAGACGCTTCTTAGAAGCTCTACTCTAAAAATCTATTCATAGATTTTTTTATAGAGGCTACGATTTTTTTAATGAAAAAAGTGCAGATTTTTAGAAAAGGAAATTTAAAAAAATTACCACTCCCCTAGTAGACTTAATATCATCTCAATATTGACTAAATATATTCATAAGAGCCTCTACTACGTCATTTTAAAAGTAAAACCGTTCTGATTTTTTAACGACTACGATAATTTTAACGAAAAAAGTACAAGATTCTTAGAGAAGGAAAATAGAGAAAATCACACCAGTAGGTTTTATGTCACCTCAATATCCATCATAGACGCTCCTTGGAGCCTCTACTAAGTTACTCTAAAGGCAAAAACTGTACATATATTTGTTTATAGAGGCTACGATTTTGTTAATGGATAAAGTAAAGATTTTTAGAAAAGGGAATTTAAAAAAAAATCACCACTCCCCTAGTAGGCTTTATCTCACCTCAATATTCATTATAGACATTCGTAAGAACCTCTACTATGTCACTCTAAAGGCAGAACTGTTCATAGATTGTTTTATAGAGGTTATAACTTCTTTAATGGAAAAAGTAACAGTTTTTTAGAGAAGGAAAGTAAAGAAAAATCACCATTACCCTACTAAGCTCTATGTCACCTCAATATTCACAAAAGATATTTGTTAGAGCCTCTACTAAGTCATCCTAAAAGTAGAACTATTCTAATATTTTTTTACAGAGACTACGACTTTTTTAATGAACTCTATTTACCGTTTATAAGATAGTGTTATATTTAAAATTAAATGTAAAATACGTTTATATTCAGAAATAAAAGTATTTTGAATACACAGGGGTATTTATTTCTGGGCCAATATGCCCAGAGGACGAGGCTTTTCCTACAGAGGACCAACTGAATGGCCACCACATTCACCTGATGTGACCCCCTTCGATTTATTTTCATGCGGTTACTTAACATCGTGGACCTATTTTAAGAAACCAAATGAAAAAAATGATACTAAAAAAAGTATCAGTCGGGAAATTATAAAATGTTCACATACAAAGTACTTCCACGCATGTTGGCCAATGGCAGATTGTTAATGAAGGATATTTTGAACAGCTACCAAGTGTCTGTCAAACATAAAGTTGTACTTGCTTTATTTTTTATAGAAACGGTAAATAGGGAACCCCTAATGGTGTACATTTGTACTTACATTTAATTTATTTACTTAAAATTCCTATTTTTTCGTCATATATGTTTTTTAACTGTTTTAATTGTTCATTAATTACATTTGGAAATATAAATACATTTTTGAATAACAATATTCTTGTGCATTTCTCACTATCCCTTGTACGTATATTTAAAATATAAAAGCACCTGACAAACCTGTCAAAACAATTTAAAATAATTTTAAAATTGTTCCTCGATTCTTAATTCAGAATTAAAAAACATGAAAAAGGCGAACACCCCTCAATACTCGTTTTGGAAGTTGGAACTTAATATTGGTCATTGGTGTTCACTTTTGATGTACGTAGTATACTTTAAAAAAAAGAACAGGAATACTCAGTTTCACGTTTTTAAGAGTCTGTTTAAATTTTATTTATATTATCTCATATTAAACTGGAGTAAACAATTAAAAATCATTCATTATACAAAGCTCGTACAAAAATCTACAGTTACTATTTTAAAAAATGAAAACAGACACAGATGTTTTATGATGTCTTGCCCGCAGGTATGACATATTATATCTGTTTTATTCTACATTAAAACAATTTTCTGAATTATATTATGAGTTACAGCTACTTACAAATTATTTTATTCTAAAATTAACAAATCCAATTTGCGCTTATCTGACATGAAAACAAAATATACAGAGCCACTTTCTATTTTTCTCATGAAGACGTATGTTTGAAATCGAAACGTTCACTTTTAAAGTAAGGGATCAGTTGTGTTAATTATATCACTGTACTTCTCGACATATCGCCGAATTTTTAATGTCGCGGCGAAAATTTAAAACACAATGTTGTGTTATAAAACCCGAATGATGAAAATTATTTTGTTACAATAAGGACGTACTGTCAAGCAATACGCAATACGCGATGTATTTATTGGGCAATCAAACTAAAGGTAAACATGAAGAGGAGCTGAATATGGTACGTCGACTGGCTTTACCGATACATACAAATAACAGTACTCGAAAGCGTACTGTTAACTTATTGTTATATTTTAAAACTCCAATGAGAAAGATTGTGTTTTACTCCAATGAAAACGTCTCACAGGCGAAATAAGAAGTCTTTATTGAGCAATCATAATAAAGCTAAACATCAAGAGGAGCTAAATATGGTACGTCGACTGGCTTTACCGATACATACAAATAACCACAGTCGCAATAAAATTCTGGCTACGTAAAATCGTGCTTCGACAATTGGTGCTGAACCATTTAAAAAAATAAATTCAGCAGACAGCCCGACCAGCTTCCAATGGCATTGATATCACGCTTATTTTCGCCTCTTAGCGAACCTGGATACGATAATATGTAATCGAATTAACATTTATAATGGTGCCGCGACAATATATAAAAAAAGTAATTTATTGCCGAGCTGCACACCTGTTTCTTACAAACAATTATTAATTTAAATAAATCTTTTAAAAATAGCAGATATTAACATTAAATTGAATACTTTTCCTTCAAGGTCAGAATTGTACGTTCATAATGATAATAGTAACGTTTAGATGCGTTTCCATCAGTAGCGTACGCCAAATAAATCACCTCTTGCACAGTAACTGGTATAATGGCCTACCTAGAAATATGCCAATCGATTAAATAACTATTTATTAACGGAAACGACACGTAATTGTTCTCTATTATCGTTCAAAGGGAGAGGAACATCAAATGATTTAGGTAATATGATAATAATGAATGCCGATCGTTTCTCTTCAACTTTAACAACTTGTTAAAGACTACTAATGATACCGATAATAAAGTATTGACCATAATCATAAGTAATACAGTTAATACAAACTATTTATAGTTAGTTATATTGAAAGTTTTAATGTCAAGAAAAAGTTTTGTAGGTGAACTTTAGTCTTGGGTCTTCTTGGGCATCGCTTGGTACAATCTAGGATATGGTAAGAAATGATGGTCCACTAAGATGTTTGAACTAATTTTAAACTGAGTTAAATAAAGGCGGTATTGATTTAAGGCGAAACCATGTCCCTTTGACTACTCTGAATTGATTATTTTTTTCTTTGAAAACAAATAATCCTTGAAATGTAAAGCTACTGTAGCTTCTGCTTTAGTCTGTTGGAGTCTAGCTTCTGCGACAGAGTTACTTAGCAGTGGAACTGTTACAGATTTTTCAAAAAATCGATTATTTTATTAGCCTAAACGATTATTTCAACCTGCTTTAGGCAGAAATAATACTTGTATTTCCTTGAAATTTCGCGCTCTTTCCTAAGCGCGTGGGACTACTCTGAAACAACACTTGCGTCAAATAAATACCTGCTGGGAAGGTACAGTCTAGATTGTACCTTATGATTTCTCTGTTACTCTGCAACACGTGAAGTGTAAAACTGTATTGCTCCTTGGAAAATATAAAAAATGAAATCTGGGCGACCTTATTTCATAAGTTATCAACCGACAAAAGTCCGCAACACGAGAAGTGCTCAGAGTCTTGGTGCGACTGGAAGAAGGCGCAAATAGTGGATTCCATCATAGGTCACCACTTACTAAGGGAGTTTTTAAAGTCATCAAACCGATTTATGAGTACCTGACTCGAGAATAGTTGTTAGACCGTTGTTTGGGACCACACGCAAAATAACAATGAAAGTTTCAATGATACTGTTTGGAAATTGGCTCTAAAATCTTATTCAAGTGGCTAAAAAGTCTTGAACATAGCGAATGATATTGCTGTGTGCACTTTTAGTGATGGCCTGACTAATATTCTTTGAATTGTGAAAGTTTTGGAGATATATATTGGTGTTAAATCTTTCTATTTTTGTCTAGAAGCCGATGATAAGCGGATCAAGCACGATCAGATATCTTTGACGATTGCAGCGAAAGAGAAACACTCTAAAATAAAATCATCGAGGAGAGAGAATGAGGAAGAATGCTTGAATATAGAAGGGCAGTTTTACGGCCCTGAGATAGCAGATTCATGGTAAAATTTTTTAAACAGTCGAATTCTTCATTTCTCTCATGTCTATAACACATTTCAAAACTTTAAAGGCGTTTTTCTCGAAACATGATTTTTCAAAACGACACGCAGCATAACTCCAACAATTTTCATTCTATTCATGCAAATTTTTAACAATATCTTTAAAATAAATTTTGAAGTGAAATACGCACAGAATTTTCGATAAGTTAATTTAAATATCCAGACTAGGGACCAGGGAAAACCTCTGTGGACCAGAACCTGCAGTGGGAATAAGTCGGAATCTGATCAGAGACCGCATCAATGGCTGGGCAAGAGACCAGCACAATAAAAGATGGAGAGGAGTAACGGATTGTCGAATAACCAAACTCTTCATCGAATACTCAGAGATTGAGAAATGGGCCCAAGAATTCATTAAATTGAACAGGCACAAAGCCAGAACCCTGGTGGGAATCATAACGGGCCACCATAGTAGCCTGAATGCATATAAGCACAAGCTGAGGCTGACTGATAGCCCGGCCTGCAGATACTCTAAAGAAGATGAGGAAATCTCGATTCATCTTCTTTACACCTGCCCCGCACTGGAGGAGAAGAGGTATATTATATTAGGGACCCCTGTTATCCTAGAGGAGGCGAGGCTTAAGACGGGGGACGTGTCTAAATTGCTCCTTTTATGGGATAGCATTTTTGGATAATGACCCGGATAAGAGGGGATCGCCAAGGGACTACCCATGCGATCAGTGGCTGATGAGGCCCAAACCTATATAATATAATAATAAATAATTTAAATATTAGGAGTATTTATTAACAAATGATTGCCCTTTTTTGTCGAAAATTTTACATTTTTTATTTAGATACTGCTAATCACACAAAAATCAATATTTTTGTGTGATTATCAATATTTCACTATCTATAAATATGTAGGTTAAGTGTATTTTTTATTCAGATTCAAATTTTCACTTACACTGCGTGCCGCAGAGCGACTTAAATTCGACACGTCTCGCGAGAATGGCTCATTTTTGAATATATTTTGATAATAATGTTATGTATTATACCTAAATATATGCCTAATGACTTTCTTAAATATTATTATCTTATTAACTTTTCTTATGCCCAAAGCAAAATTGTCAAAGAAGCCCTTTTTTAGCTTATTACTGTGATGATAAGAAATTAAGAAGAGATTCTTCTTAATCTCTTCAAGATTACTTGTAGATTTTCTCTTCTATCGCCATAATATTACCCATAGACGCCTTCATACCGTTATTTAACAATTATTAGCTTATTTCCTTGATCATTCCATTTTCAATTTCAATTTTTTAACCATCAGTTCACAATTTCTTAAGATAACTTTTTAGGAAGTTTACATCATCGACTTACGAATACGGCACCGTCAATATCAAGGTCAAAGTATCATCGACGAATTTGGATTACCAGAAAAACAATACATTTTTTGTATTTACATTGGCAACTTCCGACGAAGAATTATTCGATCGTTCTTTTTCGTGACGTCCACACATGTCGGTCGGGTTTTTATTGATGCGCGCCACTGCGCCTTTTAATCAGCTCTAGTGTTAAGTTGGCTTTGGTGAGGTCAAGCGAGTTGACTTGGACTTGTTCACCTTTTAGTAACGACTGGAGAAAGCTGCTGCCGTCTCTTCAGCCGGGTACTTCCAAAACTACGACATCGTGTAGCTCTTATTTGGACCCAAGATGTCTTGTATTACTCGGGAACATCTGGGTAGCCGGTCGATGGAATCGTGGAGATGACAGGCGAACAAATAACAGAGACGCCGTGGCCGAATGCTGGTATTACTTTAATATATCGTTGAGAGAAGCTCACACGATAATACCTCGCAGTTTGCGAAGTATTTTACTACAAAATATAATTATTTTGGTCTCTACTGAAGTCTCTTTAGTCGTCAAATATTTTGCTACACGAAATTCGCGAAGAATCTCGCATTGATGACGTTGATGACGGCTCCACGAGTATGTAACGTAGGAGGAAAGGACGTATTTATGTTAAGACACATTCAGTCCTTAAGCATCTATCATAACAGAAGAATCGGTTTCAGTTAAGTTACAATTAAAGATGTCATCAAACATTTGGAGAGGAGCACATTGGAAACTGAATTTATTTTGAGATCCATTACAACCAGTTATATAATCTCAATGCACATTTTGATTGCATGTTAATCTACCCAAATTTCTTCCCATTTTCAAAAAATAAGTAGTGAAAATTTCGATACAACGTTCTTCGAAGAGTAAAGTTTTACTTATGAGGAATAAATTATCTGCTGATTCAGATATCTTCGATGTTTCTGCATATAATCCATGTTTGATCAGGATCTCTACAAAATTATTAATTGATCTAGCCACCCACTCCACATCCTACCCACTCCAATATGATCTATCTATCCTATTTGTTTTCCTGAATCTGCTTGGCACCGTTTTAAGTAATATTTATTTTGAAATTTGGCATATGTAGTGCCGAAAACGAAGGAAGTTCCTACATTTTTCAATTAACAGTAGCAATAATAGGTTCACCAAAAAGCCATAAGAATAGGTATAAGAATTAAGAGATGTACAAAAATATTAAATTTTTAGGTAATTTTCAAAGGGCTGTAGGAAAACTAGGAACTTGGAGTTTCAATTTATTTTTCTTTAAATTGCACTGCGACAATTTTTCTTCATGTTACAGTCCTTTGAAAATCACCTAAAAATTTAAGATCTTTTACATCCCTTAATTTTGTGCCTAGTTGAGTAAATTTTAAAAATACGCTTGATTGATTAGGTCATTTTGGTAACGACTTAACGAACCATTAAAATATCTTGCTGCTCCTTGACATTATGTTATTTTGTGGTGTACTTAATCTACTTAGCATTCACTTATCACAACTCGATTTTCCATAAAGAAAGAGTAACGGTGACGTTAGCGAACTAGCCATTAGATTGCTCCACATTGTCCAAAGGCGAAATGCTTCCTAGATAAAGAGCATATGCAATATTTGAAATATATTTAGCATTTATTTTGTTTGGGTTTTTCAGTACTTATTTCCTTCTCAACTTCCTCAATGATATCAAATAAAAAATATTGATTTAGACTGACAACAACGATCGGTAGGTTCAGTACTTTGCCCCGATCTGTAATGTCTCTTCTACTTTTTGTGGTGGGAGGTGCATCATTGTTATAAAGACTAATGGTATCCCTGGTTGCATTAGAAATGTAGTTTGAATGTATGAAGTATGTAGAGTCACTATGATATAAAGTTGTGGAAGAAAAACCATGGAAGAATTTCGTAATTAACATTGCGTACTATTACCAACAAACTTCTTGTGTTCTCTTCTGATTCAAGGACCTTGGTTGCTTCGTGTCTATATGTGTCTATAATGTTATGGAAGACAAACAGAAATATTTGGAGCAATGTCGTGCGCCAAATTATAATGAATATTGCGCAACATTACCTTCAGACCTCTTCTGCTTCAAGGACGTTGATGGCTTCGCCTCTTCTACTGGCGATACGCCTACTTCGATTCGATGCAATTCTTTTGTTTGTTAGACCAGCCAAGATATAGTAACATAAAAACCACCCTTACATCTGCCGTATCCACAGGCGCGATCACGAGAGCCACACGTTCGTGCATTTGTGCAGATAGCGATCTCTATAAGCAAGGTTATTGGTTTGCCAAACCTTTCGCGCAAAAAATAATAGCAATTGTTATTCAAATTTTACAGCACCATTATAATACGCTGGATCTAGGCAGCGTCGGAATTTTGCTCGTGAAAGACAACTGTTACCTACTGGTTTTGAATTCCCCCATTTGTGTTTTTTTTTTCAACGATAATCTATATTAAAAGCGTTTTCATTTTAACGCAAAATAATGTAGCATTAACCTTGTATCTCGCACACAGGTATGATACCGGTGGCAATGGTAAAAAAGGAAACGTAAGACGAAGGTTACAACGAATTTATTAGATGTAAACAGAGATACGATTCCTCAATTAGATAGATGGCTGTTATTAATACTAACAAATGCGTCGTTTCTTTTGCGGTATACTTTGCGATTTTTTTTTATTTAATCCAGGTCCAGGAAAAGTGAAATTCAAAACCTGACCATCAGATACCTTTTACAACATCTTAAGATTATTATAAAGTTATTGTATATACTTAAAAATATTAGTAACAGTAAAAAATATTTCTTGCAGAAGCTGACGTTCAAACAATATTTTTTAAAGAGACTACAATGTTGGTATTACGAAATGCGCCCAGTTATAAATGTAATAACGTTTATTATACCTGCAGGTAAAAAGGGCGGATTAATATTGACCTGCTTAGGCCCTAATGCAATGGTTACTAGTGATGTTATATTACTTCTCACTTTATTATATTATTTGTTATAACTGAATAATGTGTTAGGGGTATCAAAGAATAAAACCCGCCACGGATAGGATTCGACACTTGTTCCGGGTGGGAGTCGAACGACAGACAGCTGTTTCGAACTTATTAGTTTTCATCAGTGTCGTACATGGTACGCCGATCCAGAACAAATGCCGAATGAAATCCGTGGGGTATGCATCTATATCGATACGATCTATGTCAGTAACATTAGGGGCAATTAGTTTTATTACATATTGCGTGGAAAAATGTTTGATAAAATTTATTCCCATGGAAAATATCTGTGCTGTATACAACCTTCATTTTAGTATGTTTTGATAAAATTAATAAATGCATATAAAATATTAATGCATTTAGAATGGCATATTCCTCATATTCTTTCTATTAGGTGCAACTAAATGATGTTGCAGGATAATATAAATTGTGGCTAGGCTTAAAAAATTTGTTCCATTCATCGAATGAAAAGGAAATAAAATGGATGAATGTAATAATTATTTATATTATATGTGTATTATACAAATATTATTATGTAAATATATTATGTAATTATTATATAAATACATATTGCAGCATATACATATATTATATAAGTAATATACTTCTTGCAAATTAAATTTACTTTGTTTTTATTTACTATTAAAATATACTTTAGTTTCGATTTGCGTTACTTGAGAATTAAAATTATTTACAGTAATTGTAAATTAAAAATATTAAGAAAATAATAAAAGAGGGATCAACTTTCCACAAACAGGTTTCGCTCATCAAGTTGACATAATTAGGAATGGATTAATAGTTTACTACACAAAAGAATATCGCTGTTATATGATATTATCCTACTTTTATTATCTATTAATAAATTTTAAGGGAATATAAATGTAGTAATTGTTAAAACATATTGGTACATATAATACGTATACGAAAATTTTACTAGTGGATGAAAATATTACTCAATGTATGGAAAGTCACGTAGTATATTTAATACACGTTTACTTAACTTTCAAAGATAGACAAATTATTTATGTGAAAAAATAAAAAACTGAATTAAAATCTGAACAAGAACTGGAGACCAATTTTCCACGAACACCGAAATATAACACGTTACACGACGAGCGTTTCGTAAAAAAGTTGATATTATCAGGAGATAAATTTAATTTTCAGTTTTAATAATCTCTGGTTGGCGAAACGCCCATTGAGTAACGAATATTTCATAACTATCTATTTATGGCTCTCCTGTTTCTGTCCTGATTTTAATTATTGTTAAAATTTAATTCAAGAGAGATTACCCAATATTTAAAATCTCTTTATTAGCGAACGAATTTTTTAACGAACTTATTTAGTTACTAGTAAATACCCGTATTAATCGATATATGCAAAATCGTTCAGTATATTTAATATATGTTCATTGATTTCAGACATCCACAAATTATTTGTGTAAAAATTTTTAATTTCTATTTGGTACATAACTTTGGCGGTCACTATATATTAAAATAGGACACAATACATGCAGTATGTGTCGTATTTAGTCAGTACAAAATAATGCAGTTGTTAGCATTGAGGAATTGTATTATTAATTATGCTTTTGTTAATATACGACTAAATGGCATTGTAAACAAATATGAACATTTTAATTATTGTTAAAAGTTAATTCAAGAGAGATAGCTAGCATTACGAGAAGAAAGCTACAAATATTTACATAGGAAACGCTCATGTCAGTGTTTTGAACGTCAGAAAATGTTTTGGTTCGAACGGTTATAAGAATTCGGAAGATAGTCGAAAGATACATGGAAGAATGTTTAATTTCTGTAAATTCGATGTGTATTTTTTATTATTACAACTCCTAGAGCAAGCAATCTTGGACAATAAATCCCTGTTTAACATAACACAGTGACATGTATGCGCAGGACATTTCAACAAACATTGAAATTAGTCATAACTTAAAGTTCCTATAGTTCATACACTGTTTAGTTAATTCTATGATTTAATTAAGTAACTGTAATATGAGCAAGGGTATTTGGTACTTTCCATCAGTATTGAGTAACGAGAAAAAGTTTTTTATCTTGAGTGACATTTTAGTAATTTCCATGTAGGCTTACAAAAACGATGTACAATTAAATAGAAATCAGGTAAAGGTGAACAAAAGTGCCTATAAGTGATTTGCGATGAAAATTTTAGGTTTCCTCGCTCTTGGCAGTCGCTGTATTTTTCCAAAGAGCGACGCAAATAAGTTGTTCGCTGGCGCGAAACTAATCTGTCCATATAACATATTGTTATTACAATAAAATTGCCTATAATAAAACGTACAAAACAATCGAATGCCTATGTACGGTAACTTGATCTCCGATTACAGGCCTGGCCAGCGCCGTGCTGTCTGATGTACGAACTCACACACCACGATATCTCGATAAATACTACCGAGGCTTTTCTTTTACGCGGAAAACACGAAATTCCTGCAACAGGTGGATAAACCGGACAACTATATTCCGACGAAATATATACGGTGCGACCCCCTGGATGGCACAATAGGCGTACTTGCTTGAATAGGGATGTCATTAGTAAATTTACGGAGATTATGAGTATTTTCGAGTGCCGCGTATACTTCGAAAGGGCCGTAAATAATCGGATTTCATTGTAATAGCTTGGAGGAGGTACGATAGCTTTTACGTAGAGTTCATCGAGCCTGCCACGGCGAAGACCTGTACGAAAATAAACGCGAGTATTCGTGATTGTTTCATCGAAATACTTACCGAAGACTTTAAACAAAACGCTGTTAAATAATCCAAGTAAACAGAAGTAAAACACACAAGCACATTATATTAACAGAACTAAGAAAGCGAATGAAGCTAGCAATAACGGGTCGCGTTAACAACTACGTGCTATTGCATAGGAGATCTTAGACCGTACTGATGGAATATTGCCACCCTCTACCTTACCTGTGAAGGTGTGGGGTCTCAGGTGGCCAATGGAAAAGGTCTAAGGATCCTGACACGTGCTATCACAATAGCCTAAGTACGTATTCTGAGGGTCCATTGTGGGCAACGAGCAGCTTTTTTACGGAACCGCACCAACACAATTGGACTGTGGCTCTTTTCACGGTATCGGGATCAAGAAAAGTCAAGAATCTAAATTGATGCAGATGAGCAGATGAGTCGTCTCGCTCATTTACACCAATTATCGGGCGGTCTAGGTCTATTAACTTTTTCAACTCATTTAAATAAGTTCAACTCGTCTTGTGACGGCCTTAATTGACTTATATCGTCTATTATTCCACGGAGGTGCGACGCGGACTCTCCTCGACGCTCTCGACATATACGGGGAGGCGAATTTTGGCGTTTATTCACGTTGACGTAAGACGCTTAAATCTGCACGAAATTTTGATATCAATTAATTGGGGGTCGCTAAACGCGAATCTGGTAACATAACCTACTCTTATAACGCACAATATATGTTATATAGATTGAAATATACGAGGGCTGATCAAAAAATACGGTGAATTAATTTTTATAGCAGAAACTGCTGACGCTACATCTGTGTGAAACAATGCGCCCGATAGCCTGATCCCTCGAGGTAGTTAGTGTCAAGTTTGAACAAGTTGTGACTTGTCAGTCGGCTTCCAGAGCCGGAAGAGTGCAGACGTGTTTATCGTGTCTGTCGCGCATCATGGATTTCAAACAACACATTAACATTAAGCTTTGTTTTAAGTTTCAAAAAAGCGTCAAAGTATCTCATAAATGTTAAAATCCAATGTATGGTGATAATGTGGTGACTCTGAAGACTGTTTACAAGTGGTATGAGCGATTTAAAAGTGGAAATAATTCGATTGAAGACGAGCAACGGTCGAGACGTCCTTCGACCTCAAAAACAGACGAAAGCATTGCAAGAGTGGAAAAAATCATCCGTTCAAACAGATGACTGATTATTAGAGGGATTAAAGAATAATTCATCATGAAGAGATGTCATCGATTGACATTTCACGTCTTTTGAGATGAACGTGAAAATTACTGAAACACTTGAGATTTCCCAATAGCATCATCCTCGTAACATTTCAAGCATTTCTATGCCCGTTCTTCCGAGCAAGAAACAAAACTTTACGGCAGCCATTGATAAAACGACGAGCACACAAAACAACTCTCAGTAAAAAATTCACACAAACCGAATGGAACCATCTTTAACCATGACGCTTGACTTACTGACTCGGGAATGGTAGCTCTATATTCTCTTAGGGGCAGAACGCGGTACTACAAAAACTTCGCCTAGCACAACATCATTTCGGGTTCTTTTGGGTACACCCTCGTACTCATACAACATGGAAACGTATTCTATATAATTCTAATGTTTTATAGAACCATTTATATGTATATGTATATATATATATATATATATATATATATATATATATATATATATATATATATATATATATATATATATATATATATATATATATATAATATACATATACATTATTTCGGATCTAGCCTGCTGTCATCCTGTATACACTGTCTATTTTTGTGCTTTAATAATATTTGTACTCGATATAAATACCATTGCAGAATAGAAAAGTATATAAGTATATTATAGCAAATCCTTATTTAATATTTTAAAGATCATATTTAAAAAGTAGTAATCTAAGACAAATATATACCACTTAAAAGCGTGTACATCCCAGGTTATAAGTAAATAATAAGGAGGAAGGACATTTACGAAGTATTAGGTAACTAATTTTTATGCAAAACAACGCAATTTATAATATAAAATAAAACTGTTCATGATAAATATATATTTATGAAATATTACGCTGCAGTGTACCTGCAGCGTATATTTATTTACCTTTCTGTATAACGGTACATATGTGTACCAGCTGTATTTCAACTTGCCTGAAGCCGAAATCAGTAATATTGAGCATATGAAAAGAGTACCATTCCAGTGTTTTATCTTCCTGAAAATGAAATTTGACAGAATTCATAACCTAGCTTTACATTCTGCAGAGTGGTTCACACATGTTCGTATGCACCTCGTGTTCCGGCTACATCTACGATCTACATTCTACGATATTTGAGCATTACTTTCAATATTTTGTAAAATCTGTATGTTATTTGACATGAGATAATCTTGAAGCTCTAAGGTGAGCAGGAAATAATTATCATCTGTGATTTGTTTGAGGAAAATCATTGCGGTACGTAAATGTACTATCCGGGTTTTTGAGTGGTACACATATGTACCATCCGTGCTGTAAAGCCTACTGTTTTGTTACTTCTAGCGCCATGGGTGAATGGAAAAAAGTGACCCCTAGTCAAAAAGAGCTGGAAGAAGCCGCAAAACACTTAGATGAAATAGAGGACTTCTGTTCTGGATCTGACGATTCTTATGAACCAAATTCTGAATCAGAAAGTAATTCTTTGGAAGAACAAAGTACTTCACAATGTGCTAGGGAAACCGAAGAATCGATTTCTTCCGAAATCAGTGATTCTTCTGACGATTTTTTGCACGTTGAACCTGAGAACCCACCAGCTGCAGCAAACCGAATCCTTGACTGGAAGGTTCCAACTAATACTTTTCAACCCGCAAGAAAACACCACCATTTGTTGGCTCCATGAAAGTATAACAAAAGCATTGACTCCAGGATAACTATCCGAAATACTTTCTCTTCATTTAAATGGCGGAAAAAGGTATTTCAAACTTGTTTGAACATGTGCGCGATGAATCCATGGATCATGTACAACGATCTGAGGTAAAACGAATCAAAACTTTCATTTATTACATTTGTGACCATGGCCTCAGAGGAATCGATTGCTAGAGGCAGGAACAAACCAATTCCCGTACACCCAAGAAAGGGCCGGTTTCTAAGAAATTGAGACTCATGGGAAATGTACCATTGCATTTACCAATAGAAGGGCCAACACGGAGGAGATATACACAACGTGCCACCAACAAGACGCAAACCAAAACAGTGTGCTACTCCTCTGTGCAAGAATTGTTTTGCCTCTTATCACTTGAAATAATATCACTATTTGTTTATGTACCAATTTTCCTATTGCTGATACTTATTTTTAAAAATAAAATTGAGTTATTCGTGAAAATTTTGCATGGTAAGGTATAATTGTTGAACACTGTTGGTTCATATACCTACCAACTAAAAACCCGGTTGGTACGTATAAGTACCACACGCCCCAAGGGCCTTCGCGTACAAAACAAATAAGAAATAAGTCTGAAGCATTTATATATGAGACCATCAGAACGGAAGTATTCAAAAAATTTTGGAAAAATCGAGTGCCTCATATTCCGGGTCGAAAGGGTTAAAATATTTACGGTTTTAGCTATAATTGTATGAATACGTATATGATTTACCGTTTAGGTATATTATACATACCTATTATTTATAGTTAACTTAAGGAGTCCCGGTATAATGTAAAGTCTTAACTCTAGACAGACTCAGTGATCATATCACATCGGACTTAATAGAAGGCGCTTGGATAGCATGTAATACTTTGAGCAAAGATAATAATTATTGTAAATTAATTAAGGAAATCGTGATAAATAATAAGCTTCCTGGTTATTTTAATGTAACGATATGTAAGAATGAAGTATTGGAGCATTTTTAGGTATCAATTCAGAAGTTATTTGTTAAGGAAAAGTACGTGTTCAATGGAAAATTTGAAAATTAACTTTCTCGTGAACTGTGTCTAAACTAATTTGCAACCAAATTCGAAGACAGCGACCTCAGAAATAAGGGGGTTGCCACTATTTTGTCAGTAATTGAGTGTAAATCCTTACCAGAATTTCGATACATCGAGAACAGTTAATTTCCAATAAGGGAATACTTTTATTTGACTTTAACTAACATTAACTATATTCCTTTCAAAGGAATTAGGTATGCCCTTTAGTATTAAGGATAAATAACTAGAACTACGGTATAGTTCGTCGAAATTTCGATGAATTCTATAACAAGATAAGGTCCACTTGTCTGATCTTCCTAGTAGATACCTAACCGATCGTAAAACAGCATATCACAGAACCATATTTCATTATTTTATAATATTCGGTATACCTATACAGTATTTCATGTTATGGCGGTATTTAGTTATTTACATGTTTTAAGTAATTATGTCCTAACTACAGTACAGGACCTAAAAAATATGGAAGCAACATATATATAGATAAATGTTTCGTTATTTGTATTTCATCAGTTTGATTGTATTAAAAATCAAATAACTAATTTCATCATTAATGTAGAAGAATATAATTTTTACTGTATTTACTACACATTCCTGACTAATTAAATATTTCAATCATGGAAGACCCAAATTTCCGAGAATTAGTTAAAATTAATATGATATAATTAAATTTTGTACACAAATAAGTAAAATATTCATGATTAATGAGCATACAATTATTTATTAACAAATATAAATGATACTTTATAGTGTTGTTGAGATATGTTTAGTTCTAACAATAATATGGATGTTATATGCTATAGCTATATTGTTATTTAATAACGTTCTTATTTTTCTTTTACTTTAAAAATATTTCTGTACTTATCGTAGTACAGAAATATTCACTAAAAAAACCGACACAAATTAATTGAATTGGGGAAAAACTAAAGAACAATAGGTCAGTGTTATTTAAATACCAATTAAAAACGTATCTAATTTTAACCAGATTTTCTAGTTTTCTGTTTGAAATTTTTTCATCACGTCGTCATAGCTATTTTAATTTAAAATATGTATTGCTTTCTACGCTAGTAGTAACACAACTTTTTTTTACCTGGGTAATATTAATAAAATTTAAGTTGTATTTTGCGATTTTACGTACCTCACGTGGGTTAATAATCCTCTCGAATCAATTTTCTTCTATAAAATTATTATTAGTTGAAAAAAAGATTAGTTCACGGGAGCACATTGGGTTGACATATGAGCTATAGTTTTTTGTTCAACTTCAGTTTAATATACAGTAATGACAATGGTCTTTTTGGGGAAGACAACAAAGGCACCATTTTTTCTTCACAGTGTTTTTACAGATATTACACTTTTTAGTATATATGAGATATTTTTCAGTTCTGAGTAGTATTACAGTCTTATTTTCTATTTTTCTAATAATTACTTCAACTTCTCATTTTCGCATTGATAGGATATTTAATTAAATATTAATTGAAGGCACATTTTCGTTATTTGAAAAGTATCTGTTTACGATAAATTGAATTTATTTCGTATTCTTTGTACCTCTATCACAGTCACAATCAGTAACTGACAGAATCGTGACGTCCCTTAACCAGAAGCTTTATTACTATGTCTACTAAAACTTCTTTGTGGACTGCTGTAAACTAATTTTACAATTACTAACTGTAATGATATATACAGGGTCTTTCAATGGGGATGCTCGAAATTTATGAAACATGTGTCAAATTTGTTTTGAATGTTGTGTTCAGTAGTGTATAGCAAATCATCGTGAAAGGATATAGCGTTCAACAACGTGTCCAAATCATCAAATTTTATTTTCAAAATGTGAAGCACTGATTTGATTTGATTTGATTTCGAGAAACGTTCCCCGTATTACGTGATTTTAATTATCGCCACAAGCGTCTCGCCGAGTCGACTATTCGACTTTTGGTGGCTAAATTTGAGTCAACCGGTTCGATAAATAATCAGCCGACATCCGTATGACACCGAAACGCAAGGTCTGCTGAAAACATCGCTGCTGTGCGTGAGAGTATACGGAAAAACTCGAGACAGTCAATTTTTTGTCGTTCACAGAAACTTGGCCTTTCTGCGACTTCAACTTGGCGAATTTTGCATCGGGACTTAGGTCTGCACCCATATAAAATCGAACTAACCCAGGAACTTAAGGTAAACGACCATAAACAACGCCCTGTGTTAGCTGACTTAGCTCTGGAGCAGTTGGAAGTTAACTAAAATTTCGCCAAACAAATAATCTTTAGCGACGAGGCCCACTTTTGGATGAATAGATATGTGAACAAGCAAAATTGTCGGGTTTAGGACGATGCCAATCCACACGAGATGCCCCAGCACCAAATGCATCTCGACAAAGTCACTGTTTGGTGCTTATATTTGTCTGGCGGAATCATCGGTTTGTACTTCTTCCAAAACGAAACTGGCATTGCAATAACCATCAACGGCGACAGCTCGATGATAAGCGACTCCTTGTTGACTAAACTGGATGATATGGATACCGACGACATGTGGTTCCAACAGGACGTCGCTACGTGCCACACAGCGCATACCACGATGGACATTCATCTCGCGCAGCGGCGGCGTGAACTAGCCACCGAGATCATGCGATTTAACGCCTTAAGACTTGTTCCTTTGGGGTTATCTTAAATCGCAGGTATATGCGAATAAACCACAAACAATTGATGCCCGCAAAGTCAACATAATGAACGCCATCCAGCAAAATTAGTCAGATTTATGCGACAAAGTTATCGAAAATTGGACCTACAGAATAGGGGCCACCAAGCAAAGCTGCGGTGGATATTTGAACCACTTTATATTTTACACTTAATGCCATAAAATATTCTATCAGATAGAAAACAAAATGAGTGAATATTTCACACGCTACTTGTTTTATTGCCGTTTAAAAATCGAGCGTCCTTATTGAAAGACCCTTTAAAATATACGATGTTTATTCTCCAACCTTACGTCCATGCTACTGAGAGAACTTGTACCTCATTTATTTCTTTTATTATCTATTCTTGGAGATATAATTTTTAGACAGGTAAATCCTTCTATTTGTTTTTGCCACGGCAAAATTAAAACGCTCATTAATTTATATTATTAAAATCAGTTTTCGTAACTTTTCTATCAAAGCTGTACCTAAATCTGTGATAAATACCTCAAAACATATAATTTACGTCTTAGTTTTATAACTGACATCTTTTCAGAACCTATTCCTAAGTTCTAAAACTCTCCTTATCAATACTTAAGCGAGTATTATCGACTAATCTCGGAAAAAATCTAAGAGGAAGTAGATATATATCCTCACTTTCGTAGATGCAAGTTAGCGACTGTCAGAAAACTGTGGAACCAAATTGAAAATAATTAGGACACGTTTCTCTCACTTTGCCACAGTTGTTCGAAATTCGCAATGCTGAAAATACCCATTTTATATAGAAACCGATTTCTGTTTACATGAGAAGTGTAAACTGAACGATAATTTTTGCAATGTTTATCAATAGTTCACGGTAGCTGTTTTCACATCGTTTGCATAAATACATGCATGGAAAACATGTTTCCTATTTACGTTTAGATTATTTTTCGGGAAGTACGATTCTTATGTTACATTTCATGAGGTTTCTCTCACAATGTAGGCGGAAGTAGTTGTTTAGACGTATACGTACTAATGATGAATTTGGGAATGTTCTACAACTCAACAATTCAGTACACAAAATACGCTGATTAACAATAATAAATAGTTTGCATATATTAAGGAGTACTAAGATAAAAAATGGATTATTTGACAATTTTTTTTTGGATGGAAGAACGGATAATAAATTAATAATATATAAGGAAGGTATTAGACGTGCATAAATAGAAAATGTGAAATTTTCGACAAAAAAGAGCAATCACTTGTTAATAAACAATGTTTAAATTCATTTATCAGTATACTGATAGTGTTAAAAATCCGTATGAAAAGAATCAAAAAATTGTTGGAGTTATGCTGCGTGCCCTTTTTGAAACATCATGTTTCGAGAAAAACGCGATTAAAGCCATGAAATGTGTTACATATATGAAAAAATTAAAAATACGACTGATTAAACATTTTTACCATTCATCTACTATCCCAGGATCATAAAGTTGCCCTTCTATATTTAAATATTCTTCCTCATTCCTTTTTCTCGAACATTTTATGTTAGAGCGTAGATCTTTCGTTGCATCCATCAAAGAAACATCTCGGCACGCTCCAAATTTTTCATAATTCGAAGAAAACGAGTCAGACCATCATTAAAAGTGCACACAGCAATATCAGTTGCTATATACAAGACTTTTTTGCCACTTGGGTAAGATTTTGGAGCCAATTTCCAAACAGCAGCATTGAAACTTTCGCTGCTATTTTGCGTGTAGCCTCCCAAACAACGGTTTAGCAACTCGTCTCGCTTCAGGTCCTCATAAATCGGTTTGATGGCTTTAAAAACTTCCTTTAGGATGTGGCGGCTTACGATGGAATGTGTCCAAGGAATCCCCTGCTTGCGCCTTCTTCCAGTCACACCAAGACTCTGAGCACTTCGCGTGCTGCGTATTTTCGTCGATTGATAACATATGAAACAAGGTCAGCAATACACACAAAAACCGTGATTTCAAGTGAGGAAATTGTTTTTTTTTGTTCATGTACTGGAGTTATCCTAACGTACTTTTGTTTGTAAATGGTTCCGACTAAACATAAACATATTTTAACATCTGTTGTGCATTAGAGGAGTTAGAAATCATAAGGTAGAACATTCGAATGTCCAGTAGGTATTTATTTGACGCAGGTGTCGTTTCGGAACAGTCCATCGCGGTTAGGAAAGAGCGTGGAATATCAAGGAAAAACAATTTCAGGACCTACAGTTTTCTGCCCCATATTCTAAAAGGTTCAAAGAATTTTTGAAGCTAATAAAAGAAAATCGATTTTTTAAAAAATTTACAGTAATGTCACCCTTTAAGACAGTTGAAGTCATGTAAAATTTTAAGGGGCAATATTTGTTGGATCATTCTCAAATTCATAATACTTTTCAGATAATATGTAGACTGCTTATTATATATCAATAGACTATTATAAATCAAGATCTCTCTCAAAAAAAAAAAAAAAAAAAAAAAAAATAAAAAAAAAAAAAAAAAAAAAAAAAAAAAAAAAAAGAAAAAAAAAAAAAAAAAAAAAAAGAAAAAAATCAAATAAAAAAAATAAAAAAAAAAAAAAAAAAAAAATTACTATCTGGTTTCACACCCTCTAGCGTTTACTTAATCTAAATATTATACAATGTGAAATATTTTTGCCAATCTGTATAATCAAAAATCCAATTTAAAAAAGACAGATAACATATTGTTTCCAAGACTTTCTTTTCTATAAAACATGACTTTAGTAATGTTAGTCGTTTAAATGAGAATAAAACTTTTCATTGTTAGGAAGGGAATATAACATGGAGATGTCTGATAACGATACCTCATCTCATTCAGGAAGGTGTAAGGAATGTGGGTAGTAAAGTGGTATGACTTTAAGGTAAGTTATTCTTGTTTCAACCATTTCAGAGCAATTTATACCTGGCATAGAGCCTTCTTATCATAAAAGTGTCAAGAATACCGATAGTGTTACAAATTCTGTAGGAACGTCAGTCATTAACCCTAACATAAATCTTTTTCCTATAAACTCCAAACTTATGTAGTTTGAATATTACCCTCTGCGTAGTAAAACGTTGCATTATTACTGATGAACTCAAGTTTTTACTTCGATTTAGATTGTTCGAAACTACCAAGAGATGGCGTTTGGTACGTTCTACTGCGGTGGAACGTAGCAACGTCTACTAGATGTGAGCTTCATCTGTCAACGGTATAGTCGTTTACACTGCACTGACGAGACCCAAGATAGAAAGGTCGAAACCGGTATGCAGTTAACGATATCCTGAGATAGGTGACATTTTGCATCTTTCTTGTGGCTTTGAAACAATCACTGTATGTAGTGCTAACTCTCTTAGGCAAAAATACGACAAATTTTATCATGTAATTCTAGCTGTTAGAGAATAGCTGTTTTCACCTAATTTGTTTAGTCCTTATTATATAAGGCATTTGCAGATGGGTTGGAGTATTAACTCCTTATTGTATTATCTGTAGTATAAATCTTTTTGTTCATTGTCAATCATACTTATATGATACGTTGTTGGGATTAGAATAAGGAGACACTATTAATGAATACATTTACTTTTGTGGTTTTCAAAAGTTTGTTAGCACGAATTTGATGACCACGAAGAAGGTATTAACTACAGAATCTTTATTATTACTGTGAAAAAACCAGGTAGCCCTCTTGGTTCATTGGTGCTTCTTGCATTTTGACTTTCTGCATTAAGTTGGTTATTTGTTTTCCTATTTAATCACTTATTTGAGTAATTGGTTAGTTATTTAGGGTTAAATAAATATTTAGGATAGTGCACCTATTTATTATGCAAGGTCCACGAAAAAACTAGTTTCAATAGTATGGAATAGACCTTGTGCCATAGACATAAGTCCTGATCTTAACCTGATAGAATATATATGGGGGATTATGGCAAGAGCAGTATATAATCCAAGAAAGCCTTCAATTGAAAGTGTTGATGAACTAAAGCGTAGAATTGTAGCTGCCTGGGATGAAATTCCAGAGGCAACTTTAAACAATTTAATAAATAGTATGAACATCGCTTATTATATGCAATAAAAAATAAGGGTAAATGGGCCAAATATTAGTCCAAGTAAAATATAAAAACATACGTGAGTTTTTTTTTATATATTTTTCAAAATTCATAATTCAAAATTTTTCAAAAACTACAGACCCGTTTTCTCATAAATCTCTAGTCCAAATTAAGAGTCCATATTTTTTCATAACATTGTATATATTTGGGTCTTAAATTTTCAAATTTAATACACAGTAAACTATTATGTGTAAATTTTTTTAGATGATTGGACTGGAATAAACAGAACTATAGAGTGGCCAACTGGGTCCACCGATTTGACATTTATAGACTATTTGAAATAAAATAATTTGAACTTAATTACTGCTAACATCAGATATACATATATTATCGAAATTGACGAGATTGCTAAAAACTTTTAATCATCATGATGAGGTCATCAGTCCTAAGACTGGTTGTACGCTAACCTCCAGCTTCTCCTATCTTGTGCTAACCTACGCATTTCGCTAATTGTGCTGCAACCTACATCCCTTACTATTTGCGAGCAGTAGTCTAATCTAGGCCTACCTCTGCCTTTCTTCACTCCTATTTGTGCCTCCAACATATCGCGGACTATTCCCCCATGTCTCAGCAAGTGGCCTACCATTCCATCTCTTCTCTTCTTTATGTTTTTCCACATACTTCTTTTCTCGCCGACTTTCTCTAATACTTCTTCGTTTCTAACCCTATCAGTCCACGGTATTTTCATCATTCTTCGGTAACATACATCTCAAAAGCTTCTAATTTCTTCCTACTTGCTTCCCCTACCGTCCAGGTTTCGCAACCGTATAGTGCCGTGCTCCATAGATACGTTTTCAAAAATCTCTTCCTTGTTTCTAAGTTTATTACACCCGAGCATAAAAGTGCTTTCTTTTTGTTAAAAGCTACTCGACCCTGCGCTATTCTTTGTTTTATATCTTTATCGCTTCTTCCATCCCAATTTACTTTACTTCCTAAATAAGTGAAGTCTTTAACTTCCTCCAATCTTTCATTATTAATTTGTACTTTCGTTTTTGCTCTGCTCTCGCGCCCTCTGCACACTAACACTTTAGTTTTGTTTTTATTCACCCTCATTCCGTATTCCTCTGTCAACACTGCCTCCATTTCGTTCAATGCTGATTCTAATTCCTCTTTACTAGATGCTAATACTGCTATATCATCCGCGAATCTCAGCATTTTTAGTTTCTGTCTCCGTACTTTAATCCCGAAATTCACTCTATCTTTTACCACATTAATCGCCTCTTCGATGTACAGATTAAAAATTAGTGGTGATAGCGTACATCCTTGTCATACTTCTTTCCTAATTCCTACTTCCCTTCTTACCCTTTCTACTTCTATAACAGCAGCTTGCTCTTTGTATAGATTGTATACCATTCTCCTATCTCTATACTTCATTCCCGCGCTCTTTAGTATCTCGAACATTTTTCCCATCTTACATTATCAAAAGCTTTTTCTAAATCTACAAACCCTATATAAGGTTATAATAATAATAAATCCTATATAAAAATGTTTATGAATAATTAATTAAAATATATAAATGGGACAATATTGTCAATAATATTGAATTAATATTAATTCAATATTGACAACAATTTTGAATTAATCATATAAGATTAAATAGACTAGACAACTATCAACACTACAACAATCACTTATAAATTAAAATTTTTTTCTATTTTACACTACGCATCTCGTAAATCAAAGGTCCTTCAATTAAGCGGCGTGCACCATTAATTAGCTCTTATTTTTTAAACAAACCGAACCCAGATCAGGTGCACGTAAGACGCTGGCCAACAAGTTAGGTGTGTTGAAATTTTTAAAATTTATTACTCTAATTATATGCATCCTAGAATTACGGTTCAAGAACGATAAATAACGAATCTGGGATCGAAAAATAAACAAAGAGTAACTCCTGGGCATTAAGAACACCGATATTTACTACCAGAACTTAACGAAAAGGAGAAAAACGAACCTGTACAGGATTTAAACACACCTGGCTGAATAACAGACGCTCAGGCACCAGTGGCTTTCCGAGGAAAACATGTATGAGGTCATGGGCGTGCGCGCGGGTATCCAATATCATCCCAATTAAAATTAATTCTCTTATTCGACAGTAAAACTACATTTACTTTGATACAATTCCGATTGTGAACGGTTTATACCAATCATGGGCAAAGTACGACCCGCGGGCCAATTGCGGCCCTTCGGGGTAGTCAATCCGGCCCGCGACATGGTGTCGAATAACCCCTACAATTACACCTAGGATAGGACAAAATGTATTTTCTGCGTAGCTAGAATAGGATAATGGTTTCCTTCTCATCGCGTTTTAAGTACGGTATTATCTGAGTTTGCACGCAACCTCGCGTAGGCGTAGTGCAGTACGTTGCTCGGCTAAGTTCGGAACGAATCGGGCGCTACCATTTTCGTTTCGTCTGTTCTCAAGGTTAGTGTAGTTCGGACAGTCACGTAGTCAGTGTCAACTCACCTCTGCGGCTGTGTGTCTGGCTTGTGTTTCTATAGTTTTGCTTTGTTGGTAGTGTTTTTTGACATTTTTTGCCATACAATGGCAAGTAAAAAACGTAAAATTGATTCAGAATATCGTGTTTTTAAAGATGAGTGGACTAGGAAATACTTGTTCACGCCTATTACGAATAAACCTGTGTGCCTCATTTGCAATGAAGCTGTAGCCGTATTTAAGGAATTCAACCTCTCACGACACTTCATGACAAAACATAACAACGCCACTTATGAAACTATGACCGAAGAACAACGGAAGCAAAAAGAAGAAGCTCTACGTAAAAAACTGTCAGGTCAGCAAAATTTTTTTTCTAAACAAAGCTATTCTCAAAAGCTAGCTACATATGCCAGTTACGTTGTGGCATAAAATATTTGAAAAAGTAACAAAGCATTTCTATAGTATGGCTTTCGGACTTTGCGCATTTTTTACAGATCTTCTCAGTCACATCAATAAATTAAACCTTAAACTCCAGGGAAGAAATCAATTAATCCATGATTGGATTAATTTATTGGGAGTCATATCAGGGGTTTCAAAGTGCAATTGAATCTATTTTCCAAACAACTAGTCAAGAAAGACTTTACTCATTTTCCAAGACTAAAAACTATTGCAGTTGGGGAAGACAAACTTAGGAGCTATGAGAAAAGCCTGAAATGTCTTCATGAAGAATTTGAACGAGGATTCCAAGACTTCAAAGTTATTGAGCAGGACCTGGATATTTTTAGCATGCCATTTAATGTGGATTGTGAATCAGTCAAACCAGAATTGCAGCTCGAACTGATTGAGTTGCAATGCAACACTGAATTGAAGCAACTATTTCTCAACGTTCTGTCAAAATCAAGTTTCCCAAACCTGAAATCTCACGCTCAGAAGATAATTGCGATGTTTGCATCTTCCTACATCTGTGAATAGGTGTTTTCTATTATGAAGCTTCGCAAACACAGCGTTAGAAACCCATTGACTAACCACCATTTAGCTTCAGTACTGCGAATCAGCTCATCCCAATTTCTACCAGATTATGAACAATTGTTAGAAGCTCAGTCACAGTTTCATCTGTCACATAAGCCATACTCTTCTAAAGAGTAATCAATTTTTGTAACTTTTTTTTTCTAATAATATAAGTTGTGTGTGATGTAAAAATCAAAAATAAAGTTTATCACTTATAGAAATCTTTTGTTCAATTTTTTTTTCGGCCCGCCTAGATAATTTTTTATTTTATCTGGCCCTCCCCTTAAAAAGTTTGCCCAACACTGGTTTATGCTTTGTATTTATGATGTTGATCGTTTCATAGTAATTTATTCTACATATGAGTAACTGAAATCTTCTATTGGAGGCTTTATTTAATATCTATTACACTGGGGAAAAGTCAATTTGTTACCAGGAATTTAAGAGTCGATTTTGATTACCGTCCCTAATGCTGAAAATGGTATTACTTTTTCTTGACTGGCTCTAGTTTCTGAAATACACATACATGATAAATATTAATGTAAAGTAAGAAAAACAAGATAACATAAGCAATTTCTCTTGTTTTCAATTTTTTAATATATGAAATCTAACAAGAAAATAAAGAATAATTGATGCAGAAAATATAAACAATTATTTTATATTTTCTTTTGTATTTTTGCTACGAACAGTCCCTCTGCAAATTCAAACAGTAATGGGCCATCATGTTACGATCCCACCTTCCTTGATATATTTCTTCCATTATTCGGATATCCTGATGAAACATTTCACCATGTTCTTCACTGTAATCTGCTAAGCTAGAAGAAAATGTGTCTAAGTGACTATGCGAAAAACGTAATTTAATACCCATATTGACTTCCATTTTGTACTAGTTCTTGGTTGTTATTTGCCTTGTGTATACCCATAAAATTTTAAATTGCAGATACATACATAACTAAATAATGCATCAGATTCTACAACGATCACATATCTGTCGAAATTTGCATCTTATCTTTTACCAGATTTCGAATTTGTGGACGGCAAAAAATTCCTGTTTTCAATTCTCTCATACTCAGTGCTAAAAATATTTTACAAATGTATGTAAAACAATCACCTGACTTGTCCAGTGCTTTTACAAACTGTTTCATTACACCCAGTTTGTGAAGAGGTGGCAGTATTCTTTTTTTTCTCTTTATTAATGGCTCGTGGACAATGTTGACTTTTCTAACGGTCACAGCGTGTCTCAAGAGCCAACTAGTTTGCTGTCAATGCTTTTATTTTGTACGTATTCCCATAAACAGAGGCGACAAGGATATTTGGTATATCAACTTTGCTCTCCAAGAAGTATGGTGATCATTCTTAAATCGACATAAACAAACCACTAATGCTGAGAATAAGCCTTGTTTTCTAATGCTAAATTAATATATTCATATTGTTCTGTAAGTGTTGTTCAATGACCGATTGGATTCGATGTAAACTTATGCTATGGGGGTAAACTTACTTGCGATATCGGAATAAAACTGCGCAGATGTTGGATGTTGTTCAAGTGAAGAAAGAAACTATTGCCGTAGATGCTCAGCCTCTCTAAAAAGTCAACATAAAATACTCAGTTCAATTTTCTGATGGACTCATAAGGGCAGAAGAATAAGTAGTGGTATTGAAGAAGACGAAATATGTCAAAGTTCAGGAAAAATCATTCCTCTTGTGGACAAATTTGAACACAGCATTCCACCTCCTCCCGTGTGCAAATATGTGTCTACTTTGGCACATATGTGGAAGTGTCTTACCGGTTTGATTCATCTCAATATTCTACAAGTTTCATGAGGAATTTCTGCAGCATCTCAGACCCCCGTCCCACCTTCAAATCTCCGCCCCTGGCCACGCTCCATGCGTTCCCCGCAAAGGATCACTTATCCTTATTATACCTCGAGGTATACGGAGCAGAATAAGGACGGCAGGCCATTTGTAGCAACAGGAGCCTGTTCCACTGCATATCTTCCATCTCAGACGAGCCAACGACATAAATCAAGAGCCGTTGTTTTAAAATTAATTGAAATATCAGGTTACCCTTGCTTATTCGGGCTGTTCTATTGTTTTATTCACAGTCAATCTGTGTCCGATAGCCGGTATCTTGGGTTGGGATCTGGATATCAAGATACGCATTGTTCCTGGTAGGCAGATCGATTTCAGAGGTAGCAACGTGTTAGTGGATAGTCGATAGGAGGTCGTAATGGTTTCTTGACATCAATAATGTGAGCGGAAGTTGAATCTGAAGATGTATAAATACACAGTTTGAAATAACTAATTGTAATCTGGAACTGGGTGAATTTGTTTAAAAATTTAGCATTAGGTAACTACACCATTTTTCGATGTATTGTAACCAGTGTAGGGGATTTTGTTGAAAGAAACACTTGACAAGGTACTAAGGTAATCAAATTTATTATTTAGTCATAGAAATTGTGAATGGTAGCTTGGCAAATCTACCACCAATAAAATCAACTGATTTAGATCCAAATAGAAATTTGGATTGTGCTGATAAATGTGTGCTGATGATGTCACTTGCGAAGTCTTGTGGAACAACTGTCTAAGCATGACACACATCGTATGTAACAACAATACTAGTTACTAACATCGTCAATAAAAGTAATCACATAATTACATTGTCGCCACGAAGTGTTCGGCAACTCCTCAGACGCATCTACACCGTTAAAATATCGCCTCAATCAACGTAAAAATTTTTAATTGCCCTCCGTGGAAGAACCTCCGCGATTATTCTCACGTATATCCATCAATAAGTCTGAGCATGGGCCGGCGGCAAAAAAACGAAATACGTACAAGCCATTAATTAAGAAAAACAAACAAATCGTCTTGGAATCAGTAAACAGTGAGGAATTGCAAATAGAATGCAGAGGTAGATAGGGCAGGACTTCGTAACGAATTTACAGCGGTATACGGGCAGGAATTCTGTGGCAAATCATTTTTAAATTTAATTGGAGATCACAGAAGCACCCATACCAAATTCTGAATAATTTAAGATAGAGAAGCAGTGAAATTAAATAAGCTGAAAATTAGTTGTAGTATAAAAAATGCTGATAATTATTGTATCACTCAATAGTTAACAATTTGAATTCATTGAGAATTGAAGCGCCAAGTTTCTAGTTTTTAAATATTGAGTTCAAAATTTATTACCAAAAGTAATTTCCTGCTAATCATAAGAAAACCATCGAAAAACATTTTTCCAAATTTTTGATTGTCTTCCAAAGGGTCCACGGATTTTAATAAATTTCTTTCAGTGATTTCATTACAAAGCTTTTTTAAATAATTTTATCCTCTTTAGTTTGAGTGGTCTAAAAGCTTTATATGATTCTTCGCTGAATTATCGTAGTTTAAAGAAAAAAAGTCAGTTTATTTTTGGTAATTAATTACTCAGGAAATAATTGTTGTATCGAAACTTGAGGTAGGGTTTTAAAAACTGCAAAGAATTCTTTATAAGCAGCAGTTACTGATTTTTGAAAAAAAAATTTGGTGCAAGAATATTGATTAAAAAGGAGGTAAAAAATTGCGTATTTAGGGATATTCGCTTAACTTAGCATAACAAGTAATGCATATACTAAAGATGTTGTCTGTTTCTCTTCAACCTTAAAGTACCCCAAAGATACCCTGAAAATTTAAAAGTGCTACGATTTTTTTTCTTCATTCTGTTCGAAATGATCGAATATGTCGTTTTTGCTAAAAATCAGTTTAAGGATGGATTTTTCATTTTTTATTCATGTCTTAAGGGTAAAAATGTTTTTATAGCAATAATCTATATTTTTTATCAAATTATGTTAACTATTGTATAAAAAGAATGTAAAAATAATAGAAAAAGTGATTTTTCTTTGCTTTGAACGACGATAACACAGCGATAAATCATCGTACAAGACCTTAAGACCACTCATATTAAAGAGGATAAAATTATCTAAAAAAACATTATGATAAAATCACTGAACAAGTCCATGGACTTTTGAGAGGCATGCAATAGTTTGGAATTTTGTTTTTCATATAGTTTCCTTAAGATTACTCAAGAACTGCTGATGGTAAATAAATTTAGACTCAATATCTGAAAACTAGAAACTTTTGAGCTTCAATTTGATTTTTTTAAATTGCTCTGCGACTATTCTTCTCCAAGTTACAGTCATTTGAAAATCACCTAAAAATTTCGATTTTTTACATCCCTTAATTTTTGTGTCTAGTGTAGATTCTGCTAGAACTCAGATACATCAAATGCAATCTATAGTTTCTTACATAGAATTACGTGTCATTGGATTACGTCAAACGTCCCAAAGAAACAGGATAATTTGTAGAACCGTCAACGGTTCCATTTTTCAATCTTATATTTTCCATTCCAGCATTTTCAACTTCCAATGATATGTTGTATTATATACGTTTTCCAAAACATAATCTTCAATAATTATGACGATCACCAGGCTCTTCTTCATTTCAATATTAAAAAATTCAAACAGAATATCATCGCATAGATGGATCTTACATACCTTCTCCATTCCATAATTTTCGATAACTATGAGCATTATGAGGCTCTTGTTTCCAATTAAAACCTTCAAACAGTATATGTTCTGACAGTTGGATGTATATATATACAGTATGACTTAATCACACTATGACACCAAGCAAAGGTTATTTCGTTGCCATTCATAGTATCTACGCCTTTTCTTCCACATTCCTTGTCTCACTTATTTCCAGGTCAAAGAGAAATGAGGGTATGCGACTAGTACTCATCTATGTAGATGAAGACGACCACAAAATTTTTGTGTTAATAGAAAAACCTTAATTGGGAAGCTAAAGCGATCTTCAATTCACTACCATCAGTGTTTATCATATGACTGGATTATCTTTTCCCGTAATTTTGTTTAATATTACTGCATAATAAGAAAATCATGATGAAACTAGTAAATACGGTGGTAAAAAGTTACTGATTCACCGTCATCGTTCATAGTGAAATATTTACTAATTCCTTAGTTTGGTAGGGCAGTAGAAGAAAATGCAAGGAATCTGCTGCTGATATGAATGACGATTTCGAAAATTATATATCCTTAAGATGAGCTAATTTGTGTCTAAGTGTATAAAGTCAAAAGAAGGAACATTATAAAGTGATTAACATAGAAAACCAATTACACCGAACAAATAAATGAGTAGCTGATGCCATTAGATGTGCCTCATTCATGTTGGCCAAAACTCTCTTAAAAAGCCTTACTCTTGTTGAATCCGTCCCTGGGACGCGAGACGGTAGTAAAAAGGGATGGTAAGATGATATCTCCTTCGCTGTTGAGATTTTATTCTCCTGATTGTCGTGAGCTTATACACAGGTGCGCTAGTAGATGATCACGTGTGGCCCTCCTCTAGATGGAACCTGGGAGAATCGAACAGACACAGAGGCAGCGACTTCGTGGTCACGGGCGTGCATTTTTTTCTCGGCGGTGAAAAATAGTCGGTAGCGTTTTGGATGTGCGCGATAATACCTATATAATTTACATCTGTAGACGTGGATAGAAGATGCAGATACGCCAGCGATGTTTGTGTCGGAAGATAAATATTCAAACCGTTGCCTGTTTCTATTGCTACTGTAGTTTAACGTAAATGTGCACTTGCAACGATAAAACTATTATTACGATGCATATAAGAATAATCTTATTTATGGGATACACGAATAAATATCGCTTCAGTTCTCACAAGTCTATTTTTTTTTCGTTGCATAGCCTGACGTGCTTGATCTGATGCCAGGCGATATGATGTACCGAGAGAATGAGCGTTACCACGAGACATGGACTTGCTAGTTATAATGAGTTGGAACAATACACAGTTTGAATGAAAAAATAACGGCGAATTGCCACGCTATCGCAATTATAGGTGCATTTCCCATAATTATCTACAATGTGTTATAGCAGTGCAAAAGTTCATAGGGTTACTTAAAGTTTACAATACGGTGGGCATTTAGTAGGCACCAGTTCTCCTATTAGGAGGTATTTCCAGGGTATTATATTCTATATTCTGTACTTCAGTGTGGTAAACTGTGTATGGGTATGGTTGTTCTTATCCATAATATAAATGTAGCCTTTTTTCTAAAACCTCAGGGTTTAGAAAAAAGAGAAAATTGAAATTAATGTGTTTTGTGTTACAGATGTCTCTAAATGAGACCCAGTACATTTTCATAGTTTACGGAGATCAATTCTATACCATTTCGGCAGTTTTATTAATTTTTAAAATTTATAAAAACATTTCAGTATTGATGTGATTGTTTCCATATCCCCTTATGCTACGCCTATGCGCGCGGCATCCTGGTGGGTAAAAATATTATACCACCTGAACCATTGTTTGACAGAGGTAAAAAAATATGTCCGCTATCCGTTGGATCTATAAAGACATTTATTAGTCAATCCTAATTAAGGCAGTAATCTTCTTGATCGGATCTCTGACGGAAAATCAATGTTTCAGAATTGGTAGATATTGTTTCTTACCTTCCCAAGTCGTCTTCAAAAATTTAACCAGAGTTAGTCATATGATGGAAATAGTTATTAATCATTTGCTCTGGTTTTTACAATAGCGGAATTGCTGTATCTTAATTTCATTTAACTCAGATATAAACCCGGGTAATCCCTCACCTTTGGCCTAGATAAAAAGCGATAAATAATATATTAATATTTATAAAAGACTGCGCCGAACCTTAACGGCTTTGTTATGTATTCAGGAGAAGTTCGGTATGCATAAAATATATGCAAAATTCTGCCGCTAGAATTATAATTTACACTCGTGTTTTACATTTTCGTAAAAAAACATTCAGAATTAAAAACTAGACGTACATAAAATGTGATAGGCGCATAAAATGTGGTGTATTCGTGAAAATCCAGGACGATTTTTAACCCACCTCAAAAAAGGAGGAGGTTCCCAATTCGTCTGTATATATTTTATATATTTTCTTTGTGTATGTTCGAGTATAACTTTTGTATTTATGAACCAATTTTAATTATTTTGTGTTGGGTTCAGTATAGCTCCAAGGTGGTCCCATCCTAATTTCATTGGCATTGGACCTTGGACTTCGAAGATACACAACGGAACTCCTAATTCAAGTAGCCGTCGTTTTCTTATTCGCAAAGCATCCGTAGTAGGTCTACCATCACTTAAAATTGTAAAATAACAAGTTTATAAAAAAACCGGCTTCAAAAAAAGTAACTTAACTAAAATGCAAGAAATAAATTTTTATACAATTTAATACTTATTTTTTGTTCTATTTAATGTAGTTAAGAAATTATTGTTTATTATGTAACTATTATTAATTGTTTTATATAATTTTGAAGTCAGTGCCATATAATATTAGTAATAGGAATGCCGGTCCTCGGCAATTTTAAATGTAAACTCGTTGCTATAGAAGCAAGGTATATATTTTTTATGATTTACCTGGCACCGACTTCAAAATATATAAAACAATTAATAATAATTGCATAATAAACAATAATTTTTTAATTACATTAAACACGGAGCAACAAATAAGTATTAAACTGTTGTAGAGAACATTTATTTCTTACTTTTTAGTTAAGTTACTTTTTTCTTTGAAGTCAGTATTTTAAAACTTATTATTAATTGATTATTTTGCCTATTGAACTATATTGATTATTATGCCATTGACGCTAAGTACATTATTCACCGCCTCTATATTATTTACCCTATTTACTCCACTTTGCCTACTTACCCTCTTATCATACCTACCCTATATATCCTACGCGCTAGGCTTAAAGTATGTGCCCCTTTTCCCGTATTTTCCATATTTATCCTAGCTATCTTTTTATTATATTACCTGTACTTCATGTATAGTTTATTTCATCGCGATTTGCCAAATAAAAAATCTCAAAACATGCCGTGGCTTGTTTTTATGACTAGTCTCAGATAGACTGTTCCGTTTATCGGCAAGACAAGAGAGTCTTTATTTGGCAAATAACGATGAAATGAATAGTACTTACTCTACCAATTCCATTTGCCCTATTTATAACACTGTACCATATTTACCATATTGTAAAATGCAACCACATTTAACATATTTACCCCGTCTACTTTCTTCACCATATTTGATCAATTTATTCTATTGTTTTACACACTTACCCCGTTTACCATATGTACCACATTACCATTTCCCCCATTACCTTATACACATATTTACCCCATTCATTTTATTTACCCTGGTAAATATAACAAATAATATCCCACATATCCTATGCTTTCATTTTATAATATGTGCCCTGTTTTCCGTATTTGCCATATTTATATTATCTAACTTTTTTTACTGTATTAAATCATTTTTTACCTCTACCACATGCACTTTTCGAACTCCATTTGCTCTATTTACAATATTGTAGTATATCTACCATAGTGTGTCATATTTACCATATTTACCCCTTCTACTTCATTCGCCACATTCAACCCATTTACACCAGGGGCGTAGCGTGAGAAAAAAATGTGATAAAAATTTTATAAGGGGAAGAGGTATAGTTAGATGTATAGTAGGTCATATGAAAATGGTACAAATAAAAAAAGACTTTAACCTAAAATGATTATGCCGAGGTATATATCCTAATTTTTAAAATGAAGATCAATTCGTCGGTTTTTATTTTGTCCAGCGAAAACGTCTATCACTGTTTCTTTAAATGTTGGATGTTTCTTTAAATCTTCTAACAAGGCACTTTCAATATTTATTAACGTTAAAGCTGACAGTCTTTCTTGCTTTTGAGAATTTCGCAGATAACTCTTTATTCTCTTTAAACATGAAAATGATCTTTCCGCAGAACTGCTTGTGGCAGGAATAGTCAAAATTAAACGACACAATTTTGATAACTCCGGGAAAACAGAAGATAATTGAAGGGACATAATATATTGGTGAAGCTCAAACACAGTGCTCTTTTACATATCGGGATCACTCTAAATCAGTGAAAGTTCACTTTTTAAACGATTTGCGTCAAAGAATGTTCCATATGTATCAACTAAAGAAGAAAAAAGTTCGTCAGGAAACGTTTCACGAATGAAGTAAATTATGTGGAATCTAGATTTCAGAATTTCAGTTTAGAAATTTCACTAAACCGTTCACTAATGTTGAAAGTAATAGCGTCCAAAATTTCATAAAACAATCGTGCGTAGGTGCTTTTCTTATCTTCTTCTGGAATTAAATCCAAACGCATTCTTTTACTTGGTGGTTGATTTCCTAATACGCATCTGTCCAAATGTTACTAAACTCGTTTCTCATTTTTTGAATATGTGTTTTGAAATCGGAGATCTTTTTATTGCAGTAACTAATATGATATTTTTGTCTGTAGAATTTTAAACAGACTCTCGGAATGTGGGAATAATGCAGAAAACACTGCTAAGAAAAAATTAAAATCAAAGTCGCGCAATAAAGTTAAAAGGCCTCCAGCACAAATAACGGATTCTCGATCGCATTCATTTTCCACAATTACCTGCAACAGCACTTTCAAATCTTCTTTATGCTATGGTGATAGTCGCCAAGATGCGTTCACATATTCGCATAACTGAGTCCGGGAATAACGACAACACCCATTCGAGGTTTCACTGTTGACTGCGTAAGATCACTGACCTTTTCGCCCATCTAACGCGTAGCTGGGATGTAACGTGGACCATCGCATTTGAGCACTGCAGCAAGTAACGCGGGCGTCCAATAATTTCGGGGGCCCTCACAGCCGATTTGAAATAAAAAAGTTTAAAGGAAATAATTAAAAAATTGTGATAATTGAATAAATCGATTGAACTTTTAAATAACACTAATTTGCCAATTTTTTAAGGGATACGACGCATCACTCGCATCCATACGCTACGCCCCTGATCTCAACACTATTTCCCCTATTACCCTATTTACCATGTTTGCTTCATTTATACAATTTATCCTGGTACATAGGGTAAATAAGGCGAATAAAATAAATAGGGTAAATATGATAAATAGGAAAACTATTTACTATTTTTACTCCATTTACTTTACCCGCCTTAGTTGCCTGATTTACCATATTTAGTCTATTTTGCTTATTTATCTTATATATCCTAGTTGCTCTATTTATCCTATGACCTTATTTCCTGAATATCTTGTATATATTTCAAATGGCAATGTCTAGAATATATTTTGGTAAAACAGTCTGTTGATGGCTTCGAATATATTTGAAAATTCGACAAACGTCTTTAAGAATCTATATTATAGACTCCACTACTTGTCTACAATTACAGCTGCGAATATATACAGTTAAGAGGCGTGTTGCTTGCAAATAGAGGAAGGTAATTTATTCACTAAATATTTTCGCACAAGCAGAGGAACTCCGTTAATATGATTGCTAATCTTGCAGTTGACAATGCAAAAAGACGCGTAAGTGTAAGTGAAACTAATTACGAAGAAGCAACAGATAGCGGGCTGGAGAAACCGGAGCCTTTAGGTGCAAGTTTCTGTATTTTGAATATTTAATTACGGCTTTATTACTGGTTTGGTATTTTAATGAACCCATTATGACATGAGTTATGTTGTTGTTTTACTTCTGTCATGCGAAGCGAAGCGTTTACTCGCGCGCCATCGCCCCAAAAGACGTAACGCGGAGTTCTATTAATTAAACTGAAAAATTGATATATGTACCTGAAGTGAAACTCTCGTATAGTAATCTAAGAATAAACATAAAAAACTCCAGCCATACAACCAATCCCTGGCAACAACTGTGAATTGTTTTGGTCTGGAATTTTTTTAGGAAGATTCCCTTTACTTATAATTGGCGATAATTACCCTTGTATCTAATTTAACAGTAACGTTTTGTTTTTTCTGATATTCAGTAATACTGTTAATAAATATAATTATGTAAATTCGATTAATTAGAAGTTACTCAATATATACTTCGATTACGTACATCAAATTAATTCAACAATTAATTTTATTAAAAATTTAACTTGGAATAATTTCCATACCTCGATAAATGGTGATAATTATGGTTAATTAGCATAGTTGGAGTAATAGCATTTAAGGTGATTAGGCCGACTAATTAATTAGATTAATTATCTAAAAATTAGGTTAATATTTGTGTCACATTTTAGGTTGTAGTTTATTTAGCCCCGCTAATCAATATCATTTATTATATATGCGATAAAGTCGATTAAGTAATATAAGAGGCAGCATTGATTGACATATTCTTAGTCTAACACAGAGCTAATGGCAATTAACTTAAACAAACACTTTTGGATGATCTTGTACGAGACCAACCAGATTATGGCTAGCCATCAGCGAACAGCCACAACAAATTCCTCATCTACATAGAGTAGGTGATTTAAAGATAGACAACCGTCGAGTTAACCCCATTTTGACTTTCGACTTTTGCATTCGAAAATCGACCTTCCCATTCTCCAGATATTAATCTCCAGACAGTGGCTATTTCCACTCTTTACAGCCAATTCGGTAACTGGTAATCAGTTCAGGACTGACTATATTTCTGCGGTTAAAATCTTTTGTTACAGCGTTTGATTATGCTCTGTATGTTGGTTTCGTTGCATTTAGTTTTACGTAAAGATAGTCCAGTACTTGCCGATTTTTGATATCCGAAGAATATACCTTCAAGTTTTACATTATAACATTCACCATTCTGATTTGAAAAACCTGAAATCCTGAACCAAAACCTGAAATTTGACTTGGTTTCTTTTCTTTGAAAATTTATTTTTTATAATTTAGAGCAAGAAGATTACTCTTTGGAGCAACCATTGATAAATATTTCATAGTTGATTTTTCGACAATTCCTATTCTATGAGCAATCGTTAGCCGAATAGTTCATAAGGCAATGTTTATGTTTGTAAAAATATGAAATACACTTAAAAAAAATAACGGATCTTGTACAATAACAATGATTTTAAAATAAAACGGGGACATGCATGTAATCCGTAAATCTTTCAATCTGATTATTTCGATAGATTGTTGATAAGGAAATACTACCGAGGCTTTCTAGAATTAGATTTAATTCCAGAATCAATCAAAAACGTTTCAGATGATTAAAATCATCATATATGAATAAATTGCGTTAGTTGCTCAACAAGATGTAGCTTCTCGCCATTACGTGATGTGCGAGACATCTTGACAGAATATTTCAAAATCTTTGGGGTAAAATAGAGGAGATGGCGAATGACCATCTAGATCTCCTGATACGATCATTTCAGATCATTTTTAGATTGCAAATATGGCGTTGGGAATAATCTAAATTTTTGGAGATTTCACTGATCTCCTTTCAAAGTATTACATTGCTTCCATTATTCTACCGACCCTGTATAACACTAAAATTTCTGGGTAGTATTTTTGACTCACCCTATATTTCTGATATGACGCTTATAGTGCCGTATAGAAATAGCAAATTTCTTTGAAGCTATTGCATTTAAAAGTTGCGATTTGAAATCGAATATCTACAGAACTATATACATTTTTCTCTATTAAATATGAGGGTATTTAAAGCTAATAATTGCGCTTAATGAACTAATGTAAGCACCTATTAAAATTCCGAGCTACTGTTTACACTTCTAGAATAAAATTAAGCGCTGGTCCCGGGCAATTAATACAACAATGAGCTGGTATTTTCGCACAACAAGCAAAACCGCAGAATACTGTTAATAATCATCAAAATCGCACGGAAAAATAGTAATATTTGCTTAAATAATAATAAGTAGTGCTCTATTTGCGCGTCTATGCGAAGTTATAACACAATTATTGCTTAAATGGGTTTGTTTATTTTTGGTGTTTGTAATGAAGTGTGAATTCTTTTAATAAATGATAACGACGCATATGGTATCCCATGTATTAACATAGGAAATATTCGGCAATCGTTAGATAAATCTACCGGGCGTCTTCAATAAAATTTTACCGACTCCCTCCGCTACCATTTATAATATAGGGTGCGCCAAACAAACAGCGTAGATCGTAGATTAGGATTCAAATAATAAATTTGACGTAACTTGGGTGGCATGTTAAATGAAATTATTATAAAGAAGTGCCAAAGGCAGCAAAACTCGCAGGAACATGTTGAAAATACCTTCCGCATACAAATCTATATCCATCTACTCAAACACGTTCAATTACTGGTATAGGATTGGAATACTCGACGCAACAACAAGAGGAGGCCAGTTTTTCATAAATATCTAAAGATTATACTTGTCTGGAGGGAATTTCGACAAATTGGGCTGCTACTACCTCTAGCCTCTGTTTAGACCTGTTTCGTTTAGGGTCTTTACACCGTTACTAATATTTGTACCGGTTTCATTTACAGTCCACTAGTACCTTTCTTACTTATTTAGTTGCCTTCAGGATTAGTGAACAGTCAACACGGGCATAATTTAAGTTCTCCTAGAAATGTTTGGCAAGTTGATATTTTCTTACAGAAAAATTACCACAGACATAGTTTTCCACATTTCTTTTAAAAACATCTGCAAACTAATTTCCTAGTGTCTATGGAAAATTTTTCCAAATTTAGGTTTTAATTCTTTAGGATAGTTCTAAACTTTTCTTAATTTAAACTAATTCTTATGTGGGACTATAGGAATGTTAGAAATTTTTTCAAAAATCAATTTAGAAAGTTGCAATTACCCAACATAAAAGTTGCCACATGTAGGTTTTCCAAAAGTCGTAAAATTTGCAATTCTATAAGGATAATAAGTAATACATTTTCCATTTATTACGAATTTTAACGATTTTAACGAATTAGAACGATTAGCCTAACTTCCCAAGCGTCAAAAACCTTAACCAGAATAGTCCAGAAGAGGATGGAAAATAGAGCGGAGGAAATACTAGGAGAAGACCAATTCCGGTTTAGGCGAAATAGAGGAACTCGCGAAGCTATTCTGGCACTAAGAGTAATGTTGTAGAAAACAATAGCAAAAAGGAAAGAACGCTTATATAGGATTTGTAGATTTAGAAAAAGCTTTTGATAATGTAAGATGGGAAAAAATGTTCGAGATACTAAAGAGCGCAGGAATGAAGGATAGAGATAGGAGAGTAGTACACAATCTATACAAAGAGAAAACTGCTGTTATAGAAGTAGAAGGCGAAAATAGGGAAGTAGGTATTAGGAAAGGAGTAAGACAAGGATGTACGCTATCACCACTACTTTTTAATCTGTACATCGAAGAGGCGATTAATGTGGTAAAAGATAGAGTGGATTTCGGGATTAAAGTACAGGGACAGAAACTAAAAATGCTGAGATTCGCGGATGATATAGCAGTATTAGCATCTAGTAAGGAGGAACTAGAATCAGCATTGAACGAAATGGAGGCAGTGTTGACAGAGGAATACGGAATAAGGGTGAATAAAAACAAAACAAAAGTGTTAGTGTGCAGAGGGCGCGAGAGCAGAGCAAAAACGAAAGTACAAATTAATAATGAAAGATTGGAGTAAGTTAAACACTTCACTTATTTAGGAAGTAAAATAAATTGGAATGGAAGAAGCGATAAAGATATAAAACAAAGAATAGCGCAGGGTCGAATAGCTTTTAACAAAAAGAAAGCACTTTTATGCTTTTATGAAAGCAAATATAAATAAAGAAAAAAAGTCTACATCTTAAAAATGTTCAATTTAGCAGTACTTTCTTTTATCACCGAAATAAAAATCTTTCGTATTTCCTTTAAATTTGATGCAAATGTTGAAAAACAATCTTTTTCCAAACAAGCAGCTCAGACGTGTACAAAATAAGGTGGCCAGCTCGGTCACCTGATTTGACTTTCTGTGACTTTCTAGCAAACTCCTAAGAAGGCCATCAATAGTCAGATATCATATTGAATGCCAAGTTCATTAACATAATTAATTTTGTCAACCTGTTCTTTTCCTAGGACATCTTATCCAAATATGAGTGCAGAAAAAAATATTTCCACATCCCTAGGCTTTCCCAATTTTGAATTTGAGCTTCTAATATCGTACTGTTCGGAAACTAGTTTAGGTAATTTGGAATTTTTAATGAAATTCAACACATTTAGGTTATATCTTTTTTTTTTAAACAAACAGTTAATACAATTGACCTTTAGCCTCAAAACAAAATCGTTTAAGTCTTAATTGATAAAGTGAAATGCGACGTTCTGATAATACTACAGTTTTTGATAACAAAGAAACAATCAATATCAGTAAACATTGTTCAAGACCACATTGTATAATTCTGACATCATTGCTTAAGTATTTGGCACACACTCTACACTCCCTTATATTTGGCACGCCCTGTATAAAATCGCGCTACCACGAAAAGGGATCTATTTTGACAATAAGGATTAGGTAATACTACGACATCTTACCGACAAAGGTTTTACGGAACCCGGCGTAGATAAGTGCAAATAAGAAAATCTCTCTATCGGCAAAAGCCGAATGCCGCCATTTCCTTCGATGGCAATTACGCGATAATCCTTATTTTCCGGTCTAAAATGAGCTGGTACAGTACGCAGTACGTTACAGCAGCGCCGAGCGTCATGCTGTCTACCAAAGAGAAATTCTAAAATAGAGGTCATCCACATTCAACACAATGACATAATTCACTCATAATATTCGTACTTGGTGATATTTAAGTTTATTTAAATTCGTGCTTACGCAACTTGTTGTTTACTGCATTGGCGTAAAATCGCCTCTTACAGGGTGTGCGCCGCGAGAGAAACGGCGATATACAAATGGTCCTGTTCCTTAGAAATGGATCTTTAACATATTGATGTATTCGGAGTGAAAATTTCGATATTTTTACTTTTCCGCATTCAACTAGGTATACCAGAACGGAAAAGTAATGTAATAGTGTAAAAGAAAATGGGAAAAAAATTTTCTAGCGTTTATTTTTCGTTTTTCGGCCTAAAAACAAAAAAAATGGTTTTTAAAGAATTTTGTCTGTGTGTGTGTCGTTGTCGTCGGCATTTTAAAAATTTCTTGTTAGCACGATAACTAAATCGTGTCGGATTGATCGGATTTTGACTGATTCTGATCAGGGACGTCTCCCAGACGACACCTATTGATTTTAAGGTGGATAGAACACACTCTACCATGTTGTAGAAATGTAGAAAGCAGAATGGTGAACTATTTGAGACATTTTTATTGTTAGTACGATCATTCAATTAAATCGTGTCGTATCGATCGGGTTTTGACTGATTCTGATCGGGGACGTCTCCCAGACGACACCTATTGATTTTGAAGTGGATAGGACACACCTCACCCTGTCCATGGGTCATGAGAAAGCACGATGGTGGACTATTTGAGAAAAATTTGCCGATTTTGCATTGAACGAAAAAAACATATATTCGGCCTATATCATTACGAATGAATGAGAAAAAAAATAATTTCGTTCGATCACAAACGTATTGATACGGCACTGAAGTAATCGCCAATGAAAAAAATTAAACCTTTGCATATACATACACATATTCTGCATTTATGTGTTGGTTTATTTTTTCTCGGCCACTCAATTTCAAGATAGAGATGTTCTACGTGCGAAAAAGTCCGTTTTAAGGTTTCAAAACTGCTTATTATAGGGAGGATGGAAAAATTTATTCTCCATGTTCAATCTCTTTCTCCGAGGAAAATTCAATTTGACCGTTTCTTTTCGGTTTTGAGTTACAACTCAAAATTCTTGTACGTTCCTGAGGAAAATTATTGCATATTCTTAGGGTAGTAAGCAATACAATGCTTTTAAAGGATCTTTTATGCAGGATAGTTTTCACCATCGAGACTCTATCGAAAAAAAGAGATGAAGGGAAATTGGGATGTCCATTTTTCTTTATGTCTCGTATACTTAACGAGATATCGAAAATTACCTAGTTCAGTACAAATAAAACAGTGAAGGTGCGAGGACTCTAGACAAATTCTTGAACTAAGTAATTTTTAAGATATACAACATTAAATTTCCTCTCATAAAACTTATATTTTGAAATACAAATTTCTGTCTGTCTCATTCCCTAAAACTCAGTATAATTTTTCCTTCGCGTTAAAAAGTTGTTAAAGAATATTCTGGAAAGGGGCTGGACCCTTGGATGCAACGACAAAACAGGAGACCAGTTAAATTAAACTTTTCAGTTTTAATCATCTTGATTAGCGAAAAGCGCGTCGAGAAATGTGTTATCTTGTGAAAAACTACTCTCCTGTTCATGGAAATCTAGTCTGCTGTTTTTAAGTAGAATATTGTTATAACAACTGTTGTTTTTTACCAACCAAAGGCCCTATACTGTTTATAACGTTTTAAGTGAATGGTAAAAGTGAAAGTACCCTTCAATATGGTACATTTTTAATGAATTTCTTTGAAAACGGCACGCAAAAGCTTAATGAATTTCATCTGAGCGGTAGCTGTAATATATTTATCGTGTGCTTAGTCCCGGAATCGTACTGTTACACCACATAGTTGGTAAAAAGTAGGCTCCTAAATGTTCTCAAGGCCTCCTGCGCGTATATCAAATTATTACAACTTAAGCTAATCGCAGTTGTAGTTCAAAGTGTAGTATACTATCTATGTCAAGTGTAAAGAGAGTTTTAAAAATATTGCGGTTAGATAGAATCGAATACGCGCGCTTTAATAGAGATTACTGTTAAATTAAATAAGAAGCCGTATAGATTACGTTTGATAGTACAATACACGAAAGAATGCCTGATATTTTGGTAATATTAGGCAATTTTTCAAGGAAGTAAATTGAAAAATCTCTGGAATAACCCGGTTAGTTTAAGCTTACCACTTACTAAGCTTGATGTTTTTGTCACATTTTAAAAAATATATTCTTCAAAACCTAGCGTTTTAATGACAATCGTCAGAAAAAAAAGTGTCGTCTATTTGTTACATGGAATTTAATTATTTTAATGTTTTATTTGAAGGTTCTGTCATAAATTTGGCAATTTAAATGGTGGAAAACCCAGGAAATACAAGACAAGTAAAATATGTCATGCCCACCATTAAGAAATCAAAAAATATTTATATACACGTTACAATATAATAATAAAACAAAAAACACCCTCCTTAAATGTTTTTTTTCTCACAGAGTATAAAATAATGGAAATCATCCTCTTAAGAGTCTGTAAGAAAATCACAAGAGGTCAAGTCAGGCCGACGAGCTGACCACTCCATTTCTGTTTACACGCCCAAACCACCTTGGGAAGAGCATTGCAATTTTTGGCATTTGCATTAAATTGAAAGTAAACGCGGAAGGGTTTTATTCAAACGATGAGAATAAATAACGCCAAATTGAATAATTTGAGGACGTTAATTTCTGTTTAAAAAATGTGTTTATTTGTACAAATCAGTTTGCAATGGGACAATATGAACCTGCCTTATTTTTAGTGTTCAATGGTGTTCAAAAATTATATTGAATGAAAAAGTGTTCGAAATGTATTAAAAAGTAAAAGTTCTTCTTCAGTTTGCTTTAAAACTACCTTTATTGGGCCAGGTTTATATCTAAAACGAAAACATTGATAAACATTTAGTGTACGACACACAATCCAATCGAGTAGCATCCATACATTTTGAATACGTTGATAAAATACTGAGTTACAGAGTAAAGTTGTATTTTTCTTAATATAAATCATAGTTGTCTAATAAGTTGTCTGATTTAATCGGAAAGCGAATTATTTATTAGTGTAATATTCATAATTTTGTTATTAAATAACTTTTTAAGAAACTTAAAACACAAAAGAAAAAACAGTTCTTCTTAGGTTTTAAAACAGGCTTGAGTCTGTCAGCTTCTAATTTCTGGTATGTTAAAAACTGGTCAATGGCTTGTATTTTAGACCTCGTTTAAATATTTTAATATGAGATATTTAGTTGACGTTAAGACTGTTTATGAAGACCATTTTGTGAAATAAACGGACATAGTCCAAACAACCATTGCATCAAACTAATATCATATCTTACAGTTATTGATAATTCCTGTAAAAATTCCAAAACGTATTTTAAATTACAAGTATTTATATTTACAAAACATGTTATATTTCCGTGATAATTTTTGAATATTGGTCACCAATGCCAATATGAAAAAACATAAAAATATCCTTTTTTATAATTAATATCGAGGTGAGTATACGACCATGAACAAATAAAATCACCGTTACATATTTTATTATCTTCCTATTAATTACCTAACTGATATAAACATAATCATCCTAATTTATAGGTCTATGTCCCGAGGTTCTAGCTCGTGCTACTTCATTCCGTCTAGATGATAAAAAACATTCAATCGTAAATTACATATTTGCGGTTTATCTCAGGACACACACGAGTTATTCACCTAATAATATGCAAAATTTGTCTACTGAACGACTGCTTCTACAACTAGCAGCCATAAATACGAACGTAGCGGTAATTTTATGACGATATGTTTCAGCAGGAATAAAAATCTGGAAGCGTGATTCGAGTTGACACGGTAAAATTCCGCGACAAATATCTCCTGAAAATCTTCCATTGATTATAATCCAATTCAGCTGATTCGAGTCCATGATCTTTAAAGAGATATCAGAAACATAGATGCTATCTGATTTGATTTAATATATTAGACTCAAAAATTAAGGGATATAAAATAAATCCTAAATTCCTAGATGATTTTCAAAGGGTTGTAACTTTCTTAGATACTTTTATCCTCTTTAATTTGAGCGACCTAGAAACCTTGTACGATGATACTTCGCCGAGTTATCGTCTTTCAAAGTAAAAAAGTCAGTTTTGACTTTATTTTTAAATGTTTTTTCATTTTTTCTCTTACCATAGTTAACATTTTTTTGTTAAAAAATATGGATTATTGCTAAAAAAAATATTTGTTAAATTGATTTTTAGCAAAACCGACAAATTCAATCATTCCGAACACGATGAAAAAAAATCGACCCCGCTTTGAAATTTTCATGGTTTCTTTGGAATACTTTGAGGTTGAGGTTTCTCGCATCGAAAACTTTTTTTATCAAAAATCTATTCTTTATGTAAAGGATACTTATATGCAGTTTTTAATCCCCTACTTAAATTTTCTGTACGATCATTATTTCCCGAGTAATTAATTACCAAATTCAAACAAAGTGCTTTGAACGACGATAACTCATCGTAGCTCTTAGACCTTATCGAAACTAAAATGAATCTGAAGATTAGAAACTAAAGATCTGGAAATTAGAAATTAGATCTGCTTTTTTTAATATTGCTCTGCAACTATTTTTCTCCAAGTTACAGCTCTTTGAAAATCACCTAAAAACTTAGGATTTTTTACATCCCTTAATTTTTGTGCATAGTGTAGAATACCAGATTTTATTTTCAGTAAGTTGCTGAATTTTTTATAAAACAAAATCGTTAACAACGCAATATAATTAGTAGGCAATGGATAGACCACTAGAAAATGCATTTATTATTGTATAAAAACAAACAGTGTAATGAGACACTTTCGTATACGTCCCTGAAATGCACCTATCTGAATCTACTACACCAATTTAATCCATGAATAACGTGAGGTAACGAAGTGTCAATTTCCTCCCACCTACCTTGTAGCGAAAGAGAAGATGTCTTCCATGCAGCCCAGTAAAACAATGCAGAAGTCATATTTGACAGATAGAATGCACCCATCACACACAAATTGAGTGTATGAATAACGTGATATGCTGGTATCCACTCACCTTCCTTGTAGCCACACAGGAGATTCTGATGTCTAGTCCAATAAAATAATGCAGAAGTTGAGATTTGATAAATAGAATGCATCCATTTGAATCTATCACACAAATTCATCGAATGAATAATGGCAGATGCCGATGTAGATTTTGTCTTACCTAGTTTCTAGCGAAAGATAAAATGTCTCATGTCTCTTCTGAGAATAAAAATTCTAATTAATCGTCTATCAGTCTACCGCAGCTGTGGTAGGTTTTTCTGTCGCCACCAACAAGTAAGAAATGCGCAAAAAAGTACAGGCAAACATAGCGGGTTGACTGAATTAGTACAGAATTATTAAAGGATAAAACTGATTTAAAGTATACAACTAATTATACTTATGTACTAAAAAAGGCATTAACGTTAACAATTTATGATATCTGCGTTAAACAGAGGAAATAAACGCGTTCTCTTATCATAAATAAATTGTTCATTCAGTATACGTATATACTCGTAGTGGCTCTCAACACTATTCGAACCTTCGGTGATAATAGTTATGGCGCTGTCTGATCTTTTCTGCTTTGCAAATTCTGCATTGCAGTGTACATTGGTTGTTACTTCCATATTACGAAAATACATATGCAAAAAATTAATAAATACACTATTGGAAAGTTGGCATTCATTTGTTTAAATAATATGCGTAACGAAAGTCACAAAACTATTCGTACGATTACTAAGTACAGCAGAAAAAATAATTTCCCTAGATCTAATATTTTGTTGGCCCACGCCTTGTTGCAATAACAGCCTGTGGGCGCTTTGGCATGCTGCTAACCAAATTCTGAGTAACATTTTCATCAATGCTGTTCCAAACTCCCTCAAGTTTCACTCTTAGAGTTTCCTTACTCAATACCTCACATTTTCTTCCTCGTACTTCACCACATGTTAAACCACAGACTCTCAATTGGATTGAGATCAGGGCTTTGGGTGAATATTTCGAGCCGATGAGGTACACTGTATAACAACCACTGTTTTAAAATATAAGCCGTTTGCTTAGCGTCATGGTCGTTATCATGTTGGAAGTAGTATCCATTGTCTAACTCTAATTTAATCTCTCGCTCGAAACAACATTTTCTCGTAAAATGTTTAGATATTTAAATTTATCCATGATTCCATTGATAAGTACCAAATTACCAATATCGCTGCTACTCATGCATCCCCAGACCATTACAGATCCTCCCCCGTGCTTCATTGTCACTGTCGGTTTTAAATATTGCAATTTCAATTCTTGTTGGCTTTTCTCTACACAAACTTTCGTCTGTCAGAGCCGAAACAATTGAACTTACTTTCATCGGAAAATATAGATTGTCTTCAAAACTTATGGCCCATATTAATATATACTTTTTTGCAAATGTCAACCTCTTTCGTCTATTAATTTTGTTAATAAATGGTTTCTTTCATGCTACTCTACAGTGAAATTCGTTCCGTCTCAATACTCTACGGCATGTGTCGGCACTAATAGTTTTATTAAAGCATTCTAATGCATTTTTGCTTATTGAGGAGCCAAAATAAAGGACTGTTTCTTAACTTCATTTATTAAGTATCGTTATTCACGTTCTGTTAAAATCCTCCGCCTCCCCGTCTTTTATTTGTAACTTATTGCTCCTTCTTTGTATTTATTTAACAATATACTGTATAGTTGACTTCTTCCTATTCATTTTTCAATTTCACTATATGACTTTCCATCCTTATGCCATTGAAATACTCGTTTTTATTCCTTTATTGTAGTTTCGCAATTTTTACGTCCCATGTTGATAGTTTTATGCATATTATGAGAAACTAATCTAACTACGTATTTGTGGGAATTCCCAGCCAACCAGAGACTAATTCCAAGATTCGTCAGCAGATGGTATTGCCCAATAAGTTGATTCTCAGTGGCCCTAAGGATAATTTTGTGGCTTTCGATAGCCTTAACAAACACTTAAACAAATGAAAGTCAACTTTGCAATAGTGTATGTGTTGTGATTTTTTGAAATGTATTATCCTAATATGGAAGTAACAACCAGTGTACACTATAATGCAGAATTTGCAAAGTAGAAAATATTAGACAACGTCATGGGTATTATCGCCAAAGGTACGAATAGTTTTGATAGTCACTGTAGATATATTTTATGCTTTCAAAGATCTTTTAAATTATAATCACATTCGTAATCTATAAATGTGTGTCGTGATAATATACGTTTATTTTTATTACCGTGGCCTACTAGATTAACAATTTAGTACATTATACAGGGTGCTATTAAGTTCATGGATAAACTTTAAGAGGTTATTCTTTGTATAACTTTAAGACAAAACGTTTATATAAAGGTAGGCACAATAGGTTTATATAAGTCGTCCATTTGCTATCCTAGCGCCCTCTATAAACCAAAACGCTTGGAGTAAATGGACGGTTGCATGAAAATTGTTAACACTGCAAGCAAATTAGACAATCATAATAGATAATAAGTTTTATGACGGTTTTAATGTATGACATGTACAAAGAAAGTACTATAGCATCTACTTACATTAATATCAGGTGTCTATGTAATGTAAAGTTATTCCGTTTGCTTTCACGTTAACATAAATAATATCCCAGTTTGTACCCGAATCGGATGTGTAACTTTCAATTTACCACTCCTAAATCGCCATCTTGCCCCAGTGCGCTTCGCGCACATTTCTCACGTTTTCCGGGATACCCCGTATAATTGGCGAGGCGAGTGTCATCTGTCAAAACAGCAGCGCTGCCCGGTCGCGGTCCGCAGGAGAGTCGATCGCACCGGAGCAGGCAGGCATTCGTGCCCTGCAGCAGTGTCGACAACCAGTTTGGTTGGGTTGTGGACATCTGTCCTCTCGGTATTATTATCATTGAGCGGTACTTTTCCAATACCAATAAGTGTTTATCGACGTGCATATGTATGAGTACTTCAGGTGGTGCTGCGTTGCTACGAGGAAGTTAAATCTCATTATTAACTCATTTCTAATTCGTATAGGACGTCGCAATATGTTGTTATACGATGATCTGGAAAACTCTCAAATATATCAAGCTTATTTTTCACAAAGATTTTGACTGACGTTGAACTTTTATGATTTTCAGATTTTACTTGTTATCACTAAAGCGTCTATTTTGAGGAGCTACAACAGAGTCCAACTCAGGTTTCAGTCGGTCTCGGTTTCTATCCTTTCACCGTCTACTGTCACCAAAAGGTAGTACGAGACGTCAACTATATATGGACCATATTTTAGTAAAACAGGAGATAATCTTTGATGTGTATCGTTTGGAAATGAATACATGTGTCTTAAATGATTCTATCCAGGATTTCTCGTAAACATATCTTGCAATGTTTAATGGCAGTACTAGCCTCACATGTGTTGTTGTTTACTTAAGTATTGTTTGTGTGTTAAGTATGCAATATTTAAGATTATTAATGTAACGAAAATACACTGTGTGTATGGCATTGCTTTCGCTAGGATCAAACTTAAAGAAAACACGTTTTAGATTGGCAAAATGCTTATCATAATAAGCTACAACTCCTAACCAACCTTGTGACAACTGATCAGGATATAAAGGCATGTCTGGCAGAGCTTCTCTAAACTACGTCTCTCTGAGTAAGCGCTTTTACAAAAAAAAAAAAAAAAAAAAAAAATCACGCTATTAGCTCGTTAACTAAAGGGAAACTGTCTCTTACTGTGTCTGCTATTCGGTTAAGTGTATGACCTGCACAGGTATAGTGTATTATATTTGAGAAGGTTTCAGTTAACAGATCTGGTAAACATATCTGTTTAGGATTAGTGAGTTTTCTGTCCATATATTTTTCTAGAAACTGTCGTAGTAATAATATATAGCATGTCATAAATAAGCATAACACTCATTACTGGTGAAACGAAAATCTCCATTGGATTCAGCAAATAGTATGGGATATAGAATTGGATTTAATGTGTCTTATATAATGGTCATCTAATTGGACCACGTTTTTATAAATACATTGAGGATACTAAGACGATATCTGACAACAAGGAAGGTGGTGATTCTGCGCATAATGCACAAATTGTCACTAAGCATCTGAAAACGTATTTCAAAATAGATAGATTGGTAATAGAGGTCCAATTTTTGGCCTGCAGGGTCTCCAGGCCCTACACCATTAGATTTTTTCTTGGGGCGTTATCTAAAAGATTTCGTGTATTAAATTCAACTTTTGAATTTGAACGACCTGAGAGACAGAATTCGTGAGGCTTGTTCACATATTGTCACAGCTATGATTTGAGCTGAGTGTGACCAGACCTATTACAACTATCCTGAAGCTTATGTGGAGTATGTAGGAGGTAATATTGAACATACTTTTGTAATTCTATGCAGCTTGTTGCTTGTAGCAGCGATTATCTTTATTTTGTTATGAAAATGCAAGGTACGTGTTTGCTTTTAATTTTAAAATAATTATTAGTTAGTTGTGGACTACCGACATTATTTATAACAAAATTAATTTTCAAAAAATACAGAAATGTAGGTTGGGGCTGATTCTTTCGGAATATGATGTTTTGAGGCATAATAGTATGGATGTTTATTTAAGAATAATGCTTTCTTCTATGGAGAAACGAGATTAAAAATATGTTCTGTGCATAGCATAAATATTCACGAATAGGCATAAATATTCTATGTTCAGAATAAAGCTGGAACAAATTCATTTTTACTCCAAAGTAGGGGCGCAATTTGAAAAAAAAATGTTGGAGATGGTTTATTCAAGGCTGAAAAAATCGGTAGTTTCTCGTTAAAACGAACATTACTATCGTATTCAGGAGGTTGATTTACGTTATACACGGTATAATTTGTGTCGATTTTGAGGCATTCATATTTTCAAAAAATTTCCTTATCGATTTTTTTCGACAAAAACATTTTTTCTCGGAAAAATCTGAAAAAATTTGCATGGGCATAGGAAGAGCAGACAAATTTAGCGGTGTCCTCAAAATTTTTTTAAATCCAGAGGTTTTCAAGGTACGTCTAAATTTTGAGGTAACGACTTTGAATCTATAATTCGAAGAAAAAATTTGGTTTGACGAGAAAACTAACAGTATTTCCTTAGAGCGAGTATAAATATCGTGTTCAGGAGATCGATTAACGTTATACTCGATGTAACTTGAATCGCTTTTGTGGCTTTCCTATTTTTCACAAAATTCCCTTACAAAACACGACAAAAAAAATTTTTCTTGGGAAAAAATCTAAAAAAGTTCGTATGCGCTTAGGAAGAGCAGACAAATTCAATGGTGTTCTCAGATTTCTCCTAGATCCAGAGGCTTTTAAGGTATGTATAAATTTTGAAGTAGCTGCTATCAATCTGTAATTCGAAGAAAAAATTAGATTTTACAAGAAAACCGACAATATTTCATTAAAATGGACATTTTTGTTGTGTTTAGAAGGTCGATTTAAGTTATGATTGATATAAATTACATCGATTTTAAGGCTTTCTAATTTTCCATAAAATTATTTTAGTATCCATCAATTTTCTTTAACAAAAAACGCTTTCTCGAGAAAAAAATCATCTAGAGGTTCTCGAGTAGCTACTTTGAATCTGTAGTATGAAAAAGAAATTCGGTATTGCGAGAAAACCGACAGTATTTCATAAAACAGGCATTGCTATCGGATTCAGAACGTCGATTAGCATTCTACTTTTGTAATTTGAGTTGGTTTTGATACACTCCTATTTTCGTATACAAAATTCCCTTACTATACGAGTAGCCCATCGATTTTCTTTGACAAAAAACGTTTTCTCGAGTAGAGATTTTAAGTTTAACAAAGTTCTTTAATAAAATTTACGGTGGTTTCTTGATTTTTCATTTTTAATAAGGGAAATTTTGACCGTGCAAATACATTCTGGGACACCTGGTATACAAGGAATATAGAGATAAAAAATATAAAGGAATTGACAAATGTCTTAGAGAGATAGCAGTTTTCATTCGTTAATTGACTTATAGCGTTGTTTCCTTTCGTTTCTATCTAAGCAGGAGTAGACACAACTTCTGGGGACACTCTGTATATATGATTTTACACTGCACGGAACAGGTAAGGTAGTAATTAAGTATCTATTAATTTTTATTATATTTTCCTTGAAAGTAAGGCCTCACTTATTTGGTACCTGTTATCTTAATATACGCCGCAGATGCAATCAGCGATTTCCTGCGACGGTTGTTTGCCGACGCCCGTTTTCAAGAGCAAATATTGACAATAGCAACCGCCTCAGTTCAAAAGAGCCAGAGCACAATAGGTAGCAGGCTGAAAGCAATGTTTGGTCGCGGCCCGATTGCCGATGTAAACACGGCAGAATAACATGCTCGGGCCCGTTATATAGAGTGGTGAAAAAGATACGCACAACAATCGTAATTTTATTATTAAATGATTTTTGGGAAAACGCTGCAACATGTTTATCTTAGTTATGTGTTAGAAACCTTATTTCTTTTAAATGCGTACTGAATTTGAATTAATTATCTTTAAATCTGTATAAGAATTAATACACATGTCTGTGTAATCTCTTTTTTCAAAATCGTACAAGAATTCACCTTTTAATGTTTGCCTACGTATATAGTTAACACCCTGTATTGTCCGAAACCTCATCATCGCGCTGTATGTGATCAGTGCTTATTTTCTTTACGACCTAAAGTGAAATTAAGTGAGGTGGAATTACTTAACGATGAACTACATCCCAAAATTTTCCTGCGGCATCACAATATTTGCTGAAATGTAACATAAAAGTGTTAAATATACGGAGACACGATTTTATTGTACTGAATTTCCTGACACAAATAGGTACTGAAGGTCTTACAGGATGAGCAAATTTCGATGCCTCCATTATTAAACATCACGAACTAATATACGCGTACAAATTTACTTATGATAATAACACAGGCCAAAAAAAATTCTGTGACCTGGCTTAGTTAGATACCATGAACTAGAGGACCACTGTTTTTTTGTTTCTATCACGCACCAGTATTTTTAATGTACATTGTACAATAATTTGTAGTTTTTAAAACCGAGGCTCTATAAAATTAAATTTTGCCTCAATCTTTGCGGCACCACTGTATATAATCGGTTTGAAATGAACACACAAGTGTGGGGGATTTACCGAAATAGAGTTGACTGGTGGGTATATTCCGGTTTCATACTATTCGGGTATTTACATAGTCGCTGTAGTACGTTTTTAATGTGTGTAGGTTTACTCGTGATATCGTGTCATGTGTTTTTATTTTGTTTTAAAAATGCCTAGAAGTTGTAAAAATACACCAAATATATTTTGTTAAAAGCTTAACACTTAAATTAGGATTAATGAAACAATATGTAAAAGCCATAGATAAAAGTGGGAATTGAAAGTACCTACTTATGTGGCAAATTTCCAGCTCTCTCTGAGGCAAAATGAAAGGAAGGAATTTTTGTAGGACCACAAATAAGAAAATTAATGCAGGACCAACAGTTTGACGGAACAATGACAGAAATAAAAAAAAATTTTGGATATGATTTAAAATTGTAACAGATTTTTTTTTTTAGGAAATTATATACATTCGCAGTATGAGGAAATTGTCAATAAAATGTTGGATTAGGTTAACTTGATTGTAATATGAGCACAAAAATTAATTTTCTGCATGATCATCTAGACTACTTTCCAGAATATTTTAGTGCTATTAGTGAGGAGCAAGGTGAAAGGTTCCATCAAGACATAAAGGAGGTACCAGGGTCGATGGGATGTGGGGATGATGGCAGATTACTGCTGGATGCTGAAAATAGAACATTTAACGAATAAGTACACAAGAAAAACTATAAAACGAAGATTTTTATTTAAAAGGGAGAGGGAGAAAAAGAGAAATTAGAGACTCAAAACTATTTGTGTTGTTGCTTTTTACTGTTCTTTAATGTTTATTAAAATGTAATTTTTCCTTTAGTTTTTAATTTATTCTAATTATTCAGTTGATCAGAAACCTTGCGTGAGGGGCAAAAACGGAAGGTAGATATGAAATCAGCGTAAATAGTAACACTTATAGTCACTTATCAGACTCAAATTAACTTTAAAAATGTCAAAATTTGTAGGCCTGTGTAATAGTAGGCTTCAAAAAATAAAACCGGCCACAGGTAGGATTCGACATTTGTCCCGGATCGGAACCGAACGACATACAGCTGTTTCGAACTTGTTAGTTCTCATCAGTGCCGCATACGAACTAACAAGTTCGAAACAGCTGTATGTCGTTCGGTTCCGATCCGGGACAAATGTCGAATCCTACCTGTGGCCGGTTTTATTTTTTGAAACTTTATCTGATCGTGCAGAAACACGAGAAAGGGGTCGAGGATCGCTTCTGGGTATAATTCAACGCCTGCCGGGGCTTTAGCCCGAGGAGTAGTTGTTTCCTAGAGCGATTATGTAATAGCTTTGCTATTCGGGAACTACTTTGATAGCCGCTTGGCGGCTTGGTGGTTCCTTTCTCGATTTCCGACTTATAAGTTACTAATAGTAGGCGTCAACAAATCTGACAAGATTTGACATGAAAAAATGTCACGAATAATAACGCTCGGTAGACAGATGTAATGCACTGACAAATTATTCCGCAAAAACAACTGAAATTAATAATTCGGTGATTCATCGCCAATCAAGAGGCATCTACGACTGTCACGAACGCAAATTTCTGGAATTAAAGTTCCATTGGCAGAGTTAACGGTTCATTGAATTAGTTAAGAGGCGAGAATTATTGCGAATAATGATTTACGGGATCCTAGCTTGTTGTGTTGGGTCAAGGGTCGAGAGAGGAAACGAGCGGTTTGTCTGCCGTTCGTCTCAAATTCTCGATTACATCCAGAATATATGGTGCGATATTGACGATAATTTTTAACTGATGACACAAGAGACATGTAACATACCCTAGCATGGTTAGTTAAAAATATATCACTTTGAAATTTGGTAGACTGATATAACATGTGATTGTCCTTTTTTTTAGTCTAAATGAATATTTATTTCCACTTCCGGTGTGACATTTACTTTGTTATTTTAAATGGCAGCCTGCATATTTTTTTATCCTAGCTGTTTCCCCTTACATCTCCTTTGTCAAGTTTGTATAACAAAATGGCATTTATCGTTTAAGTAGCTGCTTAAACTATTTTATTGTATCAAATCTAGATGGCCATGGTATGAAATGTGACGGTAATTAATTCTGCCGCGCTACGATATCAAAATAACTTTGGTACACAATTTTTTCACAAAAATCTTTAAACTAAATCCCCCATATCATAAAAACTGAAATTGAAAACCTATTCCAAATTTAACCCATTTGTAAAATATTTGTTCCTCTTTCACTTTTATCCAAAATAATTAACTATTATATCCGATTTTGCTTTTAAAAGAGACTGTTGTAGAAGAATCGTATGTGGTAAATTAACTCAAGAGACATAATGGCTAGTCGCTAAGAGGGGTACGTTAAAACTTTCCGGAAGACTGAAGAAAAATAACAAAAAATCGACTCATAATGAGCAGGTTCTTGATGCGGAATAGCTTCCATGTGCATACGTCAAGAATAATTATCGCATTTCTGAAAAAGGTTAGTACGCCTGGAATCAGTATAAACACAGAAAGAAGTATTATTGAAATCAATATTAATTATTATGTACCCTTAAATTAAAAGCAAATTTATTGCAGTTATTTCTGCAACAGCCTGTAAGAAAGTCGGTTAGGGTACAAACATTAAATATGAAATCAATAGCAGAGTTACTGTATTAGAAGTAAGAGTAACTTTTTTTGACAAAGCTGCTTAATTTTTAATTGACGAAAATACAATTTGTCTTCGACCTCAGCTTCCAAAGTCATTTGTTTTTGAACGATGCTTTACTATTTTTTTTTCGTTTTTTTATTGAACTTCCTATCCCCCGTTCTTTTTCGAGCCTTTAGGTCCTTTAGTTACACAAGTCTGTTGACGTAGGCCTTTGCTTTGAAATACAATAGGCACAAAAATTAAGGGATGTAAAAAATGTTTACATCCTTTGGTGATTTCCAAAGGGGTGTAACTTGGACAAAAAATGTAGCAAAGCAACTTAAAAAAAAGCAAATTGAAGCTCCAAGCTTCTAGTTCTCAGATTTCGATCACAATTTCCTGAGTAATTAATTACCAAAGTCAAAACTGGCTTTTTTGCTTTTAACGACGATGACTTGGCGAAAAATCATCGTACGGCTTTACGACTTTTCTACATGACTTTAAAGATGATGATATCATCTAAAAAAACTTTATATGATTAAATCAATGAAAAAAGTTCATTGGCTTTGGTTTATTGAATGGTTTTCTTATGATTACTTAAAAACTGCTTAAGGTAAAAATTTTTTAACTCAAGATCTGAACTACTTATTAGAAACTCGACGCTTCAATTAGCTTTTTTAAAAATTGCTCTGCAACTTTTTTCCTCAAGCTACAGCCCTTTAAAAATCACCTAAAAATTTAGGATTTTTTATATCCCTTAATTTTTGTGCCTAGTGTACTTATACACAGGGTGATCCAGAATGCCATTTGCAATCAATAGCTACGTTATTTGAAGAGAAAAAGAAGAACCACCAAGTCCCATATTATGAAACCATCCAAAACGTGCCAAATTCTACCTTTATTTGTTTAATAATAGTAAACATTAGTGTTGTTACGTCCTAAAACGTTATATTTAAAAAGAATCAGCACCCCACCCCACCTTCCTGTGTTCCCTAACATTTAATTTTGTTATAAATAGTACTGACATTCCATAGTTTTAATAAGTAGCAATAATTAGTACTAGTAACGACTGGAATGGAATTACAACAAATGCTCGATATTATTTCTAAAGTATTTCATACAAGCTTCAACACGTCGTAATAGTTTCTTTAGTTACCTCATAGTACAATTTGGCAAAAATTAGGATGAAAATAGCCAAAGAATTTGGGAAAATTAAAGGGACGAAAAAAGCCTCAAGGTTTAAAAAACAATTTTTTGGCTCATCATTTTATTTTTTCAACTAATAAAGATACTGACTGTAAAATACATTTTAAAACGCCCAGCAGATAGTAACATTGGACACCACATTATGAGATTTCATGTAAATTGTTTGAAAAGCATTGATGTATATACATACATCCAAACTTACTGAGTCAAATGGTGTCGCCTTTTTGCAATAAAATAACACTGTTTAGGCAAACCACTTACATTCTATGTATATCAGAAAATATATACATACGCTTTGGATAAGAGATGCTGTTTACGTTTGTGAATCTGATAACTCATGATCTAATAAGGTGATGATCTAATAACTCATCTAAATAAGAATCGAATAAATTCGATTTGATTAACATATCATTAAGGTACTCAGAACCCTGTTGTAAAAGCTAGGTTAGGTCGTAAATAATTTAAAAGGTGTAGAATGGACGACAACTGTATCATCGTCATCTAAACCAAAATATGTGCTTGGCCTGATGACTTCCTCTCCCTGATTTCTTATTCTTGGTCCATAAATTGCCCAAAAAACTATCTCCTATGACGAGGTATCAGCACCAAGTCGGTACCAAGAGGAATATACTATTCTAGGAGGGAGGCGACTTCAAGCAATACTTCGTAGATCCTCTGTATGTCATGTACGTTGTGGTGAAAAGTCTCAGCTTCTGACTATTTAGAATTTAGTAGTTGCCTCGCTTAATTAATTGGGCAATTAAGGTAATGGCCGTCCACAAGAACACTTGTGTGCTATGGAATCTTACCCGAGTAATTAACGTTTAAATATTCCGAGAAGAATGCAAAATCGTCAACCAATTAGCCGAGCATCCATTTTCGTAAAAATTAATCGACAATTGACGTATCCGTTGACGTTACATAAAAACAGGTTTATGTTTTTCCTTCAAGAGCCATCCACAAAAGTTGACTAATCCACTAATTTTAGTTATTAGAAATCGTAACGTAATTATTGTATCCGTACGTTCGAGGAGTGCTCGGTGTTCATTCGGAATTTCTACGCAGTCGTTTTAACACCGAGAACGTGGTTTAGAAAAATGCCGGAATGCTATATTCGTGAGAGATTTTTTATTTCCATTTTTTATATGTAGCAACCGGTTTTACACAAACTGACATAACGCCTGGCTTATGGTAATGCGCGAGGCAGTGCCAGATTCTGCTTAAATAATATTTTATGCATGTAAACAATATTTATGCATAATTGGAAACCAGATAGATGCGATAACGTGATTTTGATCAATCGATTTTGCATCACTCGGTGACATGTTCTCAAGTGTAAACACGTTTGTAGACTGTGGACCGGAAATGAGGCATACAATCATTTATAGTACGATTTTTAAGTAAAATCCGAATATATGCCTTATTGGTCGCGTTTGTTATATCAGCGACGATCTACTAACTAACCGTTTATTAAAGCCATATTTGCTGATTTGGTTTGAGTAGACTTTCGATTCTACATAAATTCATAAGGAAATACTCAATGGGATGAAATTGGGAGAATATTAACTCAATGATACTCAAATCAACGCGCCAATTTTGTTGCAAATATAAATATGATTCAAAGTATTTTGTCTAACTAAAATACAGTGATTCAGATTGTTCTCCACCATACCCTCCTTGTGGTTTTCCAACAATCTGAATCACTGTACTTTAGTGTTAAGTCTGTTAGACAAAACACGGCAAACTTCGCCATATAATCCAGCGTTCGTCGCCGGCATGTGGCAAGGAGAATAGCTGTTTTGGTCTAATTTGTTTAGTCCTTATTATAATAAGGCATTTGTAGATGTGGTGGAGTATAATAACCTCCTTACTTCAGTAGCTCGAAAATTATCCTCCGCAAAGCAAAACTTTGCATTATAAATATGATTCAATGATTTTCTTACTAATAATTTCACTTCAAACTAGATCCTCGGGAGATTGATAAGATCGTCACAAAAACATATCGATTTTGATATTTGGATAAATATTTCTTCTTGTATGTAAATTTTTTTGGCGACATCACTAAAGTGTCTACTTCGGTGAGCCGAGACAGAGACGGACAAACAATCTAATAATGGCTGTGCCGATGTACGTCTCTTTTATAGTTATTACAAATTATTTTAATCAACAATGTACTTTCCTCCATTTTCAATAACTTTCTCCCATCTCTCAGTGGACCATTTTCATGAAAACTTTGCGGCTTGCTCACAAAAAATGTTTTTAAATGATTTCTGACTTCCTCGTCATTGGCAAATGTCAAGTTTCGTAAACTGGTATCCATGGGTGCGAGCTCTGGAGAATACGGTGGCTGGGGTAAAATATCCGACTCTAACTAACTCTAACAATTTGCTTTGGGTCTGCAGATAAGTGTGAGGTCGAGCGCTGTCGTGATGGAAGACGACCTTCTTACGATTTACAAGTCCTGGGCGCTTTTCCTGCATGGTTTGGCTCAATTTTTGTAGTTGTTCGCAGTAAACGTCCAAATTCATTGTTTTGTTCCTTGGAAGTAGCTCAAAATAACTGATTCCTTTGAAATCCCACCAGACGGACAACAAAACTTTCCTAGGGTGAAGCCCTGTCTTTGGTGTGGATTGAGAAGGTTCACCGGACTTTCCCCACGATCTTCTTCAACTGACGCTATTGTAAATGATGCACTTTTCATCTTCAGTAACCATATTTCTCTATGTTGACGAATCTTTAACATATAGCACATGTTGATGCGATCCATTAAATTGGATTCGCTGAGTTCGTGAGGACCCCAATCATCGAGTCTACTGACAAACCCAAGTTTCTTAAGGTGATTCTGTACACTAGATTTTGACGTCCCGACTTTTTCTGCAAGCTCACGTATGGTTTGACGAAGATTTGCCTCAACTAAAGTTCGTAAATGCTCGAGAGCGACTTTTTTAGGTTGGCCTGACCTTGGGGCGTCCGTGAGGGAAAAATTTTTGCCGTACACAGAACACAATTCGCGGCAAGCTTCAACGGCTATTTTGCCTATTTTAAAATAAAAAAGCATCACGTGCTTAAAATGTTTGGTTTCACTCATTTTCAATTAAGCTCACACACAGCAGTAATAAAAGTTCACGAGTATAACGGCAGTAAACAACAGTTAAATATCAGGGTTAAATAGGGAGGAAGGCAAGGAACAGTTGTGCGCAGGACATCATAGGCCGTGACGTAAGTGGTGAACTCGGAAAAACGAAACGACTTTTTGGGCAATCCAATACTTTTGGGACACACTCTATACTCGACCGTCAGCGACGATTTTCTTGTGTATCAAAACTGTAACACAGTCTAACAAGCCTGTAGTTTTTAATATTGTGAATTATCCTAAATTTGTCATATTTCTTTATGCCAAAATGTATCCCGTTACATTTCTCATAATGGCACAAATTAAGGCGCATTTGAGTCTAATCTGTCAGGTGAAAAAGCGGCCGTTTGCCAATCGACAGGCAGTCTATTGCGACGCGCTCGCGCGACATTATATCGCATAATTAGTATATTGTCGTAAAACTAATGGATATCCTCGTATTTATTGTTACAGCAAATAAACGATCTCCCGAAAATATCAATACTGGGAACCGATGTATATGCGCTGCAACTGTAATTAATTCACTCGAAAACATAAATATTTGCTGGAGGCCATTTATCAACTTTGATCTCGTTTATTTGATTTTCTAAAAATACGATTTTTAGCCGGGTACGTAAACACAGGCAAGACGTTGTCAAACACCAACTATGTAATTTATTTCACAGTAGTAAAACTATGGGCAGGGTTATACAGGGTGAGAACTATAACTGGAATCAACTACATTGGGGAACAATTTGTAACCCAATTTCTGGTGAGTTCGATTTTTGAGCTCTTCTAGAGTTAAATAGGCATGCTGACTTCAAAACTGTAGTTAATTTTCTTCTACCACGGCAAGTTTTCTTCTGTACATCTTATGGAAAAAGGTGCTAAGATATCCTACTTTCGATCAAGAGAAAGTGCGTTTCTGCAATACTTTAGAAGTGATGATGGATTTGTATATTGCCACAACGTTCAGCCTATAATGCAACTGAATGGCAATTGTTCATCGATAGCTCAAAGCGGAGCTTGAAGTGTCCAGCTGCTTTCCATAATGGAAATTTATATGGTGGACATGGAATATGACGACATAGAGTTATTGATTTGTTGCAATATCACATGAACCAATGGATCATCTGTGTTGACTTTAAAAATGGCTTGCTTCCTCCTTGGCCAGCACCGCAGATATACCAAGTATCCCTAATTTTATGTATGTAATACAGCAGAGCTGGTGAGAAGCATTGGGTGCAGTCGAACTGGTCGCCAAAATCTGACCTGAAATCTGGCGATCAAAACATTCTACATCAGCCACCTGTCGACAGATAGAACATTATACTTCTATCTCTGCATATAAAGGTGGGTCTCATGAAGTAGTTTGTTAAAGATTTGTCAATTGAAGGAGACTGTTTTAAGTATCTCATTTCAGCATTTCCTAGCCTGTTCTTTAAAAAGATAACGGTAGGTGTGTTTGAGGGTCCACAGATTCGGCAGCTCGTTAAAGATGAACATTTCATTGGAACCATGATAGAACTTCAAAAGGATGATTGGTTGGTATTCAAAAACATTGTCAAAGATCTTTTTGGAAACACACGAGTGCAGAATTACACGGAAACTGTCTAGCAACTCCTGGCGAACTGCAAAATGCCTGGATGCAACATGAGCATCAAGTTGCATTTTTTACATAGCCATCCTGCTGACTTCCCGAAAAATCTTGGTGCAGTCAGTGATGAGCAGGGCGATTCCACCAAGATTTGAAGGTCATGTCTCATCAATGTACGGTATCAAGGTAGATAAGGATGTACATATGATAGTTGACTGTTGCTGGAGCAGCAAGCGAGAATGTACACATATTAAACTCAATAGAAAAAGCTATATGCGAAAATTTTTACCTTAATATGTATGTTTACTGTTTGGTAAAGAAACTTTACTGTTTGTATGAACACAATTTAGTTTGCAGTAACTGTATATATGTATGCATAAAACTATTCTTTGTATATATTTATACGAAGCATATATTTATATGCATAAAACAGTATATTTGGTAAGTTTTCCCTTTATTTTCTTTTATATGCATATTTTGTATTAATTTTGAGACAAAGAGGGGGTCTCCTGTAGCTTAAAAGGTTGACGACAAGCACACACAAAAAAACTCTCACTAAAAATTCACACAAGCCGAACGGAACCTTCTTTAGCGACGACGCTTGACTTATTGACTCGGGGATGGTAGCTCTATACGCTTCTAGCGGCAGAACGCGGTACTACAAAAACTCCGCCCGCTACAACACCAGTTCGGTTTCTTTTGGGTACCCCCACGTAATTGAGACATAAGACTTATTATTCTTATAATATTCTTGTATACTAAGGGATGCAATGAGTGTATGAATTTATTACAGTTCAATTTACACAAACTTTTATATTTATTGCATATAAGGTTCTTATGTATATTATTTTTCCATTGTTCTGAAGAATCGGAATCTATAAGAAGGCAAGCGACCTGTTTAACCCAGTTACATCTGGGGACAACATCGTTGTAGATATTGATCGTTAAATATTGATCTTTTTAAGCGTTTATCGTAAATCTCTAATTGTAAGATAAATCCCAAAAAAAATTTCATCCCGTAAGTAATTTCCATTCTGCATAATTAAATTTTACATATAGCTTCGAGACTGATAAACAATTTTTACATTAACCATTTCACGGCTCAGATCGCCCTTTTTTTCAAAACAACATCGAACTTAATGCACTTTTACTATTTAACATTATTACTACTAAATTAATAATTATTATTAATGACCGCTATTTTTTTATCTGCCTGGAGCACTATACTGTAGTGCTCTAGGCATGTAAGATGTTTATTAAGTGTTTTCCAAGTTGCCAGAAAAAATGTGTTGCAAAATAATAATAATATTGACTTGGCATTGATTGCAATCACTAACTGACATTTTGCCTAAATCACTTTCTCAAAACAAGGTCTTGATGGGTATCCGTTTAGTTTTTACGAAGTTTTTGATGCAACAGAATTTGTATACGACCTTGCTAAAATAGTAGCCCCCGAAAATTTTGCAATAATAAACTTCCACACATGGATTCACCTTTCTTTGTCTTTTTTAGCAATAAAACAGAGTAATAAGAAATAATCGAATTAAAAGGATTCTAACGTATGTTATTCATATAACTAGTCAACCATCAACATGAAATTGTTAATATTAATATCTATTAATAAATTTTCCTTGTATACAATTTAAATAGATTACTGAAAACTTATATGCACATATTTTTTTAAATCTTCTACGAAGTCGAACCGGTTATCCAGAACCGGTTTTGTCTTGATCAAATTATATAATTTTGTATCTGGATTGGTATGTCTTGTAACCCGAAGATCATTTGTTTGTAAATTTGTGGAAAAACAATCATACGATGTGTCTTAAAAATAAAGACAAAAATCCTATTCTTGTCCGTTTAATTATAAATTTTGATCAAGAAAAGGTTGCAATAAAGCCAAACTGTCTGTACTATAGTTAAGCAAGTTTGTGGCTACAATTTACTGAATATAAAATAGAGAAAGGAACGTGTACTCTGCTCCTTGATTTTTAGGTGTACTGTATAAAAGTGTCACGAGATGTCGCTGTTATTTTTCAGAAACGAGCCATATTGAGTAGAGTTAAAGGATCAACTAAGGATTGTAAACTTAAAATGCTGAAAATCATAATGTTGACAATTTTATGTTTTCGTCCGTGTCAATGGCTGTTATAAAAAGCTTTAGTTGCCTGCAGAAATCTTCTCATATCTTAATATCGCAAAAATTCTTGTCCAAATCATCGCCATTTGGAGATGAATGACTGTATCATGCATTGCATGTATAGTAAGGTGTCCTTCTTTCAAAGCGTTTCAACGAAACACTCTTCAGGTAGAAGCATATATACATAGCTAATGCATTGTTTAAAATACTGAAACATATTCTGTCATGTAGTGCACTTCAGGAATGTCTACAGACACCCTGTATATCCCAGTTATAGAATAAGTGCCCGTTAAATTATGTATTATCCTGTAAATTAGAATATTTAAAGAACTTCTATAGAGATCATATTATATCCAAGTTACTGAATTAATCCCAATTTATGTTTCCACTCTATGTTATCCACTTTCTGAAAACACACTTTCACAGCAAAGTTAAGTAGTGTATTTTTACACGTACGTAGCTAATAAAGTAACTGTTCAAAACGCTGAAATGTATTATGTGATATAAGTATCTATAAGTCCGTAATTTTTGAGGTCCCGTATATCCAAGTTACAGAATCAGTCCCGGTTGTAGTATCCACTTTATATTAGCTGTGTTAAAGAATACCCCTTCGGATCAAAGTTCGATATTCTCTAGCCCGTTTTGGTAATTTCTGCTGAGTTCTTGTGTATGCAAGTCTTGGAGTCGATCTTGGTCACAGTATCCACTCTGATTATTTACGTTCTAAAAAATATAGTTTCCCGATAAAGCATTGTGCAATATTTATATCAATAGCTAGTTAGAAATGCTGAAATAGATCCTGAAATGTAGTTGGCTTCAGGAATGATTACAGGCGTCCTGTATATCTATGTTACAGAATGGATATATGTTAAAAGTATCTATTACATTTCGGAAACTTGTACAGAGATCCTGAGTATCCAAATTACGGAATTGGTTAGTTGTATCCACTCTGTATTATCCACGTACTGGAAATATGCTTTTGCAATAAAATGAAATAGTATACTACAATGCATTACATAAATAGCCAATATATTAACTAGTTACACTAAACCGTATTCTATATTGTAATGGATTTCAGGAATATCTACAGAAACATTTTGTATTGGGAATACAATTTCGTGGCAAAGTGGAGTAGTGTTTTATTTACATAAATAACTAATATACTGATTCTTTAAAATGCTGGCATGTATTTAGCAATGTAGTGCGTTTCAGGAATGACTACCGACGTGTTGTATATCCATGTTACAGAATGGATATAGATTAAACTATCTATTATATTTCGGGAATTTTTACAGAGATCCCGAGTATCCAAGTTACGGAATTGGTTAAAGCATTCACTCTGTATTATCCGCGTACTGAAAATATACTTTCGCAGTAAAATGAAATAGTGTATGTTTTACATAAATAGGTAATATATTAACTAGTTACGCTAAATCGCACTCTATACATTTTGGATTTTATGAATGCCTCCATAAACATTTTGTATTTTGAATACAATATCGCGGCAAAGTGGAGTGGTGGTTTATTTACATAAATAACTAATATACTGACTGTTTAAAACGCTGGCATGTATTTAACGGTGTAGCGAGTTTCAGGAATGCCTGTAAATATATCCATGTTACAGAATGGATACAGAATAAAATATCTTCACGGAATTGATTAAAGTATCCACTCTGTATTATCCGCGTACTGAAAATGCACATTCGCGGCAAAGCGAAATGTCTTTTTTTTTTCATGAATCGCCTCGGACTTTACACATACGGCCAGCAGGATTGTCTAGGCGCGCTAACACCTACTTATTTGCTAGGGGTATTACCTTGGTGGCACTCAGCGGAGACACAAAAACGGATCCGTCCGGAAAGGGGGACTCCTAGAAGGGCAACAGGGGCAGGGGCACTCCTGCGGCTACATCGCGGGGTCGCTCCCGCGTCTCGAACCCCAAACAGCAGGACGACAGCGCCGTGTACACACTTACACTTGCACTTATCAAGTGCATAGCACACCAAACACTATATATGAAAAATTCTCAAGCAGGAGCTGAGCGAACGGAATGAACTTAAATTAGGAAACGGCCACCTACGCTTATAGACGTTTTTATTAGTAATATTAGTAAAGTCACAGTTTACACGTTTGGGTTCGCCGTTAATTGTTGCCGCGAAGTGTTGGCAGCAGTGCTTTGTCAAAGACTGGACCAGACTATATGCCGTCTTCCTCGGAGAACGTTTCTTTACTCCCAGACGAAGTGATTTCACAATTTCTGGCTATTTCACTAAATAACTGTCACACGCTCGGTGGCGACGCGGCTGCCGAGTACTTCGCTCGCGTACCCGTTCGGATCTATCGAGCTAATATGGCGAGAAGTAGTCTAGTCTACTTTTTTATAATTGCTTTATTAATTGCAAGTGTAATTTCATGTAAAGGATAAATCAGCGTCTTATTGGAGCCGGGATGTCTTCTCCATCTCTGGATTGGTCGCTCTTTCGCGTGAGATGGCGGGTGTGGAACGCCATTTTTACCTAATGGTATGCGAGGAATTTTCGTTAACGGCATTCAAAGAATTAAGAATTGCGCGGATGCGAAGGTCGTTCCTGCTGACTCACGTACCCTGTTTTCAATTTTTTTTTTTCGTTATTAATTGAGCGTTAGTAATCGGCTTACGCATTCGATTTTTCGGAATGTGCGCGGGTTTTCCATGGAAGAATTTCGTACACGAGGTTTCACCAAGCAGAAATTTCATTGCATCCCACGAATCGAATAATTTTCCTGCAATGATACACGCCCGTTCGGTGTTAAGAGACTTCAAAAACTTTTACGAAATTTCTGTAGCGACGTTTTTTAGAGGATTATTATACATATATACAATGTATTACAATTCTCGAGAATATATTATACAATACATCTTAAAAAAAACTTCTCTGTTGATCAAAGTTCATAGAAGATTATTGGGTATATAACGTATACCAAAACCAAAACTAATTGAAGGGTTCGGATGTAAACAATGGTAACTGACATTTTTTAAGTTTGGAGATAATTATACCTAAATGTTCAACTGAATTCAGATTTCTATTTACATCAATTTTTAATCTGTAAAGTTTACAGGAGCCTGTGATGAAGTCTTTAGAATGACATATAGGCAAATATATGACGAAAGTATTTTGTTTTCACTTTTATATACTTACTTTTTTTTATTCGAAAGTCACTTAGATACCATTGTTTACCTTGATTTATGCTTTTTCAATGGGAGATACCATGCAGATACCATCGTAATAAGTTGTAGTAAACATCACATAATTAGATAAACTTTTATTAGCAAGAATTTTACATATAAGTATCCATCCTTCAACTAAATTATTATAAAGGGTGGTCCAACCATAATGCACGATGTTAATTGTGAGTCACACCTTAACGTCAAGTTTTTTGCCCAACTTAATTTGACATTTCTTTGTTTCAGTGTTTGACAAATTCAACCATGGAGAGGTACACAATTGAGCAGCGCGTTAAGATTGTTGAGGCCTTTTACGAAAATGGGCGTTCAAATCGAAATGAATTTCGTGCACTTCGAGACTTTTTTGGTCAGCATAATCGACCAAATGTGTCCACAATCGGGAGAATTGTGCGCAAATTTCAGCAAACCGGGTCTGTAGGAAATGTGAATATACCTGTGCATGCTCGCCCAGTTCGTTCTGCGGAAAAAATTGCTGTTGTTCGCGATAGTGTAGCAGAAGAGCCGTCAACCTCGACTCGTCATCGTGCCCAACAATTGAACATCTCACGAACATCACTGATGCGAATTTTGAATAAAGATTTGAATTTACACGCTTACAAGGTTCAATTGACTCAAGAGCTGAAGCCTACTGACCATTTCAAGCGTCGTCAATACGCCGAATGGTTGGTTGAACAGACAGAAGTGAATGGTGACTTTACAAAGAAAACCATCTTCAGCGACGAGGCACACTTTCATCTCAGTGGATGCGTTAACAAGCAGAAATGCCGCATTCGGGCAAATGAGAATCCACGAGTGATTGTTGAAAAGCCGATGCATCCACAAAGAGTGACTGTTTGGTGCGGTTTATGGGCTGGCGGCGTCATCGGGCCGTACTTCTTCGAAAATGAGGTCGGCCAAGCAGTTACCGTGAATGGTGTTCGCTATCGCGAGATGATAACGGACTTCTTGTGGCCAGAAATTGAGGATAGGGACCTGGATGATATGTGGTTCCAACAGGATGGTGCCACTTGCCACACAGCCAACGAAACAATGGCACTTTTGCTCGAAAAATTCAATGGCCGTGTTATCTCACGTCGTGGCGATGTTAATTGGCCGCCACGATCATGTGATTTGACACCGTTGGACTTCCTTCTTTGGGGATGTTTAAAAGAAAAAGTGTACGTCAATAAGCCAAGAGCAATTCAAGAGCTAAAGGATGAGATAATTCGGTACATTAACGACATTGAACCTCAATAATGTCTCAGTCATTGAAAATATGGACCATCGGATAGAGGTATGCCACCGAAGCCGTGGTGAGCATTTGGCCGATATTTTGTTTCACACATAATTGTCATAGATCCTTCTATCATAATAAAAAATATTAAGATAATTATCTGAAAACTTTTTGTTTTATTTACAATTAACATCGTGCGTTTTGGTTGGACCACCTCTTATAAAAAAATATATATCGTAGGAGAACATCTGATGCCACTTGCTTCGTTTGTCGGAGACAATTTTGTTTTTGTGCAGGATAACGCTCTACTCCACGGTGGTAAAAAGGCACTAGACTACCTTCAATTTGTGAATATTTCAAGAATGGATTGGCCATCGAGAAGAAGCCCAAATATGAACACCATAGAGCATCTACAGGATGCACTAAAACGATCAGTTAGGGGCCACATACCTGCCCCTATGATTCTTAGGGAACTCGAACAAGTCGTTCTTGTCGAATGGAAGAATATTCCTCAGGAAACCATTCACCACTTGGTCAATAGCATGCCTAGACAAATAGAAGCAGTGACAGGAGCTAAAGGAGGATCTAGACGCAATTGAATTCAAATTCTAACTTTTTAATTTCGCCTCCAGTTTTTTCACTAACATCGTCCATTGCATTTGATATTATCGTTCTTTTCTGTTGTTTATTTATGTTTGGTTTCCCGATAATACCATTCTCATTTGTTAAACATTAGTTGAAATCATTTAATTATAATATCAGGTAGGTACTATGATTTAAATCTTCGAAAACATAAAAGTAACAATGTGAAGTTTTCCTGATCTGAATTTTGTACAAAAGTTTAGTTTTATTTGCGTTATATAATGTTGTGGGCAGTACAAATTTCAGATGGGTTCATTTTATAAAAGGAGCCATTAAGCATGGATAACAGTTGAAATTTATTTGAAATTGGCAATAACGTATTATAGTTATCAGTATAAATTGCAAGGGGGAGAGTGGGGATCTCAGGGGAACCACCGTGTATTTGTTTAGTATCAAAATTCAAACTACAAACCTGATTAGTCAGCGAGCGTCCCACATGGACATAGAACAGAGCCAAATCTAATTAAATTACACATTTAATTTTTCTAAACCAATTAAAAACCTGATATATTACTGCGAAAATAAACCCCGCGTTAGCGTAATTCGGGTGACTAAGATGTTTGGCCTTACGGGCAATTAGTCACTACACATCTTAATGAGTGGTTCCCATAATTTACGAAAAAAAAAACTTTTAAATAGTCCGCGTTTCAATAAACACGCTGAAATTTAAATGGGTATGATGATTTTATTAATGTTTATTATACACAGCAACATTATAATAAATTGGGCTAGACCTCAGCACGTAGTATTTCAACTTCTCTTCTACGCAAATAAAAAAAGAATTTATATGAAATTTATATTATACGAGAAGATATGATTCAGTTTTTGTTTATTTAAGACGACCCCGATATACAATTCATTTCTTATATAAATAAGAACTGTTATTGTACAACTTTAGATCGATAGATATCTACCACACCAACTTAAGCACTACCCAGTCCTTTAACTTTTTTGACTTTTAGAAATAAATTACTGAAATTCAGCAATATATATCATATGTCCGTAGACATATATTTACTGACTTATTCTATTATTTGTAGTTGTTTAGTTTGCTTTTATTTCAGACCAAACGTTTTTGTAAAATTGTGGGTGATCGTCTTACAATTATATTCAATTTATCGAGGATAAATAATAGCTAAATAATACAACGAACACTATTGGATTTAAGAATCTTTACAGACGTTTGCAATTTTACATCAAATAAATTGTTGAAAATGAAATATGAAAATACAGCATATACTCGACTAGAAGAAGCATCTCTCTTGTACTGCACATACATTGCCTTGTATATTTAAAATTACGTTTACTAAACATACCTTCTAGTTAAAGAATCAACGCTTGTGAGCTTGTATTATAAATATTACTTTTCCGCATTCAATTATACCAGAGTAGAAAGGAAATAGAGTAAACAGAGTAGATAAAAAAGTAATGTAATCGTGTAAAGAAAAATGTAAAAAAAATTTTCTAGCGTTTATTTTTCGTTTTTCGGCCTAAAACAAAAAAAAGGGTTTTTAAAAAATGTTTGTGTATGTATCGTTGTCGTCGGAATTTATTCTTGTTAGCACGATAACTCAACTAAATGGTGTCGGATCGATTGGGTTCTGACTGATTCTGATCGGGGACGTCTCCCAGACGACACCTATTGATTCTGAGGTGGATAGAACATACTCTACTATGTTCATGGATCATGAGAAAGCACAATGGTGGACTATTTGAGAATTTGTTTTCTTAGCGCGATCACTCAATTAAATCGTGTCGGATCGATCGGGTTTCGACTGATTCTGATTAGGGACGTCTACCAGATGACATCTATTGATTTTGAGGTGGATAGGACACAGCCCACCCTGTCCATGGGTCATGAAAAAGCACGATAGTGGACTATTTAAGATATTTTTTTTGTTAACACAATAACTCAACTAAATGGTGTCGGATCGATCGGGTCTTGACTGATTCTGATCGGGGACGTCTCCCAGACGACATCTACTGATTTTGAAACTGATAGAACACACTCTACCATGTACATGGGTCATGAGAAAGTACAATGGTGGACTATTTGAGAAAAATTTTTTGTTAGCACGATCACTCAATTAAATCGTGTTGGATCGATCGGGGATCGACTGATTCTGATTAGAGACGTCTACCAGACGACATCTATTGATTTTGAGGTGAATAGGAGGTACTCCACCCAGTCCATGGGTCATAAGAAAATACGATGGTGGACTATTTGAAAAAAGTAAAACTGTCGCATAAAACACATATTCTGCATTTATGTGTTGGTTAATTTTTTCTCGACCACTTAATTTCGAGATAGCGAAATTGAGTGCGGAAATGTCCGTTTTAATGTTTTAAAACTGTTTATTTTTCATAACTGTTTGCCGTCCTGTCTTTTTTAAATATCTAATAACATAATATGAAAATTAGGAAGAACAGAAAACACCTTTGCCAGTTTTGTTTTTTAAATACTGTCGTTGAATATTTCACCACATTCCGTTGCCTTTTTCAGAAATGTGGAAAGCAATAAAGCGCACCAAAAATGTCAAATTGCACTTCAGAACTCGGTACACGATACAGGTAATAAAAAATTAATACTAATGGTCCTCGAGAAAGGTAAACACAATAAATATCTTCGCAACAAAGCACACAATCGCATCCTAATTTCAGAATAATACCCGGCCAATCCGGAGGCCGTTAACTCACCAAAATATCGCCCTAAAATAACAGTTTCGAGAGGCCTGAAATTGATTTGTAATATAGCACTTACCTGTGAATGGAATCTGACGAAGTGCTTCGACGGGGGTGCATCTCAACAATCCAACTGTATTTACAGCCCCCGGGGGCGAGCACCCCAAAAGTCAAATTGTTGCTATTGAGATTGTTAATGGCCGGAAATGGGGCTTACTGTGAATCTTGAGAAAGGCCGGAAATTCCGTGACAATAAACTTATTGTGCTCACACTTTATTATCACCTTTCCGAGAGTGCGACCTGTTGGATTAACTTGTAAAGGCTTCCTTCCGGTCCTCGTAAACTAGTATATAGCCCGCAGGGGTCGTGTACCTGTATTATTAAGTAAATCATGTTTTATTTTCAAAAAAAAAATCCACAATTCCGATTAACCTCATTTGTTACCGATATACCAAAAATCCTTACATAATCCTTTTGGAATATTTCTGTCAGATTATTATCGAATGTGTTATTCATTATAGAGATAAGATAATAATGACTATATATAATTCATTCTAGAGATAAGTTTGAAATATAAAATAAAAATAACGACTTTTTTTATTAACAAAATGAAAGTTCATTTTCCAATAACTATTCGAAATTATTCCTTTTTGTCCTCCTTCCCCGTTTCATTTCTTCCTCTTCCTTTTTCTTCTTCTTCCTTTTCCTCTTCCACTGTCTCTTTCTATTCTTTTTTCAACATTGGTTCTACAAGAACTAATATTTTATGAAGTTGGATATTGACTGTCATAAAAATTAATTCCTTGAATGTTTGATTTTGTTTTTATAAACCTACTATTGACTGACCTCTTGTAGACAATAAAATTGTCTAATTTTTCAAGTAAAGGATAATTTTTCAATAAGGACGCTATATTTTTTATTATATATTCTATACGGACGCTAGGACGCTATATATATATATACATATATATATATATATATATATATATATATATATATATATATATATATATATATATATATATATATATATAGATATATATATATATATATATATATATATATATATATATATATATATATTTATATATATATATATATATATATATATATATATATATATATTTATATATATATATATATATATATATATATATATATATATATATATATATATATTTATATATATATATATATATATATATATATATATATATATATATATATATATATATAGATATATATATATATATATATATATATATATATATATATATATATATATATTTATATATATATATATATATATATATATATATATATATATATATATATATATTTATATATATATATATATATATATATATATATATATATATATATATATATATATATATATATATATATATATATATATATATTTATTATATTCCAGAAGCTAAGTCTGAAATATAACGCCGCCTTGCTTGGAGGCACATATTCGGGAGCTCCAATTTTCGATGACTGTCGCATAAATCTGGCTAAGTTTGTTAGATGGCTGACATTATGTTGAATCTAAGGGCATCAATTGCTTGCGGTTTATTCACATAGACCTGTGATTTAAAATAGCCCCAAAGGAAGAAGTCTAAAGGCGTTAAATGCACGACCTTGGTGCTCAGTTCATGCGAGATAACCATGCCCTCAAATCGCTCGTGCAGAATGTCCATGCGCTGTATAGCACGTAGCGCCGTCCTGTTGGAACCACATGTCGTCGGTATCCGTATCATTCAGTCTGGGCTACAAGAAGTTGCTTATCATCGATCTGTAGCACTCGCCGTTGACGGTTATGTTAATGCTAGTTTCGTTTTGGAATAAGTACGGACCGATGATTCCGCCAGGCCAAAATCTGCACCAAGCAGTGGCTTTCTCGGGACGCACTTGGTGCTGGTGTATCTTGTGTGGATTGGTATCGTCCCAAACCGACTATTTTGCTTGTTCACATGTCAATTCATCCTGAAATGGGCCTCGTCGCTAAAGATGATTTTATTGGCGAAATTTGGATCAACTTCCAACTGCTTCAGAGCCCAATCAGCGAACACACGGCGTTTTCTATAGTCGTTTACCTTAAGTTCCTGGGACAGTGCGAATTTATACGGGTGCAGACCCTAAATTCGCCAAATTAAGTCGCAGAAAGGCCAAGTTCTTGTGAACGATGAGAGATTGACTGCCTCAGGTTTTCCCGTACACTCCCATGCACAGCAGCGATGTTTTCCACAAACCCTGTGTTTCTCCTCCTATTTTTAAATACGCGAACGGGAAATGATCCACATAGCAAAACAAGGATACATCCAAGAAAACGTAATTTGTGTATGCAAACTGATCAACTGATAATTAAAAAACTTGCGGAGAAAGTACCTCCTGTCCTATATGTTGTTGCATGTTTCTCTGAAAATAGCTACGATGAAGTTCATCATCCAATGACTAGTCGAAATTCTCCCTTACCCCGCTTCATTTCTTCTTCTTCTTCTTCTTCCTCTTCTTTCTATATTCGTTCTATATGAACTAATATGTTATGAAGAGGTTAACTTTAACTGTCATAAAAATTCCTTGCATGTTTGTAGTTGCCTAATAAACCCACTATTTGCATGACCTATTTGTAAATAAACTTGCCTGATTCTTCAAGTGTCTCTGAAATTTCCATGTTGGTATGATTGCCATTCCCATCACTGCCACTGTGGTATTATTAGAATAATATATTCAGACAAAAATACCTTTTCGCATAAGCGTAAAATTCGGAATCGCAGATCTATTAAACTTCATATAATAACTTGGGCAAAATTCGAAAAATCAAATTTATGGCTCGCTAAGTATACGTTAAGGTCGCTTATGAATTTTTTATGCGACGGCCGACCCCAATTACGCAAAGCGGGGAATGACAACAGAAAGGGACAAAGGCGATCAGAAAAAATGCAACCCGCACTTTGGGCGGTCGCGAATCGCGGCTACCAACCCGAAAAAATTCTGCATCCCGCTCGAAGAGTTATCATTATGAAAGTGTCTTAATATCGTCCTAGTTTCGCGGCATCGATGGGTCCTGGAAATTATACGTTTGCCCCTTATTTAGTTGGTCATAAAAACATCTAAATTATATTTTACATGGGCTTGGGACATGATGTCCTTTAGCATCGGTCTTCAATAGGCTGTCCACTTGGATGTCTTATTCGTCACTGATAAGTTATCAGGGGCACTGTCGCATATAATAAGTCCGAATAATAGTGTACAAATTTGATGAAAGTGTTTTTTTTTCGAAAATCAAAAGATTTCGTATTTGAAATGCCACTTCCAGAACACCTTTTAAGTGTTCTTTTAAAAGTTATAACACCCTCGATTTCTTTTAATAGAAAGCATTAGGACTTTTGATATAAACCTTTTTTATGTATAGTAAAGTAAAATAAGAGATTCTGCGGGGTGGATGGCCAGCTTTATTCATTAGATAATCACCATTTTCGGATTTTGCCTGCGTATACCTTGAAGAAAGGCTTTTTTATTTGGAAGTTGTTATAATTTAGTGATTCTGTTATTTGTATCTTATTTAAAGGTCTGTTGGTGAAATGTGGCAGATTATGTTACAATATTCAAGATGTTTTTTGTAAATATCTGTCTATTTTCTGGCGTAATATCATGGAAAGCTACTTTTACTTTCTGCGCCTTTCGGTTTTCATGCAAAAAATGATGAAACAGTTAATTTTTACGAAATTATCACAAATATAAAAGTCGATTTTATAAAAATTAAGATCGAGTCTAATTTTTTCCTTCATGAAACAGTCATATTGACTGTTTCATCTGTCATCAACGACTTTTTTTTATCATATTGTTGGCAAAATAAATAGGTACATACAGTGTGGTACAAATTTTTTTAACTCCGAGACAAGTTGACCTAATTTTTCAAAGAAACATACCTGACGCACAAAATAATTTTTTTCCAGATTTCGTGTTTGAGTTGACCACAACTCAATTTAAAAAATATTATAGTAAAGTATTTAACTTACTTCTATATACCTCATAAAACACTCTTAATGTTTAGAGGACTACATTTCTGTTACAAAAACAACACGGGTGCAATTTGAACAGGACTGTAGTGACGTCACAGCTCAAACTATAAAAAATATAAAAAAATGAGATTGGCGAGTTGTTCAAAAAAAATCATTTAATTACAGTATATATATTCCCAAATAATCACACTGTATAACAACTTGTATAGACAATGACAACAGCCTCTAAATACTTGAGAAGTTGATGTGATGCGCCATCTACCAAGTGTAATGACTAACTGTATAAATATCGGTAGTGATGGAATTGAATATCTTTACTGCGAAGTTTATAACATGTCTGACAAACCTGTTACAGTATAGAACACGACGTATAGATGGCGCTTTGCAGTATTTATGGTATTACATTTACCGTGCATATCAGAACCGTACTCCGTATGCTCAGAACCGTACTCCGTATGCTATCCATGAAATAATATGGACGGCAGAAATACCACTGAAACTTCAGACGTATTAATTTTTTCATAAATTCGAACCGACATTACGTCTTGCTTTTTGTTATTTTCACTTCAGTCCGCAGGATGTTTTTTATGTATCCTTCGGTGACATTGGTACATTTCCATCCACGATACTTCTTGAGGATAATGTTGGTTCATAACATCAGCAAATGATGTAGCGGAAGATATCCGAATAGAATGGCCAATACACTGCTCAAGAAGGAGAAAATTGAGGAATATAATACTATTGCATTATTGTTTTTTGTGAATTGAGGCGGCAATGTTTATGCAAATATATTGAATAGAACATTTACTATTTCTGTAAGTTAGAAAACGCAGATTTAGGACAACCTTTCTTAACTTTATGACCTTTTGGGCGAATTCCAAAAATTGTAAAATGGCTTTAATCATCTCCCGGTAATGCCAAGTCGGTTGGCGAAACACGCGTCAAGACAGTGTAATATTTTGGTGCGCATGGAAAATCGGTCTCCTGTTTTTATTTTTGTAAATCTTTAAAACATACATGAGACGCATGCTTTTTGAAATATTCGTTAAATTTATATAATCTACTTAACTGTCAGTAATTGTAACTTATCTCAACTGTTTTATTATTATTATTATTATTATTGCATTAGGTATAATAGGCTTCTACAGGCTTCAAATTACCTAACGATTAGTACAACCTTAAATTTAATATAAAATAAAGATTTATAAATAGACAGTTCATTTATCTTACCTTTGCGAGAGCAATTTCGATCATCTACTTCCTTCAAAAATTAAATTTTTTTTATATTTTGTACTTTGTTTACATTTGACTTGTAAAATAGCTTTCTTTCGAAAATACACCTATACAACACCTCTTGATTTTTGATTAATAATCCACTAGCAACGACAAAATTTGCGCAAAACTATTTTGACCCTTTATGTATTTTTACGGTCCGCCACTGGCAATGTATATGTTTTGCATTAGTTCCATCTTGACTATTCGCCTCCGAACAATATTTTTATGTTTTCTTTCTCATTGAAGTGTTTTCCACATTTAGAGCCAAGTTTCATTACACTTTTCAGCCGCTTCCCCTTCCGGGGATTGCCACGCATGTCAAATTCTCATGGATCAGATACTTGAAAAGAAACAACGTTTGATATGATTTTTGAAAATTGCCGAATAAATGTTAGCAATCAAATTGAGCACATCATTTCGAGAGCCGTATTTATGAATCGATGACGTCATAATGGAGTTGGCACGTGCCAATGTGATCCATCGATACAAAGTATTCAATTTCTGTTAGTTCGAGCGCCAGAGATATCGCAGCAAGAATCTGGCGCGCCGTGAGATGGCGCTGTTAACAACGAGTTATTTTATCCTCTTCTAAACCTATGTGTTCTGTGCAGATTCTGCTGCAAACTAATTGTTGCACTCGTTGGTGAGTCTAAGGAGAAATAAAACTCTTCTATGACAAGTGGTACATTTATTTTTCGACACTGGATAATTATACAGTACCTAACCTAAAATCATCAACCATTAAATCGGAAAGTGATCGTTTCGCGAATAAAGGACTATGTACAAAACAAATTACTGTTGTCGTGTAAGGCACATTTAGAAGGGAAAGGAAACGTGCATTGTTCCTACGAAGATTTTTTACAAATTTCAAGGGACATCGTATTCTCTTTGTTATATCATACAAATTTTCGAAAACGATACAAATGCATGTTTTAATTTCTGTTTTATGTATTCATTTTATTGCTTGACTTAGTGACATTTTTTTTATATCGCCTAATATAGTTCATTTATCATTCAGTATCGTTCATAGTTCATTGTCATGCGTTAAATAGGTAAAAAAGAAACTAAATCAAACTATTGACAGCATTAATTCCGAAATATGCCAAATTAAAACATTCCGTAGATGAATTAGGATAAACAATTGAATAAATTGTCGTACTTAGTATATCAACTGTAGAAGATTTAGTTCTAATCTTAGAATAAAGAAAAATAGTAGTTGTAGATTTAAACTTTCTATCTTTATATAAAAATAACTTTAAATGCAAGTACTCCTAATAAATGTTGGCGCTAGACGTGAGGCACGTTCGGGCTTCAACCTGATAAACATAATAAGAACCAAATGACGAAATTTTTTAGCAACCTTGTTTGAATAATATGCAATCTAATTGGCAATACCAAAAAAGTTAATGAACACGAAAAATGAAAAAGAACACGAAGAAGCGAATAAAATCTCAACGAAGAACATATTATAAATGTGGAAAAAAACAGGGAAAATCAGAACCTGGTATTTCTGCTGTTACAAATACGATGGCGCCCAACGTGGGGCAGATAAATCTTAACGACTAAAGTATGATACAATTCAGATAATTTCTGCCTGTTTAGTAACAGACCAAGCAATAAAAACTATGGTAATTAAACCGAGTAAAAAAAACAAAGAAAAATATACTCAGCAGAAATTCAATATTTTACTGAAATTGCAAATAGTGGTTAGGAGTAAATCATAAATCATAAACTCCAAATAGGAGTAAACCATGGCGCACAACGTGGGGCCTTTATTAGAACAAACTTTTTCTTAACAACGGCCATTTTGATTCAATATAAATATGGAAAAGAAGGCACGTGGCATTGTGTCTAACGTGGGGCCACGAAATAAACTTAAATTCCCTACAAGCATAAATTCTCTTCAGTACAATTAAATTGTTATTTCTTTATTCCTCTCAAAATTATCGCAAATTTACCTTTTCAAGTTTTCAATTTTAATTAGAAATTATTTTTCATACATCTGTCTCATCAAAACCATATAGTAAAAATGCGCAGGAGACTAGATTACCTAAAACAGGTTATTAACGATGTATGGCGCTCAACGTGAGGCAAGTCAGCGATATGACCTCACAGACAATAAACTATGAACTCTATTAAACCCAGCAACAAATTTGGCTCGAAAGTATCGGAAAGACTAAGGACAAACAGTGGAGTGCGTAATATGACGACGTACAGTTTTTTAAAGAAATTTATTATTTCTAACACCACTACCATATTACTTAATACTAATATTAAGCTGCATATAAAATTTGTAGATACAAAAAATTTATTCCAAATAATTATTACTTACATATATTGAAGAGCGGGTATAAAAATTCCAATTAACCATAGTCTAACAGACAGAACGTTCTAGAACGTTAAACGTTCATTTCTTTCAAATTATATCGAAACATCTTGATTGATTTTATGTACCCTGCAATGTTATTTACACTTTCTACTTTCTAATATGATTAAGTACATTATTAAATGTCTACAGTACTGGGGCTTTACAAGTGAAAAAGGAAAAAAATGGTAAAGTGACACTGGTTTGTTAATTAAGGAAAAATCCTCCTAGCGAAAAAAACTATAGGCTTTAGTCGTTATTTAACGGATAAATAAGGCAGTTGCAGTTTGGTACAGACCTTTATGGAGGTCCCCGCTGTCTAATTGATACAAGACTAAAACAAAACAAAAGCTTAGTCTTCCCACCAATTTCCACCAATATCGAAACTTCCCAGTACAATTTCCCTCCAATATATGCGTAAATCCTTCATATACCACAATCAAACAAGATGTAGTTTATTCCCACAGCAAATTCTTTGTTTTGAATTTGGAAAACATGTTTAAATCTTGTATTTTCCAATCAGACCTTGTATGACACCTCATGATGTCTAAAAAACATTCTGTTTATAAGAAATCAATTCTGTGGCTTAATATAAAAAAAGTTGAAAGTGTTGTATCTTAGAATATGTGGGAAAAATAAATCCAACTTCTACAAATACGACAATAAGAATTAAGGTTAGATTTTGTGGGAACTGCACAATGTGGAAAGCTACACAAGTTTAACAGGGATTTTTCCCATAAACCCATAAATTATAACATTAACTCTGGACAGATCCAATAAATATGTGCTGGAAGATAACACGCAGACTATTTTAGAGTTTGTGGGAAATCTCCATTTAATATTTTGGATATTAGATAATTTGAGGACTCTAAAATAAATATTTAACATAATTCAATTCTAGACATTGTGGGATCTGGACCATCAAACAAGGCTTTTACAGTAAATTATAATGTTTTTTCCCAACATGCATATCTACCGTGAAATAACTTGCAGAATAATTTTTAGACTATGTGGGAAAATCAAAATTTTTAAATACTAATCCCAAACAGAAGGCTTATTTAATATTTTAATACCACTAGATCTTGAAACACCCTCTTACTCAGAAATATAGTCTAAAGTAGATTGTGTGGGAAGTAGAATTAGTGGGTCTCTGTTTTGTTGGTAAGCAAATTTAGAAGAACTTTAATAAATCTGGTCTACTGGATAAATTAGGCTATGTGAGAAAATTCAATCCAATTTGATGAACAAACTTTTCCATTGAAATAAAATTATATACCATTGTAATAAATTTTTAATAATTTCGATATCTCCTTTAATAACGTATATTATGTGGGAACACTATAATGTTTCCCACATGATCTAAAATAGATCATGTGGGAAACACTATAGTTTGACAGATTTATCCTAGTGAGAGGGGTTTTATATATTTTTGAAACTAACCACAAACAATTTTTCTTAAAAAAAGTAAATTGGGTATTGTGGGAAGTAGATATCGTGGGAAATTACTCACACTTTTTAACCACATGAACAAATTGGCCCTGATCAAGTCCTTTGAAAAAATTGCGAGCACGTGCCAACTCGTCCAATGTTTAAATGGTGGGCGTTAAGTGGGAAAATTTTAGAATTTCCAAAAAAAGTGTTTGTAAAATAGACTTGATTGTGATAACTTTCGTGGGAAAAACTTGAATCAAAGGCCTGTACCAAAATTCAACCTACTTTCAGTCTTACATTGAACTACCTCGGAGGACGTGACTGGGAGGGGGCAACGTAAACCGGTAAAGAGTAAGAACGGACAAAAAAAAAATAGAATTGGCATCGATGGAAAACGTCCAGGATCTAATTTAGAATTATTTTAAAGGATCATCCACACTCGGATGATATCGATAAATCTCGGTGGTTGTCGTCGCTCGCGCGACCTAACCTCGCTTTCTCACACCTTCGGCCGGATCTCCTTGAACAGCCACTGCTGGTAGGCGTTGTTGATGTCGCACGGCAACAGCGACAAGTGGGATGTCTGCGGGTGTAGCGCCATGCATTTCTTGTGGGTCCTATGGAGGAGGGTGTGGGTATTTTCGTCGTAGATCCACGGCCCGTCCACGGTGCCCAGGCGACACGCGGCCAGTTTGATTCCCTGGGCGTCGGCTTCGATGCATCTCTCGCCGACGCCCAGCTGCCCCTTGGCGTTCAGCCTGATGAGCTGGTTGTTGCCGAAACCGTGGCAGTGTTGGATGGCCATTAGCGCGGGAGGGGCGTGGCCTAGGGTGTCCAGGCATTTGCCGACAGCCACGGACCTGGAAGGCGGAGCGGAAAAATCCACGGTGTTTAAAAAGTAAGGAAAAATTGGCAAAAATTTGATTAAATTATAGTATTTAGAAGGCTTATTGATGACTCTAAGATAAGTTGTAAATTTTGATAACAGCTCTATAACGAATTTCTAAAGGAAATGGCGCCCAACGTGGGGCTAGTCGCAGATTTTTGTACGTCCGTTAAAAAATTATGTAACTTATTTTGTCCGTGTGAATTGCGTGTAAATTTGAAGTACATACAGAGTGTGTAAAGCTGACGTTAGATAGTAATTCGATATCCATTGAAATATTAAAAACAAAAACGTTAACAATCGAGTAAATCTATTAACTGTCTTAAATATTTGCTTCATATATTATTAGATTTCCTTATACTAAACATTTTTAACATCTTTTAAAATAGCCAAAATATTACAAATTTTTGTAAATTGTTTCTAGAATTTATGTTATAAGTTTATAATTTGTGGTTTAAAATTTAATAAATTCATAATGTATAACTTACCGACAAACATTTATTATTATAATTAAAAAAAATTATAGACTTAAAACGGATTTATAATGACGCCTAATGTGGTGAAATTAATAACTCTGTAAAATTTAATCAGCGAATCATGAAATTTGTTTAAAATTCTGTTTGTTTTGACCCAAGAAGTTTAAAGTGCTTTTCAAAAAGATATAAACTTTCTAATGGATAATATACCAGGTATGATATATGAAACCGGAATTTGCCCATAGATGGCCTAGCTGCTAATGTAGTTACCATCATACCGTGTCATTGGCGCAATTGGCAAAGTTCTGACATATGATAAAGGTTTTTATCTCTCAACAATACAAGATTCATACAACATCATTTTTAATAACGTTGAACATGTCGAATTTTGTGCCTGGAAACTACGATTTGCGAACAGCATTTCTAGCTAGGCATTTGTGTTACAATTTGAAGAAAACTGCATTGAATTCTTGTCGAAGCCTATGGTGAGCATGCTCTTGGTAAATCACAGTGCTTTGAGTGGTTTAAAAATTCAATTGTGGCAATTTTGACGTGAGAAACGAAGAAAGTGGAAGACCGCCACAAAAGTTTGAAGATAGCGAATTGTTGGATGAGAATGACGGTCAAACGCGGATCAATTAAATGTGATACAAGAAGCCGTCTCCACACGTTTGAAAGCCACGGGAAAGATCTAGAAGGCGGGAAAATAGGTTCCACATTAAGTGAATGAAAGACAGCAGGAAAACCGAAAAACAATTTGTGAAATACAGCTCGCCAGGTACAAAAGAAAATCATTTCTCCATCGAATTGTGACTGGCGATGAAAAGTGGATATATTTCGAGAATCCTAAGCGTAACAGATCATGGGTAACTCCAGGCAGACCATCGACATTGACTGCAAGGCCACATCACTATGGATAAGCTGCTAAAACCTGGCCAAACCACTAAAACTGAACGGTACCAACAACAAATGATCGATTTGTATCAAGCTTTGCGTGAACAACGACCAGAATATCAAAAAAGACAACACAAAGTGCCATCACACACGGCAAAACCGGTCAAGCAAATGATTGAGGTGTTTAGTTGGGAAATACTTTCTCGTGCGGCTTACTCGCCAGACTTGGCTCCGTCCGATTACTACTTATTTGCATCGATGGGACACGCACTTGCTGAGCAGGGCTTCATTTCTTACGAAAACTTATGAAGCGCAAGATTTTTTTTGGCATGGAATCCACAAATTGTCAGAGATGGGAAAAATGTATAGCTAGCAATGGGCAATACTTCGAACAAAATATTTTTTATCATTTTAATACAATAAACGTGTATTTTCTACACAAAAAATTCCTGTTCCATATTTTCATACCTGGTATTTTAGAACTGATTTTTGTTTATTTTTTAGAGGTATCTACAATGATGACCACACAAAATAAGTTATTTATTACTAAAATTGTCCACCGTGAACATTAATGTATAGTTTATTTCATCGCTATTTGCCAAATAAAAAATTTCAAAACATACTGTGGCTTGTTTTTATAGCTAGGCTCAGGTAGACTGTTTCGTTTATCGGCAAGATAAAAGAGTTCTTCATTTGGCAAATAGCGATGAAATGGAGAGTACACCATCAGTGGTGTTACTAGCACAACTCTGCGGCAGCCGAGATGCCGTCGTGTATCCACTTACCTCAATTCACCGAAACGCAGGTTAGGCGGCAACTCCGGATATTTAGTGAGAACGTCGTAGGCGACGTTGTCCATGAACCACTGGAAGCTCTTACACTTGAGCCTCTCCTTGAGCGCCAGCTGATCGGTGGTGTCGCCCATGTCGAGGTACCGCGCCATGGGTTCGCGCGTGTAGAAGAACTCCTTGTACTTGGCGTCGAACCACGTCTCTATGACGCGCTTGTAGTTGATCGTTATGAGGGGGCCCTTTTTCTTCTGGGCCAGCTTGCCGAAGTTGTACGGCATGAAGCTGCGGTAGACGTGGCCGACGCGCGAGCACGGCACCCACTCTATGCTGCCCCCGCACTGCCAGATCTTGAAGCTGAGCTCGAAGTTCTCGCCGCCCCACACAAGCAGACCTTAAGGAAGAGATGGCGCCCGACGTGGGGCCAGTTGTAATGCGTTATAGGATTTAATATCAATGACAACAGAATATTTACATTCATTTTGTGTGTAATCATTCTCAATTTTTCACAGTTATATTCTATTACTTTTTATACAATATATATATAAAAAAATATTATTACACTTTTATTTTATAGTTGATAAAAATGTACATTTAAAAATTTTATGTATTATCGACATATTGTAGTATTGTAGTAAATTATCCGATTTTTCAACTTTTTTTATTAACAATTTTGTGAATTTAAAAAAAACCAAAATAGGCCAAATTTTGGAATTTTTATTAGACTTAATTAAAATACTTTATAGTCTAAAGTTCAGGCATTTTTTTTTTACTTTTTAAGATGTACATACTATGATACCCCTATATGAGATTAACGTTGTTTTCATAATTATTTATTTAATAATAAAAAGCTCAAGCTATTTCCTTTTCTAAACGAATGGTGTAAGTTACATAGTGTGGGGACGTCAGATGTTTTTATTAGATTTCAAGACTAAAATGGCATTTAATATTCATTAAAATGAAAAAAAAATATATATTTTAGAATTTTTTCAATTTCCTCTAAATTGCTACTAGAAATATACTTCTATATTTTTTTACATTTTCTAAGACACCTATTATTGTGCCCTGCATGAGATAAATGTTACTTATCCTCATAATTACTTATTTAACGAATAAAAATATGTTATGGCGCCCAATGTGGGGCAAATAATTATTTTAGTTAGAATTTATTTTTAATAAATGTGACATACAAAAGTATGATTTGGTATACAAATAAATTAATTTGAAGAAATGTCTTAAAAAGTAAATAATTTTTTAATTTATTTAATAAAAATTTAATAAAACTTTCAATTATGCAAACTGTCGACCGATATTCTGTTGGCGCTTAACGTGGGGCAAATTAGAAATAATTGCGTTATAGGCATAACGATTATATTATTTCATATTCATATAAAATTGAGCATCTCAAATGTTTATATTATCTGGAAATTGAAAACATGGAAACTCCTATTCATGGAATATCATTATTATTAAGTTTATACATATAATAAGTAACCGTGGAGATTATTTATAGTCTCTAACGTTGATGATAACTTGCCCCACACTGGGCGCCATGAAATTTATTGACTGATAAAAATTACTTTCAATTACAATTAAACTTAATTTTAATAACCTGTTAGTAGACCAGGGGTAAAAATCCAACATTAACAGTATATATTGCCCTCTTAATAAATCATTTTATATAAGGATTAAGTGTAATAAAAACTAACCTGGATCATATGCTCCCAACTCCAGGAAATATTCCCTATTGATGGCGAAAAGCCCCCCGGCATGCGTGGGGCTCTTATAAGGCTCGCTGTTGTGTTTCCTCTTGCTTAACTCCCTCTGGGGCACTTCGTTCTCTTTGTAGAGCATGCCCCACTCAAATATGCCCCTGAAGTGTCTATCATCCCCATAAACTGGCCGATATTCGAACGTCTTATGATCAATACCATCGATGACAGGTACCGTCATGGTAGTCCTATCTCGATAGATCGGGGCGAGAAGAGGTGGCAGCCAGTTTGTGTTCACCTCGCAATGAGCATCTAAAACCAATTGAAATTTTTGCATATTGATCATGTTAAGTGGAATTTTTTTCTGAAATTTTAAATTCAAAATGTGGGGTTACTTTAGTTAGATATTGTTTTTTATTTTTAAGAATATAACATACTTTTTTACTAAATTAATTTTCATCTAATGTGACAAATTAGTTTAATAAATATTTTTCCCTATCTATAAAATATTATATACACTTATTATATGACATTTAAAGAAAATATTGACTTTAAAATGTCATAGTTTTATCCCTAATCAAATTAGATGCATATACAAAATTTAAATTGCGAATATTTCTATTCACATATTCTGTTCTCAAGGAAGCAAAGCATCTTGAATCTTAATGTTTATTAGAATTTCACTAAGTGTTTCCAGTACAGGTATTACATCTCAATAAAAAAAAAAATACTGCCAAATATTGGACTCTTATTAATAATTATTGTTATATTTGAAATAGGTATGTCAAATGGCTGTCATCAAAACGGCATGTCACTTCTTTGTTTCCATGGCCTACTCATGAAAAGTTGTTTTTTGGCAGTGAATTCATGGCCAACCTACGTTTAAGGTAACAATCAAGGTTTTCCTGCCATCATTTTATTCTATTCTTTGCATATTTTGCATTGTTTACATATATTGTGACATGTATAGTGATATATTTAAGAATTTCGAATTTTTCTGAGAAAATTATTTAAGAGATCTACTGTGAAAATTGTTTAAAACTAAACACTGACTGTGGATATAGAGAAATTACTTTTGTTTTCTATTATATCTAAGGTTATGTTCAGAATTGTTACAATTTTTTTATAGGTATTGGAATAGTCAGTTTTTTCTACTTTTACAGGTACCTTTCGGTTATTAATAAAAATAATTACTGCTAATTAATTTATTTGAAATAAGCAACATAATTTTTCGATTATCATAAAACCCTTCTTATTTCTTTATTAAATAATCTAAATCCTGTGTATCTCTAAGCTAAATCGTTAATTAAATAAATTAAAAAAGATGGTTATATCACTTTTCTAATGTCAACACGCTCGTGTATATTGATACTCGCTTTGTACAATTTAGTATATAAAGAAAACTTACCCAGGTAGACTATAACCTCCCCTCTGGCCTCCTGTGCCCCCCTCGACCTTGTCCTAATCAAGCCTTCTCGCTGCGTATTCCTAATTAACCTCACTTTTCCGTTAAACTGTTCAATATAATTCTCCAATTCTGTTTTGAGATTCTCTTTATCACTAAAATCATCCACTAGGAGAACCTCCTTCAGCAGATGCTTGGGCGATCTATTCAGAACCGAATGGACTGTCCGTAAAAGCACAGACCACCCTTCATTGTGAAAAACTATAATTACACTTGTCGTCGGTAGATTCTCAGGATAGTCCCAGTGTTTACATTCCGGCAACCGTGTGTCCAGAATTGTACGGTCGAGGGAGATCTCATCGGAACAAGCCACGTTCATGCCATAATCAGATTCGGATTGGTCAGCGTCATTCTGTTGATCCTGACGCAGATAGTGCGGTTGGCCTTTTTCACCAGGCCCGTCCTTATCCTCGATCTCTTTAGGTTCGAAATTACCCAGGCCTTTCACCAATTTGGGTACCTCCTTGTGGGTCAGTCTGGCCGATATAGGATTATTGAGATTGTATTTGGAGTCCTTGTCGTAAGTTATCAATAAATAAAATATGCAGAGCAAAACGCCGCCACAAATAACATATCTAAGAGCTCTCACTTTCCTTCCTACGTACATGTAGACCATTTTTTTGCGCTAATCATTAATGTGGGTGAAAGTATTCCTGGAATGGGGAAATATTCCCAAATAACGTGCTGCGACACAAGTAAATGAACTTATTACGGGTTACTAACCTTCAATTATGAGCTGCTAGTAGATTTTTATTAGCAGTACGCGTAATAGAGGTTAATTCATTCAGTAAACTATTTAAAAACCTGTTAATCCTAGATGATGTCAACTCAACACGTAAACACTACCGGTGAAGAGTATTTCTGACATTTCATTTGCACTTGACGTCTTGACGCGACATCTGTTAGCAGACAGTTAAACTATACTAAAACATGTGTGTTGCAGTAAGCTTCGTTTTAATGTTGAAGGAATCAATGTTAGGATTGCTAAGAAATAGATTTTCTAACAGGACAGGCTTTAAAACGGTCATAGCACAGGACCGTCTTAGGAACAATTTTAAATAAATGGGAGGGTAATAAATTCAGTTTCAAGATAAAACTGCGAGGTTATAACTGCAGAAATAGATAGTTTTTGTGCTGAATATTTTATATTATACATTTTTATTTTTCAATGATTTTAATGAGTAGCAAAAACTAATTTTTGTAGTTTGAGGTTCTTGTTTTATTCAGTAATTTAAAAGTAGATGCCTCAGTTAAAAAGCCAGTCAATGAACTGCACATTCAATATTGATTGGATCTCAAATTATATTGAGTCAAGAGGAACAGAGCTAGTAGTGGCGGAATGATGTTATTAATAACTCAATAATTCTAGATAATCAGTGAATTTTTTAACGTTTTCTTTTGTGAGGGTCATATTTTTACTACTCGCATAAAATAATAATAAAAAAATTTAGCAGAAACTTTTACCAACTTTAATGTAGATAACACACAATAAATAGTCTTTTAAAATTCAATTTCAACACGGATTTTTTAAAGGCACTTTTCAAGAACGTTAAATGAACAATTATAATTTGAAAAGGGCTTTTGAAAACTTAGAAGAAAGAATAACGGCTATCTATAGAATAACTGTGATAATCGTCTAGTCACTTATAATTATTTAAATACTATGGGAAAATAAATCTAGAGTGTAAGGTTTGTGAATTCTTCCCCTTACTTACAAGCAATTACGATCAATAATTAAATAAGTTTTATACCATGGCGATGTAAAGCTAGGAGCAAGACCTGTTCCAATTTTGACTAGCGATCCAAGAACAACCATTACATATTTCTCATGGGCAAATATTAGAATATAAATGTATATCAATGGTCGCCATAGATTTTAAAACGTGAAACAAACTGAACAATAAAAATCAATAAAATGGCAAACCTGTTTGTTTAGATATGATTTGGGAAAATTTTATAATTAGGTACTACTTCTCTTATTATAATTTTTACTGTTGTAAATATAATATAAATCAAACTATCATATTTGTATATACTTACGTGTATACAGTGACTACTACTACTTGTGACTTATTAGTAGTGACTTATTTACCAGGAAAAATGTCAAATGACAGCTTTCCATTTTGTTTACTAGTTTTTATTTTCACGGGGACGAGGTTTGGTTAGAGATATTCTTTCATCTAACTCCCAGGAGAACCCCATAAACACACATAGCTCCAGCCGACCTATGTGGGAATCAAACCTACAATCGAATTATCCCCAACTAGTAGTCTAGACCAGTTATAGGATCTTGAAGATCTTCTGTGAGGTAACTATGAGGTATGTCTTCAATACGATAAATATTACGAAAAATAATTGTCAATTGTAATTGAGAATAACGTTGAGTTAAAATTTTAAAACGCGTCTTTTAACTCCTTGGGTAAACATAGCATTTAAATTGTTTTTAGTTTCCGATTAAATTGGTATCCATCCTATATTATTAACTTATACTATACACAGGACAATAGTATAGATAATAATATACTCGTATTTGAGGCACTTTTAAATATATTATCTATGATAGGATACATTTTCAGAACTCACGTATTCTTTAAGGAAACTTTTTGAATTAATTCACTTATATCTGGCTTCCAGCGTCAAAGAACTGAAATATGATATATACTTACGAAAATTTCATTCTTACTACTTAAGCGTTACGTCTAGATCTTTAAAAGTGCTATGAAGTTTCTAGAAATAACTTATGACTCCATATATTGCTGATAATGCATACCTATATGCTGGGTACTTATTTCGCATATTTTAAGGTTATGTAAAGCGTCCCTGTTTAGGAAAGCCGCAATAAATTATCAAACGGCTCAATTCTTACAGAACGGTTTTCCTTTGACTTTAGTTTCTGCCTTTATTCAATTACGTATTCTCTCCCTCCTATAAATTATGTCTCTCAAAGAGATAAGCAAATATTGTTCTCGAAGGAATAGGAGCTTTTATTTAAATACAATTGTAATACTGACTTAAGAAGGAGAAATTATGGTTTTGATGAAATATGGCCCGAAAAGCTTTTAGGTAAATAAACCTGATATTGCTACTGCTTTATGTTTAAGATTCTCGGGCGGTGATAGGGCCAATTGTGACAGGGAACGATTTCTAAATTTGAAATTCATGAACAAAGGTGTATTAAAAGGCCGCGGAGAAGGGTAGTGCGCTGTATTTGGTTCAATTAAAAAAACTGTAAATTAAAATGAAATGTACAAAGTTTGAAAATGTATTTGAATATGAGTCTTTGAAGCAACAAATTAATGATTGGTCTTTGAGTAATTAAAACATAAATTAATTAAAAATTGGCATGAATATTATTTACATATTAACAAGGATTTATTTTTGTTAGGAGTATAGTTTTTTTGTTTTATGTCTAAATAAATAAATATAAATGTATATTTGTTCGACAAATTAGTAACTGTTTATGCCGTACGTAGTTGATTGAAACATATGTCGCTAGACATACGTGCTGGTAATAGTGGCATATTAGTAACAATTGCGAGTGGTATAACATGTGATGCGTGCGTCGTCACTAAATTGATACACGTGCAAAGATCCATTATACAAAGTGTAGACACAGCATACAAAAAACTACACAAACTATATTCTTTAAAAAAAAACAAAAAATACTGTTATAATTAATAATGGGAGCAGAAACATACTACATTGCAAATACGTTACCAATATACCTAGATATCTTTATATATTAAACATTTTGTGTTATAAAATGATTCTAAAAATGATTTTTTATATTCGCAATGCTACAGAAGAAAATATCTATTTTATCTTTATTTTATTTTAGTAGTTTGCACACATTTGATAGATTGGGGACGACTGAAGTAAATAGGCACGTGTCATCACAAATAAAATGTATTTGAAAATCCTGATGAGGCTCTAAGTACATTTAACTTCTTCTGTTCCAATATTGAGGGGTTATCAAAACAGAGATGAACAATTTTATCTACCTCTAATTAAACCGTGTCGATTGCAATCAATGTCATGTGAATATTCTAGATTTATTTGCTTTGTAATCATCACCCTGTATTTAAAAGCAATCAACTTCAAAATCTTGAGATTGTAACATCTCTAATGACTGGGAATGGCTACACATTTATCTAAATCGGTAGTCGTTTCTTATTACAACCATTTAAAGTATTCAATTAAGGCAGTATTTGAGGTTAATGCTTGGTAAGGATTTTGGTATTTATATAGGGTGTCTCAATTCGAACTATAGGATTCGAATTGCGCGCCATTTATGATCTGTGAAAGATAGGCCGCCAATATTTAAGGACTGTCATCATCATCATGAGGTCGTCGGTCTTAAGAATGGTTGGACGCTAACCTCCAACTTCTCATATCTTGTGCTAACCTACGCATTTCACTAATTGTGCTACAACCTACATTCCTTATTATTTGCGAGCAGTAATCTAATCTAGGTCTACCTCTGCCTCCTATTTATGCCTCCAAAATATTCTATAACAGACTATTCCCCCATGTCTCAGCAAGTGGCCTACCGTTCTATCTCTTCTCTTCTTTATGTTCTTCCACATACTTCTTTTCTCGCCGACTTTCTCTAATACTTCTTCATTTCTAACCCTATCAGTCCACGGTATTTTCATCATTCTTCGGTAACACCACATCTCAAGAGCTTCTAATTTCTTCCTACTTGCTTTCCCTACCGTCCAGGTTTCGCAACCGTATAGTGCCGTGCTCCATACATACGTTTTCAAAAATCTCTTCCTTGTTTCTAAGTTTATTACCCCCGAGCATAAAAGTGCTTTCTTTTTCTTAAAAGCTACTCGAATCTGCGCTATTCTTTGTTTTATATCTACAAACTGTACGACGTCAATATGCCTCGATTAACATCGTGACATGTTAAACAATTTCATTTTCCACCAAATTGATGATTTGGATTTGAACAGCATGTGGATTCAGCAAGACGATGCAATGTGTTATCCAGCACGTGCAACCATAACTCTGTTGTATACCAAATTTTCTGATCATGCTGTCTCGCGGAATGCTGTCATCAATTCGCCTGCAAGATCATGTGATTTAACACCACTGGATTCTTTATTTGGGGTTATGTCAAGAAAATAGTGTACGCCACCCAGCCAGCAACAATCAGTGGCTTCAAGGCAAACATTCCGCAACAAGTTATTTAGGAAATAGAGCCACATGTGCCCGTGTTATGCACATGAACAATTTCGTATACGAATTATATCATGCCAGATGAATCGAACCGGTCATATGAACGATCTCTTTTTCAATTCGTAGCCGTATCGTCTCTATTTTATTTTGAAGAATAGAGACCTAAGTTTGTTAAATATTATTAATTTTACTCACAAATAACATCATACAGTTGCAAATGAGACACCCGTTATATATATTTTACGAAGGATGCCCACTGAGACTTTAAACTTGTGCAAAAACGCACTCGTGTCAAAAATCAACACTTTATACACTATTATCGTGAATAATTTTGTCACCTGATTAATTAGACTAATAAAGTAATTTAAATATAATACCACTCCAAGTAACTGCTGGCTGAAAGCTTTTAAAACAAAACGTTATAATAAATCGCACGTAAATAACGAAATCCCCATTTATATTCCACCCTCCTCCGGCTTCCGCCATCTTTATAATTTTATTTCGTATTTTTGTCACATCCGAAATTTATTATTGAAATAAAAAGTCACAAAAAATCTCCCGATAAGTATTCGAGATCGTTTATAAAATAGATTATCCCCCGCTTGATAAATCGAATACAAATGTAAATGAGGCTATAACATCAAAATCAAAAATCGGCCCCGGGTTATTTTCCTTACGATTCGTTTGCTGCCTTCCTTCCTCGTCTATTTGCGCCTAATTCAATTTCGCGCCAGACGCCGTCTGCATGGACGTACGACAGACAGAACCCAGGGTACAATTACCCCTGTACATGAAAATAAATAAGATTCCTAAATTCCGCAAAAAAAAATTATTTTTAACGACGAAGCCCATTTTTGGATGAATATATATGTGAACAAGCAAAATTGTATGATTTAGGACGATATCAATCCACACGATATACACCAACACCAAATGCATCCCAAGAAAGTCACTGTTTGGTACGGATTTTGGTCTGGCGGAATCATCGGTCCGTACTTCTTCCAAAACTAAACTGGCATTGTCGTAAGCGTCAACGGCAAGCGCTACATATCGATGATAAGCAAGTTCTTGTGGCCTAAACAGGATGATATAGATACCGACGACATGTGGTTCCAACAAGACGGCGCTACGTGCCACACAGCGCATAGCACGATGGACATTCTGCATGAACGATTTGATGGCATTGTTATCTCGCGCACCTGAGATGTGAACTAGCCATTGACATCGTGCGATTTAACGCCTTTAGACTTCTTCCTGTGGAGCTTTCTTATATCGCAGGTCAACACAACTAACGCCATCCAGAAAATTCAGCAATATTTATGCGACAAAGTCATCGAAAATTGGACCTCCCGAATACGTGTCAACAAGCAAAACCGCTGCGGACAATTGAATGATGTTGTATTCCATACTTGATGCCATAAAATATTATTTAAAAAAATTGAGTGGATATATCACATACAACTTATTTTATTTAGGTTTAAAAATCGAGCGTCCTTATTGAGTGGCCCTTTAGAATGAAAAGAAGAAGAAGAAGGCTAAGAAGAAGAATAATAAGAAGAATATACGAATGTGAGGGTAGAAAAATATAAGTAAATTTTACTCTGGAAGGTAATAAAACATATGTGTACTTTTTTACTCGCCTTATTTTCTTAAATCGTTCAATTATCATTTAAAGAAAAATCTTACCATAAAAATCTGTATACACAAGGTGTCTTTGAACTTCGGGATTTATCTTTAGATGTACCTACTTGCGATAAATATTTATGTTTAAAAATGTTTCGAAGACTATTTCAACAAAGACAAAGAAATAGATAAAAACTGTTTTACTTAGTGAAATAAAACGAAATGTGCGACATTTATGTACCATTACCATTGCGACTATTATGAAACCAAGTAAATTATGGTATTAACTTAAAATGGGCCATTCATTTAAAAGCATACTTAAATCCAAAATTAGTTCATTGTTACCTATATTTCGTTAGAAAGCACTGAAAGGCTCTTTGATCTGAACATTAATTCTAATACACCCAAGAAAATTTGCCAAATGGGAAAGAAAGTTGATAAAAGTAGAGTTGCAAGCATAAATTTCTATACCTAAGTTCGAACATACCTTGTATATGGTAATATTCTTAATTAATATACAAATTATTATATACTACGAACTTCTGGATTGTTGTGAAAATCACCTGCCAATAAATATTATTCTATATATACAAACACGATTATTTAGAGTAATACTTTCTCAAAACATTGCTCCATTTATCACGTTTTATAGGCACGTAAATGCGGATCCACCTTCGACGTATAGAGCGTGAAATATATATGTATGTGTTTTCCATACTCGAATCATTGGAAGTGTGTACGTGAAAACCCCATTTGGGACATATTTTAGGTGGAGCGTTCGGAACACGCAGCTGTGGCCAATTCACTTTGTCATCATAAAAATGCAGAATATACACAATCCCCTTCATAAATTAAAATTGACATAGTCATATTTATATATTTCTCCTCTGAAATATTCGTTATTTGTTGGCGTGTGTGATGCCTGGCTTTATGTAATGCTGAATGCGTTTTAGTAATAAATTAACATTAATTCGAGTAATGTATCATGTATATTTAGATTACTGATAACTCACTACATTTTCATACATATTTGTAATTAAAATAGAACGTATATTTATGCAAATAAAAAATATAAAACATGACTTCATTGATTATCTAGAAACATGTTACAGATTTTATATTATTTCAAATCTGCGATGTACTTTGTCCCCTCTTTAAAAATCCGACTGTTAATTATAGAGGATAAAATTGGGTAAAATAAACGAAAAAAAAAAAGATAATAGTAAAAAATATAGGTTTTTTATTTCTTTCCATTTTCTACATGAAACATAAAGGGATGTTATTTTAATACTCCCATGGAAATATCGATGGATTTTTCGTCTCCATTTTCGTCATTCATAATACTTCAAAGTCCTAGGTAATGCCAAACCCCAATAAAATTATTTTTTGACCAAATGTTTAACAATGATGACTCTCAATCGATATACTAGAAATTGACCTGTGATATACAGAATGTGAAAACCGCCTTACCCAAACAGTATAAAATCAGTGGCGAAACGTCTATTAAGGCTGTAAGGCGCAGCCTACCCTACATATTTTAAATGGTAGACCCCTTTTTTATATTACTACGTGCCTTTATCAGAATGATAAACATTTTCTATTCATATTATCATACATATTTCCATTTAAACTGAAGCGCCGGCAACCGGCAGTGCGCGAGCCTTGGCCGGCTGCTGTCTAGGCTGTCGAAAGCCACCGCGGTACAGGGGTGGAGAAGGGAGTACGCGAAAAATGACATGCAATTTAGCTAGTGATCTAAAGTAAAACTGATCGATCAGTTTTCGTAATACAGTGGCTATAATATTGACCTGTCGTTACTCGTAGTGATTAGTGTTATTTTTAAGGATAATGGTGGCCCTAGACAGCGCCAATTTAGTAGAGTTTCGAATTAATAAGAGTGATTATTTTAATAATTTATTTTTAGAAGATAAACTGAAAACTAAAGACGCATATTTAATTATAAACTGAAATTATAAACTGAAAATGAAAGCGGCAAAACCTACCAATTTATTTCAAGAACTATAGATGTTCTTGCAGAAAAGAAAACGCGGCGAATGGAATTGATATACAAAAAAATATAGGTAAGTTGTTTTTGCGATTCAACTACTCAATATATATATTGCATTAAAAATGAGCAGCCCCCCTCCCTCGCCCAATTCAGGACAGCCTACCCTCAGCTTGAATCGACGCTTCGCTACTGTATAAAATACAATATGAAATATCTTCCTTGTTTCAAATCAAATATCCTGGTATATTGTATAGCGACATACGATAAGAATATAGCGCGTTCCATAAAAATTGTCGCTTTTAATATTTGCTATTGTTTCAGGTTTTAACGACTACAAATAATTTCTTATTTTAATTGATGATAATCTATTTATTTTAGGGGATTTACTTTTTACTTAAATAAGAGTGTACTACATAATTAATTATTTAGTAATTGGGTCAGACTTGATATTGTTAATAACTGGCAGTACTGCTTGTCAATAATAGGAGAAAGTATAAGATTCTGATGTATGCGTAGAAGAAAGAGTGAGGCATCATTCGGAGAGAAAGGGATGCACTTTACGCGCGGCCAAATCGAGCTCTCTGTACATTCACATTTTGTATTGAACACTCGATGAAGGTCTCAATTCGACTGAGTAAAGACCAGGCTATTTACTACGTACCTCGTGGACGGTTAGATCTTGCAGTTTTGAGACTTGTTCCTATTATTGATGAGCTATACCTAACAAACGATATAATATAAACTACTGGAGTAGGTCGGATCCTTTGGTGTGAAGATAACATTGACTTCAGTTTTCAAACACCAAAATAGTACACACTGAACTCGATGCGCGTATCGCCGACAAAGTTGGCATCATCTGGAGATAATTAAAAATTTTAATCATCTCCAGATGGTGCCAACTTTGTTGGCGAAACGCGCGTCTTGTGTAGTGTATAGTGTTTTGGTGTTTCATGGAAAACTTAGTCAATGTAATATAAACCCTAAGTTTGTTACTTTGTTTATTTCGTTATCGTGAACATATCAACGGTATGTGCACGCAAGGAGGCACATACCAATTCAAGGAAATCTTCCAGCTGCCGTTTTTCTCGGATAAATCTGGATAAATAATTAAAATGATACAATTTAAATAAAATACAATAAATACAACATATGTGACAAGTTTTAGACCATAAATAGTGAAATTCTACATGATTTTTTATAATTAAATATTTTCTAGGTACTATTAAAGATGTTCAACAAAGAATCTATAGTATATCTTAATAACCTACTAATACTCTGATTTTAATTGCGTCTTTAATTAACTATCGAATGGTAATCTATATGAAAAATTTAACATCACGTGAAATAAAGACCTCTAACCTCTCAGTGTTCAGATTGTATCAGACAATTCTTTACGTCACGTGACCTTCGTAGACCTCAATCTAGACGTCAATATATCCCGTATATAGATAGGGCCTCGATATATTTCGTCTGAAAGCAATTTTTGCGTGGTATACGCGCCAACGCTGTGACTTTCGGGGGTGTTAACTTTCCCTTTCCCTTGCGCTACATCAAAAACCCTTGCGTATCAGTCTCAACTTTCAGAATACACGTTAATTAGATTGCAATTTAGTCACCCAGACAAAACTGGTCCGATATATCGGGCACATCTCACAGGGGTTGTTTCGGCCAAATTGTTTCGGCCCAGTTAGGGGCGATATTAGAGGAAAATATAAGTTTGGTGAGCCATAGGAGGAAAATATCGAATATAATGTGACTAAATAAAATATCGACTGTAAGGTGGTAGCTGCATAGCTAACTTATTACTTATTGCATGTATCGACATATACTGGGTGGTCAAAGAAGGTTGGAGATGAAGGTATCTTATACAAATGTGGGGGTTGTGTGCAAAAAATATCGTACTGTTTATAATACAAAATGAAATTTGTATTATTTCAGCGAGCGCTGAACTACATGACAAAATTTACCGTATTTTGTCTAACAGAGTTAGCACTAAAATACAGTGATTCAGATTGTTTCAAAACCACAAGGAAGATGCAAAGTGTCACCTATCTCAGGATATCGTTAACTGCAGACCGGTTTCGACCTAATTTTGGGTCTCGTCAGTGCAGTGTAAACGAGTATATCTTTGACAGATGAAGCTCATATCTAGTAGACGTTGCTACGTCCCACCGCAGTAGAACGTGCCAAATGCCAATTCTTGGTAGTTTCGAGAACAGTCTAAATCGGAGTATAATACTCCGGAGTATAATACTAATAATAATAATATAATAATAATCGAAACTGGTTGCAGATGGGTTGGAGTATAATCTCCTTATTTCTGTAGTTTGAGGATTACCCTCTGCGGAGTAAAACTTTGCATTATATTTAATTTTGTATTATAAATCTGTTTATTTTGCGAAGTGAAATGGATTACTGAAGCAACAAATTACCATAGAACTGTTCATGGTAGAGGGTTAGAGAAACTCACGGTCAGTGTTGTTGATTTTAAGGCAAGTGATTCACGTTTTACTTTAAAATACATCATTGTATTGTATTAACAAAAATAACCACATAGATAGCTTGTGGACAAAGCAGGGATAGATCATGTATATAAATAGCTTCTAGACTATGTAAAAAATAAGTCTACACCGTCTTCATATACTCATTCTCTGTACACTAACATCCCCACAGCTCTATACTGTAGGTCCAAATAGGTTTTAAGATGGTCTTGTAGATAATGAGTTTATTTTCTGTTGATAGTTCTGACTGTTTTCCTATTAACCAGTACAGTTCTTTTGTTTTTATATTAATTCGTCTTTTCTTCTTTTGTATATGTTCCAGTTCAGATTGTTATCTAAGTGTAATCCTAAATATTTAGTTTCATTACTTTGCGGTATTTATGTGCTGTTGATTGTAACTGGTGGACAGGATTCTTGTCGAAGGATAAAGGCTCCCTGAGCTGACCTGTTCTCGTTAACCTTAATATGCCATTTTTGTAGCTTTTGTTGGAGATGATCAAGATATTGTTGTACAAGTACATGATTAGAGGCTATCGTAGGATATTAATAACTTGACATGATAACAGTATCATTAGCATGTTCCTATTGTTGTATTTTTCGATGTTGGTAAGTCAGAGGTATATAAAACATATGGTAGTGGCCCCAGTATACTTCCTTGTGGAACTCCTGAATCAATTGAATGGTTTGTGGATATTTCATCGTTTATATTAACATAGAACTGTCGTGCTTCTAGATATGATCTTATGACATTGTAGTACGATGGAGGTAATATTTGTTTCATTTCAAATAATAATTTTTGCTTATTACTTGTGTTATTCGGTGACACTATTGCACTGTTTTGTGAATTGCCTGTCGAAACCCAAACTGATGATTTGGAATCCAATCCTCATTCATTCTGTGTAGTATTAATTTTTCAATCAACTTTGAAATAATCGAGAGCAAGCTTATAGGACCATAAGAAGCGACATCTGTTGATTTTTTACCTGGTTTAGGGATTATTATTATTATCTGGGCAGTTTTTAGGAATTTTGGCCAGTATCCTAATTTGAAAATAGTATTTGTTATATAATAAGTTAATAGCACTATATCCTTTTTTGGCGATTCCTTTAACATTTTAGCTGTTATTAGATCTACTCCAGATGCGTTTTTTGGGTTAAGGAACTTTATTTCATGAGTTATTTCTTTTGAGTTGTGGGTGGCTCTGAGGGAATATTGAATTTCTACAGCGATTGCTAGAGATGGTTTCACTTCTTGATTCACTATATTATATACTTGATTCACTACATTATTATTATTATTCACTATAACCAACACAAAGTAGTATTTTGTTAAATACTCTGAATGGACTGGGGCTATCCAGATATGTGGTTCAGAATTTCGACTACCACCTGAATTGTTCTTTCAGTACATTGATTTAGAATTCTTTCGCGTATTCTCTCTTTACAGATTAATAAATTTAATCCACAATTTTATACCCTATTGTACACTTTTCTTCTGTAGGGATGAAATGCGAATGATGGAAAACATTTCGAAGGGAATTTTCCGCACCCTTTCCCGAAATTACCGCCTATTAAATAGGAATTTTCGGGGGCATTCCATTCATCTGCCGCCAGTCGATTCCGTCACCGTTATGGTTACATTCTTTCGCTCTTATGACGGCCCGATAGCCAATAATATATAAATCCGAGACGCCGTAAAGCGGTGACAGCTCTAAAGGGTTAACTGGGTAACGGCCACCCTCTGACGGCCTGCAATAAGCGGTGGCCATCGCCAACATCGGCCATTCGTTTGTCGAATTCCACGTCTGACAGCCCAATATGGAGAGTTATAGGCACGAGGTCAAAAGTCGCCCCCGGGCGTCGGGACGGCGGCGTCGAGACGGCTTCAGCGAGCGGTGGCGCTGGTGACGCGCGCCGTCACTTCTAACGGCTCAGTCGCGCCGAAATACGTCTTGGAGGATATTTGCGTGGGTTAGATTTTTGCTGGGGGTGGTTTTTAAGTCTTCACGCAATACTGATGTTCCGAAACAAAGTCATATACAGCTGCTGTTGGTTTGTTATGGTCTATGTTAGAATAACAGTGCAGCTGTACTACGGAACTATGCAATAAAACTTTCAGGGTTAGTCTTAATCTCAGAATGATGTAATCGATGTTTGAAGTGTTATTCGTTTATCTCGTCAGAATAGTAACATAATATTAACATCCATTAAATTAATTTCAGATTAAAACAGTTCAGTGAGGTCAAAGAAACAAACCATTAACCAACTTTAAACACGCCAATAACTGGAAGTTGAGAGTCTCAAACCTGTATTTTCGATTGTACCTTGTTCTAATATAGCTGCTCTAACTGGTCAAGTACGATCAACATAAGAAACTGGCTTAAAATCCCACTTTCAATATGCCAGAAAAAGCTGTGGCGATTAGTGAAAGAGAGCGATTAAAGCAATCGTCGACAGGACACGGACTATCAACGTTAACTGCGCTAGTTGTATTCGTCCTGAACCTAACAATATATTGACCCAACACTATAGTATTCTATCGTAGGAGAGTTATGGTTTTTATTTTTTATTGAAATGATGACAAAGAATATGATGCATTGAATAAGTAGAAAACCAGTTGAGTTCGGATATTGCAACACACTTTCTAATGATACCTTGGAAGTAATTCGTAGAGAAAAAAAAAGGGTACTTGCGATGAATGATGTTTGTTCAGAAATGATTAATTATTATAATTCTCTTATCTGTAATTGGCAATGACTTTATTTTCATCTAAACTAATATATTAAAAGTATATTGATAATACAAAGTCAAATGTTTTTATAATTTGCAATATTACTCGCAAAATGATAAAGTACTGATTTTATCAAGATCTAGAATATACATCTGTTTCGTCCTTTCATACTACTACGGCTCACTTAAATGTATGTGATAACATTCTGAAGGCATGGGATGATAAAAAACCAACAGCATTAATACATCAGTGTGGCTAAATCGTCTCAGGGTAAATTGCTCGATAAATACCTCACAGGAGATCTCCAAGATATCAAAATACCCAATCGCTTGGAGCTGGCCTGGTTGCCAGCTCGGAATAATTCGGGCGTGTATTCGATTCGCAGATCAGTCGGCTGGGCCTGTATGTGTGTCCCTGTGACTGTCTGAGACTTATGTAGAATAGCAGCTCTGAGGTAAGCCTATCTCCCGTTAATATACAGATAATTAAATAAATAAAATTTATTTTATTAACTATATATAAATTTATGTTATTAACTATAGGCAGTTTTTAGTACTAATAGTAGACAATGGCGTACCTCAGGGAGTCATACTGCGGCTATTACTATTTGTAATATTTATAGTTATAGATGATGGTATACCTCAGGTATCGATAATGAGACCATAACTATTTGTAATCTATACAGCTCATTTTTGGAAGAAACCATTTATAAAAATCATTTTTATGCTGATGATAGTCGAGTCCATTTTAGTTTTTTCCCAGATCAGATAGACATAGATAATTAGAAAGTTGTCTTAGTAGCCAGGAATTTGTGAAAAAATAACATTAAAGTATTGAAATAAAACTTTAAGAATAAGTATAGAAAAAGAAGAAAATACTTAATGATTACTCAACCTCTTGCATATTACTAGAAGGGACTAAACATTTCTCATATTAAAAGATCTTAATCCATTTCATATGACACGTTTTATTGATAATTTAGAAACAGGATCCGTATTGAATGTCTTACCTTCCCTAATGCCTTAGCCACTGGAAATTGGATACCTGTTTACCTTCGAATCAATCTTCTTAATTTAGTAATTGCTTTAGATTCTATGGTAGACAATAGTATGTTGTTAGCTTCTGTTCTTATAACATTTTCTGTTATTAGTATTCTTCTATAAAGTAATTTTTTATATTAAATCTTATAGTTTCAATCGAATTATTCTTTATCTCACTAAATCAAACCACCACCATCTGCATTTTGTTTTAAATTGTACATTTCAAGATCTGCAAAAAATTTCCACCACATCCTCCACAATTGGATGATTTCCAGAGATTCCGGTTCTCAGAAAAATCACTCGTACAACAAACAAAATACCTACATCCCGTTTAATGGGCTTGAACGTACGAATAATATACCAATTCCCTTTGTATAGCGCAGTCGGGCTAGATGAAAGTTGCTATCCATTCCATATATCCCACTCGCCGCTAAATGACTTTGAGAGAATAACCGGAAACAGAAAATGGAGAAATGAAACACATAAAATGCAGAGATATGGATTAAATATACGTCCAGAGTAGTAAAGCAGTCTCACCTCGACGTTCCTATACGGTGTGACATATCTATGGCAGTTGGGGATTTTTTTTAGTGTTAGATGTTAGAGGTGTCAAGGGGGTAGTGGCGTTTCGGGTCACGTCGTCCTGAATTAGAACGAATTGATGTGTTTTCTTTCATTACAGATTTATTGTGTTCCACCCCAGTAACTCAATACGGAATGGCTAGCTTGAGCCGAAGTTATATTTTAGAACAATATAGTTCAGACGCTAAAATGTCGTCTCTCATAATTAGATCAGTTTTTTTATTGAGATGTTATGGGAGATTTATAGTACAATGGATGAATGGAAAGATAAAAATGCTTATCAAGTTTAGATACGATATTTGATTTATTGACACCAATCCAGATGTGGTTTCCTTTCATGGGATGTGTTAAATGTATCTTGAGAGAAACTGCTGCAATATGCCTCATACAGAATGGATTTTTTTATAGGTGAGTTTGATGTGAGCGAAAAATCAGGATAGTGATGAGGCTCTCCAAGAGCATGGCAGAAACTTGCAGGGAGGAAAAGTTTTGAATCATACAGTACAATGCCTGAATAAAAAGAAGCAAATGTTTAGCAAGTTCATACATGATCTATGATCTATCTACACAACAACTATACCAGATGTGATTTCTTAATGGATGTATTAATGTATCTTGAGGGAGTAAGCTAGTGTATATAATAAAGTGGCAATGTGCCTCATACTTAATGAATATTTTCTTATTGGTGAGTTTGATGTGGGTGAAAAATCGGGAGAGTGAAGAGACTTTCGGTGATCATTGTAGACAGTTGCAGGAAGAGAAGGGACTGTCAAATATGGACATAAAAGTAACATTGTACAGGTTCTAGGTATACATAAGTTGTCTCAAAAAATTATAGAGATATGCCCTGTAATACTCACAAAGCCATTTGTAGCTAATGAGTTAATGGGAAGGAGACAATATTCTTTACTGTCAGTGTGCTAGAAGTGGATTAAGGTAGTTATTTTGAATTTCTTTCTAATACATGTTCTTAATATTCAGTTTCAAAATTCAGTTATTACTTTTCCACAAATCCCTACGACAAATATAAATATAACTCAGACTATACATAGTCTTAGAAAACCGCATATAGTCTGCCGTTTTAATTGATTGTCCAAAACGTCTTACAAATTTAAATATAACCCAAAACTGTCATTAATTATACCCGCAACGTTTTATTTCATGCTTATTCTTGCACGAAATAATTCTCATGCAGTAACTTCAGCACGAACGTTTTTATTTATCCGTTCCATTATGTGTACAATTTTATTTTTTAAACCCTCTTTACTATAAATTCAAGAACATCCAAAACGTTTTAAGAAACTCTATTGGTTCGGTTGTCAGTCCCTTGGAAGAGGGCCTTCGAATTGTATATGCAGACACTTTTCAGATATATTATGGGTTGATTTTCCCCAGTGGCGTAGAGCTAACGTGGGCGGTAGGCCCCTATTTCTTCCAGAATTCAAGAAATTCGCACATTTTTACATATGACTGTATTGAAGTAAGTTAAACAAGATAAAAAATCGTAGAAATATACAATTGTTACACGAATATGCAAAAATAAAAAAATATGCAATTATATTCTTAATCGATTAAAATTATTATTGAAAATAATTAAGGAAGATAAATAAAGATACGTTTAATTTTAGGAAATTCGTACTTTTTTAGACTTATAAGGTAGAGATGAGATAGAGAGACAGATAATTGTATGAAAACCTATGTAGCGGAGAGAATAGAAAATTTTCAAAAAATATAAAACAGGTTTTAACTGAGAAAGTGTCAGTAGTGCCATATGATTAACTGCTCTACATAACGCTCTTTTGTTATATATCTAATTAATCCTGTGGATAGCCACCATATTCCCCTGATTTGGCCATGCCATAAATTTTCTTGTAGATTCATTTAAAAACAAAAATTTACATAATTAGACTAGGTAATATCAAAGATAATTATATTATAAATGCTACAATATGATATACATAAAATATTATTACCATTAGGGCTACATCAGTGATGCTACAACCAGGTAACTTCGCGGCAGCCGAGATGCCGTCACGTAAACTTGAGATATTTGAATCTATCGAGGTACAAGCAATTCAGTTTAGCTTTATCACCGTGTATAATCACTTATTACTCAGTTCATTATTGAGTTAATCATGGCAGTGTAAATATTTATATTTCTATCTGGTTGGACTTGTGCTTGTTGGGCTGGGCTTGTGCACAATTGTGAGAAGGTTTACAAGAAACATCCCTGATTTAAAATATGATTGGTCGCGAATAACTTGTTTGGCTTTTAGCACACATTGCGTGTATACTTGATGTGTTACATGATATGATTCCAGAAGTTATTCGGTTGTAGGTATATAAATAGGTCACACCAAAGTTTCTCCAACATACACAGTCTATTCTTACACTATAGGGAAGTTATTGCAAGTGAGTCTTTGCAAATAGATGATGTATAAGACGTATTATAGTCGTCAGATGAGGGGAGAGATATACGTGTTAGAGAAAAATTTAAGTCCAGTAAGAAAGAACCTAGATTATAGTAGCAGTGCTGACAAAAATTCGTCAAATAACTTCAGAAATGTTTTGAATGGTTGAACGGTTGTTTCCCTTATAAAAAGGTGGTCCAACCAAAACGCACGATGTTAACTGTAAATAAAACAAAAAGTTTTCAGAGAATTATCTTAATATTTTTTATTATAATAGAAGGATCTAAGACAATTATGTGTGAAACAAAATATCGGCCAAATACTCGCCACGGCTTCGGTGGCATACCTCTATCCGATGGTCCATATTTTCAATGACTGAGACATAATTGAGGTTCAATGTCGTTAATGTGCCGAATTATCTCATCCTTTAGCTCTTGAATTGTTCTTGGCTTATTGACGTACACTTTTTCTTTTAAATATCCCCAAAGAAAGAAGTCCAACGGTGTCAAATCACATGATCGTGGCGGCCAATTAACATCGCCACGACGTGAGAAAACACGGCCATTGAATTTCTCGCGCAAAAGTGCCACTATTTCGTTGGCTGTGTGGCAAGTGGCACCATCCTGTTGGAACCACATATCGTCTAGGTCCATATCCTCTGGCCACAAGAAGTCCATTATCATCTCGCGATAGCGAGCACCATTCACGGTAACTGCTTGGCCGACCTCATTTTCGAAGAAGTACGGCCCGATGACGCCGCCAGCCCATAAACCGCACCAAACAGTCACTCTTTGTGGATGCATCGGCTTTTCAACAATCACTCGTGGATTCTCATTTGCCCAAATGCGGCAATTCTGCTTGTTAACGAATCCACTGAGGTGAAAGTGTGCCTCGTCGCTGAAGATGATTTTCTTTGTAAAGTCACCATTCACTTCTGTCTGTTCAACCAACCATTCGGCGTATTGACGACGCTTGAAATGGTCAGTAGGCTTCAGCTCTTGAGTTAATTGAACCTTGTAAGCGTGTAAATTCAAATCTTTATTAAAAATTCGCATCAGTGATGTTCGTGAGATGTTCAATTGTTGGGCACGACGACGAGTCGAGGTTGACGGCTCTTCTGCTACACTATCGCGAACAACAGCAATGTTTTCCGCAGAACGAACTGGGCGAGCATGCACAGGTGTTTTCACATTTTCTACAGACCCGGTTTGCTGAAATTTGCGCACAATTCTCTTGATTGTGGACACATTTGGTCGAATATGCTAACCAAAAAAGTCACGAAGTGCACGAAATGCATTTTGATTTGAACGCCCATTTTCGTAAAAGGCTTCAACAATCTTAACGCGCTGCTCAATTGTGTACCTCTCCATGGTTGAATTTGTCAAACACTGAAACAAAGAAATGTCAAATTAAGTTGGGCAAAAAACTTGACGTTAAGGTGTGACTCACAATTAACATCGTGCATTATGGTTGGACCACCCTATAAGAAAATTTTTTCATCGTCCTGAGCATCGCTTATTAACAATTACAGAGCTTACAAATTATATATGTACAACCTCTTTTTGCGCCGCCCTTTTTTGCCGTTATTAACGACACCTTCAGAAAAGCGCTTTCCCAAGTCCGCCCACCATTGAAGGCATCCCCGTGGGGCTTTTTAGCAGAACTTAAAAAAGCGATTCTCTTATCAGAAGTGGAGGCGAACCTCTTATGCAAAAAGTTGTCAGCGTACAATGAATTCACGCGTGCTAAGCAAGAGATAAGCATAAATAAATTTTTCATAAGATATTAAAATTTCGTGCCAGCCGTGGGAATTTTTATTAATAAAAACATTCGAAGATACGATGATTGATGAGGGGGCGAGAAACGGCGTTGGCGTCTCACCCGCGAACGGGAGGCAGGAAAAACAGAAATGTGATAATTTTTTTGATGTACCGTCAAGAAAGAATGTAGCGAGACACTTTCCATCCACTTCAGTACAATTTGGATAATAATGAATTAACTCTAGAGCTAATTATGTTCTTATGTTCTTAAACTAGTAGGCCCTCTATGGACCAACAGTAAAATTAATTTAAGAATGAATTCATCATTCTTTACATGTACTCCTGAGGAAAGTGTTTCATTTACTTTTTTCTCAATGTATATATTAGCCGTAGTAACAGTAATCGACAGTGTTTGCAGCCATTATTGGGATCGTCATTTGTAAATTAATAAAAACAATACCCCAAAATTCATATAATATATCCCATAAGTCACCACTGACGATGTATCCAAGTAGGCAGATCTACTGATCACATACCGCCAAGAAGAATCGACAAGAAAACTGAACAGACATATCATACGGAATCACGAAACTTGAGGGGAAGAAGACGGAAGAAGAGGTATCTTATGGGGGAGATTAAATGATCTGGAGGTTTTAAAAAATCAAAAGAAAAGATCAAAACTGGGGAGAAGCCCCAGCAAGAGGCGGAAGCAGAGGAAAATCAGGAAGCAGCTCTAGTGGAGTCAACTACAACAGGCAAAGTAAAGAGGAGACTAAAGTTGAAATATAAATCTATCGGTTGATCGACGAGGTGTTTTACTCGTTGAGAGTAAAGAACAGGCAATGGAACGTTTCTGTCTTAATAAAAACGAATCTATTAGGTAATGTAGCCTAGATTATTCTCAGATAGTCACACTGATTCAGGCTCTGATATCCACGAAATAGCTACCTGAGATGCGGCTTTCATTTATCAAACGCTAGAAATATACAGGCGACCGAAGGCGTCCCAAATAGCAATCCCCAAATTGTACCATTAATTATTCCCGACGTTGTCTAGTATTTTTTCTACTTCGCAAACCCATGGGATTTCCCTTACCTTCCACACCTGTGCGACTACTTATCACAATCCTTCTCTTATTGCCCCCGGAGCCGTGACTTGTAACATCCGTCAATTTGCCAAATAGCCAGATCGACAAAGCCACATTTCGCTTTTCGTTTCCCGGAAGTTTGCATAGAAATTCCGCGTAAGGTATCATCCCCTTCGCACACAATAAAACAGTTTTGCATGATACGATCTAAAAGCGAGTTCTCGGCCCTAATGCAATAATGCCCGAGTACTTAGCTGATTGCTTACGAGACTGTTAGTTGCTCAAAAGGAATTTAATTTCAAGAAAGAGATATGCAAGAGCCGAACTTCGTCTATTGTGAAACGGATTCATGGCAACTGCTAATTCCGGGCTAATCTGATTTAGGTTCGGTCGGATACTTGTTCTAAATTCAGGTCGACGTTGAATCCGGGCGGGAGAGGCAAATTCGACAGGTCTTAAAACGATTTATATTTATTTCATTGAGATTGGTAAATATGTCAAAGGTATTATACATATAGGGTCGCTGAAAATATTGGGAAATGAACAGTGAGTAATAAGCTAATCCGATAAGCTTGGAATCTAAAATAGGTAATCAAGTTATCATTTGCTGTACCGGGTTAGTCACCTAAAATTGACCCCCCCTTTATTTATCTTCATTTCAATCGAATCGAAAAATTCAAAAAAGGATTTTACATGATTTTTTATAAATTTTTTGAACATTTAAACAAATTTTCAAAAACTCTGCAAATTGAAAGGGGGTGAACATTTTTTTATTTTTTTTAAATGGAATACCCTGTATTTTTTTACTTTAAAAGTTACCCACAGTTTTCTGATCACAAAAATATATAATTGTTGTATCTTGGTAAGTATAGTTCTTGAGATATTCATACAAATATATAGTCACATCACAGGAATAAGCTTAGCATAAGACCATAAATCAGGAGAGCTATGAACCGATATGATTTAAAGAAACAATAATGCTTCGTTTGACAGTTATGTTATGTTTGACTTATGTTTGATTGTTATATTATTAATACGCTTTAAGTTAAGTTTTAATACACTTGTTAATATATCTAATATATTGAAATGGGATATTCATTAGTCGAAAGGAAAGAAATATTAGAAATTTACTTAACCAGCAATAAAAACAAATATATAGCTAAAAGAGAATATGCAAGAAAATATCCTGAAAGACGCGTTCCCTCCAAGAACACTTTCTCTAATATTTATCTCAAGTTTGGAGACAGCGAATCCTTAAAAGATAAGAAACGAGAAAGAAAGAAGCCCCAAAACAGGAGAAGATATAGAAATGGACGTTTTACTTTTTTTTACCGAACACCCCAATAAATCTACTAACGCTGCTGCAGAAGAATTTAATATTTCTCAAGCAAGTATAAGACGTATATTAAAACGTCACAAATATAAGCTTTATAGTATTTTGCCAGTTCAGCTTTTAACTGAAAATAACTTTGCCGACAGAAGAGCTTTTTGTAGAGAGATGATTGAGAGAGCAGAAAACGACAATAACTTTTTAAAAAACTTATTTTGGACCGATGAAAGTAACTTTTCAACGGCTGGACTTTTTAATAGGAAAAATGCACATTATTGGGCGTCCGCAAATCCACATATTATAAAAAAGATAAAAACCCAATATAATACAATAAATGTGTGGTGCGGTATTCATCAAAATACAATTGTGGGTCCTGTATTCATTAATGGGTCCTTGAATGCAGTTCAGTATTTGAATATTCTTCCGGGTGAAGTAGAGAACTATTTAGATAATATTCCCCTTGCAACCAGGAATTCTATTATTTGGCAACAGGATGGTGCTCCTCCACACTCTGTACGGAACGTAACAGAATATTTAAATGACAAATATCTATTTTGGATAGGAAGATACGGTCCTATACATTGTCCTGCTAATAGCCCAGACTTGAGTCCTTTGGACTTCTTTTTGTGGGGAACACTAAAACAAAACATATACGAAAATTTGGTATATAATAACTCGGATGAGTTGAAGGACTGTATCAGTCAAGAAATAGAAAATTTGCAGCAAAATGTTCATTTATTTGAAAACGTTAGAAATGCATTTATTAAAAGATGCCAACTGTGCCTTGATAGAAACGGAGGATACGTGGAGAACATATAGATATGTTTAATTTTAATAAAGTTTATTGGTTTTATGTTATTTATTGCTGCGCATTGTTTTTTTTATCATTATTTCGTTATTTATGTTTTCTGTTCATTAAACTTTGTTTTTGTCATTTTAATAAAGGTTTATTTGTTTATTATAATTATTATGTGTTGCCGCATCAAAGAATTTTCATACCTTTTTTCTTAAAAAACAAGATGTCGTTATATCTCAAAAACATGGCTCTCCTGATTTATGGTCTTATGTCAAACTTATTCCTGTGATGTGACTATATATTTGTATGAATATCTCAAGAACTGTACTTATTAAGATACAACAATTATATATTTTTGTGATCAGAAAACTGTGGGAAACTTTTTTAAGTAAAAATATAGGGTATTCCATTAAAAAAAATAATAAAATGTTCGCCCCCTTTCAATTTGCAGAGTTCTTGAAAATTTGTTTAAATATTCAAAAAATTTATAAAAAATCATGTAAAATCTTTGTTTGAATTTTTCGACTCGATTGAAATTAAGAGAAATAAAGGGTGGGTCAATTTTAGGTAACTAACCCGGTACAAAATTTGGGAACTTAAGAGTTATTTGATTCTGCATAAAGATGTGTTCCACATGTTAATTACATGTTGGGACCTCGTTGAGACTCGAACCCAAGCGTATAATGACGATCTAATCTTAAGCCCAGTCCGTACGAAAGGCATGGTCATAGTTACCTATATAAATGAAAAAGCCGATCACCGTTATTTATGAAAGCTCTGAAATATGTCAAATTTATTTTTGAAAGAAACTTGTTCGATTTGTGATTTCTTCATAGTATTTTTTAAATTCCCAGACCCTCTTTTTAATATAAATAAATTCCTTATGTCTTGCAAGAAGGATGACACCACATTCATTCATATAATGTGGTAAAATACTTTAATTTTGACAGAAAATTTCAAAACTGTCCAGAATATCTTATATTAATAATATTGTATTTCGATTTGGCCTAATCAAATAGATCCATGATTTTGTTGCTGATTGTCCTCTTCATTACTCTACTTTCCCTGACTGGTCACCTGATTTGACCCCTTTGGATTTATACTTCTAGAGTTATATACGAAATATACAATCATTACTTGGGTTACAGAAAAAAAGAAGAATAAAAAAAGGTAAAAAAGAAAAAGGGAAGTAGAAGAAGAAGTAGGAGAAGGAGAAGGAGGTGAAGAATAAGGAGGAGGAGGGAGGAGAAGGAGAAGAAAAAGGAAAAGAAAGAGAAGGAGTAGAAGCAGAAAGAGATTGAGAAAAATAAAGGGAATAAACACACAAGGCAAGGGAAACTAAAACTTATAGAGATAGAAAATAAAAAAAATACGTTTTTAAACACCATTTATATGTACATTTTTTCATTCATAAATGGTATAACCTCCGCATCAAATGAAACTCAAATTCAAAGTGGAAAACCTCCTGAATATATTTAAACCCTTGTTGGATCCGGTGTTCAACGACGGCGGAATTAATGCGTGTACTTTTTTTCCAGGAGCCACTGATGTAAGGCATCAGCAAGTCCAAGCGCCCGCTGACTGAGGGCTATCTATTTGACAATCCTAGTTGGCCAGACATGATTAATGTAGGAGGCAGACGAGACGTGTCTGCGTCGTTATCGCAGACACGGGAATTTTCTTTCGAATTTTCTTCGCGATGAACTACAGCGGTCGGGAATCGTATCACATACTCCGGTAATGCTTTGAATCGTCGAAGACAAAGCTGAACAGAATCACATTTTAGGGGATAGCATGTACGTAGATCGATGATAGTAATTAATTGACACTTAATGAGAGATCCTCTAAGTCTTATATCTACTGTAGGAAACAGTGGACAGTAAATATTATCTTGAAAGCAACTGGGAGCGGAAAATAAATGACAGGTCTTATTATGAAAAGAAATTAAGTCAGTTGCAGAATAGGACACAGTCGAAAATGATTATTATCTTGAAAGCAATCACGATTATTTTGAAACCGAAATAAGTTATAAAAAAATAAGGAGAATACGAACAAAAGCAAAAGAGTTTAGATACACAGAAATCTATCTCCTTCCCCTAAAACTTCAAGTTGTAAGATTAAGCGGGCTCACAGAGACGCGAACAAACACACGACACTCTCAATACTGGGATCTTTCCAAATAATTGAAGATGAGCTTATTTGTATAATAGTGAGGGTAGACAAAATAATTTAGAAAAATATTACATACGCTAAACGTTACTGATTTCTACTGTCATAACAGTATCATAACGCTAACTAGTTCTGTATATATGTTGATCTATGCTTTATTTACTTAACATCGTCATGCCATATTGTTGCAATACACGATCTATAGATCAATGCATCAGAGTGATAACATGTAGATCGTACCAAATATCTTACTGATATATGGATGTCACCGTTCCTTTATCAAATAACCTCAGAATGACTGGTTTTTAAATTCTTCTTCTTCGCACAATGCCAATAATTGTTCTCTGCTATTGAAACCTTAAAGTTCAAACACCCAGATATCGATCTCATTCCTCTAAAGCCTCAAACTAGGAGAAGAAGATGGATATCACAGTTCATTTATCAAATAATCTCAAGATTACTGTTCTCTAAATTCTTCTTCTTTGTACGGTGCAAATCATTGTTATTTTTGCTCTTAAAAGACCAAAGTTTAAACACGTACATATCGACCTCATTATTTTAAAGCCTCAGACTACAGAGAGGAAGAGAATGTCACCATTCCTTTACGAGATAACCTCAAGATTACTGTTATTAAATTCTTCTTCTTCGCACAATGCCAGTCATTGTTTTCTGCTCTTGAAAGTTCAAAGTTTAAACACGCAAATATCAACCTCATGTCTCTAAATTCTCAGGGCAGAGAAGAAGATGGATGTCACCGTTTCCTTATTAAATAACCTCAAGATTACTTCTCTTTAAATTATTCTTCACATAACGCGAATTACTGTTATCTCTGCTATTGAAAGTTGGAAGTTTAAACACGCATACATCTATCTCATCCCTCTAAAGCCGCACGCTACAGAAAATAAGAGAAATATCACCGTTCCTTTATCAAATAGCTTTAAGATTACTGTTCTTTAAATTCTTATTATTCGCGCAATGTCAATCATTGTTCTTTGCTCTTGAAAGTTCAAGTTTAAACATGCGTATGTCGATCTCATTCCTCTAAAACCTCAGACTGCGGAGAAGAAGACTATCCATACGAGACGGAGACAAAGGAACATCAAATTTCAAACTCCTCGTTTGGACTTCAACCTAAGTATACAATGACGCCTGAATTACTAGACTCAATTCGGTACCCCGAACCATAGGACCAATTACATTGTTGCAGACGCCTCTACAGGAGAGTATAGCATGTCTCACCCTTTCATATTGTAGGAGTTAGAGAAAGAATTTGAGTGAACTGAGTGCCCACCGTATCTTTAAAAGTTGCACTGGCCATTCAGATTTGAAAACTACAAGGCATACTATTAATAAGTTTCCGGTTATTGTTAATTTGTCTTTCCATATCACATATTTGATCAGAACACACCCTTAAGGGACGTCGATGCTTCCTTGTTACGCCCTGTACTTCCCGGTGACATCCATTTAATAAAACTGGTATTTACTTCTATGAGAGCGTAACTCCACGCCAAATAATATCCAGCAATAAATCCGCAGTCGTAACGTGGATTCCAGTTAACCTGATTTTATTTCAACCCCCGCGCCGCCTTGGTCTACTTTCAGTCGATATTAAAGTCGCACACATCGGCGAGGAGCTCTTACAATGTGTTATGACGGAGGTCATAATTTCGATATTAATCTCGAAGGCAATAAATTTGAGTTGCAGACATATCGGAAATGATTCCGTTCACACAACTAACCAATTCGTAATAATGCCCAGAGGGTGCATTTGAATTCTGCAAACGTATCGATTCGCAGTCCAATATCCGGTGGAAGTCGGGCGAGTACTAATACTAATAACCGCTTCCACCAGTCCATGAATTAGATCAGAGGAGATGGGGGACGGATGCTGCCAGCATCCGGTAGTTTTCTGGTGTTTTCTAGCAAAGATCGTATTAGTCAGATTATAACCAAAACTTTATGTAAGAGGTAGGTACACTGAAGATGTGTATAATACCGAAACAATTGTTTGTAGATGTATCGTGAAATTGCAACTACCATGCTGTTGTTTTAGTAGATGTTTTGTCTCATTTACTTATGATTCTTTGTAGAACGGTTTTATTCAATATTCATGTTATGATACTAGTTGTCAAAGCTGCTCATGGTATATTTATTTACCGATCATCTGATCGACAAACAATAGAAATATAAATATATCACATATACAGTTTTATGTTATTCTTTTTTAATAAAAACAATATTGATATTGCAGTTTGACCAACTATGATACGAATTATTCTTCAGTATAATACACTTTTCAGTGCTAGAAGTAGTGGTGATACCTGCAGGAGCAGATTGTTTTTAAAACTTAATGTTGTTTTTAAAACAACACATTCACATATCCCATAAGACTAGTAATGTACAGCATATTCAACCTATCTATCAGAAACAGATGAAGAGAGCCAGCCGTCCACCATGTCATGCACTAGACACAAAAATTAAGGGATGCAAAGAAATCCTAAATTTTTAGGTGACTTTCTAAGGGCTGTAACTTACAGAATAATAGTTATAGAGCAATTTTAGAAAAAGCAAATTGAAGCTCCAAGTTTCTAGTATTCAGATCTTGTATTCAAAATTTACCATCAGCAGTTTTTGAATAATTATAAGAAAACTACCGGAAAATGTGTTTCCAAATGTTTATTTCCATTTCAAAGACTTGAGTGATTTTATCATAAAGCTTCTTTACGTAATTTTATCCTTTTTAAGTCTTAGCTAAAGGTCTAAAAACCTTGTACGATGATTTTTCGCTGACTGACCGTCGCTCTATGCAGATAAGTCAGTATTGACTTTGGTAATTAATTAATTGGAGAATAATGATCGTACAAAAAATTTAAGTAGGGTTTTAAAAACTAAAAAGTATCCTTTATAAGTCGTAGTTATTGGTCTTTGATAATAAGAATAACGAATATACATTGATAGGATCGAGTCTTGAAAACAACCGGCTAATACGACCCCTAACATAAAATATTTCGCATGCGCAAACTGGAAGTTTCAATAACAAAAAAAAAAATATATTACCATTATACTTCCGGTGATTTATCTCCGGAATCCACTTCGCGTTTTATCAGACATCCCGCGTTCTTAAGCCCTTGTAGCTTCCCCTCCTCCCGAGCGTTTGTTTTACACAAAAACCGAATGACGGCAATTTTTTATGCTGAAAACCGGCAGGGACACATCCGGAAAGTAATTCGCGTCGCCATCAATTCTACTTCCGTTCGTCGCGGTCAAAGATTAAACTAGCAAATCGTCCACGGGCTCCGCAGGAAAAACTCCGGCTATCCGATCCGGGCGATAAGGCGCGAAGCATTTCTCCTGCTGCGATTTTTTCCTACAAGCCTAAGGGCGGTCACCGGAAATTTGAAACTGTATATCTTTATGAGTTAAGTAGTTATTTTAATGAATGTTATAGTGCATAATAGTACTTACAAATTACAAATTGTAACAATTTTTTGTCCTCTGAACGAAATGCATTTTTTGTGTTCAATGGTTATTACTAAAGCGTCCAGACCAAAATCACTGCAAGATTGGATTAATTGTGACAAATAGGAGTTGTCTGAGGACATGTGAATTAGAGGAAATGATCTCTTTTGTAATACGTGAATGATTTATTAAGAGGCAACACCACTGTAATAAAAAGGGCTTTTTGACAATTTTTTTCGGATAGAATACAAGGTAACAATTTTCCCTACTGCTTACAAGAGAGCAGTGTCAAACAAAATCGACAGGTAAGAAATACACCATTTTTTAAAATAAAAATTACGACTAATACATAGAAAGATAGATACAAATTAATTTTTTCGTCAGGTTTGAACGATATTTAAGAAGACAAAAACAACCCATTCTTAAGAACACTTCTCATTTGACGGGCGGAAATCAGTGTCAAGACAATGTATCATCCATCACATAAATATGTTTACATTTGTGGCCTTGTTTAGACATACAAGTACAATCTGCTTGTATAACGTTTCGATCATTAGTTATGTATATAAAATGAAATAAAAAATCAATTACATGCTAATTGATAGCCGCGTAAAATGATGAAAAATCATATTTTGTACTGACGAGAAGGCCAAGTTGATAGGATGGTGAAGTTACAGACGTTTGTCGGATGACATAACCTCTAATCATACCCAGGTCCAGCTTAGGTGATTGTCGTTCTTCTACTCTCACGACATGAGAGTTTGCAAAGGCGATTCCTTTTTGTATTCCTTGAGGATTAGAATCTGTTGTGTGACTAATGGCTCCGAATCCTGATCTTAATATTCTCTCCAGGGGCGGCTGGTGTATAGGTGCTGCAGAGCTGTAGAAGTACCAAAAAAATTAGATATTTGTATATTTTCGCGACATAATATTTACTAAAATTTATTAATAAAATAATTTGGTTAGTTGGTACAGCTAACCAAATTATTGCGTTAAGTCGCATTCTGCCCGCCGTCCTCTATTGAGTAGTAGACCAGATGAATTATCTGGGTCTCTACGCGAGCGCGTCGCGGTACATTGAACTGGGCCACACGAGGTAGTTCTCAGCACGGCTCGGCACACCCGTCCTCCCCCTCAACTCCCGCGACAATCCACACTTGGCGCTCATAAATTCGCGCATTTGCACGGTCAGTGAGCTTTATTTTTTCCAGCTAAGGCAACATCAGTGAATGTTTACTCCTTCCTACTCCTCGGGCGGGCGTAAATCGTACCTATTTCGTATTTCATGTTAATTTGAGATTTTAAATACTGTTTTGTGAATTTGTGTAGTGATTTATTGTACTAATTATTAATATTTATATACTGTGATAGTGACAATGGATTTAGTTTATAATTTAGTTCATGTGAAGCGATTTTTTAAATATTCTTATGAAGAAAAAATTGATTTAAAAAACAATGGTAGGCCATTGCCCGATATTGTTATTGAGACTGCAGGTGTTAGCCGCGGAAAAGTATATAAACGTCAATTTAATAGAGACATTCATTCGAAGAACAAATGGATTTGTGGGTGCAATAAAAAAATACGTTATTTTGTTTTCCTTGTTTACTTTTTGGCGGTGATAAAGCATGGACGGAGGTAGGGGTGACAGATTTGGTGCACTTAACTGAAAAAATAAAAAAGCACAACTCCAAAAGTCATCTACATAATACAATGGAATTAGCTTTATTAGGAACAACTAATATTAAAGCGCAGCTAGATTCAGCTTATTGGATAAATGCGCAAAAGCATAATGATAATGGGACAAAAAAGAGATACGTTTTGTCAAAAATTATAAACTGCATAAAGTTTTGTGGGGCCTTTGAACTGGCGCTGCGAGGACATGACGAAGCTGAAACCTCTCAAAACCCGGGGATATTTCGTGGTTTGATAAATGTTTCTGCTGAGCTTGATGTAACTTTAAGCGAGCATCTACAAAATGCTTCAGTATTTAAAGGAACCTCTAAAGAAATACAAAATGATCTTTTAGACTGTATATTAAAAGTATGTCATGAAGAAATAATTAAAGAAATTAACAAACCTTCATTTTTGGCAGTTATGGCAGACGAAACAACTGATGTATCTGCAAAAACTCCGTTAGTGGTAGTTTTAAGATATATTCTCGATGGTGAACCGATTGAACGTTTTTGGACATACCTGAAACCTATAAAATGTGACGCTGAAACTCTTTCGGAAAATATTTGAAGTGTTAGACCGCCTAGTAGAAAATTCACCTTACAAGCCTTTTCTCTTAACCAAATAATATGACGGCAAACATGAATGTTCTTCAAAAAGGTATTAAATTCCAAAAATTTTTTTTGTGAAAGTTTATTTTTGTATAAACGGATTTTACATCAGTATCAGGAAAACGCGTCACCTTGAAAATTTTCACAATGTTCGCCTGCTGCACAATTTTTTTGCTGCCCCTACGGCGCCAGTAGTTTGGATACGTTTGAAATTTGCACGCGGGCGGCCAATACCCTAGGATCGGCTCTGTGCAGAACACCCGTTTCATTTCATCACTAGCCGCCACTGATTCTCTCCATATCTTACTATTTTCTTATGTAAATCTATGACTATGATAATCTATGTTGATGACTTCTTTGTATTCCTTAATCTTTGTTTTATTTATTTATTGCACTCACATTTTCCTCACAACTGCACTATTAATTACATTTTTAGAATTTGCATGAGCGATTTTGCATTTACAGCAATGGTAAATAACATAAAAGTACCCCTCGTTGGGGACTGCATTCTCCGCTAGTGGCGCTAGAAGCTAGCTCGCAGATACACAATAGAGGAATACGCAACACATTGTATGCGACACACCATCTTAAAAATCGCCATAGAGATTTTATAATTATATATAACAAGTGTGGCATTCTCTTTGTGTTTTTCGACAGACGCCGTACGAAAGAGGAATTGCGCCAACAAAGAAAACTTATAGTCCCTTGCTAGCAAAATAATTTTTCGCCAGTCTCGCCCTGTCTCCGGAAATCCCCCTGGATATATCCGGCCGGCGAAATATATTTATAAACTAGAGAAATTATTTCTCATTTCCTTTATAACTCGATGCCGTCAGAGATCAAATAAATGCGGAATGCCTCGGAAGATGAAATCGAAATGACGTCATTAGTTCATATTACGCCGAAAGAAAATGTATTGTCTAGACGACTCGGTGCCTGGTGGAATTTCCCGCTACTAAATCTGCCAGGAGAGACGGGGATATTTGCATGCAAATTGCAACTCGACCACTTTGACGGAGATATCTGTGATATGTAAATAGGAATAGTTTCTTGTTTAGGAAAGGTAATCTGTGCCAACTTTTGCGTTTGTGACAGATTCATATTCAGATAAATATGAATTACATCTTTCCTGGAACGTTTCTACTTGTATTATCTACAATAAATTTATTGCACATTCTCTATTTGAACCAGCGATATCGATTACTCTTTAAAAATGCTTTAACCTTGCCTTTTTTGCATTGTGCCATATTTTACAAACGTCATGGTAATGAGGAGAAAAACACCAAACTTATGTACAAGTTTTATTATTTTTATCTATTTCTTGAACTAAGTCATTTAAACATCTACCTTTTTGAGGTCATGGAGATGAAAAGAATAATAAACTATGCTCCATATTTCAAAATGCAGATACAAGAATTTACAACGGAAATGAGTAAAATAATTATTAAGTTTTATACCACTATATTTACACAGAAACGTGACTGTAGTTTCGACAATTTTATGTCATTTTCAAAACGATGATTCATCTAAGAATATAATACAAGAATTTACAACGGAAATGAGTAAAACAACTACTAAGTTTTATACCACTATATTTACACAGAAATGTGACTGCAGTTTCGACAATTTTATGTCATTTTCAAAACGACGATTCAACTAAGAATAAAATACAAAACTTCTGTTCTTATAATATATATTATTCAAATACAGAGACTAAGTGTTATGACAGTAAACAGGCAATAAAGGTTTACAAGAAAACGTGTTTTATAAATGATGCAATACCGACCATCAAATCGTGGGAATGTCGATGAATATTATTAAGAATTATTATACAGGGGGTTAATTAATTTGGGTAACAGTAAAAAGAGGAGAATATAGTAAAGAATATCTACTTGATCATTTAACAAACTAAAATTACACTATGGTTGTATTTATAGATTTCTATTGCTTCTAAAAGTTAAGTTTTAAACCTTTGCTGGCATAGTGTAGGATTTTCATATTATTAATATCTGGGAAATTATGTCCACTTTCTAAGATATGATTAGCAAAAGTAGAATCTGTTTTCTGTAACCTGAAGGATCTATTGTGATCAAGGTACCTGTTTCTAAATTTACGTCCTTTTTTGTCCTATATATGTGTTATTGCACTAAACCTATAAACTCCCTATTTTTCATTTATATTAGTTTTATCTTTGGCATTATAAACTAAATTTGACCTTTAACCTTTCTTGGGGTTTCAATGCTACTTTGATATTATATTTTTTGAGAATATTTGATATTCTTATTGACAATGTATCATAATATATGATGGTGGCATAAGGTATTTGTTTATCTTATCTAATATTTGGATAAATTAATTTAAGTAGGTATATTGATTTTGTTTTTTCTTTATTAATTTGTTAATAATTTTTGTTGGGAAACCATTGCTTTTGGCTATATTTTGAATTGTTGTAAGTTCTGTTTTTATCTGTGTTTCTGATAAAGGTAGTGAAAAACTGTATGTAACATTGAATTATATGCAGCTATTTTATAAAAATATGTGTGGCAAGAATCAAATGGGATACTCATGTCTGTATATGTAGGTTTTCGAAAAACATCGAATGTGATTTGATTATTTTTGTGTGTGATAGTAAGATCTAGAAAATGCTATTGTTTGTTTCTCGTTTTATCGTGAATTCTATTTTTTAAAGTAAGCTAAAATATCGTCCACATATCTGTACCAAAATTGAATATGCTTTTTACCCAGTTGAAAATTTAGTATTAGTTCTTCTAAATTAGACATAAAAATATCTGCTAGTAGAGGACTTAAAGGTGATCCCATAGGTAGACCGCTGTTTTGTATATAAAACTGATTGTTGAATTGAAAATAATTTTGACTGATAGATGTCTCGAAGGCTAATAAAATTTCTGTTGCTATAATGTTATTTAATTAATTAATTTCTTGAAACAAGAATTTAAATAAAAAAAAATGACGATAATCAAAAGCCAAGAGTTAACAATCGAGATTTGCAAATTTAATATTCATAACTGAAAATAAATAATAAATCCAGAGTGGAGTTTGGAAAATCAAGAACCCAGAATCAATATTCAAGAGCCGAAATTGAATGATTATGAATCAAGAATCAGGAATTAAGTTTCTGATACTTTAAGGAATACATTTTTGTTAAAAACAAGTACAGCTCGTCAAGGATAGTAACAAGTCTCTATAGGACCGCCCACGAGGTGCACAGTATATAACATGGTCTAAGTAAATAACTGAATGCTGCCTTCACTCTTTCTTCTATGCATTAATAGAGAAATGTCACACTTTTTCCTAATTAACTAGGAGTAGGTGTGAGCTATTTAAAGACAACTCATGGGTCACAGTTCAAGCACAATGACTGGAAAAATATATAGTGTGCACGTCAACGAATGGCGTTTTAAAAAATAAGGCGGGCGTGTGTCAAAGATTTTCAAATTAATAAAAAGGAATATTAAACTAATTTCCTGATTCTTTCTGATTTTAATTCGATCGAACCTTGATTTTGATTTATTGATTCCTAATTTTTCTGATCCTTCATTTTCGTTGTTGGATTCCTGACTATTGAATCTTGATCCTAGGATTCTTAGATTTCCATTATCTATTTTTTTTTTAATTCTTGATGATAGATAGTTGATCCTTGATTATTAACAACATTCTTGGTTCTACGTACTCTATTCTGCGAACTGTTCTCAATTCTTGATGACCGATTTGTATCAACCTTTAAAATTTTTTATTAAGACAAAATATAGCATACCTGTGAAGACTATAGTCAAATGAAAAAAATACAATAAGCTTTAAACCTTTACCCTAGTTTTTGTGTTGGTTAAATTACTGTGGAGCTTTGTATCAACAAGCTTATCCCCCTTTGAATCCCTGTACATGACTACGGGTCTTTTAGCACCAACACTAGCCAACCTGAAACGGCGGTGTCTGCGGAAGTACAGGACGAACTTCCTGCTTGACGCCCAAACAGGATTCCGGTAAGTGTAGTTAATGCGAAAATTGCGGGGCAGAATGTATACCCTCCAATAAAGTGCTTTTATCTCACGGAAACAGTTTATATAGTTTTTATTATGTCGGTTTGTTCCAGCTTCCTGCGAGTACAACACACTAGAGTGATTTATTTGTTGGTCTTTCGTTTGAATACTTTTTTTGCAGTCCTTAGTTCATTATAACGACAAAGAGGGAGGAAAAGGGGGAGAGTGGAAGTCGATACCAATTTAGTATATAGAACTTTTAGTATATTATAGAATCAGTTTCAATATCATCCTTATATAGACCGAAGTAATTTTTTTCTAAAATAAAAAATTTATGCTTTTTCTGTTTTTTTTACTCATTTTATATATTGAATTTTACGCTTGATATTACTTTTAACCCACTTCAAAAAAGGGGGAAATTCTCAATTCGTCTGTGTATATATATATTTTTATGTATGTTCGGGTATAACTTTTGTGTTTATGAACCGATTTTAATTATTCTTCTTGCGTTGGGTTTACTATAGCCCCAAGGTGGTTCCATCTTAGTTTCATTGGTATTGGACCTTGGACTTTGAAGATACACAACGGAATTCCTTATTCAGGTAGCCGTCGTTTTCTCATTCGCAGAGCATCCGTAGGTCTACCCAAGCATCACTTAAATTGTAAAATAATAAGTTAAAAAAAATCGACCTCAAAAAACAAAACAAAAAAGTAACTAAGTTGGTTTTTCTAAACTTATATATTATTATGGTAATTGGCAACAAAATGTTTTCTCTTCGAAATTACTTAAAAACAATTTTAAGGTAACTTCTCCACTTAGTAGTCCATTTTACGAACACTACATGGGTATTTATTCTTTTATACTAGTCATACTGTTTAGTAGGGTTCTTTCTTCAATCATATTCGTGCTCAGTTTCACATAATTGTGCTAATGACTCGTTTTGAGTAGAATTTAAAAAATCAGACGGAAACCGAGTCACTACTGACTTAAAAATCTGCTGAAGATTAGATTGAGCGTTCGGCAGTAGGTCGGTTTTCTACAAACACCAAAAAAAATATGCGTCGCCCGACGCGCGTTTTGCAAATTACATCAACCCGAGAAATTATCAAAACTGCCTAGAAGCAAGTAGTTGTAATAATATCCCGATGATGCTAACTTGGTTAACGCAATATGTAGAGAAACGTGTATTATTTTGGTGCTTGGGGAAAAAGTGGTTTCATTTCTCTGTGTCTCTTGTAACAAATGTGTTCAACTTCTTAAATCTCAATGCAAATATGAAACTTTATACAAATAATATTACAAAAATGTTCCGCTCTTATTTACGTTAACTGTAGAACTTTATAATTTCACATTAGTAAATATATTGGGTTTATCTTTAGGATAAGAAAAAATCTTCTAACTATTACATGAAAAAAATTAAATGTTTCATTCAGATCTGAAGCACCCCGAAAACGCGTTTCTGTGCTCTGAGCATCATACAAATATCTTGCGTACTATCTATAGCACATTACATTTCACATTGGTAAACATAATTTATGTTTAGGCTAAAAAATTCTTTATGCCTAACTATTACCTGAAAAAAAGAAAAATGAAATGTTTTATTCAGACATCTGAGGTACCCAAAAAAAGAAAACGCCTTTGTGCTCGAACATCCTACAAATACCTTGCATATTATCTATATCCTTGCGATACTAGAAGTCTGATATAAATAACTCCGAACATGGAAAATAAATGGGGGCTTTTTGTGTTTACACATAAATGCTTTCTTGTTTGAAAGGTCTGACCAGGAGCCTAGTGGAAACGTATTACGAAAGAAAAATGCGTTATGAGTTAGGAGCTCAAAGAAATAGGGATTCTGAAGGGTGAACTTGTCAGGAGATTTTCTGAAGAAGAAATAGTTACGGTTGTTGCAGTAAGGCATTAACTTTAAGTATTTTCTTTGAAATATCTAAATAAACGTGTCATAGAGTAATTGCCATCGGAAAAGTTGATGCTTAATATTTAACTTGACGGTTAGTGATATTTACTACATATTTAAGTTCATTCAGTAGCAAACGTGGTTTTATTTTGTTTTGCATTCAACGCAATAGCAAAAATAGTTAACACGCAGACATCTCTTATTGATTACCATCCATATAATTAATTATATCACACAGAATAGCATTATATACTATTTTCAGTACATGGACTGTAAAATAACACTTACTTTAAAAACTTTGTTTTATCATATTTGCAATTCTTAGATTATAGTACGCATTTTTTTTTCCATGGACGACGCTTTGACCCTAAAAGAGAAAGGGGATAACGGCGTCGCCCCGTCGATCTTCTGACCTTGTCGCACTAGCCTATCTATTTTTATTTTAAGTTAATTTCCCTGTTCCCCTTGCTACAGGGAGTTACATGGCTATGATAACTGAATGTTATTTTGATAGCTTATTATATTTTGTATTTCTTATATATTTTTTGTTAATGTTTTCTATTGCACTTACAGGAAAAAATTGCTAAAAACCGGTTTTAGATATTTCGGATGTGTAAGTAGTTATTTGTTTAGTTAATTTTGTTAGAGATATCGTACCTATAATTTATCCTATATATTTTCAGTATTACTAATGATTTTCCTAGTGATCTATTATGGCTTGCCTGCTTAGCAGTTTTTAATATGGCGATCTGTCACGTTCTCGATCCGGCCTATCAGCTTGCACTTTCCTGCTTCTGTCAGGCCTACACGAGCCGTCGACAGTTTTCACCATTGCTTTGTGCGACTTATTGTCTGTGGTGAATGTTGTCAAAGGTCAAGATTTTCATGTAAATAATAGTATATATGTGGAAAATTCGCGCTTAATGATGTTAGTCGTCTTGTTAATTTTGCATGATTAATCTGTGTTGTGAAGAATTTATTAACAGTTTGTTTTATGTGTGGTTTAATGTATTGGATGCCAGCTATGTCGTGAAGATGTATGTTTATGTATCTACTGGATGAGGTTAGTAATCTAAGTGTTTTATTCTGTACTGTTTGTAATCTTTTGTAGTGGACATTAGCTGCACTATGCCATATGGGACTTGCATATGTTAAAATTGGTCTCGGTACTGTTTTAAATAATAGCAGCTTATTTTTAGTCGACAATTTACTATTTTTATTAATCAGTGGATATATTTTATTCATAGTGATATGTTTATTCTATCAGTCACGTGTGTTTTGAATTTCAATTGTCTCTCTAACATAACCCCTAAGTATTTTGTTTTTCTTGTTTCATTTATTGTGGTATTATTAATTTTTGTTGGACTAGTGATTTTAACTTGAGTGAATCTACGGGTTATGGTTAGTTGCTCGGTTTTGTTTGAGTTTAAATTGATCTCCCAGTGTTTAAAGTATTCTTGTATTGTTACTATATGATATTTTAGTTTTTGGAACGCAGTTTGGATATGATGTGAATGACTGTAGATCACAGTGTCATCTGCGTATTGGATAATAGAGGTGTTTGGATAATCTGGAATATCTGCTACGAAAATGGTAAACAAGACCGGTGATAGCACAGTCCCCTGCGGAACTCCCGCGGTTATTCCCTCTTATGCAGAGATGTTATTACCTACTCTTGTTGCAACCTTCCTGTCCCGCAGGTAGGATTTTATTAACGCTATCCAGTATTGTGGAAAACCATAATTTTTTAGTTTCACTAGCAAACCTTCATGCCATACTTTATCGAAAGCTTTTTCAATGTCAATTAATAGTGCCGTTGTGGTTTGTTTTTTGTTTAAAGCATGTATAGTATCTTGTACGATTTTAGCAAGCACGTGTATTGTTGAATTCTTGTTTCGAAATCCTAGTTGGAAGTCTGGGAGTACTGATTTGTTTTCGAGTGTTTCTCTAAATTTGAATAGGATGACTTTTTCTGCGACTTTCGAAAGAGCGTTCAATAAAGCGGCTGGTCTATAACTGCTTGGGCTCGTTGGATTTTTTCCTGGTTTTAAAATAGGAATGATTATTACTTCTTTCTATTTAAGTAAAAAATATTGTATTTTAAATATACTATTTATTATATGTAATAGCATATGTAAAGTAAAATAACAGCACATTTGCTTATTTATGACGAATAGAACCTGCCACTTTTAATATTGCTAAGTTTGGGTCGTTATGACAATGCATGCGATCGCACAGATTTAATTTGTCAGACAAACTAAATTCGGTTTATCTCAGAAATTCTGGATGGACGTGATACTACATGACCCCACACGGCATGAACAATATATGTTTGTTTATCATGTGAAAAGGTGCTGACCTAACTTCTTATTATGAAGTGGAGGAGAGACAGAAGGATATTAATTACACTTTTTTTTATTTCGTTAAGCACTCTAGTTATTTTTTTTATTCCTTAGTATCTGATACATGTGAATGTAAATTTATGCCACAAACTATTCTGAAACTCTGTATATATATTTATAACTTTTATCTGTAGGTCCTTTTTTATGTATAATTTATTAGTCCCGTTATAGCCTTGCGTACGTATCTTTCATCGTAACGGTGTAATATTTTTCTAATCTATATGACTTGTTCCATGTCCTTGTAGGCTTTTATCTATTTACGTACAGAGAGTTTTGGACAAAGAAGTTTTGAAATAGCGTATTACGAGATTTCAGGCGTTTCTTCTTACACAATTATACTGGATTTGATAGAATACAGATTTGACTGCAGGTTATCATTTCTGAATGTGTTTTAAAATACAAAAGTAAAGACTGTTATTTTATGTTACGATAAACGATGTATCGCGAAGAATATTTAATAATTATAGCAGAAACTTTATTGAATCAAAACAGCATTCATTATGAAGTCAACACTTAGCTTATATAAATTGCAGTTAAACTCTCCTGAAACTCCTTTCATAGTCGTACATAACAGTCATACAACTTTCGCAATACTTATCTCCTTTTACTCAAACCAAATTACCTATATTAAGAAATAGGTAAACGGGCTAGCGAATTTTATTATTTCAGTATTGTATAATAATAAATTCGTTAAAAATATCAAATTGTTCATTTTACAGTTGAATTTGAAGCAATTTACATAAATAATAATAATTACGGAAATAAGGAGTTTATACTCTTCAACCCATCTGCAAATGGCTTATATAATAAGGACTAAACAAATTAGGCCAAAACAGCTATTCTCCTGGCTATATGCCAAACGCCGAGCGCTGAACTACATGGCAAAACTTGTCGTATTTTTGTCTAACAGAGTTAGCACCAAAAATACAGTGATTGTTCCAAAACCATCAAGAAAGATGCAAAGTGTCAGATGCCTATCTCAGGATATCGTTGACTGCAGACCGGTTTCGACCTTTCTATCTTGGGTCTCGTCAGTGCACTGTAAACGAGTATACCTTCGACAGATAAAGCTCACATCTAGTAGACGTTACTACTTTCCACCGTAGTAGAACGTACCAAACGCCATCTCTTGGTAGTTTCGAGCAATCTAAATCGAAGTAAAAACTTGGGATAATCAATATAATGCAAAGTTTTACTACCAGAGGGTAACATTCAAACTACAGAAATAAGGAGTTTATACTCCAACCCATCTGCAAATGCCTTATATAATAAGGACTGAACAAATTAGGTCAAAACAGCTATTATCCTTCTTCCCAGCTTCCAGATACTCTCCAGCTTCTTGGTGGTTTTGGAACAATCACTGTATTTTTGGTGCTAACTCTGTTAGACAAAAATACGACAAGTTTTGTCATGTAGTTCAGCGCTCGGCGTTTGGCATATAGCCAGGAGAATAGCACACAACGCGTGTTTCGCCAACAAAGTTGGTATCATCTGGAGATGATCAAAACTGATTTTTAATCATCTCCAAATGATGCCAACTTTGTTGGCGAAACGCGCGTCAAGTGTAGTGTATAGTGTTTCATGAAAAACTATGTCAGTGTTACCTTCACACCAAAGGTTTCGACCTACTCTAGTGTGAAACAGTTTTATCAGATATTAATGAAATATATGATGTAGTTGGAGAACTATTTAAAAATTAAGAAATACTAAAACATCATGGCTATATTTTGATATTTTAACATTGTACATTTCACTAATAGATAGATACTTTACTACTAGTATATAGACAGAATACTTTACACTAATACCTACTATAACTGTTTCAAAACATTTATTTATGTAGTCGATAACTTGGAAATATCTATGGACAACTATTTGCCTTTAATACTTTACCTTAGATATATCATGACTTCGCCCAGCTCAACATTTTCCTTTTTTTTATCGACTTTCATATGGTCATCTTTGTTTTCTATTGCTAAATCAATATATTCGGATTTTTCTCATTATATTTGGAAGACAAAGAGGAATGTTCTTTGCCTTCGAAGACCTCAATATCCGCAAATACTTATCTAGAAGAAATAGATAGAGGAAGCCATTACTCTGTGGTAGTTCATAATTCCGACGCAATTGAGTAAAACAACTACTGAGTTTTATGCCACTATATTTATATAAAAATCGTGACTGCAGTCTCTACGCTTTTATGTCATTTTAAAAACGATGACTCAACTAAGAATTCTTAGTTGAATCATCGTCTCGTCGAATCAACATCAGTCTTAAATATAGTCGTATAAAACTTGCATCGGACTTATCTAGAACGTTTCCAAAGCACACTATTTATTATTAGAGATTCTACAATTCCTCCTGAATTATTATTTTGGTTTTTACTTGGAGAATCTTGTCTGGTCAACGAGGACATTTTTTAAGTTCTCTCCCTTTCTTGTCTTACTTCTCTGATAGAAGTAAAGCCTATCGCAACACCCTACGCATATCTATCGAGACCGGCGGTTTGTGAAAGGCACAGATTCATCTTTATCCATCAAGTTCTTTTAGTTACAAAGGGAGGAGACAGATACATGTGCACCACTTGATTCTACCTTATTTCCCCATTTATAAGAGGAGTTTAAGGCTGTTCCGTATTACGTTACGTTTAAGGCTGTGTACACACTAAGCTGGGGAGACTAGCATGTGAGGCTGGTTTCAGAAGGTTGATGTTTTCGTAGGATTTATTTTACTGATCAGTTTACTGATAGCGAAAAGCGAGTTACTTTGTACTTAAAATTTTTACGTAGTATCGTGAAAATATAGGAATATGATTTCGAGCGAGCTTGGGATTTCGATAGCATCTCAATATGATAAGACAGAATAATTGATCAGGCTTATTAATTTTTTATTTACTAGATAATTTTCATCTATACGTAGACCGTTTGGTGTGAAATTTTACACCACATTTCAGAGAGTGTTTATTATGTGCCTTAAATAAAGTTTTAGAGAAGGCCCATCATATGGCAAAGGCCAAAGATATTGAATATTGGTATAATACTTAAAAATTAAAACTGTAGGTTTTGATACAGATAATCTGTAGGGCCTCATCTGTATACGAGTAGCTAAAGATGAGAATCAAGATTGAGGTCTTATTTAGTATTATATTTTTAGTGTTAAGTACGTTAATATTTCGACGTGGAAACAATTTTTTTATATCATATGAAATTATTCTTTGTAGTATTACATTTTTCAGTGATCACATTCGTTAAAAAAGTATCTTGACAGAATTTCATAAAATGTGTAGTTTATTTCATCGCTATTTGCTAAATATAAAATCTCAAAACATACCATGGCTTGTTTTTATGGCTAGGCTCAGGTAGACTGTTTCGTTTATCGGGAAGATAACGATGAAATGAATAGTACAAGAAAGTATTGTATCCAAATATTTTGTTTTAATTTACTTTTTAGTTGACAATTAGAAGTTACATAATATTCTGTCAGTGTGATGGCTTAAGACTATAAGCTCTTTATTGGCGCAATGAGGCACTTCTCCAGTGAGAACTTCCTTTGGCCCTCCTTTAGATTGGCTGGCCAGTGTCTTCTAAGTCTGCTATTGACCTGCAGTTCAACCAGTAGCTGCATTGTGTCATTGGAGTGATTTTCCAGCTTGTCGTAGTGACGGATACTTTTTTCTTTAATGACATCTTTAACGTACGGTATCTTCATGTTCGTATATAACGTTTGACTGCTCACGTATCTTGATGTATTAATTACCGGATTATTTTTTTATTTTCCGGGATACTTTTGATTGGATACGCTGGGTTGTAGATACGTTTAATTGGCTTGAACATCCCCATAGCTCTATTCCATAACCCCATATTGGTTCAATTATTGTCTTGTAAAGTAGGATTTTGTTTTTCAATGATAGTCTACCGATAAGCCAATACAATTCTTTTGTTTTTAATTCGATTTGTTTCCGTTTTTTGAGTATGTGGATTTTCCAGGTGAGTCTACTGTCCAAGTAAATACCAAGATATTCTGTGCTCGTAAACTGAGGTACAGCTAAGTTATGTAAATTTAATTGTGAACACTGCTCCCTTCTATGTGTAAAGTCACTTGGACGGATTTAGTCACATTAATTTAATTATCTATTTTTCAAGCCATGATTGTATTTCACTTAGGTGGATTTGCAATATTCCTATGGACATTCCTGGATATTGATGTATTGGGAAGGTGGTGTTTTATCTCGTACAGGAAGTATGGGTTTACATTGGTGTGTAATTGGCTTCTAGATCGACATGTCAAATCTGGATTTTATGTCAACCTAGATTGCTGATGTAATTCTCGAATGAATCCTCCTTTCCTCTTCTTCTTTAATTTTCGCCTTTAACTGGTTGGTTGCTCTGTTTAAAGTTGTTTTATCTCGCGGGGAGCGTGTTCTATACCATTGAGCTCAGGCCTTTCTTTTGACTGCTATGTGTATTTTAATTTCAACTATTACAATTTTGATTTTTAGATTGCAACATGGAAGTAGCACGTTGGGCTGCCACTACCAGAGTACCATGCCACTATGCCATCACGAGAGTGTTGGTTAGGTTTACTAATACAAATAAATAAACAAAGAATGGTTTATCTAATACCACAATATGAAGTATAAATACAGTTACCGTTATAGTTCAAGGATTTAAAAATATGTAATGGATTTTGAGGTTAAATCGGAACGAATCGTCTAAGATCTTGAACGTTGGATTTCAAGTGAAAACGCTCCCTTAAATGCCTAGAAACTGTACAAACAGCTCGATGACATCTCGACGGCATAGAGCCGTACGTGTCAGCCTACCGCAAGAGAGCATTAATCCGCATACAGGTAATCAAACACGTACGTAGTCGTCCATAAATCAACGCTGGCCCGGCAGAGATCCATATCGGCATGTATGCAAAGCAGGCCGTGACGGGCTATCGCCCATTGAATAGCAAACGCCCGCCCGCCATCCGTCAATGCCTGCGCGGCTCTAAATCCTATGTTTACGTAACCGATCAGCTGATATAGATTTATTTGGTGTTATTATGAGTTATACGTCGTATTACGGGCAAGAATTTTTCTAAATTATCGCCAGGAATCGGATCTATCCGAAAGGGAAGCAATGCATACAGATGAGACACGCGGACGATGGAATAGAGCGGACTCTCTCTGAATGCGAAGCAAATCGGCACCCGCCCTGAAAGAAGACGAAGAATCATAATCGGAAGAAGACGAAGAAGAAATAGCCTGAAATTCTTTGAGAAACAACATTTGAAGGAGTTAATGTTCGATTCTATGATGGATAGAATAGTTTATTGACGAAAGGTGTTACAAATAAAAAGAACTACTCCCTGAAGTTTTAGAAGAAAGTTGAACGCGATATTTTCTTAAATTTAAATTATAAAATTATGAAATAATTAAAATTGTAAAATAGTGGATGAGAATCATACAGTATTAAATTAAAATTATAGAATAATTAAATTAATTACCTAATAAAATGTTGTAACAAATATAATCAATGCATATTTTCCGTAGTTAATATAAGTATAAATAAAATAAATATAAGTATAGATATAAATAACATATACACATATAGTAGAATATAACCAGGGTAAAATATGATTTGAATGCGGTCTTTTCGAAATTTAGTGGAACTATTTCAATCAAATCGTTTTTAATTTTCAAGAAATTTTATTCTACAACGTTTTTGAGATTATTGCAGTTTTCATATTAATAATATATAGCTATATCACATAAGAAACTTATGATTTTAGTGTTCTTTCTGGCAACTTCTACCTCTACGTTTTGTGGTTAAATAGCTGATTATTATATCTTCTATAAGATAATGACTCTTCTTCCTCTAGAAGAAGAAGAAGAAGAAGAAGAAGAAGAAGAAGAAGAAGAAGAAGAAGAAGAAGAAGAAGAGTCAGGCGAATACAAAGAAAAATGAGGAGAAAAAGAAAATCACTGATTTCTAATCATGTGATTAATTTAGGGATGTCTCAACGGTGGATAGCAGGTGGTGATTTTTCAATAATTCACCTTTAAACTTTGTTAGACTTCGTTTATGTAAAATTTTCAATGGGACCAGAAAAACAATTCTCTAGGTAATAACCAATTCAGTGTCCTATCCTTTGTACTTCTTCTTTTGACTTACTATTTGGTTCTTCTTCTTTAAACTGGAATGTAAATTAAATGATATTCACTAGTTAATAACATTCCGCTTAAAAATTCATTGAACACATCTAGGAAATGAAAAATCATAAATGTAAAAATAATTAAAACAATTTCGAGAAATCTGAATCACTGTATTTTAGTGCTAACTCTTTTAGACAAAATACGGCAGATTTCGCCATATAATTCAGCGCATGTCGTCGGCATGTAGCTAGGAGAATAGCTGTTTTGGCTTAATTTGTTTAGTCCTTACTATATAAGGCATTTGCAGATGGGGTAGAGAATAAGAATCTCCTTACTTCAGAAGTATAAAAATAATTCTCTACGGCTTTTGGGTTTGGCAAAACTTTGCCGCCTGATTCCGGGTCTGGAGCCCCGTACAGCATTCACGGGAGTTCGATACAATGCACGGGGGTGGTGTTGGAATAAATATAGGTGACTTTAAACAGTGAATCATAACGGTAGGATGCAAGGGAGGCTTTGAATCCCGGAGAAATATTAATGCAGCGGGCGCTTCCGATGTCGCATAAACAGATTTATTTCGGAGCTCAACTACGGTTAGTTTTCCTGTGATTTATACGTTAAGGTATGTGCAAGGGGTCAGAGCAGCAGAGGTTGCACACAAATGATCGTAAATTTTCTATGGTAAGTGGCTTAATAGGCAACTACGATTGGTCTACACAGACAATTCATATTAATTTTCACTTGTTTAACTAAAAGAAATAATATAAGCAAATTAGGAAGTTTATTATTGTCTAACATTATCGCCAAATTGTACTTTCTACTTTAGTGATTCCGATATAGTAGTTAATTTTTTTTTAACTTTTTAATACTTGTATATAAAAAATCACCACGACACTTACTTGATTCGTTCTTGATATAGTATTCTATAATATACTCTATAAAGAGCCACAATCAGGTGAGCTGTACTTCAAATTTGATAAATCCCTGCAATATATTTAGAAAATACACGAGCTAAGCATTTTTGAAAAATCGCTATTCTGACTGGCGCATCCGCCATTTATGAGCATATTGATTTGTACCAAAATTAGCAATCTTTTGGCCACTTTTTATAAATCGAAATGAGCCACCATTTTTTTTTGAGACGTTATTAAATTTATTACCATTAATATTTATGTCATAAAACTTTCCCCATCACTAGAATATTCTCTTCAGATAAGAATCACCGATCTAGGATTGAACCGGATCTAGATTTTTTCGTCTGTCCTACACACGAATTTTTCCAGATTTTTTGTCGAAAAAATGTTTTTCTGTGGAAGAAAATCAGTAAGGCAATTTTGTAGAAAATATAAATGTATCAAAATCGACGCAAATTACATTCAATACAAAGTAAATCGATCTTATTGATATAACAGCAATCTTCGTTTTAATAAGACATTGTCGCTTTTCTTGTAAAACTATTTTTGAAATGCAGTTTCAAATTTACAGTACACATTTCTAAATTCATGATTACCTAGAGAACTTTAGGATGTAGGAGAAGTCCAAAGGCACAATTATATTTGATTTTTTACCGAGAAAAGGTCTTTCTGGACGAAAACTGATGGACAGTAAGGGAATTTTGAAGAAAATACAAAAGTCTCAAGATCAACGCATATTATATTGAATCCAACGTAAATGGACATCTTTAATACGATAGAAATCTTCGTTTTACCGAGAAAGGGTCGGTTTTATCGTAAAACTATTTTCGGGTTGCAGATTTAGAGTAAAAATTTAAACATTCATCCCTACCTAGAGAATTTCAGTATGTAGGAAAAAGCCGAAGGCACCATTGAATTTGCCTATCCCTCCTTCGTCCATACGATTTTTTCATATATTTTTTTCAAGCGTTCTTCTTTTTACTGAATTCCAATATTGTTTTGCTGAAGTAGATCGGAACCTTGGTATGAAGATAACAGTGACTTAGTTCTCCACAAAACACCAAAACACTGTACACTAAACTGAACGAGCGTTTCGCCAACAAAGTTGGCATAATCTGGGGATAATTAAAACTCACGATTAAAACTCATGAGCTTAACTCATCTCCAGATAATGTCAACTTTGTTGGTGAAACTCGCGTCGTGTGTAGTGTATAGTGGTTTGTGGAAAACTAGGTCATTGTTTCCAATATCGCAGTTAAAAAAATAAATAATCAACATAAATTAATCTCACAATTAGTATTCTGGACTCTATAAAGGACTATCATCAAGTGTACTGCACACCAAATTTGATAAAATTCCTGCAACCTCTTTAGAAAATAGACGAATTGAATATTTTGCACCAAATTTTTGGAGCAAAATGTTCAAAAATAAAGTTTAGGTTTTAATATTAATTTTTGTAATGGTGATTAAATCCGAAATAACGGAACAGACTTTCATTTCAATTTAATACAAAATAAATAAGATACAAGGAATCATTTTCAGAATATTGATATTTTCACTGGCGCATTCGCCATTTATGAGCACACCAAATATATACTTAAATTAGTAGTTCCTTTCTCATTTTCTATAAATCGCAATGAATCCCCAATTATTTTGCAACGTCATTCAATGTATCCCTGTAAAGACTTCTGTCGTAAAACTTTCCTCATCACTAGAATGCTCTCATGAGAAAAACATCGCCGATTTCATTTTCGCATACCGTAACAAAACTCTTGTACCAAATCAAAGCGAAGCGATACGGTATGACGTTCTATTGAAGTTGGGATCGCAGACAACAAACGAGGGAAGTTTTAGAACATAAATAATCCAGGGGTAATACAGAAATGAAGTTCATATCTGTTCTACAAGTTAAACTAGCTCACGGACTGAAAGTTGTGGCTGTCTCAAATGGCAGGCGTATTGATGAACTTCCCGCCTGGATTTGACGGCGCGGCGTGGGGCGTTGGGGTTGCCGAGCCGGTGATACGTTATTGCAATACGATTTCTCCCCCATAACGGGTCTGGATCATGCGGATTAAGACCACGTTGTCGTAGGTCATAGTCGGTGGTTGCGGTCTAGAAAATAAACTGAAGGATAGTTACGATGATAAAGAAGAGAGCTCATAACATTTGACGAATTTAGTTAAATAATTAAATAGGGTAGCAGAAGAATTGCACATTTTTGTAATTGGATCAAAATCAATGTTCCCAAATCAATTGTTGATTTTGAAAAATAAATTGAAAATATATTACAGTCATTACTTTATTAAAATCTATGTTTTATCTTCGATAAATAGTCGAACTTTTTGATTTGTAATTGTTTTAAATTACCGAAATTAATTAAGTACACACGAATAAATTAAACATTCTCTAATAAATGTACTGGCCAAAGGGGTGCTATTGAATGACCACCTAAATCACCAGACCTTAAGCGTCTTTCTTTCTGTAGAGTTATCGCAAAACTAAAGTACACAAAATAAAGCTTATAAAATTGACGATTTTAAGGAAGGAACACAAACAGAAAAATAATTACCCCAAAGCTTTAAATATTTATAATGTTGTTTCGTACAAGACGTTCCTCAGAAGTATCATATTAGGATACATTTTTAAATAAAAATATATTATTCCTATTAAAACTGTTTTAGCTACGAGTAATTATTTGAGTGACAGCAAAATTTATTAAAACAAAAAGATGCCCTGTGACTTTTGCAATTCTTCTTGAAAACCTAAAAAATCCTAAAAAAATTTAGATATAAGAAAGAGATCCTTTTTTCCGTTAATTTATGACAAACTTTTCGGGACCCTTTTCTAAAAAAAAGGGCTGATGCTCGATCACTATACCGGATGCAATTTAAAAAATCAATATGCTCGCTACATGTTAATTTCAAAACGTAAATACTTAAATTTATTATACAGGACTTCAGAATAATATCTAGTATAACTTGAGCAGGGTGGCGACACCACTACATGCGATTAAAAATAAATTATAAGGCAATCCAAAAAATAAAAAAGATCTCAAGTTCCCTACGACAGAACACCACTGAGCCGGGTCAATAAACTGTTCCTGAGCGAATTAAGCTAGCGCAATTAACGTTAATATTGCGTGTCCTGTCGACTACTGCTTTACGGTAATCTCTCTTTTTCTCGAATCATGACAGGTATTTTTTTCATGTGAAAAGTAGAATTTTAAGCTAGTCTCTTATTTTGTTAGTAATTACTCAATTAGAATAGCCACATTAGCCGCAAAACACGCTTGAGACTGTCAGCTTTAAATTGTTGGCATATTTAAAATTGGTTAAGGGCTTGCATTTATGACCTCGCTAAACTGATTTAACCCAAGACTACTTTAATTAATTTAATCGATGTTTAGACTGTGCCAACGACTCCTTTTCAAAATTAGAGACAGAAGAAGCAGCCTAAATAAAATGTAGGTACGACTATAGGCACAATAATAATCACAATATGAATTTTGAGAAGACGAAAATGAGACGTTTGACAAAAACAAGGTATTCCATGCCACAATATGAATCACATTATTGCAGACACGTTTATAGGAGAATACGATAATATAATAGATGGGTGACTTCCATCTATGTAATGGGCGTAGAGCAAAGCGCTGCACTTTTATCAGCACTGCGTCGGACAAGTGACCTGAATTCTCGCAATATTTTTTCTTTAATTGCAGATAAATTTTCAGTTTTATATTTCCCAATAATAATGTGCATATAAATCGCTTTTCTGTGAAATAGTTCAAGTTATGAAATCCACTATTTCTAACACCTACTTAAATACTAGTTAGAGAGGAATAAGGCATCAAACGTGGATCTTATAGCATTAGATTGCTGACTCTCCCATCTTGGTGCACCAGGAATATTCTTGGATTAATTGTCGCCGGATTAGGGTTGATTTCGCTCGTACGCATCCAGTTAAACCCCCGGAGCGTTCGTCAACGCGAATAGAACCGTCACACTCCTTATATAAGCACATCTATACCTCATTTGCGTATATGTATTTCCACAGTTGATTATAGGCCCTATAAGCCCACTAATTAGCTTAGCTGAATACGTGATCTTCCATGTTCCGTGCCGTATATGTATGCTAATGCCCCTGACTGCAGTGGCGTTTCTCGGGTATCCACTATCTCGAATCGCGGTTTGCATTTTAATAGAGGTTCTTTTTTTTATCGACGCCATTGACCTGTCGCTTAATCTAGCCTTAATCGATATGTAACGCGCTGGTACCTCAGTCTCGATAACAATGCAAACTGTGTTTGTTTCTGATATCAATTTTTATACACAGCTAGTTCGCTGCGGAAAGGATTTTATCTCTTTTAATATAAAATAAATAAAATTTTTATTGCACCTATAGGGTAATTTAAGACAGGAAACGGTATTTAGTGTGTAGTGTAAATAAGCCTAAAAATAAGTCTGGGACACATGAAAAATTTCGCAAAATATTTCTCTCTTCCAAAACGATCGAAAGGGTAAAAATATATTTAATTTATTTGAAAATATGGCAAATTTTAAATGTATCTTTACCCTTTCGATCGTTTTGGAAGAAATAAATATTTTGCGAAATTTTTCATGTGTCCCAGGCAAGTTATATATAGAGTAGGGTACAGCATCAGGGTCAGAGGGGTGGATTTTTAAGTGGCAATCCCTATTTTTTATTGATACAATGAAAGGGTATATATTTTTTGAGCATCATTTAAGAAAAACGTCTTCTTTGACCCTGCAAACATACACCACTGGACATAGATCTAAAATGTTTTAAAATACGGCAAATCTTTTTGGCCCCTAGAGCACTTTTGCAAAAAAAAATATTTTGTGAGATTCTTCAGATGTTTTAAACTTTTCCACAGTATATATTTAGTCTTAAGAATTTTCTATTATTTTGTGTAATTTGTGTTTTAATAAATTGCTTTATTTATAAAATATTGTAAGTATAACAATGCATCCTGGAGTGAAATCTAGCCGCAGCTACTCTACTTATAATTTAATCCTAATCCATGCACCATATACTGGATGTAGATTATATTAGAATCCCCCTTCCCCCGCATTTGAGGTATTTAAAGATATTACTTCAAATATTGGAATTATTGGTTGGATTGGTATTTATATTGGCATCTAGGTAGCCTTGACTGCTGAAAAATGTTGTTTCTGAACCACCAAGTGTTCTTGATAATTATTTAAAGATCTCGGACACGGGCTTTCCTAAGACTGGTTGGACGCTAACTTCCAGCTTCTCCTATCTTGTGCTAACCTATGCATTTCGCTAATTGTGCTACAACCTACATCCCTTACTATTTGCGAGCAGTAGTCTAATCTAGGCCTACCTCTGCCTTTCTTCACTCTTATTTCTGCCTCCAAAATATCGCAGACTATTCCATCTATCTCTTATACCATTCTATATCTTCTCTTCTTTATGTTTTTCCACATGCTTCTTTTCTCGCTGACTTTCTCTAATACTTCTTCGTTTCTAATCCTATCAGTCCACGGTATTTTCATGATTCTTCGGTAACACCACATCTCAAAAGCTTCTAATTTCTTCCTACTTGCTTCCCCTACTGTCCAGGTTTCGCAACCGTATAGTGCCGTGCTCCATACATATGTTTTCAAAAATCTGTTCCTTGTTTCTAAGTTTATTACTCCCAAGCATAAAAGTGCTTTTTTTTGTTAAAAGCTACTCGACCCTGCGCTATTCTTTGTTTTACATCTTTATCGCTTCTTCCATCCCAATTTGTTTTACTTCCTAAATAAGTGAAGTCTTTAACTTCCTCCAATCTTTCATTATTAATTTGTACTTTCGTTTTTGCTCTGCTCTCGCGCCCTCTGCACACTAACACTTTAGTTTTGTTTTTATTCACCCTCATTCCGTATTCCTCTGTCAACACTGCCTCCTTTTCCGTTCAACGCTGATTCTAATTCCTCCTTACTAGATGCTAATACTGCTATATCATCCGCGAATCTTGGCATTTTTAGTTTCTGTCCCTGTACATTGATCCCGAAGTCCACTCTATCTTTTACCACATTAATCGCCTCTTCGATGTACAGATTAAAAATTAGTGGTGATAGCGCACATCCTTGTCTTACTCCTTTCCTAATACCTACTTCCCTTCTTTCCCCTTCTACTTCTATAACAGCAGTTTGCTCTTTGTATAAACTGTGTACTACTCTTCTATCTCTATACTTCATTCCCGCGCTCTTTAGTATCTCGAACATTTTTTCCCATCTTACATTATCAAAAGCTTTGTCTAAATCTACAAATCCTATATAAGCGTTCTTTCCTTTTTCTATTGTTTTCTCTAACATTACTCTTAGCGCCAAAATAGCTTCGCGAGTTTCCCTATTTCGCCTAAACCCGAATTGGTCTTCTCCTAGTATTTCCTCCGCTCTATTTTCCATCCTCCTCTGAGCTGTTTCCAAATGCACTGGATGTAATGGATATTTTTTATAGAACATATCGTATTGGAACGAATTTTAAAATTTTAAAACACCTGTAGAACAAGACACTTAAAGTGGCTGTAGAGTACCCGTACCCCACTTTGTATTTTACATTACAGTATGTAGAAATATGATTACTAGTTCTAACGAAAGTTCCACCAACTTTGTTAAAACAACGAAGACACTGTCTTCTGATTTTCCATCGATTCCTTATTACCCTTTTGATTAATATTAGTATATTGCCAGAAACTGGCTATGAATTGTAAAATTGATGTTTCTCAGTTCAGTTTAATTTACATTCTGAATACAGAGCCTTCTGGATGAAACTTTATTAATACCAACCATGAGGGCAACCATATTAGTACCATAGTTAGACGAATACAATTTTTTGTGTTCTCCTCTTCTGTTATCTTCCCTTTCCTTTCCTTTCCTTCCCCTCCCCTACCTTTCCTTTCATTATTTTCCCTTATTTAGTTATGGTTTAGACATTATGTATTACCAACTGTATTGACCATCGACGTAACTTCTATTTGGTCTTTATTTGAGAAAATATGAATCTTGCATTCCAGATCAAGTAATCTTGTAGTCCAGAAGGTAGTACTCTATCACGGTAACGATAGGCCTTTTGGAAGCCTTTCAAGCCAAATCTAAAAGGGCCACCACGATTCTATGACCTCTACCCAATTAAACACGTGTAGAATACTATATTACGAAGATTGTTAACATTTTACAAACTCTTTGAGATTCTTAGACATGAAATTAATCTCGCTTGTGAGGAGACACCTGAAGGAAGCACCGTTATGTTCCATTTTCCCTTCCGAGAACCACCGCCTCAAAGGAAATCCAAGCGCATCCAGACTAGAACATCTCTCTGTTTACGACATCAATTAACTTCCCGACGTCAAAGTAATTGCTTCCCCTTACGATTTATAAGAATCCCCGTAATTGATGGAATCTTCCAATACTTAAGTTTCGCGGCAAGAGTGGATGTTCATTAGCCGGGGATTAATTGTATGCGATGGGATTTGATGGGCGAGTGCGGCGAGGATGCCATTCCGGCTGCGGGAGGGTGGATCTGGTGTGCGATCTCGCAGATAGCGGCACCACAGCGACGGCTCGTCGTTGCAGGCCCTAATTACGGTTGATTATTTCGCGCTACCCCATTATTGCCGCCATATGAGCCTCTAAGTGTCCGTTTTCCAGTAAATCTTGATATACCCCTTCCAGGACTACCTGTATTTCAGAGATAAAAAATCCTGAGACCGGTTTTAGTTGAATATAACACACAATTTAATCTAGCTCTTGGAAACCTGGATCTTTATTTGCTTTTGAATGAAGAATCGATATATTTTTTTAATTAACAACTCGCTCTAATTTTCTTTCTTAATGTTGGCATACCTGGTAGTTACTGAGAGAGCTACACAGAAATAAGGCCCTACTGAGTTAGTAAATTCTAAAAAATAGTCTATATCTGCTTATTATAGAAAATAGTAAATGAAAGGAAACACTTGGTAAGTTTCACATAACTTTCAAACTACATACATTTCTAACAATTGTTTCGGCTTTTATGCCATCCTCAAAGAGTAACAAACTTTTACTAAACCTAATAGGTATAAAATTCAGTCTACATAGGCAGGTAACAACATCTGGTGATTTTATACTATAGTCGCTTTTGTTATTGGGGAAATTCTAAAATCTGTTTAATCACTAGTTATTACTTCTTTCTTAAACATTGTTTTTTTCATTTCTAATACTTCTAATAAATCTAATATTCTGCTTTTACATTCATTGTGTAAAAATTTTATTTTTTGGTAATCCGGAAAATGATTGTTTGTTTTTGCTATATAGTGCTTTGAAAACCAGTACATTTGTTATTATTTAAAATAGATTGTATGTATTCATCATAAATTTGTGTGTTCTTAATCTCTTACATATTCATATACTAGTTAAAAATATTTCACCAAGTGAAATATTTTTAACCTCTTCATTTCTACTATTATAGAAATAGTTAATTATAGTCGAATATTGACCTGACAGGCTTCTCTTGAAGATCGTGGAAAACATCTTTCGCACTTTATGAAAGGTTAGTATAGTGAAAGTAAGTACAAAATGTCTTAGAAACGCATTTAGATGCTTCTTTTGGTATAGGTACGTACTTTGAAACCATTACTATTGGAGTTATAGATTCATCAACAATTTTTTTAATGGCAGCGTCTTTATTCAATAATTCCATTTAAGGAGAGCATAGTTTTTGTTCTAGGTTATATAATCATTCTTTTGTATATGCAAATTGGCTACCATTCATCTTTTGACGATGTGAATTGAAATCTTATAAACTGAAATTCTTATAAAACGTTATTCAGCACTTCAGTGCGTAATTAGTCTTACTATACTCCAAAGCCTGTCTCTTAATATTTCAATAGTATTTGTCTGTAACAATATACCTTAAATTTAAGGCAATACCACAAAAAAAGTCTAGCGGAGTCATATCCGAAGATTTGCTGGTCATTCAAAGGCTCTTTCTCTACCAATTCACCTACTGTAAAAGACGGTGTTCAGTTAATCAGGCATAATTCGTGAATAATGTCATCAATTTGGTAATATGTTGATTGGTCTAAAATTTCAGGATTTTCATTATTTGGATGCAATGTCACAAGTGAGGGAACTATGTGCTGTCGTCGCAACTCCCAATACTTTTTAGCAGTTAATGTAGCGTCAATAAGACTGCCCTATAATAGTGACACCAATAATTCTTTCGTATCTGTTGACTTTCTCTGGAAACTGTGTGTATCATTATACGATGAGGGTTTTCAAGAGTCCTATTCACGAAATTCTGCCTATTCACTGAGTCGTTTAAACAAATAGTCACCTTGTCGGAGGAAATAAACTGGTTTGGAATATTAGGAATTATTACGATATGCTCTTACCATCAACTCTGCGTCCGAAATAATATTTCAAAGGCTCATGAATTAATTTCACTTTATATAGATGCCATTTATATTTTTTCAGTAATTTTCAGTAAAACAGATGACTGACACGGTGCAAGCTGGGATGCGTTATGGCGAGTTGGTTGATGGAAGACTCGGATGGCATGGCAGTAATTGTGTAACCTATCACAAAATTTAACGTACCATACCAAAAAAAAATGTGATTTATTAAATGACATCATCGGACGAGGATGTTGCTACTTAAAGACGCCATCGATGACGCATTCAACATTAAGGATGTTAAATATATATAAGTATACCAAGAAATGCCTATTTAAAAACCAACATTATAACAGTTATCAATGCAAATGACTTCAAAATAATTTCAGGTCGTCAGTAAGAAGAATTGATTTCATTGCCAGAGTTTTAGACAAGTCATTAGTGAAGATGATGAATAATAAAAGTCTAAAACACGAGCCTTGAGGAGCACCAGAACACAGATAATTAATGTTTTTGATTTAAAACCATTATACGAAACAAACAGTTGGTGATAATTACTATTGCATTAAGTCATAGATCGATACTAAATTGAAATAATTCCATTTTAAAATAAAAAATGCTCTAAATCATCTTGTCAAAGGCTTTCGAGAAATTCGTGTACACTAGATCGACTTCTGTTATCTACATGATTTGCAATAAATTGTATAAATTCCTACAAATTCGTAACAAAGAATGTTACAGTTTTCATAATGTTACAGAATGAGCAGCTGAGTGCTACATAAATGTTTTCTACAAATCCATGTTGGTATAGGGATATAATATGTTTGATAAATGTGGCTACAAGGAAATTTCGAAGATCTTTGTAATATTTGATAATATTGTAATAGAACGATAGTTTCTTACATCAGATGGATTACCACCGTTTAGAATAGGACAGGCTCTTGCTACTTTCGTAGCATGGGAAGAGAGTATGTGTAGTAAGTACAAGGTTAAACAGAATTACGAGTGTCAGTCAGTCTTTCAGAAGAAAGCTAGGAATTTGATCGTTCCCACAAGTCATTGCATTATTTACCTTACTAATAGATGAAACATTTTATGAAATAATTTATTCCAAATGGGACTGGCGACTTGCGTAAGCCATGTAACACCTCTCATGCATCTACTGCCATGTACCTACTACGATACCCCTGTAAAAATGTCACAAACCATCGGCGACGTGGCCATAAGATCGCCTGTCCTCACTAGCGGCGGGAGACCGTAGTATTTTAATAAAAAAGGGACACATAATAAATTACCAAAGACGTAAAGAATGTCTGCGGTTCATTTTTACGAGTCGGTTATAAATTTTACAACGAATTTTGCTACGCTTAGCGCATTTCTTGAAACTCCGAGCATATTAACAATTCAAAAACTGGAGCCTCATTAAATATGGAGATGTAGGGTATTTTTCAGTTTCGGGAAAACAATGGAGCACGGGGGTGGGTGAGATATTTCCAGCGTTTGGGGACGTTGACCGGATGACAGCTGCTTATTTAATATAAAATCAACAAAAATAATACATACAAAAGAATAGATGCGCTCTTTCACGCGGTCTAAAGTCTAATTTTTCCATTACCGGTCTGAAATACGTTTCAGAATGACTAGGACATCGCCCTAGTGGCCTAATGAACTGATCATTGGACGCCTGACTACAATTGCCTGCAAAATATTGTTTCTTTGTCAAAATATTTGGGTTGTCCAAAAAATCGTTTCGTTTTTCCGAGTTCAACACTTACGTCATGGCCTATGATGTCAGACCTACAGTGTTATTATTAGATAAAATAATATTTTTAAGGTCACCTATTTCTCTTACGATGACATAGGATTGTAGAATTTCAAAGTCTCTGGCAATCTTAGTAGCAAAGTTGATATAAAATACGCAATATTCATAAAACCATTCAACCCCGTTACAATTAATAATTGTATCAAACCGTCTACCTGCCATATTAAGACATTTAGGATGAAATTAATTTGAGCACAGTCCTGACAATTTTAAATTGTCTTCGTTATCTGGTATTTCCTTATCACATTTAAAACAAGCTTATGGCAATATGGAAATACTTGTCATATTGGGAATATGTCATTCGAGTTTGATGCTCGTCCTTGAAGCCAGACCTGTACTGGAGTGTATTGCCACAAAGAGTTTATCCCTTTTTACCACTTTATATCTATAAGAAGTTTAATAACCAGTCCCAATTTCTGGATTACCTCAATATAAAATGTTTAATCAAAGACAATTGTTAATGCAACAGAAAGTTCACATTATTCTCTAAATTTTGGCATTAAATTAACCTATTAAATGCAAGTTCTTCACAGTTAAATCTTTATAGTTCTTCACAGTATAACAGGATCAAGTAGCACTCACTATCTCATGATACTCATGAATTATGGAATGATTAAATAAAATCACAAGCAGATATCAAACTGAAACCAGAGGGCTTTCTTAAACAGTTAACAACACATTTAATTTGGTTTTATCGTAAATATTTTTGTCTCTTTTTAGTTACATCACATGCCCAAGCTTTTGGTAACTAGACTGAATTTCACTGATTAAACCGTGGCTAATAGGTGACAGATTCGAATGTTGCTCCAGAAGTAATTGAGCAATATCCTAAGTTGTGGTTAAGGAATATAATAAAGGTGTCATACCCATTACATATTTTAGACATTTTTTATACATTTGGATACACCTGTGCCTTAATCAAGTTGCATGCCTCACAGGAAATTCAAGAGTGAAAAAAATTAATATCGATCCTCCGCATGCCGCAGCCACCCAACCCCTTACAACCAGGTAAACACAGAACAATTCCAAAGCGGGATTACTCCCTCAAAAGTTTCGCCATAAGTCATTTGTTCGCTTTAATATGTCAAAGTTGAAAGACAACTTACGAATTAGTTCCAGCTCCACGCATAACTTCGTGCTCAAGATGTTCCGAAATGATGGATTTTCGGCAATTTCGCTTGTGTTTTTACTTGCAAACTTTGGGACGTCTCTCGCACCTTACGCGAAAAACACCGGCCTATCTCGCGTTCGTCTTCCGTACTTTCGGCGACTTTTCAGATTTATTGGGGAATTTATCATATCGGATGATTAAAACGTCGGGAACACGCCTCGAGGGGGATGATCCGTGGATTCGGTGACGAGCTGTTCAGCAGGTGACGGCGAGAGGGGGACACTTTTTTTCGGAGTAACTCTAATAAGCCGACGTGCGATAATCAACTTGTTCGATATTCTATTAGGTGTGCCTCGAGGTAGTGGTGGCTAGTGATGTACAGGAGGATTATTTCAAAAACTACGAGAAAGCGCCAATTTTCTCAAGTCAAACAAGTCTCAAAACTGCGATATCGGACCCCCAACGAGGTACGCAGTAAATAGCCTGGTCTTTATTCAGTCGAACTGAGACCTTTGCAGAGTGAATATCGATGAATATATATTGAATGTAGATGTACACAGAGTTCGATCTGGCTGCGCTTAAAGTGCATCCATTTCCCTCCGAATGTTGCCTCACCCTTTCCTCCACGCATACCTAGAGTTTCTCACACTTTTTCCCATTCTTGATGAGCCGAACTTGAATCGTTTTTAACAATAAAACTCCACTTGTTGGTTTCCGTTTAGTATTATCCTATTCGATGGCGACGTCTTCAATCCTTCATGTTGTAATTCTTGCTAGTTGTTAGTTTTATTTTGGGTTTTCTACACACCAACTGTTGAGACATAAACATTGGATTTTAACAGTTAACGTTAGTTCTTGTAGTCTGGCAATATATGGTAACATGAATAAATTAAATTCTCGAGTTCAATGACTGGATGCCAAATCTTTGTGGAGGTAGAGTATGGTCGTAACCTCTTACTGGGTAATAATCGTCTATGCGAAATGATATATTTTAAGCAATGCCGTTGAATATTTTCAAATTGATTCATATGACTTAGATATCGGGGATACCAAACAAAGATATAATATTTTATTTTCGAATGAACTGACACAAAATATAAACATTTTAAGGTCGTACCATATAAACATTTGCAGGAGGTATGTCGTATCTATAATCACGAAACCAAGAGTTTTATATGCATTAAGAGCCATATGATTGATATTTAAATGTATTAATAAATATTGAAATTAGCAAAAACATTACCTCTAAAGGTACTTCCCTTTAGAAGTTTTAAATGGTACTCAAGACTTCAACGTTAGAACTCAGTTAAGTCAGATTTATTAGATATAAGTGTAATGAGATACTTAAATATTTGTTATATTGAATTTAAAGCTTAAATTAAATTAGAATTACAACCAAAGGTGCGCCTTATTCAAATTTGATGCCTAGTTAATTGTACAGAATTTGGTATTCTTCTTCTTTTATTACTTTTTCTATGACGCTGATAGTGTAGGGGGGCAAGACATATACCTCAAAGGCGTTTGCCTTTGAGGTAGATATCTTGCAAGTCACAGTAATATTTTGTAACAAATTAATTTGTAATATGATACTCTTGTTATATTTTACATATCGTACAGTTTAAACAAAACACTGACGTAGTTTTCCATAAAACACCAAAACAAAGCGGAAAAGTAATCGTGTAAAAAAAGCGTATTTATATGTTTTTCTAGCGTTTATTTTTCGTTTCTCGGTCTAAGAACCAAAAAAAAAAGGTTTTTAAACCATTGTGTGTGTGTGTGTGTCGTTGTTGTCAGTATTTCAAAAATTTCTTATTAGCACGATAACTCAACTAAATTGTGTCGGATCGATCGGGTTTCGACTGATTCTGATTAGGGACGTCTACCAGACGACACCTATTGATTTTGAGGTGGATAGAACACACTCTGTCATGTTTATTCGCCAGGAGAAAGTACAATGGTGGACTAAAATAGTGGTACCTACAAAATTTTTTTTATTAACACGATCACTCAATTAAATCGTGTCGGATCGATCGGGTTTCGACTGATTCTGATTAGGGACGTCTACCAGACGACATCTATTGATTTTGAGGTGGATAGGACACACCTCACTCTGTCCATGGGTCATGATAAAGTACGATGGTGGACTATTTGAGAAAAAATTAAAAAAGTAAAACTGTCGCATAAGACACATAGGTATTCTGCATTTATGTGTTGGTTTATTTTTACTCGGCCACTCAATTTCGAGATTTTTCTCCGTTTTAAGGTTTTAAAACTGTATATTTGAAGACCAACTTCGACCAAGACCACTTCTGATATCTCCGTATAATCCAATGTGAAATCAAGAGTCTATTCCCCCTCTTACACCGTAACGTCCGTATAGCTGATCCACATCAATCCATCCCCCGTTCTGCGGCATCTGCAACAGTTACCCTCAACCACTTCCGTTACTCCCCTAATACGGGCAGCAGAAAAATTAAATTATTTCGTTGCGAGTGAAAGTTTCGAGCATCCATTAACCCCCGCCCCCCCGCGGTGGTTGGGGCGGGGGCCAACCGTCGCCGAAAGTTAATAATTCCTCGCGAATTTATTACAGTCGTCGCTGTTGCTTCACGCGGCTTGGTGTCGCCTCCATGGAACAGCTTCCAGCTTCCATTAAACTCCCGGCTGGTGTAAGCGAATTCCTAACACTTCTAACATTAAGATTAGCGGACTTAATGAAGTGTGAGGCCTAATCGCGCCAAGCCGGGTTGTTCAATTTTCAGCATGGATTATGCGGTATTCTATTTGATCTGGTTAATTGGAAAAAGTCATTTCTCGTCGCTTTTACATAGGCCCGGTTCTATTGAGTTGTCCGTTGAGTTCGTTCGGTTTTTTCACAAGTATTTATTATTAACATTATAGTTATTGCAAATTATTTTAATCAATAATGTACGTTCCTCCACTTTAAATAACTTTTTCCCAGCTCTTAGTAAGATTCATAATACTATTTTCATAAAAATTTTGCGGTTTTCTGGCAAACAACTTTTATAAATGATATCTGATTTTCTTGTCATTGGCAAATGTTAAGTTTCGTAAACTGTTATCCATGGAGCTAGGCTAGGCGAAAATCCAAGAACGCGAGGTCTGGAGAACACAGCGGATGGGGCAAAGCAACCCACTCTAACTACAACAATTTCTTCCGGGTCTGTAGAGAAGTGTGAGGTGGAGCGTTGTCGTGATGGAAGACGCCTTTCTTATAATTTGCAAGCCCTGGGCGCTTTTCCTGCATGTTTTGGCTCAATTTTTGTGGTTGATCGCAGTAAACGTCCGAATTTATTGTTTCGTTCCTCGGGAGTAGCTCAAAATAAATGATTGTTTTGAAACACCACCAGACGGGCAACAAAACTTTTCTGGGGCGAAGCCCTGCCTTTAGTGTGGATTGAGAAGGTTTACCGGACTTTCCCCACGATCTTTTTCGACTGACGTTGTCGTAAATGATCCACTTTTCATCTCCAGTAACCATATTTCTCAAAAAGGGATCACTACGTTGACGAATCCTTAACATATCGCAGATGTTGATGCGATCCATTAAATGTGATTCGCTGAGTTCGTGAGGAATCCAAACATGGAGCCTATTGACACACCCAAGTTGTTTAAGGTGCTTCTGTACACTAGATTTTAACGTCCCGATATTTTCTGCAAGCTCACGTATGGTTTGGCGAGGATTTGCCTCAACTAAGGCTCGTAAATGCTCGGGAACGATTTCTTTAGGTCGGTCTGACCTTGGGGCGTCCGTGAGGGAAAATTCGCCAGATCGAAATCTCTTGAACTACTTTTGAAGCGTTCGATCTTGAATTTTTTCCGTACACAGAACACAATTTGCGGCAAGTTTCAGCAGCTCTTTTGTCTTTTTTAAAATAAAAAAGCATCACGTGCCTAAAATGTTCGGCTTCACTTATTTTCAATTAAGCTCACACACAACAATAATAAAACAAGTTCACGAGTGTAACGGCAGTAAACAACAGTTAAGTATTAGGGTTAAATAGGGAGGAAGGTTTCAAGGCTGCAGCTGTGCGCATGACATCATAGACCGTGACGTAACTGGTTAACTCGAAAAAACGAAACAATTTTTTGGACAACCTAATATTTCGCCTAGCGCTTAGCTTTGTTCAAGTTAATTTTATTAGCTCCACGCATCGGGAAGCAACTGTTCCGGTTCTGCCCCGGTTCGGAACCAGCACGATGTGGCAGGAATCGCGATATGCCTCTCCGAGAATGCAATTAGTGTCGTGGCTTTGAGTGCGGCATTCTTCGTCTCCAAACAATTTTCCTTACCAGGCACACAAATGAAATTAGATGTAAGATGTACAACGACTGTCATAAAATTGGAAATTTATCATTTTAAATTATCGTATTTACGATGCTCATTTATTATTAAATTGAATACTGAAGGCGAGTCGAATGGGCTCGAGTATCTGTGTATAGAAGCGTTCGGTCTCCTTTGGCCTGTAATAACTGTTGATTCATCCGCTAGTCTTGTCCAAATGTGATATTCATTTGTTAATAGTAAAGTATCCTCGAAAATTGTTCAAACACAAATAATGCTGAGCGTGTTTCTAAATTTTAGCAACCACCATACAAGAAAATAGATTTTATTTTAAGGGAGATCACCCCTGTAACGGGTAAAAAAAAATCTTAAAGTATCTAAAAGTTCTTAAAGTACAGTTAAGAATATTTTCATGAATAATTCAGGTCAAAATGTCAAAAATTTACGAAGATACGGCTATTTTAGTGGAGCAGGTAGCGCAGTCGATTCTGAATTCACCGCCTGCGACATTGACAGTCAGAATCGACTGCGCTACCTATCATAGAAAACCTTCATAGAAAAGTCAGTTTTGACTTTTTTGAAAACAATTCTTTTCTTACAATAATTAACATTTTTTGATAAAAAATATAGATTATTGCAAAAAAGAAAGATATTTTTAACTTCAAAGGATGAATAAAAAATGAAAAAATCATCCTTAAAATTCAATAATTCCAATTGAACAAAATGAACAAAATCACAGCGTTTTGAAATTTTCAGGGTTTCTTTGTGAGATACTTGTGAGAGAATTTTTAGTAAGATGCTTTGAGGTTGAAAATAAACAGTCAACATTCTTAGTCTATTCATTATTTGAAATGTTATGCCAAGTTACGCAAATATCCCTAAACGCGCAATTTTTTTCCTCTATTTCCATCAGCATTCTCAAATACCATCAGCAAAAAACTGCTGATGGTAAAAAATTTCGAATGCAAAATCTGAAAACTAGAAACTTGGAGCTTCAATTTTATTTTTTTTTTAAATTGTTGTGCGACTGTTTTTCTCCGAATTACAGCCCCTTGAAAAGCACATAAAAATTTATGATTTCTTTACATCCCTTAATTTTTACCTAGTGTATTTAAAATTTCGAACGCGCTTTTCTCGAAATGACTTTTTAGAACGTGTACAAACGCAACACTAATTGTTTTTTTATTTTTTGTAATCGGTAAGGTTAAGCATCTGTTATAAAAGTGCCTCCATTTTATCGCAAAATTAAAAAAGGTACCCCTCACTTAACGATAATTGCATCCAGACAGATTATAAAAATTTCTGGTTTTCCTTTTTGGATGAATAATTACCATACTGATGGTATCATGTGGATGCAAATTATTCAAGGGTCACCATTTTGTATATTATAATATTGTTAGCTTTTAACATTTTCTAATAAAACCTTGTATAAATATAATTGAAAGAAGATTTAATAACATACCTCTTCTTTAATCCTAAAATAATTGTTTAAATGACAAAAAAAATGGGTAAAAAATTAGCTATTTTTTGGTCCGTCACATTGGTGATTCCCCTTAAAATCCACGACTATTTTTGACCAAGATAACTTCTGATGTCTCGGTAGAACTAGCGGACTACGTAATTATCATGACTTCCCATTAAGGTCCGCATAACGCCAAAACCTGATCAAATTTTTTTTTTCACCCCCACGGGTTCCGAAGGGCCCGTGGGGGGCTTTAATCACCTTTTAGCGAGACCGCTTTTTCGACGAACACGTTCGGCCATTTAACTCTATTTCCAGAGGCCGGATTTCGTCCAGATACGCCGTAATTGTGTTTTATAAGTCCCCGAGAGTGCCGGGGACGCGCTCAGGCCCACATTAAATGATATAATACAGTGTAAAGGATTATTTAGTAAGCCCGCGTCTCGGCGGAATGTAACAAGCCGACAAGTGATTTATTACCCGCCGCGCCAGGTCGGACTTGGTCTCGTATTCATCATCTGGGTAATTTCCTACGTTGTTGCCGCTGACCGTCTTCAGGGCGGGAAATTACCGGCGGCGGGGATAAAAACAAGTGAAAATATGGTCCGCTCGCGGTGAATTATGGTGGGTGTTTTCGTTTTCTTTCTTATGGTTGCGTTTTCTAAACTTCGCTTAATTACAAACAAGTGAAATAAATACACGCCCCCACACTAACATTTATACAGTACGCACTGAAATAAATTAACCGTTTCTAAAGGGATTATTTTAGGAAATGGTGTCGATCACGTTGCCTTGGCTTTTTAACCTTCGGTCGGGCGCAGCCAATCTGTGAGATGCGGCGGTCACTTTTTTCTTTGCCCTTTCGTGTGTATTATGAATATTAACTCGAATTCCCTTATACCTTCCTAGCTCTAAACCACTTTTCTCGATATGGTCGACTTTATTTTAGTACATTCCCTGGCTTTGTATGGGCCACCCGGATCTGTCAAATACATTGCGCCCGATTACGTCTTTATTTTGATGATATGGGATCTCTGAGATGCATTGCGCCCGAATGTGTTTGGATTCAGACTGCGCCCGACGGAAGGTTAAGGAGGTTACTACATAAAAAAATAATTTTTGAAGTGAATACTTCTTTGGCGGTGTTCTGATATTTGACGAGAATGGAGAATGAATTGGAAAAAATATAACGTTTCAAGATTTCGTTACACGAGAGAGAAAAAAGATATAACGTAGAGAGAAGGAGAACGAGAGCTATACATCATATATATCAGTTTAGGCTATTCGCGTCTCCCTATTGTCGCGCATGCGCGCGTTATAGATGTACGCGTCCAGACGCTATATATTAACAGCCGAAGCAGCACGCGTGTGTACCGAATATTTATCATTGCGTTTTGTAATTATTTACGTTATTTACATATGTGTTCTGTGATTATTTGATAATATCCTTGAACCGTTTAACTTGTTAAAATCTAGAAGATATAATATATTTCATTCACCGCTCCCTACTGGTTTACAGCCACACAGGTGCAAATGCACTTGGAAGAGGCGAACACAAAATCCATTTGATTCTCGGGGGAGATTTCAATGTAAATTTCGGATCCAATGATTCTTTGACGTTGATTAACTTTCTTCGAGAAACATTTGGTCTGCTTATAAATAACAATCCCAAAGAATCAACAACAAAATCCGGAACAACAATAGATGCAATTTTTACACGTTATCTAGAAAATATCGAATCACGAACATATATTTCATATTTTAGTTATCACAAACCAATCATATTAGTATTACCAATTGAACCACCATTTGAACCAGCCGATGATAGTGTAGATAATGAATAAACCGAATATTTTTTACACAAATTTTATATTGTTATATTTCTTTTGAAATTATCCCTCTCCTTTTATCTCTCTCTGTCTCTCTTTCAATCTCTCACTCTTAATCTCTCTCATTCTCTATTCTAAAGAAGTATTCACTTCTATCACGTGTACTGTGCTGCACATGATATTTTTTTTTCTTCGTAAAATAAATCCGCTGCATTTATTCATTATTGTTTTATTATTATGAAACATGTATCATGTTCATGCTATTTTCATCAACATTAGGTTTTGTTCTTTGCAAAAATTTTAAGAAAACATGGACATGACCCATGACGCAAAATACACTTAATATGATTTAAGTCAAAAATAGAAGACCAGCCTTCCACGGACACCGAAAGATCACACGTTTCGCTAATCGAATTGACATTATCAGGAGATGATTAAAACTGTTTTAAGCACCGGTTGTTATATGTCAGTTTTAATCATATTCCGATGATGCATACCTGCAGCACTGCATCAAAAGGTCTAGCCGTTTCCCAGGATGATTTTAATCATTTATTTTGACCACACTGTAACTTTGTGTATTCAACAAAAATGGGAGATTATTTATTTTATCACCCATTACCATCAACAGTGTCTTATTGGTTTTGTTGTATTTATGTGTTTTTGGTGAACATGCCTGACCCAGCGTCTGGTGATTCATGTTATATATCGTCAGAGAGCGCCTTAAATTCTACATAAATATTTTGTATTATACTTAAATATAAATATATGCCTAATAAGTTCCTTAAATATTATTATCTTATTAACTTTCATTCTATCCAAAAACATTGTCAAAAGCCCTTTTTTTAGGTTATTACAGTGGGGTTAATGATGACTCCTGAGTTAGTGAATTGACTCATGATCTGACGTTAATTATAATTTGAGTATACGACCGACACGTCGTCGCAGTGAATTATTTCATCTTATCCATTCCTGCGAGAACCATGAAATACAAGAGCATTTTCAGACGGGCGGACGCGCGCGAAAAAATTTCCACGTTGCTTTTTGTTGCTCCTTGTTTCGCATTAGGAGGTCGATTTTTCTTCTAAATGAGCCCCCATTTGGACGTTTTTAACCACTCCCGCAGAGACTCAAAGTCACAGAATGTTATTGCGTTTACTTCGTTCCGTAACGCCGGAGAAAAAACCTCTTAACATGATTTATCTCGAGCCGGATTACCAGGAGAATACGTCGCGGCGCCGGCGGCTGTAAGGAACGGGGTAGGTGAGAGGCAGGCAGGTTTTATCAAAATACATTTATTCGATCTAGTCGTCTACAAGCGGCAAATTATACAATGTACAGTGTTGTGATTGGCTGTCGCAAAGTAACGTAGTCTGAAAATTACGGGCGAATCAGTCAGCATTGATCGTTCATGCCACGGTTGTGTCAGCAGAAGCCAAAACAAGTTTTTCTTCTAAAAATAATACCAAATTATGTGATGTATATAGGATCACATATGTATGTACACCAAATAGACATGAGTTTATTTTTACTTATTGCTAACTCGTGGTTTTACCAATTTAAACAAGATGTTTCGTAATATGCGAGTAAAACTTCAACTGGCGATTGTGAAAAAAATAGTACGGGCGGTTACAATAAGAGCCGAAGACTTGAATTGCGCGCCATCCTGGCTGTCCTGGCTGTCATTCGATAGGTCAATAATTGTGACAGATCGATAGGAAACAGATAGGAGTTAGTAAGCATGGAGCTCTACACAATACAGCAACGCGTACTTATTATTACACATTACTATCAAAATGGTGAAAGTTTGGTTGCTACGATTCATAAAGTGCGCCCAATTTTGTTCCAAACCTATCAATAGTGAAAAGAATAATCGAACAATTCGAAAGTACTGGTTCAGTTATTGATGTGAAACACACGACACAAGCTCGTAGTGGTCGTTCAGAACAAAACATCAATATAGCTCTCGAGAGTGTGGTCGAGAGTCCAGAGACCTCGATTATTCGTCGTGCAAAAGAATCGGACATTTCAACAGCCACTCTTCACCGTATTCTCATTAAAGATTTGCATCTCCATGCTTACAAAGTCCAGCTGACTCAACAACTTCTGCCAACAGATCATTCACCAGCGAAGAGAGTTCACCAATTGGATCACTGAACAACAAGAAGTGAATGCCGATCTTGTGGATAAAATCACCTTCAGCGATGAGACCCATTTTCATTTTCATGGCTTCGTTAATAAGCAAACTTTCCGCATTTGGGGTTCAGAAAATCCACGAATGACTCATAAACAAATCCTCAATGTGTCCCTGTTTGGTGTGCATTGTGGTCTGAAGGAACCATTGGACCACTTTTTTAACGAGGACGGGAGAAGAGGGGTTTAGTGTCATTGAAAGATATTAAAAATAACGCGGCTCTATAAAAAATGTTTCCAATTTCTAGGCATTTCATTTTCTACAAAAAATACCTCTTGACCTATTTTCATATTGGATATTGCTTATCGACAAAAACGTATTTTCTGCCAATTTACCTTCTACACACATTTTTGTCTTTTAAGTAGACTCAGAAAACGATTTAAATTGCTGATTAAGATGCCACAACAGCTTTTTTAAAATGTGAAAATATGTTCTCTAAAACACATTTTTGTAGTAAATATAATTAAACATATGAATGACATAAGATTTTCGATTTTTATTTCAAAGTTTGCACAGACAAATGTAGAACATTCTATATTTGTTGCTCTGCATATTCTATTGTATATACAATCTGTTAACAGATGTAGAACCAGCTTTCACCAAACAAGAACACTTTCACAGATGTGTAGCAAAAATTATCAACTGATTCTTTTCCAAATGTGAAACTGCAAAGACCTCGAAGACAGGAGACACCTGTTCAAGCAGAAGACAACGCAGTAAAAACATTGGCTTATGTATAAGCGAATCCTCATGTTATCACGAGACTTCTGGCACAAAAGATAGCAGTTCTGTGAAGTAGAAGTATATACAGTTAAAAAATGGCTGAAAAGTCATAACTATCATCCCTAAAAAATAGATAAATTAGAAGGTTTAACCCCGACGACCCTCCGCAAAGAATAAATTCCATTGGTGAAATGTCAATAAAACATGAGGATGACCAAAATTTCCTATAATTTAATCTATAATTTGATATAAGAAATAAAAGGTTCAAAATTCAGTATTGTTTATTTCCCATCATTCCACCTACCTATATTTCCAACTACTCTAACGTACATCCCAAACAAACCGAGAAAACAAAATCACTTCCATAAAATATATCCAAACGAATCCTACAAAATTATGTTTACATTGCGAATTCTCTTAACTAAATTTTTACTAAATTCTCGCTTACAAGCGCAACTTCATAAAACGTCGCCTCTGGCTCAACCGCAACTTCATAAGCCTCTACTTCAAACTATAAATCCGTTTGAACTCGCAATTTAAACCAGCTCGTTTGAGGTCGTCCTTTTTTCCACTGTAAATTGCTAGCAAAGCGACGGTCCAAGCTAAAACATTTTCGATTCACGAAAATTGCGTACAACAATCGACAAGGAAAAAGCACCACCATTTCCAAAGATATGAATAGCAGTCCATCATCTCGCTAATTCAAATTGCGTTAGAAAGTTGCAAAGGGTCGTGATACTAACATACCATTTGTTGTCAAAAATTCTTTAAATAATTCAATAAGTTGGAACAATTGTCGATTGAAATATGAATCCAATTACTTACGTCAAGTCGATGACTCGGAGGGAAAATATAAATGGGTAGAAGAGGAAGAATTCGAAAGGGACGAAGAAGAGGAGGATGAAGAAGAAGACTTGATAGCACAAAAATGTAACACCTCAGATCAAATGTAATGAGGTACATGCCATTTTGTAATGAAAGCCAAACTACTATTTCTAAGAATCATTATAAATTCAGGGGAAATATTATATAAACTGGAAAAATCTCTATCAAAACATACGCTATACTAAGTGTCAAATCGGAAGCTAGGACACAAAAGATAAACGAATAGAAGAAGAAGAAAGAGTAGGAGAAAGAAGAGTTGGTAATATTGACATGCAATATTATAGGCCTAATATAAAGAAGGTACGTGTCATCTTACATGGAAGTCGAATCCAAGAATCATTACAAATACAGAGAAATATTCTATAATTTGGAAAAATTTGGGTCAAAAAATGCATCCACTGGGTATCGAATCGGAAACTAGAGCGAAAAAGACAAACGGATAGAAGAACATGAGGAAGAGGAAGAGGAAGAGGAAGAAGAAGAAGAAGAAGAAGAGTTAATAGTATTGATATGTAATATCACAAGCCGAATATAATAACAGTATGTCATTATGTAATAGATTGCAGTTGAGGGTATAACATTGTCGGGGGAATAAGGTTTTTATTATAGGTTTTTGTAAAAGGAAAAAATATTACAATGTGAAAGGAAATCTCCATTTCATACAAGAAGGGGTACAAGATTATTGTCATCAAGTTGCCTAATTATAGAAATGATACTTGTCGTGATAGAGGGATAGTTTAAAGACGAAGTGAACGGCCAAGTATGCCTCCAGATTTGATACGGCTTGATTATTTTTAAGAGGATATTTAGCAGGTAAAGTTTATGTGAACAGATTTGGAAATTTAGATAGTTTAAGGGAATCAGTCCTTAGTTTATTAACACTCCGCATAAAGGTTTGAGCCACTGTCAAATGACATTTCAAATGACTCCTTGTTCATTCTTTATTTCTCGTAGCATATTAATTTTCACTTACACTGATCACATTAATAGAACACCCTGGGTATTTTAACATTCTGCATGATATTTGCTATGGTATGAATAACATTTTTGATATCTAAGCTAATTTTTTTATAATAAGCAAAATTAATAATCGAAAATTTTTGTATAAAGAACATATAGATATATTTTTTTATTCTTCTGTAACAATTAGTATTTTGTTTTAAACTAGTGACCTTTCTTTAGAAATGATAAAAGGTCTCGTTTCATTACATAACAAATTTGATGCAGAATCGGAATATATTAAAATAAACAGGGTATTCAATTTAAAAATTCAAATTATATGACACCGATTAACTTATACGAGGTTTAAATTTGAAGATTTTATTCCAATATCAAAAAAATGACGGGGTAATACATGAAGCATGTTTTATCAAGACGATATTTTCGAGTAATTGCACTCTCGACTGAAACAGATTTAAAAGCTTGTTCAGACCTCGCATGTCGATCAATACTGAATATTCTCCGTAATCTTTTTATATACCTATTAACAACATGAACAATTCGATCTGAGAAAACACAGTAGAACGAATAATTGGTTCCGATTTAAGTTAATACTATACACCTCAGCGATACGTATTTACAGGATAACATTCAACTTTAGATGTAAAATTTGTGGTATCGCTAAAAATTATTTATTTATACATCAGTTCAATAACGTGAATGTTTTATATTTTACACAATTCTTTAATTAACTAAAATACTACGTACAAATTCACGCGATTTGCTGTAATTTTTTTCTTCCTAGGATTTATACATGAAAAATTTATTATACAGTGTAAAAGTTCTAACGTATAGCTGACAGAAAATTGCGTGAAAGTGTAAAAACATTTTATATTAAAAAAGAAAGAGATTACATAAATAAACCCCTAAATTTTTATCATCATAAATTACCTAACCCTGAAAAAAACATACAGATTCGATAGGATCTTTCATTACATTAAATCCGCTAGGCTATATTAAATATATACAGGGAGCCACAAAAATGGAGGCAATATTTCCTAATATTTCGTCCCTATTCAACTGAAAAACTTTTGTATTTATTACTTAAAATCTTTATAACGCCTGTTTAATTAAACTTTGTCAATTTTTCATTCCTAAAGTATACTTCAAAATATTTCTTACCTGCAGAAGAAAAAAATTGTTTCAAAATATCATTTTGTATGTCGGAATACTTAGGGGTATATTTTTGTTTTTTTTTTGTGGATCTTATCGAATTTACATGTTATTCCTAGAATTCATACAGTGTGATGTTGAACATTCGTCGTGGACAAAAACATTAACAGACCCTCTAGAAAAAAAAAAACAAGTTTCGAATGGATATTATAAAATAATATATTAGCCCTTTTAATAATTTTCATCGTAGTATATTATTGAAAAATAGGAAATCAATGTGTTCTTTTGAATATTTTTGGTTACAGGTAGAATAAGCCAAACATGCGAGGTAAAAAAATATTTTTTTCGGAAATGATATATAGGCATATATGTGGAAAATACTTTTTTCTAAAAAATGTACATCCAATAAAAGTAAAATGTAACAAAAATAATTATAGATAAATATAAAACAGAGAAATATTTAGATTAAAATTTGTCTTACCTTTTCTAATTTCAATTTAAAATTTGACGGTGTAATCTATAAATATATACGAGGGTGGTTTGAAAAGTTTCCGACCTCAACATGAAGATGGTAGCACTCGCCAACAAAAGCTAGAGAATGTGGTTGCGTATATTTTGGAAGGTATTCACCAAAATTTTTAGCCATTTTGGACGCCCAGTTGTTGTTTGACAATCATTTGAAAATGGAAAGAATTGAGCATTGAGCTGTCATTAAATATTTGTTTTTGAAAGGCAATACGCCTACGCAAATCAAAGAGGAGTTGGACGCTGTGTACGGGAACTCTGTGCACCATCATTTACCACATTTATAGCATTCATAGCAAATTTGGACAGCTGAACTTAAACGTCGGCGTACCAGCTTGGGAGACCATGAACATTCGGGACGTCCAAAAACTGCAATCACTGAGGATAACATCGCTTAAGTTTACCAAATGGTGCTAGACAACCGTCGAATTAAAGTGAACCAGATAGCAGAGGCTATGAATATATCCAAAAAACGTGTTCGTTACATCTTGAATAAAGATAATTGAATTAAGCATAAGAAACTTGTCCGCGCATTGGGTGCCGCGTTTGCTCACGTTAGACCAGAAACGTGTTCGAATGAACATTTCCATCGCCCTGTTGGCGCAGTTTAGGCGCAATAAATTAGAGTTTTGGCGCCGATTAATTACTGTAGATGGAGCATGGATACACCATTATACCCCAGAAATAAAAATACAGTCAAAACAATGGGCTGCGAAGGGGGAATCGGCTCCAAAAAAGCTAAAACTGTTTTTTCGGCTGAGAAAGTGATAGCGACTGTTTTTTGGGATAGTCATGGAATTATCTTAATCGATTATCTTCAAAATGGAAAAACCATTACAGGAGCATACTACGCATCATTACTTGACAAGCTGAAGGCTGAAATTCCGGAAAGGCGGCCACATTTACAGAAAAAAAGATTTTGTTTCTCCAAGACAATGCGCCGCCTCACACCTCAACGGTAGCCATGGCGAAAATCCACGGATTATGATTTAACCTGCTTGATCACCCTCCTCACTCGCCAGATCTATCTTCAAGCGACTTTTTTTGTTCCCCAAACTAAAAGTTGCGCTTGGAGGACAGAAATTTGCATCAAATGAAGAGATCATCACCTTCGCAAACGCAAAGAAAGACGCCGCGATTTTGCAAAGAAGACGCCAAGTACTATTTGGACGGATTAAGGAGATGGGAGCATCGCTGGGAGAAGTGTGTAGACTTACACAAGGAGATCATGTAGAAAAATAAAAATAAATTTGAAGAAAAAGTGTTTTGTATCTTTGTTAGGTCGGAAATTTTTCGACCACCTTCGTGCAATAAATATATAAAATATATTTGCCTTCCTTAAACCGTTCTGGCATGCTTCTGTACCTACATAAAAAATACTGGTCACAGAGAATAATAATAAAAAAAGGCTAGTAAAAGAAATAATCAATACACAGGGCTTTAGTCGTTTTTTATACTTATAGAAAAGGATTAATTTTTATAAAAAAGATGTACTTCCAGGAAAAATAAAATACAACACAAATAATTGTAGATAAATACAAAGTAAGAAAATACTTATTTTAAAATCTCTACGTCCTTTCTTATTTAAGTGTAAGATTTTTAAATTATATAAAGTAAATAGTATATAAATTATATTTTATTTTCTAACATCGATTTTCTAATTATAGTTCTGTAATTATATATCAACAAAAAGAGTATGTTGGAGATTAGAAGAATAATAAAAAACTAAGCTAATGAAACAATTGATATACAGGACTTTATTCACTACAGGGGGGACAAAGGATATAAGAATCCCTTAAAATACAGCGCAAATAATCTTTCTTCTTATTCATTTATGCATGTTTTTATCCACGAGGATGTAACCTCGAAAAGTACACTGTTCTACACACCAGCCGGCCTTAATTCAGGTTCGGACAGGATCAACATAAATCGCGAGATTCCAGAATTAGAAAACGCCACCCCCTCGTTGAATATTAACATTTAATTTACGCGTAGAATTTTTAACCCCTTTTCACCCCATACGTCAAAAAATATTAAATAATAAATTACCTATTCCGGTCCCAACCTGTATACCCGGACGTCGACTCCACCGTCGAAGATACATCTGTTATTCGTACGCGTTTTAACGGGGCCGAGATATTTTGATCACGTACGGCGACTCTCTCGGGGTTTAACGAAATATATTCCTATTAACCCGGATCGAGAGGCAAGGACCAGGTGGAACTGATTTCAATCTAATGTTGACGTACACACGCAAGTTCGGGCATCGTTCCTGCTCAACTCGAGCGGAAATATCTGATAACTCACGGCGAATAAAATAATTTCCGGCTTTCCCTATTTTATTTTTCTTAAGACCCCTAATTCGTCGTGTGGAAATTTGCCCTTACGGCAAGGCGAAATGTATTGCCATCGAATATTGAGCAACTTTGGCGTCCAAGGAATTATTCGTATCAAAGAGGCCTATGACACGGGGTATTGTCTACAAATCACCACAGATATTTCTTGAGTTTCTTCCCCTGGATGAAAATTAAGTGAAACACAGAAAATAACAAATCATTGACGAGTGTAACGACTGCGATATGCCCCAGAGTGGAACTTTGAGGCACTTACAGTGTCTGTGATCTTCCCTTATTTGAGTAACTCCAATTTCGTCTTCTAGGTAGGGTATAAATGAATTGACGAATAACCTGAGGCTCAAACACATCATCTGAGCAAAAAACTTCTTGATTATGAAACACGAAAAAGTAACAAATCGGGACAGGCTCCAGAGTAGAATACTTACTTGCGCATGATATTTTCGAGAAATTCCTGATGGTATTTAGCGTCTCTTTTACCCCTTCTTATTTGAGCCGCCTCAATTTTTCCCCAGGTTAAAAATTAATTAACTAACTACCTGACACCCAAATATATTAACTAGTGTTCAATAAAAGTATCATTAAATTGATTATGGCACGTAAAATAACAAACTATTTTACGAATATGAGTAGGATAGGTCACAAAGTAAAACCTTGAGGCACCCTGCTATCCTCATGACCATCGGTATGGTATTGCGTACCTGAACACAAATGGAATCAGCTCCACTCTATAGCCATTGCCTCGAGACCCTCAATACAAAGAAACCCTTAAAAATAAAATTTAGATATCTAGACAGCACTAAGGCAAATTGGTCCATCATTTTGAAGCAATTTTTAAGGCAAAATTACAATCTGTACAAATTTATCCCTACGGTCATTCGTCCCACAGGCACTGCTGTTTCTGAGAGACGTAGTACGCGAACATGTAGCACTTTCTGCACGTCTTGATGCCGCACCGATAGCTCATCACCGAGTTCTTGGTCTGGCCCTTGCCCTTGCAGTACTTCAGGCCGCAAGGGTACCAGCCTATACACAGTTCTAAGTGGCACTCACAAGGCGTCCACATGTTCTTCATCTCCGTGCAGGTGGGGAGGAAGACGTCGTCGCTGACTTCGTTGGTGAGGAAATGATCGGCTCTGGTGGGGAACCTTTTCAGTGCGGGCTTATACGATGACACTGGAATGCCTGGAACAAAGAGAACGCTTTGAATATGACAGAAGTAACTCAAGGAATGGTGATATCAAATAAGAAATGATACAAAACACGTTAACAAAACGATGATAAAGGGGTACTGTGAAACATCCTCCTACTAATTGTCTTCGCTGCTTTTCACAACTCATTTAGTTGCATAAAATTACTATAATACGTGTTATAAACTACTACAGGGTGGCGCAGAGCAACTTGCTTAATTAGAAATTCAATTAAAAAAAAGTAATGCAGATATATATTTAATTCTTCGAACAACGTCAAGTACATCAATCGAACTCGGAAGTTTCGTTCAACTCTTTTCAGCATATCGACGGGTATGTTGGCGACAACTTGACGAACGTTGTTCTTCAGGTGAGCCAGGGTCCTAGGACGGTCGCTGTCAACAAGTGATTTTAGATAGCCCCATAGAAAATAGTCGCGAGGCATGCCAATAAGCGCCACACGTGCATTTTCTTGAGCAACTAAATCGCGTGGATTAAATTCCTGCACCACAGCTAATTTGTAGGGATTAAGTTTTAGTTCTTCATGAAGCATTCACCTCACAGAACGAGCAGACAATCCAACAGCAGCTGCATGTTTGCGGGCAGAGGGCTGAGGGGATCGAAAAACATAAAACCTGACATGTTTCGGGGTGACCTTGCTCCCTTCGTGGAAGTCCAAGTTCTTTTATTCAGATCACCAGTTTCCCTGAAGTTGGTTACCCATGTAACAATCGACTGCTGGCCATGCCAGGAACACGACCACGGGTGTAATATTAAAATGGGCATGAAATGCACGTTGCGTGGCGATGATTGAGCGACCGTTAGAAAAGTATGCCTCTGGAGCGAACGCGCGCTCCACCGTCATCCATTCCATGATGCTAACTAAACCAAGCGGAGCTACAACTTTACTCCCCGCCTTCTCGAATGTGCCTATTCCCACCCTCCTGGGAGCAACCATCGCTTCAGGGCGCCAAATTTAAATAAGCAAAGCAAGTTGCTATGTCCCACCTTGTATAATATATGAAACAATAAATTTTGTCCACTCTTACCCATTCTCAGAGCTATTCTGCGATTTGGTCACCTCCATTTAACTTCTAATCCATTTACACTTCTTAGTGACGTATTTTTGTCCTTCGACCTGCTTTTAAAGCTAGTTAATGAAGCTGTTATTAGTTGATTTTTCCTATAATTATCCTTACGAGTACCCATAAATCTATTCACACTGTAACGCAGTCATTAGGGATAGGTACTTGACGATGTGAATTAATGCAGGTAATTTACACCCCTTCAAATATTAGTCGTAACCGCAGCATCTCGTTTGGAAATGGAATCTGTGGAGTACCAATTCAATTTAACTGTATGTATGCATGTGCTGTTATAGCCTGCGGCAATATTTACCTTCCACGACCCCTTGCTACCCCATAATGTGGTTCTAATGTGAAACGTCCTAGATGTATGCCGAACTCATCATTTGCGGACGAAAAGTGTGATATATCGAGTGGGCGAAAAAAATTGTGTATTTTCGATGTGAACTATATATAAGCTATGTTGCGATAGCACGGGGGTGGAAAATTGATGTTGTATTCACAAAATATTGTTAGAAATTGTAGATGATTCCCCATGCGTTGAACTTGTTGGAGATAAATAATGATAACAATGCTAGAGCAAAAAGGTGCACTGTCAATCTTAGTGTGAAAGATTCAGTAACGCCATTTTTGTTTTCTTTGAGGTAGCAATAGGATGCACAAAGGATTGCTAGAAATTGTAAGTGCATTTTATTGTAAATGTATTTCTAAATTATGATTTAGAAATATGCTAGTCAAAAAAATTAAGGGATGCAAAAAAATCTAAAATTTTTAGGTGATTTTCAGGGGGCTGTAACTTGGAGAAAAATAGTCGCAGAGTAATTTTAAACAAAGGAAACTGAAGTTTCAAGTTTCTATTTTTCAGACCTTGAGCTAAATTTGTTTTATTATCAGCTGTTCTTGAGTAATCATAAGAAAACGATGGGAAAACATTTTCCAAATTTTTTCTTGTCTTTCAACAGATTCACGGCCTTCAATATATTATTCTCAGTGATTTTTATCATAAAATTATTTTAGATAAAGCAGAAAAGCCAGTTTTAACTTTGGTAATTAATTACTTGGGAAATAATGATCGTACAAACATTTTTTCTTGCAATAATTAAACATTTTTTGATAAAAAACTATACTGCTAAAAAATATTTTCAACCTCAAATAATAAATAAAAAATGAAGAATTCATCATTAAATTGATTTTTAGCGGAAACGACAGATTCAATCATTTCGAACACAATGAAAAAAAATCGCAGGAGTTTGAAATTTTCAGGGTTTCTTTGGGATATACTGAGGCTGAAAAGAAACAGTCAACAGCCTTAGTCTATCCCTTATTTGTAAAGTTATGCCAAGTTAAGCGAATATCCCTAAATATGCAATTTTTTACGTCTTTTTAAATCAACATTCTCGCACTGAAAAATGTTTGTTTATCAAAAATTAATCACTACAACTTGTAAAGAGTATTTTGCAGTTTTTGAAACACTACTTGAGTTTTCTCGACTGCGTCTGCGACTCTCTTTCTCCAAGTTACAGACAGCCTTTTGAAAAACTACATAAAAATTTTGGATTTTCATACATTCCTTAATTTTTGTGCCTAGTGTACAATTTTATTTTACTATTTTAGTGTAGTATTCACTTCATCGCTATTTGCCAAATAAAAAACTCTTTTATCTTGACGATAAACGGAAGAGTCTACCTGAGCTTAGCCATAAAAATAAGCTAAGGTTATGTTTTGAGATTTTTTATTTGGAAAATTGCGATGAAATAAGCTATAGTTACGTTATATTTTATAAGGTGACAAGATGATTCAAAAGTTATCTTTCATATTAATTTGAGATAGACAGTGATCCAAAAGGTTTGTATGGTTTTGATACAGATCGTTATATCGTTAGCTAATCGTTATACTGGTCGTTACATATTTCTTTAGAGGTAGCAAGGTGAATATGCTGTTCAAAACAATTCTTTTTTATTATAATGATATATAGGTTGATATTTCTTGTAGCATTTCGATGTTCTAGTAGCAATAGGAATATGGATAAGATTCTTAATTTTTCGCGTCATAGCCTGTTGATACGCATCTTTCTTTTCTGTTTATACAATATGTAGATTATGTATCCCATCACATTTACACGAGATCTTATTCTTACCCATTTAATTAGATTAAAACCGATATTTTGCGGAAGTAGATACACAGTCTTCCAAAATAAACAAAGTAGATAATTCTGACACGAATGTAACATCTGTGTTAGTCCAAGATTAATTAGACGATCCAGTAACAAGGTACATTAAATTAATAGATTACGTTAGAGTTTGATTAATCAACTAAGAGCACAGAAATTTCTCACTCGGATGGGTGTGCTCATGCGCATATGGATACTCGTACCAACATTCGAACAGTCTGTATCAGATCGTGAGTGATTAATTAATTCAATTGGTGCATACCCCATTACGCCTTATCTTACATAATGTTAGGAGAATATTAACAGAGCAATAATGAACGTATTATTTCAGGGGATTGCGTGCCAGTTTTTGTATTTCATTTAAATGACAGAAACGGAAAAAAGATCGTTCATTTTGTTGCGAGTCCACTGTAAAAAAACTGGTAGTGGAAACAACTCGATTTTTGAAGATATTTTATTTTGAGCCTAATAATAAAAAAACATTACTTTATTGTTTTTCAAAATATTCGCCTTTATAACTTATATACTTTTGCATGCTTTCGAACCATTTGTCAAAGCATTTCTTCCATTCCTCTTGAGATATCTATAAAACATGGTTTTTGAACGCATCAACGGCTCCTTCTGCCGACGAAAATCGATGTCCACGCAATTTATTTTTGACGTTCGGGAACAGAAAGAAGTCATTGGATGTCAAATCAGGACTGTACGGTGGATGAGCCATTAATTTGATTTTTTTGAGTGTTTAAACATTCGGTTGTTAGACAAGATGTGTGAGAGCTCGCATTGTCATGATGAAGAATGATCCGAGGTTGTGTACCATTCAGAATTGACCGTCTTACGTTCCTCTAAAGGTATTGTTGCCATATGACCAGATTTCCCGAAAAAACAGGCGACCGTTTGTTTCGATGTGCTTAGAGCGCGAACAACTTTTGTTGGTTTTGGTTCATCTTGAAACACTCATACAATCCATTGCTGTTTACTTTCCGGCTCATATGCATATATCCATGATTCGTCACCTGTTACAATGTTATATACGTCTTTTGAAGCACCGCCATTGTATTTCTTGAGCATTTATTTGCACCAATCCACACGAGCATCTTTTTGAGATTTTTTCAAATTATGTGGGATCCAACGAGAACAAACTTTCTTTACAGCTAAATGATCATGCAGTATTTCATACATACTAGTCGAACTAATGCCTAAGGTTGGCTCAATCTCACAGTGTGTCACATGACGATCTTGCATTATCAGTTTTTGCCCAGCATCAATGTTTTCTGGCACAACAACTGATTTTGGACGCCCTTCAGGACCTTCGTCGATGAGCGAATGGCGGCCACGATTAAACTCGTTATATCACCGTTCCATAGTGGCAAAGGATGGGGTTATATAGCCAAAAGTGGAAGTAAGTTAATCGATGCACTCTTGTTTTGATAATCCACGTGGAAAGTCGTAATCAATCAACGAACGAACATTTTCACGAGTTAACGATTTTTTCGCTGAGATACAAGAAGGTTATGGTTAAAAATGTCAAACTTTTTGTCAATGGTCAAAAAAACATCTATAAATAACATAAAGAAACGATAATGTCAAATTCAATGAAAACGGTGTTAATGAAAAACTTCAGAAAATAAAATTGGTGAAACTAAATCGTAAGAATTTGAATTCAGTAGCGTAAAATCCTGCTCTAGCTCTTATCACTGCTTAAATTCGTCTGGCTAAAACCATAATAGATTGCTGTGTAACATGCGGTGGCAAAATCGTTGTTATGGAAATGGATATCGGCAGCGCAGCGATTGTCAGTCCGGCTCTGTTACGACTCGTCAGGATAAGATGCTCTAAATATAACTATACCCCATACTCTATGACCAAAATATGTGCAGACAATGTTTTAAGAATATTTTGACAACTACAATCAATCCTGAATTTTAAAGAAAAAAAAGTTAGTTTAAAAATTTTAATTTAGAATTTCTATTATAGCTCAAAGTAAAATTACTTCTATCTGTATTCACTTCAAAAACTGTCTACTGTCTAATTAATAAATTACTGGCAAAACTTTACAACAGACTATCGCATCGTCATGTGCGCTTTCGATGGCCGGCCGATGTTACAGACGCCGCGCTACACAGCATATACTAGGCACAATAAAAGCATGTTTAGCGGTTATATTAATTTAATATCAAGCAATCAAGTTGTCGACTGTCGTTGTTGACAGGACGTTAAAAGTTCGACGTACATAACCGAGAACAAGTAAATTAGCCCGTATTTACATATTGCCGGTTAAAAAATGGTGTAAACACCCTCATGGAGAATGTAATTTCGTGCCTTGACTCGCCCCAATCGTATTATGAGTAACCCTTCCGGAATAATACCCTGGAATCATTGTATTTATCGCACAGCCGAGGCATCGACCATAATTTGAATGTTAACTTCAACGATCCTCGGCGGTATTTCCTCAAATTAATACCGCCTTAAAGGGATTACTGGATGTAAATTCGACAATAGAGAAAGTTGAAGTTTAATTTTAGCCACATTTATACACTCAGATGGTAGTTGATGGCTGTGATGCCGAAAGGCAGTAGAAATCTTTGACGTACGTATTACCGCGCTCTGCGAGTTGTTTACACTGCGGATGGTGGTGTATAGGGCGTCTCAGAACTATGAAATAAACTTCATGATCGTCATTTTTCTTTTCGTAATCTAAAGGTTACTTTTAACATTTTTTATGTCCTCCATTGTCCTTAATTTACGACACAATAAAATATTAAAAACTGCAAACTGTATGTGAAGTTAATCTTAATTAAAACACTTCAAAATGATTCCATCACACTAAAAATTATTTTTATAATAATTTTATAAAGCAAAATATTGATTTTAATTTACGTTGATAAATTTATTACAAAGAAACCTATATTGGAAATAAATGGTACAATACTCTGGCAAATTACAAAAATGCACCAAAAAAATTGTTTTTAATTTAAAGTTTGTACACACCGAAACTGACCTCCTTCCCCTAAAGCCCCAGATAGAGTAGGGGAAGATTCGACATAAAGACGAGGACAAATACATCCATGTTGAGAGAAAGGTGGCCCCACAGGGAAATAGCTTTCCCTGTGGGACTCGAATCCACATGTATAATGACACCCTTATACTGAGCTAGTCTGCCATCCCAGACCACAGTATGAGTGATATTATCGCAGCAATCTTTATAGGAGAATACGATAGATGGAGTTACACAATGGTGACATTTATTTTGTGAAAAAGGACATGATAGTACCTATAGCTCCGGAACTGGTTATTTCTTAAAGTATTTTTTTACACCTACCAATATACTAAAACCATATACCAAATTTGTTTAAAATATCTCAAACGGATTTAAAATAAAAAAAATTGATTTTTTATTTTTATTCTCGACACTCTACAGCTCGAAAATGACAGCCTTATGTATATATAACTAAATTACTTTAATCTTAACCATAAAATAAGTCCATGGATTTTTACACGCACTTAGAAAATAAATTGTACCTAAATTCCAGTTATTTTGTATATAATGACTGATATTTTTTGACAAATTTTACGAGGGAACCACAGCAATGTCATTAGTAAATGTAATGTAGTTGCTATCATCTATTTACTTCTAGTAAACATTAATCTGTGATTTAAACTGTTCAATGAATATTATCAATATCAATACTATCAGATAACATCTAGAAAAAAAAAAACTACACCATATTGAACAGTTAGAAAAAAAAACTATAGACACGTGTTAATTTCATTAGTATTTTACGTTACACGAGAGAGAAAAAAGATATAACGTAGAGAGAAGGAGAAAGAGAGCTATACATTTGGTATATTTAAAACACAGGCTTCGTTATAAGACAGGGTACACAGATATATAACATAGAGAGAAAGAGAAAGAGAGCTATATATCATATATATCAGTTTAGGCTATCCGCGTCTCCCTTTTGTGCGGTCCTTCGTCTTTAACGCCCATTCATACGCTAAGTCCAAGGTCTAAGTTGCTTGAAGGGGGAATATTTTAGGAAGCATCGTACGAGCAAGAGAGAGAGCCACGTATTCATTGAATACTAGGCAATAGAAGAAAATATAGTATGACGCGCATGCGCGCGAATACGTACAACTCTGACACCACACGGGGGTGGAGCAAGAGAGAGCGATATAAACTCAGTACGAAGCGATAGAATAGGATAGATAGATTGTCACGCATGCGAGCGTTATAGATGTACGCGTCCAGACGCTATATATTAACAGCTGAAGCAGCATGCGTGTGTACCGAATATTTGTCATTGTGTTTTGTAATCATTTACATTATTTACATCTGTGTTCTGTGATTATTTGATAATATCCTTGAACCGTTTAACTTGTTAAAATCTAGAAGATATAATATATTTCATTCACCGCTCCCTACAGGTTTACAGCCACACAGGTGCAAATGCACTTGGAAGAGGTGAAGACAAAATCCCTTTGATTCTCGGGGGAGATTTTAATGTAAATTTCGGATCTAATGATTCTTTGACGTTGATTAACTTTCTTCGAGAAACATTTGGTCTGCTTATAAATAACAATCCCAAAGAATCAACAACAAAATCCGGAACAACAATAGATGCAATTTTTACACGTTATCTAGGAAATATCGAATCACGAACATATATTTCATATTTTAGTTATCACAAACCAATCATATCAGTATTACCAATTGAACCACCAGCCTATGATAGTGTAGATAATGAATACATCGAATATTTTTTACACAAATTTTTATATTGTTATATTTCTTTTGAAATTATCCCTCTCCCTTTCTCTCTCTCTCTCTATCTCTTTCAATCTCTCACTCTTAATCTCTCTCATTCTCTATTCTAAAGAAGTATTCACTTCTATCACGTGTACTGTGCTGCACATGATATTTTTTTTAATTACCTTTTATTTATAAGAGATTCAAGTGCTTAAACATTCTTTACTTTGGCATCCTCTTCACAGTAACTACTGTCGTTATATAAATAACAAAATTAGCCTTCCATTAGGTATAATTTGACTTTTCGAATATATCTTGTATTCAGACCATCAGACCATCTGTGATAAATTCTGAGTGACATTGGAGGAGTAGAAGAGAGTCATTAATTTTCTCTTCAATCACAAATAGATCGCTTCTCTTTGGAAACTCAATCTTGGAACGCCCTGTATATTTGTATAACTCCGCATATATTTATTATTCAACAAGGTTTTTCAATTCAGACGTAATTTGTGCGAAACATTTTTCCCTCACATATTTACGTAGATTAAATCCACCACTAAAATCCGTGTTGCCATGAAAATTATTTCTGCACTTACATCACCAGGACATAATAAAAAATCAACTTGACACTGCTTTTTGCGTTTGTTACAACTACGTTATCTTCTCTTACACATAGCGAAAGTCGTCAGTAGGTTACTCCATAAGAATTGCCTAGATTAATTTTGTTGCCCAAATGTCGTGTTTGTAATTAATGCAAATTGTCTCTTACACATGTTTGATGTGGTCTAATCAATGAGGAATCGATATCCTCATCCCCCGTTGCTTATGTATTTCAAAGCCCATCGGCGCAGATTAGTAGATCACGTATTCTGTTTCTCTAAACTAACAAACCGCCCGAGAATAGAACACTAATTTGGAAATTAGCCAGGCCACCACCATAAGTCATCTTAATATGATTATAGCGTGCCAGGTCTGTAAAGTGAAAAATTTGCTATAAATGAATCAGTTGTTTTCGGTATTTTTCCCCATTTAGGGCTACTTATGATAATTCGTTCAAAACGACACAATTCATTGATCAAAATTGGACACGCACACCTTTTAGAAAGAAATGTAAATACGAGACGATTAAGAATTAAGAAATACCTTAATACGTTTTGTTATAGCAATACGTAAATTAGTGTTAAAAGGTTTTGTCGAAGTAACATTGCCAAGAGTTAATAAATAGTGAAGATCTATAACGCACAGTTTTCAGATGATAGTTTTATAAACAGTCATAATGCGGAGCCTTATACTCCGCTGCATCTGTAAGTTCCTTAAACATTGAGGATTAAAACAAATTAAGCCGCCAAAACAGCTATTCTCCTGGCTATATGGCATCGACGAGCGCTGAATTACATGGCGAAATTGGCCGTATTTTGTTCTAACATAGAACAAAAATACAGGGTCCGGCAGGGACGTATGGAAGATTTGAACGGGGCGCCAAGCAAGGTGACGTGAACCTAATGTTTTCGGAATAGGTAGTATCTACTGGTCACGAGATGCCATTTTAGTTGCCATGGAGCCGTGGTCTATTGAGCATCGTGTGTTTGTTTACAACACTTTCATTGAAACGGGTCGTTCTGTCATTTAAACACAGAGACGATTCCGAAATCATTTTAACGTTGGCCGTCACGGTCGTGTTTCGAAGTTTGAAACGATCATGAAGTGGGTGAATAGCTTTCAAAGAACTGGATATTTGAGACCTGGAACTGCTCGAGGAGGTGATCGAACGGCAAGGACCCCGGAAACATTGAAAGGGTGCGTCAAGCAGTTGAAGCCAGCCCTCGTCGATCAGCCGTACGTCACGCTCGGGCTCCACCGATGTCAGACCGCTCAGTTCGCCGAATTTTACACCTCGATTTGCATTTTCATCCGTATAAGATGATGGTTGTTCAAGAATTGCAGCCAAACGACTACGGCAGACGGATGAGGTTTGCAGAAGCGATGTTGTAAATCTTGACAGATGACACTGTTTTGATAATGAGTGACGAAGCCCACTTTCATTTGTCAGGGATGGTTAATAAACAAAACTTCCGTTATTGGGCCTCTGATAACCCGCAAGAGCTCCATGAACGACCTCTCCATAGCGAAAGGGTAACTGTTTGGTGTGGCATTAGTCGAAACTTCATTATAGGTCCGAACTTTTTTCGTGAAAACGGTCGGACCGTCACTGTCAACACAGATCGTTACCTACAGATGTTGCGTGATTATTTTCTGCCAGAACTGAGAAGACGACGTATCAACCTGAATACTGTATAGTTTCAACAAGATGGGGTGACTTGCCATACATCAAGAGCAACAATGGGTTTTTTAAGGAACACATTCCCTGGACGTCTGATTTCATTGCGAGGAGATGTAGAGTGGCCCCCTCGATCACCGGGCCTGTCACCATGTGATTACTTTTTATGGGGCTATCTCAAAGTACGAGTGTACATAAACAAACCACGTACACTCGAAGCCCTAAGTGAGACAATAACCCAAGAGATTCATGCAGTTCCACGTGAAATGCTTCAGAGGAGTATGCAGAACTTCTCACAACGTCTTCAGGAGTGTTTCGACAAAAATGGACGGCACTTAACTGACGTTATTTTTCGTACCTAATCAATTTTATTTTTCTTACTCTTAACTGGTTTTGTAATGGCAACATCTAAGGTCGGTACACATTCAAAAAATAAAATTTGAATTTAGGTAAAAAATGAGTGAGTTACAGTTTTTTCAAATCTTCCATACCTCCCTGCCGAACCCTGTACAATGATTGCTCGAAAACTACAAGGAAGATGCAAAAGTGTCCTCTATTTCAGGAACCGCTAACTGCAGACCCGTTTCGACCTTATCTTGGGTCTCCTCAGTGCAGTGTAAGCGAGTATGCCTTTGACAAACGAGGTTTCGCATCTTGTAGACACCGTTACGTTCTACAGTAGTAGAACGTAAACCAAGCGCCATCTCTCTGCTGTTTTTGCTCAATTTGTTTTAATCCTTAATGTTTACGGAACTTACAGATGAAGCTGAGTATAAGCCTCCACATTATGACAGTTCAAATAGTGAAGAGTTAACAAAATAGTGAAATAACTTTGAGGTAACTCTGAAGTACCATCAGATGTACTGCAAGGGTCTAAGCTAGGCCTACTCTGTTCCTTAATTATCATAAATGGCTTGTCCACTATAATTTCTTCTTGCCAATTGATGCTTAACAATGATTATATGAAAATTAATTAACAAATCAAGAGAATGAATCAATTATTCTGGACCACTAGTGAGTCTTTGTTAAATTTTTGCAAGGAATTGTCGAAAATAAGATACCATGTTTAATTAATTAAAACTTTATAGCAAAAATACGCTTAGGAAATGTATCCTTTAATTTGAAATTAAAATTGTGATCCTATGGAATTTTGCAGGGCCCCTTTCTCTAAAATAAGGGAAGTATTTTTTGTAGCTTTCGCAGCCAAAATGCATTTCGGTTGCATAAGGAATACCGTTCAATTGGAAGCTACACTTTACATGTGCAACTCATGCACTTAACCGAATAGCAGAAACAATAAGAGACAGTTTTCCTTTAGTTGACGAGGATAAGGTGAGGATGTGACTCTCTTTTTGGAAAAGTGTTTACTCGAAGAGATACGTTTAGAGAAGATCTGCTAGACCAGTCATGGGCAAAGTACGGCCCACGGGCCAAGTGCGGCCCTTCGGGGTAGTCAATCCGGCCCGCGACATGGTTTCTAATAACCCCTACAATTACACCTAGGATAGGACAAAATGTATTTTCTGCGTAGCTAGAATAGAATAATGGTTTCCTTCTCATCGCGTTTTAAATACGGTATTATCTGAGTTTGCACGCAATGTCGCGTAGGCGTAGTGCAATACGTGTATTGCTCGGCTAAGTTCGGAACGAATCGGGCGCTACCATTTTCGTTTCGTCTGTTCTCAAGGTTAGTGTAGTTCGGACAGTCACGTAGTCAGTGTCAAGTCACCTCTGCGGCTGTGTGTCTGGCTTGTGTTTCTATAGTTTTGCTTTGTTGGTAATGTTTTTTGACATTTTTTGTCGTTACAATGGCAAGTAAAAAACGTAAAGTTGATTCAGAATGTCGTGTATTTAAAGACGAGTGGACTTGGAAATACTTCTTTACGCCTATTACGAATAAACCTGTGTACCTCATTTGCAATGAAGCTGTAGCCGTATTCAAGGAATTCAACCTTTCACGACACTTCATGACAAAACATAACAACGCCACTTATGAAACTATGACCGAAGAAGAACGGAAGCAAAAAGCAGAAGCTCTACGTAAAAAACTGCCAGGTCAACAATATTTTTTTAAAAAACAAAGATGTTCTCAAAAGCTAGCTACACATGCCAGTTACGTTGTGGCATATAATATTGCAAAAAGTAACAAAGTAATGGCGAATTTGTAAAAAGTTGTATGCTCCAAATATGTGACATTTTGCGTCCTGACAAAACAAAGGACTTTGAGACAGTAAGTTTGTCTCGAAAAACAATTACTTCTAGAATTGAAGTAATTGATAAGCAGTTTGTCTCACAACTAGAGTCAAAGATACGCGAGTTTAAATTCTGTTCTTTTGCGTTTGATGAAAGTACGGACATAACTGACACAGCTCAGTTACTGATATTTATAAGAGGTATTGATGACAACTTTTGTGTTACGGAAGAATTAGCTTGCATGCGTTCATTGAAGGGAACGACAAAATGGTCAGACATTTTTCAAGAATTTCAAGAAACTATCACGTCTTTGAAAGTACCTTTGACCAATATTTGTAACATTACTACAGATAGAGCACCGAATATGACAGGGACGAAATCTGGTTTTGTAGGCATATTTAAGGAGTCATTTCCTGGGAACGAAGTTGTGTTTCTTCATTGTGTCATACATCATGAAGTTCTGTGTAAATCTGCTCTAGACATGAAACATGTGCTTGATGTTGTTATTAAGCTTGTTAATAACATTCGTTCACGAGCACTCAATCATAGACAATTTCGAGAGTTTCTTGACTAATTGCAGTCTGAATATTCTGATGTACTTCTACAAGGCCCTGTCCAAATCAAGTTTCCCAAACCTGAAATCTCACGCTCAGAAGATAATTGCGATGTTTGCATCTTCCTACATCTGTGAACAGGTGTTTTCTACTATGAAGCTTCGCAAAAACAGCGTTAGAAACCGATTGACTGACCACCCTTTAGCTTCACTACTGCGAATCAGCTCATTCCAGTTTCTACCAGATTATGAACAATTTTTAGAAGCTCAGTCACAGTTTCATCTGTCACATAAGCCATACTCTTCTAAAGAATAATCAATTTTTGTAACTTTTTTTCTAATAATATAAGTATAATCTATATAATATAAGTTGTGTGTGATGTAAAAATCAAAAATAAAGTTTATTACTTATAAAAATCTGTTATGTTCAATTCTAATTCGGCCCGCCTAGATAATTTTTTATTTTATCTGGCCCTCCCCTTAAAAAGTTTGCCCATCACTGTGATAGACATACCTTTACCTCCTGAACCAGTTGTTACAAGATGGGGAAGTTCGTTAGAAGTTGTAGTTTATTATGATAAGTAGTTTGAGAAACAAAAACGTGTTAGCCTTAAGTTTGTCCCAACGAAAGCAATGCCACACACACACAGAGTTGAGAACTTACTGCAACTACAAAGCATATGAGATGATGTCCGCTACATTAATATCGTAGTATGTAACTATTCCATCTTAATTGCTGCAATAGAAAAACTAGAAACATATGGTTTATCATTACAAGAACAGTTTACGGTATTAAATGCTGTTAAACAAAAAATAAAGCACCATAACACACGTTATGGTGCTTTATTTATTTTTTATATAAATAAGTCAGTACTGTCATTAAAAAAAATGCAAGATGTGTTTACGAAAAATATTAGATACAGCACAATCGTTTGGAATACATGTGTTAACTTCTAAAGGCTACACATCTAGAGTTATCTCCTACTTCTACTATCATAGTCCATATTAAGTTAAGTTCTTGTTCTGGTGACAGTAGACCCTGAAAGGATTTTTTCATTGCGGAAATATGTTCAGTGATAGGCGGCGAGGTTTTACTGTAGCAAACTTAGAAAAGTGCAACAGAATACTTTTCGAAACATTTATCAGTTTTTTTTAAAGAGACCCCGCCACGGGTAGGATTCGACATTTGTTCCGGATGAAATCCGAACAACAGACAGCTGTTTCGAACTTATTAGTTCTCATCAGTACCGTACACGGTACGCCGATCTAGGACAAATGCCGAAACAAATCCGTGAGGTTTTCATCTAAATCGATAAGATCTAGGTCTGTAACTTATCCTCGATTCCCGACTTGTAAGTTATATACATTTATCAGTTGCATTTCCATTATTTGATTTCGGTACTGGGTATAGCTACTTTACAGGCCTAACGGTATTCCTTCTGATTATTATTCTCTTGGTATATAAAGAGCCGGAGACACTAAATCTGTCTGTTCTCTGAATTTGACCAGAATTTAAGCGGTATAAAAATTCCTACACCAATAGACGAAAAATCTATTTACCCGGCAGTTTGTTCGTGAATTTATCGACCCTTTTACTTTACATTTTGCACCATTTTTCTAATAAGCGCCGTATATCACCTGTGGCGTTTCATGCTCGGTGAAATATCGGTGCAGCGATAAGATATCTGTCTCAATATCGTTAAGAGGGGGGATCTCGCAACAATAAGGAAAGTTATTTTCGTTTGACAGTTTATAATACTTATATCGATAAAGCTGGGTGAAGTTTTTTTTTAACGAACGTCATCAGTTCACGGAAGGGTTATAAGTTGTAAGTGGAGGTCGCCTGATTTCGCGTATTTCCGGTAAAGTACCAGGGACGATTAAAAGTGGATAAATGCCAATTGTAAACATATATATGTTTACAATTGGCATGGTTTACGGGGTGTCCCAGCGAGAGGTAGCCGATTATGTTTGTAATTATTGGGCAAATAAATAACATTTCTACAATAATTTTGGATTTAATCGTTTATTTCAATAATTTTGGATTTCTTATGATTACTCAAAAATTGCTCATGATAAAATATTTCAAACATCTGAAAACTAGAAATTTGTAGCTTCAATTTGCTTTTCCTAAATTGATCTGTGACTACTTTTCTCCATGTTACAGCCCTTTGTAAATCACCTTAAAATTTGAAATTTTTATGCCTAGTGTAGATAGACAGATAAAATTGTCGGTGTTCACGTCTACAGAAATAAGTTTACCAATGTTGATAAACTAGTACATTATGAGACTCTAAAAAAATACGACTGTATTCCGGTATCTACTAATAACTTTATATCCAAATATAGAGGAACTTGATATTCCCCAGAAATTACTTGCTTTTAACAAGATGGTATATTTCCTTATTATACAGCATCTGCCCGCGCTTATTTAGATGAGGTGTTCTCGAATCGTTGGATAGGGAGAAGAGCGGAGAGCCAGATCGCCAGATTTGACACCTCTAGATTATGAGATCTTAAAATAATACGAGTATTTATTTCCAAATTTTCCACCCCTTACTATTTCCGAGTCTGCAATTGTGAACAAGTGATATTAAATAATACAAATGTTAATTATATAAACACAAACTCTGCTGCTGTATAAAGCTCGCCTCCCGGCTCTCATTTAATTTATATATTTCGTTACATGAACATGATAGTTTGATATAATAACGGTTCTGTACGTAATTCACATTTTCAGCCAGAACGCTTTAATGGATTTTTATTAAACGTTAGTGTTTCCTTCCGGTCAGAGGGCACGTAGTAATTTCAATTACCGATAGTGCAAAGTGCAAGTACGCTTCTATGAAGCCCGCGCGCTTTTATCGCGTGGAAAAAAAAAGACTAGTTGTTATTTCAGCTAACAAATTTGTTCTTTGCTTGCCCTAGGCTATGTTCCCTGAAAAATTACATTTCATTTTTTACTTGTGCGCTTTTTATGTCTCCATTTCGTTATAGAAGTTACAATATACATGGTGATTTATTGAAAATAAACCATATTCAATTAGCGTGTTATTTCTTAAGGGCAAAATCCTGAAATAGGCCATCTTTTTTTGAGCGATACGCATGCAACTTCGGGGGCTTAATTTTATTCGTCTGCTTGGAGCTCTTCACAAATTATAGGGACTAGAGGTCGCGTAATACTCCTATTGAAAGACGTTTAATTCTTTTTGTGAATATATCCAACACTTAGGATCTCGGGTGACTAATTTTGTAGTTATAAACAATTGCAAATATAATTTACTAGGTTCTTTAAAATGACATGGACATGGTATATCAAACGACAATGGAATTATCCAAAATAGGTCAATTTTTAGTACTCTCGATGTCTTATTGAGACTCAACTGAGGTGTCACAAAGCGAGTCACCCAATTTTAGACTTAGGCCAAAGCGTGATCGATGGAAACGAGGGGGCGAGTTCCAACAACATACAAAGTAGTGAAAATTTACTTTTTTTTTGATAATTTTATTGTTGCTCTATTTTCCGAGAAATTTAGGGCCTTTTTAAGAAAATATGAAAATCCAACTAATAATTATAATTCCAAAATTAATCAATCTAGACCCCAAGTGTTGGATATATTGGATATAACACCCTTGCAATATTAGATTAGATCGACATCTCAATAAGCACGTAATAGCGCGAGATACTTCAGGTTGGGTAGAAGGGTGATCGATCACCTCGTTCCCCCGATTTTAACCCAGTCGATTTTTTTTATTTAAATAATAATAAGTTTACCTTGTGCCGTCGCCCACTTGACTACATCCTCGTGGATGGTGTAGGTGGCCGAACCCGCTTCCGCGCAGAGATCAGCCACATGCGGCGAGATGATCCCCGAGTGCTTCAGGACCACCACGTAGTCCATCGTGTAGTTCGTCCTCCCCAGGTCCTCCTCGGGCGTTCGGATGGTGCTGGGGTTCTTCTGTCGGAGCTTCGCCATGGCGTCCGACGAGATGAACGAGTCCTTAGGGAAATGGAATATGAAGCACATCACTTGGTACTGGCTCTGGCCACGTTCCTCTTCGCCCAGTACGAGCGATTTCAGGATTTGCACCTCCTGGAAGAAAAAAGGGTTCGTGAGTTCGAGATATTTATGTTATTTTAGTACGATTTGGTCAACCAGTTGTAAAACATGGCTAGAAAATGCATTATATTGTAGCAAAAAAAAGATCTACACACAAAGGTGAGGACTAACGCACCTACGCTTAGGAAGAAGTATCAACGCACAGACTCAAGCATACACCTCAATACTGGGTCCAGTCCGCTTCCTAGGATGATATTGTCATAGCTATATTATAGTAAATTCTTTCAAAACTCAAAATATTGTAATTTTGCTATCGAGTTGATAGAAATATGAAGCAATTCCAATACTATGATATCCTTAGTACAAGGGTGAATCAAATATAAACCGGAATTTTCATTTTATCGCTCGTTGGATAAAGGGGCTGGAATGCTGTCTTGATATAAATTAGGTGGGGATGTGAACAGGAGGGGATTCCATCAGCGCGGCTCGTCAAGGCCGATTAACTGTCACTACTGTCAGTAGCATCATGTTTGAGCAAGAGGTACATATTTCCGTCCGTTGAGCAACGCATTATCACTATATTTTTGACGCGGGAGGGCGTAAAACCAGCTGAAGTTGTGCGTCGATTGACTGCACGGTTTGCCGACAAAACCCCTTCAAGTCTGACTGGCATAACAAATTTGGCATACCCTGAAAAAGAACCACCTTGAATAGCCAAAAACTAACCCTTCTGAAGGCAAAGTTCTTGCCATTATTTTTTGGGATTGCAGAGGGGTACTGTTCATTGATTTCCTTCATGAGCGGTGTAGTTAACGCCGCCTACTGCTGTATCCTTGATGAAGTAATACTGGGTTTTCGGCGGAAAAGACGAGATATGCCTATCCGAAGTGTGATTCTTCTTCACGACAACGCTCGGCTACATACAACTGATTTGACCCTAGAAAAACTGGAAAGAATCCACTGGGAAACACTTAAACATCAGCCCTATGGTCAGAATTTATCATCATGTAACAATCACATGTTTGGGCCACGCAAAGAACTTGGAGGACGCCACGCAAAGAACTTGGAGGACGCCACGCAAAGAACTTGGAGGACGCCACGTTGGCGCCGCTTTAATGACGAACAAGACATTAAAGCGTTTGTACGCAATTGATTAGAGGCACGAGCAATTTAATTTTTCGATAACAGCAATAAACAACTTCAATCGTTGGGGAAAATGTATTGATACAAGAGGAGACTATGGAGAAAAATGAGATGTATTCAAAAATTTTTGTTACTGTGACAATAAATTTATTTAAACAAAATTCCGCTTTATATTTAACCCATCTTCGTAGAATATTTAAATATTGTTGATAACTTTATGGATACAGAGAACCAAAGGAGAGGAATACAGTTCCAAAATTTGATACTCTATTAAATGAAAGTCTAGCGAAATCCGGACCCCACAGAATTAGTAATAATCAAAAATATGAAAGTCCTGTGAAGGGATATTTAAAATTCCTGAATTACTTTTACAAATACAATTTTGTAGTGCACTCACACGAATCATCTCGTATATAAAAGGTGGTCCAATCAAAACGCACGATGTTAATTGTAAATAAAACAAAAAGTATTCAGAGAATTATCTTAATATTTTTTATTATGATAGAAGGATCTATGACAAATGTGTGAAACAAAATATCGGCCAAATGCTCGCCACGGCTTCGGTGGCATACCTCTATCCGATGGTCCATATTTTCAATGACTCTGAGACATAATTGAGGTTCAATGTCGTTAATGTGCCGAATTATCTCATCCTTTAGCTCTTGAATTGTTCTTGGCTTATTGACGTACACTTTTTCTTTTAAATATCCCCAAAGAAAGAAGTCCAACGGTGTCAAATCACATGATTGTGGCGACCAATTAACATCGCCACGACGTGAGATAACACGGCCATTGAATTTCTCGCGCAAAAGTGCCTTTGTTTCGTTGGCTGTGTGGCAAGTGGCACCATCCTGTTGGAACCACATATCGTCCAGGTTCATATCCTCAATTTCTGGCCACAAGAAGTCCGTTATCATCTCGCGATAGCGAACACCATTCACGGTAACTGCTTGGCCGACCTCATTTTCGAAGAAGTACGGCCCGATGACGCCGCCAGCCCATAAACCGCACCAAACAGTCACTCTTTGTGGATGCATCGGCTTTTCAACAATCACTCGTGGATTCTCATTTGCCCAAATGCGGCAATTCTGCTTGTTAACGAATCCGTTGAGGTGAAAGTGTGCCTTGTCGCTGAAGATGATTTTTTTTGTAAAGTCATCATTCACTTCTGTCTGTTCAACCAACCATTCGGCGTATTGACGACGCTTGAAATGGTCAGTAGGCTTCAGCTCTTGAGTCAATTGAACCTTGTAAGCGTGTAAATTCAAGTCTTTATTCAAAATTCGCATCAGTGATGTTCGTGAGATATTCAATTGTTGGGCACGACGACGAGTCGAGGTTGACGGCTCTTCTGCTACACTATCGCGAACAACAGCAATGTTTTCCGCAGAACGAACTGGGCGAGCATGCGCAGGTGTTTTCACATTTCCTACAGACCCGGTTTGCTGAAATTTGCGCACAATTCTCCCGATTGTGGACACATTTGGTCGATTATGCTGACCAAAAAAGTCACGAAGTGCACGAAATGCATTTTGATTTGAACGCCCATTTTTGTAAAAGGCTTTAACAATCTTAACGCGCTGCTCAATTGTGTACCTCTCCATGGTTGAATTTGTCAAACACTGATACAAAGAAGTGTCAAATTAAGTTGGGCAAAAAACTTGACGTTAAGGTGTGACTCACAATTAACATCATGCATTATGGTTGGACCACCCTTTAGAAGACGTTTTAGATGAAAAATTGCAAATGTTTTGTGTGCCAGTCAATCAATAAACTACATTTGTCGTTTCTTACTTGTTCACATTCTTACATACTCTTCGACGTTGTCAATGTCGTTTATTACGTTTCTAAAAGTTCTTTGAAGGACGCGTCATCGGCCGTATTTGATATAAAATATGATTACAACATCAAAACGGATTACAATTATAAAAGTACGCCACAACAAACTTCTCTGCCTGTAGCATTAATCACGATTCAAATCCCCACTTCATTTCATATTACTCAAATAAATTTCGCTTCCATAAAATCGAAAAAACAGGGGCTATTTATGTCCGCTCAAAACAGAAAATAGGGCTGATAAAATGGACTGTGCAGTTTAAAACCTCCATTATTTTATCAGATAATTACTTACTGACAATCGAAATAAAAATATTTGACGTGGCTCTACATGATTGAAAAGCCTATATATATAGAGAGATAAAGCATTGAGCATTAAATACAGAACGATCGCAATGAAGTGCATCTGGTATCGAGTTCGAGCATTTTGGAATTAAAATTGACGCAAGTAATACCCATATACGATAGGTATAAAAATAAAGGGCTGTAACTTGGACACAAATAGTCGCAGAACAATTTTAAAAAAAGCAAATTGAAGCCCCAAGTTTCTAGTTTTCAGATTTTGAGTTAAAATTTGTTATCATCAGTGGTTTTTGAGTAATCGTTAGAAAACCATCGGAAAAAAAATTCAAAATTTTTGCTTGCCTTTTAAAAGGTCCACGAACTTCAATAAATTATTTTCAGTGATTTCATCACAAAGCTTTTTTAGACGGTTTTATCCTCTTTAATTCGAGTGGTCTAAAAGCCTTGTACGATGATGTTTCGCTGAGTTATCGCCGTCCAAAGCAAAAAAAGTCTGTTTTCAGAGTCAGTTAACCACTTACGTCACGGCCTATGATGCCATACGCATAGCTGCAGCCTTGAAGCCTTCCTCCCTATATAACCCTGATATTTAACTGTTATTTACTGCCGTTATACTCGTGAACTTGTTTTATCATTGTTGCGTGTGAGCTTAATTGAAAATGAGTGAAACCGAGCATTTTAGGCACGTGATGATTTTTTATTTTAAAAAAGGCAAAACAGCCGCAAAAACTTGCCGCCAATTGTGTTTTGTGTACGGTAAAAATCTTATTCAAGTTCGAATGTGTCAGAAGTGGGTCAAGAGATTTCGATATGGCGATTTTTACCTCATGGATTCGTCAACGTAGCGATCCATTTTTGAGTAATATGGTTACTGGAGATGAAAAGTGGATCACTACGACAACGTGAGTGGAAAAAGATGGCGAGGAAAGTTCGGTGAACCTTCTCAATCCACACCAAAGGCAGTGCTTCACCCCAGGAAAGTTTTGTTGTCCGTCTGGTGGGATTTCAAAGCAATAATTTATTTTGAGTTACTCCCGAGGAACGAAACTGTAAATTCGGACGTTTACTGCGAACAACTACAAACATTCAGCCAAGCCATGCAGGAAAAGCGCCTAGGACTTGTAAATTATAAGAAGGTCGTTTTCCATCACGACAATGCGCGACCTCACACTTCTCTGCAGACCAGGAGGAAATTGTTGAAGTTAGAGTGGAATGCTTAATCCCATCCACCGTATTCTCCAGACCTCGCGCCCTCGGATTTTCACCTATTCCGCTCCATGGAGAACAGTTACGAAACTTAACATTTGCAGTATTAACAATGACGAGGAAGTCAGAAATCATTTAAAAACGATTTTTGCGAGCAAATCGCAAAGTTTTTATGAAAATAGTATTATGAAGCTTAGTGAGAGATGGGAGAAAGCTATTGAAAATGGAGGAACGTACATCATTGATTCAAATAATTTATAATAACTATAATGTTAATAATACATACTTATGAATAAACCGAACGAACTTTTTGGACAACCCGATATTTGGGCGCTCCTCGTATCAACGAAACTTGCTGGTTACAAATTTAAAACCGTCTTACTCTTCAGCGCTTATAACACCCCCAACTTTCCTTACTGATGGCACCCCACTTCTTTTTGCTAAAAATAAATCCATGCTTCATTCTGAACTCATAAATATGACATAAAGAACATTCACAACATAAAAAGGTTACGTCACTGTGACGTACCCCGCGTTATCCCGTTTTCGATATTCTCGACCTTCAGGCACTTTTGTAAGTATTCAGTGGTTTCGTATCATATAAATATTTACTGCGTTGATACATCACACTTTGGCAACGCCCTTGACCTTTTCACAACGCGAACGAGCTTTACTTCATATTTTTAAATACATTTCTCCATAGAAGAAGGCACTCCTCTTAAATAAACATTTAGGGTAGGTATTGAAAAGGAAATATCCTAAGGATATTTCTATGAAGGAATAGGAGAAGCATTTAGAATATTGCTATATACTAAAATCTTCAACTGTGTTTTCAAAGAATTGCCCCACAGTCCACCTTTTAGTGGTCCCTAAAAGTTAATTTCCTTATAAATAATACTGGTATTCCATATTGTATATGTGAATTAAGTAACCAACAATTATGTTAAATTAAAAACAAATACGTACTTTGTGTCTTAAAAGCTTTCACACGTACTTTGCATCCCTCTATAAAAAAGGAAAGACAATCACTAGTACTACTAACGACTGAAAAAGAATAACAAATATTCGAAATTGCCTCCTGCACACTCCACACAGCTTCGGAATGTTATAATAGCTCCCTGGTACACGCAGCTCGAATTATAGTTGTGCAATACGTCGATAAGCCTCACGAATTCTCTCTTTCATGTCATTCAAATGTAAAGGCTGAGTTTGCCACACAAGATTTTCGAAGATGACCCCACCAAAAGAAATCTAATGGCGTAATGTCTGAAGACCTTGCAGGCCACTTAACCGGACCCTTATTGTCAATTTATCTATATTGAAATGCGTTAATTAAATGCTCAGTGATAGTGAATTCGGGTATCGTGAGGAGCAGCCACTCGTTGCCAGATCATTAAATTCCGTCCCTACAAAGGAATATTTTCCAGAAGTCACGGCAATGTATTTATAAGAACATCTAGGTTAAAGTACCTTCATGAAAATGAGACCCAACTAACTTACGGGTACATCCCAAACGGTTTTTTATTTGCACCTTTTAATACATTTTTTTATGTACTCTCTAAAAACTCTATTTAATCTTTTTTTCCATCAAGAATTGTACTTAAAATGTTAAATATATTCACTAGTATAATATCCAATATAGATTGTATTTCTTCAAATAAGGCATATTTCGATTGTAAATTACATTCTGAGAGATCCCGTATATGCTACCATTATTTTAAATGCAACGAAACGCATTCGAGGAGCTTTATTAAAATTTGAACAGCGTGACTGATCTGAATATATTCAGAGCCGCATTTACTTGATTTATATGCGCCTTTTTGGAGCTTCCAATTAAACAACATGGCGGAAATTAAAACAAAATAACATATTCCATCGATTTATTGCGAGCGTCGAGCCAAATTGGTAGTTTTTCATTGTTATTACCAGCTCATTCGCGGGTTGCATCATTAATTCGTTTGTCAACGTTTATTTGTTCAAATATTCGAATTAATCGCGAACCCAAATAAATTGCCGACAGCGAAAATAATAAGCAGGAATATAACAGAAATTGATTCAAAATTATAATCAGATTATAGCTATACTATTTGTAATAATGGATGAATATGATTTACATTTCATAATATTATGATTTCGCAATATCCGGATCGAAGGACCAAAATTAAGACGCGCGCTCAAATAATCGCAAAATAAAGGACCTTTCAATAAGGACTCTTGATTTTTAAACGTAAATAAAACGTAAGTTTTGAATGTCGTTCAAATGTCCGCCGAGGCTTTGCTTGGTGGCACGTGGGAGATTCAATTTTCGATGACTTTGTCGCATAAATCTGACTGAATTTGTTGGATGGCGTTCGTTATGTTGACTTTGAGGGCATCAATTGTTTGCGATTTATTCGCATAGACCTGCGATTTAAGATAGCCCCAAAAGAAGAAGTGTAAAGGCGTAAATCGCACAATCTCGGTGGCCAATTAAAGTCGCTGCTGCACGAGATATCCGTGCCTTTAAATCGCGCGTGCAGAATGTCCATCGTGGCATGTGCTGTGTGGCACGTAGTGCTGTCCGCGTCCTGTTGAATCCACATGTCGTCAGTATCCATATCATCCAGTTTAGGCCACAAGAAGTTGCTTATCATCGATCTGTAGCGCTCGCCGTTGATGGTTATGGTAATGTCAGTCTCGCTTTGGAAGAAGTACAGACCGATGTTTCCGCCAGACCAAAATCTGCATCATCTTTCTCGGGCTGTATTTGGTGTTACTGTATATCGTGTGGATCGGTATCGTTCAAAATCCTACAATTTTGCTTGTTCACATATACATTCATCCAAAAATGGGCCTCGTCGCTAAAGATGATTTGTTTGGCGAAATTTGGGTCAACTTCCAATTCCTCCAGAGCCCAAGCAGCGAATACACGGCGTTGTCTATGGTAGTTTACCTTAAGTTCCTGGGTCAGTTGGATTTTATACGGGTGTAAACCCAAGTCCCGACGCAAAGCTCGCCAAGTTGAAGCTGCAGAAAACCCAAGTTCTTGTGAACGACGAGAAATTGACTACATCGAGTTTACCGTACACTCTCATGCACAGCAGCGATGTTTTCGGCAGACCTTGCGTTTCGGTGACGTACGGGTGTTTGCTGATTATTTATCAAACCGGTTGACTCGAATTTTGCCAACAATCGTCGAATAGTCGACTCGGGGGACGGTTGTGGCGAGGATAAAAATCACGTAATGCGGGGAACGTCTATCGAACGGAGCACTAATTTTGAAAATAAAATTTGATGATTTTCTTAAGTTATTGAACGCTATAACCTTCCATGGTGATTTGCCATACACTACTGAATAATACACAATAAACTTGACAGATGTTGCTTTAATAACATGGCCGCTATAACCTAACAAATTTCGAGCGATTTAAAGACCCTATATAATACTAAAAATTATCGAAGGTATGAGCATATGTGATGAATCCTTTATGGAATCTTGACGTCAATTTCCCTTCAACTTCGTCAATTTGGTAATATTCCCAAATTTTATTTTAAATGTATCAAATCTGCAGTTTTGAATAGACAATAACAATACGAAAAAATATTCATTATATAAACGTTTATAGACTCTAAATTGTACTTGAATTTTTTTTTCTGTAACATTTACAACTAAAAATTTCAATATAATTCAACGTAATTCAAATTTCAATAAACTCGAAAACAATTCAATAAATAAAATATAGATCAAAATTTCAATATAATAAAGTCACAGTTCAACTACGTATATGACACATTTTCGTGGAATCTGGGTTCGAAGGACCAAGCTTTGGCTTTAATCGCAGGCTTAATACAATTGCGAATATACCATGAATACAAATGGAATTAAATAAACAAAAATTTATAGATAAACTGCACAGAAAATTAATATTAGTGACAGTTAAACACCGCAATGTTTAATGGTATTTTCGAATATGTACAGTTTTTTGTTTATCCGGACCGAAGGACCAACATTTCCAATTCGTTCAGAAAAAGTAAATAAGATGATTATTACTCTAAATGCGCTTGCTAGTATCTGTAACAAAAACTAACAAGAATCAAACAAATGAGTGTTTTATATAACATTTAAATTTTATTATTTAAACTTTTTTACAGTCCATGGCCAACTTACTTCAATCTTGTAACATAAACGACTCTCCTTTTAATGAAGATATGAAATTACATTAGAGCCAAGACGGTTTATCCTTTCTAGTTGACACAAAAGAAGCACCTTTCTACGTTCCTCCGCACAAAAACAAATCTTTCTAAAAGCATTAATCTTCCGCGGCCTTTTTTCTATGGCGTGTTTCCTTTTAAATATCGCACTCCGCGAATAGAAGACGGATAAACGTTTGTTAGAAATAACAAACACGACAACGCAAACAACGGAAATTGCTGCTCCAGTGTCACAAACATTAAGCGGGAATACTGGAAAAATATCAGGCAATATCTTCCCGGGTAAACTCATGGAATAACAAAGTAAACAGATGTAGCTATAAAGGGCGTTAGCGAAATAAGAATTTACTTCTCCGCCATGTGGTACGGGGCGAGGGAAAAAACCGATCGATTTATTTTTAAGGCAATTGTGTGGGAGTTTGTTCTGGAATATTTTTTAAGCGATATAGGAGTACTGAATGAACTTAGAAGATCAGTAGATCCGTGACTACGAGTCAAAATCTCAAAAAATATATTCTAAGAAGTAGATATTAAGTGTTATATTATACAAGAGAAAAAAAATTGTCATTTCCGACCAGGACAACTGTAGCAAGAAAGGTACTGCTTGTCAAGAATAGGAGCAAGTCTCAAAACTGTCCTTCATACAATGCAATTCATTTTCCTCTGCTATGATTTAGCATCCCTGGTAATAAACAGCTTATTTGGTGATGGTATGTCGTTTGTAGGATCAGTATTCGATTACCTCAACCTTTATAGAAGGTGGAGAAAAGCGGTATAATACAACAACAACAATAATAATATAATTCGTGGTAGTTGTCCAATGAACTAAAATTTGATGGATGAAGCCTTGACTGTCATCAAATTTATCTTGACGTATCGCTGATCTCGTATGCAGCATTGGCCTGGTGGGAGAGAGCCTGTTTAAAGTCGGAAGCCAACCGACTTAACAAGCTAAGAGGATTGATTCTTTAGAAGTATAACCGGAGCCCAAGATCAACACCGATCGAGGCGATGGGGATACTGACGGGGATACCACCTCTTGATGTCACCCTGAAAGCGGAAGCCGCAAAGGCAATGCACAGGGCGGGAAACATGAATAGGAAGGTAAGGGTTCTGAATAGACTCTCAAGAGAGCTAGCTGAGGAGGGACTCCTATGGATGCCCTCTGACAGTATGACAGTACAGATGTCCACTTCCTATTTAACAAGAAGTATGAGATCACCCTCACCAGTAAGACCGACTGGATGGAGGGTCGAGCTGGATTGCCGCTCAATGGAGACATCTGGTACACGGATGAAGCCAAGAGTGGGAACAGAGAGGGTGCGGGGGTGTACAGGTAACGCGACGGGATAGGTAGGGCCTTCCCCCTGGGCAAATATACCACCGCACTCCAGGCCGAGCTAGTTGGAATTACATACGGTGTTCTGCGGGCCGACCAAAATCGGACCCAGGAGAAGGTATGTATCTGCTCGGATAGCAGGGCGGCGTTGGCAGTCCTGAATTCAGCAACGACAAAGTCGAAGCTGGTCTATAATTGCTATGAAGCATTGAACCACTTGGCAGGGAAGGGACCGGTGGAACTCTTATGGATACCTGGGCATAATGGCATTAAAGGAAATCTAATTGCACATGACCTTGTCAGACTAGGGACCAGGGAAAACCTCTATGGACCAGAACTTGCAGTGGGAATAAGTCGGAATCTGATCAGATACCGCATCAATGGCTGGGCAAGAGACCAGTACAATAAAAGATGGAGAGGAGTAACGGGTTGTCGAATAACCAAACTCATCATCCAATACTCAGAGATTGAGAAATAGGCCCAAGAATTCATTAAATTGAACAGGCACAAAGCCAGAACCCTGGTGGGAATCATAAGGGACCACCATAATAGCCTGAATGCATATAAGCATAAGCTGAGGCTGACTGACAGCCCGGCCTGCAGATACAGTAAAGAAGACGAGGAAACCTCGATTCATCTTTTTTACATCTGCCCCGCACTGGAGGAGAAGATGTACCTTATATTAGGGACCCCTGTTATCCTAGAGGAGGCGAGGCTTAAGGCGGGGGACGTGCCTAAATTGTTCCTTTTATGGGATAGCATTTTTGGATAATGACCCAGATAAGAGGGGATCGCAAGGGACTATCCATGTGATCACTGGCTGATGAGGCCCAAACATATATAATATAATAATAATAATATCACTGATCTCCCTATTAGTGTTTTCTGAAGAAATCCAACGACTAACTGACTGAAGAAATTCATAAATTGTTTTTCGACTTCTCTTGAGGAAATGATATAATAAGCGAAACGACATATTAATGACTGGTGGTGGTTGGGGAGTGTTATCCTCTTTGGACTATAGGTTATCTCGAATATTATTAGAGCCCTATTAGCCACTCCTCCTATTCTGTAGAGAAGTTGTATTGGAGTAGACATTGTAATAACCTGAAACTGTTTCTGACTTCATCTTCTGGCATCAACCCTACCAACTGTATTATGTACCAACTCATCATCTATCCATGATGCTTTGTTCCAGAATTTACTCATAAACATTACTCTCCCACGAAGACCAAGTGGTCTTCCTCCACGTAGATTTGGCAACCTAAGAAATACTTCTCTCCCACGAAGACCAAGTGGTCTTCCTCCACGTAGATTTGGCAACCTAAGAAATACTTCTGTGATATGAAATAATTTGAATTGCAAACGCATATCTATCTTGCCGAAAAACTGGTGTCCTGGTTTTTACGTCTATAGGGGTTTTCAGTTTTATATGTGAATTGAGTAGGATGTACCCCTGTGTTTGTCTGAGTAAGTCCCTTAAATTATTGTTATCTTTTAAACCCATGTAACACGACCTAAGTACGATTCTGTGTTACAAACAATTGTCAGTACCCTACTGTGGGTATTTTTTGTACCTTTTAAACGTATATTCTATTGGGTTATTTTTATTTGTATGAAGAACGAATTTCTTTATTCTCGGATAATTGGAAAACTTGTATCTCTGCGATCTTCCTACTTCGTCATAAAAAAACTACCTAATATCGTGCCTTTACGCTGAAAGATCACTTCACTTCAGATTTTTATGTCTTGTGTTCAGACTAATTTCAATTCTAATTTAACGAAAGCTCAGACACGCGATGTTTTCTAAAATGAAAATGCGAGCTTATAAAATGGAATATCTATGTAGGTCAGACATAAATATAATTCCTCAACGCGTCCGTTTTTATAGTCGAGTACGGCTTCTTTTGTTTCACACAAATAGAAGCAGCTTCCTTTTTAATGTTGTATTACATTTAGCAGTAGTATGTGTGTCTGTTTTCATGATTAGAAGAATGATTATAATCGAAATAATGGCAGTTATTAGACACGTTGCACAATATTTTATAGAAGACAATATATGGGAGGCAACAAGTACCCAGATGTCAAAAACTATCTTGGTCAAAGATATTGGATTGTAAAATAATTGTCTAGTATAGTACATGTGTATTTTTAATGAAAAAAGTATATGATTTCTAGAGAAGGGAATAAAAAAAATATTGCTCTTTAGGAGACCTTATACTACCTCGATAATTATTACAGATATCCCCGAGAGACTCTATTTAGCCATTTTAGAGACAGAATTGTTTGATATATTTTTTTACAGACTGTGGATTTTCTAAAGAAAAATTTACACGGCTATTAGAGAAACAAGTTAAGAAAAAAATCACTACTTGCATAGTAGGCCTTATATTGCCTCAATATTCACAGGTACACTATAGAGTCTCTATTAAGCCACTTTAAGAGCAAATTCGTCCATATATTTTTTTATAGATGCTACGAATTTTTTTATGTAAAAATACAAGATTTTCAGAGAAGGAAATTAAAAAAGTTATTACTCCTTTAGTAGATCTAATGCTACCTTGACAGTTATTACACATATCCCTGGGAGTCTCTAATTAGTTATATTAGCGGCAAAATTGCTCTAATATTTTTTTACCGACTGAGATTTTGTAAAATCATCAAAGTAAAATATACAAAATTTTAAGAGAAAGAAATTAAGAAAAAATCAGTACTTGCATAATAGAATTTATACTGCCTCAATATTCACCCCAGACATTCTTTAGAGTCTCTACTAAGTCACTCTAAAGACAAAATTGTTCACATATTTTTTGCAGATGTTACGATTTTTTCTTATGAAAAAGGTATAAAATTATTACAACGAAATTAAAAAAGTTATTACTCCTTTGATAGACCTTATGCTACTTCGAAGATTTATCCCTGAGAGTCTCTATTAAGCCATTTTAGAAGTAGAATAGCTCGAAATAGTTTTTTACAGACTTCGATTTTCTAAAAAAAAAAAAATACAAGACTTTTAGAGAAGGAAATTAAGACAAAAACCACTATTGACGTAACAGGCCTTGTACTGCCTCAATATTAGCCACAGGCATCATCTAGAGTCTCTACTAAGTCATTCTAAAGGTAAAATTGTCCATATTTAGTTTTGAAGATGCTATGATTATTTTATGAAAGAAGAACAAGAGTATTAGAGAAGGAAATTTAAAAATGTATTGCTCATATCGCAGACCTTATGCTACCTCGAAAATTATCACAGATATCCCTGAGAGTCTCTATTAAGCCATTCTAGAAGCAGAATAGCTCTAATATTTTTTTACAGACTGCGATTTTCTAAAAAAATAAAAAACTTTTAAAGAAGGAAATTAAGAAAAAAACCACTATTGACATAACAGGACTTGTACTGCCTCAATATTAGCCACAGGCATCCTCTAGAGTCCATACTAAGTCATTCTAAAGGCAAAATTGTCTATATATATATATATATATATATATATATATATATATATATATATATATATATATATATATATATATATATATCTTTGCAGATGCTACGATTTTTTTTATGAAAGAAGAACAAGAGTATTAGAGAAGGAAATTTAAAAATGTATTGCTCATATAGCAGACCTTATGCTACTTCGAAAATTATCACAGATATTTCTGAGAGGCTCTATTAAGCCATTCTAGAAGCAGCATCTCTCTAACATTTTTTTTACAGACTCTGGGATTTTCTAAAAAATACATACAAGACTTTTAGAGAAGGAAATTAAGAAAAAAATGAATTTTGACATAGTATAGCCGCAATATTCATTACAGACATGCCTTAGAGTCTCTTAGTCACCTTAAAGGCAGAATGGCTTAAATTTTTTTTTACAGACTGCGATTCTGTAAAGGAAAAGAAAAAGGAGAAAAGTAGGTCTTATATTCTCCATAGGCAACATTCATCACAGGCATATCGTCTATATATATTTTTTACAAATGCTACGAATTTTATAATGAAAAAGTACAAAATTTTTAGAGAAGGAAATTAAAAAAAAGTTATTGCTATTTAGCAGACCTAATGCTGCTTCGACAGTGATCACATATCCCTTAGAGTTTCTATTAAGCCACTTTAGAGGCAAAACCGCCCAAAGTCTTTTTACAAATTAAATTTTCCTCACTATACTCTTATTTCTTAAGAGGACTCAAAACGATCAGTCCTTTTGACAAGTCGTCCTTTTTAATAAGCCTCCTTAAATGGATGGTGATGACGTCTTTTTGTTCCCGAACGTCAAAAATAAATTGCGTGGACAACGATTTTCGTCGGTAGAAGCCGTTGATGCGTTCAAAAACCATGTTTTGGAGATATCACAAGCAGAATGAGAAAAATGCTTTGACGAATTATTCGAACGCATTGTCGTGTATTATTCGAGTGTATAAGATCATGAAGGAGAATATTTTGAAAAACGGTAAAGTAATCTTCAATGACAAATTAATGTTTTGTTTCTGTTATTAAGCTCAAAATATAAATATTGCCCCTCGTACGTTAAGTGCTGTATACTGTTGTGCTGTTGCCATTTTTACTCTATTGACTTGACTTCCGACGCCTCTCCAATGATTACCAACCCTTTGTTGGCCAATCATCCAGGCCCGCCTAACAGGAAGCCGATAATGGCGACATCGACGCTATTATTAAAAATATCTGGCCTATATAGGGATCATAAATCAAGTGTCCCGCAAACGGCGATCTAGCCTGCGCCGCTGTCAAAGCCCTTATTTATGTGGCATATATTTTCAATAATGACATCTATTCAGAGGTCAAGCACTTGCCCACCGCCCCCACTTCCTCCCCCAATAAATTACATTATCAGCGGCGAACCCATCAACCGGTCCGGAATGATTAGCCGCGCCGGCGAGGGGTATGGGGGAGAGGGCGGCGGCGGAATGGTCATAGACGCGTTGGGCCCTTCCGGCATAACCACCTTATCAAATCATCCTGAACTCAAACTGAATTTAGCAGAAATAGTGTTTCTGTTCGCTAAGCAACTCCTTCCAACTCCCTCGGCGGAAGTTTCATTGCCACCGCGCCGGCACTCCGTCCTGGGGCTTTCCACAATTGAACTGAAATTTACTGCCGTCGAATTTACGTAGGAGAGGGCTTTGGGAGGCGAAATTTTATTACGCAGAAGGATAAAGAAAGGTCTCGCCCGCGCCCGTAGGAAACACAAGAGTGTATTTCTGAAGTAGTAACTGATACGGTGGTTTTTGCTGCTTTGTGGAAGGCGTCCCTTTGTCGCGTATACGATGATATAAAATTGTGTTTACGTTCAAATAGACGGAAGTGAAAACAAAGAATTTAAAGACTGCTTACGATACACCCATTTGTCCTGTCGAAATAGTGGTTCACATACTAAATCGCACATTAATGTTGTTGAATATAAGGTCAGGTTTTCACAAAATCGCAACCTTATACCTTATTTACCCTTCTTTGTTCTTGATGTCCTATTTTAATATTACAATCACTGTTCATTGGCAAAATATGTAAAATACTTATTCTGGAAACTATCCTTAGTTCATATAAAACAAAAAGCAATGCACGTCATCATCTGAGGTAATTAACTGTCACTACACTTCGAATTTCATTCGTTTTTAATCAATAGAAATTTAAATGTGGCGCCCACTTTTTGAGGTTGGCAGCAATTGACATACGTGGTGCCAAATCTATCGAATGTTTAGACGGTTTAGACTATTCGATTTTTAAACTGTTTTAGCCACAAGTTAATAATAAAACCGTTCTGTTGAGAATAAAAGTACCTAGTATTAGCCAGCGCAAGCACCATAAATATTCGGACTGTTGCGTACGTTGGGCTGATGTTTACACAATGCCGACAAAATTAAATACTCGTTGTAAAGAATTGGTAGCAGCTTTGCTTCATTATTTCGAACAAGAACGAGACAACGAAGACCCATTGCTGCCGTTAACACCTGTTACGGAAGTAAGTTACTTTTTAGAAATTAGTGTTTGAAAATTATACAACATAACCATTTTTAGCGCGAAGCAGCAGCTTTGAACTTAGATGTTTCGACTATTAGTAGAATTTCACAAGCAAGTAAAAACAATGAATTGTTAAAATCACCTCCAAATAAGCCTAGCTATAATAAAACAGTTACTAATACAGCTATGTTAGATATGGTTTGTATAATGATTCTTTGCGTGTGCGTCATAGGTAACAATCGTATGAATCAATCAACTGATATTTTTGAACAGTGTCATGCCGAAAACACATTTTAAGATAACAGTTAGTACAATACAAATCCGTCAAGCTATGACGGAGTAATGAAAAGTTTCTCCACACAAACATTCAATGGAAGTGATATTTCCATCAAAATAAATGAAATAAATTCAACAAAAATCAAACTAAATGAAACAAAAATGAAATAAATTTTACAGAAATACTGAAACGCCAATGAATCAAATTATACAATAAAGCTAAGACATGACTTAATAATTGCATTTTGTTCGACGAGTTATTAACTGTCTATGCCGTACGTAGTTGATTGAAATATTTGTCGCTAGACATACGTGCTGGTAATTGTGACATATTAGTAACAATTCCGAGCGATGTAGCATGTGATCCGTACGTCGTCACTAAATTGATACACGCGCAAAGATCCATTATACAAATTGTACAAGTGCTATTCGTAATACAATTTATGAGATATACGAAAGAAGTAAGTGTTAGGTACCTATTTTTCTATGGTATTCTTTTTATAGAAAAACGTTTGTAATGTACAGTGTTTGGAGTAACTTTAATATTTACAGGAAAACATGTAAAGTTATCGTCATTATGGGAAAAATTAAGAACAAAACAGTTACTAGGTGGTTCTCGTACGTCACTGAGCACCTTAATGAAACAAATAGGTTTCAAGTATAAACACATCCCTTTAATGTGAAGTTTATGCAAAATTAACTCCAAATTTTACTTTACAAATGTTAGTTATAACATGAGCTTAGTTTTATGACATTTGCTTGAGTTCTATAGTATTTTTGGCAATGTGGCAACAGTGGTCGTCTTTGTTGCATCAGGTACATAAAAATTATGGGCTGATGTTTTAGACACTGTCAACTCACTATTATTACATAGCCATAGTTCACAGAGAATACACCATAATACAATAACGAATGAATACTCGAATAAACTGAAAAACGAGAAAACAAATATATGTATAAACTCACTTGCTAAAAAGGCCACCATAAGGTCATAGAAAAATATAGTCTCAACGTTACTGTGATCGCGAACCACTTGGCAGGGAAGGGACCGATGGAACTCTTATGGATACCTGGGCATAATGGCATTAAGGGAAATCTAATTGCAGATGACCTTGCCAGACTAGGGACCAGGGAAAACCTTTATGGACCAGAACCTGCAGTGGGAATAAGTCGGAATCTGATAAGAGACCGCATCAATGGCTGGGCAAGAGACCAGCACAATAAAAGATGGAGAGGAGTAACGGGTTGTCGAATAACCAAACTCTTCATCGAATACTCAGAGATTGAGGAATGGGCCCAAGAATTCATTAAATTGAACAGGCACAAAGCCAGAACTCTGGTGGGAATCATAACGGGCCACCATAGTAGCCTGAATGCATATAAGTACAAGCTGAGGCTGACTGATAGCCCGGCCTGCAGATACTGTAAAGAAGACGAGGAAACCTCGATTCATCTTCTTTACACCTGCCCCGCACTGGAGAAGAGGTATTTTATATTAGGGACCCCTGTTATCCTAGAGGAGGCGAGGCTTAAGGCGGGGGACGTACCTAAATAGCTCCTTTTATGGGATAGCATTTTTGGATAATGACCCGGATAAGAGGGGATTGCCAAGGGACTACCCATGCGATCAGTGGCTGATGAGGCCCAAACCTATATAATATAATAATAATACTGTGGTCGCTAGAAGAAGCATGGCGTTTCATATGCCTTGTTACATTGCTTTTTTAGACGAACTGGTAATTCGTTAACACACATTTTACAAAATAAATCATTTTGTAAAATGTATCAAAATAAATCCAACCCAGAACAGGCCTCTGTGTAACATGCGGTAGTAATGTTGTTGCTATAGAAACGGACAGATTGGTAGTTCGTCTCTGTTGTGGCTCGCCAAGATACACGCCTTACTGATGAGTTACCAAAGACTCTTCTTTCGTTAGATCTTTTCTTCGAAATAATAATCTTCCTTATTTAGGTGTAGAATTGTCGTATCTTAAGCATTTTTATCATCTCTTAGACTATATTAAAATATAGGCATTTCTTCTGTGCCTTACCTATCCCTGCAAAAATTTGGTACGCCACTGTTTACTAATATTTAATCAGAGTTTATTACGTTAAGTCAAGTGCACAAGCCATGTTTACAGATAGCGGCCGACACAAAACACTATTATAATTCTGGCTCATTGTTTATTTCACAATGGAACATAATACTTGCAATAGTGACTTGTCACGAACCGTTAAATGCATTATAATATTCATTGTGATAATATCCGCTACCATTTTCGTGTTGACATCAATATCCCTTACGTTTTGTTGTTAATAAACTGTTCCATAGGGTAATGATGTTGTTCCGAGGTCACGCGTAATATTTATACAACAATTTCTATAACATTTATTTCCACTAAAGAACGAAGAAAGTTTAACATTCTCAAATAATATGCAATTTATTTTTTGTAATTTCATTGAAACCTAGGCTTTACAAAAAAAAGGAAATAAAAATTTTGCTGATTGTGAAAAAATCAGCTGTGGTTATGAAATTCCTGACTATGTACAGTGATTTGTTTCAAACAAAATGACGGTATTGATTATGTAATAAAAATAATATATTTTTTCTTGGAAAGCTCTAAGGGTATCAAAAGTATCTATAGAATTTTATTGTGTATACGTACTACTGATACTATTTGCATTTTCTTTTAAATATTTATCTAAATGCCTGCATTAATTGTATGTTACAGGCTGAGCATTATTAAATTTCCGCGAATATTTTCTCTTTGTAGGCCGGACATCTGACAACATTGTGTATATGTAGGTGTATATGGTAGGTCTTTCAGTGTCTAAAAGGCAATATTTTGAAGAAGGGAGAAAGTATAATAAAAAGACTGATCTTTACAACGGTAGACGATAAAGTATGAAATTCTTTAATAAATCCCAGATCTAATTAAACATGTTATACTTGCAGGGCTATATTTTAATGAAATAAATCGATCATTTATGTATTATGGTTTTGGAATATTATTACATGCATACATAATGTTTTTAATGTTTTTATACATAAAGTATCGTGTACGTCATAAAATTAGGAATTGAAGCAGATAATGGACATGTAAAGAAGCTGAAATACAGTTCATTTTAAGCAATAAATGGAATACACTATAGTTAAGCTTTAATGGAATAAATTTAGGTTTTACCTTCACTTCAAATACATATAGAGTATGTAAAATGTTCGCTGAAGGAACAATACAGCTCTATATAACACTATATTCTTGGAATAATTTACCTTGAACGCTTTTAACGTTACATAAAATATTCATCATACTACAGTTATTATAAAAACTAGATTAATTATCAATAACTAGTTGTCAGAGAATAAGGAAGCTCGAAACAAAGACGTAGATTTAGGGAAGATTACACTGAAACAAAGTCTTTTATTTCAGCTAATACAAATTTAATTAATATGTTATTAATTATACCTAACCTCATTATAAATAGCTTCTAAGATATCTTGGAAAATGTCAACATTACCTCCTGAAATATTGAACTTACTTACTAGCTGCAGAAAAATCAAATGTATCCGTTAGTGAAGAAGTTATTGTTAATATAATTTCTGACGAATATTATATTACGAACTTTTCGTATGATTTTAAAGGTAGTTCTTTTGATTAATAATTATGGTATTTAACTCATTAATTATTAAATACTTATTAAGTATTTAATAAGTATGTTACTTTAGAAACCAGTATTTTAAATGTAATGTATTTCGTTAATACAGCATTCACTTTCGGCTTTGGGTGGTAACCATGTGTTCATTGGCCCACCAATGCTTAGATGGCCGTAGGTTTGTTGGTGTAAACCTGAGACTTCAGAAAATCTCACAGAAAAAGTCCATAGGTGCTAAATCGCAAGATCGTGGCGGCCAATTCTGGCCACTAAAACGGGAGATGACACGACCAAGAAGACTCGTGCAAAGTCGTTAATGTTTCACGGGTGGTATGGCAAGTGGCACCGTCCTGATGAAACCTCATGTCTTCAACAGCAATATCTTCGAACCGAGGCACAAAGAACTGGGTTATCATGTCTTGATAACGTTCACTATTTACCGTTACTGCATTACTAGCCTCGTATTCAAAGAAAAATTGTCCAATGATTCCTACATACCACAATGCACACCAAACAGTGACACGTTGGGGATGCATTTGTTTCTCATAAATCATTCGTGGATTTTCTGAGCCCAAAATGCGACAATTTTGTATATTAACGAAGCCGTCAAGGTGAAACTGGGCCTTGTCGCTGAAGATGATTTCGTCCACAAAATTGGCATTCACTTCTTGTTGTTCATTGATACAATTGGTGAACTATCTCCGCTGTGTATGGTCTATTGACGAAAGTTATTAAGTTAATTGGACTATATAAGCATGGAGATGCAAATCTTTAGCGAGAATACAGTGAAGAGTTGAAGTAGCTATTGAAATGTACAATTCTTGTGCACGATATTGTAGCTTTTATAATTGTTGTTGTTGTAACATCCATTAATAGGTAGCATACTTAGTATTACTGCTCTAGTATCATTGTATTTTTGTGTTAAAATAAGCGTGAATAGTGTTTCCATATTAGAAATAGTATTTTAGGAATTAGTTTATTTAATATAATGAGAAACTGTCTGGCGTGAAAAAGAATAAGATCAGTATTATATCCAGTTCCATCCCGGTTACTTGACATAGTGCACGTTTACTGTTTTAGTACGAAATCAGCAAATAATATAATCAAGAAATAATAAACTTAAAGATGATAATTATTTTAAAAAGTTTTTATAATGAAAATTGATAAATGGTTCATCTGACGAATTTCTGAGGATCTCACAGAAACATCGCCAATATCAGACAGCCATATTTGGGACAGTAATATGAATAAATTACAATTGGGGGAGCATCTGCAATTTAATTTTGTGCGCGACCTTAACAGCCAACCGCAATATTTTGTGTGTGCTTAGTTTTCAGTTCATTCTGTATTCAGGCCCCTATGAATATGTTAAACCCGCTGCATTAAGCATAAATCTTCGTGTCTATGAATAAACGTCTTACGACACCTACAAATTTTGCCTAACAAACAGCAGCTATTTTTGAGAGAGTTATAAAATAAGTCGAGTGAATCTTTAACTTGTTGGAAACTCAGAATGTCGGTCAGATTGTCACTATTTCGGATTTAATTATATACAAATCGTACGAAGTGTGATTAAAAAATACGGTGAACGAATTTTTATTGCAGAAACTGCTGACGCTACATGTGTGTGAAATAATGTGTCCGATATCCTGGCCCTTTGAGATAGTGTCAAGTTTGAACAAGTTGTGACTTGTCAATTGGCTTCCAGAGCCAGGAGAGTGAGGACATGTTTACCGAATCTGTCGCGCACCATGGATTTCGAACAACGAAGTAACATTAAGTTTTGTTTTCAATTAAGCACCAAAGAATCTCATGAAATGTTAAAATCAGTGTATCAATATATCTGCATACTTTTGTATTACTTCTAAGCTGTCCACAAAAAAAAAAACACAATTTGGTGCTAATATTGCTACAAATAAAATAGCAAAACTAAACCAAGTGACTCCACAAGAAGAAACCAAGTGAGGTAAGCTTAAATCCACCTATTTGAAAACATCTCGTCCAAAAATTGCAAAAATTGACGGACGGTTATAGTATAGTGGAGTGGACCTCTTACCCTACTCTCTATTTTTCTACACCTTATTACAATTCCAATGCGAATAGCTTTTGTTAGAAATCATGTTTTCAAAGGCAAAATCACAAATGATTGAATGATGAATGAGAACATAAGACAAATCCAAAGAGAAACTGTGAGGCTTCATCGCATTTACAATTTTTCTTAAACCGAATTTAAACAAGGCTTCAAAATGAAACGACTACGACAACATGGAAAAGTGAAGACGTGAAATGTGTATTATCAATATTAATGATAAAAAAACACCAAGGAGAACAGACAATTCTTAGAACCTCTACTAAGCCACCCTAAAGGTGGAACGACTCCAATATTTTTTACAGACATTACGATTTTTTTAATGAAAAATTACAAAATAGTTGGATGAAAACTTAAAATTCATCACAGCCTCAGTAGCCTTTTGGTAGTTTTGATATTTACGAAAAATAATCCTTAGAGCTTCTACTAAGTCACCGCAAAGATAGAGCTGCTCCAATTTTTTTTACAGATACTACAGATTTTTTTTTTATAAAAAACTATAAAATATTTGGGATGAAAACAAAACAGAAATTCATCACAGCTTTAATAGGCTCTTGTTAGCATTGATATTCACGACAAACAACCCTTGGAGCCTCTACTAAATTACCCTAAAGACAGAACTGCTCCAATATTTTTTACAGACGTTACGATTTCTTTAATGAAGAAAACACAAAATATTTGGGATGAAAACTTAATATAAATTCATCACAGCCTCAGTAGGCTTTTGGTAGCTTTTATATTCACAAAAAACAACTCTTAGAGCCTCTACTAAATTATCCTAAAGACAGAACTGCTCCAACATCTTTTATAGACGTTACGATTTTTTTAATAAAAAAAAACTACAAAATATTTTGGATGAAAACTTTATCACAGCCTAAGTAGACTTTTGGGAGCCTTCATAATCGCGACAAACAACCCTTAGAGCTTCTAGTAAGCCACCCTAAAGACAGTACTGACGTTACGATTTTTTTAATGAAAAAACTACAAAATATTTGGGATAGAAACTTAAAAGAAATTTATCACAACCTCAATAGTGTCTGATATTTATGACAAACAACCAATAGAGCCTCTATTACATTTCCAATTTTCTTTGTTGTTTCTAAATAAAAATTAGACAGATTCAATACGTATTAAAACAAGTTTTCTTAAAAATAATCCGAAATATCTCTGGCAGAGTTTGCACAAGTTGCAATAAGACCTATTTTAACCTACGCAATGTCAAGCTAGCTAATTTAATGCAGTCAAAGCAAGCGAATCGATACTACGAACACAAATTATATAATCCCATTTGTGTTCAATATCAGCAAACATATCAAATCTATGCTGACTTATTTATACCGAGGTTAATCAACGCAGTGGAGGAAGTACATGTTGCGTATCGGAACCCCATTACTATTATAATGCACAATAAATACTTCCTTCCTTGTCAGAAATAAATTAAACAATATTGTTTAAATGTTTATTTGTTTGATATCGACAGCTACATCTATATAAATAACACAATACTATTCCACTTTATTTTAATTGGGAATTGCATTGGGTTTTCAGCGATTAATAAAATAAATATGACAGGACTAGGACTGAAAGGGAATACTGATGGTTTATTATAAACATTAATGATTATTTTTTTTAATAAATTTATTAACATACGCGGAGATGTCTTGATTATACCGGGTGACTTTGTTAAAAGAACACACAACTCTGTATCTCTATTAATAGTGGGTTTACGTTATAAGTTCTTTACAACTCTTCCTATATTGAAATAGAAACTACTAAAAGGCGCATAGAAATATTTTACTTTACTTCCAGTTCCACAGGAAATGGCATTATGTTTCGAATTTTAAATGCGACACTCTAGATTTTTTTATGCAGGTTCATAAGATGGATCAATTGCAAACAATTACAATTGACGGGTGTTTTAAATTAAATTAAAGTGTCCACATGTTTCTCTGTGATTTTTATTATATTCGCCAAATAAACAGTAATTATGAATATGTGTTCAATACAGTAGTTTATTTGAACTATTTCCCTATTTTAACCGATGTTCTACTAAATAGGTAGGTATATATTTCAATCTGAATTGCTTTATCAAAAATATTGTTATCGATAGCAGCATTTTCCTTTTTTTTTATTATAATATCGAGCAATTATATTAAAAAAATGTTTTTAGTTTTTACCATCAGCAGTTTTTGAATAATCATAAGAAAACCATCGGAAAAAAATTTAAAGATTTTTATTTGCTTTTCAAAAGGTCCACGGACTTCAATACATTTTTTTCAGGATTTCTTCATAAAGCTATTTTAGAAAATTTTATTCTCTTTAATTTGAGCGCTCTAAAAGCTTTGTACGATGATTTTTCGCTGAATAATCGTCGTTCAAACCAAAAAGTCAGTTTTGTCTTTTCTTTAAATACATTTTATTTATTTTTTTTACAATAATTAACATTTTTGATAAATAAAATATGGATTATTGCTAAAAACAACATTTTCAACCTCAAAACATTAATCAAAAATTAAAAATTCATCCTTAAATTGATTTTTAGTAAAAACCACAATTCAAACTAAAACACAATGAAAAAAAATCGCAGCGATTTGAAATTTTCAGTGTTTCTTTGGGGTACTTTGAGATTGAAAATAAACAGTCAACATTCTTAGTCTATCCATTATTTGCAAAGTTATGCCAAGTTAAGCTAATATCCCTAAATACGCAATTTTTTACCTCTTCTTCAATCAACATTCTCGCATAGAAATTCTTTTATCAAAAACCAATACCTACGACTTGCAAAGAATACTTTGAAGTTTTTAAGAATTTTCTGTACGATTATTATTTCCCGAGTAATTAATTACCAATGTGAAAACTGACTTTGGCTTTGAACGACGATAATTCAGCAAAAAATTATCGTATAAGGTTTTTAGATCGCTCAAAGTAAAGAAGATAAAATCACATAAAAAAGCTTTATGATGAAGAAAATGTGTTGAAGTTCGTGGACCTTTTGAAAGGCAAGCAAATTCAATTTGCTTCTTTTTGCTCTGAAACTGTTTTGCCCCAAGTTACAGCCCCTTGGAAATTACCTAAAAATTTAAGAATTTTTTACATCTCTTAATTTTTGTGCCTAATGTAATCTGAATTTTCTCAATTTAACAAGAGGTATACACGGGGTGTATTAGAAATTGTAAAGTTGGGGTTGTTAGGGCTTAGGGAGTAAATAGTACGGAATTAAAAGCAGCCCTCATAGGTGTAGTTGTGAAAATAAATATCGACGAGTTTCTCCACAAAAAATTCCATTTAATTTGATGAATTTTATTCAAATTATATTATTATTTAGGGACATACTGTATACAACTTTTCGAACAAACCTTTATTATATTGAATATTTATTTATATTTCCTACATATTGCAATATAACAAACACTAAAAATGTGTTCCGATGAGTTCTACAATGCAGGAACCTGGACACCTAAAATCTCTGTATTTAACTTACTAATTTCGAATAGAATTTAAATTTATATGTTTAATGTATATAAGAGATACCCATTTAATATCCTCGTGCTTATTTCAAACTGAAAACGGTTTACAACATGAATACATTATAGTAATTGAATCCGGTTTGATATTAATTTATGTGAAATATATCCCAATATTATTGGAAATAGTTGTATTGTTCCCTCCTCTTTATGGGCTATAGCTGTAGCAAAGAAGTCTGCCATTTTGTATGTAATAAATGGGTACTTGGTTTATGAAATATATAAATAAACTTCGTAGAAAATTGATCGAAATTCGTTCGTGAGTTTCTTCAGTATTATTTAATGATTATCTAGTCTGGTTTGATCAACAGTTTATTCATCTCCCGATGGTTCCAACTTAATTGGCGAACTACACTATTTATTTTTACAAATGGGCATGGGAATATCTGAAACTTTAGGCTGTTTCACGTTGGATATATCAGAAGTGTGGAAATCAAATTGGGAGCCCGAGGTTGTTAGTCAATTGTGCCACGTCTCACAATTTACCTTTATTAGGAAAAATTTCGTCTTAATATGATCTCACTTTACGTGAAAAATGCGGTCTAGTCATGTCTTGTTGGCACTAACATTCCTGCCTGTTTCATCTGGATAATTAACGCCAGGAAAAGTCTTTTTAATGAAGATAGTATGAAATTAATCAAAAAGTTTAAATAAACATCATCTTTAACTGCGTTGTCAAAGAAATAGGGGCCAATAGGTTGATTAAAAATTGATTATAAGCAAAAAAAAAAACGATAATTTGGGTCGGTAACCCAGATGTTTGATTTTCTGACTGGGATACGGGAAACTGTGTGTGAGCCTGCAGACTCCAATGAGGATCTTCCAATAACGACAGTCCTGCTTGTTAACCGCATTGTTGAAATGGAATGTAGCTAATAAACTGTTAGTATGGCTGGCATCTGTTCATCACTAATTCAAAGAATGGATTTCCTTTCGCAAAATAACATTTACTTAGCAAAAATCTGAAAAAATCGTATAGACCAAAGAAGGACAGGCAAATTTAACGGTGCCTTCATATTTATCTTAAATCCAGAAGTTTTCTAGGTAGGTAAACATTTCCAAGTGGTTGCTTTGAATATACAATTCCAGGAAACTTTCTTAGTCTCGGAGAAAACCGACAGTTTTTCATTAAAACGGAGATTTACATCGTATTCAGGATATCGATTTACGTTATATTCCCTATAATTTGCGTTGATTTTGAGACTTTCGTATTTTCGACAAAATTCCCTTACTATCTATCGATTTTCTTTCGCAAAAAAAAAAACGTTTTCTTGAGGAAACATCTGAAAAAATTCGTATACACTAAAGAAGGACAGGCAAAATCAACGATGCCTCCAGATTTCTCTTAAATCGAAAGTTTATCTAGGTAGGTAAGAACTTGTTGTTACCTTAAATTTGTAGTTCCAAAAAAGTCTTTCGACTTCACAGAAGATCGAAAGTTTCTCAATAAGACGGAGATTTCTATTATATTCACGTCACTTTACATATTCACTATAATTTACATCGATTTTGAGGCCTTTATATTTTCCACAAAATTCTGTTACTATAGTCCATCTGTTTTCTATCGCAAAAAAGCATTTCCTTCAAGAAAAATCTGAAAAAATTAGTATAGTCTAAAGAAGGGGAGATAAATTCAACAGTAATTTGGGATTTTACAAAATCCAGAGGATCTGTAGGTAAGTAAGTATTTCCAAGTTGTTACTTTGAATCTGCAGTTCGAGGAAACTTGCTCAGTTCCAGAAAAAACCGACAGTTCTTCTTTAAAACGGAAATTTCTGTCGTATTTATAAGGTCACTACGTCATATTCATTATAGTTTACGTCGATTCTGAGGCTTTTATATTTTCCACAAATTTCTCTTACTATAGTTCATCGATTTTCTTTTGCCAAAAGGCGTTTTCTTGAAAAAAAAATCTGAAAAAAGTTGTACAGACTAAAGAAGGGAAGAAACATTTAACTGTGACTTCGGATTTCTCCTAAATCCAGAGGTTCTGCGGTATTTCCAACAAGTATTATTTACAACTTGTTCGGTTCCAAAGAAAGCTGACAATTTTGCCTTAAAACGAAAATTTCTATCGTATTTAGGAGATCGATTTACGTTACATTCCTTATAATTTGCGTCGATTTTGAGGCTTTTGTATTTTCCACACAATTCCCTTACTATATATATATATATATATATATATATATATATATATATATATATATATATATATATATATATATATATATATATATATATATATATATAGTCCATGCATTTAAAGAAAAAACGTTTTCTTGAGGAAAAATCTTCAAATATTCGTATAGACCAAATAACAGCAAATAAATTCAATGATGCCTTGAGATTTGTGCTAAATCTAGAGATATTCTCGGCAAGTAAGAAGAATAAGTAAGAATTTGGATTTTTTACGATGGTTTTTTATGATTACTTACTCAAAAACTACTGCTTGCTTTTTTGAAATTGCTCTGAGGCTATTTTTCTCCAAGTTACAGCCCTTTGAAAATCGCCCAAAATCACCCAAAATCACACAAAATTTAAGATTTTTTTACATTTTTTAATTTTTGTGCCTAGTGTATATTTAATATAGTACCCTAATTTTAAAAATAATACTCTTTTGGGTATAGCACCTTGTTACAGTCAAAAAAGTATATTTCTTCAGTAAATACGCTGGTTTCCATAAAACTAAGAGTATGTTTAGTGACTATGTGTTAGTCAAAAACGTTGTCGTAATTTTTCAGTCAGTGAGCGGCTAACATTTCAACAGTTTTTAGCTAAATGTATCCTCTATGAATAATAAATCTTCCAGTTTATAAACGTACTGTAGACCATATTGCACGATTAACAAATCCCAACTATTACATACAAACTATTTTGCTGAATAACACAAAAAGTTGTAACTACGCTGGTTATTCGACAGCAGACCGGTAGTAAACAATTTCAGTTCAATTAAACTTTTGTTATAAACTCCTGACCATTAGTTCGTGTTGTGTATGTTATACGGCTAAGTTTAATTAAAATATTTTACATGGTCAATTATACAAAGCCCCTAAGTCTATAGAATAATGAACCGGGTTTACTACAACGCTTAACTGTTTACTAATAATGCGGAAAACAACTTTAGGCCCAGTCGGAACACGCACTGTTGATTGCTGCTGCGAGATTCTCATTTCCAGCAGGATTAAATTGCATCACAAGTTTCGCCTTCGCGAGATAGTCCATCAAGATCAGACGGTATCTAAAAAACGTAAAAACTCTGTTGTTCGCGTTACTTTTACGAGACCATTGTCGTAGTATAAGTACCATGAAAAATTTATTTAAATAATACAGCCAGACGTATATAATACATAAATATTTTTATCGGCGATGCTTATCATTGGAGGGTTTTTCATCGCTACCATAAAAATGAAATTTTATAACCCACTTCAGTTTCGTGAGAAAGCATTTATCTCGGCGGTCGTTTGAATTTCATACCAGCCAGACATGCCAGAGGTAAGTCGGTGGTGTTAAGTTGTGTGAAGTAACAATTTGCGAATGACAGTTTACCCCTAATGTAATCATAAGGATTGTGAGATATCCACTCATTTTTTTTTCATTTGAAAGAATATTTTATGGCATTAAGTATGGAATGTAACGACGTTCAATATTTATCGCGGCTTTATTTGGTGGCACGTATTCGAGAGTATGACTTTGTAGCATAAATATGGCTGAATTTGCTGGATGGCATTCGTTGCGTTGACTTTGAGGGCAAGAATTGTTTGCGGTTTATTCATATATACCTGCGATTTAAGATAGCCTCAAAGGAAGAAGTCTAAAGGCGTTAAATCGCACGATATCTCGGTGGCCAGTTCAAGTCCCTGCGCGAGATAACCATGCCCTCAAATCGCTCGTGCAGAATGGCCGCCGTGGCATGCCCTGTGTGGCACGTAGCGCCGTCCTGTCGGAACCACATATCATCGGTATCGATATCATCCAGTTTAGGCCACAAGAAGTTGCTTATCATCGATCTGTAGCGCTCGCCGTTGACGGTTATGTCGATGCCAGTTTCTTTTTGGAAGAAGTACGGACCGATGATTCCGCCAGACCAAAATCCGCACCAAAGAGTGACTTTCTCGGGACGCACTTGGTGCTGGTGTATCTCGTGTGGATTGGTATCGTCCCAAATCCGACAATATTGCTTGTTCACATATCCATTCATTAAAAAAATGGGCATCGTCGCTAAAGATGACTTTTTTTTGGCGAAATTTGGGTCAACCCAGTCATTAACTGCTTCGGGTTTTCCCGTACACTCTGACGCACAACAGCGACGTTTTTAGCGGACCTTGCGTTTGGATGAAGTACGGGTGTTGGCTGATTATTTATCAAACCGGTTGACTCGAATTTGGCCACTAAAAGTCGAATGGTCGACTCGGTGGGACTGCTGTGACGAGGATAAAAATTATGTAATGCGCGAAACCTTTCTTGAACGGAGTCTGATTTTGAAAATAATATTTGATCATTTGCACAAGTTGTTGAACGCTATAACCTTGCATGGTGATTTGCCATACACTACTGAACAATTCACAACAAATTTGATAGATATTTTTAACTCACTTGCAGTAAATATGCTTCACTTGCAGTAAATGCATGCACAGTTGACTTATTTGTCCATCACATTCTTCTTCAATGATACAATTTCATACATAACATAAAAGCGAAATTTAATAAAGCCCTCTGATATACAGACAACAAACAGAATTGTTACGAGTAGTCTCGATAAAGAACGAAGAGACGCTTATGAGCGCAGAATGTTCTCAACTCCTCACAATGGTCACATTATTTTCCAATATTCGCGCATCGGCTTCCGCATTTCCGCATTAAATTTCTGCATTAAGTTTCATTAGACAACGAGGCGTGCCGTTCTGATGTAATACAGGAAGGAGGTTCATTATGCACTACAGTTTATTTAAGATGATAAGTTGTCCCGTTCAGCCGCAGCATGCCTTATATAATAAGTATCATATTGTTGCCATTGTGTTGTGACGTAATATGTATGCAGAACGTTAATAAGGCCTCGCGTTGTATGCGGGAAATGCCACAGCCAATTATTATCGATAATGAGGCAGGCTTTCGTTTAGCAGGAACCGCGAGAGACGGGCCCGGTTTTCTTTAATCCACGAATTCAGGAAATATTTTGAGTGGTTGGAGTTAAATTACTGCGAAGGAAAAGACAGGGTTAATATCGAGTATAATTACGCTCAATCGATGTGATCTAGTTGTGTTGCATATATTGTATCCTCGCAATCACCCCACAGAAAATGTCGCACGACGTAAGATCGAGCAATCTACGTGGCCAGTCAATTGGTTTAGACGAAGTGGTACTTGGCCCAATGTACCTATGTCTTAGGAGTGGGTTCGTTTAAGTTCTCTCTTAAATTATGGCTCCATGGGGTGTTGATCCGTTTTGTTGAAACCAAATAGTTTCACTAGGTAGGGTTGGATTTAATGCAGTTGGATGTAAATTTGGCAGAAAAGGAAGAATTTCGCTTTCTGAGGAGATTTAAACATATTTGACATGTCACACTCCTTTAAATAAAAAAATAAGTAATTGGTTGCCGGTGATATTTGGCCAAACATTTTGTTAGTTTCATCAAACGTTTTGTTAGTTTCATGTGTAAGTTACAGACATAGATCTTATCGATTTAAATGAAAACACCACGGATTTGTTTCGGCACTTGTCCTGGATCGGCGTACCGTGTACGGCACTGATGAGAACTAATAAGTTCGAAACAGCTATCTGTAGTTCGGATTCCATCCTGACAAATGTAGAATCCTACCCGAGGCGGGGTCCCTTTTCAAAAAAAAAAAAAAAAGAAAAAGAAAAAAGTTTCATCAATAAAATGGAAAACCAAGAAATTGGTTCAAAAAGCAATTTATAAAAAAGATAATGACGCTATTGTTTTGTCTCAAAACATGTGTTTGTTAACACAATAAATGCAGGTGTGGTCATTGTATATTGGATGGATGGATTTAAAGAAAATAAAAAAGTTTTCCAGGCTGATTATATTTGAGGCGAAGAACGGTTGGACAAGAGCCCAATAAATCTTGAACATATTAAGTCATTCCTAACCGAAGTCTCGGATGAAGAGTTTCTTTAATGAAGGTAAATGCTGTATTAAAAAAAATAAAATGTTTTGTTTAAAAAACATTTTATTTTTGTTGTTTCAGGTTGCTCTTCACATTAGAAGTGCAAGGAGTTGTAGAAGAAAAGAGTTAACTAAAATTAAAATTTAAAACGTAATACAATGAGGATCCACCCTAGTTAATACAATTCTTGAACGATTCTTAACGATTTGAGAACTCTACAAAAAGTATGTCGACCTATCGACCTGCGACAGAATTTCACACGATCGGCTGTTCATTCTTTACAAAAATGAAAAATGCAATAACACCCCACGAAGGGTGGAAGTCCTCCACAGTAGTAGAATTACATGTGAAATTAACACCAACAGCAGCAGTTTAGCATTGGAACAAAAGGAACTAGAAGAGCAGAAGATATACCTTCTAAAAAATCATTATTTAAGATAAATTTAATGCAATCATCGGTAATTAACATAAGCAATGAGCCACTTTACCACACTAGTGTGGTAAAGTGGTACTTATACTAAGAAGAGTGAATGTAACATTAGTTATCACACGGCTGAACTTTATGACATGGATAGGTTTATGTTAGTTCATAGGCAAATGTCATTTAATAGGGACAAATTGTTTCCGTAAAGTTTTCTATGAAATGACGATTTATTACTTTTCCGCACTCAACTATTACTTTTTCGTCCTGGTATAGTTGAGTGCGGAAAAGTAATAAATCGTCATATAAATCAATAGGTGTCATCTGAGAGACGTCTCCGATCAGAATCAGTCAAAACCCGATTGATTCGATTCGATTTAGTTGAGTTATCGTGCTAACAAGAAATTAAGATACCGACGACGACACACACACAGACAATATTTTTTAAAAACCATTTTTTTGTTTTTAGGCCGAAAAACAAAAAATAAACGCTAGAGAATTTTTTCCCATTTTTCTTCATTACTTTTTCGCTCTGGTATAAAGAAAAATGGAAAAAAACTCTCCAGCGTTCATTTTTCGTTTGTCGGCCTAAAAACAAAAAAAAATGGTTTTTAAAAAATATTGTCTGTGTGTGTGTCGTTGTCGTCGGTATTTTAATTTCTTGTTAGCACGATAACTCAACTAAATCGTATCGAATCGATCGGGTTTTGACTGATTCTGATCGGAGACGTCTCCCAGATGACACCTATTGATTTTGAGGTGGATAGAACATACTCTACCATGTTCATGGGTCATAAGAAAGCACGATGGTGGACTACTTTAGATTTGTTTTTTGTTAGCACGATCACTCAATTAAATCGTGTCGGATCGATCGGGTTTCGACCGATTCTGAGTAGGGACGTCTACCAGACGACATCTATTAACTTTGAGCTGGATAGGACACACCCCACCCTATCCATGGGTCATGAGAAAGCACGATGGTGGACTATTTGAAAAAAAAATAAAACTGTCGCATAAAACACATATTCTGTATTTATGTGTTGGTTTATTTTTTCTTGGCCACTCAATTTCGAGATAGAGATGTCCTACGTTCAGAAAAGTCCGTTTTAAGGTTATAAACTTTTAACGGATTAACATATCCCAGTCTGCCGAAACATGCAGAAATTTTAGACACTTCCTTGGGAGACTAAGAAAATCAAGATTCGTCTAACTAAGTACGTTGGCAACCCAAAGCTTTTATTACCGAAAGACGTCAATATAATATTGAAAAAATAAAACAATAAGGCAGACATAAAAATCCTTTATTCTTACTGTTACATATCGTCCAAGAAATGCTCTCAAATTCTTATAAAAACTGTACATGTAACAAAATTATCATTGAAACATCTTTAAAACGTACCAGTTGTGAATAGAGGGATAATCACTCACCATATTATATAAATAAGTAATAAAGTTCTCATGCAATGATCATAAATATTAGAGCAGATTATATAGAACTGAAGGAAAATTACACCAAATCACACCATAAAGAGCCATTCGCTCCATTACTACTTGGAGAGTATTACTGAATAACGGCATTGACCTATTTGTATCAAATCATGTTCCCCAACTGCGTGGTTTCGACTCTAGTTTTATGTGTACTGACAAATGTTTACTGTACACCGACCGCGACTTGAAAGACTGCAAATTGACTCCGTAAACTGGAGTTCTCCCGTCTCCCTATTCCATAATCACCCATCTGGGTACGGAGTCAACAAAACGAATCCCAATATTGTCGCGTTGAAAATCCTTTGGCGGAAAAACGCCGAGGTTACCGCCAGACACAATAATAATAAAACCCCCACGTATTGTATAAGTTAAAACGCAAAGAGCAGTAAATCAATGGCCCTCCAGTCCTGGCGACACCTTCGGAACTGTGTCGGAGGGCTTTCTCGAGCCCGAGCTCACTGGAGCGTGCACAATCGCAAATCGATGTCATGTGCATACAAGGTAGACATTTCTCACACAGCCGGAATTCACGTATGCACACTACGAAATCTACTTTGCATTCTTGCGCGTATTTTGCCGAACCAATAAAAAATTTGCCTGGGTTTTATCGGCGACTGAAGGAGCTCGATTTTACGGCAGATGACACGCTTTCAGCCGGCACCATATCGCGGAAGTAAATACGTTACACCATTCACTGGAAGTGCTCTCATACCTAAGTAATTCATAAATGCAGAGTGTGGGTTGATACAGCTCGTCAAGAATAGGAACAAGTCTCAAAATTGCGACATCGGACCACCCATGATGTGCCCAGTGAATAGCCTGGTATTTACCCAGTCGCATTGAGACCTTTGCAAGGTGAATATCGATGAATATATATGTACATGGAGTTCGATCTAGCCACGCGTAAAGTGCATTCTTTTTCCTCCGAATGTTGCCTCACTCTTTCTTTAACCCATACCTAGAGAATCCTCATACTTTTGCCTATTCTGATATCTTCGAGAACGAATAAAATTCATGGCAACCTAAGCTGCAACCTACTTTATCTGTATTGACCACTGACTGACTTTAACTGCCAATTGTGACTCTACATATCGAGTCCGTCGCTAAAATTTATGCACAGTTCAGAGGATTTGGACGAATTAAATAATTCAAGAGTCAACCAAATTTCGTAGAACGTGACGTGAAAGTAGACACTTTAATGCGACACTTATTAAGTTCGTTTATGTGAAAAATTAGGAGTTTTATGGGGCTTTATCATTTTTGTTCTATGCAAACAAAGTTGATCTGGACAGACAATGATATGTAAGAAAAACATTTGTAAAGTTTGAAATAGACACAATGAAATCAATGGAAAAGTCAAGAAACAAAAGTCAGAAGGAACCTAACCTCAAATGTGCCTTCATACAGTGAAAAACGACTATAGTTTTTAGAATTTTACTGTTTTAAAATAGGTAAATTTATTTGGTCTTGGTTTAGTTTTGGAATTTATTGACGGCGTTTTGAAGTTTATTAACTGCTTCTATATTACTTTTGCCCGTTGTTATTATAGCAGTACTGTCGGCAAAAGTAGCTGCAGTATTTTCTAGCCCTGGGACATCATACGTGTACAGTAGAAGGTAGAGCACAGGGCCTAGAACAGTGCCTCGTGGAATTCCTGCTTTGATTTCTTTAAGGTCAGAGTATGCATTTTCCTGCTTGATTTGAAAGGGTCGGTCTGATAAATAGAATTTTAAAATATCTATAAATCATTTAGGAAGAATAATTTTTAATTTATAATGTAGTCCGTCATGCCAAACCTTATCAAAAGCTTGCGCTACGTCGAGGAATACGGCAGAGCAAACTCTTTTTTCTTCTAATGCATTCTCTGTTATATTAATGATGCTATGGATCTGATCTATTATCGAGTGTTTATGTCTGAACCCGAACTGTTGCTCTGGGATTAGTTTTTTTTTCTCGATGATTGGTTGTATTCTTTTGAGTAGCAGTTTTCCAAAGAGCGTGGACATGATAGGTAATAAGATATTGGTCTATATGAAGAGACTATATGTGGCGATTTCCCGACTTTTGATACCATCACGATTTCTGCTACTTCCCATAGTATAGGTATGTACTTAACCCTGAACGCGGCATTGGATAGATTAGTCAGCTTGACGAGTGCTTTCCTCGGGAGTTGCTTTGGTGCTATTCATTTCATCGCTATTTGCCAAATAAAAAAACTCCTATCTTGCCGATAAACGGAACAGTCTACCTGAGCCTAGCCATAAAAACAAGCCACGGTATGAGATAAGAGCCATTTGAGACTGTTTATTTGGCAAATAGAGATGAAATAAACTATATTTCTCCTGTCATTACGTAAAATCCAGGACCTTTTTCGGATCTATATTACGCTGAATTTATTTACAGTTATTTCATATACTACAGCTTGTGAAAATGACCAATATTATAGAAAATCTGGCCACATTGAGGCGTATATCTACCCCCTGTATACGATGCATACATTAGGACAATCACGTACGTGTAGTGTACGTTCTACATAAACCAACCATTACTGATGCAAATCGGCCACATATATGTGTTTTATAACGGATAATCTCATGAAATATTACAGGTATATTTTAATTTCCGCTCTACATATACTGATATAACAAAATGAACGGGTCCTTATGACCTCCGTCGTCAGATTAGAGCCATACGTGGAACAATGGAAGTAAATGGAGATGTCACGAAAGTGGCGAAGGAGCAAGGGTTTGTATAATTTTGTGTAGCTCATCCAGCTGTCATGAAAAGTTTATTCCGTGCTGGGGATAAATACCACAGTTATAAATATTTTAGCGGCGACATGGTGATGTACGTATAGGAGACTAGAGCTCGAATCCCAGTAGTATGGCAGATTCTTTTCAGGACAAGTAAATTTGGGGAAGTAAATGGGAATAAAGACACATAAACTGTAAATCTGGTGTTGTTTCAATAAGAGATATAACGAAAAATGTTGTAGAAATAATTACGAATGTGTTGCAGCACTCCTCTAGTCAGTGTGTTGTAGACTTCTAAAGGCTTGTGCAGAGCCAAGTCATCCACAATCGATACTTTGGTAGGGGCTGTGAAGGTTAGGAGTAGTTGGTAGTATGAATAATTTATATGTATTGTTATTGTGTATCTTACGTAACCGTAAATTGATAACATTTTAAAACATAAACTTGTGGACAAAATTAATCAGTGAAACTTCATTAATCACATTATTACCGTTATTTTTCGAAGATTTAAATCACAGTACCTACTATTGATATTATAATTAAATTACTTCAAATGATGTTTGACCAACTAGAATGCTATTATTGCAAAAAATAACAGAAAGGATCAATGATTTCAAATATAATGCAAACAATGTTAATTAAATTTGGATTGTTAGACGTTAATGTTGTTAAGGATATATGTATGTGTACTGTAAACTATTAATGGTAACCACTCATAAGTCCACCTCCACAAATTTTATAGTCCATTTGCGTCTGTTATTTGTGATATACTCCCATAAGCCAAACAGGTAATCGACATCAATAGTGTCGATTATAGATAATCGAAAATAGAAAATGAAACTGATAAATATCATCGATTGGAGGTATTTTTTTAAAGTTAAAATAATTATGAACAATTGCGAATTAACTTTCCTCTTTTATCGATAACATCTGTTCCCGTAAATTTGGATATTAATTAGAATACGAGTGATAACATAACCCTCACCCAATAAGGGCAGATTGTCAAGCCATCGGAGACTTCGCCCATAGGTTCGCAGCCTAGTTTCGGTGAAGTTCGTGACGGCGCAAACCGGAGTAGGCGAAGAGTTGTCTCGAAGTAGTCAGCTCTTAGCAGTAGCCAATAGACGAAGGGGTCAATATGAGCAAAATAATGGACAGTAATGGATAGTTTTCTAGTTTTTGGGTCCTTCTGGACATTTGGTTCCGTCTTGGGAACATTCTGCACTTTGGTCTTCTTTGGGTTGCCTCTTCCCGGATTGGTTTTTGACTGTTACTTCTCTGAATATTAGTACCATCCTACTACCTCGTGCGCAGGCGTATTTAAGCAAAACTGCGGTACCCTATAAGAGGGAATGAGATGGAATACGAGTACTGAAACCCTTAGTGTGACAGAAACAGATAACACGCAGTGTCCCAGCATACGCGATCACTTTCATTAAATTAATCAATTTTAATATCCCTTATGACTTGGTCGAGCTATTCAAACTCGTTATTGTGTAAGATCATAACGTATAAGGGTGATAATTATTTATTGCAAGCCTCAATGCAATTTTAAAAAAATGTTTATATTATGATCTAAATAATTCTGTAACTAATTTGAAATGCTAATTGCTCCCAGAAAAGGAATTTAAGGGGCTACATTCATCTAGAAACATGAAAAAATAGTCGATCTTCGGGATGAATTTTCTTGGGAAGTATTAATGATAAACAAACATTTTCTTAAATTGAAGATAAATCTGTTGTTACACATGATGAAATGAACAGAATTTAAGAACATTTAAAACCAGAGGAAATATGCCCGCCGGAAGTGGAGCGTCTAGTTCGCGACCCGGTTAGCTGTGACCCATCTCCTGCTAAAACTGATCATCTGAAATCAAAAATATTGAGCTACTATGAAGTTAAGTGCACACGAAATATACTACGCCATTTCCGAGAATTGTTCTAAAAAAAAAACGGAACATGGAACTGAAGTACGAAAATTCGATAAAAAATTCAGTTATTATTGTAATTTGCTTAATCAATTTTAGTTATTTTTGAAATATGTAATCCTTGTTTTATTAATAATGACCTAAAGCGTAACTGTGCTGAATTTCAAAAGAACCTATCGATCGGTTCTCGAGATACGACGGGCACCGTTTTGGATTCTAAGGATGATAGAGATTTTTTGGGATGTTGAATTCTCGTGCTTGTTCCATCTTTCTTAGCGCGAGAAATTTTGTGCGTACGCATTATTACAATATAGTAGGAAAAAAATGCATGAAACAATGATTCCTGAAAATGAAAACAATGATAAAGTTTGTTACTGATTAGTTACGTCGATCATTGTTCCGCACCCGACGAGGGCACTCATTGAGGGGCGCAGGTAGCAGCATTAGCCGACCTCTACCCCGTTACTGAAAGCTTTATATCTCTATAAATTTTAAAGATATCGACTTCAGACTTTCAGAATATATTCTTAAACCTTCATACTATAATATACAAAAAAAATTATCGAAAATTTTAGGTGGACGTAGCCCCTTAAATCGCCACCAATTATCCCATCTAATTATTAAATGAATTATAAATCTTATAAGCTAAATTATTTTAATTAATAATAAAGAAAGAAACGAAAATCCGCGGGTTCTCGTCGACCGGGCCCGGAACGTTTCAGGCCAACCCTAGTACTGAACTTTGTACATATATGGTTTTATGTGTCTGCATGTTATGGTATTAAAAACTCTCCTGAGTCCATTTCCTTTAAAACGTGTGCAAATAAATGTCTCTTAAAGTGCCGTACGGCAGACGACATGTAAACTTTTTCGCCGTTTCAGTAGTAGTTTTCTCACACTCACCCCTGAAATCGTTTCAGAAGTGCACGTCCGGTCCGAATACATCCCAGTCGAATTTTCCACTTTTTTCCCATGTCACAGGGCCGGAGTTTTTTCGTTATTAAATTACTCCCCCTTGTGTTTTTTTACGAACGTAGCAGTTTCAACTCAACTTTATAATGTCAAGGTATTTGCTTTTTAATAATTCATTGCGCGGTTGTCAGTAATTAAATTCTACTGATGGATATGCCGTATGGCCGGCCGGGGCCCGGGGGATTTCCAGGATAACGGGGTGATAGGGGGTTGATGTAATGCATTTAGATGGAGGCGATATACGCGGCCGAAAGCGAGGGTGCTTTTTTTCGGCATCGATGGCGGTCGCCGTCGAAGGTAGAAAAAATATGGGGGATGTATCGGACCGGGGTTGTAATTCGAATTAATGATCTGTTTCGATATTGGACATCGTGGATCAGCTGAAAGCTTCTCGATAAGGAGGGTGCGTATTTTTTCTGAATTCGACCATTGCTGATATGAGACTGAGTATATCTGATGTATTTTTATTTGTATTTAATGTTGACTATATTTATATTTAAAAGAGACTTTATTGGGTTATTCTTAAGCTACAATTTTTATGAAAATAATTTTAAGAAAACTACCCTGAGAAGGCATATAATTCTAAAACAGTCATAGAGCCATATAGTCTGCTACAAAAGACAAATAGGTATGGAGATATTATTTGAAATCTGAACTTAAATATCTAGTATTGTTTATATGACTGAATTTATTACACTATATACATACATGATATTATATATTTATTTTTTGTACAACACATGGAAGTTGTTATTTTTCAGTTTAAACTAAGGATCGATTAATGAAAGTTTGGTAATAGTGTACTATTTCATGATAAGGAAAAATTTACAAATAAAATATAAAATTCATTAATTTCCTATTTAGAAAATTTAAATTAAAATCTGAAAAGAAATTCAGCTTTAATTTACGAAATATAATACCGAAATATTCACATCATTAATAAAGCGCAAGCATGTTTTTGTAATTCTAGAGATAAATAACTAATAATGAAATACAAGTTTGAAATTACACTAGGCAAACACTAGACCACTCAAATTAAGGAGGATAAAATCACTGAAAAAAATTACTTCTAGACCGCCCAACTTAGAGAGGATACAATTATCTAAAGAGCTTTATGATGAAATTAATGAAAAAAAATTATTGGACCTTTTGAAATGCAAGCAAAAATTTGGTAATTTTTTTCCGATGGTTTTCTTATGATTACTCAAAAACTGCTGATGGTAAGAAATTTTGAACTCAAGATTTGAAAACTAGAAGCTTGTAGCTTCAACTTACTTTTTTTTTAAATTGCTCTGCGACTATTTTGGTCTAAGTTACAGCCTTTTGAAAATCGCCTCAAAGTATAGAATTCTTTTACATTCCTTAATTTTGTGTCTAGTATATAATGAAAGATTAATAACATACTAACAAAATATACGAAACTATGTATAAAATATCGTTGATATCATTCTAAAATGTTGTACTGTCCACCTTCTTGATTTGGTGAACAGTTTGTAATGGCAAGAAAGCCAGCTTATTTAATTTCTCCCGTTAAGCGTTGCTACAATATCGATGGGGGATATTTGACTGGCTATGAATATTTTATCCCAATCGATTCCTACACAAATCCTCATAAATAAATAACAAATGGGGGAGAAGAGGATAAGTCAGGAACCTTTCGAATTGTAATTTATTTAGGGAATCTCGTGTTTCTCACTCGACATTCACTTTTCCGAATTCATATGTATGTCGAAATAAGGGGATGGAATTGTTACCCCAAAACTTATATAGATGTATGAATGATGAGAAAATATGCGTTTTAAATAGAGACGTTTGTTGTATTCGTTGTCGTAAAAGTCATTTTTCATAAATTCATTAGATTATAATGAATCAACTAATATACATGGTGAAAACTACTACTATTTTCTAGTTGCTGCTAAATATTTCGTTGATCATTGAGCACAAAATTTGAGCGATTTTCCAAGAGACAATTTACTAAAATGTTACTATGCCTGTAGCATATACTAAGTTTTTTATTTTTCTGACAGTTTATCACAATAATCTGAAAAATAATTTTATTCCACATGCAGTCTTTACACTGTATTTGGTTTACAGAAATCTGCTTCAGATGATATTGAATCCAATAAAATTATAGTAGACATATTTTGGTTTCAGAAAATTGGAAAAATATTGGTGTATTTAATTTGAAATTACTTATGTCTAAAACATAATACACCCTTAGTATAAAGTTAATTGCTATGCGTTACCACTTCACTGCATCCATCACCAACATTGGCACTTTATTTTTTTTTATAATAATACTAATTAATACATAGATATAATACACTACTTATTTACAGTTTCTATAGTGATTTAGAATAACTGTTACGTCATTAAGTTCATGGACTACCTAAAATTCTTAGTATACCTCTGAGACATTCATTAAAGCATCAATCAATTGTTTAATTCGCTATATCCTACAAGAAGAAGATTGGAAATCTTTTTCACTATATTATTTTTCCACCTAGTCCGATTACAGTCGTTAACGCATTACAGTGAATTAACCAATTTATTTTCGATTTCTTAAATCGGACATTGGAAAGGTTTTATAAGAACGTGTTGATGTTGCCAAATGTCATTAACAACTTCTTCTGTACAACGGCTGGTCTACCAGCATCTTTTCTATCAGTTACATACCGAATTCGTGAATTCGGTGTAAAAATCCGAATAAAAATCATTTGGTATTACTGCTAACCCAAAAAAGTGCTCTTTAAAATTGCCAAAACATAAATGCGACTGTATTCCCAATTCCAGTGTTCCATTCAATCGTGTAAATGTGGTGATACGTGGTGAAAACCATAAATTGAAGACCGATTAAAATTGTAAAGCAAGGAAACCGTCATGGCAATTGCTTGACAAATTTTCACAATTAAAAATACTCGACATAGACTAGCCTATATAATTATTTTAAAGTCCTCGACCACCGGATCCAGATTCTATACAGGGGAGAGTAAGTGCACTCAGGCTACCACTTTCGGCCCGTTGCACTGCCTACCAATTCGTGGTCGAACACAAACTTTACTTGCTGAGCCATCCCAATGCGTGAATGTATTGAAGAAGTGAATTCGGCGGTAGTCAATGAAGATCAGTCGTATCCGACCAATAGTTTCTCAAAACTTTCTCTTCGTTTTATTGATAGTGCGGGGTAGCTTTTTAGGATATGTTCCGCGGTCTTAGATTGCTTCTTCTACACATAGAAGTAATAGTACAGCCTATAACATTCCTTGTTTAGCCGTCAAGTCAACAATACTATGGGATTCGTAAATTTATACGAGATAAATTAAAGCAAGAAGTATAACCGCAGCCTCACGATCAACACCGATCGAGGCGATGGGGTACTGACGGAGATACCACCTCTTGAAGTCACCCTGAAAGAGGAAGCCACAAAGGCAATGCACAGGGTGGGAAACATGAATAGGAAGGTAAGAGACCTGAATAGACTCTCAAGAGAGCTAGCTGAGGAGGGACTCCTATGGATGTCCTCTGACAGTACGGGTGTCCACTTCCTGTTTGACAAAAAATATAAGATCATCCTCACCAGGAAGACCGACTGTATGGAGGGTCGAGCTGGATTACTGCTCAATGGAGACATATGGTACACGGATGAAGCCAAGAATGGGAACAGAGCGGGTGCGGGGGTGTATAGGTGACGCGATGGGATAGGTAAAACCTTCCCCCTGGGCAAATACACTACCGCACTCCAGGCCGAGCTAGTTGCAATTACATACGGTGTTCTGGGGGTCGACCAAAATTGGACCCAGGAGAAGGTATGTATCTGCTCGGATAGCAGGGCGGCGTTGGCAGCCCTGAATTCAGCAACGACAAAGTCGAAGCTGGTCTATAATTACTATGGAGCATTGAACCACTTGGCAGGGAAGGAACCGGTGAAACTCTTATGAACACTTGGGCATAATGGCATGAAAGGAAATCTAATTGTAGATGACCTTGGAATCTGATAAGAGACCGCATCAATGGCTGGGCAAGAGACCAGCACAATAAAAGACGGAGAGGAGTAACGGGTTGTCGAATAACCAAACTCTTCATCGAATACTCAGAGATTGAGAAATGGACCCAAGAATTAATTAAATTGAACAGGCACAAAGCTAGAACCCTGGTGGGAATCATAATGGGCCACCATAGTAGCCTGAATGCATATAAGCACAAGCTGAAGCTGACTGACAGCTGACAGCCCGGCCTGCAGATACTGTAAATAAGATGAGGAAACCTCGATTCATCTTCCTCACACCTGCCCCACACTGGAGGAGAAGAGATACCTTATATTAGGGACCCCTGTTATCCTAGAGGAGGGGAGGCTTAAGGAGGGAGACGTGCCTAAATTGCTCCTTTTATGGGATAGCATTTTTGGATAATGACCCGGATAAGAGGCGATCGCCAAGGGACATGCGATCAGTGGCTGATGAGGCCCAAACCCATATAACATAATAATAATAATAATTAAAGTAAAAAAGGAAAAGTATCAAGTATTTTTGTTTATCTACAACTACTAATTTTGACCTACTTGTCTGTGGCTTTTCAGTGAACATTTACATTGCAGAATCAGCCCGGAGTTAGTTCTACAATTGCTGAGGACCATCAATGTAACGTTACTGTCTGTGAATATGTTGATGGTTTTACCACTAGGGTTGCTAATGCTATGGTGGGTGATTAATTTTTATGGTCGCCTGTAATACCTCTGTAACCTCAACATGGATGCCCAGTGACTCACAGACTCGTATGTTTAGATCCTCAAAGAAAATCCCAGATTTCCCTGACCTTCCTACAATTTTTGAACCATCGATGTAGACTGAAATATCCAGTTTAAAGGAATCATGAATAAATTGTAGGTTTTTTTAAATATAAAAATGGGAGATACTGAAATCGACCACCTTTAACTAACACAGTTTCTAGCAGCTAGATATAAGTGGACAGACTAACGGTAAATATTGACGCTTTAACGGAATTTGTCTACTAACGGAAATCGCATAATGTCACGTTTCTCTCCATCCTGACCCGCCTGGTCGTGATAGACCCGCTTTATTGTCTACACGGACGAAATTTGGCAATGGGGACGGCATATGTGAGGGACGGCACATTCGGGGGACGTCTACGACTATTACTATATGACCGCCGACAGCTGTTCTCGGTAGTTGAACATCGCGTCGCCTCAGATTTCTTGGAGTACGTGATTGGAAATACGGAGACGTGTACACGAGGAAAATTTAAATCGGACTCTTATGAAAGCCGCCGGTGTTGTTCGGGAGCCAAATTAATATATAACTACGTCGGGCCACGCTATTTGATACATCTCGAGTCGCAGGTGTTTCTCGCATAAGCTGTGGACTTTTTTCAACGTTTCTAATGTAGTTTGCATTGCAATAAAATCCTTACGCGAGCGCAACGTGACGGGAAAGCAAAGAAAATACTTTTTTTATGGAGAAAGTTAATAAATGATATATGATGTTAATGGGTATGTCTTAGGAACTCACTACTTAAGTTAATACAGGCTACAAAGAAAATTGATCAACATCGCTGGCGTCGGCACTTGCCAATGGGGGTTATCCCCCACCCCCCTCGACATGAACGGCAAGAAATGCATACGTTTCTTGCTGTTGACTTTCCGATACTATGATTATGACCCAGAAATTTCAATTGTTTTAATTATGTCGACCATTACACAGTTGCAAATTTGTTAAAAAACTATTGTGAATGAGGATGGTCCAAATTATCGCATACAATTTTGTAGGTATGTTATGTTGCAAGAGAAATCCTAATTATAAATAGTTGTTGTTTTCTTTTTGACGAAGCGACCTTTTCCTAGAACAGAACAATGCAATCTAGATTGAAATAGAAGAATCTTGATTGCAATCTAGATTGCAAGGCAATATAACAGAATATCTGCAGATGCTGGTCTCAAGGGAATCTTCATTGGATTCAAGAATCTATGGGTCGCAGTGATAGGATATCGTTTACTTAGGGACTTCATTGGAGACAATTTGACTTAGTTTCATCTCTAGAAGTTCTCTATCCAAGCCATGGGGATGATCAGATCCAAAATGATCTTGTCCAAGATGATCCTTGTCCAAAACTAAAATCAGGAGTTCCTCCTGATTTTCATTTTGGACAAGGACCAACTGTATAGTAACCGCCTTTACCTGATTTGTCCCCCTTAGATTTTTGCTTGTGTTAATACTTAAATTAGTAGGTCTATCTTGATTATTAGGCTAAATTATTTAGAACATCTAATGCAATGAATTCAAACTAAAATGAAAAGTATCACAATATTCATCAGAAACCGGAACATTATTGATCCACCAAAAAATAGGATCCTCGGAAATTGATTGCAGACCTCTCTTCTGGCCTCCGCCAGACTCGTTGACGTCCATCTGGCGAATTAAGACAGTCTTGCTTACGCAATCTAGCAACTCTATGTTCTCTGGTGAGCAGTGGTCTTCTACTGTCCAATTCCTTCTATTCCTTCATTAAGCCTTCTCCTGATAGTTTCTCCAGAAATTACTACATTTCGAGCTGCTGATCGGGCTTTGCTTAACTCTAAACCAGTAGAATGTCTATTTCTTAAAACGACTTACATATCAGATCGCTCATCTCTTTGTACTTGTAGACTTCTTACGACATTATCCTTGGGATTCTACAGTAATTTCCAAGTTAATTGAAATATTTAACTGTTCGACTAATTGTTGATTGTCTAACTTCTAACAAATTAATCACATAAGTTGCGTGGACGATTTATTTCTTCTACTCTAAGTGTACTGGACAAAGTGCTTTTTATAAATCACTTTAAACAGCAAATGTCAGTAACTGTTTTTGATTGTGATCTTGTTTCGTATCACTAGGGCGTACTGTTGTACCACATCTGTCGTTGTTGCCTTAAGGGTTGTGAAATAAACCAATACATATATTTATTAAAACTAAGCAACAACGGTGAATTCTTTAAAGACATCCGGTCGGCTCTCGGTTATCTGTCTTATAACATGTTCCTCACATCTGGCTGTGACACTACGGTGACGGCTTTAGTGTCACTCAACATAGTTATTCACAGCAAGATATGATTCCCAAATAAATGCAGCCGACTCGAACTTTCCCATCATAGATAAGTACATTTTAAGGGAACCAAATATTTACAGTGACCCTAGTAAACTCACTGCCATAAACTAAATAGAAATCTTAACAGTAACATATAAGTCGGAAATCGAGAAATATATGGTACTGACATAGATCGTATCGGTAAAGATGTATACCACACAAATTTCACTCGGCATTTGTCCTGGATCGGCGTACCGTGTACGGCACTGATGAGAACTAATATGTTCGAAACAGCTGTATGTCGTTCGGTTCCAATCCGGGACAAATGTCGAATTCTACCTGTGGCGGGTTTTATTTTTGGAAATCATTTAAATGTATTATTAACAATTACAAAACGGTACTTCACGTCTGTGAAACAATTACAGCTGCTTACCAATAATGACAGAGGATATCATAGGCCGCCTACATACAATGTTCAAGGACTTAAAACTTCGAAAAATTATAAGAAATAGTGAAAAGTTTTGCTAGTGCGTTAACTTGGTCCAGAAGTGTTTATATGTATAACCAACGCGACATGTACTAAGATGTATTATGAACAAGGTTAGCCTAACATTAGATATAGGAAACCGATTCGTCATGGGGTAGCGCGTGGCCTCATGTCAGACCGGCGCGGTGGGGAAAAATGTATCCTTGAAAGCATTTATGTGAAACAGCAATGTTTCGCGTCATCCAACATCTCTTTTAACATACAATTACAAACTATTAAAACTCCAACATACAATTACGTTATTATAGCGTTTATTAAACATCACTCCGAACATATTATTTACGCCTAGTTCTCTGTTCATCCTACACGGAACCCCACGGAAACGCGCGCTTCCTTACTTCCTCATAAACATCATTAGCGTACTCTATTTCGAAATTAATTCTGCATTCGGGAGGCGGCGCCTTCCACAATTCCTAAATACCCGGTATTCGCGCTAATAAACCGCCTTAAAGAGGTTTTTATTAGTGCCAGTTGTAGAGGAAGAGTACTCGGCTAATTTATGAATTTTCAATTCATCAAAGTCACCGTGGAAAATTAAACACAACGAACGCTTCAAAAGCATCCGGGGTTTATTCATCAACGGCGACGAGATTATGGAGTTAATTAACGCTTTGAGATTCTGCACTACATATCAATCATTTCCCGAAAGTGTACGTGTGCGTGTGCAGCCGCCCAGGATCGTGATCCACACGGAATTATGTATCGCATTTTCCGGACCTGCTGATACCCGCATATTTAAGAATGCGCCACGTGATGAAATCTGTCGAATGTTGCAACCAAAAATTTCACCAGTTCTTTTCGGTTGTATATGGAACTGATTGCATGTGGTTGCACGTGGAACCTTCCATTGGAAGCTCATTAGTTTCAGATACAAAACACCCATCGATTATGATATTATTATTTTAAATAGGTGCAGAGTTGGCTTTATTACCTCTATTGCAGAGTTGATTAATGCTCCCGCGGCAAAATTCCTCTTAAAATAGAAATTTGTGGGGGTTTTAAAAATAAATGCTGTATCTCGTTCTCCTTACTATCATATAATTAATGTAAAGTTCGTTAAAATATGGCCTAAACCGATCTCCTCAACATGATAGCAGTCTCCATGTTAATAAGAAACTATAACGAGATCCAATTGATTCTTAAGTTGATTTCAATTTAATGCAGAATTATTTTTGAAAATTGCAATTCTGACCGGCGTATTCGCCATTTCTGAGCATGACGAATACATTTCCACAGATATTAAGCTATGTAAAAAATCCTAAATTTTTAGATGATTTTCAAATGTCGATTGTCCACGTTTCTAGTTTTCTGATCTCGAGATCAAAATTGTTTGCCAGAAGTTTCTAAGTAGTAACTATAAGATAACCATCGGAAAACATTCAAATTATTTATTGTCTTTCAAAAGGTCCACGGACTCTTTTTCACTGATTTCATCGTAAAGATTTTTTAGGTAATTTTATCCTCTTCGATTTGAGTGGTCTAAAGCTTTGTACGGTGATTTTTCGCTGTTATCGTCGTTCAAAGCAAAAAAGTAAGTTTTGACTTTGGTAATTAATTACTCGGGAAATAATTATCGCACAGAAAATTCAAGTAGGGTTTTAAAAACTGCAAAGTATCCTATACAACTCGTAGTTATTGGTTTTTGATAAAAATATATTTCGGTGCGAGAATATTGATTGAAAAAGCTGTAAAAAATTGCGTACTTAAGGATACTCGCTTAACTTGGCATAACTTTGTAAATAATGGATAGACTAAGGACGTTGGCTGTTTCTACTCAACCTCAAAGTATCCCAAAGAAAGTCTGAACATTTCAAAGCGCTATGATTTTTTTTTCATTGCGTTCGATATGAATGTCGTTTTTGCTAAAAATTAATTTTTAGCAAAAATTTAAGACTGAATTTTTTATTGTTATTCACTTTTTGAGGTTGAAAATGTTTTGTAGCAATAATCCGTAGTTTGTTATATCACAAAATGTTAATTATTGTACGAAAAAGATGAAGAAAAAATGAAAAAAAAATCCAAACTGACTTTTTGCTTTCAACAACGATAACTCTGCGAAAGATCATCGTACAAGGCTTTTAGACCGCTCAAATTAAAGAGGATAAAGTTATCTAAAAGACCTTTAAGACGAAATTATTGAAAACAATTTGTTGAAGCCCGTGGACCTTTTGAAAGGCAAACAAAAATTTGGAAATTTGTTTCCGATGGTTTTCTTATGACTACTCAAAAACTGCTACTGGTAAAAGATGTTAAACTCAACATCTGAAAACTAGGAACTTGGAGCTTCAATTACCTTTTTCTTTAATTGCTCTGAGACTATTTTTCTCCAAGTTACGGGCCTTTGAAAATCACCTAAATATTTAGTATTTTTTACATCCCTTAATTTGTTGTGCCTAGTATATATATCCAAATTAGTAGCCATTTTGCCACTTTTTATAAATCGAAATGAACTCCCGATTTCTCAAGACGTTATTAAATTTATCCCCGCAGAAATTTCTACCGCCAGGTAGAAATATCTTCATCGCCAAGATGCTCTACTCGGTAAAGCATCACAAATTTAGGATTGGACTAGATTTAGGGAAAGTCCGAAGGCACCGTAGAATTTGTCTATGCTTTCTACGTATTGTAGATCATTCTGTTGATACTAAAGCACTTCAGATTTACTGACTACGTACCCTCAAAGAGATACTGCACTTCCTTAGAGTGCAGTTGTGAAAATATATCATCAATTCTAAATTCGGTACAATATTTGTTCTGAATACCTCATGGAGATTTGGTAGTTTTGATAACATTCGTATTTAGGAGAAGTGTTAGGGCCTAGAGAAAGGGGAGAGTCAAATGAGGAAAATATATGTGGATGTGGAAGAACTAACAGCAAAAGAATATAGAGAAAAAGAAAATTCAGAAAAATGGAACAGTAAGAGAATAATAGGAAGATGAAATAAATATGAAGAAAAACAGAAATACAAAGAAAGGGGGTAATTCGATAGAATTAGAGAATTAATCCAAAATGAAACCAGTAGGTTTTTACCTCGTTCGTTATTTGTTTGTGAACACGCAATACTTATATAAAAAACGCAACAAATCATTAGTTGATTTTTAATGACCGGAATTTAAACTGTTGTGATGAGGTAGTCGACCAGAACACTACTGGATATTAACTACCAACAACGGTAGAAGCAGCGTTTACCCCAAAGTTTTCAAGATCAGTTTCTACTTTCATTTGTATCTATTGATCTATATGAGTTTGATTTCTTATAATCTTGAATGAAATACTATTCGCTGTTATCCAGCTTTCCTCCAACACAAATGCATCGTTCCTTCAATCCAAGCCCCCGTTAAATTAAGCACTCTCAGTTTTTCATAAATCGATTCGGGTGTAACGGCGGCCGCTCAATTTCTATTCCCTCGCTCTCTCAATCTTTCAATTTGAGATATCTTGTTTATGGAACTGGTCCCAAGGCGGGCTGCCTCATAATGGCATACTTCGACTGTATTTACTGCCTGGCGAACCTCGCCGTCGGCAATATCAATACGCCTTTATTAATATGAAAAGCTTTTATCAACTAAAACAAGCTAAATGAGGGTAGTTTTTTCGGCGTCGCCGACGCAATACCCTCCAACATTAGGGCCCGATAACGCTCGATAAGAGAAGGTATCAGATTTTATGGCGGGTCTCCAGACGTCTATTGGATTATATTTGATGCCAATACACACTCGAGATGAACTTCTTATGCTTTGTTTTTTTTTTTTTTTTAGTACAGATATACGTTGGAAATGGACCATATGGTTCTTGGGCTTTCATGACTGGGATTGTTCACTTGTAGGCTAGTTCAATTTTTCGGTCTATTCGACAATGGATCTATATTTAGCAGTGTAATAATGATATGGACTCGCTCTATTGCACGTGTTGCATGGAAATGATTGTACGAGGGTGAATCAAATATAAACGAGTCTTTTGGTCCTGGGTATGCAATAGTTACGCGTGAGGGTTCCCCCTTCGTGGGGTGTTGGGTAGGGATGTCAGGAGGGGGGAGAGCAGGTGGGCGATCTCGCTCATTGCTTTCAGTACCCGCCGTGACAATGTCTGAGCAGGAGGTACCTTCATCAATTGCGCAGCGTGTTATCATCAAGTCTCTCACCACGGAAGGTGTAGAACCATCTGCACTCCTGACGAGATTGACTGCGCAGTTCAAGGAAGAGACACTGTCCCGAGCTAGAGTATTTGCATGGCATTAACAGTTTGTGGAGGGTCGTGAGAAAGTTGAAAATGAGAGCCGTGACTGCCGACCTCGCGCCAGCATCACCAGCGACAACATCGTCCGCGTTCAACAACTTCTTGAGGGTGACAGGCGTCTGACTACCAATGAGATTGCATCTAAGGTTGGAATAAATTATGGAAGCACCCTTTCGATCACCACAGAGGAGCTAGGGTTTCGTAAGGTGTGCCCAAGTTGAGCCCCTCGCCTTCTGACAACTGAGTAGCAATTACATCGTTTTCAGGTGTGTGAGCATCTTCTAGCGAAATTTCGGAAAGAGGGAGACTCGTTTCTCACTCACGTTATCACCTGCGATGAAACATGGGTATGCCACTATACTCCTGAGTCGAAACAAGCGAGCAAGGAGTAGAAACATCAAGGCGAGGTTGGGCCAGTGAAAGCCAAGTCAAGGCTGTCAGCAGGCAAGGTTCTGGCTACAGTTTTTTTTAACCAGCGTGGCTTGTTGCACCTCGATTTTTTGCATGATCACAGGACCATTAATGCGGCGTACAACTGCGACATTTTAAGCGAGGTTACTCTTTCATATCGCCGCAAACGACGTGACATACCGATGAGAGAAGTGAAACTTCTCCATGACAATGCTCGTCCTCATACAGCAGCCCTGACCAGAGAAAAATTGGAAGAATTGGGCTGGGAGACACTTGAACACCCTCCCTATAGCCCCGATCTATCTCCCTGCGACTTTCACCTCTCAAGGAAGCCATGGGAGGGCTAAGATTCAACAACGATGAAGAGGTTGAGGCCTACGTGCGCAATTAGCTGGAGACACAAAAAACTTCATTCTACGAGCAGGGTATTGCAAAATAACCTACACGCTGGGAAAATGTGTTTCCAGATCAGGAGACTATATAGCAAAATGAGTTATTCTTTTTTTTCAAGCTCAAATAAAAAAAATTAAAGAAAGAGGCTCGTGTATATTTGTTTCACCCTCGTATAAACACAATAATACTATAGCCATCTGTCTTCAATCTAGAGTAGCACAATTTTGCGAATATAAGTGAAGCAAATTATTTAATCCAAGAAATCGGTATTGTTTTGTCAAAATATTTTTATTCTCCAAATTGTTTAGTACATTTTCCACGATAAATAACAATAAAACTTACATTAGTACAATTATGCTACATAAAATATTATGTAAATAATAAATAATACAGCGATAAAGGGATATACGCAATAGAAGGCAAGAAATATGTCGAAACTATGTAGTTCTGATGTATCTACAAGTAGTGATAAATTGGATAAGAAGATTCTAAAGTGTTACAATAAAAGCGCAATATGTGACTTCATTAAATCAAACATGGTCTTCTGTAGCAAAGTATTGAAATATTTAAATTGTTGTATTTAAAAAAGTATTGATTTATAATACAGATATTTGGGGATTATATATTGAATAGCACATTCAGTAATAGGCCGCCACGGCACTCTTCTGACGAAATTTTCAATAACGGTTTTGCATAATTGTGGTGGTATTTCGTTGATAAAGCGTTCTATTTCAACCTTCAACGCTTGAGTGATCGTGGGCTTCTTAGCGTAAACCTAAGACTTCAGAAAACCCCACAGAAAAAAGTCCATAGGTGTTAAATCTCAAGATCGTGGCGGCCAATGCTGGTCACCAAAACGGGAGACGACATGACCAGGAAAAGACTGGTGCAACAAGATCATTACGTCTCGTCACGTCACGTTAATGTTTCACGAGTGGTATGACAAGTGGCACCGTCTTGTTGAAACCATATGCCTTCAAGAGCAAATATTCCAATTGAGGCAGAGAAGACTGGTCTACCATGTTACGACAACATTCGCCATTTGCCGTTAATGCATTACATGATTCGTTTTCAAAGAAAAATTGTCCAATGATTACTTCAGACCACAATGCACACCAAACAGTGACACGCTCGGGATGCATTTATTTCTCATAAATGATTCGTGGATTTTCTGAGCTCCAAATGCGGCAATTTTTCCTATTAAGGAAGCCATCAATGTGAAAATGGGCCTCGTCGCTGAAGATGGTTTTGTATACAAAATCGGCATTCACTTCTTGTTGTTCAATGATCCGATTGATGAACTCTCTTCGCTGTGCATGGTCTGTTGGTAGAAGTTGTTGAGTCAATTTGATGTTGTAAGCATGAAGATGCAAATCTATAGTGAGAATACAGTGAAGAGTGGCTGTTGAAATGTCCGATTCTTGTGCACGATGACGAATCGAGGTCCTTTCTCTACCACACTCTCGCGAACTGCCATGATGTCTTGTTCTGAAAGACCACTACGAGCTTGTGTCGTGTATTTCACATCAATAATTTAGTCAGTACAGTCTTCTATCGACGTGTTACAATTACTGAATCATGACAGCCAAAATGCACCATTTTGGCTGTCATGATCAATGATGGCAATTCAAATATCGCACTCTTATTGTAACACCCTTTATTATAAATTGTTTCCATTTTTACGGTTTTCTTATCTTTCTGCGTTACACAAAGATCGTACGTGGCGAAAACAATCCGTTTTGATGTCCTCCATGAAGAAAGATGCTTCGCTATTTAGCAGATAGATGTCCATAGTGTTATTCTGTTTGTACGACTTGATTTAAGAATTGGTTGAGCTCAACCTCTGGTAGCTAAAGCAGTCTTTTTATGACTCCATTTATAATAAAAATAAACATCATCAGCATTCTGTCGCGAGGGAAATTCCAACTTCTTCATTCAATCTTCGCTTGAATACACTCAGTCTTTTCCGCTAAAAAAATAATTAAGCCACACCCGCACTCTACGTTCCATTGAATGTCCATCTCCCACACACATCCAATTATTTCATTCCCTTTCTCGCATAAAAGAAACGGCCCAAGTTCCACGAGGATCGAGTCTCTTTCTGCATTCAATATTTTCCACACTTTTAACAGAGCCCGCGCCATTCGGCCGTCATAATTATCCACTGGCGTTGGCCATGACAAAGAAACAGCCAGAAACAGTGGCGCGAAAATAATTTTGTTTTGTTAAACGTGTAACAATGGGGCGTAAAAAATTCGTTCGCTGCTGTTATAGAGAGGAGTCTTTGTAGTGTACGCTAGCTGGGCCGCCATGCAGGCAACTGCATTAATTAAGATTTTGTATCGGAGAATCGCGAGCCTCGAACTCTTTCGCTCATTTATATTTTTATAGTTTTTTATCTTAAATAGTACATGGTTATCAACTTCATTCTGTTCTCAATGTTACTTTCATTGTAGTACTGAAAATGTAACTCAACGTGATAATGGGTCGAAATTGTTCTTTAAGAAACATTATTTTACCTATGAACATTCAATATACTTTAACAACCACGGTACGTTCTGATTTACGATTTGTGACGTTTTCATATTGGCAAATATCAGAAGAGGATATAACACTCAATTATAGTTACACTGACAGCTATTGTCATAGTTAACAATCATCGCTACAGTTACAGGATTACTGTCGATCTGGGTGACTATGCCAGTCATCGTCATAGACATAGTTATACTATCTGAACTGAGTAAGCTTTGATAAGTCACTAGACACATAGTCTTTCAGTAATACACAGACACTTCACAAACTGTCTTTTATTTCCCTTTTTAAAAAGCCAATCAACTTAAAATGGCCCATGAATGGGGCAAATTCGCACTTCAACTTTAGTCTCCTCCTTATTTTCCTCTGTAGTCCTGTCCGCTGGTGCTACTTCCTGACTTTTATTCTCTTCCTTCTCAACAGGAGCCTCCGGTATCTGTTGAGGTTTCTTCTCCTCAGTGAAATCTTCAGATTCCTTTGTGTCTGCCATAAGGTATCGTTTACATCTCTCCTTGTTCCTCTCAAGTTCAACGGTTCCATTTAGTATATCTGCGGTCTTCCTATCGATTCTTCTAGGGAGATGCCAGGTGCCTGCGCTTAAATAAAGAAAGAAGTTGAATCGGTGATCTCTAATATTGTTTATTTCGTAGCAAGAAGGTATGGGAACCAAATTAGATTAAGATGCTGCAGTAAGATCAAATTGAAAAGGGGAATATTTCCTAGATAATTAAACACCAACTGTAATATTTACCTGTGCTTGAGAATAGAATATAAAATGTGATATGTTCTTTCGCGATATATTATCAACGTGTTTGACAAAGATTTGACATCCATGAATGATATTAAAACTGGTTCATCAGATTTTAATCAAATTACCTATGTAGTTTCCCCATGAAGTCGTTTTGGGTCTAGGAATGCCAGGCAACAAGTTGCCTTCATTATTAGAAATCACCCTCGTCCTCCCTGTCCTCCTCCTGGGTTTGTTACAGTAGTAATGCGGCACTTCCCAGTTCCTGAGAGCTCTAGGTTGGTACGGAGGCTCGTACTGATACGCAGTGTAATGTTTCGACATAATTTTGGCGTATTTTAACTGACTGACATTTTACTAGTTTCTGAAAAACGCTCTCGTCCAAACGTCTACTTGAAGTTGACAGCTCGTGTGATTTGTTAGGTTTGCATAAGGCGCTGCATACCAATATGGCAGCCCTTATTAGCGACAGTAAACAAACGAGGCGCAAATCATCCTTTGCGCTGGGGGTGGCGAGATTGATGGAGCCGCGCGACGTGCTAGGGAGAATTTAAGCGTTAAACAACTGTTCTTTTTTGCACCAAATGGTCTACGCCTCTGCGACTCCATCTGTTCAACGAGAAATTTAATAGGGCATTATATGACGAGTGGACATTTTTTTAGTGTCTACAGTAATATCAACAATGATCTTTATCAAAGTCCGGGTTAGTTTAAGTCTCTTCCTCTTGCTATCAGAAGTATTTTGCAGTTTAACTTTTCACATGCTTTCCCATGTGGTTTTGTTGATGTGAGGATGTTTTCTAATGTGTATTTTGATGAAAATAGCTAAGCGAAGAAGTCTTTTTTTCCTGTAGCCTTCCTGCTGTGATATCACTGTATTTGTTGAAATACAGTGAAAGTTACAGATCACAGCAGGAAAGTTACAGACATATACAATATGTTGTATCTGTAAGAGTAAAAAATTAATAGAACTTTTACTTAGGAGTCACAGCTGTCGTAGTTAATACTAGGCACAAAAATAAGGGATGTAAAAAATTCAAAATTCTTAGGTGATATCAAAGGGCTGTAAGTTGGAAAAAAATAGTCACAGAGCAATTTAAAAAAAGGCAAAGTAAAGCTCCAAGTTTCTAATTTTCAGATCTTGAGTTAAATATTTTTACCATCAGAAGTTTTCAGGAAAGTAATTTTTAGTAAGAAAGGAAAAATCTAAATTTTTGTTTTCCTTTTAAAAGGAAACGGATTTCAATAAAGTGTTTTTAGTGATTTCATCACAACGTTTTTTTAAATAATTTTATCCTCTTTAATTTGAGGGGTCTAAAAGCCTTGTACGATGAGTAATCGTCGTTCAAAGCAAAAAAGTCAGGTTTAACAGTGGTAGTAATTACTTGGGAAATAATGATCGTACACAATATTCAAGTAGGGTTTTAAAAAACTGCAAAGTATTCTTTGCAAGTCGTAGTTATTGGCTTTTGATAAAAAAAAATCAGTGCGAGAATGTTGATTGAAAAATAGGTAAAAAGTTGCGTATTTAGGGATATTCGCTTAACTTGGCCTAACTTTGCAAATAATGGATATACTAATGAATGCTGACTGTTTATTTATAGCCCTGCGATTTTATTATTGTGTTCGAAATTATTGCATTTGTCGTTTTTGCTAAAAAATCAATTTTAGGATGAATTTTTCACTTTTTATTCTTTTTCGAGGTTAAAAATGTTTTTTTAGCAATAATCCATACTTCTTTTCATAAAAAAATGTTAACTATTGTAAGAAAACAAAATGAATATAGAAATAATATGCCGCTGAAAATTTTTTGAAAGTCCGTGCACCTTTTCCATGTCCGTGTCATTGTATTTCTTTAAGAGTGATAAAAATTAACGAAACTTCTACTTAGGACTCAAAGTTGTCCCAGTATATTATATTTAAATAGCTTTTTCATAATTTTAGCCATCTAATATTTTAGGACAGGTTGCAATTTCTTCAAGTCTTTGGCGAAAAATCAATTTGATAACCATGGTGATACCCAGATGTTTCTACAATTTGGTTACTGATTATAAGTAAATCAACATTACAAATAAACCTGATACTATCTAAAAATGATTTAGTATCTGATGTCTAATTATAGCGACTGATGTTCCGCTTTAGAGCGATTAAAGGTAAATGGGGCGCAAGCCTGCATTTCATACAATCTAATTGTAAATTGTTTCCCTTTACTTCTGATGATTGAATACATCCTACAAAGCTAACCACGACTGTCTTATTCCGCGAAATATTTGCTGTAACCTCATTCCGCGTTAATTCAGCAGGAAATAGATTAGCCAGCAAGTTCAACTCCGGTCTATTTGCAACTGGGGCGAATCAGCTTCGCAGCGCCAAGAGAAATTGTTTTCTAATTTGTCAGAATTAAATTGGGTATTGTTAACTGGAGTTAATCTCACATCGACCCACCCTAATTGCACATCGAGATTAGGCTATTTACCGCGTTTAAATTGTATGAAATCTTGTAATTATTTCGGAGCTACAAAGGGAAATTTGATTTTATTAGCCCATCTGCCACGCAGAGGGGCCCTTTGAAGTTTCGAACTTTTTGGCGGATCGTGTAATTGCGTTTGCCTTCATAGGAATAAATCAGACTATGTCGTCTGGTTAAGTGAAGGATTTTTTTACATCCCTTGATTTTAGTGTCTAGTGTAATTCGGCTTTAAAATAAGTATGTTGAAAGACGCACAGAAGAATTTTGGTACGAGGTTCGAAAGGCGTCGATCGAGCTCATCGCGCTGGTTGTTTACACTATTTCAGTGCCACTGGGTCTCTCTTCAGTCAATATCCAACATCGATTAATTTAAATGCTTATTGATTATCGATAACTTTGAGAACTATGACAAAACAGTACATTTTAAAAAGGACTTGGGACCCTCTCCTACACTGACAAGGATCGCAAGGGGTAAGATACTTTAAGAACTTGAGTAACCACTGAAGCCTTGAAAGATGTAACAATTCTCACGCATCCATTCGAAAATTTCATTGCAGTATTGGCATGTTCCATAGGAAACTATAATTTCTTGAGAGAGGTCAAAACTTTTTTCCATACGATAACGAATGTCATTAACAATTTATTTTGTATGAATAGTTGGTATACCTGTACTTTTTTCTATAAATTACAGATCCAGTATCGCAAAATAAACCAACACAAACTTCTCTAGAACTGCTTGACGAATTTTGATAATAAAAAAAAATATATCCAATGTTTGTTGGTATCTCGATATTTTGGGCACATCAGCTGATACGAGTATGTATAATACAAGAAAAATAGTCAAAGAATGCCCTGAAAGTGAAAATTATATAAGAAAGAGCCTTCTACATAATACGTTAAAAGCATTCGCCAGAGTACAAGTCCGAACGATATCCCTGTTGGGGGCATTACATTTTGCCAATTGGCATCGCCATTTACCCCTTCGGGCTTAATAGGCTTTACGTCCTCCTTTGTCTCGGGTCTAGCTTAAACATGGCATTAACTTGTGTTTTATTCGACGCTCCCAATTCTCCTTTCCTCCTCTGTTCCGTTCGGTTCGAGTTTTATCCGGATTAATATTTACTGTTTCGTATATTGCGGCTGAGGTGTTCCATTTTTTTTTCGCGTCGGTAACCGACCACGCAGGGCAGACTAATTTTTTATAAGGACTATAGAGACGGCGCAATATAGAGTTATCATTTATGGTGGTTCGGAGACAGCTCCCGAAATGGGAAACAAACGTTGAGTATCCAGAAGCAACGGGTCGGTGTGAAAGGTCATTTTTCTCTGCGAGGGGAAACTTTATTACTCTACGGCTATTTGGTATGTTGTGCGGCGCGAAAAAGCATGTTCGGGATTATTGGAAAGATTAATTACTATAGTCGAATCGCTAGATATGAAACTTTTGTATTTTGTAGGATTTTGCACAATTAAATTGAAGTAAAAAAAAACCATCAATACAGTGCAAAGTTTTACTTGGCAGATGGTAATTCTTTACAAACTACCGAAGTGGAGAAATATCTCCACCCCATCTGTAAATGCCTTTTACAATAAGGACTAAACAAATTAAGCCAACACAGTTATTCTCCTGGCTATATGCCGACAACGAGCGCTGAATTATACGTATATGGCGAAATATGCCGTATTTTGTCCAACAGAGTTATCACTAAAACACAGTGATTCAGATTGCTCGAAAATAACAAGGAAGATGCAAAGCGTCCTCTATATCATGTGGCGATATCTCCCCACTTCAGTAGTTTGTAAAAATTGCCATCTGCCAAGTAAAACTTTGCATTGTATTGATATCAAGTTTTATTTCGATGTGGATTGTTTTCGAAACTATCGAGAGGTGGCCCTCGTTACGCTCTACTGTGGTAGAACTTACCGGCGTCTACAAGATGCGAGCCTCGTTTGTCAAAGGTATACTCACTTACACTACATTGACGAGATCCAAGATAAGGCCGAAACCGGTCTGGAGTTAGTGGTATCCTGTTTTCTTTTTAACTTCTATTGGATTATAAACAAAATTATGTTGCCAGGTTATAGATTGATGTTCTTAGATTGTATATAACGGGTGTCCAGAAAGGGCAGGGGGTATTTGTAGATTCAATAAAAAAAACTAGAAGTCAGAAAAAATAAATTTTTTTGTTAACTTTTAGACAAGGTTTTGGAAAATTAAGTACTAAAGATTATGTTCTCCAAATGTTGACCCTCACGCTGCTGGCACTCCTATAACCGTAAACGGAAATTAGCCACCACGCGTCCACACATCTCTCTGGAAACGGCGGCCATTTCGATGCGAATGTTGTGCTTTAATTGCACTAAAGTTCGTGGTTTGTTTACATACACTTTCTCTTTAAGGTATCCCCATAAGAAATAATCAAGAGGTGTAAGATCAGGGCTTCTCGGAGGCCAGTTGATGGTGCCTCGACGAGAGATCACTTTTCCTGGAAAAAGTTCATTGACAACCGCAAGCGATTGGTTTGAGGTGTGGCAAGTGGCCCCATCTTGTTGAAACCATGTTTTCACATAAAATCCTTCAAACTCCTGCAGTTGTGGAACCAAAAAGTTTCTTAACATATCGTAATACCGTTCACTGTTTACCGTAAGTGCTCGCCCTCGCCGGTCTTCAAAAAAATAAGGCCCAATGATGCCTTCAGCAGACATGGCAGCCCACACAACAACTTTTGGACTATGTAGTGGTTGTTCATGTTTCTGTCTTGGATTTTCGTTGGCCCAGTAGCGGCAGTTCTGTTTATTTACGTGGCCATTTAAGTGAAAGTTCGCTTCATCACTAAACAGAATGTTTTCAAATGTTTTTCAACATTTGGAGAACATAATCTTCAGTACTAAATTTCCAAAACCTTGTCTAAAAATTAACAAAAAAATTTATTTTTTCTGACTTCTAGTTTTTTTTTATCGAATCTACATATACCCCCTACCCTTTCTGGACACCCGTTACTTATACTTATCATATTTGGGGTTTAACTCCAAAACATTCTTCAAACTTGGTAAGGTTTTTGACAACGAATATGAAAATAATCTATTTAGCAATTTGTCAACATCGAAGATACGAAATAGTGCAGGGAATGAAGAAAGCTGACTGTGAATAAATACATTCTCATTTAAAAAACACTTTCTATATATATGCAGCTCCATCTGTCACTAACATAATATATTATTCCGGATCTTTTACGTTTATTATTCATACAACTTTTCCAATTATGTAGTAATAATTACTTTCGAAAGATTCCTACGCACCTACTTAAATTTCCGTAGGGCGTATTCCCTGTTCTTGGTAAAGGACATTTACAACTCAGGATCGAAGTTCACTAGCCCCGATTTTTCGGAAACTTTCAAAACAACCAACCACAACTCCGTGGCGTGTTAATATCGAGCGTACGGATTAAATAACGAACTCCAAACATGATCCGAGCGTACTCCATCCCCCGTTATGATTAACAGCCCCTGCTGTTTTAATATTCCGCACGACGGCCTCTCCGCGCTTCCTCGGCGCTGGACGATGACAGCTCCCTCAGGATATGACGACAAGGAAGCTTATGTCCTGCGAAGTTCCGCCGGGAAGTTGGCCCGCACGAAATGGAATTATATATCGCCCTTTATGTTTCTTTTCCACTTTCGGAAAACGGTCGAGCGGAACGTACTTTGGAAGTATTATGGACTCTTATTTTCTCTCCCGGCTCTCCAGGCCCCTTCCGATTTAAATTGGTCCCTGAACTGGTGTCGGCGAAATCGAGTTATTTCGGAAAAAAAAATGGTGGAGATGGTTCCATCGCGTCCGACGGAACGGATCCACTATACAGGGTGTCCAGAACTTCTACCGCCAGATAGCAGATTTACCGCCGTAAAAGTATTACGATCTAGATATATAAAACAGATTTATTACATTTAACTTGACCATTGGTACATACAAGACACATCTACAATTTATTGTAAATCACGATATTCAAAATATACTTTCGAGAAGTCATTAATTTATAGATGATATATTGTCATATTTCTGTTTCAAAGATATTCAAACTTGTTATCTAATTTGCTAAATTAGTTTAGGGTAATATTGTTTGAAAAATTAAACATGGAGCCGTTCTAAACTCCTTTATTTTTGCAACACTTTACTTTAACAATCTGTACAATACACTTGGTAGCAACGCACGGAAGTATAAATTATCGTTGGTGTCTCAGCCAAAGAATGGCCCTTCATATTCGACCGATATCCAGTTAATATCAGTGATTTGATATCAGCATTTGAAAATAGATTAAATTTCTTTGGTGGACCATAACCACTCGGCAGTTTATGGTGCTTTTTAATGCAGTTTCGACAACTAAAGCTGTTCCATAATATAGTTCATACTATAGTAGTAGTAGTAGCTGTTCCATAGCACAGTTCCATGCCTATATATACATTAAATACATCTACCTGATCAAATGATTTTGTTTTGAGAACTAAATAGAGCACGAATTGAGAACTAAATGAGATCCTGCTTTGAGTATTCTGAAGCTTCTGTTTCTGTAAGATTCCTTTAAATTTTTAGATACAGATTGTAGAACATTTGCTCAATAACGTATATTATGGACACAAAACCGGTTTGTATTGGGCGTGAAGATCCTGTTGCGTGGCCAGCTGGAAGTCCAGATCTCAATCCACTAGACAAGTTTGATTCAGATAATTAAAAGCGTATATTCAGTAGAATACGTAAAAGAGAGCAACTGTTTAAAAAATTAATGAGGGTTGAGAAGACAAAAAAATATGTATATATTGCAATTATTACTAAATCAATTATACACGTAAACATGCGGTAAAAAAATGTCCATAGATTAGGGAATTTCATTTTGAAAATAACAAATTACGTATGTACAGAATTTGTGAGGAGTTACTACATAAATGGAAATTAAAAAACTTTCTTTTTATCTTATAGTTAAAATAGAACTTCTTCTGTATTGACTATTTTTGTTTGAAAATCTGAGCATAAAAAGGGCCTTCAATGAATTTTGTAAGTCAGTGAAATAGGGATTCCCTTTGACAGCTTGATGGCAGGAAAAAAGGAGAAAAAATTACGTATTGACATGGTTATGTTCACTTTTCTCTGATTCTACTGAATGTTTTGCTTTTTTAATTGTTAGTAACAAGATGGTGCCTACTATACTATAAATTAAGAGTTAAAAATTTTATCAAAACATGTTGAACAGTTTCCGAGAAAAGCGAATATAAAAATGGTCAGCTTCCCATTTGTATAAGAACATGCAGCGACCCCTATTATATGCTTCCTCTAAAAAATTGCGTTAGATACTTGCTTTGATATTGAACACGTGATATTCTTAGTAAATTTATCCATTAATTTAGTTTGCTATATTAGTTATATGGGTAAGTAGATTTAAATAAAGTTTAAACTATTATGTGAAACATTCTTTTGAATTGTTGTTTTTATGATTTTTTTTACACTTACACGAGAGTGTGACAAATATTTTACCCACTCAATTTTAACTGTTTATCCTTCTACTCCTGAATTCCTACATCGAAGTTTACAAAATAAGTTTACATGGTGAACTGTGTGCGTGTCAAAAAAAATTTAATTAACTAATCCGGCCCAGGATATTTTAATTTGTGGATGGACTAACACTGACTCAAGTTTTCCGCAAAACACCAAAACACTATACACTACACTTGATGCGCTCTTCATCAACAAAGTTGGCATCATTTCCAGATGATGCCAACTTTGTTGGCGAAACCTACTCCAGTATGTGGGTGGACTCCATAATGGCATCCTATCAACTGTCCGGTACACGTACTTGCAAGTCTTAACCCGAATTAAAAATCACCCCGTACACCAAGAAGGATGAGTCTTAGAACATCTTTATTGATTCGTCCAAGTAGTCCTTATCTACAGCAAGGTATGTACGGCTCACCTTGCTCATCAAACTTTTCCAACATTAAGTGTCGTTCGTAATATAAAATGGATCGTACTATTCTAGCCCAGTCGTTTTAGATCAAAAATACGCCAATCAGTGGAAACATTCCCAGTAAGCTGGATTTTTGCATACATTCGTTGTAACGTTATAGATAATAATATAAATAATTGCCGGTGTTCTGACATATCCAAGGTCAAAGGTCACGAAAATCTCTCTTATTATTGATCGAAGGTCGATGGGGTTTATTAAAATCGTTTTTTGTGTAGACAATTTTATGATCTACAATTTTTATAATAGCCGTCATCGATCAATAGGAAGTGAGATTTTTACAAAATGTTTCGCGATATTTGACCTTAAATATCTCGCAATGCCGGCACGATATCAACGTCGATTTTTGACGTTTTTATAACGCTATTCTATGCCAAGTCTATGCAAGCATCCAGCTCACTGGGAATGTTGCCGCAGTTAAGGGGAGGTTCTCATCAAGCGACCCAAAAATTACATGATTTTCTTTTTTTTTTTTATAGAAATAAGTAAATAAAGTACTCAAAACGTTTTATACATATTTATCAAGTATTCAGGTGTACAAAAAATTTTTTTCATTACAAAAAATGACACAGTAATTAATGTGACCGTCCCAAAAAAGGTGTCCAATCGGTGGGAACTTGTAAAACTCTTCTTACAAAAATCATCTGAAATCAAAATTTCAAAAAAATATATAAAATACATCGTATTTTTTGGAGCCTATACCAATAAAAACCAACGGGCGAGATGTCGGAGGATTATAAGAGGAACATTATCGTTACTATACCGAAAAAGAGAGGAGCCGACAAATGCGAGAACTTTAAAACGATTAGCTTAACCTCCCATGCGTCAAAAATCTTAACCAGAATAGTGCAGAAGAGGATGGAAAATAGAGCGGAGGAAATACTAGGAGAAGACCAATTCGGGTTTAGGCGAAATAGGGGACCTCGCGAAGCTATTCTAGCGCTAAGAGTAATGTTAGAGAAAACAATAAAAAAAGGAAAGAACGCTTATATAGGATTTGTAGATTTAGAAAAAGCTTTTTATAACGTAAGATGGGAAAAAATGTTCGAGATACTAAAGAGCGCGGGAATGAAGTATAGAGATAGGAGAGTAGTACACAATCTATACAAAGAGCAAACTGCTGTAATAGAAGTAGAAGAGGAAAAAAGGGAAGTAGGTATTAGGAAAGGAGTAAGACAAGGATGTACGCTATCACCACTAATTTTTAATCTGTACATCGAAGAGGCGATTAATGTGGTAAAAGATAGAGTGGATTTCGGGATTAAAGTACAGGGACAGAAACTAAAAATGCTGAGATTCGCGGATGATATAGCAGTATTAGCATCTAGTAAGGAGGAATTAGAATCAGCATTGAACGAAATGGAGGCAGTGTTGACAGAGGAATACGGAATGGGGGTGAATAAGAACAAAACTAAAGTGTTAGTGTGCAGAGGGCGCGAGAGCAGAGCAAAAACGAAAGTACAAATTATTAATGAAAGATTGGAGGAAGTCAAAGACTTCACTTATTTAGGAAGTAAAATAAATTGGGATGGAAGAAGCGATAAAGACATAAAACAAAGAATAGCGCAGGGTCGAGTAGCTTTTAACAAAAAGAAAGCACTTTTATGCTCGGGGGTAATAAACTTGGAAACAAGGAAGAGATTTTCGAAAACGTATGTATGGAGCACGGCACTATACGGTGGCGAAACCTGGACGGTAGGGGAAGCAAGTAGGAAGAAATTAGAAGCTTTTGAGATGTGGTATTACCGAAGAATGATGAAAATACCGTGAACTGATAGGGTTAGAAACGAAGAAGTATTAGAGAAAGTCGGCGAGAAAAGAAGTATGTGGAAAAACATAAAGAAGAGAAAAGATAGAATGGTAGGCCACTTGCTGAGACATGGGGGAATAGTCCGCGATATTTTGGAGGCAGAAGTAGGAGTGAAGAAAGGCAGAGGTAGACCTAGATTAGACTACTGCTCGTAAATAGTAAGGGATGTAGGTAGTAGCACAATTAGCGAAATGCGTAGGTTAGCACAAGATAGGAGAAGCTGGAGGTTAGCGTCCAACCAGTCTTAGGACTGATGACCTCATGAAGATGACCAATAAAAAAAAATTGAAAATTAACAAACTGGCGGACCTGCGAATTTTCAGTACCGATTTTTTACTTTTTTCGCTCTTTAAAGTGTTATAAAAAATAACAAATCAATGTTTTCTTAGGTATAAGGTCCAATAAATTTAATTTACTTTAAAATAAAAAAAATCAAGACAGTCCGTCAATTAGTTTTTGAGTTACAGTTCCCACCATTTTAAAAAACGTGGTTTCGAGAAAAACGCCTTTAAAGATTCGATTAACGATATTTGGTATGTAAAAATTAATTAATATACCTTGCGACTAATCAGCAATTCCAGGACCATATCTGTTTTATAAAAATATTTTCGGCCACATCGTTTTAGGAACATATTCTACATATAATAAGGTATCAAAAAAGGTAAGAAAATATTTTTTGGTCCAGTTTGATGAGAACCTCCCCTTAAATCTAAATTGACCGGACTATTTTCTCGACTGGTCGTGATTATAAGCATACTCCCTGAAACGTAACACGACACCCTCGTATACCCCTCGTTTTAAGCTTCTAGCGCACAACTCCCCATCGTGCTATTCTGCTGGAAGAATACCCTCAAGCAGAATGCGGAAAATGCCTCGCTAAAAATTTCTGCGTATAATTAAAATAGTTCCGCCCCATAGCTACTACGGCAGGCGACACGCACGTGCATAAATTCCCGACATGTTTCTCCAAGCTCCTCTCCGTACCCAAATATTAAGTACGGCTCTCTAAATTAATGGCTTCTCATAAATATGTTTTACACTGTGGCACATCCGCGCCAACAGGTGTTAATTGTCTATTAAAGGGCATTGCCGCCGTGCTGCTAGCTCGACGATGAACGTCTTTTTGGCCAAGAGTTCGGTGGTCACGTGGATGCTCTCGTTTTGCTCGCAATGGCACCTTATAAGATGTACGAGGGTGGGTGAAAAAGTTATCGTTTAGTCATCAAGAAGCTTGCGTATTTTTGGCCCACAGTTCGGTGGTCATATGGTGCTTTCGTTTGGGGAGGACTACTGTCACCAGTTCAATAATAAATTAAATAATGATGACCCTTTGGACAAAGCTATCGCCATTTTGAGACTTGTTCCTATTCTTGATGATCTGTAATTCTAGAATCATTGCCAAATAATTAGCCGTAATCTATGGCTTTCAGGATCACCCGATTTGACACATCACCCCCCCCCCCGCCCTCCAATTAAATCCGACCCGATTTTGGTTAGTGAGCGAACAACCTGATTCCTCTGTAATAGAGATAACATCATTCAGATTCTCATTATCCAGATTTCCATATTTTACATCGTTCATGAGTATATTTATAATTCTTCTCCTCTAACACAAACATTTTCCAGATATATGAAGTTAAACTCATTCGACGGAACTACATGGGAACAAAAGAACACTCAGCTAAAGGTCTAAGCCTTTAACAAAAGAGTCAGTAAAGTGGCCCCCATTCAAAACGTTTTCTACCTCATCAACCACTTAATTACCGAAATAAAGATTCCACCGCAGAATGACCAACTCATTTTGTGTGCGGCGGACGTCCCTCCATTAAAAAAGCAATATCCGAAGAACCACAACGGCCCTTTTCAAACGTCATCATAATTGGCCGGAATGTGGGAAAGCGGCTTTCCTGCTCCAACAAAAAGCCGCAGATAAAGACGTTTGTTATCGAGCAGGCTCTTCTTATTCGTCCGGGCTGTCCTGAAATACCTGTCGCTTGATGTACGAAACAGTATTGGATTTGATCTAGTTGGCTTTCATTATTGGCAATAAAATTCTGTATAATATTAAATCAGATATATGAGACGGAAGAATGTACTGACATTAATACATCTCATAGATCTTGTTATGAATCTCATACAACTAATGGAATCCATTGAAGATGAATGAATGACGAAAAGTGGGGAGAGAAATCGATTTTTCCAAAAGGGGGTTCTGTTGTACACAAATACGGGTTATTAGCTGATAATGAATATTGGTTGCTTACGCTCTTTTCAAATATGAATGAATTATGATACAGTAAGTTACTTCATATTTTGTATTGCTTCGTGTAGTTAAAAAAAAGTTTAAATAAGTATTTTATATTTGTTGTTAATATAACAATGATGTAATTTTCCATAAAACACTAAAACACTATACACTACACTCGATGCGCGTTTCGCCAACAAAGTTGTCATCATCTGGAGATGATGAAAACTAATTTTATGCTACCAATGTATCCTATTTATACCTAAATTATTGTTGCGGCTCAGTGAGTCGTCTGGTCTGTCCAACATACCTTTGATTACAGTAGTTACTCATATAGTATAGAGTGAGTAGTATACAGATGATTTCGTATATCCCCGACCTGTCGTTTGTGTTAATTTTTTCTTTTGTAGTGCCTATATCTTTGTAAATTTTACAAATATTACGGCTGAATCGAGGGTCGTAAGGAATAGATACATACTTTCTTGGATGTTCCTCTTCAGTTTAAAATATCGAGAAATTTCGAAGTGTTTCTTTAAATTTACGTTTTCTAATCGTTTTTTCAACTATACCAACAGAATATCTATTACACTCAGCTATATCCTTGATTAGCGTTCTTTCTTTTTCAAACCTATCTTTATTGAGAGGGAAGCTGAGTAGGAAATGGACTAGAAAATTCAAGTTTGCCATTTTGCATTGAACACAGTGGTTGAAATCATTAGGGACATATGAGAGTACTGGTGTATTTTTTGTATATATATCACATTCTAATTGAGATTTACTATTTCTAATAACTAGTACATCTAAAAATGGTAGTTGCTCATTGGTTTCAACTTCATATGTGATTTTTACTGACGGGAAACGGTTATCTAGTGTAGTGCATAGTGTTTTGTGGAAAACTATGTCAGTGTTATCTTCATACCAAAGGTTCCAACTCACTCCAGTATGTTTGTTAATATAACAACACTTTGTTATTTGTTGTTTCGTCCTTGATAAAATCTGTAGTCTTGTGAAACCAACGCAAAGCTGTAATATGTGCTAGCTACAATGACTATTTAAGTGCATTGGGCAGACTATAAGGGTCACTATTAGAAGATTTAACGAACATATTGATGCCAAAAACTATACGAAAGATTAATAATTGCGGCTGCTAAACGAGGCGGTTTATTCAAGATCCTATCCGAACAAACGAAAGCAGAAATTCAGTCATAATTATCCGAAGAAAAAGTATCTTTCCTTTCGTCCTGCCGCGCAATTATCCTAATGAATCTCGGCGCCGAGCGGGGAATTTAAAACTCTTTGTGATGGAAATATATTACATTTTAGCTATATTAAAAAATAATGAGGCGATGTTTACGTCAAAAATGTAAAACATCCAGTTCTCTATTAAAGACGAAAAGTATTAAGCCAGTACACAAAGCAGTTAAAAGATAATAAAAGAATATCACGTGAATTCCTGCTTTTTAAAGGAGATTACTTTAATTCACGCCGTCGAGAGACAAGAGTACATAGAAATGTATCTGCGTCGGGTGATTATTTCGAAATACACGGATTAAAAGGACTTAGTAGATGAACTAGACTCTCAAGCGTTAAGATATACTATATTCACTGTTACTGAACAAGTCAAGGATTATATCGGGTGGTATAAACAAAAACAAATCCAGAAGATTCATTTCCGCTTATAATTGATATTTATTTATGGATTGTTAACTCTCTGAGCCTTTTTACATATCACTTGAAAGATCGCACCCAGAGAAATATAACAGACACCCTGAATTTTTATAATTATTACGTTATGAAAATAAAAAAAAACTTTTAGGGAAATAATCAGTGCATTGTGAAAGGTGTAAAAAATCTGTACTGGTTATTTCACTTCAGAGGACGCTTTAGGTAGAGACCCTAAGAGATGCCTATAGTAAAAATTTAGGTTGTGTAATGTCTACTGAGGGAATGTTGAAAAATAAATAATCTTGTACTTTTATCATTAAAAAATTTTTAGCTTCTGTAAACAATATTTGAATGTTTTCAAATTAAAATATCATAGTAGTGACCCTATGGGCAAAATTGAGATTGTGTAACGTCTACTAACCAAATGACAATTCTTTTAAATTTCGTTAATAAAAAAATTTCTACTTTTATCATTGAAATATTCGTAAAAAACAAAAAAAAATATTTTAAACGTTTTGAATTTGGAATTCCATAGTAGAGACTCTAAGAGATATCTATAGTCAAAATTGAAATTGTGTAATGTCGACTAAGAAAACGATGATTCTTTCAAAATTTCGTTAATTAAAAATCTTGTACTTTTGTCATTAAAAAATTCGTAGCTCACATAAAAAATATCTCAGATGTTACGAAATGAGAATGTCACAGTAGATACCATAAGAGATACCTGTGGCCAAGATTGATATTGTGCAATGTCTACTAACCAAATGTAAATTTTTTAAAATCTCGTTAATAAAAAATTTTGTACTTTTATCATTAGAACATTCGTAGCGCCTGTAAAAAAATATTTTGAATTTAGAATGCCATAGCAGAGACCCTAAGAGATATCTATCACCAAAATTGAGGTTGTGTAATGCCTGCTAAAAAAAATGGTGCTTTTTTTACAATTTCGTTAATACAAAATCTTGTACTTTTATCATTAAAAAATTCGTAACGTCTGTAAAAATATATTTGAGACGTTATGAAATTCGAATGTCATAGTAGGGATCTTAAGATATGCCTATAGTCGAATTTGAGGTTGTGTAATGTCCAATAACAAAATGGTACTTTTTATAAATTTTGTTATTATTTTTTTTTTGCTTTTATCATAAAAAAATTCGTAGCATCTGTAAAAAAATATTTCAATCTTAAAATTAAAATGTCATAGTAGAGAGGCTAAGAGATGCCTATGGCTAAAATTGACGTTCTGTAATGTCAACTAAACAAATGTTAAGTTTTTTAAATTTTGTTAATAAAAAAATCTTGTACTTTTATATATCATTAAAAAATTTGTCTGAAAAAGATATTTGAGACATTTTGAAATTAAAATGTCATAGTAAAGACCCATATCATAATAAATACCTATGGGAAAAATTGAGGTTATGTAATGACGGAATCTTGATCCTTTAAATTTTTAAATTTTTTTGTTAAAATTTCTGGTACCTAATCTTATCAATAAAGAATTCGTAGCGTCTATAAAAAATATTTGAGATGGAATATTGATAAATGATAATACACATTTGTTTATCTTGTCTTCGTTATTTTGAAGCCTCGCTTAAACTATTTAAATAAAATTGTAACTGTAATCTTACTTTATTTTGTATTGCACTTTAATTTTATATTAATGTCATTTCTCACTCGTGCTCTTCTCGGAGGTTGGTCAATTATTTAGGGACCAATATCCAGCTATCTGTCAACCAAAATGCGTCTTTGGTAATTAGCCTATATGCGTGGATAAACCTATTTCCTGGGTCTTGAATATACTGGGGTTGAATATATAATTGTCTTCAAATAACACCTGGGCAAGAAATCCAGTGGAGTTATATCTACCAGAGTATCTATTCTGCCAAACTATTTGCCGGTAAACCTTTGATCCAGTCATTATCGAACACGTAGTGCCTACCTAGTATGGTAGTACGCCATCTTCTTGGAAGTGTAAATTTTATTTTATCCGACAGTGAGTTTTCTCCTTCATCGACTTGATTTTCTAATGACTGTGTTATGAGAGGGTCGACTTCATTTTCCAATAAATTTAAGTACAATCTACCAGTTCAATTTTCTCTAATGAAAATATTCTCTATCCAATTTGATATCTAAATTTACGTATCTTTTTATCGACAGGTCACTTTCCTTACTAAAGGAAGTAACGAGGGTGGGTAATTCTGAAATGAAAGCACTGTATAATCAGATTTGGAATATCCATAATTACAGAATAGATGTTTTCTTTCTACACTTTAGGTTTTCTTAATTCGAAACGAAGTATTTTTTGCTGTGTATTATCGTCGGGGAAAGGCAAGGCAAAGATAAAAGAGATCCTTATGTAAAAACATCCCGAAATAACCTTTCCGCGATCCCCTCATCCATGTCAAGCCATTCGAAAATTTCTTGTCTTCCAGTTCAGACTTGCTTGGGATCATTTATATATTACCCGCATAAAGAAGGATTTAAGTAACCAAGATGGATGGTCCGCACACCACCCCCTGACTTCGCCATCGCCTAGGGACGTCTTTATCTCCCTATATTTCCTTAAATTGGTATATACGCGTCGGGAAAAATTATTATGTTACTGAGAACGACATTTTCTCGGCTTATTTGTTCTTTGCGAAGAGACAAGTTTCCCACGGTTACTATAACAGACAGTTTCTCGGGTAGTATCGTGTCGTGTTCGCTGCCATATGGACACAACATGGCTTTTATTATTTATACAGGTCGGTAAAAAAAAAACGTAGCCAGCGAACGGCGAAAAGTTTAATAAAAATAAGACACTCCTTGTATACGAGGTTTGTCAGGAAAATACGTATAAAAAAATCGGGCCGGCGCGTCAAGGCGTTGTGGAGGGGCGATCCGGTGGTTCCTCCGCTCTAAGCAATCCCCTCAACGCTCAGTTCGAGCCAGAGCGCTCTACGAGTAAGTAGGAGTCTACGCCTGCTTGTTGAAAGTGACCCTTTTTTACCTGCCGTCGGCATGGAGCTCTCTCTGAGTGAGGAACAGCACATCAACATCAAGTTTCTCGCAAAGCTAGGCAAAAATGGCCGTGAGATTTTTGAGTGATTGAATCAAGTTTACGAAGAGAATTCTCTGAAGGAACCAACCATAAACAAGTGGTTAAAAAGGTTCCGGGAGGGCCGAGAAGAGGTGAAAGATGACCCTCGCCCAGGACGCCCGTCCACGTCGAGTTCTGAGGGAAATTTTGAAAGAATTCGGGCTTGTGTTCTTCAAGACCATAGATTGACAGTTAGAATGATAGCTGAAGATCTGTCAATCCCCAAAACAATCGTTCACGAAATTCTGACAAAAAAACTTGAAATGAAAAAATTGTGCGCGAAAAACTTGTTCCGAAACTCTTGACTCCAGAACAGACAGCAAGGAGGGTTACTTGCTGTGATGATTGGTTGTTAGAAGCAGAGGAAGGGGGGGGGGGGCTTCTGAACCGGGGCATCACTGGAGACGAATCTTGGTTTTACGAATTCGATGTGGAGCTCAAATCTCAAAGCAAGGAGTGGACGCAAGTAGAGGACCCGAGAACAAAAAAGTCGCAAAAATCAAGGTCCAATGTGAAGACAATGTTGATTGTTTTCTTTAATTCTCGGGGCATTGTTCACAAGGAATTTGACCTTCCCGGCCAGGTGAATGGAAATTTCTATGTTTAAGTTTTGAGACGTCTCAGAGGTCGTGTGGCCCGAGTTCGACCGGATTTGGCACAAGGGGGTAGGTGGATCCTTCATCACGACAATGCGCCCGCTCACACGTCGCTCGTTGTGCGTGAGTTTTTGGCCCGAAGCTCGATCACCGTGACAGAACACCCGCCTTATTCACCCGATTTAGCCCCTTGCGACTTCTTCCTGTTCCCGAAATGCAAAATGGTGCTTCGGAGGCGGCACTTGGGGGATGTAGAAGCCATCAAGGCAGCAACGACACGGCAACTGAAGAGCTTAACAACTGAAGACTTTTAGCGATCCTATCAACAATGGAAACGGCGTTGACAGAAGTGCATCTTGTCTCAGGAGGAGTACTTTGAAGGGGACCATTTGTAAAATTTGAAATACCTGAATAAAGCTTTTATTCCACTTTTATACGTATTTTCCGGACAAACCTCGTATGTTGAGTGCACTCCTCAAGAGTGTTGAATGCAGATTTTCATAGCCATTGTCCAATGAGGCAAATTCTATGCATTTACGGTCTTCAAATTCATCTTGATTTTCGCTTATCATCGTATCATCTTCAGAAGAAGAAATCCAAAATTGTGCCAATATTCAGATTTCATTTGGTGGAACAAGGAGAGTAATTTCTTGGAGTGACCACCACAGTCACCGGATTCTATCTCACTGGAAATATTTGGACATACATAAAGTACAAGCTTGGCAGAATGACGGTATGGAGACAGGAACGTCATATACGTAGATATGACAAGCTCTATCTAAAGAAAATGCTACCAATTTAGTAGAAATAATTCTTCGGGGATATAAGGATATTATCGATAGTGTTAGCGACTGAACAAGATATGGTATGACAACACAATAGTATATATGTATGCTGTTTAATTTTCTAAATAATATTTTTGAAATCATACCCATAATTGTCTTGCTCGTGTCTGTTTCAAAACAATTCCCATCTTTATCTTTTAGCTTTTACATATTGCTTCATTAATTAAGGAATTTTTAAAACAAAATAAAAACACACGACGCGATGCGACGAGTAAACGTACACACATTAAAAACGTACTACAGCGACTATGTAAATACCCGAATAGTATAAAACCGGAATATCCCCACTGATCAACTCTGTTTTGGTAAATTACCCACATGTGTGTGTGCGTCTCAAACTGATTATATACAGTGGTGCCGCAAAGAGTGAGGCAAAATTTAATTTCATAAAACTTCGGTTTTAAAAACTACAAATTATTGTACAACGTACATTTACAAATACTGGTACGTGATGGAAACAAAAAAAAACAGCATTTCTCTAGCTCATGGTATATAACTAAGCCAAGAAGTCAAAAAAAGTCATATCACAAAATCTTTCTTGACCCATTCCATCTCCTTCGTACCTTGCCGGGAGAAGGCGGTAGCGTCGCAGGTTTACCTCGGGAGCATGTGCAGGCAAATAACCGCGCTAACCTCATATATTGTCGCCCGTTAGCTCTCCCTTTGTGTACATACAGGAGAGTCGATAAGAATATTTATTGGTGAAAGGGGAAGCCAAGCGATCCTGACACACAAGGGATATGTTCCTTGAAGGTTCGGAATCCCTTTTATTGTCTAGTTCCATTTACAAAATCGTGGGATATTTATTAGGGAGGAATTGTGCAGTCGACCCAGTACAGACACGGCCTACCTAATGCTTTCCGAGATGTTTTGAAGTAGAAGCACGGTAACAAAAATATCTAACATATTGACAGTGCACATATTTAATTTAATCTTTTCATATCCGCAGAAAAAATCATAAATATATGTTATATATAAGAGATATAGGAGTTGGCTACAAATCTTGAACGTTTGGGGAAAATATATCTAAACTATTATCTAACAACAGTTTGGAATTTATTCACCTAAAATTATCAAAAAGTTACAACAATTATAATACCCCCGCAGTTTCTATATGAACCGGTCATAGACCTAAACAATACTGGTCTCTAAATAGGATATAAACGAAATCATTGTATCTAGTAATGTTCTATTAATTTCAAACAATTTATGAACATTCTTCCGCGGAGGTAATATACATTTCATGGATTATAAATGTATAATTAATACCAGAAGACATACTAGGTGGTTTAGAAGTCGTACGAAAACATATTCAAAGGCTTCCCCATCCCCATAAGCCGAAGACAAGGAGTTACATCAAGTCGTCTGCGAATCGGACTAAACTCATTTCCTGTTACTTAATACTTATACTCTTAAGAAGCAAACAACCTAGATACACGTTCTAGGTAATTGTTTGGGTTTTGTAGACTATTGAATTGATTGACTGATTGTAGATTATTGAATTCTTAAGTTTATGCAGATGTTGATTTTGAAGGATCTGGTCATCAGACCATGTACGTACCAGATAGACATCATGCGAATTAAGTGAAGCATATAGATGATGTAGATTATGTAGGTTATGGAATTCACGTATATTATATAGATTATGCACATATTGCACATAATGCAAAGTGCATAGATTACATAATTATTATGTAAATAATTTTTATTATGTAGGTGTAGATCACGTAGATCATATTAATTATGTATATTTCATATATGGTGTAAATTGCATAGATTTTTAATTATGTAATTGTTATTGAGGGACAGTTAACCAAGTTGGCCTCATCAGGAAACAATGAGAACTAATTAGAAGTCTTTATTATGCCAATTTGGTTGGCGAAACACGCGTTGGGTAACATAATTTTTCAGTGTTTGTGGAAAAGTGGTCTCCTGATTTTTTATTTATACTATATAAATCATTTACATTTTGTAAATCATATACATTATGTAGATCTATATGCAGGTCATTATGCAGTTATATAGATTATACAGATTATGTAGAACTATATAGACCATTTGGATCATGCAAGTCATTTAAATCATGTAGATCAGATAGATAATATAGATTATGTAGATTATGCAGATTATCTAATTACGATACAGATGATATAAGTTTTACAAAATACACGAATTATGTAAATCATGGAGATAGTGCCGATTATATAGAACATTCAGATTATGTAGATAATCTGAATAGGTAATGTGGATTATTAACTAACTCCGAAGATTATATAGATTATACAGATTATATGAATTATGTAGGTCATGTATGCTATGTAAATAATGTAGATTCTCTAAATTGTGTAGTTTATAATTCTCAGAACTGTAGATTTTGAAATACAGTATTCAGTATTCATTATTATCGATTCATTATAGCAATCCCTAACAAAAAAAAAAAAAAAAAAAAAAATAGTATGCCTCACCTTTATAAGCACACAATTGAAGTGAAACTTCTGAAGGATATATTAGCAATTGAGTGTCAAAGTAATTCTTAGACTTGTGTCTTATATTATTGATATATTGGATCATTTTCTTTTACAGATATCACAAGTGGCTTATGATAACTAAAATGCGATACAAATATTCGCGTTTCTACTGTGTAAATATCTACACAAAATAGCGTCCATTGTTGTTACATGTTTCGTTGTTGATGTCGCAGGATCAATCGACATTATCAGATCAAAATTTTCTCTCAAAAAAGTTACAAGAGGTGCTGATGATTCTGCGACAAAATTTATATTGAAATCTCCCCCAAGAATCATCGGCATTTTTTCGAAACCCAAATTAAGGATTGTAGCTAATTCCGATGAATATGGAAGTAGCTTTGGGTGGAGAAACGAAATTATTTTTTTAATATACGGCTACCAACAACACCTCTTGACTGTGCTCTGTGCTACATAACGCACAGCCACTCATTCCTTACACTACGGACGCACAAGCCTATGCGTATCCCCTCTATACTCCTTACGCACCCCCACTCTCGTTCATTCACATGCACTGCTTGTATCCCCGCCATCAAAGTGTTTCACTTTGAATTCCGTTTCTGTTGTTTGGACTCACTACCTCGCTATAGAAGATTCACTTCAAAACTATGATTGTTCTAGTTTTATAGCTGATTTAAAAAAAGTTAAAGCCTAAATGAAACATTCCAGCAGAATACCGAGACAAAACAAAAACATTATCTAGATTACATAATTGAATCGCTGCTATGGCGACTGGTAGATAATCATTTTTTAATGATAATAAAACAAACGTTCATATTACAAAGTCGTATTCACACAAAGTATTTAAAAAGCAATTTTCATTCATTATCCTTAGCGAAACTTTTTATTTCTCATCACAAAACAATTAGTCCCGTATTTACTTCGCCCCGAGCTCGTAAAACAAAGTCATAATTGTAAACGGAGATAAGGGAAAATTACAGTTAATTATACCGACATATTGGGAGTCGAAATTATTTTTACGCCCGCCCGCCAAAGTTGGGGCAATTAATTCGGAGGCGTCCTGAAAGTTTTTAATTCTAAATTGCCGAGAATTGCCAGAAGACTATATTCATTATATCATGTCAAAAGTTTGTGCAACTTCAGGTCTATAGGTGTATTTCTTCGCGTTAAAAGTTGATAAACAACAAATATTCTGACGGCGAGTTTTCTTAACTAGACGTTTACGAGGAAATCGCGGGCTTGTGTCACGGAAGTTTCGCGATTTTTACACGACTAATCGCACACATATATAATTTTAAGCGAGAGAATATTCGACTTCCATCGATTTCCTGTCTGGCATTTAGAAAATAAACGATAACAGTTGTTGGTGGACTTTTATTTCATTATTTCTTTACGGTCACGAAAAAAATTCTGGGCTCGAGCCAAGCGACTATTTAATTTTCCTGATATTATCCTTATATTAATGTTTTCTATATGTTAAATACCCAGGACTGTGGATTAGAATCATTTTATTTAGAGTTTGTTTGGATCTTGGAGCTTGTATCGAATTTGTGATCAAACGCGTTATATGACTATAAACATACAGTGAACGTGTAAATGTTGCCACAATTTGTAAATAGTTTGAGATCTAGGAAAATCCAGCAATCTTAGCAACACTGCATATTGTATATCGTTGGTGTATTGGAACATACATACCTAATTGAATACTAGAAACTTGGAGCTTCAATTTACTTTTTTTATATTGCTGTGTGACAATTTGTCTTCTGGTAACACCCCCTTAAAAATCAACTAAAATTTTTGGAGTCTATTGTAGCTGGCATACAAGAAAATGGCGAATGCGCCGGTCAGCATTACACATTTCAAGGATCTTTTTAATCCTTTAATTTTTGTGTCTAGTATATATAGTGCACTAATTTGCAAATATATAGTAAAAGATTACAACTCCAAGTCATCCTCTTCACACGTGTGTGCCGTTCTATTTGAAAACCGCGACAGAAACCGTATAAAATGCCATTATGCGAAAGGATACAGTAGACTCGCAACTATTTTTCTCTAAGTTACAGCCCTTTGAAAATCACCTAAGAATTTAGGATCTTTTTACATCCCTTAATTTATTTCCTAGTGTATTTTAGATCTGTGTAATGAAACAGTGACGCTGGTTTTCATCAGTGTTACCAAAACCTTGTCGCCTAGTGAATAATAGAAAAATTAAGACTTATTATCGTTTTTGTGGGACGATTCCTGCGCTGCTATTGGTCCCTTCCCGTAGTAAATTTTGAAGCAAAATAAAAATCAACAAGATGCTCCTATTCTTCTGTTAAGCCGATGTGGAATTCTCGCTTTTTTTCTCGTATAAAAATCAGTTTTCGACGCCATTTCTACGTGTTTCCTTCACCTTGTTCCGCCGTATCAGAGATCCAATAAAGTCCATCAGCATCCGCCTCACGCAACTCCCTTTTACACAATAAAAAAGGCAATAGCTAAACGCAATCCATAAAAATAATATGACTTCGATTCAATTACCTTCCGCCACAATTCCTGCTGGAAGTGAGGCTAATAAAAAGAGTGGAAACGCTAGGTGGGACCTCGCCGAGAAATAACAGTTATAAATCACGGCGTTTTCATAAATCAATTGCAATTCCTTATCGGATATTTGAATAAGCCGGTAGAGTTTGTGTGCTTATGGCTTAACATGCGATTCAGGATACCTACATATTGATTTCCGATAAGGGCCCTCTTCATTAGAGACCGCCTTTTTTGCTCTACAGGAATTTAATTACGTTAACGACATGATGAGGCCCGGAGTGAAGTTTAAGAACATTTTCTTTGGAAGTATAACAAGATTAAGTCCCGGGGAGCCTCTGATAAATATAAATTATTCATTGGATATCGAGACAGACGCACTTCTACATATATCACGGCACAGATTGAAGGCGTATAAAAAGGGTCGCACAAGGGGCAGTGCTTGAAGAATGTCGTATATATGTAAACGAGGACGAGATATAAAAAGTGGCATGCAAGTACAAATTTCTGTGATATTCTGCATCTTGTAATAATCGATTCCGTCCCCAGAAAACAATACCTTCCATTCGCTAATTCAGATTTCAGAAAGCTTAATAACTTGTTTTCCGCGGTTATTCTTAGACTATTAGCACATAGGTGGCGTAGTTATACGTCACTAACATGTAAAGATTAAGAGTGCTATTTATTCTCAACACAAAGTACGTAAACAGACACAAAAAGGAGGTCTTAGGTTATTTATTTATTTACTTATACAATTACTTTTTTCTTAGAGCTGCCACTTAACTGTTATGCGTACATATGCTTTCACATAGTGCAAGTGAAAGTTTCACTATTACCCGATAGGCGGCGTGGTTATACGTTACTTATAGTAATTCATGTTTATTCATCTATTCATTTTTCTTGGAGATTGTGACAGCTTAATCATCGTACGAGTAAGCAAATCGCAATAATATTGTGCCGCCCCCTCGCTCATATCTGCCTCGAAGGCACCTCTGGAGCATGCCTCTAGAGGCTTTGGATAAAAAAAACAAAAGTTACCACGTTGTTCGCAAGTCGATTTACTATACTGATTTTGTCAAAATGCCGACACTCGAACGAAAAGCAATTCGTACATCGACCTAAAAATTTCGTGACACACACACGAAGACAGCCGTTTAGTAAATAGAGATTATCCGTGAGTAAGGTTATACAATTGAAAAATTAGAGTGATCTTGTTTGCTATACCCAAAACAAAGTGAGTCAGCAGGCTCAAAAAAGTGCTTCTTACGTTATTTTTCATAATTTCTTTCTTGGCCTGTATTGTAAAGTAGTTCAGATATATTGGATGATGCTGAAGATAATCAATAGCCCCTATAAGACAAATATCGTTGTTAATGGTATTAGTAAGATGTATGTACGTATGTACTGACAATCCTTGGCAATCGACATTTCCATTGCTATTAGCTAGTAATACTGAGTGTACTGGCAATACAATTACGCAGGTGGTGTTGGAGACGTTAGAAAAATTGACGTTAGAAGAAGTGAAATATTGATGTTTGTGACTGATGGTCTCGCAATAATGCGTTCAGTAGGATGTTCTCTTTCAAAACACGGTTTTAGATTGTTTCATGTTACATCTTGTGGCAGACACTATTCGACGATGTTTCCCAAGGTAGATGCATTAATAACAAGTAAAGAAAGATGTTTCTAAAATCTCCTAAACATCTTAGTGACTTTCACAGAAAGTATCCTAGAATACCCGAACCACCAGAGCAGCTCCTTACATGTTCCTTAAGGAAATCCGGAGACAATTTCTAGATATTTTCATCGAAATTGATTTAAAAACTATTCATACCAATTGTAAACGTGTGCATTTCTCTATTGCGTTAATAGAGAAATTACAAAATAATGCGTTGGCGTTAGCGGAGTTAGAGCCTGCAAATAGTAAACCAAGTAAATTCACTGCTACACGCTATAGATGATATAAAAAATGAGAATATCAGACAGAAGTTCGAAAGTGTGTTAAAGAAAGACACCCATTTTAATAGATTAAGACAAGCTTGTGATGATACCGCTAATAGTGATATCTACAGATCCGTTAAGTGAATGCATAGAGTATTTTACATATGCCTGTATGACATCAGTAGATGTCGAATGGTCGTTCTCAAAAAATAAGAACCTATTTTCACCACAGCGACCACCATTCTCTGAGAAAAATATGGAAATATACCTGATGCTGCAAAGTATTTACGGATCTACCCTTGCTACGATGCCTATTTTTCTACGGGTTTTCTTATAACGAATCAGAATCATCCCAAAAAGTCATCTCAATTCCAGTTCTCTCGGCAGTCATATATTTTATAAATACCTGCAGAATTTTAGCTCATCGAAAAACATCATCGAACTATTCTTAATGCCGGGGTGGGAACATTAAAGTCCATCACCACTGATTGATGTCGGGTAAATATTGAAACGATATACCCAAAAACGCATTACGTAGTAAGATTAAACTGAAACGCAGCGACCCTCAGAGGCTTTAATCAAAGTTGTAACCCGCAAAAAGCGCTGACCTTTCGGCTAGGTGGCTCGTCAGAAAAACACAAAGAGACGCGTTGTTTATTCCGTACGCAGGTCCTTTTATTTTATGAAGCTGCCGCCGCGTGAAAACCGGCGACGTTGTGATATATATGCGTCAGGAGTTGCGAGCCTACTATATCCTTTCGCGTAAAGTAATATGGCATTTTATACGGTTTCTGTCGGATTTATAAGGTGTGGAGGAGCTTTCCATTAAGTTCGTTACACCTCGCTGCGAGATAAAAGAGAACGGCACACACGTGTGAAGAGTATAGTTTGGAGTTGTAATCTTTTACTATATATTTGAAAATTATTGCACTATATACACTAGGTGACTCGTGTACTCGTGTACACCAGACACAAAAATTAAAGGACGTAAAAAAATCCTTGAATATAATTTTGACCAGCGCATTCGCCATTTCTGAGAATATCGACTACGGCCGACGACGCTTAAATTTTTAGGTAATTTTCTCAAAGGGTTGTAATTAAGAGAAAAATAGTTACAAAGCAATATAAAAAAATCAAATTGAAGCTCCAAGTTCCAGTTCTTAGATATTCATATTTTTTTACCATCAGTACTTTTTGAACAATCTAAAACTATCGAAAAATTTCAATTTTTTACTTGCCTTTCATAAGGTCCACGGACTTCAACAACTTTTTTCACTGATTTCATCATAAGGCTTTTTTAGATGTTTTATGCTTTTTAATTTGAGCGGTCTAAAAGTCTTGTGGGATGATTTTTTGCTCAGTTATCGTCGTTCAAAGCAAAAAAGTCAGTTTTGAAACCAATTGAAACGCAATCAAAAATTTGGAATAATTTTTCTCCGGTGGTTTTCTTATAATTTCGCAAAAACTGCTAATGGTGAAAAATTTTGAACTCAAAATCTTAACACTAGAAACTTGGAACTTCAATTTGCTTTTTTTTATTTAAACTGCTCAGCGACTATTTTTCTCCAAGTTACAGCCCTTTGGAAGATCACCTAAAAAAAATTTTTTTTCCATCCCATAATTTTTATGCCTAATGTATTAAATAAATTTTGTTCACGATCCAAACTTTATTTGCATTTTCCTCGAAACTTTATGCAACTTAATAAAATTTTTATAAAATCGAAAAATTTTTCTCTTTCACTGTATCGAACAAAAAACCAGTACAACAATTAAAAAAATCGTCCCTTTTGACCCTACCAACGTACGCCGCTGTACATAGAACTAAAGTAATGTTCTTTATAAATAAGTCATTTAACATATAAATATATAACACTTCATATACCGGATCCCCTGTTACTACAAATATGCCTTGACTCTCGCGAAATATAGGCTCTTCCGTCTTCCATTGCGCGCATGTTACACAGTTGCGTGTTACTGCAAGCTTTCATTATCGCTACGCCATTTGAGAGTCAACGACATGGTAGGAATATAGATTTATTGCCAAAACGAACATATCACAACAGGCGATCAAACACTATGACAAAGCTAAATTGCTTATACCTGCATCGATTCAAATATCTCAAATCCACGCAACAGAATATCGGCTGCCGAGTGTAACATCACTGATACAGCCCTCGTAATGGGCAGTAACGTTATCTACTCAATTAATCAGAATGAGGTCGTAAGACTTCGACCAAATTGTAACTGATGTAACACCCCCTATACAAAAAACTTCCATACTTAGAATCCACGGCATTTCTGAGCAGTTTAACTACAGTTTTTGCACTCGGCCTTCCATTATGCCAGCCGCCAACTTCCGAATTAGCTACAAGCAAATAAATTATGGAAAACCCTTTGAAAGTGCTGGTCGAGTGGAGAGAGCGCCGAGGCCCGCCCAAATAAAGTTGCAAACTTCACTCGAGAGCAGTTTATAACTAATCGCCCAGTACGCGTGGTCTCCACTCCCGGCCGATATCAAGGCGTCCTCCAAGATAACTTTTAATGGCCTCTTAACCGCCCTTGTTAGTGTACTTGATTATTGTTTTATAATAACGCTGCACCCTACAAGGGTCGGAGGGTTAAGAGCATCGGCCAACGAGCCCTTGAATTGCGTTTCCCACAAATAATTAATAAAAATGGATTTGGAAGCAGGACTTACTGGAACGTTACTGAACACGATATATACGAGAGGGCACCCAAAAGGGACAGAACGATGTTGTGGTGGGCGGAGTTTTGTAATACCGCGCTCTGCCGCTAGGAGCGTATAGAGCTACCATTACCGAGTCAGTAAGCCAAGCGTCGTCGCTAAAGAATGCTCCGTTCGATTTGTGTGAATATTTTAGCGAGAGTTGTTTTGTGTGCATGTCACCGTCGTTTTACGATTTTTGTGAACAGTGCGCGGTCATAAAGTTTTGCTTTTTGTTCGGAAAAACCGGCACAGAAAGTTTTGAAATGCTAAAGATGGCCTGTAGGCATGATGCTATTATGAAAACTCAAGTGTTTGAGCGGTTTTCCCGTTTCAAAAGAGGTGAAATGTCAATTGATGACAAACCTCGCTCTGGTCATCCTTCCACGGCCAGAACAGATAAAAATGTTGAAAAAATTCGCGAAATCATTCTGGAAGATCAACGATGGACCATCGACGAAGTTGTGGAAATTGTTGGTCAAAAATTAGCACACAGACAGGGCTGTGTAGACAGGGGCGTTATCCTGGTAGAAAAACCAGTTTCCCGACTGCCACAAATCAGGCATCTTCCGCCGCAAACTATTGCACAATCTTTGCAGTAGTAGAAAGCCTAGTTAACTGCTTGACTCTGTGGAACAAGCTGTGAATAGACAACTCGTCTCATGTCGAAAAAACTAAAAAACCACCAGCACATTAAACACCTCTCACTAAAAAATTCACACAAGCCGAGCGAAACCTTGTTTAGCGACGATGCTTGGAATCCTGACTCGGTAATGGTAGCTCTAAATGCTCCTAGCAGCAGAACGCGGTACTACAAAAACTTCGCTCACCACAACATCAGTTCAGTTTATTTAGGGTACCCCCTCGTAGAGTAACCGAAAAATCATCAACACAACCATGTATCAGTCTGCCATTTTTCAATTTTCAAATTTCAAACTCATGAACACAGTTCAATTTTTAAATAGAATGAAAAGAATGTTTATGTATTTTACCATATCCTGATTCTGCATGCAATTTGCTATACAACGCTTCTAATATTTTTATATTTGCCTCAAATGTGGCTTATTTATTTTTATTTCTAATCACAATTAATAAGTAAAAATCTCTATATGTATACTGAAACTATTTGAAGTAGGCATTGACAATGATAATATGGTTATTTTTTTACGCTTGGTTACAATATTGAAGTGAATCTTCATTGTAATGGAAATATTTTAAACCATTTAAATTCATGTTCTTTCGATTTTTGGGCGACTATTGCTCTATTCTTTTCAAATTTTAAATTCTTGACCTACAGGAATCATTATAATTCATATTTTAAATGTTTGCCTTTAAGCACTAAAACAATTGGAAATAAATTAAGTCGTCTGTGGAAATGCATATGATTCACACTGTTTTGAGAAAACACCGCCTGTCTCTCCTCTACGCTACGTTCCGCATGTTACGCCAATCAAGGTAATTCTTTATCTCTCCACACAAGAAAATATGATGTACCGATCAATGATATCGGGAATATGTCAACTCCTTCGATTTTCATTTGCGAAACGCTTAATTTAAAGGTAAATGTTTGAAAAAAACATTGCCTGTCTCTCCTTCGCGCTACGTTTCGTATATTGCACCCATCAAAACGATCCTTCAGTTTTCCACATAAGAAAACATGACGAAACGATCAATGATAGCGAAAAGATTACAACTCCTTCGTTTTATATTTGAGACACGCTTAATTCACAAGTAAATATTTGAGAGAAGATCGCCTATTTCTCCGAAAAATTTATGATATCGTTGACATCTGGCATAGTAATTGCCACACATTTTAATGGGTAAATACTAATTGACAATTATCGAAGTGTTAATATTATTTTATCTATTACAGATCCAGAGTTGCCAGAGCGAGACAAAGCTGTCGCCGAAATACCACCCCGTCACAATCCAGTTCCGATAGTCGCAAACTTCTATTGCCCTGCGGCAGAAGTACTGTATAGTATTCATCCGAGTCGGGCGTCGTCTAAGATCAACATTGTTTTCCACTTATCCATTCAAAAGCCGCAATTCAATTCCGCAAAGTTTTTACTGCTCTACGCTTAGTTTAATGGCGGAACATTTTTCGAATAGCAGACGACAATTAACCTTTACCCGATTGCATCCCGAGGGTTCGGCTTTTATTCCTCTCAGGCCGAGAACGATTCCATTCGGATTTATGTGTTTTAATTGTCCCGATGCCCTTTTTTTTGAGGAGGGAGTATTGAAGGTTTATTGCATGTCGTTGAGGCGTTCGTTTGATTATGTTCTGATTTGCTAATGCAATATAGCGAACAAATACAATTTTACCGTTCCCTAGTAGGTACAGTATGAATAAAAAATGTTACATATTTCTTCTTTATACAGAGTGAACACATAAATTACACTAAACGTATTGAAACTGATTTATGTTTCATTAAAGCTTGACTCGTACTCTTTAAAAATGAATTAGTGTTTTTACACGCTAATAATTAACTGACCGTCAATTTTGTGGCAAGGATTGGAACCTTCGATGCACCAACAAAAACAGGCGCTTCATGAATTATGCCCCTTAAGTCATTCAAATTCAAGGGTTCAATTTGATCCTTGAGATAAACTTACAAGAAGAAATTTAATGGAGTAAAGTCTGCGGACTTTGCAGCCCGATTAATCGGATCCTTATTTCCAATTCACCTACGAGGGGTACCCAAAAAGAAAAAAAAAACAAGAATTATTTATTTATTTTTTTTAAATTAAGATAACATCTTGAAAACATTAATCTACTTTAAAATATTGTTCATTAGATGGTATTGATTTACCCCAACGGTTTTTCCACGGTTCGAAATATGTTTTATATTATTCTGAACTAATACTGTTAAGTGCCTCCAGAGATTTTTTCTTACCCTCTTCTACGTCCTGAAAATAATCCTCCTTTAGGTTTTTCTTCATTCTTGGGAATAAAAAATAGTCGCAGAGCTAGGTCGGGCGAGCAAGAGGGCGCGAAACCATTGTCATGTTATTTTTTGTCATAAACTGGTTGATTTTCAACGCTTTGTGGGCAGGCGCATTGTCATGATGAAGAAACAAGTGTCCCGATCTCCACAATCTCGGTCGTTTTTTTCTCGCTGCCTCACGCAATCGCTTTAGCACTTCCAGCTGGTAATTTTGGTTCAATGTGGCGACCTGAGCAATAAACTCAATGTGAAGGCTCATTTGATGTCGAAAAAAAAACCATCATAGACGTCACATTTGATTTCACTTGCCGTGCTTTTTTGGTCTATCCAATGAAGGTGTCTTCCACTGGCTGGACTGCTGCTTTGTTTCGGGGTCATATTCGTAACAGAAAGACTTCTCCTGTGATGACTTTTGACAAAGAAGTCAGGGTCAGTCTATGCCTGTTCTTTCAATTCCTGGCACACTCTTAGACGGTTCGTTCCTCGAGCTCTTTGAACATTTTCGTCTGTTCTGAGCATTAAGAGGCGATCCGAACGTGGTATATCTCCAAGTGACATTTGACAACTTCTGAACCGGGCAAACCACTCGTAAATTCTCGCCTGGCTTAAAGGTTCTTTCCCATAAGTTTCCCCAAGCATTGAAGCTGTATCTGCCACTGTTTTATTTAACAGGAAACATAATTTGATGTTGGCGCGTTTTTCCTTAAAGTTTGTCACAACAACTTGTCCACAGAAAATAATTCTCGTTTTTTTTTTAGTACCGTATCCTGAAATATAGAGGTAGGAGAGTAGTATACAATCTATACAAAGAGCAAACTGCTGTTATAGAAGTAGAAGGGGAAAGAAGGGAATTAGGTATTAGGAAAGGAGTAAGACAAGGATGTACGCTATCACCACTAATTTTTAATCTGTATATCGAAGAGGCGATTAATGTGGTAAAAGAGTGGATTTCGGGATTAAAGTACAGGGACAGAAACTAAAAATGCTGAAATTCGCGGATGATATAGCAGTATTAGCATCTAGTAAAGAGGAATTGGAATCAGCGTTGAACGAAATGGAGGTAGTGTTGACAGAGGAATACGGAATGAGGCTGAATAAAAACAAAACTAAAGTGTTAGTGTGCAGAGGGCGCGAGAGCAGAGGAAAAACGAAAGTACAAATTAATAATGAAAGATTGGAGGAAGTTAATGACTTCACTTATTTAGGAAGTAAAATAAATTGGGATGGAAGAAGCGATAAAGATATAAAACAAAGAATAGCGCAGGATCGAGTAGCTTTTAAAAAAAAAAAAAGCACTTTTAAGAACTGAGACATGGGGGAATAGTCCGCGATATTTTGGAGGCAGAAATAGGAGTGAAGAAAGGCAAAGGTAGGCCTAGATTAGACTACTGCTCGCAAATAGTAAGGAATGTGGGTTGTAGCACAATTAGCGAAATGCGTAGGTTAGCACAAGATAGGAAAAGCTGGAGGTTAGCGTCCAACCAGTCTTAGGACTGATGACCTTATGATGATGATGATCCTGAAATAAGTTATTTAAATACTTAGTGACAAATATATAATAAATGTTCCCATAATGCCAACTAATATCCTAATTTGATCCAACGCTTTATTTTCAATGCAAAGAAGTAGGGATGTAATTTGAAAAAAGAAATCTGGGGGTGGTTTCTTAAGGGTTGTAAAAGGCGACAAAATTTTAAGATGGTAAATAGCAAGGTGCTTTGTGCAGTTTAAATAGTTGTTGGTCTCTTATTGACTGTAAAATACGCTCTGAAACATCATGTACGAGGGTGGATCAAATGTCAATAGGACTTTATTAAAAAAAAAGAATATTGATTGAAAAACAAAGGGCAAAGATATTTTATTTTTCTACATAGTCTCCTGCTTTAGGTCATCTTTAAATAGTTGCCCTCCAAGAGCTTCTTTAAGCGGTCCAAACAAATGAAAATCGCAGGACGATAAGTTCGGACTGCAGAATGTTCAAGTGGAATCCAGTGCATTTCTTTCAGTTTTTCGACCGTTAGAACTACAGTATAGAACCCGGCATTGTCGTGAAGAAGTGCCTCTTGAATCGGTTGGTTTCGTCTTTTGCGGCGATTGGCAGTTCCCATAACTTCCGACCCTTTCCTGCAATTTCGGATACGGTCACCCGTCGATCATCTTCAAGAATGTTTCGAAACGCGCGAATGTGTTCGTCCGTAGTGCTGGTTCGAGGACGGCGATCGTGTTCCTGATTTTCCACTCGTTCTCGTCCTTCCTTGAGCTCTTTATGCCAGGCAAACACACGAGTCCTTGACAGTGTTTGGTCCCTGAACTGTGCAGTCAATATACGTAAAATTTCCGCCGCTTGAATTCCTTCATGCTGCTGCAGCAGAATAATTTATAAATCGCTCCTACTTCACGGCTGCGTTCAACTCATACATGATTAGCGTTGTGGTTCCAGAAATGTTATATCTATAGTTATTTTTTCTTTAGTGCAGCCATACTCCCGATCCTCGAACACTAATAGCTTAAGACCTCGAAAAATTATAAGTAAATTCCAATGAGCGATATTGAAACACTATTCAGAACCTCCTTCCCACTTTCATACTTGACTGGCCTGTATTTGAACACAAGCGAGAAGTACTTATGTGAGTGACGTCATTAGTTTTTTCTTTAGTGCTGCCATACTTGTTTTTTCTTTAGTGCAGAAATACTCCGGAGCCTCTGAACAGCGCCAGCGGTCAGAACAGCGGCCATGTTAATTAAATGAATCTACTGTACAAATCAAACACCTAAACCTTCAAGATTTCAATAGCCCATCGCTAAAAGCGTAAGGCTGGGAACCCAGGGGTTACCGGTTCGAATCCTAGCCGTGCCCCAGATTTTTTTTTTTTTTCATTAAAACATTTATTAAAAAATGTAGAAATTCCCCTTATCTAGAAGTAAATTGTAAAAATTACTAGTATTAAAGAAGAGTCCGGTCATGTTGTGCTAGACAGCGGCGCCAGAGTACGGACTATTTCACAGTCTGTGGCGTCACTGTCTGGCACAAGTGACCCTATGACTACTACAGAAGAAGGATGAATGTTGTTATATAATAATGCGTTGTGCAACAACGGGGTGCAACTCTCGCTCCGACATCGTGAGCGCTACTGACGAACTAGTTGAGAGTGGATAATGGCCGGCTCTTCCCGTTCGTAATGATTCTTACGGTCCTAACAATCGTAGACGCTCAGGATAAAAAATCCCGTTTATATATGATCCACTCTCGTATGTTTCGTTCAATTTATTAAATCTTAAGTGTCAAAATTAAATTCTATAGATCGCAATGTTCTTTTTGATCACGGTAACGTTCACGGTGCCAGAATGTTCCTATTCCGGCACTTCTCTTCAGATGCCTCTAGGGGAGTATTAACATTTTCACGGGAAAATTTCAAATATTACGCAAACTCTTGCTATAAAGCTCCACGTATCTAGTGCAGGCAACAAACAAACAACACAAGCACTTGCGGTCTTTTATTTTCGCCGCCGTTTTGAACAAGAAATTCGGACCAACGATCCATTGTCATAAGCACTAAACCCCTAGTCTCTAGTAATTATGGAACAAAGCGTGTTTACAAAGCACTGGCTAGCAACATTCCGTTTAGCTAAATGCGTCTAGGCATGCAGGAAGTTATTCTAGACACAGCCATTATTAATGCGGAAGAAGTAACATGATCGAAATAGCTGCAGCTACGCTAAGTTAAACTGCCGTCTCAACGTTACGGACAAGTTTCATTTACGTAAAATTGAAGAAAAAACTGGTGGCGCGCCGTCGTTTTAATGTAATTACAACTAAATAATACTTTATAATAATCACAACTTTAATTAACTGGGCTATATTCAGTTGCCACAGCTAGCAACTGGGTGACAAGTATTTTAAACACACGTATGGTATGTACAGGGTGGGGCATAGAAACCTGACGATATTTGAAACGAAATAACGTTGAAAATATACAATATATTATTCAGCGTCTTCTATCATGAAAAAGGTAAGTATATGCCTTTTTATTTTTTGAATAGCGCGCTTTTGTATTGTTCTCTATTACTCCTTGTATCATTGTGTGAGGAATGGCTGCAACGTCTTCCCTGATCCGTTGTTGAAAATGTTGTCGGAGTGTCTTGTGACAAATATAAAAACAAGTCTAGATCCGATTTTTAATTAATGGATAGACTAATAATATTCACTGTTTCTATTTAACCTCAAAGTATCCCAAAGATAACTTGAAAATTTCAAAGCGCTGCAATTTTTTTTCATTTTGTTCGAAATGATTGAATTTGTTGTTTTTGCTAAAAATCTATTTAAGACTGAATTTACTTATTTTTTACTATTATTTTCTAAGGTTCTTTTTAGCAATAATCCATATTTTTGTTAAGAAAATATAATAAAAAAAATATTTCCTGAGTAATTAATTAGCAAAGTCAAAACTGACTTTTCTGCTTTGAACGATGAGAACTCAAACCGCTCAAATTAACGAGGATAAAATTATGTAAAAAACTTTATGATTAAATCACTGAAAAAGAAGTATTGAATAGCGTAGATCTTTTGAAAAGCAAATAAAAATTTGGAATTTTTGATTCTAATAGTTTTCTTATGATTACTCAAAAACTGCTGATGATAAGAAATTAAACTCAAAATCTGAATCTTCTGGATCTTCAATTTTTTTTTTTTTTTTAATTGCTCTGCGACTAGTTTTCTCCAAGTTACAGTCTCCCTTTGAAAATGACCTAAAATTTTGGATTTTTTTTCAACATTTAATTTTTGTGTCTAGTGCAGTTTCATAAAATGTGGTAACTTGTAAGGAGGTATTGTGTATGAGATTTTGTTTACTTATCTTAATTTAATCTGAAGATATGAAACAAAACAATGTTCTTGTTCATTTCAACACTAAAACAAATTATCAATCTTCCCTTGAAGTTTATTTGACATATTATGAAGCATCCCGTATACTGTATTAGGAGTTAGAAAATTGACCTACAACCACATAGTAAATTTTTAAAAGGCTCTCCGCTAGGTATAACATTAACACAATTTCCCGGACTGTCCGTGGATCTTCCGCGGGCGGCGGGCAAGCGCGGCACAAGTGGTATTTATCGCCAGCCCGGATTTATAGTTTTCGCGCATTAATTAATTAGATATAATAATTCCGGTGTTGTGTTAAAACGTGCAAAATATGAATAGCCATAGCAGCAGGCCGTGGTAATTCTAATTTATGGCGTGGTGCTACCCTAGGGGCCCGACTGTTCACCGGCCTGACTTTGCTATTAAAAGTTTAATAGTTACATACACAAAATGTCATGTAAAATGGATAGCCTAATATCTACGGGTGAAACGAAATTATATGTCAATGTCGTTATCCGGACGCGTTACAGTGTTCAGGATTAGATGTCTACTGTTTCCGTTTTGTCTGATGATGTACGTCTGTATGTTATCTCGAATTCTGCGAGGCGGTACAGCGAGAAGAGTATCTGGTGAGAACCGGACGATCAATTACTTATATATAATTTATTTCATCGCTATTTGTCAAATGAAAAATCACAAACGGCTCTTATCTCATACCGTGGCTTGTTTTTATGGCTAGGCTCAGGTAGACTGTTCCGTTTATCGAGAAAGTAAGAGAGTTTTTTATTTGACAAATAGCGATGAAATGTACGTTTAAGAATCGTTCAAAATATTGCGTATCAAATAGGCTGATAATGAAGATACAGTTCAATTTGATCCAATGTCATTAAAATATATTTAAATCATCTAGGTTAAATGCCTGGTATTCTAGCTGTAATAATTTATAGGTATAGGGTGTCTCCGTTGGAAATACAAAGTTGAATTGAGCGCCATTTGTGTTTTATCAAATATAGGGCGTCAATATCTAACGACTGTCGTTTACAAACCATACGACGTCAACGTGCCGCGATTAATAGTTCAACAAAGAATAGATTGTGTACAACAGTTTTATGAAAGTGAGCGATCATTTACAGTTGCACTAGGACAAAATAAAGCGCCTACAAAGTTAACAGTCGGCAACTTGATCAAGAGATTTGAAGAGACGGGTTCTGTCATTGATAATACGTCCTCGTCGCGGTTGATCTGATGAAAATATTGATGCAGTGAGAGAAAGTGTATGGGAGTATCCAAACTCTTCGATTCTACGTCGTGCGCAACAATTGAATCTGTGAAGGGTCACCACGTATCGGATTTTAAGATCTGCATCTGTCAGTATATAAAATTCAGTCGTCACAACAATTAAATGTTGCAGGTTATTTACAGCGTCGTGCATTTGTTAATTGGATGTTAGAAAAGAAAGAAGGCGATGCTGATTATTGCAACGATATTTTATTCAGGGACGAAGCACATTTTCCTCTTGACCGATATGTCAACTAAGTTGTTGTTACATGTTGTTCAGGAAAAAGAAATGACTATCTTTGACAGAACATAAATGAAGCGCAAGTCAAATCCTATAGTTCCAACTGAGACACCCTATACTTAATTACAGACATTTCTCGTGGGTATTACACGCTGAAGAAGGTTTTCTGAGGATTTTCCTCGCCAAATTTGAGTTTTAACAAATGAAATATTTTAAAGATTCTTAGGTAATCGGCTGGAAAATTCTTCTAACTACTAACTAATATAAATTTACGACTAGCCCAGAGGGTTTAGAATTAGATTATTTATCGTTACAAATTATAATCTACTATTAAACTATAAGTATGTTTGCTTGAATTTTATGGTAGACTAAATATTTAGTACGGAATTCATCAATCTTTGATGCTCCGAAAAAATACCTCCGATCCCCAGAACAGACAATATATGGGCTTGAATTGACCTAGAAAGGACAAACATTAATTCAGCATCTTGAAGTATTCCAACTTTACCCGTCCCCAAACTATATTCGTCGACGAAGCAGAAATGAGACTATTCGCTTGTGCAGAGTATGGGGTGGGGGTAAATAATTCTATGGCAGGGCTTACAGTGGACACAAATTGCATTAAAGTAGGCTGTCAGGTCATATGAACCTAAAAATGGACCGATATAGATCCTGTGTTGTAAATTGCATTAACACCGGAAGAAATAGTGAATGCAAATTTTATTGATTTCCGACGGTAGCTTGGAAATTAGAACAATGCAAGAAATGGATAAAAATGGACAAAAAAGGGTTTACTAAGAAGTTGCTTATTGGCATTACCAATAGGCTGGAGGCTTTATTTCATTTAAGTCTAAGGTGGCAGGTGGAAGGAAAAGTGATTCATAAAACACTGTAAAATCTGGATTAATAAATTATTTGGAAGATGACGTCATTATTTTGACGAAGAAACGGTTTCCATAACTAAGACAGGTTTTGGATGAAACTGGAAGCAAGTGAGGATAGTTATGACACCTTTTCTACACGAAAAAAGTGAATTTTCCAGCGACGAGACTCAACAAACAATATTGCCCGTGTCAGAATTCATGTCGAGAGAATAATGCAAAGACTAAGCACTTATCATATTTAAAATTTTTTTAAAAGATTTCCGACATACGTATTTAACTACATTGATGCCATCGTACATATTTGTTGTGTATTGGTAAATTTACAACCCCCAATGATTAAAGAAATAATAAAAAATTAATATTTATTATTAATAGTCAAAATTAATTCTTATAATTCTTGATAAACATTTAAACATTTCTTCTTATTTATTTGCTATTACATAATATCTATACACATGCCTACTTCTAGCCACAGTGAGGAAGAGTTAGAAGCTGTTTATTCGGACATAGAGCAGGTAATAGGATTTGTGAAGGGTCATGAAAATTTAATAATAGTAGGAGATTTTAACGCAGTCGTACGTGAGGGGAAAGAAGGAGAATTTGTGGGTCCTTATGGATTAGGAAACAGAAACGAGAGAGGTAGCAGACTGATAGAATTCTGTGAGAAGCACAAGATGGTAGTCGCGAACACATTGTTCAAGAATCACGTTAGGAGGCGGTACACATGGAAAATGCCAGGAGGGATAGGCAGGTATCAGATAGACTACATTCTGGTTAGGAAGAGATTTAGAAATCATGTAAAAGACTGTAAGAGTTATCCAGGAGCAGGTGTAGACAGCGACCACAACTTGGTAGTCATGAAAGCTAGATTAAAGTTCAAAAATCTGAAAACCCGGAAGGATAAGAAACGTATAAATGTAGATATATTGAGGGATCAGAATATGAAAGATAAGTTCCAGGAGAAAACAGATCAATTAATAAATAAAGCGAGTAAGGACGAAATCAAGAACGCAGAAATTGAGTGGGAGGGTATCAAGAATAATCTAGATTCCGCGGTTACGGACGTTCTAGGACACGACAAAAGGGAAGCTAGGAAGCCCTGGATAACGGACGAAATCTTAAACTTAATGCAAAAGAGACGAGGCTACAAAAACAGACGAGACGAAGAAGGACTGAAAACTTATAAGTCAATAAAGTGGGAAATCATTAGAAAATGTAGAAAAGCGAAAGAACAATGGATAGAGGATAAATGCAAGGAAGTAGAAGATAAGTTGCAAGTAGGTAAGACCGATGAGGCTTACAAAATAATTAAGAGGAACTTCAGGGATATAGGAACAATAAGTAGAAACGTTAGGAGTGAATCGGGGGACATACTGATCGGAAGAGAGGAGAAAGCGGATAGATGGAAGCAGTACTTAGGAAATTTATACGAGGGTCAGGAATTAGGAGATATATTAGAGGAAGAATCTAGCATCGATAGGGAAGATATAGGAAAACCTATATTGAGAGTAGAATTTGAAATAGCACTAAGGGGGCTAAAGAATAATAGAGCGCCGGGTGTAGATAAAATATAGGCGGAAATTTTGAAATGTGCGGGACAGAAAGTAGTAAATAGGATGTTTGAACTGGTAAAATACATATACGAAACGGGCGAGATGTCGGAGGATTATAAGAGGAATATTATCGTTACTATACCGAAAAAGCGAGGGGCTGACAAATGCGAGAACTTTAGAACGATTAGCCTAACTTCCCATGCGTCAAAAATCTTAACCAGAATAGTGCAGAAGAGGATGGAAAATAGAGCGGAGGAAATACTAGGAGAAGACCAATTCGGGTTTAGGCGAAATAGGGGAACTCGCGAAGCTATTCTGGCGCTAAGAGTAATGTTAGAGAAAACAATAGAAAAAGGAAAGAACGCTTATATAGGATTTGTAGATTTAGAAAAAGCTTTTGATAACGTAATATGGGAAAAAATGTTCGAGATACTAAAGAGCGCGGGAATGAAGTATAGAGATAGGAGAGTAGTACACAATCTATACAAAGAGCAAACTGCTGTTATAGAAGTAGAAGGGGATAAAAGGGAAGTGGGTATTAGGAAAGGAGTAAGACAAGGATGTACGCTATCACCACTAATTTTTAATCTGTACATCGAAGAGGCGATTAATGTGGTAAAAGATAGAGTGGATTTCGGGATTAAAGTACAGGGACAGAAACTAAAAAATGCTGAGATTCGCGGATGATATAGCAGTATTAGCATCTAGTAAGGAGGAATTAGAATCAGCATTGAACGAAATGGAGGCAGTGTTGACAGAGGAATACGGAATGAGGGTGAATAAGAACAAAACTAAAGTGTTAGTGTACAGAGGGCGCGAGAGCAGAGCAAAAACGAAAGTACAAATTATTAATGAAAGATTGGAGGAAGTCAAAGACTTCACTTATTTAGGAAGTAAAATAAATTGGTATGGAAGAAGTGATAAAGACATAAAACAAAGAATAGCGCAGGGTCGAGTAGCTTTTAACAAAAAGAAAGCACTTTTATGCTCGGGGGTAATAAACTTAGAAACAAGGAAGAGATTTTTGAAAACATATGTATGGAACATATGTATTTTAAGAGAAGCTATTTATTTTTTTAACTAAGTGCCTTCTAACGTTTTATTAGAAGGCACTTTTTTTAATGCAAATCCAATTATAAAAATAATGCAAAAAAGATCATAGTTTGCTGTTAAATATGGCCAAGATATTTTTTCTTTAAATACCTTGATCATCTTTTAACAGTAAACCCATCAACATCACTTTCCACGTAAAAGTTTTTCCCCGTTACAAATACGATGTACACTCCCTCACGTGTAGAACGTAACTGTCGTAGCGCCGCTAATTATCGACACTGGACAACCTGAAGCAGGGCGTACCGTCCACTCCCTCCCTACACATTATACGAAATCGACCGATTGACTTCGACCGAGTATCGCACTGCGACATCGAATTTAGTATTATTCGAATCTTCGTCCTCGCTTCGCTTCCAAGAAATATTAACTTTATAGCCGATTTTGTTTAAAATATAGTCGAATGTATCAATGCACATTCGTATGTACTCAAGAAAACGCTGATTATATTTTCTCAGGTCATTAAAAATGTGATGGAATTGACCAAACTGACCTCGATTTTTATTTAAAGGATGTATTGTCTTCTTTCTTCTATTTTAAATAAAGTACCACTTCCTAGAGTTAAACAAGATACCATCTTCATCCGAAGATGATGAACTCATGTTTGCTATGCTGCTCAGTCAGTAGTTGAAAATAAACTGCAATGAAATGCTAGGTGCGGTGCGTCAATATGGACTCTTGATGGCAATGCTATGTGCGAAGCAGGGACGATACTATGGTACAATGCCAAGTGCGGTGTGAGGTGCGGTGCTTCGTTATAGCCATATACTTAGGCTATGACCAAGAAGACTAGAGAACAGGAGACATAACTCGAGTGGTGGGGGTAGCACGAAAAGCGTCCCCACTGTGATCACGTGATGTGCTTCATCATGGCGGTCATTGCGTAGAATCGAGCGAGGTTATTTTTGTTTACTGTGTTTTGACCATTTCCAGTTTTCCTGTTGAATATGTCAAAAGCGTCGAGATACTGTTGCGTTGCGAATTGTTCATGCAATAGCCCTGATCGCGGTTCAATGGATCCCGACATTTTGATAGTGTGAGAGAGAAACCGCGGTAGACGAGATCCCGCGCGCTTCTACGCGAGCTTGCCATATTGTCGACGTCTTTCGTGCCACCCCCACCACTGAGTTTTCGAGGAGCTATGTCTCCTTACTCTCTAGTCTTCTTGGCTATGACCATACAGACTCATATTTTCGCCATCGCTTATTGTGACACAAAACCGCGTCTCGACTAGCGACATCTGCCTCGCAAGATGGGTCTTTTCCCACAAAACCACTCCGCGATTACAGAGGCAATTAATCAAGCGCGTTACCACGGTAAGGTGTACCATTAACCGTATCAAATTAATAAATTAATCGACGAGCATTAATAACTGTTTATATAAATCCTGCCGCGCGCTGTTTATCCCACCGATTCGCGAGTAATGGCCGAGTACCGGATTCAATTCGAATTCCCATTACCAGGCGGCAAATCGGTAATGCTGACTGAAATCCTCACAAATTCGTTTAACCATTTATCACGGCACACTCTCGCACGGGGCGTAATTGAAATCGGCATTGTTCGTTGGTACAGGTCATGTGATTAGTTCCATGTCCATTATGGGGGTCGTCGATACATCGCAGGGCTTTTTATTCTCGTCGGCGAATTACCGCGTTCGCTACCGTATTCGTCGATACGCAAACTGCCAGGCCGACAACACAGCTTTAGTGAAAATCGCCGCAACGCGACGTAGGAAAATTTACCCGTTATAAAAAGGAACAGAAAAAGAAGCAAAGTCGTTTTACAAGGTGGCGATGTTCGATCTGGATGAAGATTAACAAATATGGGAAATTACCAAAATTTCTATAAGGTCTTTCAATAGGGACGCTCGAAATTTTGTCAAATTTAAACCCGAGGCATGAGAAGTAAACAGGCTCATTTTGACAAAGAGAGCTTGTTTGGTACATGGCTTGGCAGTTTTTAAGAGGTAATAGAAGAAGTTATTTAGAACATTTTTAATATACTTTATGGCACCAGCTCAAGTGTAATTAAGGCATCACCCGGTGCACGGAGGCGTGGTTAGAGTCACGCAAATGATTATGCCACGCCCATCGGCATCTCTTCCGAAACAAGAAGGGATGTCTATGGGCGTGGTTTCAGTGTCTCAATAAGGTAAGCGTTACGTAGCTGCGCAGAACACAACTCCATCAATATTCTATTTTGTATTGCATCAGAGGATATACCTGCATACCAAGTGTTACGGATTTCGAGATGTGTTTTTAAATATACTCCTATTTATCCTTTTCCACTTTAAATAAAGTATAAATAATAAATTGACAATTGTTTTCTCAATGAAATATAGCCAATAATGTGTTAGTTAAACTCTGTCCCGATATGGTCTGCTATTGGCATTTCCATGAGCACTTCTATTGACCAATAGTATAATTGCCACTAAAATTATCTATATTTTAGGACAGCATATCGATTGATAATGAGCGAGTTGATAACAATATTTTACTCAACACTTATAATACATTTATTCAGGATAAATTCTTCAAAAGGATATCATCAATATTGAGCAAATCAGAGTAATTATGATTAAAAATGTTAGCAACTTTCACTTCATACATGTATATCATAACATTCATAACTAATCACTATCTAATTACTGGCCGATTCATGTCATAATAATTATTTACTATAAAATAAAAGCTTCCTGTTTGATTCTATAAACTTACTTTCACAAAACTTACATTCACAAGCTTGGGCAGCATATACACGTTCACATTGCTATGCTTTTTGCTCACACTGTATAGACTATCTGAAGTGTACTATAGAAATATGCACTATCATATGAGAATATTTAAATGAACCAGTGCCGTGAAATACCCCGTACATCTATTCGCATTACCAAACTAAGAAAATAATTAGGAATATTTGGCAATTTCAGTACATCCAAGTCTCGATCGAAACACGCGGATTTTCCTCTAAATCTAATCATAATATTTCTCCGCGTTCCCTTGTTATTTTTTAATTTTCCCAGGTAAAAGCTATCCGGGAAATCATTTTCAAACGGGGTATAAATCGCTGTTCCCCGTGTTCCACCAGGCCTTTAAGAAAATTGAATTCCCTCCCTATGGCATCTCCCTGAAACGTACATTTCGACAAAAAAAAAATAATAAAAGGGAACCCCAGTGGCTAAGTTAAAGGCGAATTGTAATGCATATTCGAGGGTGTCTTTCTAATCGCGAGAGCCTTAGCAGAAATTAAGATAAACGGCCTGGTTATTATTTAATTTGTTCTCTTATCTACCTAACCTTATTCGTGTTGTCTCTGGGGAGAAAGGGCGATTTATCTTCCCGGTGGTTACTTTTTTTGGAGTGAAAAAAGGTAAGGGCTGAAGGTTGCCTCTAGCACCGCGCTAAGCGTTGAGAACCTATCGTCGGCGACATTCTTAAGTTTCAATTAAGTATACGGGGTATCCCGCAAGTAAGTAAAATTCATATTTTATTGTGCATCTTGCTTCCATAAAAACGCAAATATACGTTAGTAAGTATTTTAAATTTGCCAATACCTTAACGTACTTGCTTTTTCTTCCCCATGCTCCACAGTGATGTCATCCATGTTTTCCTTAGTCCTCTAAATATAAATCCAATGATACACAGATTTAAATTCTCCAAACTACAGTATACTAGTAAGTGTAAAATATATTTTTACTATTGATATTTCTTACATGCGTATATATAAAAAACCAAAAAATCATTACTTATAAAGGAGGTGCTTGGGATATTTATCCGAACTGAATTAATTAATCTTGAATACCTGAAATTCCATTGGATGAAATGTATGAAATGGATGTATTAATTGAGTACACGTGTCATTATAAAAGAAGAATGTACTTGAGAAAATCTGCAGTAGATTACCTACAAAATATAAGACAAACCCACTATAATTGGAAGGCTGCATATCGTCACAAGACTATAGGACAGACTGGATGACGTGTCTCGTACAGGCTAAAAGAGCATATACGAGACCGCGAAGGGACAAATCCTTCTACTAGTAGTTAAAACTCGACAAATAAGCCTTGAAGTAGTAAAGTACCACCCAGTTAAGATGCTTAACTAACAAAGCAAGTACCTCATGTGTCCTATTAAAAAAGAACAAAGGTACATTGTGCCTCTTGCCTACTTTGTAGGTAGGTCATGTTGAATGAAGTATGGAACCATGTTTCTATTGACAGATAAGTAGATGAGGGACGTGGGTTTGGTTTGGCCCTTTGTATTTTCTAGTTTTTCATTGTTTTTGTGTATAAATTGGTAATAATTAGGAGATACAAGAAAACAATATTATGAGATTCTTTAAAATTCGCCATATTCAATTTTTTGTTAATCAACCAGTAATGTTAAACAATAGTATAGATTCAGAATTTAGGGGTTGAATAACTCCTGAACAACACCTTGTGTGTCAAAAACCAGTCCCTCGATGTTCATAGTTCATGTCGTTTTTTTCTCGTTACCGTCTCGTTGCCGTCGCTTCAACACTTCCAGCACTTTGATTTCAAAAAAACAAGCCATCATGGACTTCATATTTAAATCTAGTTTCCATGCTTTTTGGTTTGAACAATTAAGGCGTCTTCCACTGGTTGGACTGCTGTTTTGTTTCACGGTCATAGCCGTAACACCAAGATTGTTCCTGTGATGACCTGTCTTTGTCTGCTGGCTTTACATGAATGGCACATGGCCAACTGAGCAGGGAGAGTGTCTAGTAAACGTACCTAACGGTAGAGGGCAGCACTATCAACTCACTTCTCTACAGAAAATAATTATCGGTTTGTATTAGTTTAGTTTTCTTTATAGTTCCAAACCGGAATAAGCCCGTGTAACCGATAACTGGCGTGGTATTAAAGTAGTGCACGTTCAAATCAACTACACGGATTTATATAAGAGGGCTGTATATAAATAAAGACATTAATCGCACCAACTCGCTTCCGCCGCCCGAGACTATTTCCCTCTAACTACGCGCAAAACTATATCATTTCGTGGCTCAATCCAGCCCTCACCCGTTAACAGGTTTATGAAATGTATAAGACACATTTCTTCATCCTGCAAGATAAGCATCCCACGGAATCGAATCCCCCAGTAGGCGTCGTAAGGTCTCCCGAGGGCGTCATAAGCCATTCCCCAACTTCCTCCGACGCAAAGAAGGCGAAGGCTCGCGTGAGCGGGAGTTCGACCAACTACATACTTCAGTTCGGCTAGATAAATTATTTAGGAAGGACAACTTTTATTAAGGCCCGTCCAAGTCGGTATCTGGACGGAATGCCGGGCGAAAGAATTCGTCGAGGAATCCTACCCCCCACTAAGGTAGGGGGATGCAAAATTGAAATGTAGAATCCTTGCTCACGCGTAAATATTACGCAAGCCCACATCTATCTATGATGCCGTTAAATGGAAAATTCTTCAGTGGCATTCGCTGACGTCTCTATATATACCAGAAGAACGTTTTCCAGAAGCACCACTAAAATATTAAATAAAAAAAGTACTCGGCGTCGAATATGATATTGTTTTAATATGAAACTGTCTAAACATCTAATGGGATATAGTCTGGAGAATGAGGTGGCCACTCTATACAGTCATGTGGATTTATCTCCACAGTGTAATCCAAACTAAAATATTTTCTTAGAAATATTTAATCATTAAAAATATATGATAGATAGTTCAAATAATTGTAGTTTCACGAATAGAGATTAACAATAAGCAGATTTGCAATTTACTGACTCCAAAAAATTTTAAGACAATGGTACATCTGTACGTGGCTTCTATAAAATTTCTTTTTTATATAATTGTTTTCTACTAACCCGAGAACGGTTTAGGAATTTTGGTCTCCGATCAACCCTGGTGTGATAGTAGCATACATTCACGATAATCTTTTACTAATGCCCCAGAAATCATTACCCTATCATTACCAGAAGAAGAAGACGTTATAAGGGTGCAATAACAGCTGATATACTACCGTAAAAATGGATGAACTTTTCAGAATGACTGAATGGCTTAGTCGGTAAGATGTCCGATCCTGAAGAATCTTCTCGAACCGAAAATTTGCGTCCATTCCGTATGGACTACAATTTACCAGACGCCTCAATAGATTTTCTCGAATTTACCAGACTATTAAAAAAAAATTCCAAGATCTTGGAATAACGTTAATGCACTGCACAATATTAAGATCAGATCTACGAATTCCATTGATAAATTTGTAGTATGGGGTGTACCCCCCCCCATTTTGCTAAAACCCTGTATTCTCATTAAAGTCAGATTTTTTTCTGGCAGAAGTTCTGGTACCAAAAAATCTAGTATATCTCTATATCCAAGAGAAGTAATGGTGACTGCAATACCATTTGCAGACCAATTATGTCTGCAATACCAGATTCATTGCCGCCCATATCGTTAATTTCAAAGAATGTAATGGATTTTAGTGCTTCTCTCTGTTTTCTATAGACCAGTGATGGCAATTTTGTTTATTTCCATATCCGTGTAAATGGAAACTGCCTCATCGGTGAATAGGAATTGGATAACCTTCAACCTTCAAAGCTTGCACCAGTTGAATGATGAAAGTAGAAAGTTCAAATCCTTCGCCACGATATCGTAGACAGTGGCGAAATATTTAAGGTGGCTGCATGTGTCACTGCTGCACAAACACATTTTTGACACTTCTGGGTTGATCTGTTGATTTTTTATTAATGGCAGTGACTTCTCTTTCAATTTAGCGACCCACGATTTAACTAATTTTGCTGAACGAGCTTGATTATTGTCGTGAAGGAGGTAATGCCGCTTGATACGAAATATTATCAGATAACGATGGATCTCGTAAAAGATTCTGACACACATGGCAGATTCCTCACCGCTGAAACAATCCATTGCAACTGAATTTCCAAACATTATGTGTAACAAACTCGTGCGCGGGCATTTACCACTACCTCTTTTCGAGATGTTCAACAAACAAATGAGGAAATCATTCCAGGACACCTTGTATTATTACAAGTAAGTTGGCCATTACAAATATTAAAAGATTATTTGAGCGAGCTTACCTACAGAAGGTCTTAGTAGAGACTTTAAAGGATGTCCGACGATGTTCGAAAAAAATCGTAGCATCTATTAACAGATGATTGGAGCGGTTTTGCCTTCAAAAAGTCTTATTAGAGACTTTAAGGGATATCTGTACAGAATATCGAAGTAGCGCAAGACCTACTATGGAAGTGGTGAATTTTGTTTATTTTCGTCGCTAACAATTGTGTACTTTTTTCTTAAAAAAATTCGTAGCATCTATTAAAAGACTATTTGAGCGGTATTACTTTCAGAAGGTTTTAGTAGAGACTTAAAGAGATATCTGTACAGAATATTGAAGTAGCGCAAGACTTACAGTAAAAATTATGAAATTTTGTTATTTTCTTCGTTAACAATCTTGTACTTCTTCCTTAAAAAAATTCGTAGCATCTATTAAAAGATTATTTGAGCGGTTTTGTCTTCAGAAGGATTTAGCAGAGATTTTAAAAGATGTTTGTGCAGAATTTTACAGTAGCACATCTAGTGTGATAGTAACGAGTTTTTTCCACTAACAATCTTGTACTTTTTCCTTAAAAAATCCGTAGCGTTGGAAAAGTTTGTGTTATCTTAGGAAGATGGTAATTTGAACATCTGAGTTTTAGTTTTAACGTGGACTGGGAATAATAAAATTCAAGTTTCTTTCAATATGCCCGTCTATTACTTTGGATGAAATATTTTTGGTATTGAAAGTGATGTGTGGCTCTTGCTTCGACTTTAATAGGACTATCCTGGCATACACGCAAAATACCTATTATATAGAATATAATAGGTATTTAGCTATGGAATAGTTTACCAAATTCTCATTATATTAAACCGCCACTCTCATCATGAATTACATTCGAGATAACTTCTAAACGTCGAGATAACTCGCGAAAGAAGACGATAACTCGCTCCCGCAAAGAAAATTAAACATCCACTGTAACAAAACGCAAAAGCAGCTCCTATTACGGTAATGAATTTTTTAAGCGCAGCGGGAGATTAAACACCGGAGTATAAATAATTTCGAGGCGCGCTCCCCCTCCTTTTTGACAGAAAGTTCCTCAAACCGGATACATTCACCTCACGCATCCATTATTCAGGGGAATAGCGAAGATCCCCGTATCTATTTTAATCCGGAAAGTTCCTTCCCCACGTGAATTTTATCAGGGGCACGCCATTAAGAATATTAAACGGAACAAAAAATGTATTGTCATTCATCTCCGGGAAAACATCTCATATAAGCTCTCGCTATAGAGCTCCGTCTGATGTAATCTTTTGAGGAATAAGATACACAAGGTGTACAAAGGCGATATTAGATATGGCACATTGCCGCGGATATTTCACTTGGATGGGAGCTGTAAAAATATATCCGAATCGAGGAAGGCGGATACGCTATTGAGGCTTTGGCGGTTATTCGAAAGGAAAGCGCGAGTTCCTGCAGATTTGTGTAAGGCTAATGCGTCTGGCATAAAGACATCTGAAACTAAGCTTTCTAAATTAAAACAGCGTGACTCATGGGACCGATAAATCATGGCATATCTGGTGTTCTATAGTTGAAATAGTTGTCATAAATGACAATTTAATATAATATAATAAGGCATAATGATGCATTATTGCCTTGTTTCTTTATGTGGACCCGAAAGGACCAAAAATATATCAGTTGGGGGTATAAGAGTTTTTTATGCAACAACATAATCGGGAAGGGTGTTCCCTCGTGGTTATGTGGTAAAATAAAGAATAATTATAATGTAATTTTATTCTTATACGGATAAAATGTGATTTGAGCGGCATATTCGAATCATCTAGATTTCTCTGAACACGAGTACATTTCCTTGATTTAACTTCTGATCGAGCAGATGAACCTCGAATTACAGATGAATTTCACGTTCGTCAGATCCTATATGGGGTAAGAAACCCATAACAGGCCTCTGTGTAACATGCGGTGGCAATTTCGTTCTTATAAAAACGGATATCGGAAGCGTATCGATTGTTAAAACAAATGTAGTGTTAATTCTAAACAATAAGGCAATTAATTAAATAACCGACGACATTTAGATGTATTTTACAGCGTATGCGTTTACTCACATTTCTGAAGTCGATGAGCTGAGTGACGAGAGTGCCATCCGACCTCTGGAACTCCAGCGTGATGGTGTCGTCGCTGACGTTCGCTGAAATGTTCTCCTGCACGACATCACCTCCCTGAAAATTAATTTTCGGTTAATTGCCTGATACTGTAACTGAGACGGTTTTATTAGCGACAGCAAGAACAGGCAAAAGGCGGCAGCTCGCATTCATGTCGCATTACGCAATTTAACACAGTGACAGGTGGCGCTTAGACGGAACAAACTGAATTGATGGCCACCTACGATAACCGACAGTTATAAAAAAAACTGGAAAAAGCCTGTGCTATTTAGATATAATGAATACCCTCACATTTAAAGTACGCGCGATCAAACTTTTATGGATCATAGAACACGGTTAGACACAGTAAAGGTCGGGGTTACTAGTTTGGCTTTGAGTACCAGCCACTCTTAGGAGATCTGTTCTGATCTCATGTAAAGCGCAGGCTGTATACTTGGGTGTGATTACTAGTAAGTAGTGGGGGTAGGAATGTGGTCAGTGGTGGGGTGGACCAATAAAAAAATTGGTGGGTGGATCAGGTAATTGTACCGGCAACTAGTGGACCAATAAAAAAGTGGTGGGGGAGGAGTTATTTGCACCGGCAACTATCTACTGACGCAAAATTTCAAACAAGTGAAAGACGAAAATACATCTTCTTCAAAGAAATATCAGTTCAGTCATCAGCCTCAGTCACTTCCACTCAGTCACCTCAATCCTAGATGAGACCTAGTTGGTGCCTGTAAAGGGTAAGTAGCGAGTTAGGTTGCTAATTAACTAAGAATGCATTCTCCAAAACCAAATCCTAGGTATATATATTTTTTTATTTAAATTTCAGTGAGAACAAATCCTGAGCAGCTTCTAATTTTCTTCTGACTTTAGGGAAACCATGGGAAATACTCGATCTTCAGATCGAGAAGTAGATCTAGCTGCGCGCAAAGTGCATTATTATCCCTTCGAATGCTGCCTCACTCTTTCTTCTATGCATACCTAGAGAATCTCACACTTTTTCCTATTCTTGATGAGTAGTATACTTATTATATTGTGGCTATTACTAAACTAAACTAAAACATAAGCAAAATTTTAAGTGTACTGGTTTCTTCAGGATCTTGCCGCGGCTGGTCATCTTCTTTTGACATTTCTTCAGAAGGCTTTTCAAAGACTGACAGTCTCTGAAGCATCTTCAGAATGCATTCAAAGAGTGATACTCTCTGGACCTTCTTTAGGAGGTTTCCAAACACTGAAAATTTTTGGAACCTATCTGAAGAAGCTGACAGCATGATCAGCGGAACGTCAAGACATGTTGATCAACCTCGGCAAGACCCAGAAGAAATTAGTACATTAAAATAGAGAGAAAGTCAATATTAGAAAATTTCAAGTATTACAGGTTTTTTGTAAGTTCTTGTACAATGTCCTGCCTTCTATCAAAACCAAAAAACACTTACTGCAAGTATATAAATCCAGTGAGCCACACGGCACAAATGATAAAATAAGTTTCCAGATTATCTTTCAACCTGTCACGATGAATTACAGAATATCAATAGAGAATTTCCCGGGAAAAATTACCCGACGACATTACACAAGTTGTGCCTCGTGTCCATCAAATATTTCAGGCACGCGCTGTCATCCCCTCTCTGTCGGGGTCGCGTGTTAGCGAATTCAGGAACTTTTATACAGTCAAGTTTATTCCACAACTTTCCAGAAAAGATAATGCTTTACGCTAAAGCAATATAAAAGTGTACTTACGAAGTTGTTAATGTAAAGAATAAGACTTCGGGACAGGTTAGAAGTAATAAGCCTCCGACTTGTGACTTGTGAAACTTCGCTGATTTACTACGTAATAGGGGATGACAATAGCGCTGGAGCCGTTGTTTGGTGCCGAAGTTTCCTTCAAGTCTCTTATACTAGATATGACGCTTTTCACAATTATTTTATGAAACTGCATATATTCTTGCTTAAATCCACCAACATGCATCAATAAAATTTATTGAATAAAAATTTATTACAACAAAAATCTTTTACAAAAAAGAATTTGAAGAGTATAGTAGAACCATTACGAGTTCCGCTTACTTTTTTCCAGAAACTTTCAGAATAAATATATTAGTCCATACTCTCTCCAACAAAAATATATTCAGTAACAGTTAGGCACTTCCAGTTAAACCGAAGGTTTCTCTCATCTGCTTTATTTTAAACGAAGTGGTGTTCAATAGATTCCCCTATGTCTATATTTAACTGTCCTTGAGATATTGAATTAAAAAAAAATGTTTTACATCATGGCATTTTATTACCTGCTATAGCCATTTTCAAATAAAAGCTGCAAAATTAACGGCTTAAAAAATATTTTCATTGTGTGTTGAAATTATGAAAAATAAGATGACGAGAACTCCAAATCCTTTAGATTGGAAGACCATGAAATTTTGGTCTTCTTTGATAAAAGCTCATTATTTCCAAGTGTTCCCATTCCACAAACTGTGAGCTATCTCAGGGAACTTCTTGAACTGAATGGTTTCAATCAAGAAACATCAAGAAGAGCCAAGAAGAATCATCGACGAATATATTATCCTGCCCGAACAAATATTTTTAATGACATGAAGGTACTGCAATGTGTAACTTTCTATCGTGCTTTATTGCAAATCTTTTCATGAAAACATGAAAAGATATAGATATAGATATAGATATGTGGATGATGTTTTTTGCAGTTTTTCAGGATTTCTCTGTGATACTTTGAGGTTGAAAAGGAACAGTCAACATTCCTAGTCTATCCATTATTTGCAAAGTTATGAAAAATTAAGCGAATATCCCTTTTTTTAATTTTTTACCTCTTTTTCAAACAACATTCTCGCACCGATTTTTTTATCAGAAACCAATAACTACGACTTGTAAAGAAAACTTTGCAGTAAAGAAAACAAAACAACGAACGTTAGAATTGATAAAATCACATGTCAAGATTGTAGTCACAGATATATTGGGCAATTGTAGTTAAATTAAAAACGCACATGGCTCACTTAAAGTTCGAAGGATTGGCAAACTTTCATTATCTAAGTTTTCGAAAACAATCACAGAGTACATTCTAGTAACTTAAGGTAGTTAAAACGTCTATTTGGTGCTTGTGTGAAACTGGCCTCCTGTTTTTTGTTGCTATCTCAAGTCTACCAAAATGCTGAATAATAGCACTATTACCCACGTTAACGTATATAATAAACTAACGTGTTTTGTACCAACAATTAACAGTATGCTGAAAGTATATCCGGAACGGCGAAATTGGGCTCATTATAATCGTTCGCTACCTTACTTCCAAGTTGGTTTAAAGTTCTTACTGTACATTATCGATAAACACACTCTAAGTCTCATTTGTAGCAGATTCTCTCGTTAAAGTCGCGTAGAACATGAACGTGTAAAGTATGAACTCTCGCAAATTTATTTGCAAAAAGATAAACTTCGGTAGTTTGTCGGAAGCGCGGCAGCTCCTCTTATTCTCTGAAAATCTGAGCGGAGAATTCGCCTCATAGACTTGCCTCAGAAAATAGGGTCACGCCCCAAGGTGAGAACTTTGTTAGCGGATACGCGCCTTCAAATATTTAAATCGGATCTGCAGAATATATAGAGATTCGGATTGATTTAAAGTGACGTCACATAGAAAATACACTAAAATTAAAAAACTTATTCCTATTTCGTAAACGGGGGTTACTTTACCTACTTTTAAATTTCAAGTAAAAAATTCGTGCACTTCTCTATCGGTTGGAGAGGGGGAAATTTTTCTAGGATCGGGGGAGGGCTTGTAGAATTGATTCATCATGTTAAAATATATTTTCGTTGCTTTCTCCTTCTGTGAAAATTCAAAAATCTGGTGGGCAAACTTGCGTGGACAAGAGGGGTAACTTTGCCCACAAGAGAGGCAACTTTGGTTTTCCATTGAAAGCTGCCTTCAAAGTCTCTTCTGGGCAATATTACCTTTGTAGGGGGTAAAATAAGCCAAGACGAACACGAGAACAGTTGATTTATTGAAAATTTATTTTGCCACCTTTGAAATAATAAACGTCATGAGATAAATTTTGTCGTAGTTCACGTACAGTGGCTCGCTCCCGAGATAAATTTTGACATTTTCTGACTGTTAACTCATCTCTGTGGCGTTGAATGAATGAGCTGTACCAATTTTCTCCCGGCAGGTTACCGCCTTTAAAATTCCTAACATCCCGGCCACATCTCACCAAGTAGTCTCTCCCCAGTCAGCACATACAAGAATTTGGTGGAGAACATTAGACTTTTCAGCTGGAGAAAGTGCAGTTGGGTGACCAACAGATTTTGTGTGCTTTCCTGTGGATTGATTGCCAATGGTCTTTCTTGAGATGTTGAACTTTGATGCAGATTGCCTTATTGACATCTCTCCGTTGGCAACAGCATTCAGAGCTTCTTCAAGATCCTGCTGAGAATAATCCTTGTATCGACGGCGCCCCAACTTCGGTTTGTATTATCGTGACATTATTCTGAAATAAAAAGTTAGGTAGGTATCAAAATTTAGGTAGTTTTAGCAACTTTGTACTGTGTTAGCTGTGTTTTGCACCTCCCCCCAATCACCCCGCGTACTGATACAGGGTGGGAGGAAGGTATACTACCCAACTATACAGTGTGCACTACGAATGAAAACTTTGTGGCTAAAACACTATGGTAACCTACTTAAAAATCTTCATAGTTCGTCCATCGTTCGTTCAGCTCATTGACAGGTGGGCAAGATAACCCCAATTTTCCTACAGATCATGGGGTAACATTGTGCATCAAAACAAACACATGAAAATGAAGGTAATAAAAATTCCCCTATCATATTCTAATCGTTATTATATGCGACACAAATAGGAATAATTTAAAAAACTTACCAGCTTTCGTTATTGGCTGCTCTGATGAAAGTTGCTTAGGTACTCCAATTATCTGTCTTGGAGTCCTCTTTTATCTCACAGTTTTACACCAATAAATTATCACCACATGGAAAAACTTAAGAGACACCCTTGCCAACATCACAAGTAGTAGCCCTGATTATTTGCTGCGCATCCAGCGACCATTCAAGTAATTAATGTTAGGCGCTCAAACTTTTTTTCAAAAATATGTAAAGTTACCCCGGTGGGCAAAGTAACCCCAGTTGATGGTTCTGTTAAAACTTCTTTCGTATAGTAGGAGTTGGTGCTTCTAACAGTGTCATCAATCTAATGACTTGATTCGTAGATTAGATTGGCTATTACTAGTGCGATAAATTAAATAATTCCTATTTTATACTAACGTATTCTAAGTATATTTTGTAGGTATATATACAATAAATTTACACAAAGTTTGTATGACGTAGGTAATCTACAGCCGGTTCTGTTCCCTGAAACAAAAGAGGTAGTAGAGTCGTCCGGTAACCGTTTTGACCCTCTCTTGTTTCCATATTCGTGCATTGACCTGAATGCCCACAGTATTCTGTCAATTTTCCAAAGTAATTAATACCAATAACGTTACAATAGTTACCTAGTTTTTAAGATGGCGTGTTTAAAAATATGTAGAATCAGCTAGGATATAAGAAATACAAATTCGTTATCACCGTGACTATTACTTGGAGATAGGAAATACACTAAACACAAAAATTAAGGGACGTAAAAAAATCCTAATTTTTTAAGTGATTTTCAAAGGGCTGTAACTTGGAGAAAAATAGTGGAAGATCAATAATTTGCAATAAATAAGAAGCAAACTGAAGTTCCAAGTTTCTAGTTTTCAAACGTTGAGTTCAAGAAGTTCCACCATCAGCAGTTTTTAAGATATAAGATAAGAAAACCATTGAGAAAAAAAATTATAAATTTCTGCTTGCCTTTCAAAAGGTCCATGGACTTTAATAAAATTGTTATCGGTGATTTCATCACAACAGAGCTTTTTTAGATGATTTTATACTCTTTAATTTGAACTGTCAAAAAGTCTTGTACGATGATTTTTCGTTAAGTTATAGTCGGTCAAAGCAAAAAAGTCAGTTTTGACTTTGGTAATTAATTACTCGGGAAATATTTTTATTTAATTTTTTTTCTTACGATAAATAATTAACATTTGATAATTTTGATTAACAAAATATGGATTATTGCTAAATAAAACATTTTCAACCTCAAAACATGAATAACAAATGAAAAATTCATCTTTAAGTTGATTTTTAGCAAAAACGACAAATTGAATAATTCCGAACACAATGAGAAAAAAATTGCAGCGCTTTGAAATTTTCAGGGATTCTTTGGGATACATTGAGATTGAAAAAAAATACTCAACATTTTTAGTCCATCCATTATTGTCAAAGTTATGCCAAGTTAAAAGAATATCCCTAAATTCGCAATTTTGTACCCCTTTCCAATCAAGATTCTCGCACCGAAATTTTTTTTATATCAAAAATCAACAACTGTTAGTTGTAAATAATGCTTTGCAGTTTTTAAAACCCTACTTAAATTTTCTGTACGATCATTATTTCCCGAGTAATTAATTATCAAAGTCAAACTGTCTTTTCTGCTTTGAACGACGATAACTCAGCGAAAAATCATCGTACGAGGCATTTAGACCGCTCAAAATAAAGAGGATAGAATTGTCTAAAACAGCTTTGTGATGAAATCACTGAAAAAATTTACTGAAGTCCGTGGAGCTTTTGAAAGGCGAGCAAAAATTTAGGATTTTTTCCCATGGTTCTCTTACGATTATTCAAAAACTGCTGACGGTAAAAATTTTAAACTCAAGATCTTAAAATTAGATACCTGGAGCTTCAATTTGCTTCTTTTCAAGTTGCTCTGCGACTATTTTTCTCCATATTACAGCCCTTTAAAAAATCACCTAAAAATTCAGAATTTTTTTACATCCCTCAATTTTTGCGCCTAGTGTAGTTCAAATGAAAACCTCCCCTCGAACGGATATAAGGTAGTCCCTAACTCACATCTCAACTTTCAGCTTTTCCCTTGCACAGAATAAGATAAATCGTTAAAATTCCAAGGCTTCCAGGGAGGATAAAACGTGGGGATAACCGTCTGCAATCACCATATAACATAATCGTAAGTAACGTTTTGTTCTGTTACATTGTAGAAGATACCCCGAGAATATTGCACGTTGCGAGCTAGTCCGCAGGCCGGTAATGGCCACAAAGGGCCATAACCCCTTTTATTGCGAATCATTATTATCGTAAATAACAATTACATTACATTCGCATTAAGGTAAATCCGATTCAACTAAAAGTGTATAAAAACGGTTATATCGGGTTAATCGCTTAAATTAGTCGAGAAGACTCGCATATTGGAGGAAAAATGATGTTTTAATAGCATATCCGTATGCTATTAAAACATCATTGGATGAACGACGAAGATACCAGGCAAGCGAAAATGTCTGTTAGATGTTTCTATACTCGCTTGTAATTCCGGTTCTTAGCTTGCCCAATGTTGCAGATCTTGTTATTATCTTTTTTATAAAAGTCTAGGGATCGTAAGCCTGGTGATCTGACAGGGTATTCGATGTTAACGATACGTTCTGCTAGCAGAGATCTCGTCTAGAAGTCTTTTACTATTCAAAAACTAAAACTACAAATCGAAATGAAAAGACTGAGTGGTGATTTCCTTCCTTTTTGTAATATTTATCTTAAGACACGAAACCAAAAGGTGTCGAAACTATTTTCATTCCCAATAAATACTGTTTTTAAATTGATCAAAATCCTGTGCAATTCTAGCGGTGACTTTTTTCTTTATTATCAATCAAAGCAGAACTCATTTTCAAGTAATCTAACAGACTGGGCTAAGTTCAGAGAAGAACTTGATAAACTTGCATTATTGAATATTTCTTTAAAAACAGCAAATGATCTAGAAGAAGTTTGAAATACATTAACAACTAGCATACAACAAACTAGATGGCATGCTATTTCTGATGTTAATATTAAAGAAAATATGCCCTTCGATGTAAAGCAGAAAATAGAAGATGGCAAGAAACTATATATCCAGCTAGTAAAACATTACTCAATAAGGCTATTAGAGAACTGAAAGAAATGTCCAACGAAGCATGGGGCTTACGATAGTATCTGGATAGCCTAACTGCAAGTGAAGCTACTGACTATTCTCTATAGAAAGCCATCACAGAATTAAAAAGGCCACATCAAACGAAATAAATAATATGGACCAGGAACGCTTAGTAAAAAGCAAGTATTTTTGCTAATAATCTTGTAAACACTTTTCAACTTTGCCCATCATCTTCTTCCATCCAAATGGAACTTGCCGTTCAAGATTATTCATAATTAAAGAAGTCAAATGAATAGATACGAAAGAAACTAATCGAAAAAGGGGCTTTGGTTTTGATTTAATTATTGGGAAAAAATTGCAATACGCATCTGACAAATGCTTTAAGTCTATGACTTAAATTTTGAATGCAATTATTAGAACAAATCATTTTCCTAACCAACAGAAAATAGCCCAAGTTGTTAATGATACTGGAATCGGGATAACAATCTGAAAGTGTCAAATCTTACCGACCAATAAACAATAAGCAAAATTTTCCCTATCACTTGTACCTGATCCTAAAATATGATCTAAGTAACTGAAATTTTTTCATCAACCACCAAAGTGAATGTAGTGACATTTACCCCATGCAGTCTGTAGTATCATAAGGCAATATCCTAGGATCCATTGTACTACTTACATCTGAATTTCCAATAACAAGAGCCACAACAATTGCTACGTTTGCTGATGATACTACAGTACTTGCATCCCCCATAGATTCAATATCAGCATTAAGGAACCTACAAACTAACTTGAATAAAATACAAGAGTGGCTTAGGAAGTGGCGCATCAAATCCACCAAACGAAACCCGAAACGAAACGGAACCAAATCAGTGCACATAACATTTACCATGAGGAAGGACATGTCCGCCAGTTGAATTGAACAGCTATTAACTACCAAAAAAAAAATATGTTAAATACTGGAAAACTCCAATAGTAACTCTCTATAGACACCAAAGTATTACTCTAAACAAGGCCATACTCAAACCAATCTGGATTTATGGCAAACAGCTCTAGGAATCAACAGAAAACTCTAACCTGGACATACACAAAGGTTTCAAAATAAACTGCTGCGAACGATTGTGGGTCCACCAATGCCCAACAATGTCATTCAATGTGACATCCCATTGGCTTCCGTCAGGAAGGAGATCAAATACCGTCAAAGGCTTACAGTGCACCCTAGCTGTATACTAGCTAACCAAATACTTGTGCCTAATGATAAAATGCGTAGACTCAATAGGTGTAAACCCTCAGAACCTCCTTGTACATAGATTTAATTAAATAATAGACTTAACTAAAACTAACTACGAACCATAGAAACTTTAAATTATGAAAAATTACAGAGTGTTTGCTGAAATGACCTGTATGTACATGTATATCATTATGATATGTTAAACAACGGCTTATTGTCCATATGGACAGATTGCTTGATCTAAGAGTTATAATAAAAAAATCAATGCGTTCACTATCATTAAAAGCTTTCCAAAAACAAAACCTCTGTCTACGATTAAAATTATGTTGAACTTCCGAGGGAGTACTTTCTATATCACAACTAATTTGAAGTTTTATCCGATAAAGTTACTATTAACTGTAGTTTACTTACTCCACTGCACAGTTATCTACAGAGATGATATTCTCCAAACAACTCCGTGATCGATAGTCCCGCCTTCCGTGGTGGAAAATAGATATGACAGCAAGTAATTGATAATTCAGGCCCTCTGCGCTCGAATTTACTTGTTAGTAAATAAAAGAAAATGTGACACAATCCAATAATTGCCATGGCGCTTGACAGGCACTCCAATGCGTTTCTCTCCCTCTCTTTCTTTATCGTATGCATATAGTCGCGGTGCATCCCTCGGGCATTCAGAATTCATGAGCAAAAATTGACAAACTATTACAAAATCAACACGAATTAAATGGTGCCGAAACATGAGCGTCCCAAGAAGTGCTGTTCGGATACAACTTACGAGTATAATCATGGACATCTTACATTAGTTATTTATGCCAAGAAAAATATTAGTCTGCTGATATTCATGGATTAGATATTCCTGGATTATTCCTTCAGTTTAGTCTGAAAGCAAATAAGCATATGCACTCCACTTAAGAGCTCCACATCTTTTGATAATGTATTTAAGAAAAAATGGGGGAAAATCTGAAGATAGTTCTTTACTACCGAACAATATAAATAAATTTATTTGAAAGAATTGATTTATTGTATATATATTACCAAAAACGCAAGTAAAGACTATTATTATGGAAAACGGTTCTTAAACATGGAATATGCTTCTCCTGAACAAAGATTTACGACAGTCCACAAACTTACTGGCAACATGAAAATATGGGCATTCAATCATTCAGTAATAAAGCGAGATAGCTTGACAAATATATAACGCAGTTCTTTTATGCTAAATTACTAGTCAAACCTGTACCTGTTCCAGTTGGACGTGGCATAACCGAATTTAATGAATATGAATAAGGAAAGAAAGAACCAAAAAAACAAAACACGGAATCGTAATAATGTACCCGCTCCGTTGAAACAAATCCTAGCGGTCTGAACATCCTGCATTTGCATATCGAAATACTCTCTGATGGAGTACTTTTGTTGGAAAGTAAAGAAATGAGCGGAAATGACAATAGCGATCGGAATCGTCGAACTCCCATTTTCATCAAAGGAAACCGAACACTCTTTTTTGTTTTTTGTTTCGTAATATTTATGAAATACTCCTCCTTACGCTCGTCCTGATTCTAGAGATATGGAAATTAAAGCGAGTTCGCCTCTTGCTTGCTGCTTATCCATCAAAGGCGAGACAGTGTGGATATCCTTAAAACAACTTGATGATTTTATCACAAGACAAAATTTATTATCTTGAGTTCCTTCACAAATTCTGATAAATACAGTCGTATTACATAGATTCGTCTTCCTTTGATTATCCTTTTATATCTTGCTTATTATAATAACAGTCTCTTGATCGTATCCAAAGACTTCATCAAAATGTAACGTGCATTCAAAAAACATTTATAATTTGAAAGTAAAAACTGTTATGAAGGCTTACACAGTCTATATGTTCCCAGAAATTGTTCATAATAGTTCTCATCATCATTAGGTCATCAGTCCTAAGACTGGTTGGACGCTAACCTCCAGCTTCTCCTATCTTGTGCTAACCTACGCATTTCCCTAATTGTGCTACAACCTACATCCCTTACTATTTGCGAGCAGTAGTCTAATCTAGGCCTACCTCTGCTTTTCTTCACTCCTATTTCTGCCTCCAACATATCGCGGACTATTCCCCCATGTCTCAGCAAGTGGCCTACCATTCTAACTCTTCTCTTCTTTAAGTTTTTCCACATACTTCTTTTCTCGCCGACTTTCTCCAATACTTCTTCATTTCTAACCCTATCAGTCCATGGTATTTTCATCATTCTTCGGTAACACCACATCTCAAAAGCTTCTATTTTCTTCCTACCTGCTTCCCCTACCGTCCAGGTTTCGCAGCCGTATAGTGCCGTGCTCCATACATATGTTTTCAAAAATCTCTTCCTTGTTTCTAAGTTTATTACCCCCGAGCATAAAAGTGCTTTCTTTTTGTTAAAAGCTACTCGACCCTGCGCTATTCTTTGTTTTATGTCTTTATCGCTTCTTCCATCCCGATTTATTTTACTTCCTAAATAAGTGAAGTCTTTAACTTCCTCCAATCTTTCATTATTAATTTGTACTTTCGTTTTTGCTCTGCTCTCGCGCCCTCTGCACACTAACACTTTAGTTTTGTTTTTATTCACCCTCATTCCGTATTCCTCTGTCAACACTGCCTCCATTTCGTTCAATGCTGATTCTAATTCCTCCTTACTAGATGCTAATACTGCTATATCATCCGCGAATCTCAGCATTTTTAGTTTCTGTCCCTGTAATCCCGAAATCCACTCTATCTTTTACCACATTAATCGCCTCTTCGATGAACAGATTAAAAATTAGTGGTGATAGCGTACATCCTTGTCTTACTCCTTTCCTAATACCTACTTCCCTTTTTTCCCCTTCTACTTCTATAACAGCAGTTTTCTCTATGTATAGATTGTGTACTACTCTCCTATCTCTATACTTCATTCCCGCGCTCTTTAGTATCTCGAACATTTTTTCCCATCTTACGTTATCAAAAGCTTTTTCTAAATCTACAAATCGTATATAAGCGTTCTTTCCTTTTTCTATTGATTTCTCTAACATTACTCTTAGCGCCAGAATAGCTTCGCAAGTTCCCCTATTTTGCCTAAACCCGAATTGGTCTTCTCCTAGTATTTCCTCCGCTCTATTTTCCATCCTCTTCTGCACTATTCTAGTTAAGATTTTTGACGCATGGGAAGTTAGGCTAATCGTTCTATATAGTTCTAGTTCTAGTTCATAATAGTTCTAGTAATCCTAAAATCCCCTATAATATGATGGGATGAACGACAAGGGGATGAACTACACTAGGCACAAAAATTAAAGGATGTAAAAAATCATAAATTTTTGGGTGATTTTCAAAGGGCTGTAACTTAGAGAACAATAGTCGCAGAGCAATTTAAAAAAAAAAAGCAAGTTGAAGCTCCACGTTTCTAGTTTTCAGATCTTGAACTAAAATTAAATCTTTTTTACCATCAGCAGTTATTGAGCAATCACAAGAAAACTATCGGAGAAAAGATTTTCCAAATTTTTGTTTGTCTTTCAAAAAGTCCACGAAAATATCTTTCAGTGATTTTATGATAAATCTGTTACGATAATATAATATAAATTTTCTTTAATTTGAGCGGTCTAAAAGTCTTGTACGGTGATTTTTCGCTGAGATATGGTCACTTAAAGCAACAAAATCAGTTTTAATTTGTTATTTTTTTATAAAAAAAATTATTTTCAATTGTTTTCTTACAATTAAACTATTTTTTATGAAAAAATATTTATTATTGCAAAAAAAAACATTTTGAACCTCAAACAATGAATAAAAAATCATCCTTAAATTGATTTTTAGCAAAAACGACAAATTCAATCATTCCGAAAACAACGAAAAAAAAAATCACACGCTTTGAAATTTTCAGGGTTTCTTTGGAATATTTTGACGTTGAAATGAAACAATCAATATCTTTGATATGTTCATTATTTGCAAAGTTATGCCAAGTTAAGCGAATATTCATAAATACGCAATTTTTACCTCTTTTTCAATCAACATTCTCGCCCCGAAATTTTGTTTATCAAAAACCATTAACTACAACTAGTAAAAAATACTTTGCAATGTTTAAACCTCCACTTGAATTTTCTGTACGATCATCATTTCTTATCGTTATTTTATACTTTTACTTAAGAACTTAGACGATTCTTGATCCTTTAAATGGATCAACATGGAAACATTGCCATCGGTTCCAACGCTAGATGGAAACAAAAATGATTCGTAGGACCACCCAGTTAACCTTCAAATCGACCTGGATGTAATTAATATCTATTCTCTGTTTAAATCAACTTTTATTTGCCCGGAATTCCGGCACGATTCCAAACACACATTCATATGCTCACAACATTCTCGCAAAATAATACCAACTGCATCACAATTGGCTGCGCTATCGCCAGCGACGGTTATTGATCGATACCGTAAATAATTAGTATATAATCAAGGCGCATAAGTACTGAATATGTAATACAATACGTCGGCATGTTTAATTCAGTTAAATAGAACATGGGAATGCACTAATGAAATTTTGACGGATCACCGTATTGACTTGTTAGGAACGCTGTTCGAATTCGACGTTCATTACATACTCCGCGTGGAATAGTAAGTAATAGCTACATATGTATGTAGTGGGTGATGTTTTATTAACGCCAGCTTCTGGACGGCAGTCAATCGCTCTAATTAGAATGGAGATGGCGAGGCAAGGTAGGGTTCCGCAATAAATGGAGCCAACTCTAAGTAATCACAGAACTATACTATAGAAGGTATTTTTGGGTTTCAACTCGTGGCTACTTTTTGGAAAGGACAATGTAGAGAATAATTAAGAGTCTATGACTATAAAGGAAAATACCTGCTCAAGAATAATTAAAGAGTGTAATTAAATATACCGTCTAAATGCCAAAACCACCAGTCCGAGAAAATGCACAGTATTGTTCCATTAACTTTTTCTTTGTATAAATAAAACAAAATTGATTCAGTTATTTTAATATATTTTAATACCATTTAAGTATACAGTAATAGTTTTTACAAAAAAAAAAAAAAAAAAAACCGAAACTTTATGTCAATAAAACTTAAATGTAGAGGTAACACATTTAAGAATGTTCTAAGTCAACAAGTAGTAACACAAATTATGGTCTAAGTGCATTAACAAGTTTTTCAAAAAAAATGCTATCAAAAAATCAATCATCGCAAAATCATTATTAGAATCACATATCTTTCCTACGTGGTTTGAAACTCAGATTAGGAAATTTTCTTCGAAACACTTGGTAGTAGAATCGATAAGTCAAGTTACTGTCAGGGAACATCTCTTTATAAGCTCGATCTAACCGATGCACGTTTAAGTCGGGGCTGAGATATTTTTTGAACTACGGTTCTGTGTGTAATGGCTTATTTCACGTGGAACCAGATTTACATGATCAACAACCTTCTGTTCATCTTCTTCTGTATATTTTCTATGCTTCTTCTTATTGCCTCTATTCTCTTCATACGTCAGGTCTCCACACTTTATCTTTTCTGTCAATCTTTGAACTTTTCTATGGGTTAAGGCAAAAATCTCTTGAAACTTTTTTCAACACACCTGAGTTACTCCCCCATTTCCTTTTGGTACAGTATAATAAACCGTATTTGTTCTTCTACTGTTTGCAGGACTTTAATATGTTCCATGTCTTCTTCTTTTGATTTTACAGTAGGTATAGGGACGGTTGGGCCTGGGAAAATTTCTGGGGTCGTGGGAAAATTTAAACTTGCGTTTTTACCTAATTCACAGAAATTTAAGGCGCCGGTGTCTTTGTCGGCAACAACCAAAGGGTTGCCGCTCGCAGGTGTTAATTGGATACAGACCGGTGTAGTCGTCGGCGTACTCAAAATCCCATTTTCTTATGGAGGTCCATTGTGATCTTTTTGAACTTACCGACGCCGAGCGCCCCGACGCCTCCGCCGACGCTCCAGCTGGCGGTTCAGCAGAAGTTAGATGGCGTTGGTGGTAAATTCTAAGTGTTGGCGTTGTCGAGAATTTCTATACTATTTAAAAAAAGTCCGGCTATTTATGGATTTGAAGCCGCATCCCATTAAGCACATGGACTGCTTTTCATTGTCACCCATTTCATAGAATGCGTGGAACAACTCACATTTCTGCTCAAACGAAAGAGCTTTGCAACCCAATTTGCTTTTGCAGGACACCTACAACGAAAAATACAATAATACACGATGTGACCAAAGCCTAAATCACCTGTGCATACCATTTCTTTTGGAGGATCCTTCGTATCCTTTACAGTGCCTCTTTGAGTCATGTATAATTTACCACTTTTTTGCTTCTTTTCTTGAATTTCACTGTCTTCCCCGCTCTCTCTCTCTCTCGCTTCATTTTAGTATAAAATCCACAACAACTCGTTCAGCACGTTTGTAAACAAAGACCGAAGTAAGAATATAAGCACAGAGAAGGTTATGACATATAGACCATTAATAACAGAAAGTGGCGTTGGACTTACAATAAAATTTCTGCCATTTAGCGGAGAACAGGTAAGGCTTAATTAAAGATTTATGGACACAGACCGGGATTTATGTTACTGGCAAAGCCACATAGACCACTTTGTAACGATAAAATCGAATTCACAAATCTTGGCACTTAAGCCGTTACTTAATTACACTCTTCAATTCATAAGAAAGTGTTAATCTCTCTTCTATTTTTGTTCCATTATTTAAGGGTATGTTCTTTGAAGCTACCCTTAGGTATCTTCAAAGAAGAGAGACAAGACTTCACGACAAAAATATATACAATTCCTTTGGTGATTTAAGTGGCTTTCTCCTGCGATGATTTGTAATATCTTGTGGCTTTAACTAAGGATACAGGATAATTTCACAGAATAGCAGATGATGAAGAAATGTAGATTCGCAGAATGAAGATGAGGTCACATGATCTCCCAAGATTGTGACATTTGATTTTAATAAAATAGTACTTCATCGCATTTTGCCCGTAAGGTATGGAATGATTTGTATTAGCAGAAAATCTATAGAGTGATCTTCGAGATCACCAGACTTTTCTTTTATTACCTCATGGGAATATTTAAAATGAAGTCTGTCAATAATCCACATGAGCTAGAATATATGAAAGGAATAAGAAACATAATTTGATCGAATGACGAGCCCTCCAATCTTGGCTATAGGTATCCAGAGAAACACGCAGAAGTAATTGAAAATTACTCGTCAGAACTAGTAGCAAGACTAAATAACATGAAATATGATGAAGTCTGGAAGAAAATTAAATTATTAGTAGATATAAAAAACTAGGTAGGATGTTAGAGAAAACCAGGTTGAAGACGATCAAATTTGGTTAAATAACCTGTGACGATCTGTCTTCTGGTGAGGAAGAAAGGAAGATCTCCTAAGTTGCAAACGTTTTGGAAAATTATCATGAGAAACAACTTCTACAGGATCCAAAGGGTTGATACAAAAATGAAAGGTAGTTGATGTAGATTGTTTATTCTCATATAGAAAAACGAAGAGGGATGATAACTGATCGGGACGATCATATTTAGGATTGAATCAGAGTAGGTGACATTTAAAAGTGATATTAACAAGAATTTGTGAAGCTATTATTAGTATTTATACATTTGATATGTTAATAGATTTTGCTGGAGAAACTGCAATGTTAGAAAAGGCTAGGATTAGGCATGTAAAGTGCCAAATACAGTCGATGACACTTGAGTAGATAATTTAACAACCGCATATACTTTAACAAAAATTTTAAAATATGTTAATATGCCAAATAATGTCGATATTTAGTTCCATGTTGCTTTAAATTTCAACGGTACAGTTGCCATAACCTCAAATGATTTCTACATCAACAATAATTGAAATTCAATGGAAACTACCTCTTTTATCCAAGTGCGCCTTGTAATTCTCCGACTTCGCCAGATTTTATCTAACTCAGTCGAACGTAACACTAACTCCGTTAGTAAGGATAATGCACCGGATTATGGATGAACCACACACCACCCACGTATCGTGGGGATGGAGATAGACGATAATCTGGAAGCGAGCGTCAAGTTTTATCCATGCAAAATAGACAGTTTGTATGCGACGATAGGTTTGCAATTATCTAAGTGGGGACACGTACAGCTGATTAATTCCGTGGCTTTAGCAACCTGCTAAATATTCCGGGTGTCGAGTGGCCAGCAGGGTGAAGTTTGTCGTCTAATGAGTGTCTAGGGGATATCCCAATTTACTTTTTGGCCTATTTCAACAGCAGATGTAATGGCGGAACAATTTATAATTACTACCTAACAATAAAGGAGTAAATTGGACGAATATTTCTTTAGCAGTTTAGCGTAAAATGAGTACAGTTAAGTTTAACAGATAGTCATTTATAAAATTGTTAACGAACCACTTGTATGGCGCAAGACGTCTGAGGTGTTGAGTTCTGAACAGATGCATCACTAGGACCCAACAACAAAGCAAGAATTAATGCAGGAGATGCAAGAGACGTCCGCCAATTAAGTTATAACTATGATGTACTGGAATACTAGAACTAACGATTGTGAATTTTAAGTGTGTCTGTCATTTCCTCGTTTTGAAAAACATTGGATCTCATCAAAAACTTAAATAATTAACTGTTGTTGATGTTTTACTTCTCTGTTCGCGTTAAACTAGTCACAAAAGTAATGAGTTACGTTCTGCCAGCTGTTTAACAAAGAAATATGTTGTATAACATCATCTATAGCTTCTATGATTCTTTTGAGACTCAATCAATCCTGGAAACAAAGTGGGAATACATGAAAACGACCAAAGAATAATTCGGAAATGTGGAACGAGGCGTAAGTTTCGCAAGACAGATAAAATATTGCTTCTCTTTAGGCAGAATCATAGCAGCGACTTGAGTAATTATTCCCATATAGAACCATTCATATTTTTGTTGGGTAGCAGAATTCAGCGTGTGCATAACGTTATATTATATAAGACCATCATAACGAAGGATTATTTCGCTTTAATAAGATCCGGGTAATAAGCCGCTCCAGAATTATAATTAATTTTTATTTCGGATTAAACCCGCGAAGTTTTATAAACAGCCAGACATTTCTTATTACTGAAGGGTTTGCGGAACAAGAGGAACAAGCTCTTAAGCGACGATTTCGCATTAATTCCTTGAATCGAGGGTCTGATTAAAGAAGACACTGATTAAGGCAAATTATTATTCAATTTTCGTCGACCAGTAAATAATTTACTGAAAACAAGATAGATAGATACAAGAAAATATAAATATATGATCGTAAACGTTCAAGAATTAAAGTGTATCATTTTCTACCAGCATTTTCATAAGCTGATATTTCAAACAACCCTGTCTGGGCTGAGTACTAGCCACTCAGATACGTCCCATTAAAGTTAAAGCTTAACAGGGTGAAATTTAATTCTATTAAAATGTTAAGATCCTGTCTAGATCAAATACTGTAGTTTAGTGAATTTCCGTAATTACTAAGACAGAAATATTCATCAGTTAAGAATGTTTGATCCAAGGTTATCGTTATTGAAATTATTGTTGAACCAGTGGCAGTAATGTCTCGGTTATCAAAGTCAATCCCCTTCAAGTCACGAACACCTTCCAGAGTTCCTTTTGGCAAAACCGCAAAATTTACTCTTGCAAACACCACCAATATTTCGAAGACCTGCCACCAAGCATCGTACGTGTTGATGATTTGAATTAATCTTTAGTGTTAAGAAATTTTTAACATTTAAAAAAATTTGTTTAATTAGAAATTGAATACACTGCAAAAAAAGCCAATGACTTCACAACTGAAAACCATCGAACTGAAAGTTTCTATTAATCAATAGGCTACAACTATACACACTACAAATCAATAAACTGTGTTTTATATAGTGTATCTCTATATAAAACACAGTTTACTTTAATTCTGAAAATAATTTTGTTTAAAACAATTATTTTAATAGAATATGTCATTTTGAGTAACTTTAGCGTTTTCTGTATGGCCATAACTTTCAATCAATGTGAATCTCTCTGTATCTCATGTTCTAATTCGATAGGTAGTGAAAAGGAGATTTAAGCATACACTTATATTTGTAAAGCTCTATTTGAATCATACGTACCAAAAGTTCACAAGAAGGTTCACTTTGAACGGGGGGTTACCCGCAGCCCCCTCAGAGCCGGACAAACGCCAAAACGGCGGTAAACTCGCAAAAAATGAATCGAATTAACCGTCACTTTGCGCCGGTACAAAGCGAAGCAAAGGCAAAGGATACACTAAATAGCTCTATCCAGAGCGTAGAGACGACCTCGAACAAGGCTTAATTCATTTAGAGGGGATAGTCTGGGGCGCAGTGAAAGCGAATTGAATCCGCAAAAATCCCAAACATGCCGGCGACGTGACGTTTGGGAATAGGTGATATTAAGGGGGGATTTATCAGCGGATGCGAAGGGCTCGAACGAAGAATAATTTAAATTTTTGCGATATTCAGATGTCCTTGCTACCCTTGCGTCTGCTTTCCCACGTTATAGAAATATTTTCTTGCGACCAAATGGAAACAAATATACGAGATAAAGTTCCCGTTTACTACGATCTGCCCTGTACGTTCATGGGAACCGTGAATTTAGGGTTGGATAATGAAGGGCGAAGTGAAATTACTGTAAAGGGTTGCTGGAATGTATGGAGTGATTAATTAATTGATTTCGTTGGATAAATATCCTTACAAGATTCACTTGTTACAGGAATTTGGGATAGAACATTCTGCCCACAGTATTTTACTACAAAAGGCATAACGATTAACATAATTAACGAAGATAGAAATGTTATCATAAAGTAGGCACAAAAATTAAGAGATGTAAAAAAAGTCCTAAATATTTAGGTGATTTTCAGACAGCTGTAACTTGGAAACAAAAAGTCGCAGAGCGATTTTATAAAAACGCTAATTAAATCTCCAAGTTTCTAGTTTTCAGATTTTGAGTTCAAATTTTTACCATCAGCAGTTTTTGACTAATCATAAGAAAACCATTGGAATAAGTGTCCACATTTTTGCTTGCCTTTCAAAAGGTCCACGGATTTTTTTCAGTGATTTCGTCATAAAGCTTTTTTAGATAATTCTATCCCCTTTAATTGGAGCTGTCTAAAAGCCTTGTACGGTGATTTCTTGCCGAGTTATCTCCGTTAAAAACAAAATAGCCTATTTCAGATCCTTGAAGTTAGCCACGTATCTGTGCATCTATTAAATTAATAGTCCATGGGTGCTGCTATAGTGATTTGTACCAATTCACAAGATTTAATAATAAGATCAGAATACACCTCAGAAATATAGTTCGATAAATCATCATCAACTGTATGTTTTACATAACCCCAGAGAAAAAATTCGACTGGGTTAAAATCGGGAGAATATGTTGGCCAATCTATGCCCTTACCGACAAACTTGGGGTACTCTAACATTATTATGTGATTAAAATCGTTCTCCAGTAAGATAAAAACGGACACTGTACGATGAAATCGAGTGCAATATTTCATAAATCACAGCAATTTAAAGTGCTCCCCTCCGAAAAAGAATAGGATTTCAGTGTCTAAGAGACGGATATATCCTTCGTCTTTCGTAAAACTTACAAGTGCCTTGTAGCGACTCAATATCGCTACTATCACTGTATTTTTTAAGACATAAGGATTTGGAAGCAACAAGATTCTGATAATTTTGATTATTAACATAACAGGCTAGAAGCAAGACTCAGCACAGAAGATAATTAAGTAATTATATTTATGAATATTCAGGACTTCCTTAGAGATCTATACATGTGTTTCAGAAAAGAAAACCCACCAGCACGGGTAGGATTCGACATCTGTCCCGGATGGGAACCGAACGACAGACAGCTGTTTCGAACTTATTAGTTCCTATCAGTGCCGTACACGCTACGCCGATCCACGACAAATGCCCAATCAAATCCGTGGGGTATTCATCTAAATGATACGATCAATGTCAGCAACTTATAAGTCGGGCGTACCGTGTACGGTACTGCTGAAACCTAATAAGTTCGAAACAGCTGTCTGTCGTTCGGCTCCCATCCGGGACAGATGTCGAATCCTACACCCATGCCGGGCTTTATTTTCTGAAATCTTCACGCGAAGATCGACGCCAGAAAGAGATCACGGATCGTTGTTAGGTATAATTCAATGCCTGGCCGGGTTTTAACCCGAGGAGTAGTTGTTTACTATAGCGATTATGTAATAACCTTGTTATTCGAAAACTACTTGATAACCGCTTTGCGGTTTGGTGGTTCTTTTCTAGATTCCCGACTTATAAGTTACTGATCTATACATTTGGTAGATGATCGATATATTACCTGAAGTGCTACTAAGGGCCAAAATTGTTAGTACTCTCATTATATATTGCTTCTTTTGTAATTTCCAAAAATAAAATTGGCTTGGTCAATGATAACCTAGTTGGCTACATTCTGTTTCAAAAAGCTTGATTGAACTGATTATAAACTGATGCCACAGAAGAAGATTGAAGAAAGTAACTGACTCAAAGTAAAAATATAGCATCTAGGATAACTTTCCAATAATTGGAACAAAGATTAACTTTTCTAATTGCAAAGTTAGAACTCATAGAATAAGTCAAGGATGGACGTTATTCCTAAACAGTCTAGAACATCATCAAATCATCTGCAACGTTTTCACCACCTCTTTAAAATTCGGCAACATCCTTTCCAACTAAGTTCCCTTCAAAAGCTACACCAAAACTTTCACATTTAGATCGGCACACAAAATATGTATTTAGTTATTCACGAATGCATGTGACTTACAAGTCCTTTTGGTGTTAGGTAAACGTTGAGAAGTTTTTATAGAAAATCGATGTCCTGCTTAGTTTAATCGTAACGTAAAATCGAGGTTCTAAATTTCTTGCAGCGCCGATAACCCCGAGACGGCTTCAAAACCAATATGACCCTAAAAACAAATTATGAGAAGCGACTTAGGGGAGAATAAATTTTCTTTTAGTCGACGCCGTAACGGGGGGAAATTGACAGATTAGTCTTGATACACCGGCCTGGGTTTATATTAAATTTTAATTTGGATTTTATGTGCACTTTATTTAATTAGCACCAAATTAATATAAGAATATTAACGTCACAGGCAATTCGAATTTAATTTACCCTGCTTGATGAAGTCACCTGAAATTAACTAGGTTTTCTAATTTAAGGTTTTTTTGGGCCTGAATATACATAAATGAAGTTGAAAAAATGTCAAACAACTACGTTTCATTCGTCAGGAATTAATTAAGTTTCATTGTGTCGCTCTTAAGCAAATTGATTATAAAACTGCGTTTGCAAAGGCTAGCAATATTTTTTCAGGGTGCTTTGAAAAACATGTACGTAAGAATGCGACGCCTACGATACTGACAAACGTTTGTTTATTTAGATACAAGTTAGGAAACGTCCTAGCAACCTTTGCCTTTTCCAGTCAAACAAACGAAATACAAATAGTAACATCGTTAGACTTTATTCAGAGATCAAAGAGCTCTACGGAAAATAAATAAAGTTACGTTTATGCTGCCTAGCAAACTAGTGTTACATCCGTTAGAGCTTTTAAAAATTATTTGTTCTGTCGAGTTTTTACATTGACATCATAGTTAGGTATTTTCTTTTACAATTCGCTATATTTTTATCAAATGTGAATGAATATATATCTATATATTTAATACTCTATAATTCTTAATATTAACGATATAGAAAAAATTTTCATAATTATTTACATGTAACATTACATGATAATATATGTAACAATATATTTAGACAAAAATTGAAGGATGTTAAAAAAAGTCACAAATTTTTAGGTGATTTTCAAAGGGCTGTAACTTGTAGAAAAACAGTCACAGAGCAATTTTAAAAAAAGCAAATTGAAGTTCCAAGTTTCTAGTCTTCACATCTTGAGTTAAAAATTTTTACCATCAGCAATTTTTGAGTAATCATAAGAAAACCATGGGAAAAACGTTTTCCAAATTTTTGCTTGTCTTTCAAAAGGTCCACGGGCTGGGGCGGGGGAAACTTTAAAATTTTAAATGGGTACCCCTATTTTTTATTATAGAATCGGATTCTGAGGAACTACGGCAAGTTTGTCTGAAACGTTTTATTCGATTCGTGACAGATGACGCTGTAATCGCAAAAATGTTTTTTTTTTCGTAATTTCTAAAAAATTCTACGGAAGAATGAAAAACAAAGTACGAATTCATTTACTTAAAAACAGCAATTCAATAGTGTTCAATTTAATATTCTTCCACCACCGTGGGGGAGGGACAGTGGAGGGCATTTAGCAAATGTTAAATGGAAACCCTCATCTTTTTATTAACACTGACTTAATTTTCCACAAAACACCAAAACGCTATACACTATACACAATATACGTTTCGTCAACAAAGTTGGCATCATCTGAAGATGATTAAAAATGTTTTACTAAAAATTTTGTGACGAAATGATGAGACGATGTGACAAAAATGGACAATTTTCTTTCTGAACATGCTTTTCTGATGAAGTCACATTCCAATTGAGTGGAGAGGCTAATAGACATAATATGCGATATTGGTCCGATGAGAATCCTCATTGGATGAGGGATTCCCATGCACAATATCCATAAAACTTAATGTTTGGGCTGGAATATTGTGCAAACGAATTGTCGAGCCGTTTTTCATCCATGGTAATTTGACAGGTCAAAAGTACGTCGATTTATTGAACAACTAGATAATACCAGAAATTCAATACATTGCTAGTAGAGCGTTAGACAATGTTTGGTTTCATCAGGATGGGGCCCAATGCCATTTTGCGTTAATTGTACGCAATATATTAAACACCATTTTTCCTGGGCGCTGGATTGGTAAAAGGGGTACGATTGAGTGGCCACCAAGATCACCTGATCTAATTCCTCTAAATTATTGCTATTGGGGCTATTTGAAAAACAATGTGTAGAAAACAAAACCGGCAGACATCGATGAATTAAGGGAAAGGATAATACAGTGTTCTAATACGATAACACCAGAAACTTTGCAGAAAGTAATTGATAACATGTACGCACGATTGGGACACTGTCAAATAGCTGAAGGTCATCAATTTGAACATCTCATTCAGTAGGGGATTTTGCCATTATAGCCTCGGCGGTGAAAGGCAAGATAACTCACCTAAGACAAGCACCCTGATGGTGAGAGGCAAATTATGAAAAAAAATATTTTTCTAATTACAGCGCCATCTGTCGGAAATCGAAAAAAAATTTTCAGACAAACTTGATGTAATTTTTACCGTAGGATCCGATTCTGCTATAAAAAATAGGAGTACCCATTTAAGATTTTAAAATTGACCCCAGCTCCACCCCAAGGGGTAGGGGTGGGGGGTTGTGTTTAGTATCATTGGATAGCGCTTTTAAAGTTATCAAGGAAGTGTTTTTTATTCTATAGATCTAATGTGTATTTCTCGAGATATTTGACCGTTTCCAGACTTTTTAGGCATCCGGTATATACTAGTAATATACTAATATAATGAATTTAATATTGATCTCTGAGGATTTAATGTTGAAGTCAGAATTAAGAGTATTAGTTTTAGACGTTTCAGTCAATAATAAACTCTTTGGGACCTTTGGGTTAAATAAGATTGCTACAAGAAACTACGGAAAAAATATAACGACTAGCAGACCACAGGACGTGAAAACACCTTGATGTAATTCCTCATCGTGTCAGCGCCGACCTCCCGCAGTCGACGGGAGAGAACTAAAAACAGATTAAAGGTGCGAAGGAGCTTCCGAACAGCAGCCAGGGGACAGACTGAGTGTGTGCGCAACCCCGTTCCACGGGGCCAATTTAAACGCGGGAGTGTGTACTTTGCCGCGATGTCCCTCCGCCTAAATTGCACTTTAACTAAGGAGATATGAACAGGGCGGGAGTCATGTGGCAGGCGAAGATAATGCAAACAGTGTTAAGGACGTTATTCGCAGGCTGTTAACCAATTTTCCTTATGTTTCCGCGTTTAGGTTTTCCCATCTCCGAGGCACGGACCGCGATAAAAATTGTTTCGCTAGTACGTTTCTCGCTTTTACTTGGCGCTGTGCCATTCGGAACATGAAAGTAAGTTGTTTTCGTCTAATAAGAGACACTCGGAAGAACCTTTTGATACAAAAGCCCGCAAGGAGTTCTCGGACAAAACCGAAAGTACATGAGATACTACTGTATATAAATATATACGAAAACGGGCGTTGTGGAATCTTTTAATTGTTTCAGGAGTTCATCGGCACCAAAAAATAATTTAGCTGGATCTTGTGTAGACTTATAGACCAAGTCCATAGACTTGTATAACATACAACTTATAGACCACTATATTTTCACGGGGATTGTGATCCTAAACACGACGTAGTAATTTTGTTCTATACATGGATCATCACTGAGATGGTCTACAGTAAGGGATCATTGTGTGGTAAATACCCGTACGCGTGTCACTACTATGTGATATGTAGGGATGGTAAGAGAGCGTTCGCTACAGGACGATTCATATACAATATTCAAATTGAATAGTTTTTCTTTTTTGAGGTATCAGTACAACTTGTATTTTTTATATGGAACACTATGACTTTTTTCTCAAAAATTAAAGAAGCGTGAAAAGACCTTTCATATGATCAACTGCACAAATCTTCTTTTTAAATGAAATCTGTAGGAAAATGGAGGTTTTTTAATACTGAAAGCATTACGAAGCCAATGACATGATAGGCTGGAAAAACAAGGTGATTTTAATACACTGGGCACAAAAATTAAGGGGTGTAAAGAAATTCTAAATTTTTATGTAATTTTCAAAGGACTGCACCCTTTTTGAACATGGAGAAAAATTGTTTGCAGAGCAATTTAAAAAAAAGCAAATTGAAGCTCCTTGTTTCTTGTTTTCAGATCTTCTATTCTTTGCAAGTCGTAGTTGTTGATTTAAAAAAAAATCGATGCGAAAATATTGAGTAAATGAAAAAATTACATATTTAGGATTCGCTTAACTAATTCGCTTGAGATTGAACATATTTTTTTAGCAATAATCCATATTTTGGTATCAAAAAATATTAATTGTAAAAAATAAAAATAAAAAAATCTTTTAAAATACGCCGAAATTCTTTACTTAATGTAGATCTGTATTTCTACCATTTCGATTGGAATTCCACCATCATTAATAAATGCGTGTCACACTTAAAAAGATGTTTCCCCAAAAAGAAAATAGCAGAACTTTGTAAGTGGGATTTTTATCGGTTACACACGCTATTTCCTGGCAAGGTATAAAGGTATTTCCTTGTATGTAAAGGTTTTATATCACTTCAGAAGTTTTACAACTTCCCTGCCGGACTTTTACAATCACTTTTATTACATGTCTAATACTCTTGGCGGAAAATAAAGCTGTTAACCCTGACAAACATAACAATGTGACCGTAGAAAAATCGATAGACAATTAAATTTGTTGAAATACGAAGAATTCTTTCTTTACGGTATTATAATAAATACGAGGGGGTATCCAAAAGAAACCGAACTAATATTGTGGTGGGCGAAGTTTTTGTAGTACCACGTTCTGTCGCTAGGAGCGTATAGAGCTACCATTCTCGAGTCAGTAAGCCAAGCGCCGCCGCTAAAGATTCCGTTCAGCTTGTGAGAATTTTTTAGTGAGTTATTTTGTGTGCTCATCATTTTTGCAATGGATAATTCGCGTGAACAACGCAAGGCCTTAAAGTTTTGCTTCTTGCTCAGAAAAACAAACACAGAAACTCTTGAAATGTTAAAAACGGCCTACAAGGATAATGCTATTGGCAAAACTCAAGTGTTTAAGTGGTTTTTCCATTTCAAATGAAAGATGAAATGTCAATTGATGACAAACCTCGCTCTGGTCGTCCTTCCATAGCTCGAACCGATGAAAACGTTGAAAAAATTCGCGAAATCATCCTGGATGATCGATGACAGACCATTGACGAAGTTGTGGAATCTCTTGGTCAAAAATTGGCGCACTGACAGAGCTGTGTGAGCAAGAGCGTTATTGTGGAATGGAAACGGATACTATTGATGTCAATGTAGTAGGAGCAACAAAATATTTAAGTATCTTAAATACGTGTCTTTGAATTCAACTACCCAAGAATCTAGTCTTTGGGTTTCTTCTAAACAAATAATATAAACATCAAAATGTTTAGAGAATATTCAGAATTCAAGAGAAACTATTTTAGTGGACAACAACTAGTCCGGCCGGCCATGCATAGCTCAAAATGTTCTCTCTTGGTTAAAGTATCTTACTGAAAGTCTAAACTTGACTTCAAAAGGATCTGATGTGTTCCACATTTTCCTAATAAAATATCTAGGTGTACTGTATACTTTCTTATAGATGCAAGGCTACAAGGAGGATAGAAAACTTTAAGACACAGTGATTTATGGTATACACGATGAGGATCGACTCCTTCGTACAACTTCCGTTTACATTATTAGAAAGCCATTTTGATGACCGCGTCAAATAAGCGCTAGGTTACCAGTTTTTTTTTTTTAACATGTGGCTGACAAATTTGTCTAGAATCGTTCTAAATTCCATGATTACTATAAGACAAATACGACTATGGCCAGAACAGCAGAATCGTGCGTGATCCACTATTACAAATTCCATTTGACTTGCGAAGAGTTTCCTCTCGAAAGAACAAACAAAGGGCCACAAGGATAGGGCCTTTAATAACTTCCCTATTTGCATTTCTTATTAATGTTGATTTTATGAATGAGAATGCCTTCCGGTCTATATCGGTTATGTTATGATGAGCTACGGCCGTTTGTACGTTCCGATGAGCGCTGTCTCTCTCTCTCTCACTCCCGCTCTCTCTCTCTCTCTCTCTCTTTCTCTTTCTCTCTAGCCCCGCTGTTTGCGCCACGCGGAGTATTACTCGATCGGAAGAATGCATATTAAAACGAAAAATGCAAATGGGAATTGTTTCTGCATTGCCGCAAGATATCTTGTATAGTCGATCGCAGTAAAGAAGGCCGCTGAAATTGAATAATACCGAAGGAGGTAGCTAATAAATTGAAGTAATAGTTGGGATAGCTAATAAGTAATAAGTTGGAGCTATTTTCCGAGATATTTTGTTATACCTTCGTATTACATACAAGGTTTTACTTCATCATTTTCCATGTCATAAACAATAATTGGTTGCCAATAAAAGTATTGCTTTCTACTGCATGTCAAGAATAGGAAAAAGTGTGCGGTTCTCTTAGTATGCGTAGGAGAAAGAGAGAGGCAACATTCGGACGTAAAAGGATGCACTTTACGCGCGGCTTGATCGAACTCTGTGTACATTCACATTCAATATATATTCCAGTGGCGGCTCGTGATGATTTGTCATGGGTGGGCAACAACTAACTATTAGTAGGTTATATAGTGCAAAATAATTAAGTAAAATATAGTAAAAAAAAAACTTTGACTCATCACTCTATGTTAGTCACTGTACAAGTATATGTTAAGATTTAAAATTCTTTCAGCTTTCAAGTTGAAAATGCATAGCACTAAAATTGCATAAAACTAGTACAGACTCTTATGAATGCTACACAATTTTTATATTTACACATTTTTTAATACATTAATAACCAAAATAATTTTACTTAATAATATAACGAATACTGTTATAGAGAAATTCTCTCACGTTCGCCATGGTATAAATACTAAATAAATACAATACTAAACAAACACAAGTGTAAAGTACCAACTTCCACAGACAGACCGCCGCGCCGCACTAATTTATTGTAACTATTGTTAAAGAACCGTTAAAATTTTGAAAATCCTAACCTACAGGGTACAGACCTCGCTGAGATACAACGTTCTACAATGTCTCTGAAAACTTAATTTGGAAATACAGAGATCGGAGATTCTCGATTCATTCCCCGCTATGCCGAAGTCTTCTTCAGCAGGGTGGTCTAGCCCACCCGTGTCACAGCTTACTCGAGACTCGAGTAAGCTGTGTCCGTGTTTCAAATAGTTTCATGTAGTTTACACGTGTATAATTTTGTTTTTATGTCTTCAAATTATTCGTAATTCTATTAATTAATTAATTAATTCTATTCAAGTGTTTACTGTTTATTTAATTTTATATTCCAGATTCCCATGTCTCTATATTATTGTGAAATAATTTAAAATGTGTAAACTTTCAAGGGATGTTGAAAGTATACCTATGTCAATTATATCAATATTAATTTTAAAACTAATCTTGGTAGACACTTATTTACTTGTATTTATTTATTAAAGCAATAAATATAATCATTTTTTTTTGTGCGAGGTGCTTACGCTGGCGCTGTCTCGTATGTCCTTACAAAGCCAGGAAGGCAAAAGGCGTGACTGTCCACCCGGCGCGGCACCCACCACGCTAGGCAACCACGGTAATTATTCCACGGTTAGAAGAGTGAATTGCTGCACTTACTTGCACCGCAATTTTCCACCACGGTTGCGCTGTTAGTATTAGTACGAGTATATATAATCAGAACTTTTCATTGTATTATTGTTGTTATGTAATATATAGTGTATTTAATTAATTACATATTACATAATTATATCTTCACTAATTTCTATAAACGATAAATAACAACCTTTGGATCTGTGTGTTCCTCTTCTTCTAGGAAATAATTGGGTGGGCACTGCCCACCTTGCCACCCCTGACCAGCCGCCACTGATATATTCATAGATATTCACTCTGTAAAGGTCTCTATGCGACTGGGTAAAGACCTGCGTACCTCGTGGACGGTCCGATATTGCAGTGTTGAGACTTGTTCCTATTATTGACAAGCTGTACCTATGTATAACTTCCAGTTATGTCGGAATTGATAGCTTCCGACATAACTGGAACAGCTTCTTTATTTGAAATGGAATACCTAATTTCTTATTATATTTTTGAAGTTTGCGTACTGGCAGAATTTCTTTTACCAATACGTGCCTATTCAAAAAGGCACCACCAATTAAATAAGAAAATCCGAATGTGACAGAGGCATAATGCTTTGAGACATGATTGAATATGATAATCAAAAAGTAGGATGGGGCTTAATACTTTTTTTTATTTACATATTTCGAATACTTATTAATTTGGGATAATGTAATTGTGGCAATTTCGTATTTAGGACAACGCGATAGTTCTGGACAATGCGATGATTGAAATTCATCGAAACAATCTTAAATAGGCCTAATAAAGGGTGCTACAATAGGAGAGAAAGATGTAAATTCTGAATAAAACATGGTTTCCTGTACCAAAATTTTGAATTATTTATTGATTTATAATATAGATAATTGGAAATTATGTATGGAACAACACATCTAGTTGTTGATCGCCACGGCCTTGATCGCACACGAGTACTCTTCTGGCGAAATTCTGACTAACGGTTTTGCATAAACGTGGCGGTATCTCGTTTTATCAATTCAGTCTATATATAACACACAAGATACTGATTGAGGTGATTGGCACCTGGTTTTATCTCACATGATTCGTGAATGTTGACCCCCCCAACGACACTGAATCTACCTATATAAGTAGACTGTCATAAAAAAGAAATTATATTAACAATATGGTCTGTGTTCCATCGTTCAGAAATTCAAGTTTATCCGTTATCGAGGCGTTACAAATTCCAATAAACGTAATGTAAGATACATATTTTACTTTCTTACACTTTTTCCATGACAGAGAAGTAGAAGGTTACTCCTTTTATCCGTAATAGAATCTCTTTAAAGAAAAGGTACACGAGCGTGAAATTTTAATGACTGTTTTCGCGCTCAACAGATTCAGATCAGAATTTTTATGTGGCTGGTAAGTAATAATTTTGTAACGTGCAATAAATACTGATACGTTTAAATACGGTATAAGCTTGGAAAACCAAAGAGTCTGCGTCGAGATAAAGTTAATTATGGCTTCTACCATTTTGTTAACCTCTACAAAGTTTTTGTTCCAAGTAGGGAATGAATTCCCCTCAAGAAAATAGTACTTCTATTATAATTTACTTCTATGATGATGTGCTTCTATGATGAAGTACTTTTATGGTAATGTACTGCAATTATGTTTTCGCGAGTAGCTCGGGTGGTGTGTCGTTATCGGTGTTATCACTACTATCCATCGTGAACGGCTATTATTCACATAAACCTAACTTTTTAACTTAATTAAACATTATAAAAATATTTCCATGGTTACTGTCAGACGACAGGCGAGCAACCAACTAAATATTATACCAAATTAACATTATTCCGAGTTTTTTTCTCATGAATTCACTTATATATAAGTCCATATACAATGACAATTACTTATTATTGATGTTATCTTTTGGACAATTACATAAAAGCAATACTGTTTGTAAAAATCGGTGTTTTAACAGCGCATTCGAATGAATCTTTGACACTCGACGCGATTAAAACACTGATTTCACAATAATGTTAAATTTCATCAGTAGTAACTAACATAAGAAAGAAATATAAGTGGTTAAATTTAACTAATTTTTTTTTTTTTTTTTAGAAATTCGGCAAACGCTATCTTCCTATTAATCTACATGTATTGCTCTTACTACCTTGGTATAATACTCACCTTGTATTCTCGGGGTATACTTGCACTGATGATTTCTAATAAGGATGAAATTGTGATATGCAGTTTTGGGACAACCTGGTGTAACTCAAAATCGATTAGACGGCAATAAAAATGTTTTAATTGTCAAATTGGCGAATTAGTCAAACACTTTATTGTACAAGAGTCTGTATTTGTATCACGAGATGGTAATAAAAGAAATTACAACGTGAGAGTTCGCACATTATACCACCGTCCACTTTTTCTTCGAATGCGCCAGCGAAAACTATTCGGACGACCATTAAACACATTTCACCTGAACTGAGCGGTGAATTGTGAACGGTGCTCCCGCTAAAAAAAGGCCGTAATAGGGATAATCGCGAATGAACTCCACTGATTACGGTGGAAATAATAAAAATAGAGCTCGCAGCGTACCGCTTATTTTGTTTTAAAACCTTAAATTCGGCCGTACGACTCATTTTATTTCATTGCGCTTCTATTTCGGCGTTGATTAAAGTTTTAAGTGCTTTTGTAAATTTTAAAGCGTGTTCGCTTTATCTCTAAATAATGCATTAAGCCTTGGCCGCTTTTACAAATTATGCACTTTGCGTTTACGTATGGGGTGTGCCTTAAAATCGCTTGGATTAAGGGTGTTTGTCTAACTGGGAAATGTCTCCATTAGGCCCTTAATGTTGACTCTCCACGATCTACAAGAAATCGGTGTTCTAAATATGTCTGTACCGACTCACTTCGTATTTTAGGGAGATATGCAAATATAGATATTATTTCCCATAATTATGGTAAATACTAAACCCTGAAATTATCTACAATAGACTCAGGACAATATTACTAAATAGTTCACCAAAAGAGTGATGGAAGGAATCCTTAAAATATGGATATCGAACATGATTGTTGCGGTTGTGGTTCTTCTGCAACGGATGTCATTCGCTATAGTTTGAAGTGACAGATTGGGTCCAGTATTGATTAGTACTTGAGTTCCAACGAGGAGAGTTTGGCATGGGTGTGTTTGGCCTCATTTCCATACTTAACTTATCGTAACTTCGGGGTCTGGGACAAGAAGAAACGTGGAGTAAAAGTTACCAAAAGATTCCCGAGAGTACCTACTAAATTGTCAACTATACCAACAACTTTCTTGAACACTAAATCGGTGAAGGTTGGCATAATTTATTGTCTGGAATCCGAGGAAATAAATCATAATCTAACGCGCCCAAACATCGTAATAATGTTTTACTATTGGGAACGAATTTATTGCTGATTGCTAGACGTGCCATCTTCTAGGGCAAACGTTGTGAATCGTCTAGAGTGAACTTTCTCAGCTTGTAGAATACTGCATCTAAGAGACGATGGTCCAATTAAAAGCAAAAACTGTTGGATTAAACGAATTCATTCGTTCAGTTTAACCAAAATTAGTCAGCATATCGTCACCAATTCAACGAATCCACTCCAAAATTTCTGGGAATGCTTTTAAATGAATCTTCTAAGTATTTTCTCACATTCCTGCCTACATTCTTGAGTTTTTTTAACTTTAAGACGACTGCCCTCTGGTAGACAATGGGTCTTATTAACCCGAGTTTTTAAATACGATCAGAGAAAAAGATGGATCGGTATTAAGTTCAGGGATCTTGGCAGCCACTCGTAGGCTTCACTTCTTCCTATACATTTCCCAGGGCATATGTTGACGTCAATAATCATCATCAACCTTTGCATCATTCAAATGTATTGGTTGTAGTTTTTATATTGTACGGAGAGTCAGTATTCGACATAATTTTGCTCAAAATCGTGTCTAGTTCAGATCATATATCATTTATGACAACTAATGTTGATGGCAGTAATCATTTCAATCAGGATTAGAATCGCTTGAAGCCTTCACGTTTTCAAACATATATAAATGTCATTCTTCATTTAATTCTGCTAAACTTCTTTCGAGGTACGTCAATTCTTAAAATATGTGAATGTAGAACACTGATAATCCATATATATATATATATATATATATATATATATATATATATATATATATATATATATATATATATATATATATATATATATATATATATATATATATATATATATATATATATATATATATATATATATATATATATATATATATATATATATATATATATATATATATATATATATGTATATATGTTGAATTGCCACTAGGTTCTCACGAAATTGGTGTTTCGATAGCAAATTCTCGCAGAAAGATGTAGGATTTGTGGAGCTCCTGTGGCTAGTTTGCCAGAAACGGAATGATTGAAACGGAATTGTTGTGCAACCATAATATTGGAAATACATCAGAATATTTTTGATGATAGGAAGAGGCGCAAAGTTTGTTCTCTGAATAGGCAAGGAAGATTTCAATTACGTTAATTTGGCTTTTTATATTAATCAGGGCTATTTGATAGTACGAGTATTAGAAAATACGGTGAGCGTGTTCCCAAAATAAGTGAAATAAACATATCTACCCATCTCAAACATGCATTTATCTAGTGATGCTTTTATCTATTGAAAATTTAATCCATAACGTATGTCGCTTTTAGATACATAAACTCTATGTTCATGGAGCTGTAAAAACTCATTAAACTTGACCTCCAGATCGTGTGGTCGGTTGGTATCGCATATAGTACATGGGTTTACTATTTCTCTTCTGTTCAGGCGCACATGAGTAGTCCAGTTGTCAGGTCTGTATATGAATGCCACCTTTATATTAATAATTCTGGAGATAACTACTATTCTGTAACAAATCGACAACTTGCGTTAAGCGACAATTAGTCACACCGGTCTTGTATACTTTTCTGGTTAACTTGTGAGAGTTCAGAGAGGTTTTAGTGACTAGCGAGACTCACTAAAGTTGCATATAAGTCACAAAATTTTCATTCTGTATATAAGAAAAATATACGAACATTTTTCACAACAATTATCATCGTTAATATAGAAACCAGCAGCGTATACGGCCAAAGTATAGCTATAAAGCCTAACGAGCTAATTTCCGGGGTATAGCTTGAAGTAATATAATTTTCATACACAAACATGAAATTTTGTACACGTTCGCACCTTCGGCTTATGTATTAAACAAAAGTCAATTATGCATACACATACCGATCAGTAAATAAAGAGAAATAATTAAACAGCAGAGCCGCAGTGTCGGCGCTATGCAGAATAATAAAATATGAACAAATCAATGGACGCGATGAAAAATTCACAATGTGAAAACACACCGGCGAGCTTGGACAAAGAGAGATACTACGCCGTTCCAATAAATTTAATATATTCGTCGATTCGCGTTCATTTCGGTTTAATGACGTTTCTGTTCGATTTAATATACATAGGCTTCGTTTTATCACATGTTTCTGCATCGGTGCGAACAGCGAGATTCATGAGTTGGCGTGGGCGTTACAATGACGGCTGAAAAAACTCCCTCTTTATTGTGGCCAAAAGGAACGCAGGGTACTTCACTGGCACATCATCATTATTAACATTTATCCCATGCCTCCTTCTAAATTTTCGTGTTCCACATATTATTGTGTCTGGCGTGAAATAATGGAAGCGCAAGTTCTGACTGACCGAGGTTGTCAGTCTCGAAAAAATAACGTTCACGGTCTCTTTATCTTCTGCAAAAGCTTGTACTACTATAATTAACAACTAAGTGCTGTGTATTGTCAACTTATTACACTCCAAATCCAACAATAACGTTATATTGTTGTCAGAAAAAGTTTCAGTCTAAGATTACATCTTTTATGTAACCACCTGTCAATGGCGATCAGAATTCCGCAATATGCTAGCTAAGGGTCGGCATAAATGCTTGCGGAAACTGATATTCTATTGATGTAGTAACTATTGAATGTAGGTAATTTCCTGATTTCCTCCAACCATTCTTGGCACTACTTCCAAAGAAAAGATAATTTCTAGTGTTCTTCGTGTAATGCTCGTATAAATATTTTAAAACTGAATAGATTAAATAAAATAATTCACTATTATTCTCTTCGTCTCCCTCTCGTCCTACAGTGCCCCTTCTCCTCCCTGCGGCATTTACGATTTGATGTATATAGACCAACGATAAATTGATAAAAAGAATTTATGAAATCATATAAATTTATAACTTCTGAAATTTCTACGATTACACATACAATTACAGACCTTTATAGGATATGAACTCGTACAGATACAAATTTTGAGGTTTGTGTAGAAGACATACGAACTTTAGGAGTTAGCAATCTTATGGTTCCTAAATAGAAGTTCAATTTGGATTGCCTTAGCTGTTATTAACTCATCAAGTCTTGACCAATATAGCCACCAAGAAGTCCTTAATATCCTTCAATCCACGCCAATATGACCACCAACGAGATCCTCATGGAATCTTCTGGTAACTTGTTGTCTTATAAGTATAGAATCCAAATATCTCTAGGTTGAGTTTATTTATGATTTCTACTTCTACTTACATTTTTACGACTTCCTTATGAAGCCAATTATCTTAGTTGTGTTCGTAGAATCAACATATTATTATTATTATTATGTTATATAGGCTTGGGCCTCATTAGCCACTGATCGCATGGGTAGTCTCTTGGCGATCCCCTCTTATCCGGGTCATTATCCAAAAATGCTATCCCATAAAAGGAGCAATTTAGGCACGTCCCTCGCCTTAAGCCTCGCCTCTTCTAGAATAACAGGGGTCCCTAATATAAGATACCTTCTTCTCCTCCAGTGCGAGGCAGGTGTAAAGAAGATGAATCGAGGTTCCCTCGTCTTCTTTACAGTATCTGTAGGTCGGGCTGTCAATCAGCCTCAGCTTGTGCTTATATGCATTCAGGCTACTCTGGTGGCCCATTATGATTCCCACCAGGGTTCTGGCTTTGTGCCTGTTCCATTTAATGAATTCTTGGGCCCATTTCTCAATCTCTGAGTCTTCGATGAAGAGTTTGGTTATTCGACAACCCCTTACTCCTCTCCATCTTTTATTGTGCTGGTCTCTTAACCAACCATTGATGCGGTCTCTGATCATATTCCGACTTATTACCACTGCAGGTTCTGATATATAGAGGTTTTTCCTGGTCCCTAGTCTGACAAGGTCATCTGCAATTAGATTGCCCTTAATGCCATTATGCCCAGGTATCCATAAGAGTTCCACCGGTCCCTTCCCTGCCAAGTGGTTCAATGCTTCATAGCAATTATAGACCAGTTTCGACCTTGTCGTTGCTAAATTCAGGGCTGCCAACGCCGCCCTGCTATCCGAGCAGATACATACCTTCTCCTGGGTCCGATTTTGGTCGGCCCCCAGAACACCGTATGTAATTCCAACTAACTCGGCCTGGAGTGCGGTAGTGTATTTGCCCAAGGGGAAGATCTACATATGTCCTACATATGTACCAAGAATCAATATATTCAACAAACCTATTTCTATATTAATGTCAGTTACTTCACTTGCTTGCTGGACAACCTTATTCCTTATTGATTCATTCTGTTTATATTCACCACCTACAACCAGTCTTATTGATTGATCTTCTAAGTATTTCTTCACCTCTACTTATCTTAAATTTCACCATACCATTTAGTGGGATGATGGTTCATTTTAGGTATATTTATATAATTCGCTGTTAGTATTTTTTCTTTCATGTGTTAGTAGATAGTTTATAAATATCAATAGGGGACGAACTTAACCTAATTCGTGATGGATTCTTAATGAATACATGATCAAGAAAAGTTTGGACAATTCAGAAACGTCAAGAAATCATCCATCCTAGGAAGTCCAGATCCAAACTATTTTAGCTGTTCTTAGCTCACAGGTCCTATTTATTTTTAATCAATACAACGATTCAGATGGATTCGGACAGTTCAGAAACCTCATTCTTAACTCACGTATCTTGACTATTTCTTCGCAAATAGAATGACCAAAAGGTGTTCCAACGGTTCATAAATTGTCATCAAAAGCATTAATTCCAGAGAACTCAAATTTGAACTGCCTTAGCTGTTTTGTTCCATCAATACAACCAGCCGTAAGCTTTCAGTACTATTTTCTCGATACCACCTTGAGTTTGTATACTGCAATAGGGTAGTTATTTTAAGCTTTGGACGTATAGTAGGTATATTTAATTGATAAAAGGACAGAAGTTCTTATAGACGACTAAAGCAACGTGGTGTTTTGGTTGAAACCCGATATCCGAGATGTCGGGGCTAAGAGGATTCCGCGTAAAACCTCTCGTTGACGATTTCACCCTTACACAGGGTGCAATCGACAACTACAGCGGTGCCGTCCACATTGTGTCCGAATAAAAGCTCCAAGCGTCAATTAATGAAACAAAAGCTCCCTGGAACTTATCGCCGGAGCACACACCGATGTTTTCAATACGGATACAAACGGAGCAGCGTAAACTTTTTGTCTTGCACCAACCACGGCCCGGTTGAGCGGTTCAGAAGTTTTAGGGATTTAATTAGAGAGAATCCGAATAATTATGCAAAGCTCAAATTTCGTTTAGGAGTTTAATCACTCCGGCTGGTGGCAGGTCCGATTAACTTCCTTATTCGAGATTGAATTTCTGTAAAGAGTTATTAAGCTCGGAGCTTTATTCGGTAGAAGAATTCCCGTTGTATCTGCAACAATATTACGAAGTTTAAGCAAAGTTTGTTATTTGTTAACGCGGGGTAATATCCTGGAGATACGGCGTTAGGCGGGATCAAGGATCGATGGCATAGCCTTGAAATCTACGATGCAGCTAAATTAGAGAATTCACATTTGAAGAATAATTTCAAACATCTTTGAATCGAATATCACCTACCTACATCAAGCATAATCCAATTGGATAAAGAACAATATACACTAGGCACAAAAAATAAGGGATATAAAAAAAGTTCTAAATTTTTAGGTTACAGGCCTTTTTCAAAGGGCTGTAGCTTGGAGAAAAATAGTCGCAGAACAATTTTAAAACAAGCAAATTGAAGCTTCAAGTTTCTAGTTTTCAAAACTCTTGAGTTGAGTTCAAAATTCTTTACCATCAGCAGTTTTTGAGTAATCATAAGAAAACCATCGGAAAAAGTTTTTCCAAATTTTTGCTTGCCTTTCAAAAGGTTCACGAACTTCAATAAATTATTTTCAGTGTTTTCATCACAAAGCTTTTTTAGATAATTTCATCCTCTTTAATTGGAGTGGTCTAAAAGCTTTGTATGATAATTTCTCGCTGAGTTATCGTCGTTCAAATCAAAAAGTGAGTTTTAACTTTAGTAATTAATTACTCGGGAAATAATGATCTTATAGAAAATTTAAGTACGGTTTTAAAAACTGCCAAGTATTCTTTATAGTCGCAGTTATTAGTCTTTGATAAACAAAAATTCGGTGCGTGAATGTTGATTGAAAAAGAGGTAAAAAATACCGTATGTAGGGATATTTGCTTAACTTGGCATAACTTTGCAAATAATGGATAAACTAAACTAATAATGGATAAAACTGCTCATGGTAAAAACATTTTAACACAAGAAATTAAAACTAGAAACTTGGAACTTCAATTTGCTTTTTTAAAAATTTCTCTCCACGTTATAGTCCTTTGAAAATCGCCTAAAAATTGAGGATTTTTTACATCCCTTAATTTTTGTGCCCAGTGTAGTGGGTGATAAAGCAGCTTTCTAATGAAAAAATAAATGGAAACACGTCACGCCACCGGCAAATAGACCTCAATCAGGATCAGGATTTTCTATTTGAGTTCTATAATGGTAGTTGCAACAAAAGTCTGCGTGTATCAGATAACGATTTTTTGTTCATTATCTTGGAAAACAATACCTATAGAATTCTTCAAACCGGCGCTGGATTTCGTTTAAAATCCAGATAATGCCTAAATGTAAAATGAAAACAACACAACGTTTTTACATTAAAGAAAAACAGAAGACCTTACAGCCATTAGAACCATTACAAGGGAAATTTCACGGGCTCTCAAACAATAGGGTAATTAGTACGACTCCAATATAAAGAAATATTTAAAAATAAAAAAGGTTAAAGTATACCATGAAATCGTCTAATTTACATAGTAGTAAACAGATACCGGTAATTCGTTTTCAGTATTTAGGAGGCGGATTCAATTCATGTATTGCTAAATTTAATTGGTGCTTTTTTAATATACAAACTCTAGACCAAATTCAATGACATAGTATGAGTATCATCAAGACCACAGTCTAGAACGATTTTCGTCATATATTCTGCCTACTCTTTCTTAACAAACAATACGAAAATACGCGTATACAAGGTTAAACAGATGATTTTTCGAAAAATATTTTTTTCTAAAATCTGTGTCGACAAATTATGAGCCAGAGGCTCTAAGGGATGTCTGTACAGAATATCGAAGTTGCAGAAAATCTAATGTGGCATTAGTGATTTTTCTTTTAATTTTCATCACTAAAAATCTTTCTCCTTAGAAAAATTCGCAGCATCTACTCACAAATTATTTGATCGGTTTTGTACTCAGAAAGTCATAGTAGAGGTTCTGAGGGATGTCTGTATAATATTATGAAGTAGCAGAAGATCTAATGTGGAAATAGTGATTTTTTTTATTTTCTTCACTAAGAATCTTGCACATTTTCCTTTAAAGAATTCGTAATGTCTACTATTAATTATTTGATAGGTTTTGTACTCAGAAAGTCATAGTAGAGGTTCTGAGGGATGTCTATACAATATTATAAAGTAGCAGAAGATCTAATGTGGAAATAGTGATTTTTTTTTTATTTTCTTCACTAAGAATCTTGCACATTTTCCTTTAAAGAATTCGTAATGTCTACTAAGAAATTATTTGATCGGTTTTGTACTCAGAAAGTCTTAGTAAAAGCCCTAAGGGATGTCTGTACAAAATATCGAAGTAGCACAAGATCTAATGTAGAAATAGTGATTTTTTTTTAATTGACTTTACTAAAAATTTTGTATTTTATCGATAAAAAAATTCATAGCGTCTATTAAAAAACATTTCAATAATTCTACCTACAAAATATCTTAGTGAAGGCTCTAGGGATAACTGTACACAATATCGAAGTAGCGCTAGGCCTACTGTAGATGTGGCGGTTTTTTCTTTTTCTCTTTACTAAAACTTGTATTTTTTCCTTTAAAAAATTCGTACCCTTTACTAACAAATTATTTGATCGGCTCTACTCAGAAGATCTTAGTAGAGGTTTTAAGGGATGTGTGTACAGAATATCGAAGTAGCAGAAGATCTAATGTGGAAATAGTGATTTTTTTTTCATTTTCTTCACTAAAAATCTTGTACTTTTTCAATAAAATAAATCGTAGCGTCTATTAAAAAATTATTTGCGCAATTTTGCCTACCGAATATCTTATATATCTTAGGAAGCTCTAGGGGACATCTGTACAGAATATCGAAGTAGTGCAAGACCTACTGTAGAATTGGCGCTTTTTTATTTTCTTTTTCACTAAAATCTTGAACTTTTTCCTTAAAAAAATCGTACTGTCTATGAAAAATCTATTTGAGCAGTACTTCCTCCAAAATATCTTAGTAGAGGCTCTAGGAAATGTTTATGCAAAATATCGGAGTAGCATCAGACCTACTTTGAACTACTACTATGGAAGTGGCGATTTTTTTTTTATTTTCTTCCCCAACTACTATGTAGCTTTTTCATAAAAAAAATTCGTAGCGTCTATTAAAACGCTATTTGAACGGTTTTATTTTCAGAAGGTCTTAGACACACTAATGGATATCTGTACGGACTATTGAAGAAGCGTAAGACCTACTGTGGATGTAGTAATTTTCTTTCTTCCGTAAAAACTTTGTACTTTTTCTTTAAAAAAATTCATAGCATCTATTAAAAAATTACTTCAGCATTTTGTACTCTGCCTTCAGATCTTAGTAGAGACTCTAACGGGTGTCTTTGCAGAATATCGAAGCAGCGCAAGACCAACAGTGGAAGTGGCAATTTTTTTCATATTTCTTCACTAACGATCTTATTTTTTTTTTCCTTAAAAAACGTTAAAAATATTATTTGAGTGCTACTACTTTGAGATGGTGTTAGTAGAAACTCTATGGTATGTCTGCAGAATACTGAATTAGCGCAAAACTTATGTACTGTAGAAGTGGTGAATGTTTCTTACTTTTTTCATTAAAAATCTTGTACTTTTCGATTAAAAAACATGGTAGCGGCTATTAATAAGTTATTTGTATATTATACACTGTATATATTAATTATATCTTAAAAAAGGATAACGCAAAATAAAATTTGTCGGGTCTGAGAGTTTCTCCCAAAAGTTATTCCTTGAATAATAATGAATTTATTCATTACATTACAAAAACACTGTATGAGTTACATGCCAACTTATATCCCCTAATTTTTTAAAGCGTTTGTTTAATGCCCCGGTATACTTTACGTTATACATTAACATCACAAAAAAAAGCGATATGTGGCGCCCACTCTACCGGATTTAATCCCGCCGACCTTTGGACTCCTCCATTTTTTCCCAGAAACAAATGTACGTTAATTAGGGCCCATTTTCTTTCCCATCGCGAAAACAAAGAACGCCATGCAATCCCTAATAAGCAAATTTAAATTAAAAACGGGGGCGCCCTTTATTTTCGTTTCAGGATTACTTGTGTAACGACGTAAGCCCGTCTGTGTATTCAATAAAATCTCAAATTAAATTTTCTCCGCTTACAACGGGAAGAGTGAACGAGAACCGTGGAGCGAACGCAGCGCCCCGATTGTCGCGACGCCGGGCCGGGCGTCCGAGAAGTCTACACAATAATACTGGGGCCCGAAGAGTTGTAATTTGCGGCGCTTTGCTTTCCGCTTGATTGATTTATTTTGTCAATAGGCGGTGTCGTCTCATTGGAACCAGTTGTGGGACGCATCGTTGTTGATTATACAATGCAGCGGGTGGAAGAAAAATCTAATAAAATTGCGTTGTTCCAGTCGGAATGCGAAAATGCATTTTTAGAATACGATGGGCATTCAGGTCAGTTACCCGACACGGAGCTAATAAAAGCGTAATTTGTTTCGCATGTAACGATGCTCGATTTTTAAACGTAAATAAAACAATACGTGGCATTAAGAATGGAATATGACGTCGCTCTAATGTCCGCCGTGGTTTTGCTTGGTGGCACGTATTCGAGAGGTTCAAATTTTCGATGACTTTATCGCATAAATCTGGCTGAATTTGCTGAATAATATTCGTTATGTTGACTTTGAGGGTATCAATTGTTTGCGGTTTATTCGCTTAGACCTGCGATTTAAGATAGCCCCAAAAGAAGAAGTCTAAGGGCGCTAAACCGCAATATTTCGGTGGCCAGTTCAGGTCGCTGCTACGCGAGACAACCATGCCCTCAAATAGCTCGTGCTTTTTCTTTCCTTTTTCCTGGTCACAATTCTGGGCAGATGCGCACATTATCGACACCAGTTGGATTTCTCGTTTCGCTGGAATTACAGATGACTAAAATAATTTTAATCATTTCCATATGATGCCAATTTGATTAGCGAAGCGTGCGTCGACAACAGGTTTCATGCAGACGACATTTTCATCAGTTCTTGATGTTCTAGAACGCCCAAATCATTATTCGTCTTCAACAATACCTCTTCCGTCCTTGAAAGCCTTAAACCTTACAAGACTTTCGCAATTTGTTCCGTGACGAGTACATAGAACGCAACTATACATCTACAAATACCTGTCTCTTCAACATTTCGGGTTCAACTGGTGAGAACCGATATTTTTACCTAGCACCTAACGCTAAACCGTCTTCTCGAATGACCTCAGAGTCCTCAGAGGTTATAAAAAGTAAATTGAATTATTCTTGGGACATACATCGTATACAACTACAACTACAAGGTGGGGCATAGGAACCTGACGGTACTTGATTGGCGTATACTGGCAACTGATTTAGCTGACATTTCGGAAGTTAAGGAGGGGGATGGCGTATCATACGCCATTTTAGTGAACCAGGCAACATCGTGCGTAATTTAAACGTTGTCTAATGATAGTGAATCGATTATTAGAACTCAGCGACTATTTCTCATGCATTTTGGAATCTCTAGGCCTGGTACAGTTCCCAGTCGTAACATTATACAGCTATGGGTTCCAAAATTTCGACAGAATGGTTCTGCATTGAAGAAAAAACCAGCGGGTGCTGTTCAACCAAATCAATGTGTGCAGAACGGTGGAACACATATCGCTGATGTCCTTTCGAATACAAAATGGCATAATAGTAAGCTTGAAATAACAGCAACATATCAAGAAAAAGTTAAAAAGGAAAGGTTCTATTTTATTTCAAAATCCGTCAGATTTCTATGCCCCACCCTGTATATGCATATAGATTGCGATTGTACTTTCGCGAAAACGAGGTGCAATACGCTTGATCCTGCACTACTAATGATGCATTTCGAAAGGGACAAAAGACTGCAATCTACATGAAACTGGGGCACAACTTCTTGATCCCCAGGACCAAGACGAACGGGTTTCATTTCTCCTCGGCAGCCCGATAGGAAAATTACTCTCCGTAAATTCCAATTCGACCGCTTTAAGCAAACGTCGACAAAGGCGGCCCCAATTACTTTTTTCGTGCGCCTTTCTGCTGATTTATTTTCACTCTTCGCCGCGATTAGATCCCGTCCGATATGTAAATTACGGCCGGTACACCTGTGGCGCCCAAGAGCCAATTACGTCCACGTTCGATTCGATCCGGAGATGTTTAGCTGACGGTTCCGGGGTGGGGGGACGTTCGCAAGCCAGCCAGAAAATTGCCTAGCAGACGGGTCAAATATGTCTGCGTAATGAAACGAAATTAATGTGCTTCAGCGAATTACGATAATGGCGGGTCCCGAACAAACAAGCTAAACGCCGTGAAATTATTGCTACACATCCATATTAGATCCTCGTCAGGGCGGCGACAGCCGAGCATTTAATTAAAGCCCGCCGTGAGACCGTTTGTTTCCTAATCAAAAATTGATCCCCGAAGGGAGGCAGCCGGGGAATTCGGCTTATCGCAGCAACTGTGAAATGACCTTTCAAAATTTATCCCAAATTATGTAGTACGCCCTAAAAATACTCCGTGTACTAAATGATCGTTCACACCTACAACACCGAACAGAAATTACAACTAGAAGGTTCACTTTCCGGCGGTACTTTTATCTTGCGCTTACAAAGAGATGCGATTGCAACAGCTGCAAGCCGCCATGCAACTGTTGAATGGCGGCCTTCTTGAGTATATGGGGGATACTTTGTACGTTACTATACATGCGCCACGTACTAGTTAGCTAATTCTCGCTGGACGACGTGACGGGGTAAGGAGAGAAAATTAGCGGGCGGAGCATAGAGTGAACCTTCTAGTTGTAATCTCTGTTCGGTGCCTACAGGTAATATAGACAACACACGTGCTACATTAAAAGAATATTTAGTCCATTGGGATCTTATAAAGTATAGACAGAATCCACATCTACTATTGGTCCTAGTGTACTATCTACTACAGGGGTCTATTGTACTATCCCCATCAACGGCCGCCGACATGTCTATAATTCTGTATAATTATTCCGGCTAATAATTCCCCTATTAGGCTCCTCATTTTGTTGAGAATACAAGACAGCTTTTTATAGCACATTCCACAGTGTCAGCCTCGAAATTGTATCCTCTATATATAGGACTAACAGTATAGCCCATAACATGAAGATGCTGAAATGATTACTGAAAATTGCTACAAGGATCTGTAAGTCGGTACGAAACAGATTGAAGCAGAATGATGTGTTTTCTTTTATGATTATTTCGACTGTCTTCGCATAACGCTATTGCTCGTCCCAGAGTCAGCCCTTTGAACCTTAAAGTGTCAAGGTATCCAATTTCCCATTTACATGATTCTTTAAGATCATATTGTTTGTTTGCCCTGGAACATTCATGACTCTACATTGCAAGATCAGACGGGAATTAGTCCTGAAATTATTAAGGGGGTACATCCACCTAAAATCTCTCATCAGGGTCATCCAAATCCAATCAAACCTGATACCTGTTTTCACACAAAAAAGGAAGCCCGACTCATGCCCGCTTCCAGAAGACGGAGTTACTTATTCACACCCAGCCGCATACAAATTCATTCTCAAAGCGTAGTCCTCTACATATATACAAATCAAAACGTATCAAACCCAGCAGTTTCTAAGGATGCTGTGGGTATTGTTCTCATCGTATTAGTAATACATCTGTAAATGCTGTAAACCTTAGTGTCGTGTATTTTTCCCCGACTCTGGACCACCAAGAACACTGCTTCATATGTTAGCACTGACCTCACTATAGTTGTAAATGTCGACAACAAAAAATATCAGATATATTAGTACTATCAAACAGTCACCTAACTCTTAAATTTGAGTATAAATGTTGCTCTGATTAATCTTATAGTCTTTGGAACGTAATTTGAGCGCGAGTACCATATTTGGCACAAATGTAAGTACTATACACTAGACACAAAAATTAAGGAATGTAAAAAAATCCTAAAATTATAGGTGATATTCAAAAGGCTGTCGCGAGAGTAATTTAAAAAGAAAAGAAGCAAATTGACGCTCAAAGTTTCTAGTTTTCAGATCTTGAACTTCTCCTTAAATTGATTTTTAGCAAAAATGACAAACTCAATAATTCCGAACACAATGAAAAAAAAATCGCAGCGCTTTGGAAGTTTCAGGGTTTCTTTGAGGTACCTTGGAGTTGAAAAGAAAGAGTCAACATCCTTAGCCTATCCATTATTTGAAAATGTATGCCAAGTTAAGTAAATATCCCTAAATACAAAATTTTTTACCGCTTCTTCAATCAACATTCTTGCACCGAAAATATTAATCAAAAACTAATAATTATAACTGATAAAAAGTACTTTTCAGTTTTTTAAGCCCTATTTGAATTTTCTGTACGATCATTATTTCCCGAGTAATTAATTACCAAAGTCAAAACTGGCCTTTTTGATTTGAAAGATGATAACTCAGCGAAAAATCACCGTACAAGGCTCAAATTAAAGAGGATAAAATTATCTAAAAAAGTTTTATGATGTATTTTTTCAGTGATTGCAAAGTCCGCGAACCTTTTGAAAGGCAAGAAAAATGTTTTTTAATTTTTCGTTGGTTTTCTTATGATTACTGAAAAACTGCTGATGGTAACAATTTTGAACTGAAGATCTGAACGATCGATCGATCAAGTGTGATCGATTTCCGACTTATATGTTGCTGACAGAGATCGTATCGAAAAATATGTATACGCCATAAAGTTCATTCGGCATTTGTCCTGAATCGGCGTACCGTGTACGGCACTGATGAGAACTAACAAGTTCGAAACAGCTGTATGTCGTTCGGTTCCGATCCGGGACAAATGTCGAATCCTACCTGTGGCGGGCTTTATTTTTTGAAACCTTATCTGATCGTGCAGAAACACGAGAAAGGGGTCGAGGATCGCTTCTGGGTATAATTCAATGCCTGGCGGGGCTTTAGCCCGAGGAGTAGTTGTTTCCTAGAGCGATTATGTAATAGCTTTGCTATTCGGGAACTACTTTGATAACCGCTTGGCGGCTTGGTGGTTCCTTTCTCGATTTCCGACTTATATGTTGCTGTCAAGATCTGAAAACTAAAAGCTTGGAGCTTCAATTTTCTTTTTTTAAAATTGCTCTGCAACTATTTTTCTCCGACCTACAGCCCTTTGACAATCACCTAAGAAGTTAGAATTTTTTTACAACCCTTAATTTTTGTGCCTAGTGTATAAAAGCAGTAAAGAATATATGCCTATTCAGTCTCCTTTTACACCAGTACTAGATAGAACATTCCAGTTCAGAAGACGTTTAAGGTTCCATTGGCTTCAAGAGTTAGTTTTATGGTGTATTTTTGTATTTAATTATCTGACAATTTTTTATTAGATTCATAAACTAACGTCCTCCTCTTATAAGTATATGATCTGAGACTCAGGAAAGTATAACATGAATCATCAGACAATTTTAAACACAAAAATGATCCGCTTCGTTCCCCTTAGGCTTCTGGCTATGAAGGAAGAGGTTAACACATACAGACGAGAACAAAAATATCTATGATCAGGAAGAGTTGGCAAACTCCTTCCTTAGGACCTTAACATGAGTATAAAATGACACTCCTAATACTGGGCCCAGTACCGAACCACACTATGAATGTATATTATTGCAGTAAAATCTGTGAGACTGCAAAGTAGGCGATTGACTTTTCTTAGCCTCGCATGGCGCACTGATCTGAGTGCCCATCGTATTCTCAATTAATTCTGGGGTTTGCGGAATCGTTGGAAGATTTTGTTGCAAGGCCAAATTTCCAATTATTTCACTCGTCGAAAACCATTACAAGTTCCTTGTTTCCCCACCAAAATCTTCTAGTGCGGCATAGCCCGGATCCGACAGGGTTGTTCAGCCTGTAATTAATGAATTAATGTTTCCAAAAAGCCGATACGCGTGGAGTATCGGCCACCATGGCGAGTGTAAATCTCCGTGGTAACTATTCATAATTAAAGACCGGTTCGCAAAATACTAGTTCTAGAAATCGCCACATCAATGGGAAACCTATAGGCCAACCTGACCATTCGCTATGCCCAGAAATCAATAGCGGCGGCGGAATTTAAAGCAATTAACGGTGACGCCTGGCGTCGCCGATTGTTCAACATCGCTTTAATTATTGAGTTGTCTTTAATTCTGGCCGGCTATTTTGTTCGACTCGACGCCCCGCCAAAGAAAAAAAAAGTTGCGATAAATAACAAAGGGTCCTAATTAGACCGTTCAATTTAGGACTGGCGACAGGGATTTACGGGAGGCGACGCTTCCCCGAAAAATAAATACAGGGTGACCATAAAAACATACCTTATTTATCGAGCAGTTTGTGTACACTCCGTTAGACAGGTATGACTTCGATATGCTTTCATAAAATACAAATATAGACTTAATTGGAATTTATATATGAGTGCATTAATATATAGCACCCTGTATGAGTATATTAATAGATAGCGCCCAGTATAGTGTGAATGGTGCAGAAACAGTAGAATTAATATTAAAAATAAATTACTATTGTATAAGGCCATATTTAGGGCAATAATGACATATGTCTGCGTCTGCCAAGTGTGACATAGCAAATCGGACACACAATAGAAAAGACTTCAAAGAACACAAAATAAAATACTACGACTTTTAGAAAACCCGGACAGGTACATAAACGTACAAATATTACATAACAATAATATACATAAAACAATGTATAAAAGAGATAGCACTGAAGTTTTACAATACACAAATATACACAGCACCATTGACCGAAAACATAAAGCAGACATATAACAACAATGAGCCACACACTCACAGATACCTACATGAAAACCTCGACGACTAACAAGAGACAATAGGGATGTGATCGAACGATGTAACAATAAAGTTACACCCATCGATCAATGGGGAATAACCTGAAAATATACAGGAGGAAAAAATACAGTGATGTTAAAGTACCAAGAAAAACAAAATAAAGCAAGCAAAAATATATTATAAAATAGTTATAATATATATTATAAGCAAATAGTAAGGGATGTAGGTTGTAGTACAATTAGCGAAATGCGTAGGTTAGCACAAGATAGGAGAAGCTGGAGGTTAGCGTCCAACCAGTTTTAGGACTGATGACCTAATGATGATGATATATTATAAAATAATTATCTAAAATAGGTCAATTATTTTCCTATAATAAAAAAATAAAATATAATAACATCACAAAATAAAACATAACAATTAACAAAAGCATAAGCATTAAAGATAAAAATAAAAATTATAGATTAACAGGAGCTAGATTATTAGGAATAAATCCACATCGCACTGTGTGGAATCCAGCTAGTGAAACAATGAGTATTCTTCTGGACAGAATCGTGAAGGTAACTAGCGATTGATGTATCAAACAGGCGCCAATTCACGCTTAGTCTCTTCTAGGTTCGTCTTGGTGCAAGGGAGCAATTGATTATCGTCGATAGTCCACCACCAGCTTTGATTCCACACCGCCTGACCGAAGGCAATAAAAATGGCCATGTGGTCACATGGCCATGTTTATTATTATTACTTTTCCCTCGACGCCAGAATGTTTCTCGAGAATATGGTGACATCATTCGTGCAAGGTTCTATTGTATTGCCGATGCGAAGCGAAGAGTGTGCTGTATCTTGAACTGCTTGCTCAAGGCAGGAAAGGCAATATTACTACATACTTTGTCAACTGCAAGAACTTGCGGTAGCAATTCGAGAAAAACACCCGAGATATGTTCACCTGCTACATAATAACGCGAGGGCATGCATGGCAAGGAAAGATCAATTGAAAGTAATCGAACTTGTATCTCACCATATTCGCCCGATGTCGCGCAGTGGAATTATCATTTATTTACACTTATTATAGACAAAATATTTATGCAACAAAACGTTCAACGATATCGACGATGTAAAAACGGACGGAGTCCACGTTCTTTAAGTCATAGTGAATAGAGATATGGGAAAAATAATTAGTAATTGTCCCAGTCGCTAGGCCAATGTTATGGACATAAAGTTATTAATAAAAGTATACGCAGTTTCATTTGTTGGCCAACCAAACACTTAACTAGTAATGTGACCATGCGTGGTTGATCATTATTTATAAAAACTAAACGGTGCTCCTGGATACTCTAAATACTTGAGGCAGCTGTCGAATACTTTGCTGTAGACTAATTTGGCTGTTGTCTGCTCATCCCTAAACTGAGGGTACCCCTGGGATAATAAATAAATAAAATAAAGAAGTCTAAGAGAAAACTGCGCCCACATCTGCTCCAAGGCGAGGTTAAATATTTATTACTAAACCAGGCGTTGTCATAGTTTAATTCCGTCAAAACTTTCTAGCATTCATAATATAATTTGCCATGCAAATAGGTTTTTTGTTTTCGGGAACCGCCATTAAGTCCCGTTGCCTGTTTTTACGTAAATTTCGCGATCGTCGTTCGCACATTTTCGCTTCCCCGTCGCGGCATAAAAAATGCAAATCGTGTTTTGATTTTGTTGTGGCGAATTTTACGACACGGTAAATAAAAAGCGCGAAGCTAACTAAAATTAAGAAAGTTTTTATCGGTTTAAATTTGCATCCGTTGTTTAACTTGTGAAGTTCATAACAAATATTGATCGAGGCAATTTAAATTTGAGTTCGTCTCAGTGGGCGGGTGCGACAAATAAAACTTTAGTGGGGACGCTCGAAAAGAGGCCGTCAAGTTGGCTAGTGATTGTATTGTCTCTAAGTTTACTTTGATCGAGTTGAATTAGGAGGATGAAAGGGAGAAATAACCAAATCTCTCGGCCTATTCAAATTGTCTCCCATATTTGTACAGACTTTCGTCACTTTGGGACCCTCACGTTAACAATTTGTTTTCTCAACTCTTTTTTATCACTCTTGTGTATCCGACTCAGCCAAGCATAGTGTTATTCAATGTATAATTATAATAAACAATAAAAAATAATGCTAAAGCTATGGCATAGCGCTGTGCAGCGCGAAGCAGGCTTTTAACAAACACCTGTCTCCAGTGAGTGCCGATTCAGAGTAGTCAGTCATCATTCAACACAGACATATTATAACAAATACCACCACAGATTATATCAAATTAATGTAGTAGTTCGAGTGAAAATACGGTGCTGCTGAGTGAGTGTAAAGTGTTTAATTAGTATGTAGTAAGAAGTCTATATTGTTGGATATAGAGCAGATAAACACAATTAATATCTAGGAAATTTCTGATAAGTTGAGTATTTGATTCATGTGTATCGAAGTTCATTGCCAATATCATTTTCTGTTTGACCGAGGAGAGATGCGATATTAGATGGGGGAAGAAAAAGGCGACAATTAGAGAAGAGACAATGAATGAATGGAGCAGAAGGTGGAGAGCGTGGGCTAATGCGGAATGGACTAGACGGATAGTTAGGGATGTGCAGAGATGGCATAGCAGAAGCGAGGAGATGGATTATTATCTCTCTCAGCTGTTAACCGCATACGGAAGTTTCGGGACATACACCAAGACGATAGGCGAGATCAATCCGAGGCATAGTTTCGCGTACGTAAGATGGAGTCGGAAAAACAGAGGCTGGATAGTGAATGCGGTACGATAGTCGGGAAAGAGAACCCCCAGGAAATAATGTTAAGCAGAAAAGAATCATGGGAGGCAGTTAAGAAATTCGCGCGAGAGGTTTCTAGAACGAAAGAGGAGGAACAATAAGCGAGAAAAAGGGATGAAGGTGGATAATCGTAGCGAAGCAGACCAGGGAGTAGATAAGAGTAAAAATCAAAGTAAAAGAAGACTATAAGTAGAACAGTAGAGTAGAATATCTTAAAAATAGGAGAGAACCTAGAAGTAATGCCGAAAGGTGAGTACCTAGGTAAAGGGGCTGGAATTTTTAGTAGGTAGGCGTGAAGCAGCACATCCGCATCACGACTCTACCTGGACTTCAAGGTGTCTTTCGAAATATTTTCTCCTGCCTTACCACAAATAAAATATTTTCTTCAGTTTCAATTTGACAAATGATAATGTTAGTAAGTATATGAAGGAACTATTTTATATGTTTGTATGTAGTGTTTACAATTTGATGTGACTGGCATGATCAAAGGATATTCTGACCCTTTGGTTGTCATGGCACTCTGGATCTGATTTCCTTAATATAGCCCATATGAGGGATGGGTCTTTTTAGATAATACGCAAGTAATTATAAGTAAAATATTTCTACTTTGTATATAGAATTACTGCTAGACAATGTCGTTTGGTCCGAGCAAAGACCTTGGTAGAAATTAATTTTGTACAATTCTGTTTAATCGATAAGCGGCTGGCTGTTGTAAACCCGCTTTTAACAGCTTTGTACACCACCACAATGCTTTCAATAAAGCCTCGAGTATTGCCTTTATGCTCAAGGCACTTTTAATTTCGCGTTTATACACAAGCGCCGCGGCTAAAAATGGCTTTCCCTTGTGAAAAACTCGATATTAATTTGCCCTAGTCCCCAACGCCCGCATAAATGTCAGAGTCGGTTATAGTTTCCCGGATTATATTTATCGACATGAGGATAAACATCATCCACCGTCGTGTAACTGGAGTTATATTAGCCACTAACGTTTCATTCCTCCTTTTTTTTTTGTCCCGTGGGAAACGTAAGCAGCGGTTATATCTGTAAAGTGGAAATAACGTCAGCTTATTAGACGTTGGTTAATACAGGGACGGCCATAATCAAGTACCCGATTTTAAATAGCGGCCGTGTACAATGCAAGGAAATAAAAAGCAAAAAAATATGGGTAGGACATTTATTTGTATTTAAAGTTTAAGCCTAAACTCAATTAAAGATGTCAGTCAAATGACCGCCTCTAACTGCGATGCACATCTGAGTTCCTTTTACGGCATGTTCCATAACTCGAGTCAAGACATTTGGCGTTAGATCCTCTATTTCTTGACGGATATTATGTTTCAGCTGCTGTAGCGTCTGAGGGTTATTGGCGTATACCTTTCCTTTGAGATAGCCCCATAAGAAGAAATCAGGAGCCGAAAAATCTGGCGATCTCGAAGGCCACGCTAAGTCTCCAAATCGAGAAATTAATCGCGCAGGGAACACGTTGCGCAACATGACCATTGTCTCTCTGGATGTGTGCGCAGTCGCACCGTCCTGTTGCAACCACATATCCTCCAGTCCTAGGACTAACAACTGAGGTGACAAAAAGTTATTCAGCATTGCTCTATAGCGCTCTGCGTTGACCGTAACAGCAGTGCCTTCATCGTCCTCAAAGAAATATGGACCAATTACACCTTGGGCAAAGACGCCGCACCATACAGTGACTCGTGAAGGGTGTAGTGGTATTTCCTGAAGAATACGAGGGTTTTCTGTACCCCAGTAGCGGTAATTCTGCTTATTTACAAATCAATTTAAGTGAAAATGAGCTTCGTCAATCATAATCAGTTTATGTGGTAAATCGTCAATATTGTCGTTAAGATTTAGGAGACTGTGACAGTATTGCAGGCGTTGTTGATGGTCTCTGGGAAGAAGCTGTTGTGCCACCTGGATTTTGTATGGAAATGCGTGCAAATCTAACTTCAAAATTCGCCTCGGGGACGTCCGCAGACATGCCCAATTGTGTGGCGCGTCTTTCTGTTGACGTTCTTGGATCTTCTGTAATGCTTTCTCTTACACGCCGGATATTTTCAATTGGGCGTCCTGTTCGTGGTCGTCCAATATGCCTTGCATCAGCCGTTGTCCTACTATGCCGAAATTGTTGACATAAGCGACGTATTGTCTTTCCAGTTGGAGCAGGACGGTGAGGATATTTTCGGCGAAAATTTCGCTGTGTTGAAATAACCGATTCATTGTTTTTAATAAATAAAATTACTATTTCTGCACGTTCCTCTAGTGTGTATCGATTCATAATTAAACTTGAATATGTGCACTGGAGAAATGTCAAAAGTAAACTAACGAAAGCTGTCAGATAAAACAATTACGAACGCTTCAAATCGGGTACTTGATTATGGCCGTCCCTGTAATTACACAACATTTCGTTGCTTACTACAACTGCGCCATTACAATGAATAATTCTCCATACTACACTTGATTAAAGATATAAAAGATCTTTTAATAAGGACGCTCGATTTTTAAACGCAAATAAAACATGTTGTGTGTAAGATATCCACTCAATTGTTTTTTATTATTTGAAAGAATATTTTATGGCAGTAAGTATGGAATATAACGTTGTTAAAATATCTGTCGCGGCCTTGCTTGGTGGTACGTATTCGGGAGGTCCAATTTTCGATGACTTTGTCGCATAAATCTGGCTGAATTTGCTAGATGGCGTTCGTTATGTTGACATTGAGGGCATAAATTGTTTGCGATTTATTCGCAAAGACCTGCGATTTAAGATATCCCAAAATGAAGGTCTAGAGGTGTTAAATCCCACGATCTCGGTGGCCAGTTCACGTTGCCGCTGCGCGAGATAGTCATGGACTTGAGGCGCTCGTGCAGAATATACATCGTGGCATACGTTGTGTGGCACGTAGCGCCGTCCTGTTGGAACCATATATCGTCGGTATTCATATCATCCAGTTTAGACTATAAGAAGCTGCTTATCATTGATCTGCAGCGCTCGCCGTTGACGGTTATGACAATACCAGTTTCGATTTGAAAGAAGTACAGATCGATGATTCCGCCAGACCAATATCCGCACCAAACATTGACCGGTTGACTCGAATTTGGCCACCAAACGTCGAACAGTCGACTCGGCGAGCCGGTTGTGGTGAGGATAAGAATCACGGAATGCGTGGAACGTTTCTCGAACGGAGCACTGATTTTGAAAATAAAATTTGATGATTTGCATACGTTGTTGAACGTTATAACCTTCCATGATGATTTGTCATACACTATCGAACAATTGGCAATTTGACAGAGGTTGCTTTAACAAGTGACCGCTATAACCTAACAAATTTCGAGCGTCCCTATTGAAAGACTCTACGGGTTGCAGGCTCGCGGATGTTAAATTACATCCGGCACGAAGGACCATAACTATTCAATAACCAGTGATTGACAAAGACAAGATAAATTAATCACAGCAACTTTGATCGTCTTTCAATCACTGGCTGTAAACATCAACTTCATAACACTTACTTATACTCAACACTGACAGACATTGTGTCGTTTACATCACAGTTAAACCGTAAGGGTTAGAAGTAGCGATAAAACCTATATCTACGCTTAGTTTTTAGTAAACCTCATTTGTCCGATAGGCTTTCTACTGAACAAAGGAGGTTTCCATTTGTAATACAACTTTTAAATAAAAAACGAGCCATTTAAAGACAATATATTTACGACATAATTGCTTAGCAACTTGATATAATAAAAATAAATTTGTCTGCAAAATATGTATTTCGTTAGAGGATTCTCTCAGAACGACAGATGTGTTTAATCAAAACTTGATAGACGTATCATGAAATGTTCAGCAGACAAAGTATTGGTATCTATCTCTCCAACCCCATTTGGAATATGTATCAATATTGCGCGGTATGTATCGGACAGAAACTGACGATGATTGATGCAGCGGCTCTTGGAATTTTATGTCTATTCCATCAGAGTCTATAAAGTGTGGCGTTTTTATTTTATTGCGCCGCGAAGACACTGCACCACATGCGTACTTTTCAGAACATTCCAGTTCAGTAATTTTAATGGGGATAATGGAACATTTTTATATTTTCTGTGACAGTGAGGGGCATATAAAACGTTCCTGGATATAGAATTAGATGAAACCGATAGCGTCTCACAGAAGTTCTATGTGCTCCACATGATTTGTTACAATAAGGTGTCAATCTTTGTATAAATTGTCTACAATGTTGATTATTTAATTGACTACACTGTATACTGCAGAAGGTCCATTGACTTAACGTGTTTAATGTTCAAAATATCATTGCATGTCATGGGGTTCCTATTCGGGAACAGGAAATAGTGTATCATAAGCTTTTGTTTATATGTTATTATACATAGCTTCTCACTTCATCGTATTGCTTTTCCAGACATCATCGTGGACCAACCTCTGAAACAATTATTTTAATTATCGTAACAGTTATACAAATAATAAGAGACCCTACCTGTGATATTAATATTAAAAAAAATAAGGTACATAAAAGTAAGCGTTGCCATATTTTTCGCAAACGGTTCCAAGCCGAGCGAACGCACAACTAAAGGGTCTTTCAATAAGGACGATCGATTTTTAAATATAAATAAAACAAGTTGGGTGCGAGATATTCACTCAGTTTTTTGTTATTTGAAAGAATATTTTATGGCATTAAGTATAGAATATAAAGTCGTTCAAATGTCCACCGCAGCGTTGCTTGGTGACACATATTCGGAACGTCTAATTTTCGATAACTTTGTCGCATAAATCTGGCTGAATTTGCTGGACGGCGTTCATTATGTTGACTTTAAGGGCATTTATTGTTTGCGGTTTATTCGCATAGACCTGCGATTTAAGACAGTCCCAAAGGCAGAAGCCTAAAGACGTTAAATGGCACGATTTCGATGGCCAGTTCATATCGCCGCTACGCGAGATAACCATGCCCTTGAATCGCTCGTGCAGAATGTCCATCGTGACATGCGCTGTGTGGCACGTAGCGCCGTCCTGTTGAAACCATATGTCGTCGGTATCCGTATCATCCAGTTTAGGTCACAAGAAGTTGCTTATCGTCGATCTGTAGCGCTCGGCGTTGACGGTTATAGCAATGCCAGTTTCGTTTTGGAAGAAGTACGAACCGATGATTACGCCAGACCAATATCCACACCAAACAGTGAGTTTCTCGGGATGCATTTGGTGCTGGTGTATCTCGTGTGAATTGGTATTGTCCCAAATCCGACAATTTGGTTGTTCACATATCCATTCATCCAAAAATGGACCTCGTGGCTAAAGTAGATTTTTTTGACGAAATTTGAGTCAACTTCGAACTGCTCCAGAACCCAATCAGCGAACACACGGCGTTGTCTATGGTCGTTTACCTTAAGTTACTGGGTCAGTTGTATTCTATACGAATGCCGACCCAAGTCCCGAAGCAAAACTCGCCATGTTGAAATCGCAGAAAGACCAAGTTCTTGTGAACGACGACAAATTAACTGTCTCGGGTTTTGCCATACACTCTCACGCACAGTAGCAGACCTTACGTTTCGGTGACTTACGGGTGTTGACTGACTATTTACAAACCCTATTGAAAGACCCTGTATAAGACTATGACTTTAAAATAACATAATAGAAACATCGAGCGTGATATAACACTTAAATATAAGGACGTCTGTCACCTGGTATCCTAGATCGTTGATTACACACGGTCGGACGACTATGTTTTAAATCCGATCAAATAAAATCCTCATCTACCCCGTCTCGCGTAAACACAAACCCAATCGCTCTTCCCTGAAAACCGATCGCCCCATTGTTCGCAAAAATTCTCGATTTAATTCCGCCGCTCGGCCTACTATGACGTGTGTTCCGGACATAAAGCGCGCCCAGCCCCAAGGTGTCGACCCTTCGTTGGGCCTCATTGTTCCAGCTTCGTAATATACGTGGAGAAAATAACCAAATTAATTTGGTTAGACGTGATGTACGGCGTTCTTAGTTGGCTGCGTTGGGACACCCCAGGTGGTCAGATTGAATCTTAATAGAGTCCCATTAATATTTATGGAAGCCTGATAGAAAGCGCCTCACGCGCGCGCGTAGTTTCTTTGTTAGGGCAAATTGAAACTTGCATGTGTGAGAAATTAGGTATTACTTCGGAGCTAGAGATCGGAGATTGACAGCAGTGCTGTTGTAGAGACTAAATATTTCTCCCTTAAGGTCCGTCCAGACATGCAACAACGATGCGCAACATAAGCCAACGCGTAGCTTATTATCGTGGCACTATATCGCAACAGGACACGTCCTTTTTAGCCGCAACAGGACATCGACGCGTTACAGCGATTCGTAGCACCACGCCGTTCCATCCATCTGTTCTTGTGCTCCATCCATCAGTTGGCACGCGTTCCCGTCCAGACATAGAAGGGGGATGCGTAACACCATGGCGGTACAAGCCTTTGATGTGACGTTGAAAAACTGACAAGCTACGGAACGCTCCGATGTTGCGCGACGGCGTTACGATGTTGCGTTGTATGGCCTTTAAATGTCACGGAGCGGCGTTACGTTACGCTTCATTGTTGCATGTCTGGACGCCCCTTTATATACAAATGTATGGGCGAGAGTGAAAAAACAAACACTACGTCAATATTTACCAAATACTTCGCAAGAATGGTGGCATTCGAGATTTACAGATAACGGTCTGGATCAGAAAAGAAAACTTTGGGCGAAGAAGTTCGATCCTGCCTAATACGAGACAAAGGAAAGTTTCAGAGCCCAAGAGATTACCAGTTGAATATCTAGGCCGACGTTTAGGATAGTTCTAATGGTAGGTACTTCCCCGATACTCGATTAGAAAGACATTAGTAACTCGTGTCGTTGTAGAAATGTGACTATATAGTGCGTTCATAAAGTAATGAATAAATTCTATAAAAATTTAAGGACTAGTCCCACCGAATAACTCTCGAACCCATAAAGTTTTATTTTTATACATATATATAGGGTGATTCGTGTAAGAGGTATGACGTCATCGATGTGTTTTCTTAATGGCAACCCCCTTTTTTTTATTACGGAATTTTTTACATAAGCTACGATAATAATTACATTAGCCTGAGTATAGATTAGATAACAAAAATGAAGGAAAACCATTTTAATAATTCAACATACTAGATTTAATGGCAACGATTATTTAAAAAATTTACCAAATTAAATATTCCAATTGTGCACCGTTGGTTGCCTGACAACAGCCAAGACGATTGATACATTCTTTTTGAACATTGTCAAAATTTTTGCATTTCATGACGAATTCTAGCATTTAAATCTTCAATATCCTCCAGCCTAGTAACGTATACTTGTTTTTAAGTATCCCCATAAACTAATCTAGGGGTGTCAAGTCTGGCGATCTGGCTGGCCACTCAATTGGTTCCCTTCTGCTTGCATCCAGCGGTGCATGATTTGTTATACCGTTGAATACCACTTGGTTTTTATGAGGATTTTGCGTGTGAGACTCTTCTTCCAAATAGATATCTAATCAATGTAATAGAAGTAAATACTTACAGAGCCAAAATGGCGAAACGCTGACATATTGTTGACTAAATTGATACTGACGACAGCGGTTACTTCATCAGACTCATAATTTATTTAACAAATGTATTAGATACATTTTCCATAGATGACTTTATTGAATTTATTTTTGTGTAATGAATAATATTTTAAAATAAATTGATATTTTGCTACGCTTCTGTACTAAATTTGGCTTGGATTAGTTTTTGGTCCTCTTAGGGACTTAGGGACTTACTTACACCTCTTCAAACTGATGATTTTAAAGAAAAAGAAACACAAGACTTCATAGATCATTACATACATATATTAATAAATCTATTCTACACAGTGAGAAGGAATTAGATACTCGTATACTGGCAGAGACTGTATATCAAACAAATATGTTGCCTCTATTAGTTGTTTTCTGAATCTGGCTACTGTTACAGAACCAAAAGGTTCAAATTACAGTGACCACGAGGGCCAGTTATTTTACTGCAAATTTTAAATTCATAAGAAAATTTCGTAAGCGACAATTTTAACCTCGTAGCTCTGTTAGACAAGCACCAAATCACAGATTGACGATTTGGCACATCGTAATGATTTTTTTTACACAGCCCATACGTTTGTTTCGGAGCACACTGTATGTTATAATTATTTCCATATCGTTTCCAGATTTCCCTAATTCGAATAAAGAAAAAATATTTCCTATATATAATAATCTGTAGAAAAATACAAGGTGGTAAATGTTCTTTTATATAATAAAAAAAAATGTATATAATATCGATTGACTCAGGCTGAGCATTTATTTTCGTTAAATAAAGTCATTTTAAACATTCATTAGTCAAATAGCAACTGTAATTATTTATACATGGGATAAAAACATATTTTTGAATGTTATTAAATTCGCTGTATTTTTTCATCCCCATCACAGGCGATTCCACATGTTTAAATGTGAAGACTTCGATGTGAAATTTTCAACAACAAAAATTTTTCATTTTGTTTCTTCATGTGACTGTTTAAAATTGCAGTTTTATTTTAGTTTTATTTTCTACAATGCACAAAAAATCGTATTCCTCCGTTTCTAATATATTAGAGTTTATGAGCTATATTTATTTTTCTGTAAAACAAATCGATAAGTATTTTATTTGTAGAATAAATAAACAACGAAAAACTAAAATATTATACCTATGTAACAATAATTAATATTAATTTACTTTAAACAAAGTCTTAATGCATTAACACGATCATTCAAAATCGTAACCGGACGATAATCGCTGAATATTCAATGCTTCTTATCGAAGTATGTACACAAATAAACAATACCCAACTTTGCCACTACACTCCGGTAAGGTTAGGTTAGGACACATGTTTTCGGTAACTCACCTGATTCCTGACGTTGATGACAAGCTGACAGTTCGTGAAGTCCACCAGCACACTCAAACATATCACCACAACGTTCCAATAATAAAAAATGTCCGGGATGTTGCACATTTTATCGTAATTTTAGACAATTCAACGGGCCGATATCATATGACCACCATTGCTCATGACTGACATGCACACAATGCGGCAACTGCCGATTAGGCAACACATAACACGCTTTCCAGTGTGGCGGGTCGCAACGCGCAGGCTCGCCTACATGTGGACATTGTATTGATTCCATAGGCGCCGCTGCTAGGCAAGAAAAGGGGCGCGCGAATACGCACGGTTTATTTTTTAAATAGTAAAAACTATCAAAATAACAAATAAAGAAAATCGTAATTATTTATGCTCATACTAACCACTCACGAAAAATAATGAAATGGGGAAAAATATAAGTCGTATATAAAGTTAGCAGTAATCATACAGTGCCTTAATTTCTGCTTTTGTCAACCAGCATAATTTTTAATCTGAAGGAAATATAGTTTGGGAAATAAATCAGTTAATTCATAGGGCCTAATTTACAGTACGGGAGTGAATTTACTGTCCATCGATGCACTAGATAACATCTGTTTCACATATTCTTTGAGAAAAAGTTAAACATTCGTCTCTATCTAATTCAAGCATTTGTCTCCATTAGTTTTGAACTTAAACATCGTCAGTTATTTGCATTCATTTTCAATTCCTCTTAAATATTATTCGCACTCTTTTTAAATAATTATGCATCAATATTTGAGTATATTCATATTTGAGTATGTGACTCATCTCATATAATATTATTTTCAATTTTATAGATGGTCTTTCAATTTCATAGATTTTCAAGAATCTTATCGTATCCACATCGGGATAATTTATCTCCGGGCTCTACGCCTATGGCCGAATGAGATTTGAATGTCCCTCGACTGCGAGAACTAATTCGAACAGCGGGAAAGGGCATAAATTTTGTAATTATCTTTTACGGAATTCTTTTTACAGAGTGAGAACCGGAAAACGGTTCACAGCAACGATTCCGGTCTTCCACGCATAAGTTCAGCTTTAATAGAAAAATAGTACAAGAACCCGGAATATCCAATAATGGGAATCGTTTGCTTGGAAATTGGATTGTCTACGGGAGAACGTACATGCATTCCCGAAGGTTTAGAGAGAAGTATATCCCGGGTAATTCTAGTTATAGGTAACTACATTTTCTTGGGTAATTGTTACAGCGGTCTATGAGATTGAGATATATTATATTTTATAGTTCTGTGTTCAGAATGATTCGTTTTCGGTACAGAAGAGTAGGGGTGCAATTTGAAAACAAAAATTGGGGGTGGGTCCGTCGTAAGGGTTGAAAAAAGCAAGAATTTAATTTTATAATCAGCAATGATTTTTGATATAATTTGACATAGTTTTTGAACCATCTCTTTATCTTTCCAAATAATAGAGGTATTGAATGTAAAAGACTTGATTATACAAATTAACTACGAGTAAGGTGAAGATTAGGAATTGTGTCGCAATCAGTACTAGCGAGCAAGTTTGTATTATCAGTTCAATCTTCTGTCCTGTCCAAGTCGGTCAGTAACATTTACACCGTTGTCAGAGCTGTGGTTTTTCTCCGCTCATTTCCATCAAAATAATTAGGTACTTCCAATTATATTCAAATAGTATAAATACAATTTGAGAGAGTCACTTCTAGGTCTCTTTTGAATTCAGGAAGTATTTAAGTAGTATTTTTTGTTATATTTAAGTAAAATAAAAAATTAATTGTAACGGAATATGTATAGCGAGAAACAAGTTATAACCTTTTAAATTCTTGATTATATCATGTCAGTTATATCGTTGTATATTATACAAGTTTGGAGGAGGGGTGAGGGGGGGGGGTAACGTACTTCAGGGATTGACTGTATGTCTAGAATCTTTAAGAAGTAGAATATTTGTCTCTGAAATGCAAATAAAAAAAGCAATTATTTGGCATAACAAACTTGATTTATTGCTAAATTGTATAAAGAGTTAGTTACAACAAAAGCTAGCTACTTTCAATCCATACTATTCCGGGGCATCCCCCGCCTTACTTCGTGCCTTTTCTAGGGACAATAACCATTACATGAACATCCATAACGTTGGTCCCAGTGTGTCCAATCTTAACCAGATTATTTCCACGATTATATTTCTCGTAGAACCCGTAAGAGTCGTTGTTGTCTAAATAATGTTCCGGATCGACGCCGTCCTCCGAGCACTCCCCCGGCAAATCGCAAGTCGCCGTGGCGCCGGCAGCGTCGGTCGGGCCGTCTATGCCATCTGTGCCGCAGCTGAGGAATGATATATCTGCCGATTTTATTCCGAGTTTATTAACTTCCGCCGAAAAAGCCAGGGCTAATTGTTGATTTCGTCCGCCCCGCCCGGATCCGGTCACCACAACTGTCGGCTCGCCTGAAACAAAAATGATTTTCTCTGATTCCCTTGGATGGGGAATAGCCGTTATGGCAGCACTCCTAGGTCTATTATACCGACCGAACGTGGTTAGTTTAATGACGGTTTTATAAACCTTTATTTTTTACCATTTTATTATTCTTTATGTAGGAATAGCAGAAATATAAAGAATAGAAGAAACAGAATATGTATGAGGAATAGAATATATAGAAAACACTTTAGTAATATAGGAAATATTATAACATAAGGATAATAATATACGAAATAGAATAGGAGAAATGTAAGACACAGAAGAAATATGAGAAATAGAAGAACTGACAGAAATGGAAAGTATAGAAACTATATGTAAGATATAACAAACAGGGGAAATATCGGAGATAATAGGAATAAAGGAAATATATGGAAAATAATATACCAAATAGAATAAATAGGAGAAACAGAGGACATAGAAGAAATATGAGAAATAGAGGAACTGACAGAAATAGAAGATATAGAAATTGTATGGAAAATAACGAAAATAAAAGTAATAAGAGAAAGAGAATAAATGCAAGAAATAGAAGAACGATTAAATATACCAGATATAAGAAATAGAAACAGTAGAATAAATAGAAGGGGTAAAAGAAATATGCTACCTGGAAGAGATAGAAGACATAGAAGAGGCATAAAATATAAAACAAATAGAATAGAAAGAGAAGTCCTGACAGAAATAGAAGATATAGCTGATGCACCACATCTTCTTTGTAAACTTTAACTTGTAGAAAATGAAAGTGACCATTTACTAAACACTTTACTAAACATTTTCTATTTACAAGTATCACAAACAGTAATTTTAAAGGAAAGGTATCTAATGATTCATGCATCTCATTGAGCACAAGGCAGAAAACTATGACCTTTCCATAGCACCTCTACATTCGAACTGGTTAAAACATACATTTTTCTTTCCTGATCGCCTTACCTACCAGGGGTACGCTATTAATCCAAATTAGAATTTCACAGTATATTGTCCCTATTTCAAATATCTAACTTAACGTAGGATTTACAAGATACGTTATTATACTAATATAGTAAAGGTGGTCCAACCATAATGCACGATGTTAATTGTGAGTTACACCTTAACGTCAAGTTTTTTGCCCAACTTAATTTGACATTTCTTTGTTTCAGTGTTTGACAAATTCAACCATGGAGAGGTACACAATTGAGCAGCGCGTTATGATTGTTGAAGCCTTTTACGAAAATGGGCGTTCAAATCAAAATGCATTTCGTGCACTTCGTGACTTTTTTGGTCAGCATAATCGACCAAATGTGTCCACAATCAGGATAATTCTGCGCAAATTTCAGCAAATCGGGTCCATAGGAAATGTGAAAACACCTGTGCATGCTCGCCCAGTTCGTTCTGCGGAAAACATTGCTGTTGTTCGCGATAGTGTAGCAGAAAAGCCGTCAACCTCGACTCGTCGTCGTGCTCAACAATTGAACATCTCACGAACATCACTGATGCGAATTTTGAATAAAGATTTGAACTTACACGCTTACCAGGTTCGATTGACTCAAGAGCTCAAGCCTACTGACCATTTCAAGCGTCGTCAATACGCCAAATGGTTGGTTGAACAGACAGAAGTGAATGGTGACTTTACAAAGAAAATCATCTTCAGCGACGAGGCACACTTTCACCTCAGTGGATTCGTTAACAAGCATAATTGCCGCATTTGGGCAAATGAGAATCCGCGAGTGATTGTTGAAAAGCCGATGCATTCACAAAGAGTGACTGTTTGGTGCGGTTTATGGGCTGGCGGCGTCATCGGGCCGTACTTATTCGAAAATGAGGTCGGCCAAGCAGTTACCGTGAATGGTGTTCGCTATCGCGAGATGATAATGGACTTCTTGTGGCCCGAAATTGAGGATATGGACCTGGACGATATGTGGTTCCAACAGGATGGTGCCACTTGCCACACAGCCAACGAAACAATGGCACTTTTTCGCGAGAAATTCAATGGCCGTGTTATCTCACGTCGTGGCGATGTTAATTGGCCGCCACGATCATGTGATTTGACACCGCTGGACTTCTTTCTTTGGGAATATTTAAAAGAAAAAGTGTACGCCAATAAACCAAGAACAATTCAAGAGCTAAAGGATGAGATAATTCGGCACATTAACGACATTGAACCTCAATTATGTCTCAGTCATTGATAATATGGACCATCGGATAGAGGTATGCCACCGAAGCCGTGGCGAGTATTTGGCCGATGTTTTGTTTCACACATAATTGCCATAGATTCTTCTATCATAATAAAAAATATTAAGATAATTCTCTGAAAAATTTTTGTTTTATTTACAATTAACATCGTGCGTTTTGGTTGGACCACATTTTAGAATTGATCTATAAATATTTGAGTACAGAATTATAAATTCAAAGTTTATTACCTTCTTGGAACTATATGCCTACATAAATTTTGGACGGAAATCATAAATATGAATAGCCGAAAATAAAAAATACAAAAAAAAAATGGAAAAACCCAAATTGTAATACAGGCTAGCATTTAAGACATTCATAATATATAAAATTAAAACCTAACATAAACAGAAAGCATATGGAAAAGTGACAATTAGAAGAATTAGCGGAAAAAAAAGAATAAAATAGAAAACATTCGAGAAACAGGAGAACAGTTAAATATACGAGATGTAAGAAATAGAAACAATAAAGGAAATAGAAGGGATAGAAGAAATATACTGCAGGGAAGAAATAGAAGAAATGAAAGAGGTATAAGATGTAAACAAATAGATTGATGGAAAACAAACGAAACTAAAAAAAAAAAAATAGAAGAGACGTAATAAATAAAGGAAATATAGGGAATTTGGAAAATATAAATAATATAATATATGTTAACTTGTCTGCCGCCTTCATGGTCCCGTCGCAGCCACTTGAACCCTAGATGATGCCATTCAACCCCATTAACTATAAGTTATTGTAAACAAATACTCTCAAGTTTAGACGATTATTTACTCGAAGTTCAGTCACGGCCTAATATTAGTCTGTATTATGTATCACGTGTAGCTCGGTGTGGTGGCTTGGGTGGAACAATTATTGTGAATAAATGTTATTTTGTGAATTTCGGAATATTATTTGATAAACTTTTCGAACAAAAGCTAACATATATAATACGTCTATAGGTCTAACAATGGTAGAACAATATAATGAATTAAGGAAATCGAGTTAGTAGATACAAAAGAAAATATATTAAGAGCCAAAATAGAAGAAAACAGAAACTAAAATATACAAAAGAGGCAGAATACATACAAAATATCTCAATATACAGAAAATGCAGGGAATAGGGAAGATGTAGAGGATACGGAAAATGTGGAGAATATGGAAAGCTTCAAAAAGTTATGGATGGTATGAAATATAGAGGAGAAAATGAAGATGTAGAGGATATTGCAGAACTCGATGATGTTCCGTAAGGGAATGCTAATTTGTGAAATTATTAAGGGATCTACTAAAACGGTGTTAAAATGTACATAAATCAAATGCTAGACACTTGAACGCGTTATCAATTGTTGGAGAAAATCTCTTTAGTTGTTATTTTAATTCGCAGGTTTAGAATAAAGATACATTTTTAGAAAACTGTAAATTTCATCGTTTTAAAATATATTTGGAGGGCGTTAATTTTGACTAAAGAGTTGTAGTTCAATTATACTCAGTTTCCGAATATTTATTTTTCTGGTGAGACCACAGCATTTTCATTAAATAATAATATCGAGAGCGTTCTAAGGAATGTTCATACTTGATGTAGAAATACTCGTATAAATCATCATTCAAAGTGTTTTTCGTTTCAACCGTTAATTATCGAGTTTGAAAATGATTATTCTACGCTTTTATCAGTCGCGAATCGTGAGTTGTACAGGTCGTCAACAATAGGAACAAGTCTCAAAACTGCGATATCGGACCGCCCACGAGGTGCGCGGCAAATAGCCTGGTCTTTACTTAGTCAAATTGAGACCTTTAAAGAGTGAATATCGATGAACATATATTGAATTTGAATGTACACAGTTCGATCTGGTCGCACCCAAAGTGCATCCTTTTCCCTCCGCGTGCTGTCTCAATGTTTCTTCTACGCATACATGAGAATCTCACACTTTTTCCTATTCTTGCCGAGCAGTACACGCATATACTTTTCGATTACATGTAATTTTCATCACTGCTGATAGTTTTATTTGGCCAATGTAAGATAATACCGATAAGAAATATATCGATTGCGCTCTCAAGGAAGCTTTTAATTTGGCATTATAAATCATACCTCACTCGAAGGCCCTTATCGACTTCTCGATATTTACCTGCGAAGATTAAGCAAATGGGTCTAGCGAAATCCATATCGAGAACTCCCTCGACAAAGCCCCTCTTGGCACGCAAATCCACTGCAACGTTTTCCAGAAAAGCTTTCAGATTGTCCTTGTTAGCTGGATCACTAATTGCAGCAGCCAGGTTGCGTGCGATCCCGGCATAAATTTTGCTAATTTCGTTCACATCGCCATCTATTTCTGTTGAAACAATTACCGATTGGAATCCCTTATTTAGAGCTTCACCTCGGGCTGCCTCCGCTGCTATTGTGTTATTACCTGAATAACAAAAAAAAAAGGACAAATAAAGAGCCGAGAAACAATGAGTTTATAACAAGCGAACTGTAAATTGGTTATAATAATACGCTGTGATAATACAATACAGATAGAAGATTTCATGTGACTAAATTCCTGGACAAAAAAGTGAACCTAGCGTTAACAGAAAATAGTTTGCTTTGTCGTATTCCTCGACGTAGCGCAAGCATTTGATAAGGTTGGGCATGAGTGACTCTATATTATAAATTAAAAATTATCCTTCCTAAACAATATGCAGATATTTTAAAGTCATATTTATCAGACAGGCACTTTCGAACTAAGCAGGAAAATGCCCACACCATTTGTAAAGAAATCAAAGCAGGAGTCCCACAAGGCATTGTTCTAGGCCATGTGCTCTACCTTCTGTATACGTGTAATCCCCCGGAGCTAGAGAATAAAACTATAGCTACTCTTTCCGACAATACTGCCATAATAACAACGGGCAAAAGTAATATAGCAGCTAATAAACTTCAACACGCTGTCAATAAATTCCAAAACTAGACCAAGAAATGGAAAATTAAATTACATGACGGAAAATCAGTTCAAATCGATTTCACTAAAAAACACATCGAACATATTCAAGTATGAATGGACGAGTAGTCCCATATGCCAATACAAGCAAATATATCGGTCTTACCTTATATACGAAGCTTCGCTGGAAAGCCCACGTTTTTAAAAGAAAAGAGAAGAATTAGATACAAGGTATAAGAAAATATAATGATGTTACCTATGGTAAATACACCAATAGTACCTATGGACTTATAGCCTATTTTGTTGAGTTGAATCTTTGACACTACCAATTTTCGAATTTTTATCTAATCTACCTACTGTTGACCTTGAAACACGTGGTCTATACGGATGGAAACTTTGGATTTGTAAAATGTTTTATGTTATTTTTGATTTAGTAAAGTCTGGACTAAGAAAATTATACACATTTGGGAATAATTATCAAAATGGCAATTTGTACGACCCTTGTTGAAATTTGCAAATTTTCTTTTTTTTCCTTTTTGTAAGAAGCAATAATTTATTAAGAAATCTTCTTCTAATATATTCCCTAATAGCTATTAAGTTGTTTTTATTGGGAGTCATATTTTCCAACTCTATATCATTGACTTTTATCAAACGTAAACAAACCAAACAAAAAAAAAACAAGAGGAAAAGGCTAATGGACCAATTTTCATTTAAATTCTCGCACACCCTCTTACCTATTACATAGTTCTTGACGTGTTCGTATTCCCCGTTCAGGACTGGCACGACGGTCCCAGGACATTGATCCTTCCTGCCGTGCAGGACGAGCTTTATAGAATCCGGAATTTCCTCATATAAATGGTATTTCTTCAAAATGTGTACCGCGCTCTCGGCAGAGTCGCCGTTCGGTATTGTCGGACCGCTGGCTATAAAATCTAATGGGTCGCCGACAATGTCTGAGAGCACTAAGGAAATTATTTTGCAGGGGTGGGCCGCCTCCGCCAAGCCGCCCCCTTTCAACACAGAAATTTGCTTCCTGAGGGCGTTGAGTTCGCGAATATCCGCACCTGTAACATATTTAGAAGTGATGCAAAAAGTCTTTAAAGTCTTTTCAACTTATAAAAGTTGTTATAAATATGATGTACATCATAAATTATATATTGACTTATTGTAAATATTAGAAAGTAGAAACCCTTGTAACTATGCTAGTACTCGGAACCAGAACACATCTGTTTCTTAGGGGTAAAAATGCAATCATCCCAGACCATAAGTTTTAAACTTTTGCAGATTAGGTCAATGATTTATGACAAGTGTGGTGTCTAGTAATAACCGCACCAGGCTATCGGATTTTGAGATAAGTTTTTCAATCAGTCAATTCCCGCATCTCGCCTCGAAATATTGTCTCCACTTTCGGTACTAGCTTGCTCTCTATTTATTTATCTCAAATAAACGTAGCTACAGCAACAACATAACTACTAGTATCATTTCACTACGCGCACCTCTGTTCTTCACTTACAGGGTCAAAGTTCTCTGGGAACTCACCGAGGTGGTTATGAAGTAAATGAAGCTTAATACTCATATTTCAACCGAGATTTGGAAAAACCAACAGTATTATAGTAACCAGAACTTCATAGTTAGGATCTTCGTTGTTGCCAAGGAAATTTTGTATAACTGCCACGAAAGATAGCCACGCTGTTTTTTCCTTGCCGTTCATCTTCCTCGCAAAGCCTTCATCACGGACAAGGGTACGTGATGTAAAATGTAAATACATTTGTTTTGATCTTCTCCAAACTTATCGTAGGGAAAATAAAAACGTGGCGAATGTATGTGTATATGACGAAAATATTCACTTTCATTATTCAGTGCCTTTATTTGTATAAAAAATATGCTAATAAATAATCGAAGCATTTCAGTCAGTAGTTTAGGACATGTGGTGCATCTCAATATGATATGCTCTATATTCAACATCAAATTGCGTGGGAACTAGACTATATAGCTAAAAACTTTGAAGCTGGTTTTAAATTCAGATTTAAAACCAGCGATGAGAATACTACTAAAATCAGTTAAATAAGCTCTTGCAACAACGAACGATAATGAATTGTGTACCGCTATGTAATGGCATATGAAACAGAAACAGAAGAATCCACTCAAATATTGACTGGAAATTCTAAGTGGAAATTCTTAAACAAACAACACAGGAATAAATGTGGTTATATGTTTAAATATTGGACACATGTCTCACAATACTACACATTTTAAAAGAGAAAATAACAGCAAGATATTTTACATGTGGTGTAACAATAACAAAAGAACACATATTGCTAGATTGCACAATATAGTGCGCCTTTGGAGACCGAGCAGGCCACTCTATTGTACCCCGACGTCGAAAACACCTATTGGGATACTATTCATTAACATAAACTCTTACTGCGTCGTGATAGTGTGGAAGAGTCCCATGCGGTTGAAAAAGTCATTTCTAGAATTCGAAACTGATCAGGATTTTCCTTTAGAAACTCCAAATTTAGCGGCTCAATAGCAATCTGCAACATGTCCAAATACAGCTGTTCCATTAAATATTCTGTCTTTTCAGTCAGTTTCTTTTTGTTAGAAAATAACCTGATACAGATTTTACTGGGATGCGCCGCCTAAAAAATTTGGAGGTAAGATCCTTAGATCTTAAGGCCACACAATCTAATATCGTCGTCCAATCCACCTATTTGGAGATACCTCGTCCAAATGTTGGTGGACGGTAACAACACGGGTGGAAAGAGATCTAAATTCTTGAAACAGTATTCTGAGATCAGATAGATCCGGATCTAATACATTGGGAAAAGTCGACAAAGATGGAAGTAAATCTTCTTGAAGACAATTTAGATAGATTACACCACCAGTTGTTATTAAAATATAACGGTCCAAGAACCCTGTCATCTCTTATTCCAGAAAATTATTTGTTTGGGTATTTGGTATGATTTTTCCCCCATTCTGTGCAGTTTGCAGCCATCCTAATGACGATAACTATATCGATTAAGGCCATAATTTTGAGTAAATACACTTTTAAACAGGAAAAAGCTACCCATTCTAAAGATACCCAATTATGGACGATAGATTACATTATTAGCTAAAACTCCATTCTGCTGTCCTGGTCAACATCAGTTTGTATTGTCAACGACTCGTTTGTCAATAACGATCATTTTTATAGTGCTCTGACAGTTTTCCTGGCGATATTTGCTTAATTTGTATCGAATAAAATATACTTTTTTCGAATTTCTTTTCTCTTTGTGTACGTAACTTTCCATCCGCCCCCATCCATTTCCTAAATCAAATTAAAAGTCCGATTGAATTCGTTTTAATGAAGAAATACCTTTAATTCTGTTGTGTACTTCTCCCGAGAAACTCGTGCTATTTTTAGAAAGTATTCCATTTTAATAAAGCTGTTGTTATTCGAGCCAGCTTAACAGTAAATTAGAAATAAAGCTTTGAGATACTCCATTTATCGGGGTCGTTTAAATTTTCAATTAAAGCGGGTTTCGACAGAATTACAGAAAAAAGGAATGGAAACCCGAGTGTTACCATGTTAGCCAATAGGCCTAACTTCGTAACACTCGGGTTTCCTGTTTAACAGGAACTGTTCCTGTTTAACAAGAAAAGTAGTGGTTTTGTCGAATTACGTACGGTAAGGGGTGACCTAAAGACTTTGGTTCTGTAATTATGATACAAGTAGGGAGCAGAAAATATATTTTCAGACTTGTAGTTCCCTTATAGTAGGAATAAGAAACTGTAAAGAACGCGGGCGCTCGAATTTCTCTCTAGGTCAAGGACAAATGAGGCAAAATACGAGTATAAGGTCTCAGTTAGAACTATAGGATTTGAATTGCGCGCCATTTGTGTTCTGTCAAAGATAGGACGTCAATATTTAACGACTGTCATCTACGAACCATACATACGACATCAACATGTCGCGATTAACAATTCAACAACGAATAGTTTGCGTATAACTGTTTTATGAATGTGGGCGATCATTTACAGTTGCATTCAGAAAAATTCGCACAAAATCGGAACAAAACGAAGCGCCTACAGAGTAAATATTTCGTAACATAATCAAGAACATTGAATATATGGGTTCTGTTACTGATGAGGCAACACCAATACGTCCTCGTTCTGGTCGGTCAGATGAAAATGTTGCTGAAGTGATAAAAAGTGTACGGGAGTATCCAAACACATCAATTCGACGTGTGCACAACAATTGAATATGTCAAGAGCCATCACGTATCGGATTTTAAAGAGAGATCTGCATCTGTCAGCAAACAAAAGTCAGTCGACACAACAATTAAAAGTTAGAGACAACTGACAACATCGTACATTTGTTAACTGAGTGTTGAAAAAAGAAAGATGATGCTCATTTTACAACAAAACTTTGTTCAGCGATGGAGCACTTTTTCATCTTGATGGATACGTCATCAAACAATTGGAGTGCTTAAAAATTAAATACATCCACAGAGATACACGGCTCGGTGTGTATTTTGAAGTGGTGGAGTAATTGGATCATAGTTCTTTGAAAATGAAGCTAGTAATGCTTTCATAAATGGGGAACGGTATCGTGACGTTGTCACGTTGAATATTGACACCCTATCTTTGTCAATTCAAATCCTATAGTTCCCACTGGGACACCCTATACATGAATAATTAGGAACAGTATTGGTCGGTATCTTAATTTAGCTCAGAAATATTATAGGATGATCATATTATAGATTAATATATAAAGTCTGCTAAAAGTATGGAATAATGCCTGTAACCTTTTAATTATTCAACAAGTTACAGGTTTTGAAAGACTCTTAGCCTTGCCAAGGATATACGAGAATTTATGTTCCAACTTGAATGTGTAGTGAAAATTTTTCTAGTAATTTTTAAGTTAGTTATTAATTGGTTATTGAAATTCCTATCAATAAGTAATAGTAGACATCCTAGATTATGTTATAATAGGCTTAAAAATGTATACAATGATGCTGATCTCATATCTAAGTGGGTTAAACAGGTCGTTTCTTCTTTTTTAGACTTGCGTATGTTTAGAACAATGGGAAAATACTTCTTTGGCAAGTCTGAAGGCAAATGAGAACCTATTATGTAACGTACTGTGTACTATGTACTGTATGCAACCCAAATATGCCAGAAACATTAGAATACATTTTTTCAGTATTAGATTTAAAACCCTATTAAAAGTTCTGCATTTAAAAATAATTTGGATAACTATGATACGTAACGTCAACAATATTATGATTCCTAAAACAAAATTGATGTGTGGTTTTATTCTGCAGTTACTAATAATACTTCACTGCTTTATATTAAACGACTAACATATAAATAAACAATACAGAAACTATTCCATAGTTATGTCGGACCCTGTAGAACAGTTATTCCTATATTGTAAAATTACTTATGGATGTTTTATGCCAGACTATATCCTTGTAGTCAACTTCAGAAGGATTGTTAGCCAAATATCCTTTAAGACGTAAAATTAATGAATTATCATCATTGGAACGAAATATCTGCAACCTACATGCCCCCTTCTGGGTTTAAAATGTAAACATTTATCTCTACCTGAATGAAAAACTATTTTTGTTGATAAAAGGTATTTAACGACTTACCCCTCTTGGCTAGTTTCTCTATAACGTGTATTTTTTCCTCCAACGTGATTGGCGGGACGGGCAAGGGCAGCAGAGCTGAGCCCCCTCCTGTAAACGGCTAATTTTAGATACGATTTTAATTAACCAAATTAGTTGCTGAAGCGTGTATCGATTTTTATTTCTCGATAATTATAACGTTCGTAATTATTTAATAGGATTGCGCGTTCCGATTTCGTCAGTTTATAATTCAATCTGTCCGCCAAGGGACAAGGAATGAAAGTTATGACGCAACTGGTAGAGTTGCGTTAGAGGAAAAAAGGTGTCCCACGAGTTTTATTTTGTTTACTCGATTTTATTCGAGTGCCAGTTTTCCTCATAGCATATCAATGAATACGAAAACTTAGTTTTGTTTATTTTTATACAGGGTTTCAGGGTAATTTCTGGCATAAACTTAGCAGGACAGTAACCTCATTACCAGGTACATAAAACTTAAATTTTAGGGCAATCCAATAAAAATAAAAACTTCACGTCCCCGATGACAAATTACCACTGGATTAGACCAAGAAATTGCTAGGTCTGAGGCGAATACAGTTAACGAAATTTCCGTTGTTATTCTGTGTCTTGTCTACTAGCTTCACACTAATATCTCGCTTTTACTAATCGCAGCTATTCTTTCATGTGGAAAATTAAATTTTAAGTTAGTGTTTTATTTTGACAGTATTTACAGAGTTAGAGTAGCCATATTGGAACGAAGTACACTCAGTAATTTTCGCAGCGTTATTTTTTTTTATTGTGAAAAAAGAACAAAAGTTCCTCTCATATTTTACAACACAGAATTAAGACTGTCAGCTTGAAATTGCTGGCATGTTTAAAATTGCTTAAGGGCTTGTATTTTTGACCTCGCTGAAGTGTTTTAATCTGAAATTAATTTAATCGATGTTAAAGCTGTGTTACTATTGTGACGATACAAATGATTAATATATACTAAACACAGATTAAATCAATCTTTAAAAGTTTAAAATTATCCTTATTAGATATTTTATTCCAGTTTCTCGTCGCCCAGCTACCAGGTATGTAAATATGAAACAGGAATTTTTTCTATAGAAAATACACGTCTATTGTATGAAAATGACGAAAAATATTTTATTCGAAATATTGCTAGCTATACATTTTTTCCATTTCTCTAATAATTTATGGATTCTATGGCAGAAAAATTCTTGCTCCTTTGAGGCAAACCAGTCATCGAACTATTTTCGTACATTTTCGTAAGAAGTAAAGCCCTGCTCAGCAAGCGCGTGTCCCTTCGATGCAAATAAGTAGTAATCGGTCGGAGCCAAGTCTGGTGAGTAAACCAAATGCGAAAATATTTCTCAACTAAACGCTTCAATTGTTTTCTTGGCCGGTTTTGCTGTGTGTCATGGAGCATTATCATGAAGCAAAATCACTTTGTGTTACCTTTTTTGATATTTTGGTCATTTTTCACTCAAAGCTTGATTCAAATCGATCATTTGTTTTCGGTAGCGTTCAGTATTAAAAATTTGGCCAGATTTTAGTAGCTCATAATAGATCACACCCTTCTGATCCCACCAAACACAGAGTATTGTATTGTCTTCCGTCCAGAGCGATTTGGCTCTGTCGATGGTTCGCCTGGAGTTACCCATTATCTTTTACGCTTAGGATTCTCGAAATATATTCACTTTTCATCGCCAGTCAGAATTCGATGGAGAAATGACTTTCTTTTGTACCTGGCGAGCAAGATGTCGCAAATGGTTTTTCGGTGTTCCTACTGTCTTTCATTCAGTTCATGTGGAACTGAATGAACTTTCATTCAGTTCATGTGGAACTGATTGAACTGATTTTCCCATCTTCTGGATATTTCCCATGGCTTTCAACCGTATGGAGACGGCTTCTATTGTCAGATTTAATTGATCCGCGAGATCTTGTTGCGTCTGAGCATTATTCTCATCCAACAATGCTTGCAATTCGCTATCATCAAACTTTTTCGATGGTCTTCCAAGTTCTTCGGTTCTCGCGTCAAAACTGCCATTTTTTAATTTTCTAAGCCACTCAAAGCATGGTAATTTACCAAGAGCATGCTCACGGTAGGCTTTGACAAGCATTCGATGCGAGACTGTAGCAGTTTTCTTCAAATGGTAACAGAAAATAAATGCTGTCAGCAAATCGTAGTTTCCAGGCACAAAATTCAACACGTTCAACGCTATTAAAAAGGATTTTGTTGTATGAAACTTGTATTGTTGTGAGATAAAAACCATTATGAGATGTCAAAACAAGGAAATGACACCAATGACGCGGTATAACGGTAACTACATTAGCAGCTAGGCCATTTATGGACAAATTCCGGCTTCATATTTACATACCTGGTACACTCTTTCTATTGCATATACCGTAAGCAATAGCATATCTGCGCATTCCTGGTGAGTGAAGTCTACCACTTTTAATATTGCTAAGTTTCAATGGTTGAATGGTTATATTTAGTTCATAGACCTTCTCAAATAGATTCACAAATAATTTAGGAACTAATTACTAGGTAACTACCGTATTAGAAAATTATAATTATACTAGGCTGCATAATTGTTTTTTTTTTTAACAAACTACGTTAATACTCACCTGATATGAGCACTATCAATAAATCGTCTTCACCCAACCCCACAGCTAACTCCTTTATCATCATAGCAGCCTTCTCGGCATTTTTATCTGGTAAATTGTTTGTGGCCCCCTCGACATACTCTATCCGCGATCCGCACGCCCTTTTGTATTTTTCAAATATCCCCATTGGAACTGTTACCACGCCCCTCTGCAGGCGATCACCCAAGACGCTCTCGATCTCGGTAGCCATGCCCAGTACCGCTTTGCCGAATCCTACCACATAGCAAGGTTTGTGTAGAGCGTAACTTTGGCCTCTCACCAACAGATGGTCGCCTTTCAACTTCACCTCGTGTTTGATCAATTTTGCGGGTTGTACAGATTCCACGGATTTGAGGAAAATCTCTCGCAAGATTGCGTTAGACATTGATCTTTTGGATTTGCAGAATTTAGCGTCAATGGTAATTTTATAAAATAACGTGTGTAACTTACGACTTAACATGAGGCACTAGCGTCACTAAACTACAATAAAATTTTATCACTGAACTTGACCTCTCTGTCATGGGCGTACTCTGTCGGATTTCGTAGGGTATTAAATTGTTATCAAGTGACAGTACAGGCAAATACAGAAACTAACCACGATTAAAATTCAATAAACAAGCTGTCGCAGGACTGACTATCCAAACCATACCTAAGAAGCATCGGTAAGGTATTTAATCCATAGTTTGGCTACTCATCAATAGATGGCAAAGAAACATAATTAAATGATAATAGTTGTGTTCCTTTTTTTCGAGATTCCACATCATTTCTCTTGTATATTGACGGGTTAGTTTAATGTAATAGCTAATCAGTGTAGAAAATAACTGAAATGAGATCAGATTTCAGTTAAAAGAAATGTAGCTAATAACGATAATATCGACTATGGTGTTTCAACGCTATCGTTTTGGAATTAGAGAGTTTTTGGTATTTGTAGTTGCTCTTTGATTGGACTTTGGTTTTATATATTATAAATTGTGATTCATTATTAATTTTTGACTATTTAAAATACTTTGTTAAAATATTATATCAACTGATCAAATTCTATCACCTTCTATCAAAATAAATTTAGATATAACATGTTATATCTAAACATTTATGTTCCTTGCAACAGTGTACAGTTTTTGAAATATGCCTATACCGAATATGTTTGATATTTTATTAAAAATACCATAGGCAGTGACACACTGTACTGAATTTTCTAAATGAAATATTTTAATGAACTTGTTCTTTGAAAAACCCTGTATATCTTGTGATGTACCTATATATGATATGGACATGTCTGCCATCTTTGGTTTTAAGATGGTAGGTGCCTAATACATGGAGGGTTTTCTTGTATCCTATATCATTTGCAAGAGAATCAATCAATTATTCCATTGTCAAAACTGGGCACTTGAACTTGATTTTACTTTTTCGATATAGATGGGGCTGTAGAGCATAAATGACCGCAAGCAGTTCAGTTGTTCACATGAGATGTAATATTAGAGATATACCAATTACCAATAGATTGACAATCAAAAGACGAGAGGAGAATATCTAATTTACGTGCAAAATATCAGGAATACCAGTTTATATTATATAAATCTGAATAATTAATTGTATGGATACTAGATTTACTGGTTGAGCTGCCTGCTGATTTCACTATTATTTTTTTTTAGCGGCTTTGAATATTTCAGATGAGCGAAATGGCATCTTTTGAGAATGAATTGCCGTAAATATTTAAGAGGCTTTGACCCAGCAAAAAATATGAACCTTGACATAAATCTGGTCATCGTGGGGGCCATCTAAATATACATCACTGATGTTGGAATCATGATTTAAATGACAAAAACACGTGAATAAGTGAACATAATCAGAAATTGTTCACTTCAACAATTAAGTGGAGGATGATTCTAGACTGCAATTCTCGATATATTCAAAAGAATATACTATATGAAAGGAGACAAATACAAATAGACCGAAATAGTTAAAGGATAAGAGAAAAAATATTTGATTCGCATGCGAAACATTTCAAGAATACCAGTTTCTCTTATACATAACTGGATAACTGTATAAGAATACCAGATTTTCTGACAAAGCTGCTGGCTGATTTCACCAGTTTCTTAAAGCAGGTCCTAATGTTTCTCGGAATTTACAGTTGAGTCAAATGACATCTTTTGAGAGTGCATTGGCGTAAATATCTAATAGGTTGTAACACTGCAAAAAATACGGATCTGGATATAAATCTGGTCATCGTGAGGACCATCTAAGGATAGATCAAAGACGTTGGCGAAAAATAGATTCGTACTATACAAATAAAACTTTTATTAAAAATTAAATTAGTTCTAATTTCCTTTAATTCAAAATTTTCTTTATTAAAAAAATGTTTAGGTATTAAAATCATGTGCATACATTCTTTTACTAATGCTGATAACTATTTTTTATGTTGGAAATATATTTAAAGCATATATACGATACTATATCGTGGCTATAGCCTGTAAAGGGACAAGATTAACAACGTTTATAAACTAATTTAATTTATGTATCATATATGGCCACGATATCATCATATCTTTAGAGAATACAATTTAATAATTGTTTTAACGCAATTTTATAAAATATTTATATCTATGCAAAGAATGATACACATTATTTGTTTGTAATTTACGATAATTTAATTTATATAATTTTTCCATTAATTCTGTATAAGTTTTCCAAATCACAAATATATATTCCAATTAACAGAGCAATCCATGCAAATTAATTCTGGTTGATAAAGCTTTATCGGCAGATCTAAATCTAGTAAACCGTTTGCATATAATTTACAGCCAAATGGAAGCTTCGGGTATCCAATCGATTTCACAAATTTTGTTTTGAATAGACGCATTTTATACGATTAAACGACAAACATTTTTTACTTCTCGCCTCGTTTTATTATCCGCCCCATTTTACACCCCATGTTAAAGAGGTATAATATCACCACGCCATAAAAAACGTTATTCTAAATAACAGTAATCATACAATAGTATTGTAACCTTTGCAAGTTAGTTGTCAGGTGTCATTTCATTGCCCATCATAAAACGAAAAACGCAATAGTGTCTGAAAAAAATTTTCCTTCAATTCTAAATATTTTAAAATATTTAAAAAATTTCATGACTTTCATAACTTAATTCAATAGAGAAAGACGTTTATGACAACTTTCTACTATTTTTACTACCACCCAATACACAACAACTTTTTACATTAAATATGCAATTTTATTTCACTAAACTTAATAAATCTTATGTACTATTCATTTCATCGCTATTTGCCAACTAAAAAATTCTCTTATCTTGCCGATAAACGGAATAGTCTACCTGAGTCTAGCCATAAAAACAAGCCACGGTATGAGATAGGAGCCGTTTGGGATTTTTTATTTGGCAAATAGAGACGAAATAAACTATACACAAGATTAAACACAGGAGGTGTCAGTTTATATTGATCCGAGTTGTAGAAGTATTGACGTTAGGATGAAATAAAACAAATGAAACAGTTTTAAATAACAGTACGAATATAGATACTGCATTAAAAACACATTGCATAAGTTACCCTGGTTCTCTTACTGATTTATATATTTGTCACAAAGGAATCAAGTGGTGGTAAGTCATGAAACCTTGGTGGCCACTCAATTAGAAAATAGTTTCAATCTATCTATCCATTGATTTCCAAAATTTTCATTTAGACAGTTTCTTAAAATTACATATTATGTACAGGAGACTCGCCTAACTGAAATTTAAAATTTGGAATTTATTTGATCTCAAATTTATCAGCTAAACGCAAAGATTATGTGAAATAAAGAAGTTTTATATAACAGTTAGAATTATAATGTCGATTTTGAACAAAATTACCCTATCCATACAATTTGTTCACTTAGTAATTAATCCCCTACCATTTTCATGGATAAGAAAGTATAGAAATCTAACAGAAACATTGTATTCTATATAAAAAGGGAATTTCCTGCCCCCGAAAAATCAATCCTACCTTTTCAGTCTCCTTTCCCTCTTTCCCAACGGTGTAACAATGTTTAAAAACTTTTTCTCCTGCTCATCTGATGATGCTCGAAGAGGCAGTAATTTAAGATATTATCAAATGAATAGTCTAAAAGCGGGAACGTTTGAGAAAATGGAAGGGATTTTAATGACGGGATTAATACAGATTAAATCGGGCTTTCCTGAATCAAATTATGTGCTTACAGGGAACTTCACTTTAAGCCTAACTGTTCTCGTCCTGTGTCAGCTACTTGCTTTGCCAAAATACCTCTTCGACAAACGTGAAATAGCACGACTGTACGACATTTATATATTCTATTGTCACTATACGGAATCGTAACAAATGTAAAAGAAGGAAATACAAGCAACTTCTTTAGAAGAAAAATCTATTTAAAGTTACTCATTAAATTTCGTGTTTAAGTTATCAGCAAATGTTCCATTGTGTGTGTCACCTATATAATCATATAATACGATGGTCTAGGTACTTATTCACTACTGAAAATTTCAGTTTTCAAGGTATTGAAGGTACTGAAAATTTCACAATGTTCACCTTTTTATATCTTTATTTTAACACTAAAACAGTCTATTCTGGCGAGCCCCAACAGAGTTGGGAGAGGACCAATAACACAGGCGTACAAAAAAATAAAAGTTGTGTGTGCTAACGGATAAACGATACTTATTTTTTGTATTTCTTCCCGCTGAACACAAATCTAAAGTCAGAATTACTGATGAAGCTTCTAAGAAAAACCATAAAACCGATAAAAATATTAATCTAGCAATTCTTTTCTATATGATGATACTATTCTTATATTGATTTTCGTTTCCACACACGTTTGTCTTCAAATAATGTATGTAATGGACTTCTGCTTCGTGTTTTTCCTTTTTTTGTTGGTTTATCTTTGCAAAACAGCGCAGAACTTCTACGGCTTCAATACCATGAAAATGTAGATTAAACGAATCATTCTACACATCCCATTTTCAGGGTAGTCGTCATCGCACTGTAAACACTCAGTGGTAGCAGATTTCTGACGGTACTTGTACCCACTGTGTAAAAAACAAAAACTTGAATGACAAAAATCAGCGTTTTCAGCTTAAACTTGCGCTCCATCAAGACTATATGGTTATAAAACTTTCTTCGTCATGTAGAAGCCAGCATATCATGAGATCCATAGTTTCTAATGCTATTTTGATTATACAAATTTTCCTTAAAGATAAAAAATTCGTTACAACTATGAATGATCAAGAAAAGGCATCATGGTTAAGTTTTGAAGAACTGTCAGCTAAATTTGTAGGCAATAATAAAGATGCTGATTACAGAAACATTGTGGCAAATATCGCGCTTTTATGGTTTTTCTTAGAAGTTTGATCAGCAACCCCAATTTCTAACTTTAGATTCGTATTCAGCGGGAAAAAATACAAAAAATTATTGTGGTTTACTCCTTACCATACACAACTTTTATTTTTTTGTGGGCCTGTGTAAGTTGCGTTGTCCACCTTTATAGCAACGACATTGCCACCACATATTACACAGAGGCCTGTTATGCATCGCCGTTTTCACTGTTTAACTACACTACAACTCATGAACTTAACCGACCTAAAAATGCCCAATACGGCAAAACTGTACCTTTAACTTTAACAACATTCGCGTTTTAAGAAAATAACCAAGAACCACACAGCTCGTAAACTAAGTTAGAAAATTGTTTTATGTTATTAATTATTGTAGTTCTCCATTGAAGGTGCTGATTAAAACCGATTAACACGTTACAATAATGTCTTTATTTCTTGGGCCGAAACTTCAAGAAATACAAGACAATAAAATATCAGTTACAGTCAAGAAATCGAAAATACATTTACAGGAACAAATAAAAGAAATTTTGCTATGAATACATCGTTTGTGTGAGGTGATGTTCTAATTTGTTGAACAATGTAGTAATAATTAAATAAATTTAAGAAAAAGACACGCAAATCAAATATACATTAAAATCTATAGTACTTGAAAGTAGGGGGTTATTTAATATTTCAAAATAACTACGAGTTTTAAATTCAGTAACATATAAGTCGGAAATCGAGAAAGGAACCACCAAACCGCCAAGCGATTATCAAAGTAGTTCCCGAATAGCAAAGCTATTACATAATCGCTCTAGGAAACAACTACTCCTCGGGCTAAAGCCCCGCCAGGCATTGAATTATACCCAGAAGCGATCCTCGACCCCTTTCTCGTGTTTCTGCACGATCAGATAAGGTTTCAGATAATAGCAAAGCTATTACATAATCGCTCTAGGAAACAACTACTCCTCGGACTATGTTTCCTAGAGCGATTATGTAATAGCTTTGCTACTCGGGACCTACTTTGATAACCGCTTGGCAGTTTGATGGTTCCTTTCTCGATTTCCGACTTATATGTTACTGACAGAGATCGTATCGATAAAGATGTATACGCCATAAAGTTCATTCGGCATTTGTCCTGAATCGGCGTACCGTGTATGGCACTGATGAGAACTAATAAGTTCGAAACAGCTGTATGTCGTTCGGTTCCGATCCGGGACAAATGTGGCGGGTACCTGTGGCGGGTTTTATTTTTTGAAACGAGTTTTAAATTGTTTATATTTCTGCACATTATGCGTATTTCTCGCCAATTTTAAAATTAATTTTAAGTCATTTAAATATCATTTGAACACTCTCTAGGCACATAAGCATTATATAGATTTAATCTACAAACATCCAACATTGGATAATACGGAAATATCTAATTAATACTATTATTAATTATATGCGGTCTTTTAAATACTTTTTTGGTAATAATCTCAATATTCCTTTAAAGGAAAACCACCCGGTCGGCAATACTCGAACGGAAAACTCCCCAGATACGGGAAATTATGCTAATTTCTTTTGTTAAAAGTAAGTTTGGATGGGTTAAGTAGGTCGAGGTCCAAAACGATAGTATTGATCTCCCCCTAGGGAGTATGCTCAAGACTCTCGGTCTCTTCCTTTCTCTGTTTGTACACAGCCTAAACGGCCGGCCCCCTGCGACTTTTGGCGTGTCTCATCGTGATTTCGGTGTGCGTTGGCAGTACATTAGCGTATGAAAATTAACTGCGGGCCTACTGCCACATACAGTGAGCAGCTAGAGGTTGGAACAAATTCGACGAAGTCGTTATCGGGCAAGTAGGAAAAAACTACTAAGACAGATCGATTTTGTTTTTTAAATACGCATTTTTGGTATAGGTATATTTTTTGGACGTCATCATTGCTGGAGTTACGATTTCACTGATAGTTAGTATAAGTGGTAACATTAATGTAATAAGCTAAAAAAAAAGGGCTTTTTTGGCTACTTTTTTGAATGGAAGAAAAGGTAATAAGATAATAATTTTATACGGAAGTTGTTAGGCATATATTTAGATATAATACAAAACATTATTATTAAAAAATATTCAAAAATGGTGACACTGAAGCCATTCTCGCAAGATATGTCGAATATAAAGCGCTTTGCGACACGCAATGTAACTGGTATAAAGAATCTGGGGAAAAAATTACTTAATCAACATGTTTATAGCTAGTAAAATACATAGGAGATTTGGAAAATATTAATTTTCGTGTGATTAGGGAGTATCTACATAAGAAACGTTAAATTTTCGACAAATGAAGGGCAATCATTTGTTAATAAATAATGTTTAAATTAACGTCTCGAAAATTCTGTACGTATTTCACCACAAAATGATATTATAAAAATGTTTTTAAAAATTCGTATTGAAAGAATGAAAATTGCTGGAGTTATGCTGCGTGCCATTTTGAAAAATAATATTTCGAGAAAAACACGTTTAAAATGTATTATAGATACGAAGAAACGAAAATCCCACTGTTCCACAATGTTTTACCATTAAACTGCTATCCCATAGCGATGAAGCTGCCCTTCTATATTTAAATATTCTTCCTCATTTTCTTTCCTCGAATATTTTATGATGAGCGTGCTCTTCCGCTGCATCTGTCAAAGACATCTCGGCATGCTTGATCTGCTTAGCATCGGCTTCTAGACAAGAATTGTATAATTGGACGCCAATATCCATCTCCAAAGCCTTCATAATTTGAGAATATTAGTCAGGGCATCATTAAAAGTGCACACAGCAATATCAGTAGCTATATTCAAGACTTTCTTGACATTTGAATAAGGTTTAGAGCCAATTTTCACACAGTATCATTGAAACTCATTGTTATTTTGCGTGTAGCCTCCCAAGCAACGGTTTAGCAACTCATCTCGGCTCAGGTCCTCATAAATCTGTTTGTTGGCTTTAAAAACTTCATTAGTAAGCGGCGGGTTATCATGGAAGGTGTCCAAGAAATCCGCTGCTTGTCCATTTTTCCAGTCACACCAAGACTCTGAGAACATTTCGAGCTACGGATTTTCGTCGATTGATAACTTATGGAATAATATTATTAAATTGCTAGGCCATAATGAATTCTTAATTAATCAAATAATTTGTCAGTTAATTTACCTTTTCCTCCGAGGCCATTTTTTAAAGGTTCTAACGAAACATATACATCATTTAACGACATAAGAAATTAAAATTAAAAATCATAAGATAAAATATTAGCCTGTACCGTACCTAGACTGTATCTTCCCAGAAAATATTTATTTAACGCATGTGTCGTTTAGGAAAGAGCACGAAATTTTAAGGAAAAACATTTTTTAGGAAAAATTTTCTGTCTACTTGAAATTTTCTGAAGCAGAATTGTTTTTGTATTATTTGAGAAACGAGGTAATCAAAGAGTAAAGCATAATGGCACTCAGCTTTCGTATCATGTTTGTGTAAAATCATTTTATATTTCAGCAGTAATTATTCACTTATTAAATTTTAGGCCAATGAAATGGCATTCCACATTTACCTTACAAACAATCACAATTATCTACCATTATTATGCAAACAGTTATACCTAATATTTTTTTGGTTTTGAAATTTAGTACCTATAGTCTATAATAACATGTTTTTGGCAGTCTAAAATTGTTCAGTAATATCAGCTTCTCTAAGCAATTAAGGCATTGCTTAGAAATCATAAATTCTAGTTTTATCGTGCCCGCCTCTAACCTAACTAAATGGTCTGGTATGTAACTTTGGTAGAAGTAATAACCTTTTGAAAAACCCAACCTAAATTCTCTCAATAAAATTTATATACCTCAGGCCCCAAGCCGTTACACAAGACATTATTATTATTAATCTAGCGGGCCTTAACGGCTACGAGCACTTAGCCTTCGTTTTTGTACTCTATCCCACTATCTTCCTCAGGGTGCGGCAGGATACCACGCCGTTAAGCTGTAGCCGATGATATGCTGCAGCTGATGATCCCTGATTTCGTCCGGTAATAATTCCGGCTTACCCAGCCATGTTATCATCCTATAAGGTGACCGGGCAGGACACACGCATAGGAAGTGAATCGATGTCTCCTAATCCCCTAAGTCACACCTGGTGCAAAGGAGGGACTCCTCTTTGCCCGTGCTGTGTCTCTGCTGTCGCAGGTTGCCGTGTCCCGTTATCAGTTATCATCTTCCTATTCCAGCCCCTTTAGAGTCTTGGAAGTGCGGCAGCCGAGAGTCTCCAGCTATTCCTTACTTTGCTGATTCTAGTAGTGGGATCTCAGCAAGTTTAACCCTTCTTGGTAAGGCATTTCAACTAGTTTTTTGACAGGACCACATAGTGTAGTTCCTTTCTTAGCCAGTCTACACAAGACATAAGAGAATTAACAATTATGGAGTTGTACAGTTCCATTCTCGCTTCTAACTATATTCACTATATAGTTATTCTTATTCTGATTCTGATTTCTAGACTTGCACTGTCATATACATATAATTTATTTCAGTATTTCATTAGTGAAATAAAGAAATTAACTTTATATATTACAAAGAAAAATATATTAAACTGTACATATTCTATTTAAAAGATGTTTTATTTTCCTTTATTCCCCGATGCCCCGTTTGGTGTGAAATTTCAGGCACATTTCAGAGAATGTACTATTTCAAAGAGTGTAATTTTAAATAATGTTAATAATTAAGTAATGAGAAAGATATCATCTCACCAATACCAGCGCAAACATGGAATCAATATTTTGAAAAAATGTTATCAGAAGATAGAAAAAAATTTAAAAATATAGAAAACGTTAATCCCAGTATAGTTACTCAAGGATCTCCGATAAGAATAAGTATATCAGAAGTTATGGAAGTATGTAGATCACTAAAGAATGGCAGAGCCCCAGGACCAGGAAGTATTCTTGGAGAACTTATAAAATATGGAACAGACAAACTATACCATTCACTGAGAGACCTTTTCCAAAGATGTACGAGTAGATCAAAAGTACCAGAAGAGTGGAAGGTATCATATATATCCATAATTCAAAAAAGTGAGTGTGACAATTACCGAGGAATATCTGTTACAAATTCCATCAGCAGAATATATGGGAATATATTAAAAAACCGTATGGAGAACGAATATTGTGAAATGGATACAGAAGAACAGGCCGGTTTCAGAGCAGGAAGATCCACAATCGATCACTTATATACAGTCACACAAATCTTGGAGAAGATGATAGCATTTAATCAAGAAGTACATCTACTATATGTGGATTTAAAAGAAGCATATGATAGCATTCCTCTGGTAAAACTCTGGTAAACATTACAAAACACTAATATAAATGTAGAATTAATAAAGGCTGTAAAGTCTCTGTATGATAATACCAGATCTAGAATAAAAATAGGACACAATATAACAACGGGATTTATAGTAACTAAGGGACTTAAACAAGGATGCTGCCTATCTCCTACACTATTTAAGATATATCTAGAATGCGCATTGATGACTTGGAAAAGAAAATGTCACAATATGGGCATACCAATAGATGATACATCAACACTATACACATTATCCTTTGCAAATGACCAAGTTGTTATTGCGCAAGATATCGATGATATGGAATACATGACACGCAAACTTATCGAGGAGTATGAAAAATGGGGTTTAGAAGTTAATGTGAAGAAAACGGAATACATGTGTATTGAAGGACAACAACAAGATCTACTTCTGTCAACAGGGCAAAACATCAAATACTGCAATGAATATAAGTATCTAGGCATGAAAATATCAAACGACGGGACACTTGATGAAGCGATTTCGGAAAGAAACACTCAAGGAAGGAGAGCAATTATAATGTTGAACAGCATTCTATGGGATAAACAAATAACAAAAGAAAATAAAAGAAGAATATATAATTCAATAATTAAAAGTAATGTAACCTATAGTTGTGAAGTATGGCCAATAAAAGAAAGAACAGAAAGAAATGGACTTTTGGAGGAGGTCAGTTGGAAAATCAAAGAGAGAAAGGGTAACAAATGAGAGAATAAGAAATATGATGGGAATAACATATGACATTGTATATAATATAAGAACCAAACAACTCGTATGGTACGGGCATGTTCAGCGAATGCCAAATGACAGAATACCCAAAAAAATTCTAAACTGGAAACCTCAAGGAAGAAGAAGGCGAGGAAGACCACAAAAAAGCTGGAGAGAGGGCATTGATAATGAAATTCGGGAGAGAGGTCTGGACGAGCACATGTGGAGAAATAGAGAGGATTGGAGATTAGGAATCGGAAGACGGCGAAGGACGTTATAAACCGATATGATGATGATGTAATTTTAAATACTCTAATCCTAATAGCAGTATCACTTTTAAATCAAAATAAAAACAGTTGCTATCGCTATCACTGTTAAATCAGACAAACACATCAATATCTATAAAAATTAAGATAATAGGACAAATACTATTCAATATCTTAGATCTGTGTAATGAAACAATGACATCCGTTGTCATTAGCATCACCAAAACCGTATCGGGCAGTGTTGTACGTAAAACATCTCTATCTCGAAATTGAGTGGCATAGAAAAAATAAATCAACACATAAATGTTGTTTTATGCGACATTTTTACTTTTTTCAAGTACTTCACCATCGCGCTTTCTCATGACCAATGGACAGGGTGGGGTGTATCCTATCCACCTCAAAATCAATAGATGTCATCTGGTAGACGTAACTAATCAGAATCAGTCGAAACCCGATCGATCCGACACGATTTAATTGAGTGATCGTGCTAACAAAAAAAAATCTCAAATAGTCCACCATTGTGCTTTCTCATGACCCATGAACATGGTAGAGTGTATTCTATCCACCTCAGAATCAATAGGTGTCGTTTGGGAGACGTCCCCGATCAGAATCAGTCAAGACCCGATCGATACGTCTCGATTTAGTTGAGTTATCGTGCTAACAAGAAATTTTATTAATGCCGACGACAACGATGACAACGACACACACACACACACACACACACACACATACATAAAATGGCTTAGAAATCATTTTTTTTGTTTTTAGGCCGAAAAACGAAAAATTTAGCAAAAGAAACGGGCGAGACAATATTTGAGAAAACTACATATATAATATATCTGATTACTTTCCTCGAACAGTAACACTAAATCACGTACGCCAAGAAAGTGTCGTGGAACGAAATAGTATTTAAATAGGGTGCTGTTTATTAGCCGGAGATGATGAAGTCATGGTATGACTTATCGGTGGCGATAACTTCCACACGGTTACACCTCAATCTAAGCCTGCCGGCGAGGGTGTCTACACAACCGTGACAACTAACTGAGCCGCTTCCCCGCGGCAACATCATAGGCTGAGACAATGGAAAAGGATAAGCAGAATAACGTGAGATCCTTCCAGAAGGGATGTTATGTTTTTCGCAATTATTTCTTAACACATATCAACACTGAATCGAGGAATATTGAATGCCATTGATTCATCTGGAGGTTTATGCTTCACTGATGCTCGATTAATTCCCAGTAAATATGGTTAGATACGCGTTATATTCAAAATTAGGGAGATATCTATTTTATCAGTCTTGCAAACTATTTTTCATACAGTGTTTTTAGTACAGTTACATTCTAAATTGAGTTATACAGCATTAAATGATGGAGATCAGGAATAAATCAGTTCAGTCATATTACATGTACAAAATAATCAAACGAATTTAAAATATATGATTCGTTTTACTGTGTTCCGTCGATATTCAAGATAAAATCACTTCAAGATTACTTAAAAATCACATCAAAAATACTCTGAGATTGACTTCAAACATTCGTATAAGTTTACACTCATAAGTTTACACTTACAATCAATCACAAGAACACTTTCTGAAAAAGTGTTCTTGTGATTGTTCTTAAACATACAAAATTAAAATATTCGCTGGTTAGATTTTCACTTATTATTTGTTAAACATAACAATTGTTTCGCCAACACAGTGTTCTTAAACAGTTTTTCATTTGTAGTTTTCACTACAGAGTACAAATTTTATATGATCGAAGCCGATTTTCTAATTGTTATTCTATAGGATGTCTCTGATTGAACTATAGGATGTGATTTTGGTGGACAAAGAAGTTATATAACATGTCGCAATAGCTTTCCCCATTTACTGGGATAACATTATCAATTTCATTTTCAAAGAAGTATGGTCCAATTCAGTCTATGTACTCAACATCTGAAGAAGCCACTGCGTTGACGAAACAATTGTTATGTTTAACAAATAAAAAGTGAAAATCTAACCAGCAAAGGTTTTAATTTTGTATGGTCCAATTACTTCACTACTTCAAAATGGGCACCAAATCGTGCATCTCCATAGATGCATTTGTTTTTCGTCAACAGCATGTGGATTTTCAGCACCCCAAATTCGATAATTCTATTTGGTGACGTATCCGTCAAGATGAAAACGTGCTTCATCGCTGAACACAATTTTGTTGCAAAAAATCAACATCACCTTATTTCTTTTCTAATACCCAATTAACAAATGTACGACGTTGTAAATGGTTTGTAAATTTCAATTATCATGTAATTGAATGTTATATGATCACAATGCAGATGTTTCTTTAAAATCCGATGCGTAGAGGTTCTTGACATATTCTATTGTTGTGCACGACGTCGAATTAATGTGTTTGAATACTCCCGTACACTTTCTCTCACTGCAGCAATATTTTCATCTGGCCGACAATGACGAGAACATATTGATGTTGCCTTATCAATAACAGAACCCGTCTCTTCAAATGTCTGTTCTTCAAATATCAAATTAAGTTGTGAACTGATAGTTATGTAGGAGCTTCATTTTATCCTAATTTTGTAAAAATTTTTCTTAATGTAACTTTAAATAGTCGCCCACTTTCATAAAACAGTTGTACACAAACCATTCGTTATTGAACTGTTAATCGCAGCACGTTCACGTCATATGGTTTGTAGGTGACAGTCGTTAAATATTGACGTCCTATCTTCGACAGAACACAAATGGCGCGTAATTCAATTCCTATAGTTCCCACTGAGATACCCTATAGTTATTTAGTAATAACTCAGTATTTATGTTGGGATGCTATACAAGCACTTCCTAGATTTCCTTTTATGCATGCGTTTTACGAAACTACACCCCTGTGACTCATGAAAAAAATACAAGCTTGTTTAATGTTGTCGAGATTTTCGTTAACATTTAAGACACAAGAGCCTATAGAACATCTCAACCGTCTAGCTCTAGAACTTACGGAAAATGCCGAACGATTTGAAGAAAATATATTCATATAAAGTGCAATCATATCAAGTTGGTGGTAGACGGCCCAATGTGGTGTATAATGAATGATGATATGATTAACTTAACCTGCCTTGATCTAAGATTAGAACCATGCGTGTTAAGCCTGCAGTGATCTATACTAAAACCGATCAGTTTCATGAAAAAAAAAAATAGGATAATATAGCAATCACTTCATCCTATTATCCTATTCCAGATAATAGTTCAGATCTTTAAAGAAATCTGAGGGATCTAAATCCATAAATCTAAAAGTACAGAAGAAGGTAATACGAATTATCTTTCTCTTTTTTCGTTGGCACGAATGGGGAGCACTATTTGACGATAAGGTAGGGTCCACACTTTTAGTACTATCATCCAAATGGCACATTCTTCTACATTTAATTCGTCCACATTTTCGTACGAGTTATACCAGGAGAATACTTGTAGTAAATATTTATAGTAATATAGTAAAAAATATATACAATAAGTAATAAACATTTCTAAATGTAATGTTAATAACTTTTCTTCCTGAAGAATACGGTGGGCATTCAGGCTAGTGCCCGACGTGGGACTAATAAAAGTGCAGCATCTTGCCTCTCAGTTACAACGTGGTTGGGCGACTTATTGCATTCCTCTCTAGAGGTGACTACAACACTATTCGTAGTGTGTCTTGGGGTGGCGAACTGGTCCCAGTATTGAGGGTGCCATTATATGATTATGTTGGAGTTCCAACGAAAGGAGTTTGGCACCCCTCCCTAAGGATCGATATGTTTGTCCACACCTCGGAGAGGAAAATTACATGTGTAATTTTCCTCTCCGCCAAGTCATCATTACTGTTTATGTATTTATTTGTGTTTAATATTATTCGGTCGATTCAAACAAACCTTGAATTTAAGTTTACTTCATGAAAAAGTATCTTATAGGGTTAGATCCTGAGATCTAGCCGATCATTCTACTGGTCCAATACTCCGTCAGCGACAGAGAATTCCTTCAATAATGTTTGTGAGTATTATGTTGGAGGCTTTCTGCTAAAACCATCTCGAATTTTCTGGTACATTAAAGTTATTATAATATAGATGCAGTGCCACATGTATTGGAATTATTTTATTGAAGAACCACCAACAAATTTTCGCATTCAGTATATCGTCAATAGGAAATGGATCCAAATTGTGGTGAGCTTCATCCTGAATTGAATTTACTTTGTATAGTTGCTAATTACCTTCTTGTCAAATAATTCAAGACATACGACTATATGAATAAGTGGATAAATCTTTCAATGTCTTTGAAACATCCAGACGATTATATTTTGACACTATTTTACATTTATTTCGTTGGCAGGTATCCTCATCCAGTGCTAGTATCACTGATTCAAGACCTAGCTGGTTATTTTCGGCAACTAGAGGATGACTCTTCTTGCGAAGTTGTTTCGACTTCTTTTATATGACCCAAATCCTAACATTCTATTTATGTAATGTCTGAACATCATATAATCATTATGGTAATGAATTTTCAATAATTCAATTCATTCAAAAAGAATGCCAACATCATCAATGGAGCCAAGGCATCATTACTGTTTATATATTCATCAAAACAGCAAATAGCTTCTCTAGCTATCCGTAACCGTCGAAGGGAACCTTCCGACGTGTGACGCCTTTACAACCCCCAGAAACCAATAAAAAAAAGCAAAATTCGAGTTCTCACATTTCTAATAAATCCGGGCGGACTGTGTTTGATATGAAATCATGCGTGATCTAATGACGCCGACGCCCCTACTTGCGCACCTTTCGGTTGCTAAGACACCCCCGCTTTAATACCGTGAAGTAACTCATCCGCGAATAAATCGGCGCAATTGATATAACTCCGGACAGGTTTATTGAAATCTAAGATAATTGGCTGAAAGCCATATTATAGCTCGATGGAAATACATAATGAGTTGGAAGTTTTTGAAAAGCAATTCGATTATTGAGAGAGCAAAGAAGAAAGATTCTGGCGTATCGCTGAAATGGAAATTTGGACAGAACTTTTATGCATTAACAAAATAGAACAAAGAAACTTGAAACAGCTAAGAAAAATAAGAAGCTAAAGCACAACGATGACCATAAAGAACAAGGTGAAATAAAACTGTCAACAATTGTGTAGATACATATTAGCAGTTGGTCAGTAGCAAAGAGGAAAACGATGTGGAATGATTTTCAATAACAATTATGTACATGGGAATAGAAATATGTAAAGAATATTGTACAACTGTAACTTAGAGGCAACAAATCGTCTTTTCAGTATTGTGTTAAGTTGAGATAATACTTTTCCAGAAATACTGAGAGCTTATATTTGTATAATAAAGGATCGCAAATTAATTCTTAGTAGTATACTAATCTCCTGGTATATTATGTTTAAAAAAAATCGTATTGTAAATTTTTAAAGAAGCAAAATATCGCTACTTCTCTTGTTTATGTTACTGTTCGTGAAATAGAGGAGGAAGGTAGCTAAAGCAGGGCTATATCTTCGTGTTTTCAAAATCGAATTAAATTTAATGTTTAAATAAACAGTTTTAAAATATTAGAACGGACTTTTCCGCACTTAGAACATCTCTATCTCGAAATTGAGCAGCTGAGAAAAAATAAACCAACACATAAATGCAGAATATGTGTTTTATGCGATAGTTTTACTTTTTTCAATTTTTCTCAAATAGTCCACCATCGTGCTTTCTCATTACCCATGGACAGGGTGGGGTGTGTCCTATCCACCTCAAAATCAACAGATGTCGTCTGGTTGACGTCTCTAATCAAAATCGGTCGAAACTCGATCGATCCGACACGATTTAATTGAGTGATCGTGCTAACAAAAACAATTCGTGTTTTTGTTAGCACGTGTCGTTTGGGAGACGTCCCTGATCAGAATCAATCAAAACCCGATCGATACGACACGATTTCATTGAGTTATCGTGTTAACAAAAAAAGTTTCTCAACTAGTCCACCATCGTGCTTTCTCATGATCCATGGACAGTGCAGGGTGTGTCTTATCCACCTCAAAATCAATAGGTGTCGTCTGGGAGACGTTCCCGATCAGAATGAGTCAAAACCCAATCGATCCGACATGATTTAGTTGAGTTATTGTGCTAACAAGAATAAATGCCAACGACAACGACGACAACGACAACGACAACGGCAACGACAACAACAACGACAACGACAAGGACAACGACACACACACAAAATGGTTTAAAAACCATTTCTTTTTGGTTTTTAGGCCGAAAAACGAAAAATAAACCCTAGAAAAAAATGTTTACGCGATTACATTACTTTTCCGCGTATAGTGGAGTGCGAAAAAGTGAAAAACCTCTAATGGCCTTTTTATATGTGCTATAGTTTAAAAAGAGCATTACAAGAATTTCGGCCAGAAGAAGAAGAATTATCGTATTCGATGTAATTTGCATTGATTTTGATACTTTCGTATTTTTGACAAAATTACTTTGCTATATCGCTTTTCTTCCACGAAAATAGTTTTCTCCAGAGAAAATCTCAAAAAGTGTATGCACGCATAAGAGACACAGACCAATTCAATTATGTCTCTAGATCTTTCTTAAATATAGAAAGACAAATTCAATGCTTTTTCCGGATTTTCCTTAGAGACGGAGGCTCTCTAGATATGTATAAATTACAAAGTTCTTACTTTGGACCTGAAGTTTAAATTTTCTTTTGGTCTTTACGAGAATACCGACAGTTTTCCATTAAAACGGAGATAGCTATCGGTTTCAGGATATCGGTCGATTTACATTGCATTCGATGAATTTACATTGATTTTGATACTTTATTTGATATATTATTTTCGACAAAATAAGAATCGAATTCTTACTTCTCTCAATCGATTTTCTTTTTCGTTTTCCCGAGAAAACATTCTAAAAATTTAGATACTATAAGAAAGACAGACAATCAATTATGCCTCTGGATATTCCCTAAAGCCAGAAGTCGAAATTATAAATTATTAAGTCGTTCATGAAAAAGAATTTCAGAGCAAAATGTTTTCAGAAAAAAAAACTTTATAATGTTATACTTACAAAAGAAATCTAGAATTTCATAGAAGTGTGCTTTAAATTTAAATTAAATGCATGTTTGTATTGTTCTTAAAGAATATTATCACACTAAAAATTAATATTACAGTAGAGTAGATGATGCAATGGAGGTACTTCACAAAAACTTTTTGGCCATATTTTGGGGGAGTCTAAGTAAGGAATGTTAATCTGTAAGGAATATCAATCAGATTTTTGGCGAAGGAACGATCTTCAACATCAATCGATGGCGAACTTCTTAAGGAGGATGTGGAAGAAAATCCTCGCCAAACAGTCACAGAGCTTGCGGTATATGCAGAACGACCGTCTCCAGATATTTAAAATTGATCAAGGTTAAATAGCTCGATATGTGGTGAACAGGAAGGATCCTATCCTACTGCATGATAACGCCCGACCTCATGTTTCATTACAGACCGTAAACAAATTAAGGGAATATGGCTATGAAATCTACATTCCACATATTCTCCTGATCTGTCCTCTATAGGCTACCACTTTTTTCGGAACTTAGACAACTTTGTGCCAGTTGTTTACAAATGTTTACAAATAAATCAGACTGACTTTAAAAGCGTGTTCTAACTGCACCATCTCGTAATTCAAACTTTTTCAAAAATAGTATAGAAAACTTGGTTACTCGACGGCAAAAGTGTGTTGAAAAATATAGTAAATATTTGGGATAAAATGTATTTCATTTATTTCAGCCAACTTTTTCATTTACTTCCTGTTCCAAAAAAAAATTGACATATCATGTGTGACCACGTTATATATTATAAATTTTATACATTTCAACAATAATTCAACTTCAATATGACTATATTTTCATTTATCTTGCCACTCTATGCAAATTCAACTATATGAGGATTTAGAAATTGTAAAATATATCAATTCATATCACAACAAACATAAAATACATTTTGATATATTATAAAATTGGAAATTAACATATACACATTATTATAGTACAATTGTGAACTCTTCGTACAATGCAAATTGACATAAGTTAACAATATATAATTCGTAAAACACCTCTGAAATGTGGCGGTCATATTTCACAATAGAATGTTAGAATATTGTCAGGAGATAATCTTATATTTAGTTCTAAATAATATGTCCTATTTTAAGTAACTGCAATAAAAAATCCAAATGGTCAAATCAGGTAAACGTGGTGGCCATCCAATTGATTCTTGTCACGCTATCTATCTACTAGAAAAAATATCGTCAAGGAATAACTGGATATCAACACTAAGATGAGGAGGAGCCCCTCCTTCTTTAAACCAAATCATTGGACCCTTAAATGTTTCAGAATTCAGTTGAAATGACGTGTTTAAGGGTTTATCAGAAATAATTTGACTAGAAAATTATTAATATCGTGCCTACTTTTATCACAAATGATCGTTTTGATATATGATAGAAATAATACTTGGGTCCATTTAGATTTAAGACTTAAGAAAATAGATTAAACTTTCTCAAACCATATTTTAGAATAAAACAATCACTCTATATGTAGTCTATATACAGTACGAGTTTAAAATGCTTTTACTCTTCTTTAACCATTGAGTTCTACAAGTACGAGAATTGGCATACTTACATTGAAATGTAAAAATAATGTTTTAGTCAGTGTCTTCTCATTTAGAATCTGCTTCAAATATCTATTCAAACGTTGCTTTTATTTTGACATAGATCTTTTGGTTTTTGAGTAAATTTTAAATAACATTCCCCGCAATTACCAGTTATATATATTTACATCTTACAATTATTTTCAATGCTTAGGTCTTAACCCTTTAATGCCTTTACTTATAAACCATTTTCGTTTAATTTGTTGTTCATAATACTTTAATCAGCAATCAGAATGTTTATATTTCATTCTATAATGTCGGCATACTAGTACTTACAGTAACATGTTAAGGTTAACATCAATGATGTTACCTTTGCACTTTATCTAAGTCTAATGGCAATAGTCTTTTAAGTCTTCTGTTGTTCATGGGCAATAGCAACTGTTCCAATAGTGTATTGGAGTGTTCATATAGGATTTGATGATGGTTGGCTTTTCTTTCACGGATGACTTCTTGTACGGTTGGGATACGCAGATCAGTATGGAGTGTAGCATTTGATACATTGAGGTATTGGACTTGCTTGTGCATCCCCACAGCTCTATACCGTATGTAAAACCAAATAGGTTTTATGACGGTCTTGTAGATAAGGAGTATATTTTCTGTTGATAGTTTTGACCTTCTTTTGTTTCAGTACAGTTCTTTCGTTTTTATATCAAATTGTCTTTTCTTCTTTTGTATATGTTGCCTCCAGTTCAGTTTGTTATTTAAGGGTAATCCTAAGTATTTGGTTTCATCACTTTGTGGTATTTGTATGTTGTTGATTGTAGGTGGTGGACAGGATTCTCGTCGAAGGGTAAACGTTACATGAGCTGTCTTGTTCTCTTAATACACCACATTTGTAATCACTGTTGGAGATGGTTAATATATATTGTTGTATATGATTAGAGGCTATTGCAGGATTTTGATGACTTGACATGATAACAGTATCATTAGCAAGCGTTTCTATTGCTGTATTTTCCGATGTTTGTAAGTCAGAGATATACAGAACATATAGTAGTGGCCCCAGTACACTTCCTTGTAGAACTCCTGAATTAATCCTGATGGTTTGTGGATATTTCATTGTTTATTTTAACATGGAATTATCTGGCTTTTTTTTTGCGAATTTTGAATAAAGATTTGAATTTACACGCTTACAAGGTTCAATTGACTCAAGAGCTGAAGCCTACTGACCATTTCAAGCCTCGTCAATACGCCGAATGGTTGGTTAAACAGACAGAAGTGAATGGTGACTTTACAAAGAAAATCATCTTCAGCGACGAGGCACACTTTCACCTCAGTGGATTCGTTAACAAGCAGAATTGCCGCATTTGGGCAAATGAGAATCCATGAGTGATTGTTGAAAAGCCGATGCATTCACAAAGAGTGACTGTTTGGTGCGGTTTATGGGCTGGCGGCGACATCGGTCCGTACTTCTTCGAAAATGAGGTCGGCCAAGCAGTTACCGTGAATGGTGTTCGCTATCGCGAGATGAGAACGGACTTCTTGTGGCCAGAAATTAAGGATATGGACCTGGACGATATGTGATTCCAACAGGATGGTGCCACTTGCCACACAGCCAACGACACAATGGCACTTTTGCGCGAGAAATTCAATGGCCGTGTTATCTCACGTCGTGGCGATGTTAATTGGCCGCAACGATCATGTGATTTGACACCGTTGGACTTCTTTCTTTGGGGATATTTAAAAGAAAAAGTGTACGTCAATAAGCCAAGAACAATTCAAGAGCTAGAAGATGAGATAATTCGACACATTAACGACATTGAACCTCAATTAGGTCTCAGACTCATTGAAAATATGGACCATCGGATAGAGATAGTATGCCACCGAAGCCGTGGCGAGCATTTGGCCGATATTTTGTTTCACACATAATTGTCATAGATCCTTCTATCATAATAAAAAATATTAAGATAATTCTCTGAAAACTTTTTGTCTTATTTACAATTAACATCGTGCGTTTTGGTTGGGCCATATTTTAGTACTATGGAGGTAATATTTGTTTGATTTTAAATAATAATCCTGGATGCCAAACTTTGTCAGAAACTTGGCTTATATGCAGAAAGACAGCTGAGCAATATAAACAGTACTATTCATATTCGAATGCTTTCTTATTACTTGCGTCATTCGGTGATACTGTTGCACTGTTGAGTGAGCCTGCCGAAACCCAAACTGATGATTTGGAATCCAATCCTGTGGTGTTAAATTCTCATTAATTATGTGTAATATTATTTTTTCAATCAATTTTGAGATTATTTGGAGCAGGCTTATAGGATTATAAGTTAGGGACGATAAGATAAGGAGTTTAGGGACAGTAAGATAAGGAGTTCAGGGACGAGGAGTTTTTTTTATTCACTAAACTTTAATATTTAATTTAAATAAAATCCTTTTTATAAATCATTTACGCAGCCTTCATTATAAACTTATTCATTTTTAATCGATTTGAAGATGACGCACTGAAATATCGAAACTATTCTAATGTTAAATTACAATGAAACTTTGATATCGGAGCAAAATAAAGTGTTTTAATGTATTATTTTATAGAATTATAATATGTTGCGAAGTGTAATGTCTTTTACATTGACTGTAATTTATTTTGAGATACTATTAATCGTACTACTATTTAAAGTTTTATTTTTAGCCAGACACTTTCATCGCCCACGCTTTTCGTAGATGCGCCCACAAAAATATTTTTCCCCCCCGAATGCGTTGGTGGGACGCCCGCCGCTAATAATTTGTAGTACCGCCGTCGACGTGGACCAATTTTTAGCGAAATCAGTTAATAAGATCTCTAAAACAATCAGAGGGTCCCTCCAAAATGGCCGACGCTCTTCCGAAACTGTTGAAATTTTTTCGCGTCAAAATTGAAACAATGTGAAATTCAGCGGCGGGACCCGCCCCGCTCGACGACGGTTGGCCGCCCTAAGCAAGGGCAAAATGTAGCGTGCCAGGGGGCGGCCAATAGCCGCCTCCGAGTGGAGACGGCGCCGGTATGTCTCCCGGACTCACATCGGAGGCCAAACGTTACCCGGAGCTGACGTCGCTTGCCAGCATCAACATTTCATGGTGAGTGGGAATTTTTCTGCTTTTTTCGTTTGGCTGCTGTGTGTTGTTCGATCGATGTTGTGAACTTGAACTAATTCTCCTTCTTCTTCTTTCCAACGCGGTGATTATGTAAACCTTAAAATAGTTGATCTACGAGTTAACTATCCACGAGTATACAGTGAGTGTCCTTTAAAGGACGTGTAGAAAAAAACATCAGAAAAAGACAGTTTTAGTTTTCCATTATACATCGTTCGGTATATGTTATTCGTGACGTCATCCATAATTTACTAAATGGGAACCATAATTTTACGGTAATACTATTAATTAACATACAGTGAGTACGTAAAGAATGGAAGAAATTCGATTAAATATTTACCTGGAAAGTAAGAAAATATTTCTCGGACAGATTGACTTTATTATTGAAATGTACATCTTTGGTATACGTATATTTTTTGACGTCATCACTGTTAGAGCTGTGACGTCATCAACGACATTTCTAAATGTTAGCGTCCTTATCTCATTATGCTATTTAAAAGGTCACATTTTTTTACATACGGTGCGTCAAATCTTGGGGTAAGTGTTAACAACTTTTTTTTTATATTAAAATATTGTTACGATGTAGTCTAACACTAATGAGTAACTTATTTCTATTCTTATTACACTAAATTACTTAAATTCTAAGAGTCACTCATTGATGTCTTCTTAACCTTTTCTGACAAGTATGGCACCTTTCCTTGGGTTTTCTTTTCTTTTCTTTTCTTGTAGGGTTTAATTCTCTTGAGTCTTCTTATTTGGCTGGAGTTATCAAGTAGCTAGACGGCTTCGATATTATCGTGTTGTAGAAGTTCTTCTTGCGAATTTATGAATCTCTATCTCAACGTTTTCTATTCCAAGATCTCGGTGGAGATCTTCATTTCTTATATACTAAGGTACACTAACGATGTTCCGTAGTATTTCCGATATTTATTTTGGAAGGTTTGTATAATTTTAATGTTTGTTTTTCTGGTACAACCCCAAAGCTGAATACTATAAGTCCACACCGATTTTAATATTTGCTTATTCAAGAGGAGGAGCTTATTATGTATCGACAAGGCTGAATTCCTACCCAAGAGCCAATGGATTTTCTTATATCTGACGCCTAATCATTCTCTTTTCTTTTTACGTGGGTATTCCAGCGAAGCCTCGTATCAGAGGTAAGACCGAGATATTTGGCTGACGTCTACTTGGTTACTTACGTCTGTTAGGATACACAACAATTTTGCTTATCTACAGCTACAAGTTTTGTAAACATGGTGAGTTTAAATGCAGCACAACGAATTCTAATTTTGGTAACTATGCCACGAGGACCCGTCACAAACTGAGGTTTGTGAATTATTTAATTAGTATTTTGAGAAGAAGTAGTAATAATTCCTAATTCCCAAAGCAGTAAAAGTCGCGCATCGGCAAAAATTGTTGATACCACTATTGCTCGACCATTTCTTATCGACGATGAAAAGCATTCGTAGTTGCTTCTAAGCACATAGATCCTTCACTTATAGCATTGTATTCAAGTGATGAAAATCCCAAAATACCAGAACAAGCACCAACAAGATGGCGCCCCAACACATCATTTACGAATTGTGTGTAATTACTTTAATACAGTTTTTTTGATAAGGATTGGTGGAAAAGGAGTATCTATATTACTACACTATTTTTGTATGGGTTATCTCTAATCCAATATATATCCTAAATATAGTAGAATTATTTTATGAAGAGCAAGTCGGCAATAAACCGTGCGACAAAGAGCAATGTATACCTTACCTTCTCCCACGCGAATGCAGTAAAATAATTTTATAATTCTTTTACTGCATTCGCGTGGGAGAAGGTAAGCTATACATTGCTCTTTGTCACATCGTTTATTGCCGACTTGCTCTTCATAAAATACTTCTACATTACCAAATATTATTAAGGCATTAATAGGTGGAATCCGGAACGAAGCAAGACCAATTAGCATTGAAATGTTAAGTAACGTTTTACAAGAATTTCAAGTTCGACTTATACATTGTCAAGAGGTGAAGTACAAAAAATTTTAACCCTTAATTTAACGATTTTTTATTATATCAATTATGTTTTCATATCCTTGTTCTAATCAATTTGTCAAAATATTTTTTTAATCTCGAAACCGTCATACAACCTGCTATAAAATGGTTCGTATCATGTTGTAAATAAAAAAATATTCGCCTTTAAATAACATTGTCAAATATAACGGCATTTATATTTAACAAAACTATCGTTGACGTCATGATTTCAACAGCGATGGCGTGAAAACAGTACACGCATAATATGACCATTTTTTCCTTGCTTGTCCGGTAATGGTTTTGTCGAAGATGTTTCAACCTTTACGCATTTAATGTATATTGAAAACTATTATAAATATCGACCTTTTGTTACGGTACCCACTTGGGTATTTACCGTGGATTTTTTAGGAAAAATAGGCCGAAAACTATATTATTTAATTTTTTTTGCATTTAGTAAAATCTCTTACGAAAATCACCTTCTTATACCATCATAACGATAGACATTCCCCCTTTTATAATCAATTTCATTGCTCCAAAAGTTAGCCAACAGCACCTATAAAATAAATCGTTAGACATACAAGTAATCCCTGAGATAGAAGACCATAGTTTTAGTGGGAAAGCACTCTACTTTATCGAGCAGTGTTTGAAATGCAATGAACATTTTTTTCTTTTTAGATAATGGGTTTCTTAGTGAAAAGTTGTCAGAAGTGATTAGTGAATCGAGTCTAACCTCACATTCAACAACATACATCGTGAGCACATCGAGGAAATCTCATCTCTTGAAACGGCACCATGGTAGCTGGATGGTGAGAATATTTTTTTTTTATTTATTTACAAAACCTCCTGATTTTCGAATAATTTATCGATTTTCGGTCTACATAGTTTCACTCTATGATACTCAATCTACATATAGTTTGTTCAACAGGAGTGTAGTTGCATTTTCTGTTGATCAACTTGCAAGATCACTTTCCTATTTGCATAAAGTAACTGAGACTTGATTTATTACTGTTACTTTATTGTGATGATTTGATTGCAAATTATCTTCATCGAGGAAAATTTGATAAGAACACACGATAACATATTTTATTTTTATTATTATTTTATAAAAGCAAACGGAACAGGATTGATTATATACAGAATATATTAAACCAGATACTTAGGCAAATATTAACTACAACTGTGTATGAAAATATGGCTAAAGTATCGAAACAGTTTTATTTCCCTGTATACATAACTAGCTGGACATCATATTGTTCTTTAACATTGTCAAGGTTGGAATAAATGGTCGATATTTTCTGATATTTTCGCACATTACAGAATTTTACGAACCCTGTATATTTCATGGAAATTTATAGCTGTTAGTTTAGCAATATTATATGTCCCAAAAATGATTGAATAATACGGTAGGCGTTCGGTGCCTGATGCGTAGCTGATATAAGTCAAGCACTTGTTCTAGCGTCTATAAAATAAATTGGTGACCTATACCATTTTCCTACAGAGGCTGTTTGCAACAATGTTACAATATATTGAGAGTGTTATTATATGATTGGGTTTAAAACAGGCATTTTGGCACTTTAGAGAGAAATGTAAAGTCAATATGGCACCCGTAATATACATTGGGCACAAAAATTAAGGGATGTAAAAAATATCCTAAATTTTTAGGTGACCTTCAAAGGGCTGTAACTTGGAGAAGAATATTCGAAGAGCAATTTTAAGAAATTGAAATCCATGAATTAAAAGAAATTGAAGCTCCAGTTTCTAGTTTTCATATATTGTGTTCAAATGGTTTATCATCAGCAGTTTTTGAGCAATCATAAGAAAACCATAGAAAAGAAATTCCAAATTTTTCTTACTTTCCAAAAAGTCTACGGACTTTTTCATACAACATTCTATTGATAACAAAAAATATGGATTATTGCTAAGAAAACATTTTTAATCTCAAAAAGTGAAAAATTCATCCTCAAATTGATTTTCAGCAAAAACGACAAATTCAATCATTCCGAAGACAATGGGACGAAAAAATCGCAGCGCTTTGAAACTTTCAGAGTTTCTTTAGGATACTTTAGGGTTAAAACTAATAGTCAAAATCCTTAGTTTATCCATTATTTGCAAAAATATGCCAAGTTAAGTGAATATCCCAAAATACACAATTTTTATCTCTCTGTCAATCAACATTCTCGCACCGAAATTTTTTTATCAAAATCCAATAACTTTGTCTTGTGAAAAATACTTTGTAGTTTTTAGAAACCTACATCTACAGAAACTTCAATTTTTTGTATGGTCATCATTTTTCAAGTAATTAATTACCAAAGTGAAAACTGAACTTTTCTTGCTTTAAACGACGATAACTCAGCGAAAAATTATCATACATTCTCATCATCATGAGGTCATCAGTCCTAAGACTGGTTGGACGCTAACCTCCAGCTTCTCCTATCTTGTGCTAACCTACGCATTTCGTTAATTTTGCTACAAACTACATCCCTTACTATTTGCGAGCAGTAATCTAATCTAGGCCTACCTCTGCCTTTCTTCACTCCTATTTCTGCCTCCAAAATATCGCGGACTATTCCCCCATGTCTCAGCAAGTAGCCTGCCATTCTATCTCTTCTCTTCTTTATGTTTTTCCACATACTTCTTTTCTCGCCGACTTCCTCTAATACTTCTTCGTTTCTAACCCTATCAGTCCACGGTATTTTCATCATTCTTCGGTAACACCACATCTCAAAAGCTTCTAGTTTCTTCCTACTTGCTTCCCCTACCGTCCAGGTTTCGCAACCGTATAGTGCCGCGCTCCATACATACATTTTCAAAAATCTCTTCCTTGTTTCTAAGTTTATTACCCCCGAGCATAAAAGTGCTTTCTTTTTGTTAAAAGGTATCGACCCTGCGCTATTCTTTGTTTTATGTCTTTATCGCTTCTTCCATCCCAATTTATTTTACTTCCTAAATAAGTGAAGTCTTTAGCTTCCTCCAATCTTTCATTATTAATTTGTACTTTCGTTTTTGCTCTGCTCTTGCGCCCTCTGCACTTTAGTTTTGTTTTTATTCACCCTCATTCCGTATTCCTCTGTCAACACTACCTTCATTTCGTTCAACGCTGATTCCAATTCCTCTTTACTAGATGCTAATACTGCTATATCATTCGCGAATCTCAGCATTTTTAGTTTCTGTCCCTGTACTTTAATACCGAAATCCACTCTATCTTTGACGACATTAATCGCCTCTTCAATGTACAGATTAAAAATTAGTGGTGTTAGCGTACATCCTTGTCTTACTCCTTTCCTAATACCTACTTCCCTTCTTTCCCCTTTCTACTTCTATAACAGCAATGTTTGCTCTTTGTATAGATTGTGTACTACTCTCCTATCTCTATACTTCATTCCCGCGCTCTTTAGTATCTCGAACATTTTTTCCCATCTTACATTATCAAAAGCTTTTTCTAAATCTACAAATCCTATATAAACGTTCTTTCCTTTTTCTATTGTTTTCTCTAACATTACTCTTAGCGCCAAAATAGCTTCGCGAGTTCCCCTATTTCGCCTAAACCCGAATTGGTCTTCTCCTAGTATTTCCTCCGCTCTATTTTCCATTCTCTTTTGCACTATTCTGGTTAAGATTTTTAACAAGGCTTCTATACCACTCAAAGTAAGTAGAATAAAACTATCTAAAAAATCTTTATGATGAAATTACTAAAAAGAAATTGTTGAAGTCCGTGCAAAATTTTGAAGGCAAGCAAAAATTTGGAAAATTTTCTTTCGATGGTTCTTCTGATTACTCAAAAACTGCTGATGGTAAAAAAATTCTAAATCAACATCTAAATCTAGAAGATTGGAGCTTCGATTTCCTTTCTTTAAGATTACTCATTATCTATTTTTCCCCAAGTTACAGCCCTTTAAAAATCATTTAAACATTTTTTTACATCCCTTAACTTTTGTGCCTAGTGTACTATTTTGAAGTTCGTTTACATAACTCAAAAACAAATAACATTAAATCATTTTTGTTTTCGAAATTGAATTCCTCTTAAAATAGTGTATTAACTTGCAAATCATCGTATTCGTAAGATATGAGTTTTAAATGAAAATAACATTAGTTTAATTTTATTGGACAACTGTTCAAGATTTTCCAATTTTCTCGAAAGCTATAAGGAATAGGATAAACTTCAAAACATATTTCTGTTGCTCAATTCATTCTTTAAGACCCAGTTCATTAGACATATGTCTCCTTCCCTCTCCCTCTCCCTCTCTCTCTGATAGTAAGAAAAATGGCAATACATTCAGCTCAAATCTTAAACGCCCTGTATATTCGTGATGTAATCGATATTTTCCAGCAACACAATTCGTCTCAAGGGCTTGCGTTGTGTATCAACATCGGATACAAAGTAAAATCTTGCAAAGCAATCAGTTTATAGCAGTATAGCAGCGAAATCTAGAAATAACATAAATCCCGGATTAGACCCGCTATCAGGCGGAACCAGTGAACAGTAAAGAGGATGAACGTTCACCATAACTGCTCCGGCAATCACCCTCACGGTTCATATTCGCAGTTTACGCCAAACCACCCTGCGTGGTCTTTGGAATTTTCTTCGGGTTTACGGCGATATTTCATACTTAACAATGATTTTGTTTTTTCTCTTGAACGTGTTTCGTCTCGACGCATTAGTAATGGCCTCATTGTTAGTAAATTCGATTTTAAATGGCAACTGGATTTGCCAATTTTCACAAAATTATACTGCAAAAACGGCAGAGCTAAAATATTTTCAACATGGAAAAACATCAATAAAATTCAATATTCCTTACAGAAGTACATTCTTTATACAAAATTAAAACATTCGCTGATTAGATTTTCACTTTTTATTTGTTAAACATAACAATTGTTTCGCCAACACAGTGGCTCCTTTAGATGTTGAGTACAAAGACTATGTCTATGAGTCTATGTAGTTTTGAGTTTATGTACTTAACATCTGAAGAAGCCACTATATTGGCGAAAAAATTATTATGATTAACAAATAAAAAGTGAAAATCTAACCAGTGAATGTTTTAATTTTGTATAAATATGGATTTTCATCAAGTAACGGCCCAACCAATTCAGAGTTTTTTGTACACTGTCTGAATTGTAGTGTAAAATTTGACAAAAATTTTACACCAAACCGGGTGCATATAGGGACGCACCAGTTTAATGTCAACAAAAACTCAAGGCCGTTGTAAAATCAACAAATATATGGAGTAAAGCTCGCCACCTTTAAGAAAAAACTTTACTTCATTTTCGATAACAATGAAGAAAAATAAAACGCCTTTGAAATGTAATACACGTTATTATATTTTCTTTTTAACATATGTACAAAGTCAATTCCTTTATTCCAGTAATGACATATTGGTGTATATTATATGTATATGCTGATGTCAGTCTAAAGAATCTAAAGAATATTTATAAGTGTGCATTCATGAACAAAGCAACCAAATTCTTAATTATTATACTTAAAATAGTACTTGTATTATCGAGCTCTCCAATTAACTATTATAATCATATCCTATTGCTGTCTACGATTATAAATGTTATTTTATACATATAATCATAAAGGCACCACATTGTATGAAAAATTACTACTACTATTAAAACTATAAAACTATATAAACCTGGTTACAGCACTAACTATAAAAAAATAGTCAATTTAATGTTTGATTAATATTAAGTCACAGGAATATCTCTTTAATGCACTTCAGACAAAGCACTGCACGAAGAATAAACTAATTTTAGCTTTCTGATTATTTTTCGAGTGCTATGTGAGTAATTGACTATTTAATTTTTTCTTTTATTTTAAATTCTGTGTCGGAAACTGATTTCTTTCCTTTCTCTTTCATATTCACTCATAACATTATTAAGTTTGCGACATTTTTTTTGTTCTACTAAGTGTCACAGTCAATTATATAGTGTCTCAGTTGGAACTATAGGATTTGAATTGCTCACCATTTGTGGGCTGTCAAAGATAGGGCGTTAATATTTAACTACTGTCATTTGCAAACAATACGACATCAACTTGCTCCGATTAACAGTTCAATAACGAATAGTTTATGTACAAATGTTTTATGAAAGTGAGCGATCATTTCAGTTGCATTAGGAAAAATTCGGCACAACGCTAGGACAAAATGAAGAGCCTACAGAGTTAGCACTTCGTAGCTTATCAAGAAATTTAAAGAGGCGGGTCCTGTTATGGATAAGGCAACATCAATACGTCAAGGTCGGTTAGATTAAAATATTGCTGCAGTAAGAGAAAGTGTGCGGGAGTATCCAAACACATCAATTCGATGTCATGCACAACAATTGAATCTGCCAAAAGCCACCACGCATTGTATTTTAAGGAAAGATCTGCAGAATTTAGCTGACACAACACTTAAAAGTTACAGATCATTTACAACGGCGTACATTTGTTAAGTGAGTGTTAGAAAAGAAAGAAGGTGATGTTGATTTTCGCAACAAAATTTTGTTCAGCCATGAAGTACATTTTCATCTTGATGAACGTCAGCAAAAAAAATTGTTGAATTTCAGGCACTGAAAATCCACATGCGTTTCACTAAAAAGAAGTTCATCCAAAGAGATGCACATTTTTGAAAATAAAGCTGGTAATGCTATCGCAGTAAATGGAACACTATCATGACATGTAAACAATTCCTTTTTCCGCCAAATTGATGACTTGGATTTGAGCAACATCTGGTTTCAGTTACCTGAAACCAGATTCAGTTATTATGTTTACCAAATTTTCCGATGACATTGTCTCGCGGAATACTGATATCAATTCGTCTGCAATATCATGTAATTTAACATAATTGGACTACTTTCTTTGGAGTTATATTAAGGGAAAATGGCACGTCACCCAACCAGCAAGAATCAATGACTTCAAAGCAAACATTCGACGAGTTATTCGAGAAATAGAGCCAGTTCTATGTGCCCCTATTATAGACAATTTTGCTAACCGAATGACATAATGTGAGATGAGTCGCAGCCATATGAACGATATTCTTTTCTATTTGTAGCAGCATCATCTATATTTTATGTCGAAGAATAAAAAACCTAAGTTTGCCACAAATCACATTCTATAGTTTCTAATGAGACACCCTATATTAGGTCAATCCCCGATTGGCGTAGGCGCTCTCACTATCTTTCATTCATATACATTATTTAGTTAATTTTGGGGCGTAAAACTATTTCGTGGGAATAAGAAAGAACATAAACGTTTTAGTATATTTGTTACTTGTCAAATATTTTGTAAATGAATTTGTCCATGTTTCTTTCACGTTCAAAATATTTTTTGATGTAAATTGTTTGATATATTTTTAAATATTACTTATCACATATTTTTCAAATGAGCCCATCTATATTTTCAACAAGCGTGTGATATAACGTATAAAAAATATAAATAAAAGATATAATCGATATTTTTTTAATCAACATCGATTTAATTGGGACCTACATTTTTTTTTATTCAAACGCTTGTTTGCCTTCTATCGTTGTCTCGCCAAGATGCATCCGGCACCAACATCGTCAAAGAATAATACATGAAATAACGATAAATCTAAGAAACGTTTTGTCATCCTCCTATTTTATTTTCGAGTACTTTATCTTCCTTATATGTCCTCGTTTACTCCCTTAACAGGCTCTCTCTCCCCCAATCCGGCTCGCAAGGAACAAATAACTCCGCGGAGTTTACTTCATAACTGAAACTAACTAGAATTTCTTATTTTTATGGACGTATTGATTTACTGGGCTCATATTTTATCTCGATTTTATTACCTTTGCAAAGTGAATCGGGGAATAAATAAGATATTTAATTAGGGACAGTAACGACACTCCATAAAAGAATTTTGTGAAGAAGTTTCTGTAACAAAATCGCCTGATTCGATGCAATTAAAATGAGATAATTGGTATAAATAGTATAATTTTGTGCTCAAATAATGTTACATAGAGTTAAAAATCAATGTGTGTAAAAATCGTAAATAACAAAGAAATATGTTTGCATTTATCGACTATAATCTCCAAGTCTTTCAAATATGAGGTGTTTTGGTTACATAAAAATAATTAAGCTAAAATTATATAAGTTAACAGATATAAGCACTTAAATACCATTTAAAAATAAAGCATTATTGAAAAAATAAATATTAGCAGACAACGTAGACTGTACGTTGCAACTCTCTGAAAAAATTGAGATACCATACGTTTTTGATTTTCATTGTAAAATATTTATTGGATAGTAACTTGATCGCTGATACCTTGAGATGCTTTTGGAAATTGAAAAAGTGCCCAAAATATAGCCTATCCATATTTAAATATGTATGTGTCTCGGGAAGAGACTTGTTGATAATCATATAATTAACATTCTAGATAATATATAATGATGATGATAATATCCAAGTTAAAAAATCTGTCTTTAAGGAACTTTTAACTAATTAAAATCAAAAAGAAGCTGTAGGGACTTTTATGGAAACTGGACGACAGCTGGAAATAATTTTTTTTAATTCTCTATATGGGATAAAATATTAATTTATTTTCTCTTGGAGAAGCGTCAACGTTGTGGAAGTTTGGGAGATGTAGGAGTTCCCTACAGTTTTGATGTATAGGCGAGAATGTTTTATCGTTTCTTAGATCGTATCATGTGTATTTGGGAATTTTGGAGAACATACAAGCACTCTTCAATGGCTGATGTTTAAAGTGAAAGCCATAAGGAAATTGGTGGACAATTGGTAAAAATCTCTCTGGCTATACGGGATAAAAAAGATAATTTTTTTTTGGAGTACATCAATGATTTCGCCATGTATTGGTTTTAGATTAGATTGGTCGTGGACTGGTAACTTTTGTTCAAATCTTGAAGACGTAGAAGTTCTCTACAGTTTCAGTGTACGCACGAAAATGTCTGATGGTTTCTTAGATATTGTAAATATTAGGGAGTTTAGAAAACCGCAAAGACCTTTTTTTTACTGAAGTTAAGGAAATAAAGGTCACACACTTTTTAAAATAAGACAATGGAGGTACGTTTTGGTCACGAATCGAGTCCAACTTTTGGAGATGTAAAAGTTGCTTATAGTCTTAATGTATAGACGAGAATGTCTGATTATCTACACCTCAAAAATATTTAGGAAAACTACATAGAAAGCCTTTCCTTAATACATACCTTAAGGAAATTGGAGGAAGCTAGTTACAGAAACTGGACAATACTCGGAAGGTCATTTTTTATAATCACAGAAATCTGTCATATGGGACGAAAAAGTAATTTATTTTCCACTTAAAGCAAACTGTGGTATTGACTGGAAGTGACAATAGTGCAAATGATTCCTTAATAGCAGCATTATCTCTTCTATTTCTTCAAAATATACACGAAGGCGTTTACACGATCGATTTAAAATCAAAATCTTATCATTAAAAAGAATACAATAAGCTTTATCTCATTTTATAACTAGATTGTATGTACTATAATGATACAAATTCCATTCAGGCCTATCACAATCTAACGCTTTTTAAAATAAATCGCCAACAAAGGATGCCCTATTGAGTTTCAATTTTCCTGAATACAATTGTCGACGTCATCAAATCCGAATATCGATCTGTTGAAGCTGAAGCTGCATAAAGGGTACGAGATAACGCACCCAGGCCCATCGCCATAGTCGTGAGCGGTAGATCAACCCAGGGGTTTATATTGCTGCAAGGTAGCTTCCAATAAATCCTGCTGAGCGCTTTAATTAAAAAAGTTCAAGGTTTGTTTTAATTTCAGAGGCTGGTAAGATGTTTGAAGAGGACGCGTATTTATATATGAGGAATGATCGGAAATAGTACGTAAATCAAAAAATAAATGGAATGAATTATTTATCTTAAAATTACACAGGAATATTTTTACGGCTTTGCTGAACGATTATTACTAATGAAAATATCAAAAGCCTTATTATGACTTGAAGAGTTCGTAGTTCAATCACCTCTTGGTTACCGTTATTGCATTAATGCCCAATAATTGGTAATGCGTTTTTCAACCGTTTTCATGACTTTTATTTCTCTTGCCTTTGAAACGTTTATATCGGGATTTTTCCAAAGGAGTTTGAAATCATCTATCTTCAAATAAAGTAATTAGTTGGAATATTTTTACTTACCTTTAACGTCTGCGTTCTTATGGAATAGATAAAATTGCTATCAAAGTGACATTCTGTGAACCAGATTTAATATTTTGCTGTCTCTATGAGGTTCTTCAAAAGCAACTAAAAACTGTGATAGTGTCCAAATGAAAGACTGAAGAAGCATCAGCGAAGAAGAACAGGAGAATCGGAGATTCTAAGGGCTTATTATTGTCTCTGAAGTAACCAATAGATTAAGAAGAGTTTTATCGAAGAAGAAAATAGAAATAGAAAATAGAAAAATATTCCAAAATGTCAAGAAAGTAGATAACATATTTCCATTCAATCAGCATTCTATCTATAAATACACAAGTGTGCAATACTTATGTGAAAGAGGTACCCTTGATAAACGGGGTGCAATAATTAGCATAGTATTAAAGAGTGCCCTAGATATAATAGCATTGAATACACAGATAAATAAGCAGTGACAGAGTTTGCGTAACAATATCTAGGTAACTAGGTCTTTTATTTGGACGACATCTATATTTATCTGAACATACTTCAACATACTACACTAGGCACAGAAATTAAGGGACGTAAAAAATTCTAAATTTTTAGGTGATTTTCAAAGGGCTGTAACTTTGAGAAAAATAGTCACAGAGGAATTTAATAAAAAGAAAATTGAAGCTACAGGGTTATAATTTTTCAGATCTTGAGTTCAAAATTTTCAGTCTTCAAAATTTACTGTTTTGTGAATTTGTGTAGAGATTTATTGTACTAATTATTAATATTTATATACTGTGATAGTGACAATGGATTTAGTTTATAATTTAGTTCATGTGAAGCGATTTTTTAGATACTCTTATGAAGAAAAAATTGATTTAAAAAACAACGGTAGGCCATTACCCGATATTGTTATTGAGACTGCAGGTGTTAGCCGCGGAAAAGCATATAAACGTCAATTTAATAGAGACATTTATTCGAAGAACAATTGGATTTGTGGGTGCAACAAAAAATGCGTTATTTTGTTTTTCTTGTTTATTTTGGCGGTGATAAAGCATGGACGGAGGTAGGGGTGACAGATTTGGTGCACTTAACTGAAAAAATAAAAAAGCACGACAACTCCAAAAGCCATCTACATAATACAATGGAATTAGCTTTATTAGGAACAACCAATATTAAAGCGTAGCTAGATTCAGCTTATTGGATAAATGTGCAAAAGCATAATGATAATGTGACAAAAAAGAGATACGTTTTGTCAAAAACTATAAACTGCATAAAGTTTTGTGGGGCCTTTGAACTGGCGCTACGAGGACATGACGAAGCTGAAACCTCTCAAAACCCGGGGACATTTCGTGGTTTGATAATTTTTTCTGCTGAGCTTGATGTAACTTTAAGCGAGCATCTACAAAATGCTTCAGTATTTAAAAGAACCTCTAAAGAAATACAAAATGATCTTTTAGACTGTATATTAAAAGTATGTAATGACGAAATAATTAAAGAAATTAACAAACTTTCATTTTTGGCAGTTATGGCAGACGAAACAACTGATGTATCTGCAAAAATTCAGTTAGTGGTAGTTTTAAGATATATTCTCGATGGTGAACCGATTGAATGCTTTTGGACATACCTGAAATCTACAAAATGTGACGCCGAAACTCTCTCGGAAGATGTTTTAAGTGTTATAGACCCTCTAGTAGAAAATTCACCTTACAAGCCTTTTCTCTTAACCAACGAATATTCCGGCAAACATGAATGTTCTTCAAAAAGGTATTAAATTCCAAAAATATTTCTTGTGAAAGTCTATATTTTTGTATAAACGGATTTTACATAAAGATTCTGAAGTATCGGGAAAACGCGTGACCTTGAAAATTTTCAAAATTTTCGGCTGCGGCCCAATTTTTTTGCGGCCCCTACGGCGCCAGTAGTTTGGATACGTTTGAAATTTTCATGCGGGCGGCCAATACCCTAGGATCGGCCCTGTACAGAACACCCGTTGTATTTCATCACGAGCCGCCACTGAGTGCTGCAAAATAATTTTATTAGCTAAAATTATTAATTTAGATGGTAACTACAATAACCGTAACTTGATGATTTAGCAATGAATAGGTTCTTTGCTTGGCACTACTAAAAGCTCTTGATGGGATTTGTTTTCCCAGCGATGCAACCGGCTTCTGTCGCTACGGTCGCCCCCGCGTCCGCCCTTCTCCTGCCCGGCCCCGGGAAAGGGGAGAAATGAATACATTATCATCTGTTAACACTCAGTGTAATTGTTCTGCTGTTCAGTTCAGCCCCAGACGTTTCAATTAACTAAATGTTCCGCGATTTACCTTCTATGTACGCCACCATTTGTCTCGGCTATCACGATTTTAAAGTGGACTTAATCTAAATGGTAATTTATTTTCCAGTTTGCTTTATTGAAAACGCTCAGGAGCCCATTTACGCCCATTGTTGCGTAGTGGCCTGTTGACGGTTGATATGAGTGCGTAGATTTTTTTATTATTCTACTACTACCGGTGATAATGTCGCTCAAGACGTGACCTTGAATGTAATTATATAATTTAATAGATTCCTTCATGTACTACGAAAATGAAGCGAGAAAACAAAGATTAGACTTAACTGAAGAACCAAAAATATAACTAGTTTTAACCGTCTCTTCATGATACCCACTTTGCTTAGAGAGACGACGGGGATAGAGGGAGTCTCTATAATGTGGAAAATTGGTCTCCTGTTTTTTGTTGTTGCATCGAAGAGCTAACTCTTTCCCAAGAAAACAAAACGGGACAATATTCACCAGATAATTTCCCGATCCTAATGGATACTCTCCACAAGCCATAAGTCGACGGTTCACTTGAGGGGAAGGGGAGGAACCAAGAACAAAAAGTTAAGAGCTAGCATAAAATCCATAAACAACTTTAAACATATAGCAACTTACAGAGACTATTTTTCGAGCTTCTCAAACATACAGCTTATCCCAACATATCCCTACATCTGGATTCAGTGAGTCAGTGTTTAATGCTTATCGTAATTTCAGTATATTGAACGGAATTGTCAAGAAATGGATTCAAAATCTATTTATCGTTATTCTGACTGAGTCATAGACCTAGTTTTGTGAAACTTGTAAATTTTGTCACATATTATTTGACGATATAGAAGACCACATCACCTGTCTCTCCTCAGCGCCATGTCCCACATACTGCAAATATTAAGATGGTTATTTCTCTGACTGTAAAACATGATATGATGAATTAAATGATGATACTTAAAATATTATAGCTTTTTTAATTTTCATTTCGCTACTTGCTGAATGTAGTAGTAAATTTATAAGAAAACATCATCTGTCTCTCCTCAGCGCTATATGTCACTCATTGCAACTATCAAGACAGTTCTTTCGTTTCTTATAAAATAAAATATGATAAATTGAGAGATGGTCTATGAGAGATTGCAGCTGTCTTAATATTCACTTGGCGACATGCTGAATATAGTAGGAGATTTTCGAGAGAACATCAGCTGCCTCTCCTCAACACTACGTGTGACACATTGCAGTTATCAAGACAATTCTTTCGCTTTCTACAAGATAAGCTATGGACAATTGATTGACAAAAAACGATTACAACATTTTTAATAATCAATTGACGACATGCTGAATATAGTGGTAAATTCTGGAGAAAATATCACCTGTCTCTCATCAGGCCATGTCCCACAGACTACAAACATCAAGACGGTTCTTACATTTTCTGTAAAAGATAATATAGCGAACTAACTGATGGTACTTAACATATTATATCTTTTTTAATTTTCATTTGGTGACTTCTTGCTGAATATGCTAGTAAATTTTTATAAAAATATCACCTGTCTCTCCTCAGCGCTATGTATCACACATTGCAATCATCAAAACAGTTCTTTCGTTTTCTATAAAATAAAATATGGCGAAATGATTGATGGTACTTGAGAGATCATAGCTTTTTTAATTCTCATTTGGTGACATGCTGAGTATAGCAGTAAATTTTCGAGAAAACATCACCTATCTCTTCTCAGCGCTATGTGTCACAAATTGCAGTTATCAAAACAGTTCTTTTTATAAAAATAAAATATGATGAATTGATTAATGGTACTTAGAAGATCATAGATTTTCTAATTATCAATTGGTGATATGCTGAATATACTAGTAAATTTTTGAGAGAACATCACCTGCCTCTCATCAACGCTATGCATCACATATTGTAGTTATCAATATAGTTCTTTCGTTTTCTATAAAAGAAACTATGGTAAATTGACTGATAAAACTCAAAATATCATAGAATTTTTAATATTCATTTCACAATATGCTGAATTAGTGGTAAAGTTTTGAGAAAACATCGCCTGCCTCTCATCAGCGCCATGTCATACAAACTGCAAATATCAAGACGGTTCTTTCGTTTTCTGTAAAAAAATAACATAATGAGTTAGTTGATTCTCGTTAAAAGATTATGTCTATTTTAATTTTCATTTGGCGACTTGCTGAATATAGTAGTAAATTTTCTCGAAGACATCGCCTGATCTTCCTCAACCCTATGTGTCACACGTTACAATCATCAAGACGGTTGTTTCGCTTTATATAAAAAAGAATATGATGGCTACTTTATGTTACCTTAGAGCTACTTATTTCAGGAACTAGTTCTATACAGGCTCAGTTGAAACTATAAAATTTGTATTACGCACCATTTATCTTCTGTCCAATATGGGGCGTCAATATTTAACGACTATCGTCTACAAACATCATCATCTGAAACCACATGTTGTTCAAATCTAAGTCGTTAATTTTTGGTAAAATAAATTGTCTGGCATTATTAATATGAACTGTTAACTCTGTAGGTGTTCAATTTTGTCATAATATTGTACGAATTTCTCTTAATGCAACTGTAAGTAATCGCTCACTTTCATAAATCAGTTATACACGAACTATCCGTTGTTGAACTGTTAATCGCGGCACGTTGACGTTCTCAGGTTTGTAGATAATAGTCGTTAAGCATTGACGAACTATCTTGGACAGAACACAAATGGCACGCAATTCAAATCCTATGGTTTCAACTGAGACACCCTATAGTAATGCCGACTTTGACTAATATTAGGTTGACAAAAACATTTACTTCAAAGAAATAAAATATTAATTATAACCTATTTTTGGAATGTCTTGTGTCTCTCAGAAGTATATTTTAGATATACATTTTTAAATTAGGATTGATTGATCTTAAAAGCGCCATTAACACGACTATTTGGAAGTATTTAAAATAGCCTCAGGAGGCACCCCCGGCTTCCAAACGACAATGCCTGTTCCAATAACCGGAGTTCACTAAAAGTGCAATTTTCCTCTCCGGCTTGTATATTGAGTTATGAAGTCTGATTCTTGGCACGTCCCGTGGTGGCGACGCTAATACGAACTTCATTGAGTAATTCGGTCACGTGACGCATTCTTTTAGCCACCCCAGAAGTCCCACTCGCCACCCTACAATGTTATTATGTATTATACCTACTAAGTGGGTATCAACGTGACGGCAAGAATGTCATCTTTTGTACGGAGGAGTACCTGCCCCCGCCACCCCGCAGCCGTCCCAATAACGAGATCGATTAAATTTAAAACTCGATCACGTGCAAATAAATTCCCGGTTTGGACTAAATGGGTTACGCCGTTTATCGGTTTACAGTCGAGACAAGATGACATCGTAAAACTTGGGACAACTTTCCACTATATTATAAGAAATAATTAGCAATTGATAGTATACAGGATGTTTTATAATACAGCCATTACGGTAGTCGAGTTGGTTAGAGGGCATTATGTGGTAAATGCGCTTAACTACTGAATTAGAATTTTGGTTCGACTCCAAGTGCTGGCACTGGCAATGTCAGTGGGAATGAGTGTTGCCTGCGTTTCTGCAATGTGTATTCTCACCTAGAGGGCTTTTTCTTTATATTTGGGGGATTGTCTATTTTATGGAGTGTGATTTTATGGAACAAACTTTCAGACGTCATTGACGGCCTCAAGCAAATAGAGAAAGTTCCCTTCTATATTTTCTAGTATTCCTAAAATACTTTTATTTCCAAGATACACTTACAGATATCAAACAAATATCGCTGTTTTTATTTATATCGAATTTGGCACCCAATTTTCCCTAATTAATTGTTTGTAAATTATGTGTTTTATTTAAATATCAAGCCTCACACGCAACCACTGGCGTAGAAAATACGAGAAATTCAAAATCTTGGCAAATTACATCAAATTTCACGTAATAGAGGCTCCTGAATATGGTAGTCGCCTCTGTTTTACTGGAAAATGGACGGTTTCATTGTAAACCAAAAAGAATCCTTCAGATGTCGAGAGTAATGTGCTATCTTAGAAATTGGATCAAGAAAATTTTCGGCTTTAGGGCACAATTAGGAACTTCATTGCATTTGTTAGGCTTTTTTACGTCTATACAAATTTTCAGATATTTTTAATGTTTTTTATATAAGAAAATCGATGGACTATAGTAAGGAAATTTTGTAGAAAATAAAACAGTTTTAAAACCTTAAATCGCACTTTTTTGCACGTAGTACATCTCTATCTCGAAATTGAGTGGCCGAGAAAGAATAAATCAACACATAAATGCAGAATATGTGTTTTATGCGACATTTTTACTTTTTCCCATTTTTCTCAAATAGCCCACAATTGTGCTTTCTCAAGACACATAGACAGGATGGAGTGCATCCTATCTACCTCAAAGTTAATAGACGTCGTCTGGCAGACGTTCCTAATCAGAGTCAGTCGAAACCCGACCGATCCGACATGATTTAATTGAGTGATCATGCTAACAAAAACAATTTCTCAAATAGTCCACCATTGTGCTTTCTTATGACCCATGAATATGGTATAGTGTGTTCTATCCACCTCAAAATCAATAGATGTCATCTGGGAGACGTCCCCGATCAGAATCAGTCAAAACCCGATCGATCCGACACGATTTAGTTGAGTTATCGTGTTAACAAAAAAACTTCTCAAATAGTCCACCATCGTGCTTCCTCATGACCCATGGACAGGGTGGTGTGTGTGGTATCCACCTCAAAACAAAATCAATAGGTGCCGTCTGGGAGACGTCCCCGATCAGAATCAGTCAAAACCCGATCGATCCGACACGATTTAGTTGAGTCATTGTGCTAAAAAAAAATAATTCGCAAATAGTCCACCATCGTGCTTTCTCATGACCCATGGACAGGATGGGATGTGTCCTATCCACCTCAAAATCAATAGGTGTCGTCTGGGAGACGTCCCGATCAGAATCAGTCAACACCCGATTGATCTGACACGATTTAGTTGAGTTATTGTGCTATCAAGAACAAATGCCGACGACAACGACAACGACACACACACACACATACACAAAATGGTTTAAAAACCATTTTTTTTGTTTTTAGGCTGAAAAACGAAAAATAAACCCTAGAAAAAAATTTTCTTTACACGATTACATTACTTTTCCGCGTATAGTGGAGTGCGGAAAAGTAATATGAATAATCCAAAACCGACGAAAATTACAGCGAATGCTACGTAATGGAGACTCCTAAATATGGCAGTCACCTTGGTTTTATTGAGAGAAAGATGATTCTCTCGTAAACCGAGAAAACCTCTTCAAGTGTCGAGAAAAATAGGTTATACCTTCAGCTTCAGCAAAATAAGGAGCGCTATTGCATTTGTTAGGCTTTTTACGTGCATACGAATTTCTTCTGATTTTTTTCTGTGAGAAAATCGATCGAAGCCACTCTTTCAAGTGATTCCTTGGAATCGCTTGAAAATGATACGCTAAAGTATCGAAACTATAGTAGCGTTAAGTTACAATAAAATTTGTGTAGTAACAAGGTAAGTGTTTTACTGTATCCATTTGTTTTTGTGTTTCTGTGTTTCTTACACAAAAGAAACCGGTTTTTTTTGTGTAATCTTGTCTTGTGGAATCTGAAATACGGGGTGTTATTTTAATATCCCTTTGGTTTTATTTCAAAATTTCTCCGAAGGGGCGGTACAATTTCTATAAAAATTGTATTATAAAAAATACTACTTGCAATGTATATGTTTTGATGTTTAAAATTTGTAAACGGCCTAACTCGGAGTGTACGAGGATTCTGGCCCTGTATTAAAAAATATCTACCTACCTACTGACTATTTTTTGCTTTTTGACAGTATAAATAGTTATATAGAAAGTAAAATGACAAAAATACCTGTGGATATTTTCTTTATTTCAGCTTCTATGAGAAGATATACAATTTGTTGAAATTAGGCAAACACCATCTGCCTGCTAAATGATAATATTATCTATGGGTAGCCATGGTACTTCTCATTTGTAACGCAGATTACTTCATCTAGTGCAGGCTTTCAAGTGACACCACGTGGTAGGATAATTAAAGAACTATTGCCAAATAATTATTTTCAGTTACATCAGGTTGTTTCGGAACTACATATCGCAATTATATCCTTATTAAGAATCATTAGTGCACGCATACAGAACTATACCTGGCACTATGAGAATATTAGACAAGTCTCAAGGTCTGGTATAAGACTCATCTTATATTATACTCTAATACGCCCCTGGTATAGCTATCTATACCCTATTAGTCCCACAATCATACGAACTGAAATGTTATTTTGAAATTCGCTGTATCTCTTTGGTGGTATTTTGAAAAAAACGGAAAAGATAACAAAATTTAACAACCTAACTTGTATATAATAAACAAACTTGTATATAATAAACAATGTAAGCGTGGAACTGTTGATAAAAATTATTTGTCCTTATCGATTATAGTTTGCCATGTCCCGTATACCTTCCGAACTCGATCTTTTATTCGCTCTTATAATACTGCAACCCTACTAGAGCGACCCCCGACGTTCTCCAACTCTCTCGGTACCTTCAGTCTCCGCAGCAGCCGTATCAATTTCAAACTAATAAAGCCCCGTTTCCTTTGAGTTATTAGAGTTAGTTATTCTTATTAATATGGCATTTTTGCCCTAATTAACCGACTTTAAAGTCTTCATTACGCCGATGAATGGCGGCCGCGATGGCTGAATGTGATATTTCTGCCTTGTATTGACGTCCGCCCTGCTGCTGCTTAATTAATTCCTGCAAGGCAGTCCTCCTGCTATCGTGTTTCATACTTTGATTCGCGTAACCGCCCCGGCGGTGGCACGTCGTGTTTCATTGTTGCACTTTTGATATTCATACCTCATAGTTTGTTATGTGACAATTAATTTGGAATTAGTTCTGCGTTAATGAATTGCAAATAGAAAATTTTCGGTAATATTTCTTATCGACATTGCCAGTGGCGAAGCTTAGAATCTCGCCAAGATCTAGCCCCTAGAAGAGAAGATAATCTAGCCTGTTCGCTATGTGCGCGACATCAGCGCCGCGTAGAGTTCACAACTTCGTAGGCTGTCATGTGTCTTCAGAAATGCTGATTAAATAGGTAATATTAAAATTGTACATAAAATCGTATTAAATTTAATTGCACTGCATCAATTTTTGTGAACAAATACCTTAGCAAACGTTTCCTTTCATTAAAGGCATGAAGGTTTCATAAAACATGCAACATTATGTAGTAAAATTTTTTATTTTGAACATTACTTATAAGAGTTGTATTTAAGAAATAGTGTTGCTAATAGCAATAATGTGACACATGAAAAACGAGGTTTCACTGGAAAAGATTGGGGTTTGTAAATTTACCAATACACAACAAATATGTACAATGGCATTAACGTTTTTAAACAGGTAAGTCGGAATATTATTTAAAATGGGATAATTTCTTAGCCTTTGCATTATTCTCTTGACATGAATTCTGACATGGGCAATATTGTAAGTTTCTGGAGGTTCCTCTCTTTCCAAATTCACTTTTATCCTATATAAAAGGTGGCATAACTATCCTCACTTGCTTCCAACTTTGTCCAAAACTCGTTTTAGTTCTGAAAACTCTTTATCCGTCAAAATAATGTCGTCATCTTCCAAATAATTTATTAATCCAGATTCTACAGTTATTGGTGCACCACTTACTTTTGTAATGACCTGATAGCCTACTACTGACAGCCCACTTTAACAAAGTTTGTGTCCACTGCAAGCGCTGCCATCGACTTCTTTACCCACACTACATACTCTGCACACAGCAAATATTGACGCAAGTCAGTCTAGGCTAATCATATATTTGCTACCTAACACGCTTTATACAAATCGGCGACTAAATATACGAAAGAAACGTTTATTATTAATATCATATAACATGAGACTTGTATGTCTATTACAAAAAAATTAAAAATTAACAAAATATTTCAATATTCCAACACTGAAAGAGATGTAAAAATTGCTAACAACAAGAAGCTGACAAAAGAGTTGTTTCTGGTAACTATTATAACTACCGCCATCTAATAATAACGACTCTACATAAGTTTTCAATCAGTTATTGGTCCAACTAGTTCCAAACCTGTTGAACAGCCCTGTTGAAGCTCCTGTTAGTTCGCAAAGACTCCTTTACCATACATAAATTATCTGTTTATAGGTTTCATACTTTTCTATAGGACTCGCAGGATATTTAGAAGTTCGCAGGCCACCAAAGGAAGTGTATGTTCTGCTCCTCAAAGACTCGTGACTCCAACTCGTTCCAAATCAGTTGAACAGCTCTATTGAGATGTTCGCAAATGCTTCTCTACGATTCAAATGTCTACTCATTAAATCTCATTCCTTTTCTATGGGACTCATATTGGGCGAGTTGGCAGGCCACGGCTAGGAGGCGTATGTTCTTCTCCTCAAGGGTATCCATAACAGTCCTAGCCGTATGACGTTGGGCATTGTGCTGTCAAAATATTGCATTATCGTCTATATTTACCATATATGTATCTGGTTGCGTTTAGATTTCCATTTACTGAAATGAAGTCCTTTCAAAATCCTCCCAAAAACATTATCGAATCCCTAAAAGTCTCAACTACTTGCAGCTAGAAGTCTTATTTTATGTAGTTTAAATTTATACTTAAGAAATTTATACTTATATTATATTTAAGTGTAATGTTAGAGAAAACAATAGAAAAAGGAAAGAACGCTTATATAGGATTTGTAGATTTAGAAAAAGCTTTTGATAATGTAAGATGGGAAAAAATGTTCGAGATACTAAAGAGCGTGGGAATTAAGTATAGAGATAGGAGAGTAGTACACAATCTATACAAAGAGCAAACTGCTGTTATAGAAGTAGAAGGGGAAAGAAGGGAAGTAGGTATTAGGAAAGGAGTAAGACAAGGATGTACGCTATCACCACTAATATTTAATCTGTACATCGAAGAGGAGATTAATGTCGTAAAAGATAGAGTGTATTTCGGGATTAAAGTACAGAGACAGAAACTAAAAATGCTGAGATTCGCGGATGATATAGCAGTATTAGCATCTAGTAAAGAGGAATTGGAATCAGCATTAAACGAAATGGAGGCAGTGTTGACAGAGGAATACGGAATGAGGGTGAATAAAAACAAAACTAAAGTGTTAGTGTGTAGATGAAATTCTGTGGAAGTACAAATTTATAATGAAAGATTGGAGGAAGTTAAAGACTTCACTTATTTAGGAAGTAAAATAAATTGGGATGGAAGAAGCAATAAGGATATAAAACAAAGAATAGCGCAGGATCGAGTAGCTTTTAACAAAAAGAAAGCACCTTTATGCTCGGGGGTAATAAACTTAGAAACAAGGAAGAGATTCTTGAAAATATATGTATGGAGCACGGCACTATACGGTTGCGAAACCTGGACGGTAAGGGAAGCAAGTAGGAAGAAATTAGAAGCTTTTGAGATGTGGTGTTACCGAAGAATGATGAAAATACCGTGGACTGATAGGGTTAGAAACGAAGAAGTATTAGAGAAAGTCGGCGAGAAAAGAAGTATGTGGAAAAACATAAAGAAGAGAAGAAATATAATGGTAGGTCACTTGCTGAGACATGGGGGAATGGTCTGCGATATTTTGGAAGCAGAAATAGGAGTGAAGAAAGGCAGAGGTAGACCTAGATTAGACTACTGCTCACAAATAGTAAGGGATGTAGGTTGTAGCACAATTAGCGAAATGCGTAGGTTCACCAGTCCAACCAGTCTTAGGACTGATGACCTCATGATGATGAAATTTATACGCAGCTATATCAGTCCGTATAGAACGCAACTTCATCTATTAACAATATTTTTATATATCATCCCTACTCGATTTCGGTGTTAGAATATTAATATAATACACCGATGTTTAGTTGTATACCTAAAAGAATTAACTTTTACGCCATTATAAACGGTAGAGGTCTACCTAGGTAGAAATATATATTGCTGTATGAAATTAGTTTTAGATTTGATAAATAGAAGGTGTTCTGAAATGTTTTCCTCATGTGTTTGTTTTATTTTGAACAATTTGGAAAGTGGCAGTGATGAATACCCGCGCTCATCTGTTTGTTAGACACCACGCCTTAAAAATTCAGGTGCAGTGGATCGTTTCACCAGTGAGCAATGTGCCATGTTTGTTACAAGCTTTTACGAGGATCATCGTTCTCTAATAATATCGTCACCTGTATCGAGCGTACTACCTTCTTCACGGCGTTAATCAAACTCCCTCAGCAAAGTTAATGAAATCGTGAGTTGCCAAATTTGAAAGAGAAGGCACTACCGTTAATAAAAAACCAAAGGATTGACTCAGAAGAACAACAAGTGTGGGAAACGTCGAGCGTGAAAGTCACTGTCTACCACATACTAGCAAAGGATTTGAACGTTCATCCTTACAAGATTCAACTGGTACAAGCTTTGAATCTCTTAGATTATTCAATTCGATCCACGTTTGGGCAAGTATTATTCGAAAACGTTGAACATTTTGATAACAGCATATACCTGGATATGTAAATATATAAAATTCCCATTCTTGGTCCATAGAAAACTCCCAAGAGAAATACCAAAATACCTTATATATTCCCAAATTAACGGTATGGGTGGCAATGAATGTATCTGGCATAATTGGCCCTTATTTTTATGAAAATGTAAACGGTGTTGCTCTCTCCATTATACTTCTCTTTGAAATGGAGATTTTTTACAGAATTTTTTGGCAATAAAACTTAAAAATGTTGCTGAATTTAATGAGGATACAAAGTTTCAGCTACATGGGGCTACAGCCCATACTGCAAATTTACTAATGGAAGCCATTAGAGTGATGTTTCCTAAAAAAGTGATCTCCAAGTGGGGGGACATTCATTGGCCGTCCAGAAGTCCCGAATTAACGCCAATATATGTATTCTGATGTAGTTATTTGAAATTTAAAGTGCACACTGATGCTTCTAGGAGTTTGCTTCAACTAAAATCTAGAATTCTCGAGGAAACTCAGTGAATTGAACCAACATTAGCCGGCCAGTTATCGTAAATTTTAGGGCACGCCTTGAGAGGATACAGCGGTATAAAGAAAGGCACATTGATGATGTCATTATTCACAAATAATTTTCTTTACATTCTAAATTTGAAAAAAGGTAGTGAAATGTAAATATCTGTTTTAATAACCGAATTTGATTCACTCAAAATGAGGAAAACAGTCCCAGGACGCCTGTGATACACTCCAAGTGAAAAATTTGTACTAACCGCTACCATGTTGCACATCCGCTAAGACTATTTATACAATGAGGGGTATTGAAAATATTTTTACTAATCCTAGAAAGGCAATTCTTTTTAATTGGTAAACACAAACAACTTATGGCTGATACTAATTAGACAGAATCTTTTATTTTTGAGTACTAACGTATTTTTTCAATGATATCCCCCAATTTTGGCCTCCATTGTCTCGGTAAGGGTAAAATGCAGGTTAAATATATTACAGTTTCTCTGAAAAAAATAAATTAAATTGTAATTGCGAATATTGGCAGAAATCAAGTGAAAAGTGATAATCTCTTGGCAACAACATTTTGAAAAGTCGCCTATTATTTCGAGATTATCGGAATAACGACGTACAGAAGACCGTACGGGGGCTGGGGTTTATTTAGCATGGTAATATCGGTGTTTAGCAAAACGTTTGAAGTGGCTACGTATAATAGCAGGAAAGGGATGTCTAATATAATAATAGGCTTTCCGTGAGACTGCCTACCCAAGCACATCCTCGCTAATGGCCTGATTAAGAGATTGTGAGACAAACTAATGGACGTTTTCCCTCGTCATCCTTCTCGCAGTCGGGCGCTGTTCGCGCTTGTGGGGTTTGAAATTTTCAACCGGAAAAGGGAAAAATTGTGATTTCATCACAATCCTGTATAATAATAATAATAATAATAATAATAATAATAATAATAATAATAATAATAATAATAATAATAATAATAATAATAATAATAATAATAATAATAATAATAATAATAATAATAATAATAATAATAATAATAATAATAATAATAATAATAATAATAATAATAATAATAATAATAATAATAATAACACGTAGAGCAGCCGATGATCTCGGTCTCGTCTTCGATACCGAACGGGCCAATCACAACTCTGTCACCGAGTTGGAACCCGTTCAGTTAAAAGCCCAAGTAAAAGCTGCAGAGCATTTAAGAGCTCTGCAGCTTCACAAGGATAAGCCCATGCACGGGGTCTTCTATAGGAATATGGAAGCCCTGGGCTTATCCGAAAGGCTGACCTTTGCTTTCTTAAGGTCAGCCGGGCTAAATTCAGAGACCGAGGGATTCATCATGGCTTGCCAAGATGGTGTATTTAACACGCTCGTCTATCGGAGTCGTGTCATGGGTATGGAGGTCCCTGATGTCAGCTGCAGGGCCTGCCGTAGGGCGCCGGAGACATTGATGCATTTACTGTCGGCTTGTCCGGTATATGCAGTCTCGGCCTATATCCATAGACACAACGCAGCGTTGCGGGTGCTTTATTATCATTTAAGGCACTCGTATCAGATAGACGAGACACCAGTGCTGCCTTACGCTCCGGGGGATATTGAGTCCGTTGTGGAAAACGAGAAGTGCCGAATATATTGGAACTATTCGTTTTCCACCGTCAGGCAAATACAAGCCAACAAGCCTGACGTAGTCCTCCTCGACCACCAAATCAGGACAATGTTCGTCATCGAGTTCTCGGCACCCGGTGATGGTAACATTGTTTTGAAAGAGGAGGAGAAACGGACAAAATATCGAGATTTAATCTTCGAACTCCGTAGACTCTATCCAGACCATACTGTTAAATTGAAGGTACTGATTATAGGAGCCCTTGGTGGAGCGAGAGATACACTGCTTTCTGAATTAAAGAACATACCGGCATGCCGAAACTCGGCAGAAATCTTAGCCGGTCGCATGCAGAAGGCCGTAATTCTCGGCTCACTACGTCTACTCAGGGCACACGACTCGGCCCAGTAATCACTAACCGAGCGGACGCGAGGAGTGATTGTTGGTATTACCAGCGCACCTTCTGTGTGAGTCGGAGCCACAGAATGGGGTGACTGGCTTTTAGTAAAAAAAAAAAAAAAAAAAATAATAATAATAATAATAATAATAATAATAATAATAATAATAATAATAATAATAATAATAATAATAATAATAAGGAGTTCGGATCCCCTTCTCTGCATGGTCCGAGATCACGAACATGCAGGGATAGGAGCATTTTTATTTAAGGCAGCACGTAGAGCAGCCGATGATCTCGGTCTCGTCTTCGATACCGAACGGGCCAATCACAACTCTGTCACCGAGTTGGAACCCGTTCAGTTAAAAGCCCAAGTAAAAGCTGCAGAGCATTTAAGAGCTCTGCAGCTTCACAAGGATAAGCCCATGCACGGGGTCTTCTATAGGAATATGGAAGCCCTGGGCTTATCCGAAAGGCTGACCTTTGCTTTCTTAAGGTCAGCCGGGCTAAATTCAGAGACCGAGGGATTCATCATGGCTTGCCAAGATGGTGTATTTAACACGCTCGTCTATCGGAGTCGTGTCATGGGTATGGAGGTCCCTGATGTCAGCTACAGGGCCTGCCGTAGGGCGCCGGAGACATTGATGCATATACTGTCGGCTTGTCCGGTATATGCAGTCGGCCTATATCCATAGACACAACGCAGCGTTGCGGGTGCTTTATTATCATTTAAGGCACTCGTATCAGATAGACGAGACACCAGTGCTGCCTTACGCTCCGGGGGATATTGAGTCCGTTGTGGAAAACGAGAAGTGCCGAATATATTGGAACTATTCGTTTTCCACCGTCAGGCAAATACAAGCCAACAAGCCTGACGTAGTCCTCCTCGACCACCAAATCAGGACAATGTTCGTCATCGAGTTCTCGGCACCCGGTGATGGTAACATTGTTTTGAAAGAGGAGGAGAAACGGACAAAATATCGAGATTTAATCTTCGAACTCCGTAGACTCTATCCAGACCATACTGTTAAATTGAAGGTACTGATTATAGGAGCCCTTGGTGGAGCGAGAGATACACTGCTTTCTGAATTAAAGAACATACCGGCATGCCGAAACTCGGCAGAAATCTTAGCCGGTCGCATGCAGAAGGCCGTAATTCTCGGCTCACTACGTCTACTCAGGGCACACGACTCGGCCCAGTAATCACTAACCGAGCGGACGCGAGGAGTGATTGCTGGTATTACCAGCGCACCTTCTGTGTGAGTCGGAGCCACAGAATGGGGTGACTGGCTTTTAGTAAAAAAAAAAAAAAAAAAAAAAATAATAATAATAATAATAATAATAATAATAATAATAATAATAATAATAATAATAATAATAAGGGGCGTGTTTCAGGGAGACTCCCTTAGCCCCCTTCTGTTTTGCATCTCACTGTTGCCGTTGTCCGTGTCCCTCAGGAAGACCCGTGGCTATAACTGCGGCACCCCCGGCGATCGGAGGCATAAGGTCACCCATCTATTTTACATGGATGACCTAAAACTTTATGCCTCCAGAGAAAGGGAATTACACCAGTCCCTGAGGGTGGTGCAGGAGTACACGCAGGCCATCGGGATGGAGTTCGGGTTGGACAAATGTGCACTGGTTCATCTCAAGAGAGGACGAAGCCGGGAATACGCAGAGGATGCGCAGCTAGTAGACGGAAGCATCTTACATCACTTAGATGCCGGAGAGTCGTACGCCTACTTGGGTCTTGAGCAACGCTCCACCCAAGAGGTAGGTGTCATAAAAAACGCTCTCCGCGGCAAGTATCAGCACCGCCTCCGACAGATCTGGTCTTCAGAACTGTCGGGGAAGAACAAGGTGTCTGCAACAAACATGCTTGCCGTTCCGATCCTTGTCTACTCCTTCGGAGTAGTCAAATGGACACAGGAGGAGCTGCGACAACTCGACGTAGTAACCCGAAAGAGGATGCATCTCAGTAGGAGTTTGCATCCTAGATCGTCCGTTCCACGGCTATATCTCCCACGATATCGCGGAGGTCGTGGAATCTTGAGTTTGGAGTGTCTTCATAACAGGATGGTTCTGGACGGAGCCTGTAAAGTTATCAGGAGTTCGGATCCCCTTCTCTGCATGGTCCGAGATCACGAACATGCAGGGATAGGAGCATTTTTATTTAAGGCAGCACGTAGAGCAGCCGATGATCTCGGTCTCGTCTTCGATACCGAACGGGCCAATCACAACTCTGTCACCGAGTTGGAACCCGTTCAGTTAAAAGCCCAAGTAAAAGCTGCAGAGCATTTAAGAGCTCTGCAGCTTCACAAGGATAAGCCCATGCACGGGGTCTTCTATAGGAATATGGAAGCCCTGGGCTTATCCGAAAGGCTGACCTCTGCTTTCTTAAGGTCAGCCGGGCTAAATTCAGAGACCGAGGGATTCATCATGGCTTGCCAAGATGGTGTATTTAACACGCTCGTCTATCGGAGTCGTGTCATGGGTATGGAGGTCCCTGATGTCAGCTGCAGGGCCTGCCGTAGGGCGCCGGAGACATTGATGCATTTACTGTCGGCTTGTCCGGTATATGCAGTCTCGGCCTATATCCATAGACACAACGCAGCGTTGCGGGTGCTTTATTATCATTTAAGGCACTCGTATCAGATAGACGAGACACCAGTGCTGCCTTACGCTCCGGGGGATATGGAGTCCGTTGTGGAAAACGAGAAGTGCCGAATATATTGGAACTATTCGTTTTCCACCGTCAGGCAAATACAAGCCAACAAGCCTGACGTAGTCCTCCTCGACCACCAAATCAGGACAATGTTCGTCATCGAGTTCTCGGCACCCGGTGATGGTAACATTGTTTTGAAAGAGGAGGAGAAACGGACAAAATATCGAGATTTAATCTTCGAACTCCGTAGACTCTATCCAGACCATACTGTTAAATTGAAGGTACTGATTATAGGAGCCCTTGGTGGAGCGAGAGATACACTGCTTTCTGAATTAAAGAACATACCGGCATGCCGAAACTCGGCAGAAATCTTAGCCGGTCGCATGCAGAAGGCCGTAATTCTCGGCTCACTACGTCTACTCAGGGCACACGACTCGGCCCAGTAATCACTAACCGAGCGGACGCGAGGAGTGATTGCTGGTATTACCAGCGCACCTTCTGTGTGAGTCGGAGCCACAGAAAGGGGTGACTGGCTTTTAGTAAAAAAAAAAAAAATAATAATAATAATAATAATTCGGCATAAGTTAATAATTTATTATTAAACTAGTTTTTAATATAAATGCAAGGACGCAATAATAGTAATAGTTATTTATAAAAATGATAACATAACGTACAAAGACTATAAAGTGTATATTACACTGAGAGAAAAGTTTATTTACGGCTAGTCACAAAACGCCCTTGTATATGCTTAATTTTGTTCAATATAAATGAATTGAGTCACGGATGATTTGTGTGTATTTTATCATAGAAAGATGGTTATTCTAATGTATTATATAAGCAGATTATCTTTATCAGAAATATAATTAGTTTACTACAAAATTACAGACCACTATAATTAACACACTGTACCATATTACCATAACTACCATAATTTATAATGTAAAACGTGTGTATTTCAGTTTTATACAAAATAGAAATATACTTCCACATTATGTATATGTTTTATGCTAATATAATTTGTTTACAATCAGTATAAGTAGTATAGCTATGTCACTCCTGGCTCAGCCTCGGATTTGTCCGCGGACATTTGATGCGGATGGCATGTGATCATTGTTGATCTAAAGAACTCTTGGTACAGGTATAGAACAGGTCTGTACAGGTATAGAACAGGTCTGTACAGGTATAAAACAGGTCTGTACCGGTTTAAAACAGGTATGGTAACCTGTTTAATGACATCTTGTTTTTTTCCTAATACCACCATACCTGTTTTAAACCGGTACAGACCTGTTCTATACCTGTACCAAGAGTTCTTCAGATCAACAATGACCACATGCCATCCGCATCAAATGTCCGCGGACAAATCCGAGGGTGAGCCAGGAGTGACATAACCTTACTACTTGTATATAATGAAATTTTTCTATGGTAGTACCTAAAATGCGAATTTAAATACTGCTGCACGAATGCAATGCATGAATGAAACTGCGTTACATTCAACACGCAACTAAATAACTTAATAATACAGCAAGCCTTTCTAATAATTGCATTACGAAACTTCCACCGTCATCGTCAGTAAACAGATTTATTTTGTTGTTCCCCTAAAAAATGCCTCATATCTTTGTGACCGATATCTGAAACTAAAACCCACTGAAGCCGATAACTCAATATATTTAAATCCGCCGAAAAACTTTCCCTTATGCCATTCGTTTTACAAATCCCTTTAACAAGCTACTTCTGAGAAGTTTTCAAAAACGTTAATAAGCGAAATGGAGGACGTGATCGGGCTGCTAATGTACTTTAAGGAGACGCTACAGTGGTCTGGATGAGCATTAAAACATGTTATTAAGCCGCATGGGATATAATGATTTATTTTTTCTATAATACGTTAAAGAGTATTATGTGAACTGTTGCCGTATTATCATTCATCATTCATATTATGTATGGTTCAGTAATGTGGACATTTGGTTTTATATTAGAAATTCAGGAAACAAATCGATAGTCATAGTTCTTTAATTTTTTTAATGTAATAGCGATGGTGTTATGGAAAGTTCGGTAATATAAATGTAAATAGTAGTTCAGATACAACAACCAGGAATTTAAATTTAGTCAAATCTATAAATATTTCCTAAACTTACACAACTAAATACCATACTCCGATATTTTAGTACTTCGGTATGTATACTAAAATAAAAATAAAACGCCTTATATAATAAGGACCAAACCAATTAGGCCAAGACAGCTATTCTCCTGGCTACACGTCGGCGACGAGCGCTGGATTATATGGCGAAATTTTCCGTATTTTGTCCAAGAGAGTTAGCACTGAAATACACTAATTCAGATTGCTCAAAAACTACAAAGAAGATGCAAAGTGTCACCTATCTCAGGATATCCCTAACTACAGACCGGTTTCGACCTTATATTGGGTCTCGTCAGTGCAGTGTACGCGAGTATACCTTTGACAAATGAGGTTCGTATCTTGTAGACGTCGTTACGTTTTACCGCGGTAGAGTGTAACCAAACGCCATCTCTCGGTAGTTTCGAAAACAATCCAAATCGAAGTAAAGCTTGATATCATCGATATAATGCAAAGTTTTACCCTCTGCCAAGTAAAACTTTGCATCGATATCCTAGGTCGCTTGCATAAAATGTTTAAGGAATTAAAACTTCGGAAAATTATAAGAAATAATGAAAAGTCTTGCTGATGCGTTAATTTGCCTAGAAGTGTATTTTGTAATATGTCATTTTAATTGTTTAATAAATTGAAATAAAAATAGGCGACAAACCTCCTATACTGTATATGAAATAGTATAAATATCGACAGAATTTTAAACGAAATCGGGATCCCCTAGAGTGTTTGATGCTAGAGGGGGATACATCAATCTCAGGGCCACTCCGGGTCCTGACGATTGTAACAAATGTTTTATTACAGTTATTATAAAGCCAGCACACTCCTCTTTATTAAAACACTCGGATGATGCGTCGCAACGATATTGCGACCGCATCCCTAATAATCTGACACAAGTACATATTTGAAGAGAGTTCATTTTCATCCCTTTGGTGTTCTGTCGAATTTATTAGGAAATTAATCAGTCGGATGTGTGTGTTCAACGATGTATTGGAGCTCTTTCAACATTAATATTTATTTTAACGTCACATCACAAAATAGTTATTGTTATATTAGTTAGTAAAAATTATATTTTCTCGCTGTAGATCAAGACGAGTCGTGATTAGAACCATTTAACTTTCCTACACTGAGAGAGGAGGTTATTTATTTTTAGTCAATTACGTACAGCTCGTCAACAGTAGGAAAAATTGTGAGATTCACTATGTATGCGTAGAAGAAAAAGTGTGACAGTATTCGGAGTGAAAATGATGTATTTTACACGAGGTCAGATCGAATTTTGTGTATACATATTCATAGTGCAAAGCTCTCAATGCGACTGAGTAAAGACATTTATAGGATTTACTGCGCACTTCGTGGGCGGTCCGATATCGCAGTTTGAGGCTTGCTCCTACTCTTGATGAGTTGTATATTTACCCCATGTGACACTTCTTGTGCATTTTTTGTGGCAAATCCAAAAAAAAAATTAATATTTATTAAGAAATAATGGAAAAATTAAATAAAATGGATTCTTATGATATTTTGTTCAATTACTAAATTTGTTTTTGTGTAATAATATCTCAAACTGATGATCACGGAAGTGAGAGAAGGGTAATCAGTGGTAAATTTATCATTATTTATTTATAGGTATTTCTTTGGAATTTCTGGTACAATAATGTGAAATTAAGTTTATTTGCCTTGTGGGCAGTTTTCACAGTTTTTCTTGATTTTCATATTATTTTTATTAGAAGTCACATTTTAATGCTTGTGAATTTTTTAATAAAATATATTTTATTCAAAAACAATGCTTTCGTTTTAAGGTCCATAAGGGATTTTTCTTTATGTAAAAGGCTTCTAATTTTGATATATTCGTATGAGAAATTAAGAAAAAAATGCATATACAAAAGTTAAATTTATCGACAATAACCCAATTTTTGTGCACGCCTGAATGCATTTTGTGATATTTTCTATTATATAGTATTAAATATAAAAGGTTTAGTAACTAACTAAAATTTTATAAATTCATGTCAAATTGTTTTCAACTTATTTAATAAAAATCATTTTCGTCAGCATCTTTTCTGGTAGAAAGAACTGTATTAGAGTTTTCATCATATTTTGATTTATCGTGTACAAAATTTTTTTTATCTTCATTTCGGAAACATCTTGTACAGGTTAAAAAATTTGTTTTATTTTTTTATTTTCAACTACAATGGCTATAACTATGTTTATCATAAAATCAAGCTCTATATAGCAAACCCCCTCCCCCTATCTCCATCTATTTCTCCCCCTATCTCTGTCCTTCCTTCTGTCTCTCCTTTCCCTTTCCCCATCCGTCCCTTTCCTCTCTCTCCTTCCTCCTCTCTCTATGTATATAACTCCCCTTCCCTTTATTTAGATCCCTTATCTCTATGATGTTTTGAATAAAAATCATAAGTGAAGGCCGAGATTCCTTGAAATTAACTTAAGTTCAAGATAAATGTTCAATATTCGAAGTATCGAAACTTAAAAAAAAGTGACAGGAAATTTCGATGTTCACTTGAAATAAATCCATCAAGTATGCATCATTAATTTTTCGTAACTCTTAAACTTATTGAAACCCTCATGAACAAACCCCCAAATTTGCTTAACCTATACAGTAAATATTAGAACTACCTATGAATTTATGCGTCATAAGTTGCATATTAAAGTCTATTTACGGTACACAAAAGTAAAGATCACAACATTAGTCAAAATCCGATCCCAAGCAATAGAATCCGAAACGACAAAGGAAGGATGAGTTTTAGTAACGTGTCCAGTCAGTCCAGTTTGTGTGCTTGCTTATGAGTTTATACAACTGAGTTTTTGCAAAATAGCATCGCCATGTGACAATTCATTGATACTTCAGTGATAATTCTTAATTCAGCGACGATATTAACGATAACGTATTCTATTTGGTAATAGCTGTTCGTAATATACCATCATAGTTTTTTAATATAATTTGACAGCATAGTATGAATTTTGTCACCAAGATAGAATATGACGAAACAGCAGCATAAGATAGTTACGCCATCTATTGATCAAGAGCATAATTAACTCCGAAATTAAGTCATATTTCAGGGGGAGTGTCATTACATTATTTTTAGATTGTACATGGAGCCCCTAACGGAATATGAGATTCCGTGAGCCCTGAAATATAATTGTAGTTTCTAAACTTGATGTTATTCCATTTAATACCGTCTTTAGTCTGCGAAATCTTGTCGTAACCGACGATATAAATAAATAGAAGAACGCCGTCGGTTATTTTCCGTCACAGGCAGTTCATAAATCTGGGAACATCGAATATATGAGTCGGGAGAGCCCTCGAAACTCCTCTCAACAAGAAAATCTCCTTTATTGCACTGTCTATCCTGTAAATCCCGCAAAGCCGGGGCCGTCGAAATACACGCGGTTGCTTAGCGATGAGCCGCTCTACAGAATGCATCGCAGTAAACTGAGCCTTTATTACACTTTTAAGAGGATGAGAACACGATAATGTACATCTAATCAATTTACAAAACGCTACGCACTTGTAACGGGATAAACTTGGAGGAGGAATCGCGATGAATACGAGAACGCTTTTTTTCACCTTTTTCAATTTGATTCTTTATGCTGAGATAGCAAAAATTATCTTTATTGAAGGTGGGCAAAAGTGGCTCACGTTTTGTAAGTGGTGCAATGTTAAAAAGATGGAGATTCATACAAGTGATCTTGCTTGCATATTTTCTGGAAAATCATAAAACGTATATGAACCGAAATGATTTAAAGAAACAATAATGCTTCGTTTGACATTTATGTTATGTTTGACATATGTTTGATTGTTATATTATTAATACGCTTTAAGTTAAGTTTTAATACACTTGTTAATATATCTAATATATTGATATGGGATATTCATTAATCGAAAGGAAAGAAATATTAGAAATTTACTTAACCAGCAATAAAAACAAATATATAGCTAAAAGAGAATATGCAAGAAAATATCCTGAATTACGCGTTCCCTCCAAAAACACTTTCTCTAATATTTATCTCAAGTTTGGGGACAGCGAATCCTTAAAAGATAAGAAACGAGAAAGAAGGAAGCCCAAAACAGGAGAAGATATGGAAATGGACGTTTTACTTTTTTTTACCGAACACCTCAACAAATCTACTAACGCTGCTGCAGAAGAATTTAATATTTATCAAGCAAGTATGAGACGTATATTAAAACGTCACAAATATACGCCTTATAGTATTTTATCAGTTCAGCTTTTATCTGAAAATAACTTTGCCGACAGAAGAGCTTTTTGTAGAGAGATGATTGAGAGATCAGAAAACGACAATAACTTTTTAAAAAACTTATTTTGGACCGATGAAAGTAGCTTTTCAACGGCTGGACTTTTTAATAGGAAAAATGCACATTATTGGGCGCCCGCAAATCCACATATTATAAAAAAGATAAAAACCCAAGGATATAATACAGTAAATGTGTGGTGCTGTATTCATCAAAATACAATTGTGGGTCCCGTATTCATTAATAGGTTCTTGAATGCAGTTCAGTATTTGAATATTCTTCGGGGTGACGTAGAGAACTATTTAGATAATATTCCACTTGCAACCAGGAATTCTGTTATTTGAAAACAGGATGGTGCTCCTCCACACTCTGTACGGAACGTAACGGAATATTTAAATGACAAATATCTATTTTGGATAGGAAGATACGGTCCTATACATTGGCCTGCTAATAGCCCAGACTTGAGTCTTTTGGACTTCTTTTTGTGGGGAACACTAAAACAAAACATATACGAAAATTCGGTATATAATAACTCGGATGAGTTGAAGGACTGTATCAATCAAGAAATAGAAAATTTGCGGCAAAATGTTCATTTATTTCAAAACGTTAGAAAGGAATTTATTAAAAGATGCCAACTGTGCCTTGATAGAAACGGAGAATACGTGGAGAACATATGGATATGTTTAATTTTAATAATGTTCATTGGTTTTATGTTATTTATTGTTGCGCATTGTTTTTTTTTTATCATTATTTCGTTATTTATGTTTTGTGTTCATTAAACTTTGTTGTTGTCATTTTAATAAAGGTTTATTTGTTTATTATAATTATTATGTGTTGCCGCATCAAAGAATTTTCATACATTTTTTCTTAAAAAACAAGATGTCGTTATATTTCAAAAACATGGCTCTCCTGATTTATGGTCTTATGCCAAACTTATTCCTGTGATGTGACTATATATTTGTATGAATATCTCAAGAACTATACTTACCAAGATACAACAGTTATAAATTTTTGTGATCAGAAAACTGTGGGTAACTTTTTTAAGTAAAAAAATACAGGGTGTTCTATTTAAAAAAAAAAAAAAATTGTTCGCCCCCTTTTAATTTGCAGAGTTTCTGAAAATTTGCTTAAATATTCAAAAAATTTATAAAAAATCATATAAAATCCTTGTTTGAATTTTTCGATTCGATTGAAATTAAGAGAAATAAAGGGGGGTCAATTTTAAGTGACTAACCCAGTACAAGTGGAATGGTTTAATAGCGAACTCAGAAAATGAAACAAAACCCTGCTAGGAGTATTCTAAAAAAGGATTTAGAGCAACAAATGGGGTATATGATCGGTTAGAGTACTATGAGCGTCGAATAAAATAGCTTTAAAAAATTCCAGACAAAATGTTTATAATAATATAATTGGTATGCAGGCAAAGACCACATGGAACATAATATATTCTGAGAGACCTCACAGAAACCACCTACCTGACACAGGTGTAGCACCAAATGAGTTTAATAATTTTTTCATTACGCTATATGGTTAAATTTTAAAGATTCTATTAGATTCAAATATATGCTCTACTATATACTTCGAAAAAGTGCTGAAATCTCAGTGTTACATGATCAAAGCCTCAAGTGCGTTCCTTGTCACTTACCCTGCTTTTTGATCAGATTGTCGAAGATGGTTGCTGGCCAAATCCCCTTAAAATATCCAAAATTCTTCCTGCATTTAAAAAGGGATGTGGATGTATTAAATAACTTTCTGCCTATTTATGTCGCTACTATAATTACTAGTATGTGTGAAATTCTTTTAAAAGCAAAAATATTTTCATATTTAGAATATAATTCTATTTTATGTCACATACAATTCAGTTTTGGAAAAGGTTTATCCAGTATTAACGTTTTATTAGGATTAATAAATGATGTTGTTAAAGGCCTTGATCTCAATCAAAGATTTTGATTGCGTAAATTTAGATATCCTCAGAACAAAACTTGAATACTATGGTATTCGCAGTAGAGAATAATGTTTTAATTCCCACTTAATTAATAGGCAACAATATGTCAGTATTGAAGGCTCCGATGTTTTGTTACTTATAGAAGGAGGTGTACTGTAAGGATCTGCTTTAGATCCAGTGCTCTTTCTTATTTATATAAACGACTTACCAATTGCAATTGAGGACAGTTCTTATAGACTTTTTGCTGATGATACCAGTTTGCCACCTCGAGGAACTGAGAAGATGGGTAGAAAAAGTTTGGCTTTTACAAATACCTATTTCTTAGTTCCAGAAAGAAACTTAACATGGACGAAACGTTGAGTAACAGTCAGTACTGATAAAATTGAGTCACAGTCAGAACCTGTGAAGCTGCAAATCATCATACTTGAGTTAATAGTTTAAATTGGTCTTCTTATCTCGACAGTATTTATTCTTTTGCTCTAAATTAAGCACACAGATACTTGTTGATATATTTATTGATATGAGGCAACTGTGGCCATCTGCAAATAATGGCGTCATGCGAATAATTTATTTTTCGTTGTTTCGAAGTCGTTTGACGTATGAAGAAATAGTTTTATGGGGAAACTACATAACCTACAATGCACTTATTTTACTAATGAGCTAAAATCTCATATTAATTTGTATTTGCAAGGAAATATCTAATAGATTGGACAATTTACGGATATTGTTTTTAAAAAATATTTAATAATCAATGAAATACGAGGAGAGCTGGGTACAGTAATCGTCAAGCCATTTTAGTAGTTTAGTTTATAATAAAAACCTTAAAAAAATAAGTAACAACTAATAAGCATAAATGTAAGAATAAGGAAATAAATAATTTCTACAATTTAATACTTGTTTGTTGTTCCGTTTAATGTAATTAAGACATTATTGTTTATTATTAAACTATTATTGATTGTTTTATATAATTTTGAAGTCGGTGCCGTACAATATTAGTAATGCGAATGCCGGCCCTCGCCAATTTGAAATGTAAACTCGTTGTTATAATGGCAAGGTATATATTTTTTATGTTTTACTTGGCCCCGACTTCAAAATTATATAAAACAATTAATAATAGTTATATAATAAACTAAACGGAACAACAAATAAGTATTAAATTGTTGCATAAAGCATCTATTTCTTACCTTTTAGTTAAGTTAGTTTTTGTTAAGTAGACTTTTTTTAAAACTTATTATTTTACAATTTTACGTGATGGGTAGACCTGCGAGTAGACCTCGTACTAAGGATGCTTTGTGAATGATAAAACGACTGCTACTTGAATAAGGAGTTCCATTATGTATCTTCCAAGTCCAAGGTCCAATACTAAAGAAATTAAGATGGGACCACCTTGGAACTATACTAAACCCAACGCAGAAATCCGTTCACACACACAGCAATTATACCCGAACATCGAAGTCGGTTAAAAACGAAACGCATCAAAGCTTTTATGACCAAATATCTCGAGAAGGGATGGAAATATCAAAATTAAACAAAAGTCACTTTTTTATGTAAAGAAGGGTACTCTGTATTTTTAATTAACTTTGTTCATAACAGTGAAGGAAAAAAATGCCAGAAGTTACCAAGGCAATAGGGTAAAACGAGCGCCTTCTATGAACAACATTAATATAAGAGGAAAATTCTTATTTGTTATTTTAAAAAACGTATAGCTGCCAAGTTTCATGTTCATACTACGAGAAATTGTTGATAAATTTAAAAATAATATTGTAACATTGAAAATCCGGTATTTTGGCCACTAGAATCTCCAGTTACGATCAACCTTTCGCAGGTACTTTGTATAATACAAGTATTGCAATATACGTATTGCAAGAACAATATTTAAAGCTTGCTTTTTTGGAACGTTGACAGCAAACACCTACAAATCAAAGCTGAAATTCAGAGACGATGTCGGTTGTTAAGCAAACGCGCCTAAATCCGTCATTATCGTTGTGCCGCGAATTGTCAGAGATAAAGAAACGTCGCCAAGCGGCCTAAATGACGTTGAAAACGCAGTCCGGAGCCCTGCTAATCCGACTAGTGAAGAGTCACGCATTGACATCGACATGGGGGGGAAATGAGAAGTAACGACTAATACGCGAACATCGGATTTAATGGCCGTGAAAAATTTTTCATTGTTCCCGACCGTCCTCTCTGTGTTGTTATAAATATAAGTAAAAATCGATGGCAGTCTGTATGGACGATAACGCGTGCAGGAAAGTGTACAAAGGGGTTTGTTTCGTACAGTTTTTAGCGTATTCAGTTTCAGGTACTATTGCGCCAGTTTTTCCTGAAATTAAATTTTGTTTGTAAATTGTAGGGTGGGTTAAACAAATGGCGTCCATTGTCGTTTACAAATTTGTTATTTATTTATTGATTTTAAAATTTCTAGCCTATTAGGCGGCTGAGACTTGCAACTAAGTACATTTTTATAAGATATTACCACTGTAGGCATAATTAGGAAAGCAAATATGTGCAAAATTTACCAATTTTTGCACTCTACGGAAACTTGTTTGGAATATCATATTAACTAACAGTCTATTTTATCATAATAGCTATCACCATGAGGTCATCAGTCCTAAGACTGGTTGGACGCTAACCTCCAGCTTCTTCTATCTTGTGCTAACCTACGCATTTCGCTAATAGTGTTACAACCTACATCCCTTACTATTTGCGAGCAGTAGTCTAATCTAGGCCTACCTCTGCCTTTCTTCACTCCTATTTCTGCCTCTAAAATATCGCGGACTATTCCCCATGTCTCAGCAAGTGGCCTACCATTCTATCTCTTCTCTTCTTTATGTTTTTCCACATACTTCTTTTCTCGCCGACTTTCTCCAATACTTCTTCGTTTCTAACCCTATCAGTCCATGGTATTTTCATCATTCTTCGGTAACACCACATCTCAAAAGTTTCTAATTTCTTCCTACTTGCTTCCCCTACCGTCCAGGTTTCGCAACCGTATAGTGCCGTGTTCCATACATATGTTTTCAAAAATCTCTTCCTTGTTTCTAAGTTTATTACCTCCGAGCATAAAAGTACTTTCTTTTTGTTAAAAGCTACTCGACCCTGCGCTATTCTTTGTTTTATGTCTTTATCGCTTCTTCCATCCCAATTTATTTTACTTCCTAAATAAGTGAAGTCTCTAACTTCCTCCAATCTTTCATTATTAATTTGTACTTTCGTTTTTGCTCTGCTCTCGCGCCCTCTGCACACTAACACTTTAGTTTTGTTTTTATTCAACCTCATTCCGTATTGCTCTGTCCACACTGCCTCCATTTCGTTCAATGCTGATTCTAATTCCTCCTTACTAGATGCTAATACTGCTATATCATCCGCGAATCTCAGCATTTTTAGTTTCATGATAGCTAGTTTTTTGGAAATATTTTGAGATGTATTTTGAGAAAATATTAAAGATATAGCAATAAGCGTAGAAATGTGCAAAAGTTATGAGCTGTCCAAGACGCCACTCGTTGAGAGATATGCTTTGCCATTTCGCAGGTAGATGGCGGTAGTGCTAAAGTAGTAGACCGACCGAATACTCAGGCATTAAGTATGCTGCACTGATAATCCCCAGTGAGGATAATATCGCGATATACTGTTTTTGTGTATGATGTTTCCCTTCAGAAATAAATTGAACAGAATAATTATCATACGTAGGTTGGAACCTTTGGTGTGAAGATAATACTAACTTAGTTTTCCACAAAACACCAAAACACTACACTCGACGCGCGTTTCGCCAACACAATTGGCATCATATGGTGATGATTCTCATCATCTCCAGATAATTGTTTTCCTCCAGAGGAAAACTAAGTCAGTGTTACAACAATTATCTATTAGAATTAGTTAGAACTTTAAAAGTAATATCCTATTTTTCTTGTAAGTTAACTGAATGTTCTACCAGGATATCAAAAATTATCTTAGTCAAAGATGGTTATCAAATGTAGAACGTCTGTATTAGCTTCTTATTATTCTTATGAAGTAATTGTGTTAAAGATTGTTAAGTTAGGTGCCATACTGATGTTACCAATACGGTGCAAATTTGTTATTAATTCTAGAGATAAAATAATTAGTTCTAAAGTCTAAAAACTAAAACGAAAAACTAACAATATTTATGTTAACGAAACAAGACAAATTTAGATAACTGTTAGAAATATTCCCCGCCTTGTTCAATGGATAAGCTTAATTTTCTCTGCTTCTGCATGTACGATAAAAATCTTTTTGCCACACTTCTAAACTTTTATTTGTACATTATTTAGTCATTTGTTTGTAACAGTTATTCGTCCTAGTCTTTGCAAATTATCAAGGAGAGTTCTTAAAATCCTATTTTGTTAAATAAGAGAACACAGAATAGGTCATATTTGTCAAGCAAGGAGACCTCGGAAAAAACTTAACTAGTGTGCAAACTCACCAACCTCACATCATAAACACCTAGGACGTAAGTATGGCAAAACAATAGACTACGCATCCGCGAAAACATATTAAGGCTAGTAGGTCGTCAGTCATTAAATTATTAACAGACATCTGGAGTGACCTATGAAGGGGTTTGACATAATTATGTCTTTATAGATATTCTAAGCTTCAAGAAACACGTCCAAGTTTCTCTTAACAATCTTTGAACATGGTCAATAAAATAGTCTTCAGCTTTTTAAAATACGGTTGGAACAAACGTCATTAACAACTTCTGTAATTAAAACCAAACAACCAACTTCTTTACCAAGACAGTTTCTATTATCTGGGCATAATTTTACCAGTTAAAATTTTCGTCACTTTGTTGGACATGATTCAGCAATTTTGAACAGAAGTAATACATTTTTTATTCCAATATTTCAAACAATTTAGTCCTTAGTATTATCTAATATTTATTTTTAATGCTGTTATTGTGACGACATTACCCCACTCGATTCAATATGGCTCAATAGTTATGACCAATCTCAGGAATAAAGTCAATGACTAAGATATGAAAGAAGCTTAATACTATTCCGGTATGTCCTATAATTAGTCCATGAACTATAGTGGAAAGTCATTTCCTATAGTATAATTAATAATGTGATTTTATAATGGACATTTTTTAATTCAAAATAATTATATCTATCTTTTGTGGGGTCGATAATTTAAAAAAAGATGATCACGTTAATACTTTGGTGGATTGCCTAAAAATTGTTTGATTCCTCTTCCAATGCGAGCTATCGATCACTATTTCTCTTTATTTACAGTATTTGAAGACTATTTCTCATTACTACGAGTACATACATTCTGATCGACACCTACTAAAGTATCTCTGCGCTGCAAAATCGATAGAAAACACGCGAAATCAAAAACCGCGAACGGCATCGTCCTGGAAGCCAGGAAGTCTGGCTGGATATTAAACGCCGATATGAAGAGGGATGTGTACTCAGGAGATGGATTCGTCTGTACGCGTGTTGACTACTCAAATATTTGCACGCTCCTGGAGCATAGCGCCAATATCGAGGCCTAGCCTGGGGTCAAAGCGTTTATCGCTACCCACTTTATCAACAAATATCGGAACTGGGATTCACTCGGATGCGTTTCGCTGAGTTTGAAAAACAGTTGCGCGTCGTGGAACGTATTTGACATGCAAAATGACGAGATGGTGCAAGCTCATTACGGGAGAGGGGATGGGGTTGTGAAGGAGGTGCTGGATTTTATATTCAGGGAGGGGGATACCAAAAACGCCTCTTCAGTGGTGGCCTATATAAGTTAGGTTTTTAACAGTCTTCACATCTCTACTAAAATTGACTGTAGTATGATTCGTGTGGAGGAATACCAACCGAAGTTCTAAAAAGCATACAAACTAAACCAGTGTCGTCATATTTCATTAAAATATTAACAAAACCTAATTTCTTTAACCAAGTCTTAAAACTAATCAGATCTCCAATACATATCAACAATTTATAGACGGCTAAGGTAAACCAGAATCCATTTCTAAATGTATAACCCAATATTTTGTTTTGTCTTGTAGCAGCTGCTGGATAAATGAGTGATTATGATGATGATGATTAATCAGACATACTCTTTATCTATGAGTCTACCAAAAATCTTGGATAGATATTGTAACAATACATTCAGCATTCAGAAATAAATATTTAGTATGGAATTATTGGTATCAATATTTTTATATCCCTTTTCTAGAACATGAACTAAAGCGTTACCGGTACCTTTACCGTACCAATTGGACTTTACCTGAATGTTCTATAGGTATTGCAAGTCTGTCTTCCAATTTCTTCCAACTTTTAGCGAGACGGTGTATTTCTACATTCTGGCGTAATTGTGTCCAGTTATGATGATGAAAGAAGTTTCATCATTATAACGAGAAGCCATCAAGGAGACTAGATGTACATCGGTTGGACTTTTCTCCGCGAGATCATGGAAACTCAGATCTACAAGAATAATCCAGAAATATATAAGACTTGAGAAATAAAGGAAGGTATTCAGATATCGGACATACAAAAATAATGACTTTCAAAAATATCCTAAGAGACTTTTTGGGGCAGGTCAGATCATAATCAAGCTGAGGGATGGCAATATTAACAATTGTCTAAGAAACTAAATGCAATACAATCCAATATGATATTATACCATCCGAATACATAATTGATCCTCTTTCAAAATGAGTTATACTATTCCAAATAAAAAATAAACCTAACTAACAACCTGATATAACAACCTGAGTACTGCCGCGATAATTTTCAAGATATTTCACAGTTTTCACAAGTTCTAAAGAAGACAAAATTCTTTTGAGAACCTTTTAATGTATATTATTTCAGAGAGGAAACTATAAAAGCTTTCTTAGTATTTTTTCTAAAGAAAGAAATTTGATTAGCACGACTTTTTTAGAAGGGTAGCAAAAACTTAAAACTGCTTATCGTTTTCCATTTCGGAAGAAGACATTCTTCACAGTCTTGGTTAATCAACAGGTTCATTCTTCACAGTCAAGTTAAGTTTCTTCAGGAAAGTTTCCGTGTTCAGAAGAAACCCTTCAACCATTATTCAGGAAGAAGACTTATGATTTGAAGAGACTGGCGACAATAATCATTAAGAGAAATTAGGCGACCAGACCTTATGCTGTCTCTTAATTTCCAAAGTTCTGATAAATAAATAAAGTTTTCCTAATCATTCTTCTCAAAGAAAAGAAATGAGAAGCTTCTCAGAAACTGACAGGTACCACATGACAGGTGAAATTTATGTACCACACAAGAACGTGAATAATAAGAAATTTCAAATGAATAATTGTTCAATTAAGAACAGTTACAGCTGGCCTCTGATGTTAATGAGAGTCACTATCACTTTTCTAAGACATTCCAGTAAATTCTAAAAGACAATATATTTATACCAAAGCCGTGAGGTTATTATTTTTCCACACTCCACTATACTAGCGGAAAAGTAATGTAATCGTGTAAAGAAAAATGGAAAAAAAAATTTTTTCGTCTATTTTTTGTTTTTCGGCCTAAAAACCAAAAAAAAAAATTGGTTTTTAAAAAATTTTGTCTGTGTGTGTCGTTGTTGTCGTCAGCATTTGTTCTTGTTAGCACGATAACTCAACTAAATCGTGTCGAACCGATCGGGTTTTAACTGATTCTGATCGGGGACATCTCTCAGATGACACCTATTGATTTTGAGATGGATAGGACACACCCCACCCTGTCCATGGGTCATGAGAAAGCACGATGGTGGACTATTTAAAAAAATATAAAATTGTCGCATAAAATACATATTCTGCATTTATGTGTTGGTTTATTTTTTCTCGGCCACTCAATGAGATGTTCTATGTGCGGAAAGGTTCGCTTTAAGGTTTTAAAACTGTTTATTTAAATATCCTATTAATAGAATCATCCAGTTCAGTCCATTCTTAAATACCAATCGGCCAAGTTTTAACGAAACAGAGCTTGTTTTGAGGTGCAAGAAGCAAGATACGAACAACTAAACGATCAGCAGACCAAAACAACCCCGTTAACTACTGCCGTAAACCGCATAGCATTCCAACAGATAGCGAATGGGGCAGGCGACGCTGGGCGCCTATCGGCGGCGCCACGACGCCCCCCAGGGTTAATAACATTCGAGTCATCTGTGCGTCTGGGCGCCAAAAACTTTCAAAAAACTATTCCGTTTGCCATCCCTTTGTTGTCTGAGGGATGAGGAGCTCGCAAACTAGGGTAGATTCTATCGATTTTCATGGCACAAATAAAATACACAAGGATCGGGGACAATAAAAAATAATAAGCTTCCGATGGCTCGTGGACCGGTTAGTTGAGAGCCTTCGGGAAAGTCTGCAAGTCGAAAGGGCAGGCGTTTAACTGTCTGTTCGTTCAATGAGAATTTGCATATCGATTGAAGATCAGCAGACACTATTCCTCGTGATGTGGAATACTAAAAAAAATATGTTTAACATTGTAAGACAACAGCTTAAAAGCTTCAATAGAGAGAAATCAGAAACTCCTCAATTATTGTATTAAATTGGCCAACTTCCTGGTGAAGTTGCAAATGCTTGTTATGATCACAGCATAACTGCTGTATATTTAGAAGTGGCCTTCAAAGTATCAGAACTGACGCCACTAGAATTTTCCTTTTACAATTTTTTAGATTCTTATAAAAATGAGGAATTATTCATATTTCATTTGAATACAAGCGAAATGTTATACGTAAATAATGATAAAAAAGAAACCATAATTATACCATAAGTATAATAAAAATTTCGTATTTGTAATATACTATGCAATATACTATTATGAACCACAGTGTATTAAGGATGAATATTTCCATAATTAATTGTGTATTGGACGAATCAATTCGTTGTTAGATAATATTTAGCTATTCACATTTTAGATGACCCTACAATAAGAAGTCCAACAGATTTAAATCGGGGAAATGTTGTGGTTATCGAATGAAAACCTAGAATGGCCTGTTATATCATACGAGTTGACCTTACCTAACTGTTTTTATAGAATCACTTGAAAAATAAGGTACACAATAATAGTTTGAACCTACCGTGACTTTTACCTTAATTATTTAAAAAAGTACTCCCTCAAGTTCTGTAAGAACTTATAGTTATTATTTAGATAAACAGGATTTCTATACTCCTGATAATTCTTAATACTGTTAGGACGAATTTGAATTGAACTATTTGCAATAATTTCACAAATTCATCTTATCACCAATTACAATTATAATTGTCATTAAATTAATAATTAATAAATCAATAATCCATCGTTATGTAAGCAAATAAAAATGGTCCCTATTTAAAGGACAATAACATTCACGAACCTCAAACTGATGATGATAACAGAATAGTGAAATTTTTCAGTTAAGAGTTTGAACAATGTCGAATGATAACCAAGATTTCTTACATAATGTAGTTTTCTCAGACGAAGCATATCACCTAAATGACAGAGTAAGCAGACAAGCTAGAATGATATATACCTTCATTGGATAGAAGAAATCCATTTGCAAAGATCACAAAAAGAGAATGATTAGGAGGGAATGATTGGCGATCATTTTTGTTAGGACAATATTTGATAGTTTTCCTTCCACTTGATGTTGAACCTGATTTAGTTCCAGCAAGATACTAGAGATTTTGTAAACGAAATATTTTTTAACAGATGCATGAGCAGACGAGGAGCAGTTGGGGCTTAGAGGGTTACTTTAGAGGGTTGATTAGCAGGTTGATGATGAGGAGTTGATGATGAGCAATCCCTGCGGATGTCGTTTTGGAAATAAGCTTAATTGTTTTTGAAGAATATCTCCAAAAAACGTTTATTTAATTTGATGAATTTTAAGGACATATTACGAGTATATATGTTACTGTGAAAGTCCGAAATAAGCCTCGTCACAGTCAAACACAAGGCTCAGTCGAAAGAGCCAATCAGGACATACAGAATATGCTAACTGCATGGATGCAAGATAGTGACTCAAATAAATGGTCAGAAGGTTTGCCGTTTGTCCAATTCGCCAAAAACACAACATATCACGAAGGAATACGCCAGAGTCCATATGAAGCCCTGTTTGGCGTTAAACCAAAAAGGGGCATAGCATCGTCATCTCTCCCTCGCGGGCAAATTGCAAACATTGAAACCAAAGAACAGTTAGAAGCCTATGTTAACACTTTTGAAGAAAATTTGGGTAGTGACCATATTGATGACCATATTTCAGATGGAAGCGACGTGGATAACCAAAATACCATTGGAGTTAATCTGGAACCTAGCACGTCTTCATCTCAAGAATTGACTGATCCGCAACCTATCACGTCTTCATCTCAAGTACTGGCTGAACAACAAGAGCTAATTTCTTCAAAGAGAGTAGCCGTAAAAGAGAATCTTCTACTTCAAGCAACAAAAATGTTACGAATGTCAAAAAAAAGTTTCCTCCGGCCCAAATTGGTGATACCGTGAGAATTCAAGTCCCTGATGTCGACCCTGGTCGTACAGACCCTTGAAATGTATTAGCGGTTGTTGTTGGAATAGAGGATTCAGGCTTTTATAAATTAGCAAGCAAAAATGGTACCTTGAAACAGCTTTTCACCCGCAATCAGTTCGTAATTTGTAAAGAAAAGTTAATTTCCATGGATGAGGTTTCGATTCAAGAAATGTCGCTAAGAGAAGCAGCTTGCGCTAATTCAAAAAGTGGAGGGCAAGGCGATACACGTTGCGATTGAAAAAGGAAGTGTTCGACGGCTAAATGCAGCTGTAAAAGCAAAGGCTTTTGTGCAATTCGAAGTGTCATGGTAGTTTAAGTTGTTGCAATTAATAAGAATGTCATACATTTTCTTGGTTTTTTATATTTCAGTTTAAAAATTAAAATGTATGTGTATGTTTATTATATTGACATTATTTTAGTTGTGTTTCGTGATTTGCAATGTTCTACTGTTTGTTTTAAGTTCAACAATTTCCTCGTCTAATGTCGTTTTAATAAATAAATATTACCTATACTTTTATTTTTGTTTTCCTTTATTAAAAAAATGTTTCTTTTCAATATACACCATGAGTACATGCTGAATGTCGACATTCACCGGTGTAAGTTAGAAATAATGCTATTTGACCGATATTTCGGACATACGCCAAGCAACTTAGAGAATATTGATATTCACTGGTGTATCTCGACATTCACCGGATTTCGGTGTTTCATAGTAACATATATAAAGTAATGAATATAATAAAATATAGTTTTAAATCTTACGGAGTCACTTAAATCCTTGCTAAATAATAATTAATTAATAGTTGAAGGAGGAAAATAAATATTAAAAAATTACGAGATTATGATATACGACAGACGTAATTAAAATTAACTATACTAATCAGCGATATTAAAAAATAATGTGTTGCAATTTAAGAGCGTTTACCTTTCTTGTAAATATAATTAGCATCAGGTGTTTCAGACCCTGCACTAAATTAAAATAATAGACATAATTATCTATCCGTACACACTGCTAATAGAATCATCAATCAAATAATTATATTTGATGTTTGATATAATTTCTCCAGAGAAGTTTCTGATACAGTTTGACGAGAACGTACTAGGGTACAAAGTTTTCTCATTAGTCTTCATCAATTTAATCCGTTTAAGCAAAAGCAAAGGTGGCTTTGCCTCGACGCGCGACTGTTAATATTACGAATCGTCAATTGTTTTCTATCTCGACGCCATAGCCTGCTTATCAGTATTAAAAAAAACGGTGGGATTAAGTTAATTTGTTTGAAAATCCACACTTGAGGATACCATAGGGCAAAGTCTGACTTCGAATGCGAACACCATTGTGCTATATTTAATGCCTCAGGATATTTGCACTAATGACATCCTTTATGCAGGACCCCTACACAAAGTATCTCTTGCGTCTCCTTCATTTTTATGCCATTCACGCTACATAAGCTGCAGATCGATAAGAGTCATAATGGAACAAAGTATTATAGCATTACAGACAAAATGTTCGAGTCAACCGATTTTGAAAGGTTTAGATGACGGTATAAATTTAACAGAGGCACTGATTTATTTGCAGCTGCCACAAAAAATTATTAACAGTCTGGCGTAAGTGATGTATCAGTGATGTTACGCTCAGGTAAATTCGTGGCAGCCGAGATGCCGTTGCGTAGACTCCGCGTACAATGTGTACCACTCCTCAATGTTCCAAGACCAAGAACTTAAGGGTTAACACCAAAAAATGGGACAAAACTACGTCTTTAAACCAACGCAGAAGAGTCATATTTCAGATCTGTTAAATAACAAAGAACTTCTTGAACTAGTGCTAGTGGATCAAATGGAGCGAATTGGGATAGAGTGAATTATCTCCTCAATCATATGAATCCCCTCTGAGACTCCTGGGATAATCTGAGGAGTGAGTGAAAGTTTCCAGCAATTTTACTGACAACATCCTTTTTAAATTTATAATTATTATTATTTACTTCCCTTTTCGACATATATATGAATAGAAATAGTCAATAAATAGAACATAACTTAATAGTTATAACAATGGACGTATTATTCAGGCGCTGAATAATAATATATTTATTAGATATGCTTCTTGGCGATTAAGAAATCGTTGATAGAGCTGTCGATATCATATAATAAGAATAGCACAGGGCCTAAAGCTGAGTCTTGGGGAACCCCTATCGTCACGGAAGCACATTCAGAATCATACCTTTCTAGATTTTTATAATTTATAGTAACAAATTCTGTCCCGTTTCAGGCAATATGCTGCCCCAATTTAATTCAACGTCAGACCATTTATATCCTTGAATACCTTGATCATATCCTTGCTAAACCTCGTGTATCTTGATCATATAATTTAGATCATAATTAACACAAACGAAAGCTCTACTAGGATCGCAAAATATTCCAACAAGACAGGACATTCGCCAGCATCGCCACAAAATGATTACACCCTATGTAAAATTATGTTTGTTCAGCTATATTTCCAACATTATTTATATTGCGACGCCATCTCTTGGTCAATGAATTTCGCGAATTAGTATAGGGTCTATACAGGCGAATATAAGAAATGATTATAAGAAATTTTACGGCAAATAGAATGATTGAAAATAAAATTGCGTCCATGCAAAAGTAACGAAGAGAACGAACAGTTTGATGGAGGATTGTTTCCAGTGAAAAGCGTTGATTAAAGTAGTCTATCGGCCCATCACAATTACAGCGGATGGCGTAAAGCCTACTTTTTAGATAAGCTCCCCCATTTCTAAATCCATTTCCTTTCGTCGGATCCCCTGACTTTTATAGTTTCAATTAACACTGCCCCTTTGCAATATTTAATTACCTGCCAACTCAATTGTTTCCCTATGCGTTGATTTATTAGTAATTCTTTATATTAATTGTAAATGACATACAAAATTTAATCGATATTTTATGGATCTGTGTGTTAAATTTTTTTACGTCAAACAGAACTTACTAGAGTTATTGCGTAAGATTTAGCAATCATTTGTACCTCCTGAATACCCTAGTTAAATCCCCCAAGTATGGATTGTTGCTTCCTTCAGATCACATCTAAAGCAACCTAAATCGCGTACCAAAAATCTTCTATAATTTATGTAGTATGGAATAAATGTAAGTGTCTTTTTCTTTTGATATTCTGTACTCTGTACCTATTCGGTCAAGAGGAGGTCTGGGGATCATGGTGGCCATGGAAGAAAATAGACTCTTGGAAATATTTCAAGTCTATTGGAGTAGAATTTCATTGGTCATAGACCAATTGTTGTTGTCTTCTATTAAAGCAAGTGCCTTAATATCAGCCCGATATCAGTGTATAATTGGATCTTTTTTAGGATACTTGGATTTAAAGCAACAGAGTGAGCGTTTTTGCCTCCCCAGGTCCAGTAATTTTGACAGATCCTCACGAACACCCCTCAAGAGACATGTGAACGTCGTCATAAAAGATTTTGTGGGGTCAATCGATCAATTTCATGTTCTCAAGTTCAGTATCCATTACAGCAACGAAATTTCTTCTCTTTGACATAGCGTCGTCGAATAGAGGTTGCTAGATCATGATCTTATATGGATATAGGTCACAGGTGTAACGTGCAATACATATTGTGCTTTCTCTAGCTGACTTATGTAGACATACAGCTTGGGGAACCATTAAGGTGGGCTTTGAAGATATATTCAATCAACTGAATGTTTTCGTCTGCGTTAACACTAACATAGCAACCAGAGCGACCAGATCTCTTATCATCAAATGAAGCAGTAGCCTCCAACGTTTGAATTATTATAATAAATCAAATAAAAGTCAAAAAATGGGACGACATTGGATTTTGGTCAAATATATAGAAAACTTTTTAAACGATAAATGAAAAACGTCTTTAAAACCTAAGCGGCAAAGGAAATTTTGTTATACCACGTATAGAAGTAAGATGGGGATGCCATCAAAATATATTCAATAGGAATCAATTGTCACGGACTATTATGGATAAAATTTGTAGGAGGTAAATTTCTGACCGCTTATTGAAAAAATTGTCAAAAACAAAAATTCTTTATCGTCTTCTGTTTTTGAATTGTAAACGAAAGTTTTTTGTTGGTTTAATTAACTGCATTCTTTAGTCACTTTATTGAGTGTAATACAATGTCCTTCACGAATTTTAAAGACTTGAAATGAAAGCGGATTAGTCTTAACATTTCTAGTTAACTAATAATTATAATAAATAAACTATAAACAAATTTGTTTTATGTATTATAACTCTTTACAATCGTATATTTGGAAGTAGTTAATTATTATCTTTTAGTTTTTATATGAAGACTTTGGCGTAACTGAGTCGAGATAAAATTCTATCTGGTTTGGTGTGTGTTTGTTTATATTGTTGATGATAAGAATAGTTTGCGTGAGACAATATGAGTAGTGAGCGAGTTAGATAAGGTTTTAGATATTTTTGCTTGTATATACTAGTATATAGTAAATGTAAAATCAATTTATGATCGAATATAATTATTTCATACTTAGATTCAAGAAAGAAGAAATCCTCTAGACCATGATAGGGATAAATTGGAACAACTATTGCAGTATCCGAAACAGTTAATGTGTTTAAACTTAATAAATCTATATTCTTTCGCCACTTAATTTTTATTTGTTGTGTTTATTACATTACTCTTTAGCGCTAGTGCTGAAAATTAACTTTCTCGCACTAGTGAGGTAAAATGACAACGTCGGCACTATTAAAGCATAATTCTCCCTATCGTCATGTCAAATATTATAGGCGCTGACATTTAGCTTAGCGACTGCAAACGAAATAATAAAATTAAATTCGATATCGAGCGGTAAATATAGGGATTCCGAGTTGTGGGCGGCAAAATCAATTACACGGTTTACCCTTGAATGCGTTTAGTCTCCTACTAAAAACCCTTGATGTAAACAGGGCATTGTATGAATGTAACTCAATTTGCAAGCGACTCCCGACATCGGGAGGCATCTTTGGGGGGCTTCGGTTTCCATTAGTGGGGCCTCATCTCCATTTGCGACTCGCAGTGTATTAAGCCACAATTCACGGAGCAATCTCAGAACCGTCCTTAGCCTGGGAATGTGGAAATATTATTACGCATAACAGTTGAAAAATATCGTGGCATAAGCTGAAAATTACGATAGAAGTTTTAACAATCACAATAAATGCATATATTGATCATCAAACAATTAATTAACTATCATAATAATATTCTTTAATTATTTACGATTAGTTATTGCTATCACAGGCTACCAGAAATTTTGTGATCGGACTTTATTTGATTTCTTGGCTTAATTACATGCCATGAACTACAAAACACTGTTTTTTTGTTTCCATCACGCACCAGTATTTGTAAATGTACATTATACAATAATTAGTAGTTTTCAAAACCGAGGTTCTATGAAATTAAATTTTGCCTCAATCTTTTCGGTGCCCCTGTGTTTAATCAGTTTGAAACGTACACACCAATGTGGGGGATTTACCGAAACAGAATGGCCGGTGGGGATATTCCGGTTTTATACTATTCGGACATTTACATAGTCACTGTACTACGTTCTTAAAGTGTGCACGTTTACTCGTGACATAACGTCGTGTGTTTTTATTTTGTTTTAAAAGTGTCCAGAAATTGTAAATATACACCAAATATATTTTGTTATAAACTTAACACCCGGTTCAAAAAACCTTATTTATGTAAACTTGGTTGATCCGCAAAAAAATGTTTTGCCGCCTCTTAAATTAGGATTAATTAAAGCAATATGTAAAAGCTATAGATAAAAATTGGAATTGTCTTAAGTACATATAGTAAATTTCCAGTTCTTTCTGAAGCTAAATTAAAGGAAAGCATCTTAATAGGACCAATAGTAAGAAAATTAATGCAGGACCAACAGTTTGAAGACGCAATGACAGAAATTGAAAAGGAATCTTGGATATGCTTTAAAAATGTAACAGAATTTTTTTAGGAAATTATAAACATCCGCAGTATGAGGAAATTGTCAACAAAATGATAAGTTTAAGCAATATTGTTGTAATATGAGCATAAAAACTCATTTCTGCATGTTCATCTGGACTACTTTCCAAAAAATCTTGGTGCTGTTAGTGAAGAGCAATGTGAAAGGTTCCATCAAGACATAAAGGAGATGGAAAAGAGATATCGGGTATCAGGACGGCTTAGGTCCTTATAAATCGACTTGATAGCTTTAAAAATTTCCTTAGGAAGCGGCGGTTTATGATGGAAGGTGTCCAAAGAGTCCACTGCTTGCGCCTTCTTCCAGTCACACCAAGACTCTGAGCACTTCTCGTGCTGGGGATTTTCATCGGTTGATAACTTATGAAATAAGGTTGCCCAGATTTCATTTTTCATATTTTTTAAGGAGTTCGGATTCCGACGTATTGCCAAGCTATAATAAATTGTTAATTGATAAATTACTTTGGCATTTAATTTACGTTTTTCTCCGAGGCCATACAATCTGTACATGATGAATACACTCAATACCAGCAGGTATTTATTTGACGCAGGTATTGTTACGGAGGAGTCTGACATGCTTAGGAAAGAGTGCGAAATATGAAGGAAAAATATTTTCTGCCTCATATTTTAAAAGGTTCAAAGAATTTATAAGGTAATAAGAAAATCAATTTTTGAAAAATTTACAGTGGAATTTATCTATTTGCCACAGTTTTATATTATTTATTAACACAGAATTACATGAAAAGTATAGTGTTAGCTAAGATGGACACTTTAAGTTGGAATGTTAAAACATTAATAACTGTACAAAAACAGATCTTCTTAATTGTGTTGTCTTACCTGTGAATTGTTTCCACATATGTATAAATGTGCAAACAAACTCTCCATATTTTATTTACCCCTCTCCTCCCTCTCTCTCTCTCTCTCTCTCTCGCCCTTTCCCCTCCCCTCTCACCCTCCAAAGTTTCCTTTAACCCAAAATTTTTGTTTGAAAAATAATTACTTTACCGCACTAGTGTGATAAAAGAACGATTACTTTCCTATAAGGAAAAATTTATCTTTTATTTAAAATTTTTCATATGACTTTATGGATTTACTTCCTTACTGTGATCCATATTTTTTTTCTAAATTTGTCTGTAGATGGCATGGTCAGCATTACGAGGATATTTATAAAAACTAATGAACGTTCCGCCGACCGTGCGTCCGTCAATCAAAGCTGCGGCTGGATTCCGTGTGTAATCCATCAGGAAATGATGTGAACGGGCTTTTCCGTAGCCATTGAAGTGTGACCGCGCGATAGGCATTGAAGCAGGGCCCCTGGGAAATCAGCTAAACCTCAGCCGTTGCGGCCCACAGACGCTCGCTGATAGACCTCTTTAGATACGCTCCCATTTTTGCCAGATTTTACTAATGGCTTTTCGAATTATACCTCTTTTTATGCAGTTTATTCGGCCTTTTCAATTCCACGTCCACCAGTTGAGCGTCTGCCGCCGTTGTTTCGATACAGACGGATGTACGGGGCGTGCGTTTCTCGCTGATCACACACTCACAAAAATGACAGTTGCAAGCATTCTCATATTGTGCGCAAATAGTTCTATGTTGCTTACTGCAAACCGTCGGCATATTCACACTATTTGGAAGCCACAGGGATGAGACAAAAATATAAATATTGACATTGTCATAGCGATAAAAAAAACATCACTCTGGTGATTCAAAACTGACGGAAATATACTCAATTTTGAATATTGGGCAACCAAAAATTTAATTACAGCATTATTAGTTAAAGCAAGAGGAAGAGTTATCTATAAGGTAGGACATGACAATGTAGGGGAATCATCTATTCAATAATTTTATCCGATTGACATTGAGATGTCAAAGATGCGAAAAGGAAGAAGCTGTGAAAGCTCTCAAATGTATCATGATTTAAATGTACGCCACGCAGTTTGATGATATTCTTTGGAACTAGATATGAGCAAATCCAAACGTAAATACTGTTGTCCTCAAAGTAAGAATATTGTTGTAGCATCCAAACTTTTCAAAAAGCACCAATTTTGGCTCTACATGAAGACAATAATTAATGGAAAAATATTTGGATCCAAAACATTGATCCAGCCCGTTACATGCCCTAAAATACAAGGGCAGTTCTTCACTGAAAAATTTTAATTCAGTCTTTAGTTTCGGCCAACACATTGATAGTAAATGTATCATAATAAGAATACTTTCTTAAATCGTCATCGTACGTCATCCAATGATTCCAATGATGAAGTTCATTCCAATGATGAAGTTATTTCAAGACAATGCAATGAAGTAAGAGACTAACCATATATTAATATCAAGCCTGAAATTTCTCCTCCACCAAATGCTTTTGATAGTTTTTACATGGATATAATTAGATAATAGATAGTGAAAAAGTAGAAATATAGAACAGTAATTGTTGGCAATACTTAGGAATACTATACAAAAATAAAACAGAGGATATATGAGACTCATGAAATCTATAGATCCTCTTTTATCACAATCTACCATTTGTCTTTAAACAAATTAAAAGGTTAAAATATAGAACAGTAATTGTTGACAATGCTTGGTAACTATATTTGGACCAAGAATTTAATTGGTAATATATACATATATTTGGAATCATCAGTCAGTCTAGAGGTCTTCCACCAAACAAAGCTTCGTTCAGTCTTCAGTTTGGAACATCGACATGAAGTTAGAAGCAACAAGAGTTTTTTTTTTCTAATTGTACTCTCCTTCTATTAATGATGTTGTTATAGTACAATGCGGTGATAGAATTTCGTTGAAAATTAAGAAGTAAAAACAGATTAAGATAATAATTGCTGGAAAAGCTCATTAGAACTACTTGAATTAAGAACAAAGCTGATGACCGATAAGATCAATAAGGTTCAGAGGTTTTCTTTCAACAAGAAGCCTTTTATATTGCCTTTAGTTTGGAATGTCTACTTAAAGAAAAGAATAATTAGTTCTGATCGTGGATTTTCTTCAACGTATTTTTACACAATACAGGGTCCCTCAGGGAGGTATGGTGCTTTTGAAAGGAATGACACAAGCTTATTTTTGAACGAATTTAAAAATGTATTATTTTTATACATTAGTCATGCATTGCCATTGAAGAATATATAGGTCAGCTGCAAAAAAATCACATAGTTAGGTGGCGTCCATTTTTGTCGAGGCATACTTGTAGATGGATGGCAAAATCATCCATACCCCTTTCGAGCATGGAACGAGAAATTCTTTCCATTTCGCGCGGTGTGGTTTCAGAAAGAGCTTCAAGAGTTCGCGGTCTATGTAAACTTTAGCTTTTAAGTAGCTCCATAAAAAGTAGTCACAAGGTGATAGGTCTGGTGACCGAGGAGGCCATTCCACATCCCCACGCAACTAAATCGGGCGCTCAGGGCGCCCGTTTAAGTACTTGACGTATGGCAAGTCGCCCCATCTTCTCGTCTTCTTAGTTCTGGCAGGAAATAATTACGCAACATGACGAGATAGCGATCTGTGTTAACAGACGCTGTCTGTCCATTTTCGCGAAAAAAATACGGACCAGTAATGCAAATTCGAAATACGCCACACTAAACGGTTACTGTCTCGGAGTGCAGAGGTTGTTAGTGCAGTTCTTGCTGGTTATCGGATGCCCAGTATCGAAAATTCTGTTTGTTTACCATCTCCGATAAATGAAAATGGGTCACTCATGAATAAAACGATGTTGTCGGCCAACAATTCCAACATCCTTTCTGAGAACCTATGTCGTCTCATAAAGTCATTTTGCTGCAGTTTTTGGACAACCATAATTTTTTATGGATGGATTTTGTTCCGGGCTTCATAGAGTTCGATCTTCTCCCAGTGAAGTGTGGTAAATAAACACACGATGTAGCACAGACCACGGCTCTATAGCTACTGGAATGGAGTTCCGCAACGGGTAGATATCAACCATCCTGAAAATATTCACTCCACACAGGCGCGCACAAAAAGTCGTCTCAAAAATACCAAAGCTCCCTGTCGGACCCTGTATCGAAGATTACGTTGAAAATTAAATAGTAAAAACTCTCCCCGCCCCCGATTGTAAGTTGTTTCGGAGTTTGATAAATTCTTCGGCTTTTCTTATCATGATACGATCTAAAAAATATATCTTTTACGCCCCAAATGAAAATAAATCGCGGAAATCAATTCGGCAATAAAATCAAAGCTTTTAGAAGCAAAATAAAGTCGCCTGGGGAAAGTGACGGTAACCAGGCTTGATTGATGGCGGAGGTCGGCGAAGAGTGACCAGAAAACGACATTTGTTTTCTTTCCGAAGCACTCTGCGACGGAACGTGGAAAAACGCCTGCCCTTCGCATAAAGACGATCCCGCCCAACATAAAAAATGCATTTCGGCTGCATTATTTTCATTCCGGATTTGGGTGATTTTGTATGGACGTCGTTTGTCTGTAAACTTGAATTTTAAGTTCGAAACACTGTGAAAATACGCATATCAAGTCACTGTAATGTTTTATCCAAATTTTATTTACCTAGTAACTGTAAACAATATTTTTTTTAATACAGTGACGAGCATATCAATATTTACTACATAGAAGGTTATTGAAAATCCTATTCATCTGGCTTTCACAAATATACAATGTCCATTATAAAATCAATTATAAATGTTTTTTTTTCTTGAAAAGGGACCCGCCACGGGTAGGATTCGACATTTGTTCCAGATGGAATCCGAACGACAGACAGCTGTTTCGAACTTATTATTTCTCATCAGTGCCGTACACGATCGATTCCCGACTTATAAGTTACAGGCATAGATCTTATCGATTTAGATGAAAACCCCACGGATTTATTTCGACATTTGTCTTGAATCGGAAAGGGGTCGAGGATCGCTGTTAGGTATAATTCAATAGGATAATTCAATGCCTGGCGGGGATTTAGCCCGAGGAGTAGTTGTTTCCTGCAGCGATTATGTAATAGCCTTGCTATTCGGAAACCAATTGATAACCGCGGTTTGGCGGTTCCTTTCTCAATCCCCGACTTATAAGTTACAGATATAAATGATATGTTTAAATAAGTTTCATCTATTAAGTTGTATTTTTTCTTGATAGAATCTATTAATGATGTTTCCAGTTACATTTAAATCATTTGCTCTTGTGGAAGAAGTACTTATTTTTCAAAAGTGTACACTGAAGAAGTATACAACACAGAAAATTTTTTTTCATTGCAGTATAAGTGATAATATGTATTTTTGGTAACCAATCATTTTACGAATCGAGACAAAAATGTTTTCCCTAATGTATTTTTCGTACGTTCACTGTTCCTAACGAAATGCGCCTGGAAAATGCGCTACATTTATTTAATAGAGTCAAAAGGGTGGCCCCACTAAGAGAAAAGGTTTGAAGAAGCAAAGTGGGTGCTTTAAAACGATTTCAATCTCTAAAAGCCACGCTTTTTCCTTGTACTCAAACAATACTAGACATTATATTGCTACTCGATGCAAATTGTTCCGGTACAGTTTGCGCAAAAGCTGGGAAAGCGTGTGTGATATGGACTGTTCTCTCTTAGATAACACGAAGTGGTAATAAATAAATAAGTAAACAGTAGGATAACAATAACAAATATAATTTTGTTATAGAAAAGTTTTTTGTCGAGAATTCATATTACTATTTTAATTTTATTCTGTTTAAATATAAAATGTTTTGAATTTATCAATAAAGCAGTTCATTTCATCAGCATACAAGAGACATCTTTACAGCTTTGAAATGATTCAAATAAAATAAAATAGGCTAAGTAATAACATAAAGATAATAAAGTAATAAAAAGTCTATATATACATTATTTATTTAATGGAAATTTGTTTAAGAATGTTTAAACTGAACTTATTTTATTAAAAGAAGTTCAGTTTAACACAACCCAACTTGTCTTTTAGTTCATAAAAAATTCTCTTAAATAAAAAATAAGAAAACAGTTTTTTCTTAAAGGTTTGAATAATTTTAGTCACTTAATGATCAGTTTATAGTTCATATTTTGATACAACAGTATTATTTCTGCTGACGATGATTGTATCGCTGTCGAAATAAATACAGAAATGTGCGATAAAACATTAGTAGTAGAAATTTGAATGCTATATGTGCTTAAAAGTAATAAATGAGGCAAAATCTTATAATAAAGAAGTCCCTAATTAAGTTCATAATAGGTGTGGTGTAACTTATTGGTAGTATCTACAATATGTAATATCTGAAAACTATTTACATACAATAGGATATAGCAAGAGTGGATATCTACTTAGCAAATATTTTTTTGAATTTTTGGAAATAAAACTTTGATTATAGAAATATCGATAACAAGATTCCTCTTTATTTTTTCCATTCATGCACTAATTAACATACAAGATCTCTTTACAGGATAGAAAATCACAGGAAATTGTATAAATAGTAACTATATATTACCGTAATTAACATTATTGAAAAGTTCTGGGGCTGAAACCTTTGATACAGTAACAAAAACAGGAGACCAGATCAATTTCTAGAAATTGTTAATACTGATTATTCTCATAAAAATTATTCCTCGACGGTGGTTGTTAGAATCGCACACCCCTTCCACTTGCTACCTTGTATTTCTGCGAAAATAGAAAGGGTAGGTGTATCGGTAGAAAAAACTTTCTCTGCTTTCCATTAACAAGATTAAACTGGCACGGAGATATCCTTTGTATTGTGGCGGATTCCCACACACAAGACGCCAGGACAATACGGTCTTTCTTCCATTGTCGGAATATGTTTTACAAAAACATATCACTTACGCTAAATTAAAAAAAAATCAGATGCATCGCTAACGGAAAATCTAAAAATTGGCTATTTATTTCTTTGGTCATATTAAGTAAATACATTAAGTACACAGATGAATGGATGAATTTTCAAATAAAACTGTCGAACAAGAGAATCCTAAAAATGTTATACAGTGAGGTCAAAAAATAACATAATTGGCTATAAAATTCAAACGGCATGTTTCAGCTACTCCCAGTTTTGAACTCATAGCACAGTCCGTAAAATATTTCATTAAATCATTTTGTTTTATTTTAATTATATTGTTTTTGCTTCTATTACGAGAATAGATCAACGAATCTTAATTTTCTAAATGGGACTGAAGTAGAATTTTTAAAACCTGTAAAATGATATATCACAAGATATTAGTTCCATTTAAAATTTTTAAGTGAGGATAGCTGGGGGCAAGAGGGTGAAACCTAAACTGCAACGGACACTGGTTTTAAACTTCCCTATTGATATTTAAATTTACGTGTTTGTTGTCTAGAAGTGATTTTCCTTGATAAAAGAAATAATGGGGAAGTGGTGAAACGAAAGCACCATATAAGAAAAATACCCCATACGAAAAAAGGAGTTAGATCAGGTGACCTAAGTGGCCATTCCATGTATCCCCGACTTATGAACCGTCTATTAGGCTCCATCTAGAAATCCATAAACAACAGATTTCATACTGAAAGGACTTGAAGAACGTCTAATTTAAACCAAATTACATTTATATTCGATATGTTAGGGTCCAGTAGCTTGGCCGACAGAACAACTAAACAAGAGGAATTTCGAACTGAAGAAACTAGTTAATTGTACGACAATCTGAGCCACACATTTCTAATAAAACTTTAACTATATTACTGATTATATTCGACATGCTTTACTCTCAATTATGATGTTATCTATCACCCTATAGATTGTCATATTTCAGAGAAACGACGATGCTGTTGATGCCGACTGATCCTCGGCTTTGATCAGCTCGTTCCTTCATTCCATTCGACGAAGGGTCACCCGATTCTTATCGCCATCTTCTAATGCGTATTTTATACTTTTATCTTCCACAATCAACAGATACAATTCGAGCCGCTTGCTGGGAAAACCTTCGATTCTTTTGGCTTCCGGCTTCCGTAGCAGGGAGAATTTTTCAAATAAAGGAGATTGCATCCAAGGGCCGTATATATTCTAGATGAATTTATAAAATCTAAAAGGGATACATCTTTCACAAGTATCTGATGTGTATATGTATAACAAAAGAATTTGGGGATGGGAATACTGTGAACATTTTAATTGGTTTATATTCTTCATTGAGTCTGAGAGAGATTTAAGTTTATTTTTGCAATTTGTACATATGTATACAGCTTTTTTAACTACCAATTCTAAAATTGTCATAAAAGAAGTTGTCATTAACATTGTGAGTTACAGCAGGAATAATATAGAAAGTGTATAGTTTGGAATAATATAGAATAGTGTATATTAATTTGGAATGTGGATCTCAAAATATATCAAGAATTAGAGTAAAGGACAATTTTTTATCGTAAGTGAAAAATAAGCAGAATAAATTTACCAAATCTAAATATTTATAAAAATTATTTTTTCCCAAAACTATTGAAAAAAGAGACGTATTAATTAATGATTGCTTTCCATATATGTAATTTAGATTGAAATAATGAAATCTTTAAATGATCTAAATTTAATACATGAAAAATTAAAAAAATAGAGAAATTTAACACAGGAAAAATTATAAAAATTCGAGAAAAGTCAAAAAACCGAAAATTCAAAATTCAAACATCCAAAATTCCAAAAATCCAAAAAGAAAATTAAAAAATATAAAATTCCAAAAAAACAAAAATTCATCATCATCATGAGGTCATCAGTCCTAAGGCTGGTTGGACGCTAACCTCCAGATTCTCCTATCTTGTGCTCACCTACGCATTTCGCTAATTGTGCTACAACCTACATCCCTTACTATTTGCGAGCAGTAGTCTAATCTAGGCATATCTCTACCTTTCTTCACTCCTATTTTTGCCTCCAAAATATCGCAAACTATTCCCCCATGTCTCAGCAAGTGGCCTACCATTCTTTACCACTCTTCTCTTCTTTATGTTTTTCCACATACTTCTTTTCTCACCGACTTTCTCTAATACTTCATCGTTTCTAACCCTATCAGTCCACGATATTTTCATCATTCTTCGGCAACACCACATCTCAAAAGCTTTTAATTTCTTCCTACTTGCTTCCCCTACCGTCCAGGTTTCGCAACCGTATAGTGCCGTGCTCCATACATACGTTTTCAAAAATCTCTTCCTTGTTTCTAAGTTCATTACCCCCGAGCATAAAAGTGATTTCTTTTTGTTAAAAGCTACTCTACCCTGCGCTATTCTTTGTTTTATATCTTTATCGCTTCTTCCATCCCAATTTATTTTACTTCCTAAATAAGTGAAGTCTTTTGCTCTGCTCTCGCGCCCTCCGCACACTAACACTTTAGTTTTGTCTTTATTCACCCTCATTCCGTATTCCTCTGTCAACACTGCCTCCATTTCGTTCAACGCTGATTCTAATTCCTCCTTACTAGATGCTAATACTGCTATATCATCCGCGAATCTCAGAATTTTTAGTTTCTGTCCCTGTACTTTAACCCCGAAATCCACTCTATCTTTTACCACATTAATCGCCTCTTCGATGTACAGATTAAAAATTAGTGGTGATAGACATCCTTGTCTTACTCATTTCCTAATACCTACTTCGCTTCTTTCCCCTTCTACTTCTATAATAGCAGTTTGCTCTTCGTATATATTGTGTACTACTCTCCTATCTCTATACTTAATTCCCGCGCTCTTTAGTATCTCGAACATTTTTTCCCATCTTACATTATCAAAAGCTTTTTCTAAATCTACAAATCCTATATAAGCGTTCTTTCGTTTTTCTATTGTTTTCTCTAACATTACTCTTAGCGCTAGAATAGCTTCGCGAGTTCCCCTATTTCGCCTAAACCCGAATTGGTCTTCTCGTAGTATTTCCTCCGCTCTATTTTCTATCCTCTTCTGCACTATTCTGGTTAAGATTTTTGACGCGTGGGAAGTTAGGCTAATCGTTCTAAACAAAAATTCAAAATACCAAAATTCCAAAAATTCTAAAACCCAAAAACTCAAAAAGACCCCAAAACCCCAAAAAATATAAAATTCCAAAATTCCAAAAATCGAATACGCAAAAATCAAAAATATAAAAATACAAATATCCGGAAATTCTAAAATCCAAAAATATAAATACGCCAAATTAAAAAAATCACAAAAATTCAAAAAACGATAAAACAGAAAATCAAAAAATTCCAAATATCCTAAAATTAAAAAATCCAAAAAACAAAAATTCATTACATTATTTTATTTATTTCTTTAGAACGAGACGAAAAATTATTTCAAATTGTCATGTATAGTTATTTAGACAGTGGTGAATTTTTAGTCTTTTTAATTTTATATTGTGATTAGAAATATAAGCAAAAGAAACAGATGTAGAACAAAAATTATCATCTATGCTATTCTATTTCGAAATCTTGAAGAGAAATACTGAAACAGATTATTAACAAATCACAACTTAAAAAAAGTTTTACGCTATAAATGCAATTTTTGGTATGAAATTCTAAATCTTAAAATGTTTTCGATATGAATTCGTAAACGACGTTATGCGACATATATATACAATACGTCTGATATACACCTATAGGTCACCTAATGAAATTTTAAGGGCAACCGGGAGCTATTCGATTCCGGGAATTAAATCAGGATGCTGTCTGGCCGATGGAGGGTAGAATTGATCTAGTTCAATCTCGTGCGTTGTGATAACCATCTGGGGAAGTAATTTTCGTAGAGGGAGAATCAAAAATAAACGTAAAGAAAAACGTTGAATGCTATATGTGCTTAAAAGTAATAAAGCAGGCAAAATCTTATAATAAAGAAGTACCTAATTAAGTTCATGTAATAATAGGTGTGGTGTAACTTATTGGTAGTATCTACAATAAGTAATATCTGAAAACTATTCACATACAATAGGATATAGCAAGGATATATCCCCAGAGTGGATATCTATTTAGCAAGTATTTTTTTGAATTTTTGGAAATAAAACTGATTCCTTTTTATTTTTTCCATTCATGCACTACTTAACATACATCTCTCTACAGGGTAGAAAATCACAAGAAATTTTATAAATAGTAACTATATATTACTGTAATTAACATTACTGAAAAGTTCTGGGGCTGGAACCTTTGATACAGTAAAAAAAACAGGAGACCAGCTTTACACGAACACAGAAAAATTACACAGTTATCGACGCGCGCGTCGACAACCAAGTTGGCATAATCGGAAGTTGATTAAAACTAGTTTTACACTATCTCTAATTTCTATTTATACCAAGATGTGTATCCAGAAACGTGTTTTCTTTCTGTTCGTGGAAAACTAGTCTCCTGTTTCTGTATTATTAAAAGCAAAAGTGAAAAATCCAAACAGAAAACTTTGTTACTAAGGAGTTGTATATAGCATAACTGAAAACTATGTTACTTGGATTCATTGATATGTCAGTACAAAGTTAAGGTTTAAAAGCACATTATTTATGTTACACAACATATATGTATGTCCATTTTATTACAATCTAAATGAAGTACTAAATAGTTGCTTCAGTCATTAGTTATCATGTACAGTTTCAGGTCGTGTGGATAAAGAAGGCAGTGGATATTTAGTTTTTTTGACAATATCATTTACATACATGTTAAAAGACAGTGGAAAATTATACCCTGGGGTACCCCGGAAGTTCTGACAACTTCGGCATTACTAACGATCTATTCCTTAGATAACATGAAAATAATAAAATTTTTAGAAAAATCCAAAATGAGATATTAGATAATATTATAATTTAGTTTGTTGAATGCCTTATTAAAAACTATGTAGATGAAACCGGAATCATATCGGCCTTTGGCCTTTTGCCAGTACTATCAAAGGTTCTAGACAAATTGTTGGCCAAGTGATTAATCGACGTAGTTTCAGCAAAATTTAATCCCAGACCACCAGTTTGAGTTCAAAAGTCAGCATTCCAGAAACGAATAGACTCATAGGATTGTAAACTACATAAATGAAACTTTCTAAAAGAAAAGCTATTGCGCAGCAATGTTAGTTGACATTATGCAAGCCTTTGATAAGGTGTGGCACCCGGGATTACTCTGTAAGCTAAAACGAAACATACCTGGCAATTTGTTTATTCTCCTTAAGTCATACTTAAGGAGATCCAACTGATGCTAAATCCAACATTGTCATCCTTAAGAGATCTGAAGCTAAAGTTTTACGCTCAATAGTTGAAGCTCCATACTTCGTCACAAGTACGGATATCTATCGTGACCTAGAGATACCTACATTAAGAGAAACAAGTGTTCCAAGTAGTAACAAATACATAAAACGTTTGAAGTATCACCCAAATGCCCTCGCATTAAATCTTTTGACAATAGTTCACAGGCCGCTGGACCTGCCATTTAAAAACTGAAAGAAATACTGTCAGTTACTTTAAGATAAGAACTTTGTCATAAAAACCGCAGAGTTTTATTCATTGGAGTAATTCTCTATCATGACATTTACTTCAAATCAACATATATGCTTATTGTTTACTTTTTGTAGTTTTATAGACAGTTCAAATAATAAACGTAAAACAAAAAAAATTGCATAGATGAAGTCTATTTTATATACATTGGGTCATGAGCAACAGATATATTCAATAAATAATTGAGGCCACTGTTAACTGTACATCGCAGCATTTAAGACATCCGTAAACATCAGAAGTATATCTGGAGAATAAGAGTGGTCTAAGTATAGACCCGTGAGGCGCTCCAAAATTTATAGGCAGAACATTGGACACATTCCATTTTAACGTATGTTATCATATCTACCTATATAAGCATAAGTATTTTATGTGCCCCAAATAACCAAGAGATGTAAATCAGGAGACTTAGATATCCACCTGGTTCGTCGACAGTCTACATATTTTCGAGTGATATATTTTCAAATAATTATTATCAATTTGCTTTTTATTTAATTGTAGCTTGTCCCATTTAATTAAAATATTATCAGAAATTTTTTGATAAGGAACCAAGATGACTATGTCAATTTTATTCGTTGCGAGAGACTGAACATCAGTTATTCTTCTTACGTGTTATCAGTTATTTAGGAGGAGTATTCAAGAATCCGGTACCGCCGGCGTCTAGTTAATAGGGCGTTTCGTGAGGTCGATCTATGAAATGCGAAAAACGCAGCGAAATGCATCGGGAAACTGCTGGAAAACCACAAACACGTGACTTCAGTTGGAACGCGATCTCCTCAGCATCTCGCATCGCGTATTTCTCTAGATATAGTCCGGGGTGGCTCCGCTGTTAACCACCCCGTTTCGGTGTCGTATAACCCGTTTGGCTGTTCGTCGGTAATTAGAGTGCGTAAATTAAATATTCATTGTAGCGAGTGTAGTCAGTCCATTGATGAACGAGGACGGGTAAGTCGAAATGAATATTTTATGGAGCGCGCCAGGAAAAGTGACGAATTTGTGAGAGAATATTCACAGAATGGACCAATAAATAAATTTGTACCGATGATAATGACATCCAAGTTGAAAACAATTAATTTAACATAATAGATTTCTAACAATTTTCAAAAGTTCTATATAATGGGTCTATTTGAGAATTTTCATAGATTTTCTGGAAATCTAGCATTGATTACTCAGAATATCAACATGATATCCACATCATCCAATACAATATAATTATAATGTACTTATTTCTACATTTAGTATAAAAATGTAACAAACAAATAAATAAAATAAGAATGATATACGCTAAGCACGAAAATTAAGGGATGTAAAAAAATCCTAAGTGTTTAGGGATCCTCAAAGGGCTGTAACTTAAAGAAAATTAGTCGCACAGCGATTTAAAAAGTCAAATGGAAGATCCAAATTTCTAGTTTTCGCAACTTGAATTCAAATATTTTTATCGTCAGCAGTTTTTGAATAATCATAACAAGAATCATCGGAAAAATTGCTCTCAAACTTTTGCTTGGTTTTCAAAAGGTCCACGTACTTCAATAATTTTTTTTCAGTGATATAATCATAAAGCTTTTTTAGATAATTTTATCCTCTTTAATTTAAGCAGGTTAGAAGCCTCGTACGATAATTTTTGGCTGAGTTATCGTCGTCCAAAGTCACTTTTGACTTTGATAATTAATTACTCGATAAATAATAATCGTACATAAAATTAATGTAGGGTTTGAAAACCACAAAGCATTCTTTATAAGTCGTAGTTATTGATTTTTGATAACAATAAATTTGAATTGATTGAAATATAGGTAAAAAATTGCGCATTTAGGGATATTCGCTTAACTTGGCAAATAATGGATATACTAAGGATGATGCTTGTTGCTTTTCAACTTATATAAGGTATTTCAAAGAAGTCCTGAGAATTTTAAAGCCCTGCGATTTTTTTTCATTGTATTCATAATGATTGAACTTGTCGTTTTTGCTACAAACGGATGAAATTTTCATTTTTTATTTATTTTTTGAGCTTGAAAATGTTTTTTATTAATTACACACACTTTTTATCAAAATATTTTAATTATTGTAAGAAAAAAAAGACCAAAAAAATGTTTTCAAAAACAGGGAAAATTAACTTTTTTGCTTTGAACGACGATAATTCCGCGAAAAATCATCATACAAGGCTTTTTAGACAGCTCAAATTAAAGAGAATAACATTATCTAAAGAAGTTTTATGATGATATTACTGAAAAAAAATTATTGAGGTCCGTGGACCTTTTAAAAAGCAAGCAAATATTTGCAATCTTTTTTCCGATAGTTTTCTTATAATCACTCAAAAACCGATCTAAAAAACTAATTACTTAAAAAGATCTAAAAACTAGAAACTTGGAGATTTAATTTTGTTTTTTCTTAATTGCTCTGGGACTATTTTTCTCCAAGTTACAGCCCTTTGAAAATCGCCTAACAATTTGGAATATTTTACATTCCTTAATTTTTGTGCTTACTGTAAAATAATATAACAAAAGCACAATATTATTTATTATAAATATTAACATAATGTTGGAAATGTTAATTTCAGACGTATGAAATGCGACAATTATTCTTTAAACACTTAGAAGTTGTAACCAATTTCATATCAAGGACCTGTTCATTTCGAATCAATTTTTCGCCTACATTTCTTTTCCCTATTTTCACTTTATTCTCCAGAGAATATGTATTCCTCAGCGACACTCAGACTTTTCCAACCCCATATCTCTTGGGAGTGATTATTGAGTCCAGCATCAACCAATAATGTAGCGGTAAATCCCCGAAAACAATGGTCAATACCTACATCTTAATCATCGTAAATTTAAGAAATACATCTTTTTTACTTCAATTATCTCAAATACATTAAAGCTAATAGATTGAACAGAGGACTTGTAATTCTCATCAGGAATAAAGAACATAGGTTATTAGTATATTTCTATTGTACTGAATAAATTACAGAATTACACAGAGATAATAGGTTATTTCCGATAGGACAACGCCTTTATTTACTTTATACATATTAAAATAATATGAATTCTACCATGACTGCAGTCTTAATTAGCAACATATTCTATGTTTGGTTAGATTTTCTTTGAAAGAAATATATTTCCCCACTACCAAATTACAGCCTAGTATAATTTCTAACCAAAAATATATGTAGGTCTATACCATATAGTAATATTGTAATGAAAATTATTATTTTAGTTTTTACGTATTGGGTTCCAGATAGTTGTATAAACAACAATTTTGTTAAAAAATAATATGTATTCACACTCAGTTCATATTTTGCTGTGAAATATCACTTTTAGTGTGACAAAAATTCTGTAAAATATATTTTGTTTAACATTTAAGATTATTTAAATACATTTAAGATAAGTATTTAATCTAAATTTGAACACAGTTATTACTATAAAATACTAATAAAATACGTTATCGAGAGCAGTGCTCTATATTCTGCATCACTATTTGATGTGTTAAATACCAAGTAAAAAACATGCTTTAAAAATAAATCTATAAATCCCACAATTTAGAATAAATAAATAAATAAAAAGGAATATAGATATTTTCCAAAATACACTTGTAGACTTCGTCAACGTATGTGAGACAATAACCCAAAAAAATCGATATTTTTTGGGTGATAATCTGCTACCGAAATTTGAAAACTGAACAATTTTTTATTCGATTCCATTAAACATATGTACGACTGTTAGCATACCTACTTTTGACCTAAATTGACCCTGAAGCTTTTCATCTACAGTTTGATGATTTCTGAGAATTTTTTATGATGTTTATGAAGAACTTGGAAATCTTTCAAGAAAATTAGAATATATATTGATTCCAGCTACACATGTCTGGCAGATTTCCAGACACACAAATAACAAACACGGTAATAAATTGTGTCTATTGTGTTGTAGATATATTACTTCTATTTCATAAAATTGGATCGTAGGAAGCTTATAAAATGTTTATTGGAAATGATAAATACTTCTTTTTTTTTCTTGGTAGCGGCTTCTATAAAACACCGTCTGCCTCTCCTCGGCGCTACTTTTTACAGATTGTGACTATCCAGAACATTTTTTAGTTTTTGACACAAGAAAATATGACAAAATGATCAGTGATATCGAGAAGATTTCAACTCCTTTGATATTCAATTTCAATACGCCTAATTTCAAGGTACATTTTTGAGAAAACACCAGCTGCCTCTCCTCAGCACTACGTTTCGCAGATTGCCACTATCTAGATAATTCTTTGGTTTTTCACACAAGAAATTATGGTGAAACGATCAATGGTATTAAGAAAAGTTTCACTGCTTTGTTTATCATTTACGACACTGAATTTCAACATAAATTTTTGAGAACACTCCGCTAGTCTCTCCTCGGGCTACCCTATTCGCTGTGGTCAGAGTATGGGGTAGGGATGAAAGAGTCGATAGCAGCGCTTGCAGTTGACACAAATTGCATTAAAGTAGGCTGTCAGGTCACATGTGTGTTTACAAAAGTTACTTCGCAAACAAATCTAAAAATACGCCATTATAATTTCTGTGTTGTAAACTGCAATAATACTGGAAGAAATAGTAAATACAAATTTTGTCAATTTCCTACGTCAGCTTGGAAATTAGAGCAATGCGGGTTCAATAACGAACAGGAGTTTACTAAGAAGTTGCTTATTCGTATTACTCCTGGAAGCTTTATTTCATTTAAGTCTAAAGTAGCGGGTGGAAGGAAAAGTGATTCACAAATAACTGTAGAATCTGGTTTAATAAATTACTTGGAATATGATGACATTATTTTGACGGACAAAGGGTTTTCGGAATTGAGACGGGTTTTGGACAAAGCTGGAAGCAAGTGAGGAGTTATGCCACCTTTTCTACAAGATAGAAGTGAACTTTCCAGAGGTGAAATTCAAGAAACTTACAATATTGCCTGTGTCAGAATTAATTTTGAGATAACAATGCAACGACTAAGAACTTCTTTATTTATAAACAATTTATAAAATTATTTATAAACATTTCTTCTGATTTATTTATAATTAGTCTTATTTATTTGGTATTACATAAAATCTACAATAAATTGCTTACATTTTTTCCAGTGAAACTTGGTTTTTCGTTATTGAGACCAGCTGCAGTATTTTCCAAATACAACGCTTGGAAATAGCGTTCAGAATAAAAGATTTCACTACAGAATATTGCATGTTTTATGAAACATTGCATGATTTATTGAAGGAAAGCACTTGCTAAGGTCTTTGTCCACAAAAATTAAAATTAGTGCTACTTAACGTGCAATTTTAATATTACAAATTTAATCAGAATTTCTGACAGACACATGAAAGCCCAAAAAATTGTAAACGCTAAGCGCCATTGATGCCCTTCACAAAGCGAATACGCGTATATAATATCATGGAGAAGTATTCGAAAGATTGACAATAAATATATTTGAAAAAAATAATACCAGTTTCAATAAATAAATTTTATGTATCTCCATTCTCTACATTGACCACTATGCTGCATCGATGCTTATTTATTTTTGTTTAGTCAACCTTAATTATTATTCGTAAAGGAATGTACTAAACAAATCAAATAATCTCCTATCAATGTTATTTCTCTCGTGAAACGATACCACTCTCCAGGGGAAAATCCGCAAAACGAGAGTAACAGGTAGAATCTCACTCCCTCTAAATAATAAATACAATCCTGACAACCTGTTGAATTGCGAGGGAGACTCCTCGGAGTGCGAGAAACGCAGGTGGCGCGAGAGGTAAAAGTTAAAAATGTAATTGAGCCGCGGGTAATCTGCAAATTGAAATAAACTGGCGAAAAAGGGAACCGCGAATTATTTAATTTGCGTCGGTTCATCTAAACCGCGTAATCTAATCCCAGCTCACCTGTATCTGTCGCAGTAATCCGCGCGTTCGGATTTCAGGCACGTCCTGCGGGAGTCCTGGGAAAGGAAGTTTTCTCTAATGTACGCCAGTTCCTTCAGTTTCAATTTACACATCGAAAGACATACCATAGAAACGTTTATCGATTAAAATCTCGTTTATATCGTTCCTTGTAGTTACAATAATTATACAGGGTGCCTTATATAAAACGAAACATCTCAAATAACTATTGAAATTAATTTTTAAATGGGAATAATATAAAAAATGTAAATAAACTTACATTTTGAGGTATCTAAAGGCCTGAGACAAGGATGTACACTGGCTCCGCTATTATTCAAGATTTATTTAGAAGAAGCACTAAGGCATTAGAAGCGAAAATATGGCAATATGGGTATACCCATCAGTGACGAAGTGCTATACACGTTATTGTTCGCTGACGATCAAGTAGTGATGGCTACAGATAGAGAAGATGTAGACTATAATCTGCGCAAAGTAAAAGAGGAGTATGAGAAGTGGGGCCTAATTATAAATACAGAAGAAACAGAATATATGATAGCAGGCAAAGAAAATGATCAAAGCGACCTAAATCTAGATAACTGCATGATAAGACATTGTTCCTCATTTAAATATTTAGGTGTAACTCTCTCCTCAAACGGAAGAAGCAGCGAGGATATTTCAAATAAAATAGGACAGGGAAGAAGAGCAATCCGGCAACTAAACTCACTGTTGTGGAGAAAAAATATTATCAAGAAAACTAAAACCACCTTGTATAAAACTGTTGTGAAGAGTATTTCTACATATTGCTCCGAAATATGGGAATTGAACAAAAGAGACCGCCAGAAATTACTATCACTCGAAATGGACTTCTGGAGAAGACGTGCAAGGATCTCAAAATTAGACCGCGTTAGGAATGAGAGAATACGGGAGATCATCAATGTGAAAGAAAATATATTGGACATAATTGGAACAAAGGGACTAATATGGTATGGACACTTTCAACGCATGGAAAACAATAGATGGCCCAAAAAAAGTATGGAGCTGGATACCACCAGAACGCAGAAAAAGAGGAAGACCACCTAGAAATTTGAAAGAGGATGTAGAAGAAGCTGTGGGGGCCAAAGGACTTCAGGAAGGAGATTGGCAAAATAGGGACTACTTGAGGTTGAGGTACGACGCAGGAGAAGCGGCGTAGGCCTCGCTATGTATGTATATATATATATATATATATATATATATATATATATATATATATATATATATATATATATATATATATATAATATATGTAAATAAACTTACATGCTTTGTGTAAATGCAAAAACAGTGCTCATGACGATAAAGGGACAAAAATAACGTAAATAATTATAGTACACATGGGCGTCTGCAAGGGAGCAAGAGAGAGCAGCATTCTGTCCTAGTATTGTAATATATTAAATTAAAATGAAGCATAGATCTATAACTTGGTCTCAAAAATGATTATGTTTTAAAATTAATCAAGTGTTATTCTGTATTTTAGAATATACATTTTTTGTTTATGTTTTATTTTAATAATAATAATAATAATAATAATGCCTTTATTGCCCAATAGAAAGAAACCCATATATTGGACAAAAATGTGAAATATAGAAATGATAAAATATATGTGTATATTTACCCGTTTTGATATAAAGCAGATCTTTACTACTTTCCAAACCTCAGAAAACGTGTGGGGAGAGAGTATCAGGGATCTGGTCATCTCCATGTATTATTTTGTTTTTATGTTTCGATAATGATTGACAAAAAGCCATTCCTATAAATTTTATTACATTGATATAGGTTAAGTGGTTGGCAGATTTGTCAGTTAAGCAAACTATTCTAAATGTTTAGTATAGGATCTTTCAATAGGGACGCACGAAATTTGTTAGGATATAACGGAAATGTTGTTAAAGCAACGTCTGCCAAGCTTATTGAAAATTGTTGAGTAGTGTATGGCAAATCACCACGGAAGGTTATAGCGTTCAATAGCGTTTGCAAATCATCAAATGTTATTTTTAAAATTAGCGCTTCGTTCGAGAAACGTTTTTATCCTCGCTACAACCGTCCCGTCGAATCGACTATTCGACGTTTGGTGGCCAAGTTCGAGTCAACCGGTTTGATAAATAATCAACCAACATCTGTACGTCACCGAAATGCAAAGTCTACTGAAAACATCGATGCTGTGCGTGAGAGTGTACGGGAGAACCCGAAGCAGTTGACTTCTCGTCGTTAACAAGAACGCGGTCTTTCTGCGACTTCAATTTCAAATGGCAAATATTGCGTCGGGACTTGGGTTTGCACCCGTATAAAATCCCACTGACCCAAGAACGAAAGGTAAACGACCATAGACAACGCCGTGTGTTCGCTGATTGGGCTCTGGATCAGTTGGAAGTTAACCTAAATTTCGCCAAAAGAATTATCTTTAACAACGAGACCCATTTTTGGATGAATGGATATGTGAACAAACTAAATTGTCAGATTTGGGACGGTACCAAACCACACGAGATACCCCGGTGCCAAATCCATCCCGAGAAAGTAACTGTTTGGTGCTGATTTTGGTCTGGCGGAATTATCTTTTTGTGGCCTAAACTAGATTATATAGATACCGACAACATGTGGTTCGATCAGCTCGGCTGCCATGCCACACAGCACATGCCGCGATGGACATTCTGCACGATCTATTTAAGGGCATGATTATCTCGCGCAGCGGCGAGGTGAACTGGCCACTGAAATCACGCGATTCAATGCCTGTAGATTTTTTCCTTATCTTAAGTCGCAGATCTATACGAATAAACCACAAAGAATGTATGCCCTCAAAGTCAACATAACGAACGCCAGCCAGCAAATTCAGCTAGATTTATGCAACAAAGTCATTGAGAATTGGACCTGCGAAATGTGTGCCACCAAGCAAAGCCGCAGGAGATATCTGAACGATGTTATATTTCATATCTAATGCCATGAAATGTTCCTTTAGATAAATAAGAAACTTAGTGGCTATCTCATACAGAATCTGTTTCATTTTTGATTAAACATCGAGCGTCCTTATTGAAAGGTTCGTTATAATTTGGTATAGTTATATTTAGTATTTAATACAGTCGGATAATTCTATACTTGAAAATCTTCTACAATAAGTTATTATTCTATTATTCGATATAAACATGGTTTATATTATGTGTAGTGTGACATGAACTGATGGAAACAGGGTGCGTTTGACTGGAAAATCTCCCGGCCCCGATTCCAGCGCCAACTCAATTTTTACCGATTATTTTCGCTACGAGCGAAATATGACCCAATTTTCCGATTCCAATTACGGAATGAATTATTTTATTTCCAGGGCGGTTATTATATTCTGCGTCAGCATCGATCAGCCGTCGCCTCAGCGATATGATTCCCTCGATTGCGAACCACTTAGGGGCTCCATGAATACGGAGCAGGAGCCGGCAAGTGACGTGAAGTGGTCTCAGAAATTGCTTGGAAATGCGTTCCTCGCACCGAGGAGGGTGTCGTCGACTTCGCGCTAGGCGCATCCTCGAGCCTCCGCTTCAATAATTAGAATCTGTTTGTCTTGGAGATAGTGTTACCACTGTCGGCCTTAGGCTTCGGTGTAATATACATTTAGAGAAAGGATGATTGACGTCGAAAAGTAAAAATGAAACTAAAATAATGCTAAATAATAATAGACAGTTTTAAAACCTTAAAACGGACTTTTCCGCACGTAGAACATCTCTATCTCGAAACTGAGTGGCCGAGAAAAAATAAACCAACACATAAATGCGGAATATGTGTTTTATGGGACAGTATTACTTTTTTCAAATAGTCCACCATCGTGCTTTATCATGACCCATGGACAGGGTGGGGTGTATACTATCCACCTCAAAATCAATAGATGCCACCTGGTAGATGTGCCTAATCAGAATCAGTTGAAACCCGATCGTTCCGACACGATTTAGTTGAGTGATGGTGCTAACAAAAACAATTTCTTAAATAGTCCACCATTGTACTTTCTCATGACCCATGGACAGGGTGGAGTGTATCCTATCCACCTCTAAATCAATAGATGTCGTCTGGTAGACGTCCCTAATCAGAGTCAGTCGAAACCTGATCGATCTGACACGATTTAATTGAGTGATCGTGCTAACAAACAAAATTCCTCAAATAGTCCACCATTGTGCTTTATCATGACCCATGAACATGGTAGAGTGTGTTATATCTACCTCAGAATCAATAGGTGTCATCTGGGAGACGTCCTCGATCAGAATCAGTCAAAACCCGATCGATTCGACACGATTTAGTTGAGTTATCGTGCTAATAAGGAATTTTAATGCCGACGACAATGACAACGACATACACACAGACAAAAAAATTTTTAAAAACCGGTTTTTTTTGTTTTTAGGCCGAAAAATGAAAAGTTAACGCTAGAAATTTTTTTCTCCATTTTTCTTTACTTGATTACATTACTTTTCCGCTCTGGTATAGTTGAGTGCGGAAAAGTAATAATGCACTTGTTGTCTAGTGTAATTAGATCCAATTACAAGGCAAGATAAATAGGTATTAAACAATATACTCAAATAAATATCACACGTATAATATAATATACACATACATATCCTACGAGGGGGTACTCAAAATAAACCGAAATTATTTGTTTTAAATGTGTTTATTTAATTTTTAAACAAACAAATCTTTAATCCCCTTTAAAATACTCTCCTCTGGCACTATTTCACTTATCTAATCTTTTATTCCATTGTTCAAAACATTTTTGAAATTCGTCTTCTGTGATGCTCGACAACACCTCCGTCGCTTTTTCCTTCGCCTCAAAAATTTTGGCAGAACGCTTTCCTTTCATGTCTCCTTTCGTTCGGGGAAACAAGAAAATCACAGGGGCAAAGTCGGGTGATTAGGGGGGATGGGCAGAGTGGTCATGCCGTTTTTGGTCATTATTTTTGTTCAGCAGTCAGCAATCGAGGCACGAATTTGGCAGCCACCCTTTTCATTCCCAAATATTCTATTAAATTTCGCTGAACTGAACTCCTAGTCACTCCAGACACCTCCACAACTTCGTGAATGGTCCGTCGTTGATCTTCAACAACGATGTCGCAGATTTTTCCAACATTTTGGTCGGTTTGAGCCGTGGAAGGATGACCAGAACGAAATTTGTCTTCAATTGACATTTCACCTCTTTTGAAACGGGAAAACCATTCAAACGCTTGTATATTCCAATAGTATCATCTTTGTAGACCATTTTTAACATTTCAAGAATTTCTGTGCCAGTTTCTTCGAGCAATAATCAAAACTTTACGGCCTCCCGCTGTTCACGATAATCAGCCTGAGCAAAAACGATGAGCACACAAAACAACTCTCACTAAAAATTTACATAAAAGCCAATATTAACTCGTCTTCTTGTTTGTGTTCGTTAAGGTTACGTACGGAACCACGTCATGGATCAAACAAACTCTTTAAACAATGCTCCTGACTTTATTATTATTCTTATTATCATTACTGTTAATAAAAATGTATTAATTTTTCCGAAAATTCAATAAGGAGTGCTTTAATAGTTGATGACTAGAAAGTCTAAGAACTAGGATAATATTAGTACAGCTATTGTCTTATTCTGTTTACCGTTTTTTTAATTTACGTAAATATATCACATTTTAGCATTGACTATTTGAAAACTGTTTATAATGTCATCAATAAAATCGCATATTGGCTGCCTGATAATGTGAAATAGCAAAAAACGGTCTAAAAACTTTTACATTATCGTTTCTCCCTGTCAGTTGTTACTTTTACACAACAGTTAGTTATACCATTGTTAAAATTGAACACAAACAAAGGTAATGCATGTTAAATGACAGATTTTATCACAGTAGGTCGCATGTACTCGGATCGCATGTCGATAAAAGACAATAATGGATGAAACACATCGGCGATTTTCAGCAAAACTACAGATTAGATTAAACGTCGTTTGTAGCGGCGCTCTATGATAAATGTCCCCCTAAAAGACTTGTATAATGCATTTTAACACAGACTTTCATAACGCGTAATGACTATCTCAGCATTGTGTAGGGAACCATGTTAATGTATTTTAGTCATCAGCGAAAAAGGGGAGAGACAGGGACGAACGGCGGCGGTCGCGATTGGAACGAGGGTCGATCATCGAATTTATGTTCGGTACGTCTCTGTAAAATACAATACAATAAAAAACGTGAAATGTGTGTAATAGTGTAATAGAATAGACATTCATAATAAAATAAAATAAAGTAAACGACAAATATCGCAGGAAATTTGTAAAAACATTTTTAACATGGAAATAAATCATAAATTTTGATAAAATTTTACACATTGATAGAACCGTTTAGTGTAAAAATATAAAAAATCTTAATTTTAATCGTCCTAAATCAAAGGAAAAATAAGTATATAGAGTTGAATTTTTCCCCACAGAAAATGTCACACGATACTAAATATATTATTATTCTACACAAAGACTATTGTTAAAGTTTTTACGTAAAAAATACATTTTACGTTTACGTTAAGAGTTTTAAGTTTTTATATGTTATAACACACAAATATAAGTAGTGTAAAAAGAGCAAGAACAATTGCATATAAATAGGGTAGTAATTCAAGTCACTTGCCCGGCGCAGAGCTAATAAAAGTACAGCACTTTGCTTCAAATTCATCATATGGATGGGCGATCCATCAGTTCCTTCTGCAGAGATGGCTACGACACCTTCATTGTTTGTAGGTCATTCTAAGTTCCTCTGTTTGTCGAAGGCATCGCGTATTTTTCGTTACAAGAACTAAATTTTAAAAGTATAAGACTACAACATCCTAATATCGACTTGTAAAGACATATTACCAATGTAATTTATCCAATAAATACTTAAAGTGACATCCCTTCACAGTTTGACAGTGTACTAGATATTCATAGAAGTAGTTTATTAAAGTACTCTAAATTGAATTAAATCTTGAGCTTGTGTGAGTGAATTACACGGGATTAAAATTTCAAAAGTTTAAGGTCTGGAAATTTGAGAGGCCACTCTATGGCATTTCATCTACCGATCAATTTACCTAGGAAAGAACCTTTAGAAACTCTTAAACTTACAGTGTAGAGGAGCTCCATCCTGATGAAACCAAACTTTTCAGATAGCAGAGCCACATACGTGAGGCATTAAGAAATATTTCTCAGTAGTGAGGGTCCTACAATAAAGATGATTTATCAACAAATTTATGTTGGTGCACATAAAGTGTGGATTTTCGTCAGACTAGTATCGACAGTTGTGATACTACTGTCATAAAACTATATCAAATAGACTTTACTCGCATGATATAACAATATTTTAAATTTTCGCCAAACGGATCTATGAAGTCGTGCTATTGTGCTAATGCTTAGGGAAATTAATAGAATTGTCAGTTATTGATTTCAGTATCTTGAAAATTTTATTATTAGTTATACTCTTAGGCATTCTTGGCCGTTATCTGGCTTTCGTGGTTCCATCCCTTCCAAAGCAGTTCCATCCCTTCCAGAACTATTTTCTCTACTACTGTAGAGTTACCGTAGACTTACTTTTAGTAGAACGATCAGGAATACCATCTCCATAGCCTTTCTTCACGAGTACTTGATACTTGAGTATTTTTTCGCTTTATCTTAAATTAAGTTAAAGATATATAATTCTTTAATTATCTTCATCAGTCGGTATAAAAACTTATTTACTTCGCTGACGTTAGTAAGCTGATGTTAGTAAGTTAAAATAGCCCTATGCATTACAGACAGAATTAAATCTGTCCCTATACTTTTGGCCATAAAAATGACTGGTGTTCCGATTATCGCAACAGAAAATATACTATTCAAATATATCATTACAATAAGAGTTGACTTTGGAACGTCCTTCAAATCCCCCCCCCCCACCTTTCTAGTAAACTATTAGTGCCACCTGTTAAATTTTAAGGACCATGAAATTTATTCAACATTTTTTGACACCCATGATTTTTGAGAAAATCAGCCCTCTTCAGGCGTGTGTTCTACCCTGTATATTAATAACTTTACGGCAATCTTAAAAATTGTGTTAAATACAAAAAATCTACTCCACGACGAAACATTTTACTGCGTACAAAAATCTCCAAATCCGGCCCTGCCCCCGGACAGTGACAAAGAAGACCCGGATCAAAATGGCCACCCATTAATAACCGTGTCGTGACAATTTGACGAATGTATGTCGGAACACCCCCTTCCGGACCTCGTCGAGGGTTGCTCTGTTACCAACTCATAATTATAGCCGATCAAAAATAAACAAATTACAATTTGGTATATTGCCGTCCGATAAATGTAATCACGTTTCAGTTTATCTCGAAGGGAACGGTTTCGTGTTTCAGTCCGTTTGCATTCGCGTAATAATATACCCTGTAGGCAGGATTAGGTCAATCGAGCTCATGGTGCAAGGAGGATGTCTTTGAGAATGTGTTTCGGTGATTGTTTTTATGGTTTTTTTTATATTATTAGTGTGATAGCAGTATCAAGTTACTTAAGTGGGAATATTACCACACAAGTGTTGTAATATGATTTAGCTCGTATATAACATATGTACATCATTTCATTTACAATAACTTGGGCAAGAAAAAACTAACGAATCTGTTAGAAAAATAGTGAGAAGTTTTGGGAATACGGGAAATATTTTTAAACTGGAAAATTATAGATCTTTCAGCCTTTTGTATGAAACAATTATGAATAAAAACAAATATAGTCAATTGGTTGTAAAAGGTGTTACAATAAAAGCGCAAGATGTTAATTTTAAATAAAACATGCTTTTCTGTAACAAAGTATTGAAATACTTATTGATTTATAATTTAGATATTTGGGAAGCATGCATGTAATAATACATCCGGGAATTGGCCGCCACGGCTTTGATGACATACGAGCACTCTTCTGGTGAAATTTTCAATAACGTATTGCATAAATGTGGCGGTATTTTGTTGATATTGATGATTTAATTTAGGCCTTCAATATTCGGATGGTCGTGCGCTTATTGGCGTAAACCTGAGATTCAGAAAACCCCATAGAAAAAAGTCTATAGGTGTTAAATCACAAGATCGTGGTGGCTAATTCTGGTCATCAAAATAGGAGATGATACGACCAGGAAAAGACTCGTGCAAGACCAGCAATGTTTCACGGGTGGTATGGAAAGTAGCACTGTCCTGCTGAAACCACATGTGTTCCAAAGCAATATCTTTCAATTGAGTCACAAAGAACCATTTACCGTTAATACGTTACCTGCGTCGTTCTCAAAGAGAACTGATCCCTCAGACCACAATGTACACCAAACAGTAACACGTTAGGGATACATTTGTTTCTCATGAATCGTTCGTGGATTCTGTGAACCCAAAATGCGGCAATTTTACCTATTAACGAAGACATCAAGATGAAAATGGGCCTTGTCGCTAAAGATAATTTTGTCCATAAAATCGGCATTCACTTCTTGTTGTTCAGTGGTCCAATTGGTGAACTATCTTCGTTGTGTATGGTCTGTTAGCAGAAGGTGTTGAGTCAATTGGACATTGTAAGCATGGAGATGCAAATTTTTAGTGAGAATACGGTGAAGAGTGGCTGTTGAAATGTCCAACTCTTGTGTGCTATGACGTATCGAGGTCCCTGGATTCTGGGCCACACTTTCGTTAACTGCGTGACGTTTGGTTTCAAACGACTACTACGATAACTGAAACAGTACTGTAAAATTTTTGGAAATATTTAAAATATACGAGAAACAAAGAGAACAAAAGAGGCTACTAACTTCCATTTAAAGACTATTGAAAGATGCCTTTAATGATCATTAAGATGAAGTCGGAACGGTCGTATTTGGAGAAGATCAAACTTTAACAAGGTGGAGATAACACAGCTAAACAACCAACTAAAATAGAGCTATCAAAAAATGTAATAATAAACAACTGTTTTATTATTTTCAGTTTGAACAAACTTTGACTTTTCATCGTTTCTGTTATTTATTTTTAATACACTTGACCTCTGTAATGAATGTATTACGCCACTTGTGTGTAAGACACAGAATTTCATCGAATTGCATTGAATTTTAGGATATGAGATACTTGCAAACTCTCCAAGTTAAGCCTTTTACTTACTCACTGTCAGTGAGATCCACAACTGCTTGACAAAATCGTTCCTATTCTATTTTAATATGTTGTACTCTTTATGCATTTTATACCGCTTCATTGTATCATCCTTTTTTATTATCTAGAAAAGATCTAGTCAGTTACAAGAATTATATTATGGAAATCGTGCACAGATCAAAACAGTTCTCACAGAACAAAAATAAACAGGAATCGGGTGAATAAATTCGATGAAGATGATTTTTCGGGTAGAGGGAAAATGTATTGTCGATTTCCATAAACACAATTCATATCAATTCACGAAGTTGAACAAGGGATTTCGGCGTAAGAGGCTGTTTTGTTGTAGAGGCACGTATCTATTATACGCCAGTTTTGCCTCGCTCCCGATCCCGCGCAATTATTGTCTGTCTGGCATTAGTTGTATTGAATAAATCTCGCATCATGTTTGGTAGGTTTAAAAATCTTCTAACATATAAGAAAATGTAATACAGAACGCCTCTAAGTTTGGAATATAATCTATCGAATTAAAAGCAACGTTTTCTTTGGAGAAATTCCTCAGACAAGTCGATTTTTATTTTCAAAATAGCACCTATAGGGATGCATCAGATTCTACAACGGTCATATATCTGTGAAAATTTCGATCTCTTACCAGTTTTCCAATTTGTGGGCCGTCAAGAATCCCTGCTTTTAATTTTTCCATATTCAGTGCTGGAAACGTTTGGCAAATATATTTGACATAATCACGTGACTTGTCCAGCACTTCTACAAACTGTTCCATTTGATGTTCTATATACAGATGTGACAAGGCGTATCCACTTTACTGTCCAAGGAGTATGATGACTATTTTTAAATTGACACAAACAAACCACTGATGCTGAGAATAAGCAGTTTTTTTAATACCGATTTAATATTTTCATATTATTCTGTAAGTTTTGTTGAATGACCGATTGGAATCGACGCAAACTTATTTCCAATGTGCAGTATTACACATTTCAAACTCATTTTAGAACTACCCACGAAAAATCGCCAAATTATCTGATAAATTTCAGGAGTCTCCAACAAACGTAGTCAATTTAACTAATATGAAGATATAATGTGAAATTAGGGTCATCGAGTACACAGAAACCGATTTTTAAATTTGTGGCAACATCATTTTTTTATTGTCCAGAGTAAACAGTAAAATCGATCAATATTTTAAATTTCGCTATTACAAATAACGACACTTAACAAAGATGTTTTTACAATACACATCCAGAAGGATCACGATTCTAAACTTCACAACAACCTATTTGATCCTGGATATAATTCTTGGAAACGCTAATTGTTCTTATCAAGCAGAATTTCACGAACAACTTCCCTTCTTCTAAGATTTAGTTCTCTAATTATGGAATGTACAGGCGAAGGTCCTGCTGGAAGGACCTTCCAGAAGCATTTTTGTACATGATCCTCCTCTGACCGCTGCTTCATGCTGGCAGGACGTCTGCTATTTTAGTCAGAGATTCTTCCGGTAGTTGTTTGAAAAGTTCCTAATTTTCAACAAATAGTCAAAAATGTTACAGTTAGAATTTTTGATTTTTTTTAACTACCTTAAAATTCAATGAGCTTTCACGTGGTAGTACCGTTCGTCCTGCTAGAAGGAAAGTGTTCTATAATATCGTAAAGAAGTGTCCTGTCGGCAGGACAATTTGTCCTTCCGGAAGCCCCTTATACGTTATTTCATTAAGGTTTCCTAGCTGGTTTATGTAAGCCTTACTTTTCAAGTAACGCCATAAATAAAAATATAAAAGGATTATGTTAAGAGTATTTGGTGGAAGGAGCTGTCTTCATACATAAATTTTGTAAAGTTGGAGTTGTTAGGGTTTCGGCAGTTAATGGCAAAGAGTTGAAAACAACCCCTAGAAGTTATTCAATTTTTTATATAATTGTTGGATATTCGAAAAGTTTCTCCAAGAAACGTTTATTTTTATGTGAAGTACTTTAATCTAATCCAGGCCTTCAATATATTAAACGTTTATGTATTTTATCTTTAAAATGATACAATTCCATCACCAATCTTCCACTTTTTGCAGGAACCAATACAAACAGTTCTCTGAGCCAGTGAAAAAGGGCGATGAGGTCGCAGACGACGCCAGCACGCCGGAAAGCATCCCGGAACACAACCGCCCTCCCCCACGGCTTATCGACCGCTATATTCGACCGGGGTTTCCCTGTATCAGCAAGAGAGCCACCGTAGCCCTCCTCAGCTGCATGGGTTTCATCATCATGTTCGGTATGAGGACTAGCATGAGCTTGGTTAAGGTCAAAATGGTGAGTAATCGATAGAAAGTTGTAAATTTAGTGACCATCAGAAGAATGAAGCTTACCTTATCGCTTGCGTACTTCTAGGCTAAAACGTGGAGCGACGAGACCTGTTCGGCGGTGGAATCGGCGATTTTCTGGGGCTACTTCGTTACCCAAATACCAGGAGGCTTAATAGCGGCTGCGTACCCTGCAAACAAACTATTCGGCGCCGCCATTGGATCTTCGTGTATCTTAAATTTATGCATCCCTTTTATATACCACAAAGCGCACTTCCTCATAATCATCAAAGTGTTACAAGGCTTGGTGGAGGTAAGACTCTATGAGATATTTAGTTATAAGATGAAAATAATCTCCAATCCAAGCAAGAGCTTCCAGTATCGCAACGTTCTTTTTATAGGGAGTGACGTATCCAGCATGCCACGGCATAATGAGACACTGGGCGCCACCACTGGAGAGGTCCCGTTTGGCCACTCTAGCCTTCAGTGGTTGTTACGCAGGAGTTATGTTTGCCATGATAATATGTGGAGAGCTGATAGAAGACTTTGGAACTTTATCTCCGTTTTATTTCTATGGGATAGTCGGACTGCTATGGTAAATATACTTACCTATATTAAGTGTACCTTAAGTATAGTGATGCTGTCTTGTAGGTACCTTTCCTGGATTTGGTTAGTATTCGAGAAACCCGCCTATGACACCTGCATCGAGACCAAAGAACTGATGTTAATAGAGAATTCTTTGGGTGCAACGCAGTCGAGCTACGTTAATCCCACGCTTAAGAACACGCCTTGGAAATCGTTCTTCACCTCAATGCCTTGTTGTGCCATTTTCGTAGCAAATTTTTGTAGGTCCTGGAACTTCTATCTGCTGGTCCTGTTCCAAGCGCAGTACTTCGAACAGTCCTTCAAAGGAGGTCCTTTCCGAGAGGTAATAGACACTGTCACCTTAGACAGAAGTATAGGGTCTTTTAATAGGGACGCTACAATTTTGTTAGGTTATAGCGGCCATCTTGTTAAAGCGATATTTATCAAACTTGTTGCTAATTATTCAATAGTGTATAGCAAATCACCATGATGAGAAATCATTAAATTTTATATTCAAAATCAGTGCTCCGTTCCAGAAACGTTCCACTCATTACGTGATTTTTATTCTCGCGACAACCGTCCCGCGAAGTCGACTGTTCGACTTCGCTGATGTGCGTGAAAGTGTACGTGAAAGTTAATCCCCGAGGCAGTCAATTTCTCGTAATTCACAAGAACTTGGCCTTTCTGTGAGTTCAACTTGGCGAATTTTGCATCGGGACTTGGGTCTGCACCCGTATAAAACCCAACAGACCCAGGAACTTAAGGTAAGCGACCATAGACAATGCCTTGTGTTCACTGATTTGGCTCTTGAGCAGTTGGAACTTGACCTAAATTTCGCCAAAAGAATTATTTTTAACGACGAGACCCATTTTTGGATGAATGGATATGTGAACAGACAAAATTGTTGGATTTTAGTCGATACCTATCCACACGATATATACCAGCACCAAATGCTTCCCGAGAAAGTCACTGTTTGGTGCGGACTTTGGTTTGGTGGAATCATCGGTCCGTACTCCTTCCAAAATGAAACTGACGTTGCCATAGTCGTCAACGGCGAGCGCTACAGATCGATGATATGCACCAACGATTTGAAGGCATGGTTATCTCGCGTGGCGACGTGAACTGGCTACCGAGATCATGCGATTTGACGCCTTTAGACTTCTTCTTTTGGGGCTATCTTAAATCACAGGTCTTTGCGAATAAGCCGCAATCAATTGATGCCACAAAGTCATCGAAACTGGACCTCCTGAATACGTGCCACCAAGCAAAACCGCGACGGACATTTAAACAACGTTTTATTCCATTCTTAATGCCGTAAAATATTCTTTCAAATAAAAAAAAAATTGAGTGGATATTTCACACACAACTTGTTTCACTTATATTTAAAAATCGAACGTCCTTATTGAAAGACCCTTTTCGTACTTTATTTTTTTCTGTAATATGACTTAGCCTCATTGTTCCAGAATGCCATGCTGGGAGCTCTACCGCATCTATTCATGACAATTGTTGTACAAACTGGAGGAATTCTAGCTGATAGGCTGAGGAAGAAGGGTATATTGACTACGACGCAAGTCCGAAAACTCTTCAATTGTGGAGGTAATTTATTCATATTACACTTTATTATCATCCAATCTTAATATCTGATTGACATACTATTTATTACGTAGCGGGTATGACTGTGTATACATCATGCGTATATTGATTTCAGGGTTTGGTATGGAGGCTACCTTTTTCCTAATCATGGCCTACTCCGAAACAAGGACGCAGGGTATGACAGCTCTGTCGATTGGTGTGGCTTTCAGCGGATTTGCTATATCCGGGTTTAACGTTAACCATCTGGATATAGCTCCACGCTACGCCAGTATCTTGATGGGTATGTCAAACGGTATTGGGACCATCGCTGGATGTATCTGTCCGTTCGTTGTGGACAGGATAGTGAGAGACGGGGTAAGAATTACTGGCATAGATTGTATTTTAATTTAGCAAAAAAATCTATGAAACTATAATTTTAATAAAACGTTCCTAATAATTGAAACATTTGAATGGTAAAAATGATTTTTTTAATGTGTTAAAGACAATTCTGCACCGATCTAGTGATGCAGAGTAGAAGTTGTTTGATGCTTTATTTAAAGTAAACAAAAACACGAGATGTCGTAAGGAGGCTTATACTCCAACCACCTGTAGGTTCGTAAACATTAAGGATTAAACAAAATAAGCCACAACAGCTATTTACCCGGCTATATGCCGTCGACGAGTGCTGAATTACGTGGCAAAATTTGCCGTATTTTATTCTAACATAGAACTAAGATACTATGATTTGGATTGTTCGAAAACCACAAGGAAGATGCAAAGCATTCTCTATCTCAGGATACCGTAACTGTAGACCTGAAAATTTTACGTTTATAAATAAAAAAACACGAGAGTTATTACTTAAATTTATTGCTTATTGTGGTTGAGATACAAAAAATCATATCGCAAGAGTTTGTGATAATGAAGAAAAAAAAACAGTAGCTATGCAAAATTTCGTTATAGAACATCAACATAATAAATCAGAAAATATGCTTTTATATACACACGTATAATGATTCTACATATACCTTTATGAACATCGAAAAATAAAAAAAATCCGCTAACAGAATAAAAAGGAGTTGCAATTATATCGATTACTCATTAAAAATAAATTACCAACTTTTCAGGAAACCAGAGATAAAGTTTGAAACGCCTAATTTCTGAACCTTCAGATAAATATTTTAAGATACTAGTTTTAAGGGTTATAGCATTTTTTAATGCTGTATATAATCTCTAGTATAATAATTTCTATTGCTGTAAAAGATAATTCTTCATTTGGAAGATATTCTAAACTGTGCACATAATCGTATAATATACGAGTACATGCGAATTTTCTGAAGTAAGTACGTTGTTATATTATTTGAAAAGAAAATGTAATCATGAAATAAAACGTAATGACACTCAGCTGCCTTTTGTATGATTTCAGCTGATTTCAAAAAAGGCGGAGGTTCTCAATTATATATATTCTTTTTTTATGTATGTTCTGGTATGAATTTTATGTTTATGAACCGATTTTAATTATTCTTATTATTTTGCGTTGACTTCAGTATAGCTCCAAGATGGTCCCACCTTAATTTCACTTGTATTGGACATTGGACTTCGAAGATACACAACAGAACTCCTTATTCAAGTAACCGTAGTTTTCCCATTTACAATACATCCTTAGTAGGCCTACCCATCACTTAAAATTGTAAAATAATAGGACTAAGATTAAAAAAAAAACGACTTAAAAAAAGTAACTTAACTAAAAAGCAAGAAATAAATGTTTTCTACAACAATTTAATACTTATCTGTTGTTCCGTTTAATGTAAGTAAGAAATTATTGTTTATTATGCAATTATTATTAATCGTTTTATATAACTTTGAAGTCGATGCCATACAATATTAGTAATACGAATGCCGGCCCTCGGCAATTTTAAATGTAAACTCGTTGTTATAGTAGCAAGCTATATATTTTTTTGTTTTATTCGACTTCAAAGTTATATTAAACAATTAATAATAATTATACTATAAACAATAATTTCTTAATTACATTAAACGGAACAACAAATAAGTATTAAGTTGTTGTAGAAAGCATTTGTTTGTTGCTTTTTAGTTGTTACCTTTTTTAAGTCGGTTTTTTTTAACTTATTATTATATAAATAATCCGAGCGATCTTGTGATAGCCTTTTATTTAGAGACCAGATCTCTTGTGAGTCTTGCATATAAACTTACGTTTCCGCTTTTCATGGAAATGGGTTATCAATAATCTGGATAAATTCTACGCTTAATCAAAATTCCGGGAACAAATCGTAACTGTAAAACGGGGCAGTAGCGGAACGAGCCTTAAGTGAAGTTATCCCCGTCGTACCCCCAGAAATGGGGTGCTATATTTCATATCCAGGCCGTCCGGGTAGCCACCCTCACTTTTCACACACGGCTGAGTCCATCGCGTCCGCAAAAATGAACTCTCTGTATGCATGTCATTTCGCCCCCGGTACTCGAGAAATGATATCATTGTTCGCGAGTAAAGGCGTTCATGCACACCGAAAACCGAGACAACTACAATCGAGTTATGTTTTGGAAATATTCGATTCGGGAAGATTTCTTTTGCGAATTAGACAAACTGATTACGTTAGGTTCTCGATGGAACGATGTTCTGACACAAAATAGAGCTGGAGACAGGTTGAATCTTCATGGAATAGTCACATTTAGAGAATATTTTCTTCTGATAGATTTGTCAATCTTTTGTGTTGAAATCTCATCAGTATTTTCTGCCATTGTTTGGTATCCTGAAGAGATATGCGAAAAGGAAAAAATATAAAAAGTTCATTGCCACTTTTATATTTTGTTAGATTCTGTGAATAGATTTTTGCATAGATGTTTCGTCTTTCGCTAGACATCATCAGGTTTCTTATATTAAGTATTTTTTGCTTCAATTGTTAGTCCTTCGTGTAAAGATTTTAATTTGGACATTTCCCGATGGAATTTTATTTATTAATAGTTAAATAATTCTCAATTTAACATTAATAGTAAATGAAAGAAAATACTTGGAAGATTTCACAAATATTTCTTTCATTTACTCAAAATTTTAGTCAAAAATGTTTCATCAAACGTCCAGCGACCTCTCTATTTCTACAATTAAAATAAATAATATAAAATTGCACAAAATTTGTCAAATTATGAAATCATTAATTATACGACTCCAGTACAATGCAATAATAAACTAATTATGAAAAAAAAAAATAAGTATAGCAAAAATTCAAACAAGTGTCTATTATTTTCTACACATACATGATCTCTGTAAAATTAACTTTAAAGTATTACGTAGTATATACTTAGGAACTTGACAACATTTTCTAAAAACTGAGGATATAAAATCTTGTACATTATTACGCTGAATTCTTCCACCATATGTTTTAGCATAATCCCCAGAAAAAAAATTCAAATGGGTCATGTCGGGTGAAGGGGATGGCCATAATATAAGACGTGGATTACCAGTTCACTGGTTATTAAATACATAGTTTAAATACTTAGTGAAGCCATATTCGAGAAAGCACAAACAGAATGTTATCTAAGTAATTCGATAACAATAAATGAATAATAACTATTGATAGTTGCTCAACTTTTGTTTTTCACAGCACTCTATGAAGAAATATGTGGTTTAGTGTTATCTAAAAGGAAAAATCGATAGATTATAGATCGGGTAAACACACTGGCTATCTAATAGTCATATTAACTATAATGTTCTGTAGTAACATATTTGTGGATAGTCAAGACAACCGTCTACTGTTTCTTTAACTTAATTTACGCTACACTACGCTACACTACGCTACCATTATTTATTGCATGTCGGTGTAATAAAATGCATTATTTTATGAGTTTTCTAAATAATACCGTTTCATTTCAGACAAAAGCAGAATGGCGAATAGTTTTCATTTTATCAGCCCTAATACACTACTCTGGTATAATATTCTACGCCATCTTTGCTTCTGGGGAGCTCCAGCCTTGGGCAGACCCGAAATTCGAAGAAGAGAAGCAGTGGAATCAGCTGAATGAATCCGTTCCTATGAAGAAATCTCCGGTAGGTACATACATATCAATATCTTATGAACAGTTATTGTCAAGTGACATATCAGTTCTAATGCTATTACCAGCTAGTGGTACTGGTAGTGGTTTTGGTCAGAAACAAAATACCTTTTTCAAAGTATATAAGGATCTAGAAAATATTTGAGAATTTTCTGTGCATTATCATTTTAGTTTATTTATTTTCATTTATTGACGATACATTTTCGGCATTTCTCATCATATCTATTCACATGGTAATTTTACAATACACTCTTACATATAAATTCAGGCACAATATCTGTGGAGGAGCATTTTGTTATCTCCCGTTTATAATTTTCCTCATTTTTACATCTTACAATAATAGTTATTAGCAAATTGTTGACATTGTTTTGTAAGAGATATTTATAGCAGGATAAATTTTACAAAAAATTTACTCCAGATTGGACTAGATTACCTGGTAATTTTAGTAATACTGATATCATCAGCGCTATTTAACAGAATTTCAACTTATTTACTGAATTTACACAATCGAGGAAACATGTAAATTCATGTTTCTTCGTTTATATTATAACTTCTAATGGCGATTTCTTTTTCAGTCTTGTGGTAATGGAATACTCCACGCAGGATCTAGCAGTGGCGTCACCAACTATGGGGCCATGGAAACGCCACTGTCAGACAAACCAGTCAGGCCTCCCTTCGTGCCTCAGGCGGCCTCTCAGGAGCCACCGTCGTGGCCTAGCGCTCCGCCTGCAGACCCCCCACCACCATATCCAGTTACTCCCGCGGGCAATCCGTTTAGATCATCCTCGAACCCCTTCAGGCAGGAACACGTCCAACCTGAACCTATGGATTCTTATATGCACGGTACGATCGACGACAGGACGTATTAGGTATTCTCTTTGGTTGCGTATTAAAATGAGTGGAAAAGATTTTTTGTAACCCTGGAATTATCGACAAGGCCTTTGCGTTTCACTAGAAGATTCGTTGATGCTTGTTTAAAAAAAAGCGTAATAGTAGTATGATATTAGCAGTATTATGCCAGTAGTGCTATCATTGGGGAAAGCTGTACTGAGGTACATCTCCCTAACTATGGGCAATAGTGTGGTGTTAATTACACTCTTACTCAATTGAAGATATGTCAATTTTGAAACTTAGAGCGTAGTTACTTCCACAATTAATTTACTACTGCCAATATTTCAGAGAAATGTATGTAACATGTTGCATAACATTGTTTCTTCATGGTACATATGTAAAATCTATTTGGTTAGGTAACGCTTCTCATCTGTACTTCAAAACGCAACTAACAACTTTGATAGGTCTCTTGTACAAAACATTTTCAATAATTTCATCAATTTATATGTTTTCCTTAAAAAAGGGTAAAGGTAATTAATTGCATTATATCATGATTCGGTTCATCAACTACTATCTTGATGATTCTTTTTTTGAATATAGTTTATTAACTTATTATTCATTTATTTGTCAAATATAATTGAATGTATCTGAAGCAAGAATGTGAGGCTATATTAAAATTTTGAAAAAATATCATACGACATAGATGTACAAAGCTTTTCCACTCATATTTAATATCGTTTTCGGTTGTGTATGGCTTAGAAAATTAGGCAAAGAATTGTTCTTACTATGTTTAAGCTATCAAAGTAATTTTTCAAGAACTGATAGGTTATAAAGCAATACATATTTGGAGCTGTTTCCAACTGACGTAGTTAGGGAAATGTGTTAACATAAACAAATTCACTTTATAATTACTAAATAAGTTAATTTTTAATATATGTTAAAATAAATAAAAAAATTTAGTGCAATAATTAATTGTTATTACGTTTTTTAAATTATGATATATGAAACAAAAGATTGTAATAAATTCTACAAGCATGTTTTTGTTGCCAAATAAATTATACCACTTCTAAAAAAAAATTACACTGTGAAGACTGTGTTACTGACAGAGATCGTATCGATAAAGATGTATACGCCATAAAGTTCATTCAGCATTTGTCCTGAATCGGCGTACCGTGTACGGCACTGATGAGAACTAACAAGTTCAAAACAGCTGTATGTTGTTCGGTTCCGATTCGGGACAAATGTCGAATTCTACCTGTGGCGGGTTTTATTTTTTAAACTGTGAAGGCCTCAAAAAAGCTACACGAACAGATTTACTTTGCCAATTTTTTCTGTCGATTGAAATAATCTCCCAAGAGTACTTTTTCATCACACACACCATTATTTCATTGGAAAATGGCATAATAACAACAACTTATAATAAAAAAACTGCTGTGTATAATTTTCCAGTTATTTAACTTAAAGAGATAGTATAATTCAAATGTTGGTAGAGATCTGGATATATACAGAATGCCATAATAAAAAACAATTTGCAAAAACTTATTAGAACTTCCTAAAGACTGGTTATTATATGTAGAATACGTTCAAGAGAGATGATGGTCTCGAATGAATTATTGTAGTTGTTGTATTTTATTGTTACTAAACTTGATTTGTTAATATCATAAAATTATTATTATATAAAAGAAAATGTTTACATAGTGAACTTTTTGAAAGAGCTTTATAATACCAAGTGTATTTTAAACCAAATTTTATTAAAGTCTTACAACCTTCTTGGAAAATATTTGGCAAAGGTTGAAAACTTTGGCAAAGAGACAGAAATCTGTGTGTGTTTTGGTCAACAAGCAGTGAGTATTAATTTCACGATCATATTGGCAAATAATATTTTAATAAATAAGAAGTATCTAACCAATGAGTTGTAGATTTCACGAAAAAAACAAATATTATTACTGTCAGTTTTTAAATTTTATTATTTACATAAATTCAAATTCATTGTTAATACCTGTCTTAATGTACTCATAAAGTATAATTTTTTGAAAGAAAATAGTGAAAACAACAACAATAAATTTGTAAAATCGAAAATTTCTCGCGCAGTGCCTATATTGCACTTATTACTCAAAGGCACCTATTTATCGGACAATATGGTTCTAATTCTATTTGAATTTATGTTGTTATAAATAAAACCTTGCACCACTTTCAAAGAAATACAAATCACAGGCTTCAATACCAAGCTTAAGACCTATAATCATTCTATAGCTTAAAACAAATAAAATAGATAACAAAATAAGCCTGAGTACATATAATTCCTTTCCACGTTTTCCCCTGTGCATCTGGATGTGCTTTTGACGATGTACAAAGTAGATATCAGCTTACGTTTCGACAGATTATAGTAGATTAGTTTCGATGGGTCGAAATAATTTTGTAAAAAGGCCACTGTTAGTTAAAGCACTAACTCATGTTAAGTATATTTAGATACAAATTTTGTCAATTTGTACAGTAATTTGTTAGAGATTAGGGGTATTGTTTGAAACAATTATTTAAACGGTACTGTATGTGACAGTAGCTTCACTTCACTAGATTAAGCGTGTTCGATTAGCGAAATATAGTCGAAAAGATAATGTTAAAATAAGATGGATGAAAACAAGGATGGGTTATAGATATAAGGTAATTTTTACTTTTAATCTATTTTTTGTCACAATCACAGTTTTACACACATATATATAGTCTGGAGACGAGTAATAGTGGCTTTAATATTGACCTATTTTATTTTTTCTACAAATTTCCCATAGAACTGTTGCAAATTAAATATGACTATTCCAGATGTATAAATATCTATAATACTTTCACTATATTTAAAAATATTTATTATTTTATATTTTTTATTATTTTATATATTTTTTATTATTTTGATAACTATCAAAGTCCCTTTGTACTGAGGACAATAGCATCGTTCCAGAAAGTGTGTATAATAGTGATTAGAACATGATATATAATATTTCTAGTCTAGAAAAAAGGTATAAAAGCCGAACAATAAAATAGGTATAAATTTTATGGTGTTACTTTGCGAGATATTTGCAAATAATTTAGATAATTCCCTTCTCTTGAGGTCGTAGTAAATTGTTTAATCCAAGAATAATTTGAAACGAGCATATCGTTTTGTTACTGTTACTGTTATGTATATTGTTATTGTAGTTAATTTCTTATTAAATACCGATTGAGGGCTGTCTCAAACTGGCTTTTCGAATTGGGCTGATAAAAATAGAGGCTACAATTCGATGGGCAGAGTTAGAAGTGCCCAAGAAGGTTTAATGAATTCATTATATTCCGCGAAACAATGCAAAGAACACAAATATCGAAGATAACTAAGGATTGGTTCAGTATGCAGCTTCCCCCACTTGTCTTCTTTACTTCTTGCAATCTTCTTTTCCTTCATATTCGTACATTTAGATCAGTGAGATAAACTCTATTAAATACCTAAAATTCAAAATTGTTTTGCTTGTGTTGTTACATGCATAAACTAATCTTGGTAAACATACTTTTTTCCACTTAATCCCTTTCGTTCCCTTGTCCACCTCATCTCTTCCTCTCTTTCCTTTTATTCCTCGTCTTCCTCTTGTTCGTCTCCGCTTCTTCCCATGTTTTCTCTTCTTCTTCTTCATCTCCTTCCCTTTCCGCTCTTCTTCCTCTTCTTCTGTTTCCTCTTCTTCTACCAGTAATGCGAATTTTAGCGACAAGCATTTTATCTGTGTTCTTTACACACGTGGATACTATCTTATTTACGTTGATCGTATTATATAAATTGATTTACTTATACTCATACTATTAGAAATTTGGGGCACTATTGCCCCAAGGCTGTGCTGACAATAATAATGGCGAGTTGATCTCGCCATAGTCGTTGATAATAATATTGATAATAATTAGATGTTATCGAGTGAGTGTTTGAATGAATACGTGAGAATGGCGGAGTGGATGGTGATTTGGCGAATGATGATATAGGTATAATGTATTTAATGGTATTGTTTTATTAATTATGTATATCATATTTTAAATATAATTATTATATAACAGAATATGTTTAAACCTTTCGAGATACCCATTCACCAGACAGATATGTTTGTTATTTAAACAATTGTCAATTAATTGTCTTTAAATAATTCCGCATATATATATATATATATATATATATATATATATATATATATATATATATATATATATATATATATATATATATATAAAAACACGGTTAAAGATATAGATTGCTTGAAAGTTATTATTTTTTGGGTATAGTGATTTTTCGTAAAAGTAAGTAATATAACAATAAATTTTCTGTTTTCTTTTTATTTTTTGCTTTAGTAGTGATCAAGTATCTATAGCTAATCGCCTTGTACATTGGTTGGCGGAAAAATATAAAATAAGAACAATATTTCTGTGTTATTTACTTATTATTCTGCTTATGATTTTCCAGTTGCTTATATTATACTGTTAAATGTGTATCGTTATTTTTATATGAACAGTAATAAGTTTATAAATTCATAAATTCATTTAAAATTCTTCAATTGATTCTATATGATTGTGAATTATTTTTTAAAATGTAGGAATCGTGGTTAATTAACCAATCACGTAATTTAGATGAAAGGCAACTATATCAATTAAAAATTAGAATAAATATGTTTTACTTTGAAGATGTACATCGCGGAAAATGTGAATGAAAATTTATAGTAAAGTAAAAGTTGATTTCCGATTTTCTCCCGTATACATCTGTTTATTTTTTCTGATTTAAAAGAAATAACGCTTTCACATGTTTAAAGTAATTCCTTTCCTATTTTAATAATAAGAAATATATATATATATATACATATAGGTGTAAATAGATAATATATAATTGAATTCTAGCTAGTGAAACAGCTGTGGTATATGAAGAAAATAGTATTACTATTCCCTAATATCTTAATTATTACCAACACCACAGCTATATCACTGATCAAGTGATCAAAGTATTTGACTAGGTATTTATTTGCGATATTACTGTGAAGTATAGTAAACTATTTTAATTGTAAAAAGATTATATCGTCGAGTCAAGTACTTTAACCTACTTGCAACAATTTCTATAAATGTTACCTACATGTTCAAACCTCTGTCCCTTCTACATCTCTCTAATTCGTCAATAATGTAAATGATTTTCGTGGTAGTTGTACAAAAAGACTAAGTTCCACTTGTGAGTTTCGTGATTTGAACTCTTTTTCTTATATCGCCCTATATAAACCAGACGAATAATAATTATAAAATCGGGCAATACATGCTTTCTAGGCTAATGTTTTAATTATTTTCCCCTTACATAACCTTAAAAAATTCGTTCGTTTTAATTCTCCCACTTCCCCAAGGAAAGAGCGAGGTTGGGAGAGGGTGAGAATTTGGACGAGCTCAATTTTTGCATAGAGCGTAATAGTGTATAGGCAATAAACAACAAACGTGGTGAAGTTTAATGTTGAAATTTTTGCATATCTCATTGTTTCATGATAGGATAATTTGGTTGAGACGTCCACGAATTTTATGTACACAGCTTCCCAAAATGGCGTCACAATTGTCTATATATACGCAAATTTTAAATTGCAATAAGCTTGTAAAAATTTTGTTATTGTCTGCCTACTAACTAGAATTAAGTTGGACAGACGATTGTCTTGTAAATAAATTGTAACGTGAAGAAAATAATTTATTTTGTTCATGCTATATAATTCCAAGGCCCAAATAAAGACAAATTTATTTTAAACATTTTAAATTTATGTCTGACTCGAAATTTACTTAAAATATAGGTAACTCAGCGTTAAATTGAGACGCTCTGCACATCAGAGTCAGACACTGACGACTCGTTATGACAAATGTAATATTTTTATTTTTTACTGAAAACTTTGTGGATGCCTCATCCCTTAATAATTTCAATTTGCATGCCAAGATGACTTGAAAATAAATTGTTTGTTTTAACTTTATAGAATGGTTATTAATGAATGTGTATAATTTTATGTGTGATGATAAAAGTTTATATATGTAAAAAAAAATAAATTCCTGAATATATACAAATAAATATGTTATTAAAATTACCATGTGGTTTCATTAGGACTGACTGTCTAAGAGGTTTTAGAGAACTTGAAAACTTTATTAATCATTTAATAAGAGCTACCCAATTGAACCAGCGGCGATACTGTTTGTAAATAACTACGTATAAATTTCCGAGTGATGTCCGGTACGGTGAGAAAATGTTATTATATAGGATTTCTGGATAGTTTCTAGCATAAATGTATAAATACATACCTCATATACTAAACGATACAAAAAATAACTAAAATGCCTCATAAAGTTAAAAAAAGTAGTAATTAACATTCTTCTGCCATTATAACCATTAGCGTAGAGGAGAATGTGCTAATGGTAATATTAATAGTACACATACTTAACATTATATACAGCAAATTCTTGCTCTAGAACCTTTGATAATATTGGCAAAAGTTCCTTAAAGGTTGTAGAGAAATTGTTGGCCAGTAGATCAATCGATATAGTTTCAGCAAAAAATTTTATCCCAAATTTCCCAATATTCCACCATCGAATAAATTCATAGGATTATAAACTAAATAAGTGAAACTTTTGAAGGGAAGCGCTATTGTACTGTAACCTTCCTCAACGTTAACTAAGCTTTTGATAAGGTGTGGCACTAGAGGTTAGTTTATAAGCTAAAAATGTAATACCTGGCAATTTGTTTATTCTTCTTAAGTCATACTTAGAAGACAGTTCCTTTAGAGTAAGATACGAATCGGAAATAACATAGCTTCATCAAATAAGATCTAGTGTCCCCCAAGGACGTGTTTTCGGACTTATCTTATATTTGATTCTCTTCCTATTCTTGATTTATATCTTATATTTGATTTTCACTGTAGACTTATCAGCTAGTCAAAATTGCATTACTTCAACCTCTGTAGATAATACAGCGATTCTAGCTGCAAATCCAGACATAGGAATAGCAGCAATGAATTTACAAGATAATCTAGAACAAATGATATAAACAAACTGCGTTAAATATTTAGGCTTACGGTCTAGATAATAAACTAACATAGAAAGAACGTATATGGATGAGGACAAAGCAATTAAACACCAAATTTCTTAAACATTATTGCGCGATAGGAAGGAAATCACAACTATCACTTGGAAACAAACTCCTAGCTTATATATATATATATATATATATATATATATATATATATATATATATATATATATATATATATATATATATATATATATAATGTCATCTTAAAACCGGTTTGGACTTACGGAATAGACCTTTGAGAAAGAGCTGCTATATCTAACATTGCCATCTTTGATAGATTTGAATCAATATTTTACGCTTCGTAGTTGATGCTCCATAACTTCGTCAAAAATAAGGATATATATCGTGATCTAGAGATGGATACAGTAAGAGAAACAATTATTGCAAGTAGTGATAAATACATAAAACGTTTAAATTGCCACCCAAATGCCCTCGCATTAAATAGTGCATAAAAGAGAACACTCAAATGTAATACACCACTGGACTTGCTATTTAAAAACTAAAAGAAATACTGTCAGTACTTTAATTTGTACGAAAAACCGCAAAGTTTTATTCTCTATCATGATATTTAATTCAATCAACATATATGCTTATTTTTTACTCTTTGTGGGTATATAAACAGAGTGTATAATAAACATAAAACAAAAATAAATCTAGCTCTATCAGACTCTAACAGCAAGAGTTTGGGCTTTGGAGGCAGCCCATTCCGTGCCTCGTTTCGAAATCTATGCTTAAAATGGTATTAAATTTGAGTGATTTTAATAACTGGTCCACTATCAAGTGTAACTATTCATTGCTTCCGAAATCCAATCCCTTCCTTTTAGAATCTGATAGCGCTAGAGCAGGGTAAGTACTATCAAAGTAATACACTATCTTAAAAGTCCACTTTTCGTATGATAAAAAAGCTATAGAAATTAGTAAAACGTAAATGAGTGTAAAGCTATGGCCGACAGAACACGGAATATAAACGTCAACTGCGCTAGCTATATTCGCAGTAAACCTAACGATTTACTGACCCGACGCAATGGTGTTCTGTTGTAAAGGACATGAGGTTTTCTATTTTTGTCGGACTAACTTACAATTTAAGTTTTAGGTATCTAAAAGGTGGTCCAACCAAAACGCACGATGTTAATTGTAAATAAAACAAAAAATTTTCAGAGAATTATCTTAATGTTTTTTATTATGATAGAAGGATCTATGACAATTATGTGTGAAACAAAATATCGGCCAAATTCTCGCCACGGCTTCGGTGGCATACCCCTATCCGATGGTCCATATTTTCAATGACTCTGAGACATAATTGAGGTTCAATGTCGTTAATGTGCCGAATTATCTCATCCTTTAGCTCTTGAATTGTTCTTGGCTTATTGACGTACACTTTTTCTTTTAAATATCCTCAAAGAAAGAAGTCAAACGGTGTCAAATCACATGATCGTAGCGGCCAATTAACATCGCCACGACGTGAGATAACACGGCCATTAAATTTCTCGCGCAAAAGTGCCATTGTTTCGTTGACTGTGTGGCAAGTGGCACCATCCTGTTGGAACCACATATCGTCCAGGTCCATATCCTCAATTTCTGGCCACAAGAAGTCCGTTATCATCTCGCGATAGCGAACACCATTCACGGTAACTGCTTGGCCGACCTCATTTTCGAAGAAGTACGGCCCGATGACGCCGCTAGCCCATAAACCGCACCAAACAGTCACTCTTTGTGGATGCATCGGCTTTTCAACAATCACTCGTGGATTCTCATTTGCCCAAATGCGGCAATTCTGCTTGTTAACGAATCCACTGAGGTGAAAGTGTGCCTTGTCGCTGAAGATGATTTTCTTTGTAAAGTCACCATTCACTTCTGTCTGTTCAACCAACCATTCGGCGTATTGACGACGCTTGAAATGGTCAGTAGGCTTCAGCTCTTGAGTCTTGTAAGCGTGTAAATTCAAATCTTTATTCAAAATTCGCATCAGTGATGTTCGTGAGATGTTCAATTGTTGGGCACAACGATGAGTCGAGGTTGACGGCTCTTCTGCTACACTATCGTAAACAACAGCAATGTTTTCCGCAGAACGAACTGGGCGAGCATGCACAGGTGTTTTCACATTTCCTACAGACCCGGTTTGCTGAAATTTGCGCACAATTCTCCCGATTGTGGACACATTTGGTCGATTATGTTGACCAAAAACGTCACGAAATGAACGAAATGCATTTTGATTTGAACGCCCATTTTCGTAAAAGGCTTCAACAATCTTAACGCGCTGCTCAATTGTGTACCTCTCCATGGTTGAATTTGTCAAACACTAAAACAAAGAAATATCAAATTAAGTTGGGCAAAAAAGGTGTGACTCACAATTAACATCGCGCATTATGGTTGGACCATCCATTAATAGCGATGTCACTAGCCTGTTAAAATTATGCCAGGAACTATCTTGACACCCTGTATAAAAAAATAAATCCAAGCTTGTCCTCATTACACTGTTAAATTTTTCTTCAACACGAATACTTTTCTTCTTATTTAGTCCTCTTATTTTTTTGCGCGTTCGAAACAAAATTGTCTCAGATCAAATTTCGTAATAATATAAAACTCGAAATCAATCATACCAGCATTTTTGAAAAAGGAATGTTGAATTTAGAGATACTTAAAAATTAATAAATACTAGAAAAGAAAGTAAAGTAAATATTTAAATTATGCCTACTCGCAATTTAACTTCGATCATTTCTAATTTGACACATCTCAGAATCTTCCATCGCATCAGTTATTATATTTTATATATTTGTAATATCATGACTGTTTCCAACTTAACATTCCAGAAATTCAACAATAGATTATAATATCAATCGAGAGTGAAACCATTCAAGTATAACTATACACAACAGTGATATATGTAAATGCATACGTAAGTGGGTGCGTTACTTTCTCCGACCAGATTACAGTTTTTGTATTAACATAAATGGCTAATACCACGACGTTTTACAATAAACAGATATGACATAATTACATGGATTTCCAGAAAGGAAAACGGATCGACAATAACCCTATTTAAATAGGAAACTTTTTAATCGAATAACGAGGTTCATATCTTGTTACTTTCTTAATCAATGACGCAAGTAGTGGGCATTATATTGCGAACAATGAAGCGTCTGTTCCAAGTTACGATAAACATAATCCAGTCTATATTCGAAAAATCGGAGAAAGTGATTGATGAATGTAAGAGATATTAACAAAAGTAGAAGTACTGCAGGTGAGATGTCACCGACACCTTATTGTTTGTGAATAAATTTTTACTAACGACTTTTTAAGCACGTGAACTTAAGAAGTGTAATGATATTCAATTGAGATAGTCAATTGAAGGTAATTAATTAATAAGAGAGCAAAGTTCTCCACACAGTTGCGGCATATTTATTATTTACAAACTTGTGTTTGCTTTCTCTTATTATTTTTATTAGTTACACCTTCAAAAGGTGTAAATTCCTGTATATTACACCTGTAAATTCCACGATATTCCATTCTGAATGAGACTTCACTAAAACTTCAGATGCTATGTCCGTTGTATGTCAAAACTCAATAGTGAAAGTCGAAATGAAGTAACTTGTTTCGTTTTTCAAGCACGAAGAAAAGGTTTGTATTTTTTTTTTAGTTTCAAATAAATGTCGAAAGCTGTATTGTCATCATAATTAGAAGAAATGTTATTTATATGCACATTCTTAATGTTCTTATATAAACAAACCTATAATAGAAATATCTATTGATAATCAAGCTATGTCATAAACTTATGGACAATATAATAGTCGAAATACATAATAAGAAAAACAAAATAGTTAATTTTGATCAATCGTAGGGGACATCAGCCGGTCATGAAAAGAATTATAAAGAAAAGTTATAGTCTCATGTTGCTGTTCTCAATTTCTGGTAACTATCACACCAGTTCGAAAATGTTGTGTTCTGTGATGAAAATAGCAATTGAAGAACTACTTAATTATAGCGAGAAAAGTGCACCAAAATTGCTTGACAGATTTTGATAACCAAATAATGTTTACCTTTGACCAAGGCGGTTCTTGATATCTCGGTATAATGCGCAAGATTTGCACTACTACTCACATCAACGACGATGATAACGCTGATCATCATGAGGTCATCAGTCCTAAGACTGGTTGGACGCTAACCTCCAGCTTCTCCTATCTTGTGCTAACCTACGCCTTCTTCTTTATATATGCGCAAATTTGGTTTTGTATGAATCGCTTGCATTTTCTCGCAACTTTGTAAAAAATACTCAGATTTCTGTGACTAGCTTTCTAGGATTTATTACTCCCATTCTAAATACAAAAGATCCTATCTGCACATACAAAATAAATACATATTTGGCAAAATCGACTACTCCACATATTTACAATAAATTAATGACTAACGAACTGTAACGCGTTCTCGAGGGACCGTTTCAAGTAGATGAAAATTAATATTAGTCTCCTCGGAAGTGACAAACCACCATCACTCGCTAAGCACGCGCAGAGCAAGAAAGTAGAGACGATATAATATATTCACGATTATTTAACAACTACGAAGACTTCCTCATGGTTAACTAAGAATATGACGCAAATCACGTCGCTATTCTCCTCCTCAACAGCTGCAACGCCTTCTTCTTCAAGTGCTCTGGTGGACCCAAGGCGTATGGCGGACTGGGGTTAGTCCGTAGGTAGTAGATTCCCCTTGCCCTAAAATTCACAGATATTTATCGAAACACAAAAGGAAATTGCTTCGTATCTTACTGATGGGTGATGTGCTCTCCCATCAAAACGTAGTCACTTTCTGTGGGACTGCACCATCCTATGAGGAAGCTGAACAGCGTTGGGCACGGATATGCCCAGAATCCCCTCCTGGTCACTATGGACTCGATAAAGTAAGGGGTAACCTTGGTGTGATCGCACGCCAATGTTTCTGAAAATATACACTATTATTACCATGGCAAAACTGTTATTATTATTACCATGACAATTAACTGGCTAAGTCCCAAATCGGTTTAATCAAAACAAAACAGATATTTACTCACTGAATATGGTGTCGCTGCCACAACCTGGCTGACTTGATCCGCCATTAATATAGAAGTCAGCATGTCCATTTGGACCCCATTGCCCCAGAATGCCAGCCCCTGTATGTAGAATATCTACGAAGTGGGCGTCGGAAGGGTCCAAGTCTCTTGATGAATTCTGGCCCATGTAGAACACAATGGTAGGATCGAGACCTGAAAAAGCAAAGCTTTCTAAAGTATATATGACATAACTAAAAGGGAACGACATGTAATGGATTGATTAATGACCAAAATCTTTACCGTGTATATCAGTAAAACAATGGATACTATTGGATAACTTCATAAGCATTTGTAAGATATATATTATCTCGCTTAATATTGAATATCCATATTTATTTCAATATTTAAAACAACATCCTGCTGGAAAATAGTATAGAGGATTAAGCTCAGGTGATTTTATAGGCAACTGAAATTTTGTAGACAATACATCTGTCAGTCTAGTGACACTGCCTGTATCAATACAGCTATGCAACCTTTATTGACTGACCTCATGAACATATGTAACATACTTGATGTCTCAATTAATGTAAATCATCTAAAAAATGTTTCATCTTAGTCGAAAACAAGTTTTAAACGTCCCATAGAAGGAAGAGTATAGAAGAATAAGATAAGATGATATTGCAGACCGTAACTTTTGCTGGACAAAAAACAATTTTCAAAATTTCAGGAAGGTCAGTTGGATTACTCTCGGAAAATATTCCCAAATACTCTGTATAATAGGTGTTACTACAGTACACGCAAGATCCTACAATTTTAAAGAAAGTAATAAACGATATGTGCATTTTGTAGCAATATCACACTCGATATACATATATGTACTTTCACTTTAAAATATTTTCCCAGTATCAATATAATGAACCTTAATCCGGTATTAAAATTCACTGGGAAACCCAGAAGAAATTATTCTTCTGGTATTCATGTATCTTGTATAGTTTAATTAAATCTACAGTCACGTAACACATTACACTATTGTAGCCTTAACTATAATTATCTTATTTTATTTTTATAAAATGATGTAGTGCACTATTGTATGGATATTACTTGCAGTGAACTCTACATTCATTTTCTAAGAGAAAGAACTATTAAAACCACACTGAAAGACTTGTATAACAATTAAGAGTCCTGTTTGTTGTTATTCTTCCGCACTCCACTATACGCGGAAAAGTAATGTAATCGTGTAAAGAAAAATTGAAAAAACAAATTTTTCTTGGGTTTATTTTTCGCATTTCGGTCTAAAAACAAAAAAAAATGGATTTAAAAAATTTTTTGCTGTGTATGTTATCGTTGTCGTCGGCATTTATTCTTGTTAGCACGATAACTCAACTAAATCGTGTCGGATCGATCGGGTTTTGACTGGTTCTGATTGGAGACATCTCCCAGACGACAGTTATTCATTTTGAGGTGGATAGAACACACTCTACCATGTACATGGGTCATGAGAAAGTACAATGGTGGACTATTTGAGAATTTTTTTTTGTTAACACGATCACTCAATTAAATCATGTCGGATCGATCAGGTTTCGACTGATTCTGGTTAGGGACATCTACCAGACGACATCTATTGATATTGAGGTGGATAGGATACACCACACCATGGACATGGGTCATGAGAAAGCACGATGGTGGACTATTTGAAAAAAGTAAAAGTGTCGCATAAAACACATATTCTGCATTTATGTGTTGGTTTATTTTTTCTCGGCCACTCAATTTCTAGATAACATCTCTATCTCGAAAATTATCTACGTACGGAAAAGTCTGGAAGGTTACTTTCGAATTTGAAGACATCTTCATGAAAAGCCTCTAATAAAATTCAGCTTCTTATTTATTGATTTATTAATACACTATTCAACAACCAAGGCGTATTATAGAATGGAAAAAACTCAACACAAAACATATGTACAATATATACATAAAGTATCTATCCTATTTTGTATTGTTTGGAAATCTAAAAAAAATATATGTTGGTGAAAATAAAAGTTATAAGATAACAAACATTTATGTTTCGTACAGGCAATCTAGAAATATAAAAGTTAATTTGTGATAACAAACTGTAGACAAGCGACACAATTATTTAATAATCAATATAAAAACATTACACCTAAATACTTTCTTCGAGTTTCTAAGAAACTTGAAATCTATTCAATAATCTTTCGTGCGAAATATCTCTAACTGGATAAACTCTATTGCAACGAAAACTCACATGCTTTAAAAACTGCCTGTGAACTCTTTCTTGTAGGTTACCTATATGAACATTATAACCTGGATTCCATACATACAACAGATCCATATTCTAGCTTAGACATTATAAAAATATGAAATTTTGTTTCAAAGTGTTGTTAATAGGCATTGTAAACCGTTTAGAATTTACTGAAATAAGGAGATTATTCTCCGCCCCATCTGCAAATGCCTATTATAATAAGGACTAAACAAATTAGGTCAAGACAGCTATTCTCCTGGCTATATGCCAAACGCCGAGCGCTGAATTAAATGACAAAATTTGCCGTATTTTGTCTCTGTAACAGAGTTAACACTAAAATACAGTGATTCAGATTGTTACAAAACCACAAGGAAAATGCAAAGTGTCGTCTATCTCGGCATACCCCCAACTGCAGACCGGTTTCGACCTTATCTTGGGTCTCGTCAGTGCAGTGGGGTGGCATCCTTATTTCAGTAGTTTGAATATTACCCTCTGCGAAGTAAACTTTAGATTATATTCATTTAGAATTTCTTATAATGAATCCAAGCATTTTGTAACCATCAGGATTACATTCTACAGTAACTGATCACCCTAAGTATTTAAATTCACTAACTTTGTTGATATTAATGTTATTAATATTATAATCAAAAGCAATACGAGACTCCTTATGAGTAAAATATATTAAATTACAATTACTCATATTGAGTGCTAACACATTAGTCTCACACAATGTATTTAAATTGTTAATACAATTTTGAAGCAAAATGCAGTCCCGCACGTATGTTATTTGACGAAATAGTTTATAGTCGTCCGCACACAACAATATTTCGACGCTGTACCTTAGCAGATATCATTTATAAACACGATAAACAGAAGGAGCCCCAAAATAGATCCTTGTGGAACACCAAATGTGACAAGTATTTCGATAGGAGTAAAATCATAATACTGAACCGTCTTGCTATCTAAATGTTATTAAAAAAAACAATAGTCAATCAAGTAGTTGAAACTTTTCGGACAGAATAATAACTTGCGATGGTTTTAATGGACGACTTCGATCAACCACCTATATTTCTACCTTTATTTTAAGTTTCTGTACTATGTACTCCCAGACGTGCAATTTTTTTTCTTACCTGTGATCCTCCCGAGCTTCCCGTCCTTTTCGGGATCCAAATAGTTCGATATGAGGCCGCCGATATGAGCGCCAACACTGTACCCTATGACATGCAAGTCATCCGCCTTCACCCCTCTAGGGTGTTGGGTTAAGTAACGTATCAGCTGGGCGATGCACTTAGCGCAGAACCTTGGGGCCCACGCCATTTGCTGGAAATAGACATGATTGGGTTTAGAAATCCACTGAATGTCGGTATATTTTAAGGAGTGGCAATGGTAATTGCGACTGTTTAGAATAAGAATGAGAGTGCACGAGTTGGTAATTAAATCAATTTTGTCGTGGAATAGGTAATGTACTTAGTTACAAGGCTTTCCAGCAACCTTAGTTGGATTCCCAATTTTGGGTTAAGTGGAATCGCCTATCTTGGTATATTTATCCTTTTGAAATCAAAAAAGTGTTATTATTTTATGTTGACTTTCAATAAATACTTTTACAAATCTACCATATGATTACCAACTTGGAACATGCCCCTAATTCATTATTAATGCCGACATGAACTTATATCAGTCAATTGCGTATTATTCATTACATTATACTAAATTATAGACAATTTATATCCGATTACGCGAATTTTTATAGCAATAATTAGCTTACTGTAAAATAAATAGCAGAATTGCCAAAATCATCATTCCATAACTGGATTGCAATACAGCCGTGTATTTTTTACAACATTATATAAACGTATTTCTGTTCGCCCACTTGATTCATTAGTATCTGCAAATTAGAATTAATTTTAATATATGCAACTGTAACACAAATGACTATATAAAGCACGCGAGTACTTTCTTTCTTCACCATCTCGATTCATAAAATTATATAATTTTGTAATACTGTGGTTTTACAAATTAACATTACGTTAACAATGTGACATTAATGAATTACATAACTGGTAAATTCGTTCACTACGCCTTGTCAAAAAAAAATATAAATATATACATAGTTGAGATGTAATAACTGACCTAACAAGTTTTAGATTGACAGAGATAGTGTATTAAATACTTAAAGAATTTATGTAACTTCATTCTAAGTACCAACTATTTGTAGCAAGACAGAGTCGTATCCAGCTTCGGTTAATTCAATATAACAACTAGGGACAATAGTATCCCAATTTCTGATTGTATCCCAAATTCCACTAACTAGTACCTTTATAATGATTGTATATAATGCATTCAAATACTACCGTAGAAAGAGAGATGCTCTAAAACAAGTAAAAGTATTCTAGACTGCCAATTTGAAATATTTGATGTGTGGCCTTGATTTTTACATCAGATGGCTGAATAGTGGATCTATACGTCTTTTTATATATGTATGTATGTTACTATATCTACCTAACCACAATTAGACAAACTGTACGTATACTATATCTATTTAAACACTATCATACTGACCTTAAGACAAGGTTCCTTCACCAAGGTCCCATAGTCTACTATTATTATATTATAATTCCCACTGTAGAAGTACGCATCCCTCATGTCAGTGCTTGGGGCATACATCCTGCCGCCACCGAATCCGTGGATGACTATCTTCGTGGGGTAGGCTCTGTTGAACTGGCTAGTGTATAGGGATTCATCTTTAGTGGTATCGAGTAAATCGGGGTTATTTTGGGTTCTCCTAAAATCATACTCCATCATTAGTATGGTTACAGTTGGTAGCACATCCAGTTTACTCCAGGTATTATCAACTTTAATTAAAAAGTGACTTTTCTGTCAACTACGCAATTCATTACAATAATTATCACGAATAGTATCTAGATTAAGATCGAATAAGATCTAGATTAAACGACTAGGTGTACTATTATTGACACAATAACTAATTTTAATATAAAATTAAGTGTAAATATTATAATTATCAATAACAAAAAAAAGCAAATGCAATAAGAATATATTAAATAATATAATATAGCTTCGTGGAGAGGACTTTATGTTTTCATTGTTAGCCTTTATGGACCAGAGATTAAATAATTTTTTTGAATTAATTCATAGGCCAGTTTTATTTATTTCATAGATAGGGCAGACTTGTAATTAAATCTCAGGTGCAGAATTAATAAAAGTTGAACAAATCCTCCTGATCTTCAAAGTGACGAGTGGCCTATTCTGTAGTTTAATAGGAGTGTCTGCAACAATTTCATTTGTACTGTGGTCCGGGGTGGCGAAATGAGCTTGTAGAATTAATTAATTTGATATGAAAATGAAAAACAATTTGGTCAGATTTTCTATTTAAAATGATCTTAACCTTTCAAGGCGATAAATTAGTTTTTCTACTTCTCCTTTTTCGGTGCTGTTCACCATTTTACTAAATACCTATGTATTTAAGTGACACAATTAATTGAAGCAGAAAATTCAAGGTTGTGACCTACAGAATCTATCCTTGACCAAATGAGAAGTTAAATTCCACGTTTTCTCTACCATAAGAATTCGAATAGATTTGCAATCTATTAGCGATCCACAAATAGAAAGTAAAAGTCTGATTACTGATTAAATCTAACTCGTTTATTACCTACTTTCTTATGTAACATAATACAATTTTTCCAGAAAATAATTTGTGTACCCATTCAAAATAAAACGCGTATAAAAAGTGTAAGTATATAATTCACTATATATCGTTAAGAAAAAATAACTTTTTCTTAGCATTTTTTAGCGTATATTACTTCGCTAAATAGGCAATTCTAGACTACATAAATTATATTTAATGAATTAATGAGGTCTTAATTAGAATCGTTAATTATAATGGTTTCTATTACACGTATATTTTAATGATCTAGAGTTTTTCTAGTAAAATTTCGTGGTACTGACCTCCAAGCTTGATTTGTATATAAACTGAAACACGCCATTTTCTTTATATTAAATTTAAAATCGTCATATTTTGAAGACAGGTGTCTTTTTGCATTTTTAATCCATTGACATAAAATACTAAAAATGAAATGGGCTTAGTAAGACAGATGTTAATTCTCAAAAATAATGCTCTTTTAAATTTCACAATTTGGTTGTTCTAATAACCTCATTTTCTTGAACAAGAACTATAAAATGATTCTTATGCGAATCTCATTTCAATTAATCTCATAATTCGTTAAATATGTTTGAATAAAGTAATGTCATTAAATCTCTACCTTTCTCTCGTGCCAATTTTGTTTTACTATCAGAGGGAAAACATTCAACCTACAAAAATAAGGAGTTTATACTCCAACCCATCTGCAAATGTCACAAATGTTGGAGTATAAACTCCTTATTTTGAATGTTACCCTCTGATAATAAAACTTTGCATTATGATGATAATCTCAAGTTTTTACTTCGATTTACATTGTTCGAAACTACCAAGAGATAGCGTTTGGTACGTTCTACTGCGGTGGAACGTAGCAACGTCTACTAGATGTGAGCTTTATCTGTCGAAGGTATACTCGTTTACACTGCACTGACGAGACCCAAGATAGATAGGTCTACAGTTAACGATATCCTGAGATAGGTGACACTTTGCATCTTTATTGGTGGTTTTAGAACAATCACTGTTTTTGTAGTACTAACTCTGTTAGACAAAAATACGACAAATCTTGTCATGTAATTCAGTGCTCGGCGTTTGGCATATAGCCAGGAGAATAGCTGTTTTGACCTAATTTGTTTAGTCCTTATTATATAAGGCATTTGCAGATGGATTGGAGTATAAACTCCTTATTTCTGTAGTTTACATAAGTATTAGTTTAATTCTGCGTTTTTCTGTTAGTTATGCTACGATCTAGACAAATTAAATAGACAAATTAAATACCTATCCAAAGTCGTTGATTATTAAGAGAAAATAAAGCGGAGAAGTTCTTATTGCATCGAGTGGAACTAGAAATGTAGAGGATATATGTTTAAAAAATCCAATTATTGCAACATAAGTAATTAGATTCAAGTTTTCCATCTATTTCACTCTTCCCAAGTAGTCTTTAGCCAAATTATAGTCAAATTTATCTGTTAATAAAGGTGTGAAACAATTAGGCATAGCAGTATGAATTTTGGGTTGATCAAAAAGTAGGATGCATGTAATTGTCACCGCCAGTAAGTTGCAGACCATCAAATAAGCTCATCTTTCAGAAAGTTTCAAATCAATAACAAAAGAAATGAGACGTTTAGAGACCGAGCAGGATGGAGTACTAGCTTTCGTGGTCACTCCAAAATGGTCCGTCACTCAAGAGCACCCAAGAGTAGTCACTTGGGCATGGTAAGCACTCAAGCGCGTTGGAGGGTAATGCAATCGCTCGATCATAATTGTTGATCAACCAAGTGAAGCAGAACTTGGATATATAACAAGGAGCAGAAGAAGACGTAACAAGACCTGGAAGAAACTAGTACAATAACAATATAAACCACCTTTATAAGTGGATCAAAAGTGGATGAAGAGGATATTGATTATTCTGAATAATATTCCATCAGCTTATCTACGACCAAAATGTGATGGTACAGAATGGTAGAAACAGGATTTTCTTTAATTAATATGTCCAGATTATTAAAGTGTAGCTTTCAGACTATTAAAGGTTAGAATTTCGTATTCTATTTAAGAAATGAATGGATTTTCGGATGCCAATATTATTATCTTCACAATAACTGCATTTTTGTACAAGGTAATAGGTAGAATCATCTTGCAATTCAATACAATACAATAATTTGAAGTATTGAGAAAACTAAACGTCCGGTATATACTGCCAATAACTGATTGAAAGAAAAAGCTTAGAAATTAAGAGACCATTGCCATCGGCACCAATAAAACTAAATTTTACCGTAGATTATTACTCATTTATTTAAATTGCCATGCGACTTGTATTGACCTCAAAGAGGAATACACACTTACTCATCGAAGTAGAATAACAATAGTCGATAAAGAATGATATTATAGCCGACTTATTAGAACATGTAAATACCATTAAAGTATAGACGTGGTTGTCACTTTTGTGTTTCGTTACTTTCGCTGGATGAAGGGTGTCGTAATAATTAACCTATATTTTTTTATAGGGTTCATCCGTGCGTGTTATGATGGGCTAGGATAGGTTTGAGAAAACATAATTATTTACAAAATACGGAATAAATATTTACTTGAATTAGAATCTATAGAAAATGAGTGGGTGGCTCGCGAGACAGGCGCGCGCCCTGGAGGATATCAACAATTAACAACTTCCTCTTCTGGAGTCTAGCATATCGGATCCTACCCATTTTTATATTTGGGGGTATGATATTTTCTCTAAAGATCGAAACCTCCAAAGCAGTGAGGTGATATAGGTGACAGTAGTAGTGAAACTATCGCCATATTCACAGAGAGCCACATGGCACGGAGTTTTGATCATATCCAGTGATGTCAACTTTATTGGGCGAAACGCGCGTCGAGTGTAGTGTATAGTGTTTTGGTGTTTTGTGGAAAACTAAGCCAGTATTGTCTTCACACTAAAAGTTCCAACCCACTCCAGTAATAGCCACGTTCATGCTGCTAAATAACTGATAATTATTAGCCGGGGCTAATTCCAAGCTGATTCTGGATGTAAGGAGTCCTGAAATGAGCTAGAGCAAACAAACGATGTTCGTATATATTGGGTGAAGGGACAAAGAGTCGTGGAAATGAGGAAGTACATACGCATGCAAAGGCTCTAGGGACTTTATTTTGCAACTGGAAACAACAAAAGGTGCTTTGAGAAGCCACTCGATATTCGAACCACAAATACTACACGTCATAAAGACTGGTAGGCCAAAATCATCAGTTGCAGACAAGCAAGAATATTAACTACATCTCATAGCGAACTGGCAAACTCCTGCTTGAATATTGAAAGGATTGTGTCGTATTCTCAACGACACGAAGAGCCATATTGGAGAATTATTGGCCGATCAAAAATAGCCGATCTTTGTCGACTACTACCGAGTACCTTTCTTGAATGCGTTCACGTAGTGTAATGGATGAAAGAGTGATGTTGGTATTTGGTGACAAAATGGTAGCTCTGATGGAGGTAGCACAATAAGCCCGATACCATCTGAATTCATGTGGACTCATCTTAAATGTTAACCTTATAAAATTTAAATACGAGTAAAATTAGTTTCCTGTTTTTTCGTTGCAATATTGCCCTTTCCTACTGTTTACCATGACAATCTCTTATATGCTTTCAATAAATTGGAGAACTATAGTGCCTACTGTGATAACAACAAAAATTCTCTATTTAAGCCTCAAAAAAATAACAAATATCAGGTGCTATAGGTCACTTGAGAGCTCTAGTCAACCACATTTTTAGTACTTACAATTATATTTTATATTTTTAGTAATTGATTTGCCATATTCTCAAAAAGTTTAAATATATGTAGGATTTCTATAATCTGTGCATATACAGTGAACAGGAAAACTAGCACAAATTCCCTATAATTGAAAAATGCTACTAAAACAATAATATTATAACAAAATATGGCTCGAATTTAGATTGTAATAAAAATTGGTTCACTTTAATATTGAGATCAAGTTTATAGTCTACCTCGTATACAAATAAAACTCTATCTGTCGATGAGGGCATCTGTAAGGTTTGGGGATGCAGGAACTTGTGTTGAACAACTCAGAGACTGATTCGGGTTTTTTCCTGCCCTTGGAACGTTGGCCATATATACCTGGAAAAAAATACATTTAAAAAAGAACATTGTTAAAAGTACATTGGTAATTTAACAATGCAAACCAATATGTCAAGAATTATCTTAGTCAAAAATGACATTAAACACTTTTAAATGTTGTATGTTTTTTACCACAAAGTAAAAAAATTACTAAAAAAATATCTGGTCCAATTTCTTAAAAATCGTCTTGAAATTGTGTTGACCTCTTAAAACTGGTAAAACTGGTGATGTGACTCATGTGAAACGTAAGTTAAAAATGGTCATTGTTTCAGGCCACTGTTGATAATTTTTGAGATCTAAACACATACAGTTGAAAAAAGTTACAATTTCAATTACAGTATTAATACATGACATTTCAATTATATCAAGAGATGTAACCTCTAAATTATTTCGAAAGACATATCTATCGCCAATGATTATCAGAAACTGGAAAAAACTAATGGAGTAATATCCTTTACGAACTGTTTTGAACCATCTTCAAAATAAGGAACGTTAAAATATGTATTTTGATAATAATGTGCTAGATCATTTATTATATAACATATAATAGAGTGTTTAAGAACATTTTTCGATAATAGATTAATTAATAAATACCTCCAAAATGGAGTAACTTGATTCTTTTACTCAGTTCTACCTTTTTGAGATGTAAACATAATTCAGTTTCATGAATGTATTCATCGTTAAACTGTTGAAATTTGAACTATAAGACGTTATTATTACTGGCACTTAGAATACGACAGAAACAGTTCGAGAAATACAATAATCCCATTTTAATATAATTATATAATAAAGCGACTTATACAATAATAAACAATCGAACAATATAATCACATAAAATGTAAAAATCTGCACATGGCAATGAGAACAATTACTATTCAGTATGCTTGCAAGGTAATTTTTTTAAATATTAAACAGTTCATTGTGACGTATTAAATCAGATTGAAACATATTCGTGTTTTGATGACATAATTGATACAGTTCTTAATAAAAAGAAGGCTCAAAAAATGTTTGTAACTGGCCTTAGCCTTGATTTTGCTTTGGGTGAGCTTCGAAATGAACGTAGTCTATCTTCACGGGTTTACCTTGGAATAGTTAGAGAAGGCATAGGCGTTGTCAGCTAGTTTCTTAAGAAAATAAACAATTCTAAAACCTTAAAACAGATTTTTCTGCACATAAAATATCTCTATCTCGAAATTGAGTGGCTGAGAAAAAATAAACCAACACATAAATGCAGAATATGTGTTTTATGCGACAGTTTTACTTTTTTCAAATAGTCCACCATCCTGCTTTCTCATGACTCATGGACAGGGTGGGGTGTGTCCTATCCACCTCAAATAGTAGACGACCCTAATCAGAATAATTCCAGACCCAATTGATCCGACACGATTTAATTGAGTGATCGTGCTAACAAAAACAATTTCTCAAATAGTGCACCATTGTGCTTTCTCATGACCCATGAACATGGTAAGAGTGTGTTCTATCCACCTCAAAATCAATAGGTGTCGTCTGGGAGACGTCCCCGATCAGAATCAGTGAAATCCCGATCGATCCGACACGATTTAGTTGAGTTATCGTGCTAACAAATTTTAAAATGCCGACGACGACAGGCAAATTTTTTTTCCATTTTTCATTACACGCTTGCATTACTTTTCCACTCTGGTATAATTGAGTGCGCAAAAGTAATAGCATGTAAGGAATATTCTAATAACGTTTAGGTTTTACGTAAAATAAAATAATGTTCCTTTCATTTAATTCATAAGTTGAAAAAAGATATAGTTGCATCCCATTATTACTTAAAATAAAGGAACAAATATAAAAATAATGCAATAGACTTATCGATGGATTTATATCAAGGAAATGTGATTTGAGAATTGAACCTGTTGCTTTTTAATATTGAAAATTTATGACAAAAATGAAACTTTGTTTTTTAAGTCATCAAGCTTCCTCTACCTCCAAATAATGTACTTACTTAATTAATTGCTCAAGGTTATATTTCGATTAAAATGGATTAAAAAAGTAATATAAATCCAAAGTCATTGTCCTTTAGTATTTGAACAAAACAAAAAGCAAATGATGCTTGTATTTCCTGTTTTCTTCAATCTACTATTAGCCACATAAAAGTTTGTAATTTATTGTAATTTAAATTTTAAGGATTGTTATAAAAAAACTTCTTCCTGGTAATTTTAAATTTCAACAATATTTATTTATTTTATGCACAAATAAACAGTATTACCTAAATTAAATATAGTAAATATTACCAATAATTCCATTCCCCAGACGACTTGATTTTAATAGACAGTTTTGTTGCACATATTTTTTATAGGCGTAGTTACAGGGGATGCATAATACCACCGTGACTGATCAGTTATAAAATTGCAACTAGTGTTAAATAACAATGACTCGTTACAGAACAATATTTACCACTCAGTCTTCTTTAACGAACACTTTCCTTAATTATAGTGTTCAAACTTTCATCGAACATATGTGTATAAGTGATATCTTAAACTGAAAACTATATTGTAAGTGGAACGACGTTAATAAACTGAGAAAGTTTTTATTCAATAAACTAACAAAAGCTTATCACTTCTATATGTACTTAATTAAATTTTATTTCTATTTTATTAATGTTTTTTTTAAATACGATCTTATAACGATTTTAGGAAAAAAAATATAATATGATTTTTTTTAAATGTCTAATAAAATATCTTAGTACAGTCACTATCTCTTTTTAACGAAGTGCCGTTTTATTTGAACAGAATTATTTATAAATAAAATACTGCATACTGGAACATCAAAAATTCCTAAGAGGATACCAAAATATTGTACTCAGCTATCATGAATAAATATGACATGAGTTGCAACAACATGCCGATAGTATTGGAACTTAACACGTCTCGAATTTTATTATTGGTTTATTTTTGATATCCAGGTTAGATCCTTTTAAAGAAATCTTCAAAACTCATTATTCAATTGTTTATAACAGGGGTTCTATTAAAATGTGTGATTATAGTTAAGTCCAATTATTACTCCAGTTACAAATACAGTATTAATGAGCGACGTTTGCTGATCTACTGATAGTTTACAGTTTTAAATTATTTACTCAAATTGTCACAATTAAATTGTAGCATGTACAATACAATTTTCTATACTTTTTGGTAGTTAACCGCGTACCCCTTACAGATTTTCGCGTACCCCCAAGGGGTATGCGTACCACCGGTTGAGAACCATTGGTTTCTAACAACATATTTAGTTAAGTTTACATTGGATGTTGGATATCCTTACAAAAAAAGAATATGAGATATCAGTCGACCTCTTTTCCTATATTAATTTGTGGAAAGGTAGCCCAACCCAACCATGGAATGAAGTTTACATTTGATTTGCCATACTTCCCCCCGAAGAAAATTTACTCGTCTTAGGAATATTTCCTTAAAAAAAATTAGTAGGGTCTTATTTCAAAGAGGCTTACTTATAGGGGTTTATTTTCAAAGAGTTACTATGTATAGCGCAATCATAATAGCGGAAGTACTACTATGATAATATTTATAAAATCGGTTTCCAAAAAAAGTCACATTTATTACTCACTATTATTATTTACTAACAATTATTATTTTCTATTTATCTTGAACCATGAAATCATTTATGATTTGTTTATAAAGCCTTAGGGTTTTTCGTTCTGATTTAAAAAAAAATTAAAAGGATTTTAATTTTTTTATTCGTTCAAAGTCATATTTTAAAAGAAAAATACTTTTCAATCATTTTCTTAGCAAGAACCAAAAAAGATATTATTTAATAACAAATAATAAATTATTTATTAACATCACAATAAAATGTGATCTAGTCTTCCCTAAACCTAAAGTACTGTTATCTATTATATATAGTTATTTATGTTCCGTTTCTGGCATAAGAAGAAGAGAAGCAGACGTAATTTTTTATAGAATCCGTATCTTCACTTTTGTTGAAATTTTACAAAAAAATTACGTATAAAATCTAGTTTAACCTAGTTTTGGAAAATGTAAATTATTAACTAAGGCTATGTATGATTGTAATAGTAAATAAATTTATCCATTAGTTATATAATATACCTTATTACTTGTAGCAACAAAACAAATATAAATTACGCAAAATATGCAAAAAAGGAAAGTTTTTCTACATAGAAGTTCGACAATAATTTAGCCCATTCAGTCTTAACTGCGTATAGTTCTACTTTTGCATACAACGATGTTTCCAATATATGGTTACAGGGAGCTGCTTTTGCTATGTATAAAAATATTAACATACTTAATCCTGCCCTGTATTTTTTCAATTTTGAAATGGGCCCTGTAATAACTTACCATCAGACGTAGTGCATACCAAATTTTATTAAATCTCTATAATTTATATAGAAAATACACGCAGTGAAATATTTAACCCTAATTAAGAAATCACCCTGTATATCGATAAGAAGAAGTTTAAAAACATTTTCATTAGCCATTCATTACTCACGGAGTTTATACAACTCGTCATGGATCACCCGGTATATAACTCAAGGGCTATTTTTTTTATTTCTGTATAACCTCAATTCACAAAAAATAAACTTTATTTTTAAATCATGTGATCTATATAGGCTCTTGTTTATAGTTTTATTTATAAAAATATAATCGCAACCTTCCAGTTTTTGTGTTTACCTTCTTTTAAAACGTTAAAAGTAAAGGGAGGGATCAAAGAATACTACATAACTCTACTACACATCACCATTTACAAATAATATTACATTTTGTTTATTATTGAAATTATTCTACATTTTTTGTCATAGATATTAAAAAGATAATATAAACTGTGCCTTTATCAGATCTATCAATATATGGTATAAAATGAATTACATGAATACTAATTCCTTATTTGTGAATCGCTTTGTATAATCAAATGGCACACATTCACAAACTGGATCTTAAAGCATTTTGCGGAGTGTCGTAACATTGCTTTTGCCATTTTTGATCTGGCACTTTAATATTGAGTGGGTATAAAATGCACATTTTTAAACGCCCTGTATATGGTTATATTTCCGTCACTGCTACTTTCTCAAAAATCTATCACAGATGCCGCACACCAGTATTTCTGCATTCTCTATAATTTTCGAGAAAAACCCTTCGAATCAGAACTGCCCTGTACAACTCTATGACACTTACCGGTAAAAGTAATCAATAACAAATAACAGCAAACGTACAAAACACTTTCTCGCCTCACGACAACATTACGCCTATTGATCATACTCAATTGTAATCGCCTTTGTCGTTCTTCTCACGTTCTTGGCGACGATACCGACACTAACGCGTACTGTCTCAGTGAAAGTCGAATATACCGCACCGATGACGGTCTAAATAATACTACACTCCATCGTGCTGCCGCTCATTTCTTCTACATTCACTTTCGAAGTCTCCACACCACGAACACTCTCACTATTCGCCCGTTAATAGGATTACTGGGCGGTGTCGATAACCGGATGCTGGATCTCCTTTTTTCTCGATTGAATACCATCTTAGAATCCCCAAGAAGAATCCTGATAGTAGACTACAAGTAAATGAGTTGCCAAAGTACTTGGTTACTATGTCAAGTGGCGTCCTGGCCTCCTTTATTTCTCATGGTTTCGGAAGGAAATTTTCCGTTATTGCCAACTTTATTAACAAATTGAACTACACATGAAAATGATATATTTATAAAGTACTTTTATTTTTCAATTTATTATTTCAACTCATTATATGTCAATAATGCCTAGGGTACGAGACACATAAACAACTGCATAAAAACCCAGGCATTATAGCAAGCGGTATATCCATAATGCCCCCTATAATGTCCCGGATTATAAATTAAATTACCTGATAATTTACCTATGTATTTATTCAACTTAGCGATATAACTTATAACTGAAACATAAAAAAAGGAAATTCGTATTCTAATTACTTTGCAAAATCTTTTCCAAAGTGAAACTGGCAGTTGTGGAATGTTCCCGGAAAATACGCAACTGGATTTCTGACGTTTCTTACAGCGTCGCACATAACCGAATCTTCAGAGGGCGACTGAATATGAAAGTCCACGGAAGTGTTGACTAATTCTTCTTGATTTTGACAGTTTGATGAAGAGCCACTCACAGAACTTGAAAACATTTGAGCTATTCGACTTTTTGAGGTTACACTTTCTGCTATATATCCCTCAGCTACAGTTGTACTTTTCCATTTATCATGTAATTTTAAAGTTTCAAATGAAGAGCCTGCCTCAACCAGAAGCGTAGACGACGATCACCGTAAACAGTGACCAGTATATTCCTTAGCATCATCTAATTTCAGATATATAGCAATTATTGTAGGTACACTGCCCAAAGTATTTTTCCCACTGGCTGTACTATGCAGTGATTATTTCTATATGTCAGAAAGAACCTACGCTCCTTCATTTCCCCAGGCCTCAAAGCAGCATATTGACGGATTAACTTCAAAGCACCAATGTGTGCCTTCTCCACAATAGCAAAGCCTAAGAACCATACTCTTTTCCATTTGTAGCCATATCGTCTCCATTTTATGTTGAAAAATAAAAAACCTTAGTTTCTCAATTATTATTAATTTTATTCGCAAATCACATCCTCTATTTCCAAGTGAGACACCCTATATTTATTCACCTGCAAACGATATAATCGGGAATTCCAGGGCGGATAGAGGCACATCGTGACGGTCGCTGATAATATTAGTAGAAGAATTAAAAATATGAATGCTATATCGCTGTTATCATGTAAACGTTTTCATTGGGCACCCGTTTAGTTGCTATCTAGGAGCAAATATATTAATTTCGATTATTCTTGGGGCAGTTTGAATGACAGTTCATTTAAGTCTGAATTGGGTATTCCAGAACAGCGTCATCTGGTAGTCTTGCCCATTTTACCTTTTATTTATAGGTCATAAGGCTGAGTGACTAGATATTCTTAAACTATAACTATTTAATCCTAAATAATTATATTGAATTGTTCCAAATACTTAACGAATGTATAGTAATAATAAATTTATGGCATATATAACTTTACAGTTTATTGCAAGAAGGTAAACACAGTTTAAACTAAAAAAAAAATAACATATACCTATCACTTAACAAATGAATTTGTGAGCATCATTATTGATACTGTTATTTCTTTTTCTGAATGCTTGGCCTACTAAAATGAAAATTTGAAGTGTTGTTTTTGGATATTATGAAAAAAAATTTAAAAATCGTTCAATAAATAAGATATATTCATATGTCAGTTAGTGTAGAATTTAATTGACATTCAGTAGTTCAACAATATACGGCGTGTTCCATATGGAAAAACTACTTTTATCGCTTTAAAAAATTGACTACTAAATTATGAAAAGCTCTATTTCGTCAACTAATAGAACATTTTCAGAACGCTTAAAGCATGAACAACAACTGGTACACATACGATATTCCATTATATTTCTTTATAATTCTTCAATATATTGAATTTTAGAATTACTATGACTATTTAAATGTCAACATTTTCAGAGAAATTAAAAAATGGATTATTTTGAAGATAGTATTTTATTGATAACAGGAAAACTTTGTGCTAAAGATATTACGTATATCTTTATTACAGTTATGTATTATTTAAATGATCTCTGTACCTGTGCTCCTAGTTTTTAAGATAAATGACGAGAATAGTAATTGCCAGATGTATAACTTGTAACGGAAATTTCAAACATCCTGTCGTATATGGTTAAAACAAAGAGAGCACGCCCAATGTATATTTTATTTTCCAGTAGTATATCGACGATCTAATAACGCAGATGACCGCAAAACTCATTTTGTTTGTTTAATTCGCAATGGCGATTCAGTATACATTAAACATATTAATTATGTGTTTTTCTCTTATATCTGGACTCACGACTTTTGGTAAGTTATCAGAAAGTAACTAGCGGTGATATAAAATTATTTTGTAAACATTTTTGAGAAATATACATCAAATCGGGGTACATATACAGTATGTTCTTTGTGTAATGATCTAATAGACACTCAATAACGTTAAATAAGAATTATTTATAATCAGTAGTTTATAATAGGGTTATAATTATTATTATGTCAATACTTTAAGGATGTATATGTGTATTAGGGACATATAGAGGTATTACAAAGCGTAATAATCAGATAAATTCGAAATTGTGATATAATACCGAATCAAAAGTAATTTGCACCAAAAACGAAATGTAAAATATTTTCTTTTATTGAAAAAAATCTAATATTTGTAATTATAACTTATTGATCTAGTACCAAAAGAAAGTTCAATACCATCAAAATTTTAAAAACAAGCTATTGGAATGCACTGTAAATAATCTAATATTTTCGTATTTTGTAATTTCCAATATTCGCATAACCTTAAGAAAATCAAGAAATCATAGTAGACATCTCTTAATCAGAAATTTTATTAATATAACTTGTACAAAATCATTCAAACATTCTAAATCCGACGTTAGTTGTATTAAAAAAATTAGTTTTAATGAGAAAAGTTATTTTTAGTGTATTAATAAAGTCTATTTCAAAATTAATTTTTTTAAAACACAGTTTTTACAAATTAATAATAAATACAATGGAAAACAATTAAATGTTATGTTCTATGAAGGCTTCGTGAGCCCTAATGCCTGCGACAATTCGTTTTCTGTTCGTAATTTTTCCGAGTGTTGCAGACCTAATTTCAGCGCAAACTTGTCTACTCCAGTTTTCCATTTGTAGTGTTTTCAGTTTATGACTGCGTTCTATAGACTTAATTCTTTAGAAACCCCCATAAAATAAGTCCAAGGGCGCGAGGTCAGGTGATTTCGGAGGCCAATTAATAGAAGTGCTATGTCTTTTAATCCAAAGTTGATTAAAGTTTTAATTAAAGTTTGCAAGAAAATTAAAAAACATTTCGAATTTAAATTTCCTTTAAAGAAATATGGTGCTCTTATTTCTCGACTTTAAATGCCATACTACACATTTACCTCTTCTGAATACCAACGTCAACATTCAAAGCCAATCAGGATTTTGAACAGACCAATTTCGAGTATTTTTAGCTGTGCCATTAGTTGTAAATGTCATTTGATCTGAGAATTAAATATAAAAAAGAAATAGGGTTGTTCAAAAACTCTCCCTGACACTAAAAGTAATATTCAGCCGCCTTTATTCGTCTTCTTCTTCTAATATATGTAAGAAAACAGATAGTGTGAAGCGTGATAAGTTTTTTCGACGGAAGCATCGCCAAATTGTGTACTTAGGTATATTTAAAATTCTGGAAAATCTCCTTAAGCTACACCTTGGATTTTCTATCGCATATTGAAGAAATTGAGATCTTTAACATGATCCTCCACACATTGTTCTTCTGTGTTACACACTTCGTCTGTTTTTTTGAATAGATTATTAATTTTTATTGAAATAAACATTTTAATTGAAATAAAATATGTAACAACTCAAAGAAATCAGATATAATTCCAACATATTTATTTGACAACTAATCTGACATTTACTACGAAATTGTCTTTTGGCAGAAACAAATGCGTCAAAGCATGCTTATCAAAACGAGAAATTTGAGACGAGAGAAATTTTTTTCATCAAAAACTTATTTTTTTTTAGAGTGTAACTAAACTTAGGATTAAAGATTTTTGAATGATTTTGAACGGGTTTTTTAACTTTTATTAAAAAAAATCCTACCATGACTTTTTATTTTCTTCATACAATTTAGCATTTAAAATGACATTGTATTTAAAGATGGAAAGTGATTTCGCGGTCTAATTTTCAAGAAACGTGTAATTTTTCGATGTTCGTGGAAAACTGGTTTCCTGTTGTTCTTTTTTTAATAATATTCTTGACATCATAATTATTCCAGTCCAAGTTGAGCCATCACTCCTAGCTCCGTCCAAGAACCGACAAACTGATAAAGTTTTATAGTCAAGTTTTATACTTTGATTTACCATAAGATTTAATTTATTTTAAATAAAATCATATATATTCTATCTGCCGATAAAATTATTAATAAACCGGATAACATGATATATTTCTTTACCGCAGCTTCCTTGCGCTATCATTTGGTTAGATATCGTCGAAATGACATTAATAGCTATTTTATGTTTTATTTGTCATTTAACGACATTGCGGGATTTTATTTAATTCTACATGAAATAGTCACTTTTCAGCAGAGTGAACAGGATGGATAAGCTTACCATATTCTAAAACTTGCAGACGACTATAAATACGGGAAAAGTGTGATTTATGGTATATGAAACTACAAAGGTATCTTGTATTGGGAATCAAAACTTTAAAATTTTTTGTTTCTTCTGACGAAACGAAAAACGAAGCATTCTGTGATGAACGCTTTCTGACGACGCTTTCTCTTTTTCCTTGAATGGGGCAATACATCGTCATAGCTGCAGATACTGGTTTCAAGACAATCCTCTTTGGATTCAAGAGCACCTTGCTTTCCTTTAAAGGACCTTACTTCATTAGAAACAAAATTGCTATTGCTAGATATTTAGAATTTACGTCTCGACCTAGTACGAGCTTTAACAGCTATTTATCCAAACAAGATGATGATCTTTGCCTCTAAAGAATTTAACTAGTAAGCTCCTCTTCATTTTGGTGTTTGATTAATTATTGGCGATACTTTACCCGACATACAGATAAGGTGACAAAGACCGCCTTAGTGGCCACCACGTTAACCTGATTTGACCCATTTGTATTTATTTCTGTGGGGTTACTTAAAAGCGAGGGTGAAGTCAATAAGCCAATAATTTAGAGGACTGACGCAACGAATTGGAGTCCTGGAAATTATTCAACAATCAAAATGTTTACACGTATATCGGAGAATGTTAGTTTATTAATGGAGGATGTTTTGAATAACTTTAAAATATAAAGCCGTATTTACTTTATCTGTAGTATGAAAATACCTTTCTATCTTTCTCTAAAAACATTTTACCACTTATTTTCCTTACATCATAAAAGAGAATATATTAGCGGTTTTATTTATAAAATTTTTTTATATAGAAACCACTATCAAAAATTAGTACGGCCCTGTATGTATAAATCAAATGGGTTTGTAAGAAACTTCGCAAAATACACAAATCTACATAAATTTCAGTATTTCAGGTAAATTCAGAATTTCAGTATATACAATCATCCGCATAGCTCGTCAAGAATGGGAACAAGTGTGAAATTTTCTATGTATGCGTAGAAGAAAGAGAGAGACAGCCTTCGAAGGGAAAAATATGCACTTTACGCGCGGCCAGTTTGAACTCTGTGTACATCACATTGCACATGCGTTACTCTCCAAATGCTCAATGTGACTGAGTAAAGACCAGACTATTTACTGAGCACCTCGTGGGTGGTCCAATATCGAGGTTTTGAGAATTGGTCCTATTATTGACTAGCTGTACTATTGTTGTTCTTTTAATCACTCAAACACCTCGAAAGTCTATTTGAAATTCCACTTTGACTATTAATCTTTTGTTGTGCTGAGCTGTGCTTTTAATGTTATCATGCCAACGATATTTCTTTTTAAAGGAAAGCAATGGTGCTTTCCATTTTTTTAAGTAATAAATCTACAAGGCACATATATTAAATGATTATTGAAATTTAAACCAAGAAAATAATTTTACAATAAACGTTGAACATGTGCTCCATTCACAGCTTGGCAATGCTCGAGATGGTGAATAAATTCCCTGTGTACACTTTTAATAATTCCCGGTGTTATTAACTACACTTTCCTTCGAATTCTCTCCTTTAAATTTTCCCAGTTGTCAAATCTGTTAATGTATACTTTGCTTACATCTCAAGTAATCTCACACAATGTAGTCTAGTGGGATCAGCCCTGGTAATTGAGCAGGCCGTTCTATCGATCCTCTCCTTTCTATCCAGCGATTCGGAAACATCCAAAGCATCTAAATATGAACGAGCAGGACTGAAGAACCAACAACCGATTGAACATAAACAATAATTGAATATATCGATAGGCACAGTCATAATTTACATTCGTGTATATTATAAATTTGCTACAATTGTAAGAATCCATCAGGTCAAACAAAAACTATAAGATAATATATACCCGTATGAAAAAAAAAACACGCAAAGATATATTCAATATTTACTTCCCTTGACTGTGTAAATTCACATAGTTTAGAAAAGAGATTGTTTCGAATTGGAAGACGTTTACTAATTCATTTAAGGGTAATTGTTATTAAACACATTCAGTAACATATAAGTCGGAAATCGAGAAATTAACATTATATGTTACTGGCATAGATCGTATCGATAAAGATGTATACCCCACAAATTTCGTTCAGCATTTTTCCTGGATCGATGTAGCGCGTACGGCACTGATGAAAACTAATAAGTTCGAAACAGCTGTATGTCGTTGAATTCCAATCCGGAACAGTTGTCGAATCCTACCTGTGGCAGGTTTTATTTTTTGAAAAAATTAAACACTTTGTATACATATTTGTATGTAAAGTTAGGTTATGTTAGCATAAAAGGATTACACGTTGGATTATGTTATTTTAACTTAGATAAGTTGGGGAGAAATTATTAACACATTAGTTTAAATCGACATAATACATCGACGAGATGTTTTCTTAAAAATATCGTTTTACTTCCAGGATTTCGAAAACCACATATCGTGCCAGATTCCGAAAATGTTATAATCGACGCTAATGCCAATTACACCATATCTTGCGAAGGAGCGGAACCTCTGAAATGGACAGTGCCCGAAGTAGCTGTAAGAGTGAACTCGTCTAATAAATGATTTTAAGTAGTGATTATAACGAAAATCACTAGCATTTGTTGGTAAAATTGAAGAATGAAGTAATTTAAATGTGTTCTACATCTCACTGCTTTCCTTTTATTGTCACATGATCAATTTTTCTAATTTATGAAACATATATATTCAGATTGAATATTTTCATTAAAAATACCTGAGCATTCTTTTTTTAAAAAAGACGCGAATACGATTTAGCTTAATTGTAAGAATTACTGTCATATAATTAATCCTCAGTTACACCAGGCTGTCTCGAAGCTGCATATCAGGATTTGAAAAAAATATTATGATATCGATTATTCATTATTTTTCAACATCTGAGGTAATTTTTTATCAGTAAATGACCAATGCATTCGACTTTCGTTGTCTAAAGTAAAAATTAAATCTAAATTTTTAAAGTTTCTAAAATCCCAGGAATTATTAAAAAGTTTATTAGATGTAAAATGTTTTATTACATGATAATGTTAAATATGTTCTACATTAAAAAACAAAAGGACAACTCTTGCTTATATCTTAATCAAATTACCTTCTAAATGACCATTTCTTTCAGAATACAATATCTTGGACTAACTTTATTATACGACAGTCACAAGCAACAACTGGATATTATCCGTATGCTAGTACTCTACACATAATCAATATGACATTCCCTTTTGTGGAGTTTTATTATTGCCATTATAAAGGCTTTGACAAAAATGATGAGAGAGGTAGTACCAGCATTTATTTATACGTTAATGGTGAGTTAAAAGATTTTTAAAAATAAAAAAGTAAGTCTCAGGAAAATGCTTGAATTAATTCTCATATACCAGGTATGTAAATATGATACCGGAATTTGTCCATAGATGGCCTAGCTGCTAATGTAGTTCCCGTCATACCGCGTCATTGGCGCCATTTTCTTATTTTAACATCCGATAAAGTTTGTATCTCACAACAATACAAGTTTCCTACAATAACATCGTTTTTAATAGCATTGAACATGTCGAATTTTGTGCCTGGAAACAACGAGTTGCGGATAGCATTTATTTTCTTGTACCATTTGAAATAAACTGCTGCAAAATCGTATCGAATTTTTGTCGAAGTCGATGGTGAGCATGCTCTTGATAAATCACAATGATTTGAGTGGTTTAAAAAATTCAAAAGTGTCAATTTTGACGTGATAAACGAAGAACGTGAAAGACCACAGAAAAGTTTGAAGATAGCGAATTGCAAGCATTGTTGGATGAAAATGACGCCTAAACGCAACAATAACTCGCGGATTAATTATATATTATACGAGAAGCCATCTCCGTACGTCTGAAAGACATGGGAAAGATTTAAGATGGTAAAATGAGTTCCACATGATCTGAATGAAAGACAGCAGGAAAAACGAAAAACCGTTTGCGAAATGCTGCTCGCCAGACAAAAGAAATTTATTTCTCCATCGAATTGTGACTGGCGATCAAAAGTGGATATATTTCGAGAATCCAAAGCATAAATGATCATGAGTAGCTCTAGGCGAAGCATCGACATCGACTGCAAGGCCAAATCGCTATCGACAGAAGACAATGCTCTGAGTTTGGTGGGATAATAATAGTTGTGATCTATTATGAACTGCTAAAACCTGGCTAAACCGTTAATATTGAACGTTGCCAACAACAAATGATCGATTTGAGTCAAGCTTTGAAAACGACCAGTATATCAAAAATGCGCTATCACATACAGCAAAACCGATCAAGGAGACGATTGAGGCGTTTAGCTGGGAAATACTTTCGCATGCGGCTTTCTTACCAGACTTGGCTTCGTCCGATTACTACTTATTTACATCGATGGGATACATTACCATGAATTACTTGCCGAGCAGGGCTTCACTTCTTACGAAAATGTGCGAAAATGGCTCGATGACTGGTTTGCCTCAAAAGAGCAAGAACTTTTTTGGCATGGAATCCACAAATTGTCGGAGAGCTGGGAAAAATGTATACCTAGCAAAGAGCAATACTTCTAATAAAATATTTTTAATCGTTTTCATATAATAAACGTGTATTTTCTATACAAATAATTCCTGTTTCATATTTACATATCTGGTAATATAATAGTGTAATAACTCTAGATCGGGTTTCATTGTATAATTTAACAGGAGCGATGGTAAAAAATAACTAAAAAATTAACCTTATGAAGTCTTTATTTGTAGACTTGATTCCCTAATTCCAGGTTTCAATGGGTCATCCTATGCATAAATTGTCTCTAGACTTGCCTCTTAAGGCAGATGAAAGCAGTAATGCGATTCTTGCGCATTATAGTAAATTGTTTATTATTTCAGAATAAAAAAATTAAGCACTGCCACATACAATTGATAATTACCATTGGATTTTTCCAGCGGTGATTATCAATTGCATTATATGCGCATATGCGCTTCATTTTATGCTTTTTTAAGCGTAATATGAAGTGAATATTAATCCTTGAATGGCATACTAAAACCTCGCCTACTTTGTTTATACTTTTGTACGATATCCTCAAATTCTGAGGTGTCGAATTTCAGAATATAGAAGAACCTCAGCATCCTCCGCCTTCACTATTTCAATGCCAGCCTCATAAAGATTGACTGGAATCAACCTACTTATCCTCCAGATATTAGCCCCCAGACTACGTATTTAGTATGCTCATTGTGCTTTAGTATGTCGCTTTCTGTATGTCTACAAGTCATCAACGACACTATGCAATTAAGAAAAATAAACGCATAAACTGGAGGCGAAATAAACGCAATTAATCCTAAAGTTTTGGACAAACTCATGGATAAGCTGCCTTTCCATATTTAAATGTCCTTGCTCATTTTTTTTCTTCAAATATTTTATGTTAGAGCGTGCCTCTTTCGCTGCATCTGTCAAAGACGTCTCGACATGCTTGATTCGCTTAGCCTCGGCTTCTAAACAAAAACTGTATGATTGGACGCCAATATCTATCTCCAAACCTTTCATAATTCGAAGAATATTAGTCACACCATCATAAAAGTTCACACAGCTATCATCAGTCGTTATATTCAAGACATCTTTGCCACTTGAATAAGATTTTGGAGCCAATTTCCAAACAGTAGCATTGAAACTTTCATTGCTATCATATGTGTAGCCTCCCAAGCAACGGTTTAGCAACTCGTCTCGGCTCAGGTTCTTATAAATCGGTTTGATGGCTTTAAAAACTTCCTTAAGAAGCGGCGGCTTATGCTGGAAGGTGTCCAAGGAATCCACTGCTTGCGCCTTCTTCCAGTCACACCAAGACAACACAAGAGAGCACTTCTCGTGGTGCGGATTTTCGTCTGTTGATATTCTCCAATAGGTATTGATTTGACGCAGGTGTGGTTTTGAATCAGTGAAATTTCAAGGAAAAACAATTTTTTAAGAATAGAAATTTCTACCTCATATTCTAAAAAGTTTAAAGAGTGTTTTAAGCTAATAAGAAGATCGATTTCTTGAAAAATTTACAGTGTTGTCACCCCTTAACGAATACAAGTAATAAATTTCGATTAAATCGAATTGATATACATACTATTTAATATTTGAGCTGCATCACACTTACAATAAGGATATTGTTAAATGAGAAAAGTTCTAGAGGATGCTGTAAGACACTAATCGTATTTTTCATGTTATGTCTCTCAGAAGCTGACCAGATGCAATAATTTTCAACACATATTAACTTCTCATAGCATACTCTAGAATGGCATTGTATAGACGTCTCTGTCTTTTCTATCCTTAATTTTCAGATACGGAACACTTAACTACGGACCTAGACCTGAATTATAACGCAATAATAGTTATTGTAACACAATACCAAGAGGCTCTTCTTCCCTGTAAACCAACTTCACCATACGTAAACGTTTCAATTTCTCAAACAAATGGTGTGAAAGTAAGTATGATAGCAATAATCAATGACGATTTTGGAGACGTTTGTGTTATCATTTCATTAAAATTACTTATATAGAAGCAGACAAGTTTGAAATATATATAATATAAGATAAAAGTAAAGTGTCAACTTTAATTTAGAGCGTAAAAATGCGCGTTGAGCGACATATAATTTTTGGAAAATTGGTCTCTTCTATTTTTGTTACATTGATGCTCCAACCCTCTCCTAGGAGGTGCCAACCCTCTCGTTTCCTCATTAAAATTATTATGAACTTTGTCCTTTGATATCTCCCATAAAAATATATCTAATGGAATCAAATCGGGTCTGTCTAGTAGCCACGGTATGATTCGTTTGCATAAAATTGAACGTCTTTTCTCTCCAATAGATACAGAAATATAACAATATAAAATTTCACAGGTACATCTAAATAAATTAAGTAACGTGGATACTATGTATTGGTACGATCCCAGGTATGGAATATTCACCAACGACACCAAGGAAATAACCTCCATAACCTTCACATGTGAATTCGTAAGAGAAAACGAGTTCATTACAGATGTGGTGATGAATGTGGAAAGTATGTTATCATATTTCTTGTTCGATTTATATTAGAGATATTAAATTATATACAGTATAATGCAACGCATCTCCTTTGTTAATTTAAAGATTGATCTTGACATTGGTGTTGACCCATATTGTGAACAAAAACATGAAAATATAATTCAAGCTTCATTTTTTTAGAACCGATTAGCTACTTAGCCACACCATATTTAAAAGATAGAAATGGGGGGCACACCGTTGAAGGTAGTCCGTTGGTTTTGGATTGTATAATAAAAACAAGTAACACTATAGATTTTCATTGGAAAACGCCAAGAGGACCAATAGATGTACGTATCATAGTTTCCTGCTCTACTATAACCCAATTTACTTACATATAATCCACTGCCCAATTTTTATTCAGGGATCCAGAATGTCTTTATCATATCAATGGATGATGACGAGGGAAAAAAATGCGCAAACGTTAACCATTAACAACGCTACCGTCGAAGACAGAGGGGTTTACATATGTAACATCACAGATAAACAGAATCACAACTCCCAAGTGAGCTCTTATGTTAACATTTTCGGTAAGTCAATCTATAGCACCAAGTACCATTGAGCTGTTCTTTCCCATTCTATTCCTCCTATGTATGAAATGGTTGCATTGATACCTATTATAATATTTCTTGACTATGCCGATATCATACTAAATCGATAAAAAAATATTGTTGCTCGGAATTGGCAACATAGCAACAAAACCCTTTATTAGCTTACAAAAATTGATTCTTATATGCTTCTTCTTAGGATCTGCAACCTAGGTTTATCACCAACATTATTAGAAACTCAACTTTTGCAATCCAAAATAGATGATTAATTCATTATTCTCCATGATTCTTAAGCCTCTATGTCTCCATTAAACATACCATCTATATCATTTTAATACATCGTTGAGACCATACTGCACAAGTAGTTATCAACTTGTTGTTCCAGAAAGTCAATCAGATTAAGTTAAATTAGGTTAGGTTATAGTATCTATAATCTATAACCCAGCCTAACTTAATTTAATCGACTTTCTGGATCAAGGATTTGATAACTCGTTATACAGTAGGTTCTATCAATGGGTTAAAATGCAATGAATGGTATGTTTTATGGAGACAGTCTACAATGTTAGAAGAAAACATTCAAACTATTATTTCAGGCATTGATGACTATCTCATTAACCTAACCAACACCAATGCTTCTTCCTCCATAACCGTTTTGGCTGGAGAACATTTTGTTAAATGGAATATACATGTTTACGGCCATCCGCCACCGTCTGTCACCTGGTAAGTAGTGGCTAGATACAATTTCGTTTTTATGTGAATCTCTTATTTCCTTTTAGGTTAAATAATATGAACGAGACTATCGTCATGGAGAACGGCAACAAATATGAAGCGTATTACGATGATCAAAATAACGTAACGTGTTTAATAATAAAGAATATAAGTATTACCGATATGGGTTATTACATGCTTACAGCTAACAACAGTAGAACTAATAGGACACTAAAACTGTTTCTCAACGTTACAGGTAGTTAAAATTAATATGCAACGCAAATGAGATACGTTTGTTAGAATGTTTAGGGAAAGGTGTTTTGATTTTAAGAATGCTAATGATACTCAAGTGGAAGCCCAAGTTTCTCAAAACAATGGTGCTAATGGTGCTCAAGTTTTGTTATGGCTAAGACAAAACAAAGCATCTGGAATAACTGTGTTCTTATAGGAAAATGTCATTTTCAAGGGTACATAGTTTATCAGTATAATGCAAACTTTTACTACGGAAAGGATAATATTCAAACTACAGGAATAAGGAGATTATACTCCAACCCATCTGCAAATACCTTATATAATAAGGACTAAACAAATTAGGTCAAAACAGGTCAAGTTTTTACTCTGACTTAGATTGTTCGCGAAACTACCAAGAGATGACGTTTGGTACGTTCTAGTGCGGTGGAACGTAGCAACGTCTACTAGATGTGAGCTTCTGTCAAAGAGTTATCTGTCTGTCAAAGATATACTCGTTTACACTGCACTGACGAGATCCAAGATAAGGTCGAAACCGGTCTGCAATTAACGATATCCTGAGATAGGTGACACTTTGCATCTTCCTTGTGGTTTTGTAACAATCTGAATTACTGTACTTTAGTGCCGGCTCTGTTAGACAAAATACGGCAAATTTTGTCGTGTAATTCGGCGCTTGGCGTTCGGCATATAGCCAACAGAATAGTTGTTTTGACCTATTCTTTATTATATAAGGCATCTGCAGATGGGTTGGAGTATAATCTCCCTATTTCTGTAGTTTGGTACATAGTTTATCATAAAATATATAGTGATTTGGCCTAAGTGGAGAGGAGCTCCATTCTATTGAAAGAATAGCCCATCTTCATGCTCATTATAGTCGTCTTCTGATACTTCGATGATCATATATGTAATATTCTCTAATAAATCCAGATGAAATAAAAAAGGGTCAGTGATCTTAAAACATGTCCGCCCAGACATTAAGACTGTCCAGGCTTTGCTATACATGCAGTTGTGTTTGTTAACAACCTCCGTAAAGGTAAACATACTCTCATCTGTCGAACGGGTTTTAGAAACCAAAATTGGGTTTGCCCAAATAGAGTGAGAGCCTTACAAAACTGTAAGCAGCAATCGTCGTCATTTAGCTCATCTAGAATAGGAATGAAGTAGTCAGAACAATCTTCATAGTTCAAGTACACTAATTTGACTGTTTGCGTGTGCTTGTGTTTTCTATTTTCAACTCATCTCATAAAAAATCTCACCAATTCCATTATAGATTTGAACATTTTTATCAGAAAAACGTTCACAAAAATTTGAGCAACCTGTTTAGTACAATCGTTATTTATTATTATTTTCTATTTTCGAGAAAATAAATAATTTTTCAGCGAATTATTTGAGACGACCTTGATCTTGGTCTCGATCTTGATGTGTAGGAATAGACCATAGTAGACTGTTTTCTTATTATAAAAACCCCATCGTTTTCCCCAAAGATAGATTTTTGCTTTCGCATTATTTTCGTTTTTCGTCTTATCGTTAAAAATGAAAAAATTAAATTCAGTTATCATCTACATTTCAGGTTATTCAATCAGGTTAAAAGGTTCCTAATCCAAAAACCAAATTTAATAGACCAAAATGAATCTAAGAAGACCGTCATATCTTCTCGAACTTTATAGAATAATATTGCATTGTTTTTATTATTTGTTCCTTATTATTATTATATTATATAGGTTTGGGCCTCATCAGCCACTGATCGCATGGGTAGTCCCTTGGCGATCCCCTCTTATCCGGGTCATTATCCAAAAATGCTATCCCATAAAAGGAGCAATTTAGGCACGTCCCCCGCCTTAAGCCTCGGCTCCTCTGAGATAACAGGGGTCCCTAATATAAGGCAACTCTTCTCCTCCAGTGCGGGGCAGGTGTAAAGACGATGAATCGAGGGTTCCTTGTCTTCTTTACAGTATCTGCAGGCCGGGCTATCAGTCAGCCTCAGCTTATGCTTATATGCATTCAGGCTACTATGGTGGCCCGTTATGATTCCCACCAGGGTTCTGGCTTTGTGCCTGTTCAATTTAATGAATTCTTGGGCCCATTTCTCAATCTCTGAGTATTCGATGAAGAGTTTGGTTATTCGACAACCCGTTACTCCTCTCCATCTTTTATTGTGCAAGCCGGGCTATCAGTCAGCCTCAGCTTGTGCTTATATGCATTCAGGCTACTATGGTGGCCCGTTGTGATTCCCACCAGGGTTTTGGCTTTCTGCCTGTTCAATTTAATGAATTCTTGGGCCCATTTCTCAATCTCTGAGTATTCGATGAAGAGTTTGGTTATTCGACAACCCGTTACTCCTCTCCATCTTTTATTGTGCTGGTCTCTTGCCCAGCCATTGATGCGGTCTCTGATCAGATTCCAACTTATTCCCACTGCAGGTTCTGGTCCATAGAGGTTTTCCCTGGTCCCTAGTCTGACAAGGTCGTCTGCAATTAGATTTCCCTTAATGCCATTATGCCCAGGTATCCATAAGAGTTCCACCGGTCCCTTCCCTGCCAAGTGGTTCAATGCTTCATAGCAATTATAGACCAGCTTCGACTTTGTCGTTGCTGAATTCAGGGCTGCCAACGCCGCCCTGCTATCCGAGCAGATACATACCTTCTCCTGGATCCGATTTTGGTCGGCCCCCAGAACACCGTATGTAATTCCAACTAGCTCAGCCTGGAGTGCGGTAGTGTATTTGCCCAAGGGAAAGGTTTTACCTATCCCGTCACGTCGCCTATACACCCCCGCGCCCGCTCTGTTCCTACTCTTGGCTCCATCCGTGTACCGTCTCCATTGAGCGGCAATCCAGCTCGACCCTCCATCCAGTCGGTCTTACTGGTGAGGGTGATCTTATATTTCTTGTCAAACAGGAAGTGGACACCCGTACCGTCAGAGGGCATCCATAGGAGTCCCTCCTCAGCTAGCTCCATTGAGAGTCTATTCAGGTCCCTTACCTTCCTATTCATGTTTCCCACCCTGTGCATTGCCTTTGCGGCTTCCGCTTTCAGGATGACATCAAGAGGTGGTATCCCCGTCAGTATCCCCATCGCCTCTATCGGTGTTGATCTTGGGGCTCCGGTTATACTTCTAAGAATCAATCCTCTTAACTTGTTAAGTCGGTTGGCTTCTGACTTTAAACAGGCTCTCTCCCATCAGATTTCTTCCTTAACTTGTGTCTCATTTCAGATCGACCATCAGTTCACATAGAGACAGACCAGTTCCACCTCATCAATACCCCCAGTAAAGTAAGATGTGTGGCGTACGCTAATCCTGAACCAGAAATTCTATGGGAATACAAAAACTGTCAAACAGACAAATGCAATTTTTTACAGGTAAGCCTTAAAACATGGATTTTAAAAAATATATTTTAATATGAAATATATCTTCGGTAATATATATTAGCATAATCTTGCTTCCAAACGTAAACCTAAATAATAAACAACAAAAGGTCGAGACAGGTGATCTACATTGCCATTGAATTGTTTCTCTCTGAGGTCCATTTAATAAATAGCTTTCGAAGCTAAATGGTTTCCAGTCGTAAATCTAACTACAATTGGTGAGGAGGAATATTCTCCAAAGATCTTTCTTTTGGATTTCTCAAACGCTCACCCAGTATTCTTACTTCTTTTAGATGATCTGTTCTTTCGAATTCTCAAACAATGTTTGTAACAGTACTCGGTTTGTAACAGTCGTACAAATTCCAGTTATTCGTTTGTTGTTATAGCAAAATTCTACCCTTCTAAAAAAGACGAACTACACCTATGTGTCAGAGACCACTATCAAGGCCTCTACATCTGGCGCCATTAAATGTAAAGCACGAAATAACATAGGATATAATGAAAAAACGACAGAATTTTATGTTTCAGGTAAGACTATAATTCAATGAATCGATATGAATTACATGTTTACAATTTTTTAAACACTGACTTAGTTTTGCACAAAACACCAGAACTCTATTGTTTCTTACTTCTGTGATCATTTTTGGCAATGGATTTTTGGGAAGCTTTTGAGGACCGTTACTAATCAGGTTGTCTACGTTTTCATAATAGTCCTTTTTATCCAAGACAACAACCTTATTACCTTTATCAGCTTAACAACAGTCATAACCTAACATAAAAACAGTCATTCTCTGGAAATCGTTTGACAATTTTTCCATTTTTTGTGGATTTTGACTTTTATTGTTTGTATTTGTAGATATTTTATTCCTGCAAGCTTCTCCCATGAATTCTTTATAAAAATCAGGAAGATGTTGAATTGAACTTTCAATACTTCCTTCTCAGAGGCAGATAATACAAAATTTAAACCCTTATTGAGGAGATCAATTTCTTCTTTATTCAACGATTGAGATGAATGATTTTCTACAATGGAAATATCTTTCTGAGGACCTCTTTCTTTTAGTGAAGCTATTGCTTGTTGAATACTAATACATTTTTTTAACTTCTTCTTTTATGAAGACATTTTCTTAATAAATTTTGTGTTATTTGATAACAAAATGTTCCTCTGAAAGTCGCACCACAGTTCATATTCTAAATTATTCAACTTATGGGTAAGCTTTTTGTAAAGTCAATGTGCTTGTAATTCGAGCATACTTCGTTTACAATACATATAATGGATTTCTAGTTCTAGCCATTTTTGTTTCGCAAATTCTTCGATCTTATTGAAGGTGGGTGAAGATGAAGTTTTAATGTGAGCAAAGCTTGGAAAAACTGATCGACGTTTGCAGAATTTTAAAAACCCAATATGTGCTCCAATTAGTCTAATATTAGCACTAATCTTATGATGGAGATTCAGTTCCGTTGTTTTGTGGAAAACTAAGTCAGAGTTATCTTCACACCAAAGGTTTCAACCTAATCCAGTAATACAATTTTATAGATGTTAAGAATGGCTTCGATATATTTGACCTTGATAGTAGGATACATCTGAATGACAACAAAATGGTGGCAACTGTAGCGATTGGAGAGGGAATTGAAATGACATGCGGGGCATCAGTATACAGCTACATCGATATCAAATGGTTTTTCAATGATAAACTCATAGAAAACAAAGACAGTGCGTACAATTTTATTTCTAATCTATTGCGTTACAACTAATGGAGCAATGATTTTAGGGCATACGATTTCTAAAAGTCACACTCAGTTCTCCAATAAAATCCGGTTGAGCATACCCGAAGCGAATCATCCAGATAGCGGACTATATAGTTGTCAAGCAACTAAACAAAACGGCGAGCATTTATTCAAGAATATCTCATTTCACATTACTAGTAAGGAAAGCAATCTAAAGAGACTGATTCCACTTAAGGCTCATTTCAGATCCAACTGCACCTGTCATCAACAGGACAAATATGAAAGAAGAAAAAGAAATGAATATACCAGACAAGCTAGTGATGATCTGTGAGACTTTTGGTGTCCCCAAGCCAACAGTGACTTGGTTTAAAGTACTATTATCGAACACATATTGAAGACTTCTTTAAACATGGATTTACATTTCAGGATGGAACCGTGTTCAGTCCTCCACAGTCTAATAGAATCGAAATTACCGAAGACAGTCAAAAAATTGTCTTCGTTTACACAGAATCTAAGGACGAGGGCACCTATAAGTGTGAGGTACGAAACAAGATGGGTGTTGCATCAATGCAGCAAATCGTAAAATTCAGTAGTAAGTATATCATTAACTCTATGCCTGTCTTGGGATAAGTGGACTTTTTTAGACATTCCAAGGAATCAGGAATGGTTCATCTACATCATCGTATTTCTCAGTATCCTCTTCGTCACCGCGATCATATATATACTTATTAAAATAAGGAAAGAAAGGGTGAGATGTTTAACATAATGTTGATATCATTTTATACCAATTAAATCATTATTAGGAATTACAACGAGAGCTCAAGAGTATCGGTCTGGAGAATTTTAAAACGGGGGCGGTGAAAAACATTAATCCGGAACTAGGAATAGACGACCAAGCGGAACTGTTACCCTATGATCAAGAATGGGAGTTTCCAATTGAGAATTTAAAATTAGGTGGGTATCTGCTAGTACAGCTTCAGGTGCGTAAGGCGAGGCGAACCAAATGGTCTTCAAAAGGTTATTCTATTTTAAAATGATAAATAAAAATGTACATGAACATAATAGTGCTATTTCTTCTACTTGCATCTTTATTATATTATAATTAAAGGAACTATTGGAAATATATGTCGCCTTATTAAAAACACACTCCTATTCCTATCAACATCATTTTAGGGAAATATGAAAGTTTCCCCTAGTTGATTCCTGCCTACCCTGTATAATTTGATCTTTTAAAAATACCTCCATAAATGTAATGACGGTTATGTATTTTAAAGGCAAGCAACTAGGATCTGGTGCATTCGGGGTGGTCATGAAAGGGGTTGCGAAGAACATTACCGAAGAAGAAGATGTAACCACTGTCGCTGTCAAAATGGTGAAGAAGAACGCAGATCATACGTACATCAGGGCGCTGGCGTCTGAATTGAAGATTATGGTACATCTTGGAAAGCACCTGAATATTGTCAACCTTTTAGGGGCGTGCACAAAAAATGTCGCAAAGAGTATGTCTAGTAACGGTCCGTGTCTGGTTTCTTAATAGGATTTCGAACTTTTTCAGGAGAATTGCTGGTCATCGTGGAATATTGTCGCTTTGGCAATTTACAAAATTACCTCTTAAGGCACCGAGATCTTTATATAGACCAAGTTGACCCGAAAACGGATAAAATAGATTTTAGAATTGGCCAGGAGCATTTCAACCGCAGCTATTCGGTGTCCAGCGACGCAAGGTAGTTTCTTGTTCTGTTTACTACTGTTATTTATGTAATTCTATTCTGACGAAATTTTGAATGGATGAATGAAATTGACCAGCGCCTGATAAGCTGTTTTTCTTTTTCAGCAGTGCCCAGTCTCCTTCGTTGAAATACGTAGCGCTATCGTTTTCGAATTTGAGCAATCGTCCTCTGCTACCAATATCAAACAATATGGGAGATTACCGAAAAAATTCAGTTGTGAACTCAGGAGGGACAGAAATGAATCCAATACCTGAAGGTAAGTTGCCATAAATTATGAATGGAGAGCCACATAATATACCTTTGTAGAATATCACAGTTTCCTATCGTCTCCAAATCATTCCCTTGACTGAATCTATGTATTCTTAATATTTCGAGATGGTACTAATTTTAATATTAATCGATTAGACGAAGGAGTAGTGTTAAGCAACAATAGCATACAGCCAGAATGGAGGTCAAATTACAGAGGTGACTACAAGGGTAACGTTAAACCTATTTGCACAAAGGATCTTCTAGCTTGGGCCTTTCAGGTGTCGAGAGGAATGGAGTATTTAGCATCAAGGAAGGTGTGAGACTTAATTGCTTACTAAATTAAGCAGTAATTGAGTTACATAATTTCTTTTCAGGTGCTACATGGGGATTTGGCTGCACGAAATATACTTCTAGCTGACGACAACATTGTTAAGATATGCGATTTCGGTTTAGCCAAGAGCATGTACAAGAACGAAAACTACAAGAAACGAGGCGATGTAAGATTGTCCAAAAACACCTGAATATGTAATCATATTTTCATCTCATAGGGACCCGTGCCGCTGAAATGGATGGCAATAGAGTCGATCGGTGATAGAATATTCTCCACACAGTCAGACGTTTGGTCGTTTGGTGTCGTCCTGTGGGAGTTCTTCTCTTTAGGTAGAACACCGTATCCAGGAATGGAAGCGAATGAAAGACTATACCAAAAACTGGTGGATGGATACAGAATGGAATCACCAGAATGTGCCCCAAGGGAAATGTAAGTTGCCTCATCTGTGGAATAATTCATAAAAACTATTTCCTTGCAGGTACAACATGATGGCTAGTTGTTGGGCGGCAAAACCTTTAGCTAGGCCTTCGTTCACGAAGCTCTCAGAACAAATCGGAGCGCTACTAGAAGACAGTTTACGGGAAGTAAGTGAATGATTTCGAAAAGTAAAGAATGCAATATAATTTTTTTTTTTTTTTTTTTTTTTTTTAGTATTATATTGGTCTGAATGAGCCGTACCTCGCAGTGAATTCACAACGATTAGAATCGGGCAAAAGCGATTACCTGGCGATGCTTAGCCCCCCTACGTTTGAGGTGTTGTCAAGCCCTCACTATGTCAATGGACATGTTGGACAAGATTTGATGGAAGATTCTGGTTATATCAGTATGAGCGGCGTATTTAGTCCCAGAGCGGAAGAAGGTTAGTAGGTAGTAAATTAATATTAGGAGAGCTAAATTCTCATACAAATGAGAACTAATAAAATATATTACCGATTAACGATCCTTTATCGTCTATAGAATTGTGCTATTCTACATAACAGCGTATTAATTATTATCTTTTAGGTCAAGTTTTCGATTTTAACCTGAAGGGCGTGACAAAGAGGAAGAATTCCGAAGACGGAACTGGCCCAGAGCTACTGCCGATGCTTCAGAAACCCAGCATTTCTGATTGCGATACTCCCCTGCACAGTCCTATCACTTCGAATTCTTTCTCGAATCCGAGCTATCACGTTCCCTCAACGAAAGCGGATGATGGTGCTACCGATATTACGAAATCTGATGGTTCTTCCACCACGCCCCACAATAATAACAATAATTGTGAAAATAGCCCGAAGAAGTGTCTGATTTTGAATGTTAATAGTAAAAAAGGAAATGCTCACTACGTGAATAACAATACTAGAGACTGGCAGAGAGTTCGACTGTAGATAGTAGTATTAGTAGATAGTAATGTTGAAATTACGAGGAACAGTTAGCTACGATAATAGGGGATAGAGCTCCAACACTTTTTTCACTAATAATGAAATACCTAATCAACGTTTTTAATGTATCGTATTGCTACAAAAAACTGCGATACGTTTCCAGTTGTTCTGCCACTTTTGTTTTAATTTTTTCGTTACATAATTCTTCTTCATATTTATTTTTATCGGATTTGTTGGAACTGTGAAACATGGGAAGGGGATTCAAAGACGAAAACTCAAGGGACTATAGGGAAAATGTCCGAACCTCATAAATCTATAGTCTTAAATAGTCTAGCAAGTCTTTCGAACGCCATCGAGAAATAATTTATTTTCCCAATATGTTCTTTTCCTATTTATCTTCTCGTTTTTCAGTTACTTTCTCTATATCACGTTTCCTAACCATTCAGAAAGCGAAGATCCATTCTTGGTGAAAATACAAATATCCAAATTTGATAGTAGAATCAGTAATAAGTTAGATCACTTTTGTACTTGCTTTATTCTATTGTTTCATCTAATCAGTTTTACAATTAAATGGCCTGTCGTGTGATGGACTAATAATTAGTAATTAGTATTTTCCTGTTGTTTTTCTACAAGCCTTTATCATCTCCATCTTCCTTTCTTGGGTATTGACATTTTCTCCGCTTTTCACTTTTGGAAACAATTTGGTATTCCTGGCGCAGCACTTTCTTTTTTTGTTGAATAACTTGAAAACCAATACTCTCGCCTTTTGATGCCCTTATTACACCAAGGTTTCACTTATTTTCAAATTAAAACCGCTATGAATAACTTTAAATCGATTATTTCAAAAAATTTCGTAACTTTTCTTTTTGTAATTTTTGTTTTATATGATTAATATCACAAATAGCAACAAATTAGATTAAGTTTAACGATTAATTGCTCTTATATATTTATATAAACATTATAAAAGACATTATTGTTATTAATTACATTGTATTATGTATTTTATATCACTTTTTATTTAATAAACTTTCTGAGAATTATTTTATTTATTATTTATGTCGAAAGAGGAGTAACCTCTTTTATTATTAGATACTTGATGATGGCTTAAAGATATTTCGAATATTACTCAATACTGATTCGATTTTGTCTATTTAAAGAAGTTTTTTTCTCTCGAAAGTTTTGCAACTTAAATAAATTTTAAAGACTAATTTGCGATAAGATAAGACACGAAAAGAATTAATTACATGATAATTATAATGACTTTAGGCGTACACTTTCTTATACATAATGTCTTATATGTTAATGATCTCTATCAACTTCATGCAGGATGATATTATATTAAGTCTGAATGAACAATAGGGAAGGATTTTGTATAACATGTAGTATATTCTTTTATCCATCTGTGGCAGTGAAGCTTGCAGATATTCTCTGATAATTAAGGACGGCATACGGCAGGATGACAATGACAGCTTAGATTTGTTTATTCATAAGTTCAATGATGTCGACAGTAATCTGGGGAATAAGGCACACATCTCTGTTATTGTTTTTGTTGTCCAGTCTCTTATCACAAATACGCTTCATTTTACTTATTATCTGCTGAAACACGCCCAAAGACTAGACTGATAAAATATTTGGGAGCTGATAGAAATATGGAAGTATAGATTAAATACAAATAATGTTTTGACAGTCTCATTTTTGTATTCTAGGTTTAATATTTTCTGTGTTGTTTACATGCGTGTAGTGAACCGATAACACTGGGGCACAAATATATATGTTGCTATAAATTCAAAATCGGTTTCTGGGTACTTGGGGACCCTACTTTAATATTATATCTTCATTTTAGCTAAATTGAGTACGTTTGTTACAATAATGGAGTCTCCTGAAATGTACCAGATGATTGGCGGCTTCTCATGGATAATTCTAAAAAGAGCTTGAAATGTGTATTATTACACAATTTAAATAAGTTCGCGTCGATTCTAATCAGTCATTTAACAAAACTTACAGAACAATATGAAAATATTAAATTTGTGTTAGAAAAAATTACTTATTCTCTGCGTCAGTAGTTTGTTTGTGTCGATTTAAAAATAATCACCATATTCTTTCAACAGCAAAATGGATATATCTACTTGTCACCTCTCTTTATGGGATAATCGCGCAAAAGAAAAGCACTGACAACAAACTGTTGAGTGATGCTATGACCGTTGGAAAGAACAACAGTATTCAGGAGCCATTAATAAAGGGAAAAAACAATACTCTTCACATCAAACTTGGCTTAATGGAAAAGTTTATAAAAGGACTGGACAAGTCAGGTGATTATTTTTTGAAACTGGTGAAAGATCCAAATTTTAACAGATATACGACCGTTGTAGAATCTAATGCATGGTTTAGATATGTATCTGTAATTCAGCATTTTTTGGACAATCACAAGGCAAATAACTACCAAGAACTGATACATGAAATGCTAAAATATTTTGAAAAATTGGAAGCCAATATAAACTTTACATTGCATTTTTTGCATATTCACTTAGACAAATTTCTTTCTAACTTAGGAGATACATATATGTAGTGAGGAACAAGGTGAACAGTTTCATCAGAATACCCTAATAATAGAAGATAGCTTTCAGGTAAAGTGGGATCGTCACATGATGGTTGGAGCCTGCAGAGAGACTGTTCACAGCAAAAATATAAAAGAAAGTTTTATAAAAAACATTTTTTTATAATTTTTAATATTTTATGTATTTGTATAAAAATTCAAGACAAGAAAAATTGCTTATTTTATTTTCTTTTTCTTACTTTGCATTAGTATTAGTATTTATCATGTATGTTTACTTCAGAAACCAGAATTAGAACTAGCAAACCAATCAAGAAAAAGTAATGCATCAGGAGCAGTAATGTACTCAAAATTCCTGGTAACAAATTAACTGTTCCCCAGTGTAATTAATGTAAATATACAAAGTGGTCAAGTTAAGAAGTTGGCAATCTAATCTGGTTTCTAGCCTTCCCAGTGGCGGCGACAGGGGTGGGCACGGGTGGGCGAGCGCCCAGGCAAAATCGTTTTCGCCCAACCAGTCGCCCAACTTCTTATAACACCACTATATTCCATTCGCACATAAAATAATATATTTAACGCCTTCGCCCACCCTAGATATATCCTGCCCATTTTCGCCCAATCACAAAATAATGCTAGCGTCGCCACTTAACCTTTCTTACATTTTCAAGCTTATAGGGTTCTTATTTTTTTAATTATAACTTTTAATTAAATTACATCCATAGTCTTCCTTCGTACCACCAAAAAAATAAAAAAGATAACGAATAAATAAATAAAAATGCAAATTAGTGACTATTTGTTGATCTTCTTAAAGTCTCGCCCATTGAATAAAAAGAAGTGGTGATCTAGAAGTATCTTACAACATATAATCTTTCGTGAGATTCCAACGGTTACATAAAACTGATAAATTAAAGAAAGTATTGTTGGTATTAGTATAGACAAATTGGGACTTTTCATATATTCCACCACATTTTACTATAGACCGCGAGAGAGAGGTTACGAGTATACGGCTTGGAACGGTGTGATATCTTCAAGAAAAATCGAAATATCTTAAGCCGGGTCCACACTTTTATGTCCACCAAAATTTATGTCGAATACGACACGCAGCGTAAATCTTTTTGTATGTGCGGGAATTTCTGTGAGTGTGGACGTGACGACGCACGCAAGAATGTATCCCACATTCAACGCACACGCCCCGGGACCTAGTCGATTTTTTGACGAACATCAAAGGATTTGCGCGCATGAAGGCTTTCGATGTGGACGCTTCTGGCGCACGAATGATTGTCCGCCAGTTTTATATTTATGCAAGTTATGTTTAGGATACTTTTGTATCAGGAGAATTACAGATTCCTTGTCTTATTCCATCACTAATCGCGGACACAAACACGAACCAACCTGATGAGGAGCGAATATAGCAAAGCGGATTTCCTTCCAACTAGAGACAACGCACAACTGGAGCGGAGACACACGCAGCACGCCGTAAATATTTGTGTGAAAATATTTTTCAATTTGCGCCGAAAATATTTGCGGCGGACGCATTCGGCGTAAATTTTTATCGGTGTAGACTCGGCTTTAGACATTCATCGACGTATGAACAGTTGCCTACGTTTAGATATGCACTACCCGCACTACTATCAAACTTCCTACACCAAATCTATTCGAAATGGTTACGCCTCCCATTTTACCGCTCACTTATGGTTATTCACAGTCCAGTATCGTCACAGATCGGGCGCGAAGGCAAACACCTTTGAAATGTGTTGTTGATTTCGTTTATATTATTGAACAATTTGTGGTGATGGCGTTGAGAAATAAAACAATTCTTTCCGCAGTGTGTGTTCTCCTGATATCTGGATACTCCTCCGCAGGTAAATAACGAAAATTTCGATTCTTCGTCTTGGTAATTTTTGCGGAAATATAACTAAAAATAGGTATGCGTACATTTTTCATGTAATTTTTTAGATCCTCGTATTTGTTTCGAGTAAATAATCGGGCGCTACCTCGCCGAAGTTTTATGGGAAATCCAAACAATTGTGTATCAAGGTTATTGAAATTATTTCGATATAAATCCAAATTAATAATTGTTTTCCAACTTTATTATTTACCTTTGAACAAGATTAGTGGCTACTTAATTGATAGCATTCTAATCGGCGGTAGACGATTATATCCACATTAATACAAACAAAAGGTCTGAATCTATTTAATTTTCCTAGCCTAATTTGGCGGTGTTATTGGCATAATCTCGCTATAAGTACTGAAATAATATATGTAAACCTAAATCTTAAATTAAACATTAATTGTTGTCAAATGTAAAAATGTACGCTATCAAACGTATATCTTTATGATCTTGGTACAATCCACCAAACAAAATATCATTCAAAATAACGCTTAAATAAAAGATGGTCCAACCAAAACGCACGATGTTAATTGTAAATAAAACAAAAAGTTTTCAGAGAATTATCTTAATATTTTTTATTATGATAGAAGGATCTATGACAATTATGTGTGAAATAATATATCGACCAAATGCTCGCCACGGCTTCGGTGGCATACCTCTATCCGATGGTCCATATTTTCAATGACTCTGAAACATAACTGAGGTTCAATGTCGTTAATGTGCCGAATTATCTCATCCTTTAGCTCTTGAATTGTTCTTGGCTTATTGACGTACACTTTTTCTTTTAAATATCCCCAAAGAAAGAAGTCCAACGCTGTCAAATCACATGATCGTGGCGGCCAATTAACATCGCCACGACGTGAGATAACACAGCCATTGAATTTTCGCGCAAAAGTGCCATTGTTTCGTTGGCTGTGTGGCAAGTGGCACCATCCTGTTGGAACCAAATATCGTCCAGGTCCATATCCTCAATTTCTGGCCACAAGAAGTCCGTTATCATCTCGCGATAGCGAACACCATTCACGGTAACTGCTTGGCCGACCTCATTCTCGAAGAAGTACGGCCCGATGACGTCGCCAGCCCATAAACCGCACCAAACAGTCACTCTTTGTGGATGCATCGGCTTTTCAACAATCACTCGTGGATTCTCATTTTCCCAAATGCGGCAATTCTGCTTGTTAACGAGTCCACTGAGGTGAAAGTGTGCCTCGTCGCTGAAGATGATTTTCTTTGTAAAGTCATCATTCACTTCTGTCTGTTCAACCAACCATTCGGCGTATTGACGACGCTTGAAATGGTCAGTAGGCTTCAGCTCTTGAGTCAATTGAACCTTGTAAGCGTGTAAATTCAAATATTTATTCAAAATTCGCATCAGTGATGTTCGTGAGATGTTCAATTGTTGGGCACGACGACGAGTCGAGGTTGACGGCTCTTCTGCTACACTATCCCGAACAACAGCAATGTTTTCCGCAGAACGAACTGGGCGAGCATGCACAGGTATATTCACATTTCCTACAGACCCGGTTTGCTGAAATTTGTGCACAATTCTTCCGATTGTGGACACATTTGGTCGATTATGCTGACCAAAAAAGTCACGAAGTGCACAAAATGCATTTTGATTTGAACGCCCATTTTCGTAAAAGGCTTCAACAATCTTAACGCGCTGCTCAATTGTGTACCTCTCCATGGTTGAATTTGTCAAACACTGAAACAAAGAAATGTCAAATTAAGTTGGGCAAAAAACTTGACGGTAAGGTGTGACTCACAATTAACATCGTGCATTATGGTTGGACCACCCTTTATAAAATGCGATAATACAGTGATAAATCAATAAGACCTATATTATATAATTGAACAAAATTTATAAAAATATATGCTGAAAACGTCTTATTAGCCAAATATGAAATAGGAATAGAACGAAGAGGTTCAACTGACCGTTAAGATATCTTGATTTACTTAATTTGTCGGACAATACGATTTATTTTGCATAATTGACAGTCTATATTTATACAGGTGTTTACTGACTTTTTTTACTCTCAGATTGCTGATGTTGACATCGCCATTCTCGTAGATATCAAGAAAAGGAGTTGTCATTATCGGTTGCACCAAGAGAACTTCCATAACCTATTTCTGCTTCTATTGTGGTCAAATTTTAGAAAATAATTCCTTACATAGGTAAAACATTACTGTCATTATCTACCATGCCAAACCAATATAATGGACCATTAGTTATTATTTTCTTAACACATTATTAGCTTCATTCGGTTCCTCTTAATTTAAATGTCTCCAACACTTGAACGTCTGTTTAAGATCTCTTTTACTGATGGCCTATGAAGTAAATGTCATTGTAGTTATAGATAGGCAAGATCATCATTAAAAACTCTTTTCTGATTCACAACAATTCCGATAGACCTCTTCCGTCCTTATGTAAATTGTCTTCATGATGTAGACTTTTACATACAATAGTATTGGCACCACATATTCCTTTCTAATTACTTACTTATACTTCTTAAACCAGCAGTACGCAATCCTAATAATTTTATTCATATTTTAAATTTCTTCCATTTTATAAATTCGTTAAAAAGTCATAGACTTCTCTAAATCTAGTCATAGAGAAATATAGGAGGACTCAAATGATGTGGTTAGCTTCGATGTAGGATATCTTCTCACGAGTGATCTTCGGTACTATAACTGTTTTTATTTTCTAATAATGTCTCACCATTTTTACAAATGTATGGCCTTGATCTATTTCCTATGTAATAGAAACCGTCATAGCTTCTTCTCCTTCGCCAAACAACGCCAATAGTTGTTGTGAATTCCATTTCATGGAACTTTTTTGATCACGCAACCAGTCATTGTTTCTCATAATCAAATCTCATATCGATGGTACATTTGTCATTCAAAATATGATTCCGTTTCTTCATTAGACTTTTCTCTCTCTTCTTATTCTTCTTTGTCTTTAATCTGACTATGTACGGTGTCACTTTGCATATCTGAAATTAACCCACATTGATCATTAGTTAAGCAGATTACATCACATCATTACTATGATGACAAATTGAGTTGTAGTATAATACAACATTGATTCTTTTAGAAACGTTGCTGCAAAGAATTATCTAAAATACACACTCCTAATTGTCTATAAGATGGATGAACTAACACTTGCGCCTAATTTACAACTATCGATTCACCTTTTTCAAACCTTTATTAATAAGGACTCTTAGGAAACCGTGTTCTTTGTCAGCTCAACCAGTCATCCACTGGCCATTTAATTTTGGCTGGCGCAATGTGTCTAGTATTTCATCGACTTAGATGATTCTATTTTAAAGGAGCCTGGAGATACTAAAGTCCTCTTTAAACCCATCAAATGGAGTCAATAAGTAAAACTTACATAATCTGTAAGGCTTGTAGATTTCAATTGAACCGAGCTCCGTTTGCTTTAAGGAAAATAAACGTGTCCGTTTCGGATACTTAGAAAGCGAAAGCGTTTTTAGAGAATTTAACATAAGCGCTATGGACATCAAGCTCTGTATTTATTCGTAAAAGATCTGTCAAATTTAGAAAGTTTTACGCTACCACTAAACTGTAGAATTACGATGTTTGTCTTATTACACAATACTAATTAGAATACAAAAATATTGCAAGATATGACAGGGGAAATCCTCTTTTATTAGATAACAAAAAATCTTATTGATGTGGAAAAACCTACGATTATAATTTTTTACACAGATAATAGGACTTTTCTCCCAAATTTATATAAGCGTTATGATAGTGTATGATACAGTATATATATATATATATATATATATATATATATATATATATATATATATATATATATATATATATATATATATATATAGCATAGTTCGAACAAGTCCAGGAAAGATTTCTTTACAATCTAGATAAGAGACACTCCTTGCTGAATATATAAAACTACTCTCAGAAATTGGCTAATGGTCTCTGGGTAGCTAATGGTCTCTAAAGAGGAAAATAAAACAGCTTGTTAGAATATAACGCAAGACTGATATTTATACCTAAATAATATAAACTTAGTTTAAGTTATAAATATAGACAAAATAGAGCAATAAAAGATTTTAAAGTATTGCCCTATTTACAGTGAATTTACAGTGAATTGCCGTATGCAATCATAAAAGTGCAGCACTTTGCTCTGTGATCACTACATGGATGGGTGATCTCTCTAATACTCCTATAGTGGTGGCTGGCATCTCCTTCTCTGAGTATAAGTATGTTTATCCTTGTCTCTACATGAAACCATCTCCTTCACAGGCTGAAGCTTTAGAGGTAGAAGGTCTATTTCTATTTATAGATTCAAATCCCAACAGGAAAAATTTGGCGTCTTTGCCTGGGTACAAGTACGTTTGTCCTCATCTCTACATGTAACCATCCCCTTCACAATCTGATGCTTTAGGGGAAGAAGGCCAATTTCTATGTATGCAAACAAATTCTGTCAGTCATACTGAACACTTACATTAATTTTCTCAAAATTATTGTAAAAGTTCACTTTTTTATTTGCTTTTAATTCCTTGACTCTATTTAATCCACAAGTTGTGCAAATGTATTACGTGTCGTTCCTTTCATAAGTCGGCATCTAAACCTTCGATTACTTCATGCGCCTACATATCCTAAAATAGGAACTAAAAAAAGGGTTACTCTATCATTGACGGATCTTTTTTTTTCTGAGAAGCCAAACAAAGAGTCTCTGGATATTAGACCAACTGATTGGACCCATTCGTATAATCGGTCAAGAACTGTGGACATGAAAATTCGCAAACAACAACTCTAGTAAACAAACTAGAGACATAGATTACTACATTATCATCTGGACAAAAACAGGAATTCAGTAGATTAGAATCTCGCTCAAGGTCCCGAAATACAGCCCGTAGCAAGCTGTTTGTGTGACAAAGAGGTTCATCGCTGTGCGAGAGCTTTCGTTGACTGCGATAATATGCAAATAAATAAATAGCATTCCGTCGGGCCATTTAGGACTGGATAACAATGGTTTTTAATTAATGAATCGATGCCCCCTGCCGATTTGGAAGAGGAAGATTCCTCTTGGTGGAGTTCCAACTAATGCTCACGAATTTTTGGTGCTAATGACGTTATAATTTGTCGATTATCAGTGGGCACTTAATTTGTTTAAACGTGAGATTTCTCACTTGTACACTTTGGAACACGTCAAGAACGACTTTTACATAAATCATAACTGATAAACAACAATGTTACCTAACTAGGCAACATAGCAAAATAATTAAAACTTAGTTTTTATAGATACTTATCTATAAACAATTATTGTTATTGTTACAATTCAGTAATATGAAATATGGTTTGAAAAAACATTTGTTTAGAGCTCGTTTATAAATGTTTATTATGATTCGTTTCTTATTTACTCCAAAATCTTCTCAAAGAGGAAATGGGGTTTCAAATAAATAATAATAGTACAGCTCTACAAAAAAATATCAGACAAAAAGTTTGGCAGCTATTAAAGCCCTAGCGGTATATAATAGAAATTTTGTAGTAATAAGACAGTTTCAAGGTAATTCGAATTTAATTTTTACTGAAATCCGTGTTCCTGAAATTGGAAGTCGAATCTTTGTAGATGGAGGAAGTTATTCCAATGTCATTTCAAGAACAACTTTTCCCCTTCACATTAGGTACCTTTGAATAAATCTTAGTATAACTTCTTTTTATGAAATTCAGTCTGGAAATTGATATATTAATTAAACATCCAAGGCATTTCAGGAAGATACATCAGTTTTATGATTTTTAGACAGTCGCATAGTAGTCATTAATTAATACAGTTTCAGAAGGATACCTATGGATTTTCTTTGTGATGTGAAGTTCATACTACAGATGTCATCGAGAATTTTTGACCTCATTGTTCTTCAAGAGTCTTTAAGAGGAAAATTCTAGAGGGTTGAAGTTTGGCGATCAGGAGAGATGCTCTATGCCTTCCCATTATTCTCTAAGATCTAAATAATGCAAATCTCGCTATATGCTGTAAAATTTTGTTAGATAAAATATATTATTTCACAGGACATTCTTCTATTCTTCAAGATGTTCAAGCGGAATAGTCCAATGAGTTAAGACCTAGCGAAATACAGAGTCCTTCTATGATCCTCTACAGTTCTGTCTATTGCCTAAAATTATCTAAATCTTGAAGATTTGCCACATGAACTATATTATTCTAGAGAAAATATAGTTATCTAAGAGTTCTCAAAAGAGAAAATACAGCGTGTTGCAGTCTAGCGACCTATAAAGCTATCCTTAACTCTTCTCTCATTGCTATGACTCTCGAAGGTTTAAAATTATCTAAATTTTCTTGTATGTGAAGTGTTATTGTATAGACTATTCTCTTCCAAAGAATAAATTATGATTCTTCAACAGTTCTCAAGAGTTCAATAGAGAACTGAACTGGCGAAATGGGGGGCCATTTTGTAGCCTTCTAGTTCCTTCTGTGAGGTCTAAAATCGCCCAGATCATGAAGCTTTGCCACATTTAATGTCCTAAGAAATAAATTGTCTCCAAACTCCGAATATTATACAAAAAATTCTCTAAAGGTAGTCTTCTAAACCAAGTCCTATCAATGGAATATTAACAAACAAATACTCCTTAATAGAGATCCTTCAAACTAGATAATATATTCATATTTTAAAGTTCAATTGCTTCTGTTGTTTGCTCTCTTTCAAATATATTCATGATTTCCATATATCGTAGTGACCTTCTGTGTAATCTGCCACAGATCCGTAGTGGTACTACATTAGTATTTTAGAAGTTCATTGATCTGAGAATTTAGATAAACGATAGTCGCCACAAAGGAATTATGATTCTCAGTAACAACCATAGTAATATACTGGCGTTTTAAGATTTTTGTTTGTGATTTGAGTGATTTTTTCCAAATGACACTGAACAATCCCTATTTAAATCTAGTGGGTTTTTCATGGGATGAACTTTGGGATAGCGGAATGCATATAAGCGACAAATTAATGTACATTAACCATTTTAAACAAACAATCCTCTACCTGATTATTCCAGAAAATGTTAAGCGAACGGAATTTTTTTTTTGGCCGCCTCATAACTGCCGCGAAAGTCAGGGGCGTAGCGTACATGGATGTGGGTGATGCGTCGCATCCCTTAAACAATTGGAAAATTAGTGTTATTTAAAAGTTCTATCGATTTATTCAATTATTACAATTTTTTAATTATTTTAAACCGACCGCAAACATACATTATTTACTTTAAACGCTACCATCAACTTTTTTATTTCAAATCGGCCGTGAAGGCGCCCGAAATTATTGGACTCCCGCTATACTTGCTGCAGTGCTGAAATGCGATAGTCCACGTTACATCCAAGCTACGCGTTAGATGGGCGAAAAGGTCAGTAATCTTACGCAGTCAACAGTGGAACTTCGAGTGGGTGTTGTCTTTATTTCCGGACTCAGTTATGGGATTATGTGAATGCATCTTGGCGACTGTTGCCATAACATAAGGAAGATTTGGAAGCGCTATTTCAGGTAATTCTGGAAAATGAAAATGAGTAATGGGATCAAGAAACCGTTATTTGTGCTAGAGGCCTTTTAACTTTATTGCGCGACTTTGATTTTAATTTGTTCGTAGCAGTGTTTTCTGCAATAAAAAGATCGCCGATTTCAAATCACATATTCAAAAAATGAGAAACGAATTTAGTGACATTTGGGACCGTACGGACAAATTTGTGTTAGAAAATCAACCGCCAAATAAAATAATGTGTTCGGATTTGATTCCTGAAGAAGATAAGAAAAGCACCTACGCACGATTGTTTTATGAAATTTTAGACGTTATTACTTTGAATATTAGTGAACGGTTTAGTAAAATTTCTAAACTGAAATTCTTAAATCTAGATTCCACACAATTTACTTCATTCGTGAAACGTTTTCCTGACGAACTTTTTTCTTCTGTGGTAGATACATATGGAACATTCTTTGACGCAAATCGTTTAAAAAGTGAACTTTCATTGATTTATAGTGATCCTGATATGAAAAAAGAGCACTGTGTTTGAGCTTCACCATTATATTATGTCTCTTCAATTATCTTCTGTTTTCCCGGAGTCATCAAAATTGTGTCGTTTAATTTCTGAATTAATAAATTTCGAAATGTAATCGACTATTCCTGCCATAAGCATAAAGCATCAGCTTTAGCATTAATAAATATTGAAAGTGCCTTGTTAGAAAATATGAGATCGTCTCCAACATTTGAAAAAACAGTGATAGACGTTTTCGCTGGACAAACAAAAATGGAAGAATTGATCTTCATTTTAGAAATTAGGATATATTATAAAATTTTTATCACATCCCTAGATTCTTTTCTCACACTACGCCCCTGGCAAAAGTTATTTACTTACAACCATAGCCAGGTATTTTACATAGTACCATAAAAACGTTTTTTTTTATATTTACATAACACATAAATATTCATATATTTCCCGATCTTAACTATTCAGAGCTGTCTCGTATACGGATTTTAGTAACAATTGCGCAACATTCACGTGCGTATTTTCTTTATTACTGCGAACCTCATTAAAGACTCACTCAATTTTATAGATATTAGATTAGATAAAGCTATTTTCATTCACGATATTTACAGACATAAAAGTATTGTTATGTTTAAATAATTAATTGAATTGCGGGGCTTCGTATAGCGGATAACGAAAAAAATCCATTTATTTTGGCATTACAGCCTATCTTTATCAAGATCGACTTTCAGGAGAATTACCTAGGTGTGGTACACACACTTGTTGATGGGTCAGATAATTACTTCATCAATGCAACTAAAATAACAAAAAACACTTAACGATATTAATTTTCTTTCGGGCGTTAATTAAACTGTTAATCATCGGTGTTGATGGCGTTTTGGATGTAGGTCGAATTTTTCATTCTAAAAACAACGGTATAGTTTTACGTACAGTATGAGCGAAACTCGACATCACAGCTCTATTATAAGAAAAGGAAAAACGATAGAAAAACATCTGAAGAGAGGTTCTTAAATGGGATTGAGTAGGGTCCATTTTAAGCGAAATTTGCATATTTTTCCATATTTGGAAACCGAAGTGATGACGTCGTTGATTTTTTCCCCAGAAACATAGTTATGTTTTGGCATATTTAAAAAGAGCTGATATTTGTGAACAAATTTTGTAAAGAAAAAAATTTGCTATCTTTTCCGTTAAAAAATTATAAGCAAATTTGTAAAAAAAAAGTATTATCAAAATTTCGCAATCATCACGATTTAAACAAGTAGCCTTTGGAAATAAATAGCAAAGTCGTATCGGTCAATAATTAATCTAATGGTTGACAAATATTGTTTTGTTGTCATTTGACTTTGAAAAATGTTCACGCACAACGAAAAAGTCGATATGTTATTAGTTTACGGGAATCTCAAAAGAATCCTAGGAGAGCAGTTCAGTTATACGCCCAGAGATACCTCGAACGTGTTATTCCAAGCTTAAAAATATTTACAAAATTAGAACACAATTTCCGTGAAAATAACGAGGCATTTTCTCGATTTAACGAAAAAAGATAGCAATTTTGTTTTTTACAAAATTTGTTCAGATTGCTCTTTTTAAATATGCCAAAATATAGATATGTTTCTGGGAAAGAAAATCGATTACGTCATTACATCAGTTTCCAAATATGGAAAAATATGTAAATTCGGCTTAGAATGGACCTTACTCAATCCCATTTAAGAACCTCTTTTCAGATTTTTTTATCGTTTTTCTTTTTCTTTTAATAGAGCTGAGACGTCGAGTTTTGCCCACCCTGTACACTAACTCAAGGGGAAAACGGTTGGGAAGAGTCGAATTTTCCATTATTGATATGCTTTAGTTTAATCAAAAATTGTACAGGATGTAAACTTTAGTTGGAACAATACAACTTTATTTATGTTAATTAACATCGCAGAATTTAATCTTATATGTTGTCAAGTATTAATTGACATAGTTCATTATTTTAGTAAGTTCTATCAAGTCCAACGGCAACTATAATCTCCAATATGCAGCGTGAGTAGCTGAGAGTTTCTTATGCTTTACTTTTATTAACAAAGACACGTAGAGGAAAAAAATACTTGTAAGCTAATTAAACAAAACTTATCCAGCCAAAGCTATGTTATATTAAATAAAAAACCTAACGATAAAAAGAAATATTTCATTTCATTAAAATAGAATTCCATAGCAAGTCAATTATCTCTCTCGGTAACCTGTATATAATTATGGTTTCATTACTAATATATGTAAGTCATTACAAGTGAAACAATTTGAAAATTTTATTTGACTATTAACACCAAATTGTCGCAAATACATATTTAATCACTGGAAAAACTTTCACTACTATTTCCTGTCAAATCCGTTTTAACGTATATACCTGTTTCGTATACATTAGGTACATAAATTGCAATAATTAACCCTGTGTTTCTTCCGATTTTATACGGAAAACAACATAAGTATTTTATTCATATAAACCATTAAGTAAATAATTATTTCATTATGCAAATTATAATGTACAAATCTGAGGTGCTTAGGGTACTCACCTCAAATTTTGTTACTTTTAAAATATGGATTTGTGACGTGTTAAATAAGATAATGTCAATAATTCACAAGGGAATATATTTATGAAGTGTATGTATTAAAAATATAGGTATAATGAGAGTATAAAGGTATCGAATAATTTCAACCACATTGTAATCTATTGGGTATCTCAAAGTATGATTTGTAGTCATAAAAAACGTTCTCGTCACAGTCTTATATATTATTTTTATTTTTTGCCTTATATAGGGTGTCTCAGTCGGGACTATGGATTTGAATTGCGCGCCATTTGTGTACTGTCAAAAATAGGGTATCAATATTTAACGACTGTCATCTACAAACCATACGACGTCAACATGCCACGTTTAACAGCTCAACAACTGATAGTTTGTGTACAACTATTTTATGGAAGTGAGCGATCATTTACAGTTGCGTTAAGAAACATTCGTACAAAATTAGGACAAAATGGAGCACCTACAGAGTTAACAGTTTGTAACTTAATCAAAAAATTCGAAGAGACGGGTCCTGTTATTAATAAGGCAACATTAATAAGTCCTCGTCGTCGCCGCTCAGATGAAAATATAGCTGCAGTGTGAAAAACTGTACGGAAGTATCTAAACACATAAATTCGACGTCGTGCGCGATAATTGAATCTGTCAAGAGCCACCACGCATCGGATTTTAAAGAAAGATCTGCATCTGTCAGCACACAAAATACAGTTGACATAACAGTTAAAAGTTACAGACCGTTTGCAATGTCGTACATTTGTTAATTGGGTTTTAGAAAACAAAGAAGGTGATTCTGATTTTTGCAGCAATATTTTGTTGAGCCAGAAAGCACATTTTCATCTTGACGAGTCCATCAGCAAACAAAATTGTCGAATTTGGGGTGCCAAAAATCCATATACTGTTGATGAAAAAGAAATACATACACAGAGGTGCAAGGTGTGTTGCACATTTTGGAGTGGTAAAATAATTGGATCGTACTTCTTTAAGAATTAAGCTAGTAATGCTATCACAGGCATGTTGACGTTGTATGGTTCCAACTGAAACACCCTATATATGCGAATAATATCCCTTAACGTTGTGACGATAATCCCAATTTTTTTAAATTCGTTATTTTCTGTAATGAAGCAACTTTTTCTTTAAATGGAACAGTACATCATAAGTGCTGATTTTAATCTTGTTTAGATTAAATAATCTTCATTAGACTCAACAGTCGCATAACCAGTGTCAAGTTAAAATAAATGTATACTCTATAATAATGGGAAGTAGTCCTTAGAGACTTATTTCTTTAAAATAAGTTTAGTTACTGTTAGATGCTGTTGTTGTTGACTTCGTTCCTGCTTTAACAGTTCCTTGTCCAAACGATGAACATAATGTTCCTCACCAAAGGACTTTGTATTTAGGTTTTAATCTTTACCAAAGGATTTAATCTGATTAAGATGGAACTTCCCATCATTTTGGTAGTAATATCCGATTATTTTTTGATAATACTTTCCCTGGTATATGGATAGGGCAACAGAACCAACTGAATGGCCACCACAGTTACATTATTTGGCCCCTTGGAATCATTCTTGTGGAATTATTTATCGTCGTTCGTTTATTTAAATAGGCTAAATAATTTAGAGGATGTGAAAAATGAGTTCAAATTGAAATGGAAAATATCAGTCTGGAAATTATTCAAGGTTCAATACAAAATGTCCTGCTAATAGATTATTAATGGAGGACATTAACAACTTACCAAAAATAACGTCATTTGCTCTCTTCTTCAAGACTCAAAAAATAAAATTATTACCTGCAATATAATTATAAATATTGTGCGAAACTCTATCGACACACTGTATATATAAAATGTGATCATACACTGTATGCTGTAATTTATATCCTAGTGTTTTCGGAAGTCCATAAACGAACCTACATTTCATTACCTTTTTGTAGCGAGGAACGTCAGGAATGCCAGCCACTTTGCCTAAAATACAAACGACAATGAACGCGCATACTAATTAATGAATCATATTACGTTCGCGGGCATTCTATAAATATGTCAAACAATGTAAAACAAGATTGTAAACACCGATAAAAGAGGTTCGGTCCAAAAGTCTTAATTTAATTAATGATGCAGACCACGGAGGTCGTTTAATTCTCACTTAAACGTTCTTGGTACATGACGACGTCTTCCTTCAACTTCCGTTAGACGTTTACGTAGCAACGTTAGATTGAAGAGTTTTCGGAAAAGTAATCGTCCGAGAATTCAGGTGGTTCATGCTCGGGCCACGTGATTTAATGTCTTATTACTAATACGGAGTCTGACTTACCTTCGGCGATGACTAATCGAGCGTAGAGAATTATGCAGTGGAATTAGCGAGTTTTTATCGTTCGCGAGATGAGTTACATTTTTCTAGAACTACACGGTAGCGGGAGTGTTCTAATTGCGACAAAAATGCGACGAATACGAAATTTGTGTCATATAGAAAAAGGTTTATTGATAATTATTTATAAAGGGTTTCTCATTTGGGACTATAGGATGTGTTTTTGTGAACAAAACTAATAATATTTGATAAACTGAGGTTTTCTATTGTTCAACATAAGATGGAGACGATGCGGCTATAAATGGAAAAGAATATTGTTCATATGACCGCCTGGACTCATTTGACATATGTCATTTGTTTCGCAAAATTGTCCATAACACGGGCACATAAAACTAGCTCTATTTCCTGAATACCACGTCGAATGTTTGCTTTGAGGTCATTGATTATTGCTAGCTGGGCGGCGTACACTTTTTCCTTGACATAACCCCAAAGAAAAAATCCAGTGGTGTTAAATTACATCCTGCAAGCCAATTTATGTCAGCACTCCGTGAGACAACATGATCAGGAAATTTGGTATGCTACAGATTTATATTTATGTTGCGCCGTCTTTTGTTGACTGAAACCACATTTTGTTCAAATCCAAATCATCAATTTGGGTGAAATACAAGTTGTTTAACATGTCAAGATAGGGGTCCCCATTTACTATTATAGCATTACCAGCTTTATTTTCAAAGAATTGCTCCACCATTCTAAAATTAACACCAAACCATGTATCTCTGTGAATGCACTTCTCTTTCGTGAACAGCATGTCGATTTTCAGCACCACAAATTTGACAATTTTGTTTCACAATCGAGAAGAAAATGTGATTTATCGCTGAACAAAATTTTGTTGCAAAAATCAGCATCAGCTTCTTTCTTTTCTAACACTTAATCAACAAATGTACAATGTTTTAAATGGTCCATGACTTTTAATTGTGTCAAATCAATTTTGTATACTGACAAATGCAGATCTATCTTTATAATCCGATGCGTGGTAACTCTTGGCAGATTCAATTGTTATCCACGACGTCGAATTAATGTGTTTGGATACTCTCGTACACTTTCTCCCACTGTAGCAATATTTTCATCTGGGCCACCACAATGGGAACGTATTAGTGTTGCCTTATCGATAACAGGCCAAACGTCATAGGGTGACGTTTCTTAAGATACAAGGCTGCAATATCTCGTACGTATACCTTTCTACTACGACAATTAGTCAATCAAGACCGCTGCGTAATCAATCGAGACTTTACTCTAACATCTATAATAAACTATTTTATTTTTTATACTGTATTTGTACTGGATTCGCTTGAGCAAAAAATGCAAAGCTCTTACATCGGGAAAGCTAGTTCTCTCAGTATACTATCTCCTATGTAAATTGTACTCAGAAATATATATAAAACTGATTTTGGAAGGTCGTTTCTTTTGCAACTTTATAATATTAATAACCACAAGATTTTTTCTTATTTGTTTAATTTTCATACGAAGATTGTGAACTATATTAAGCGATTTTTAATAACGGAATGTGTCCTGGAATGTGTCCCTCTCTTTGGACGAATAAAACTCGGTTATTAAAATAGATATTTACATTCGATATTCGTTATTTAAATTTACAATGCAAATAAATTTATGTGTGAAAAATAACTTCATCAATGTGCTTTCCTTCACGTCGCTATACCTCCCCAAGGAGCGACCTACAAATTGCTATAACTTTCCGACATAATTTTTGTTCATTTGTTTGAATTTCCTCGCGTTTTCTTGCTTTTAACTGAAGAAAAGTCCTAGGAGCATCAGTGTACACCTTAGATTTCAAATAATCCCATAAAGAGAAATCCATTGGCGTTAAATCAGGACTTCTGGGCGACCAATTATTGTGTGTCGTCGGTGAATAGGATGTTATCAAAATTCTCGAAAGTTTTTAATAATTCTTGCCCAAAAGGGGATCGCATTGGATAATTTTCAACCTTCAAAGCTTGCACCAGTTAAATCTTGGTAAGTAAAGGGTGGTCCAACCATAATACACGATGTTAATTGTGAGTCACACCTTAACGTCAAGTTTTTTGCCCAACTTCATTTGACATTTCTTTGTTTTAGTGTTTGACAAATTCAACCATGGAGAGGTACACAATTGAGCAGCGCGTTAAGATTGTTGAAGCCTTTTACGAAAATGGGCGTTCAAATCAAAATGCATTTTGTGCACTTCGTGACTTTTTTGGTCAGCATAATCGACCAAATGTGTCCACAATCGGAAGAATTGTGCGCAAATTTCAGCAAACCGGGTCTGTAGGAAATATGAAAACACCTGTGCATGCTCGCCCAGTTTGTTCTGCGGAAAACATTGCTGTTGTTCGCGATAGTGTAGCAGAAGAGCCGTCAACCTCGACTCGTCGTTGTGCCCAACAATTTAACATCTCACGAACATCACTGATGCGAATTTTGAATAAAGATTTGAATTTACACGCTTAAAAGGTTCAATTGACTCAAGAGCTGAAGCCTACTGACCATTTCAAGCGTCGTCAATATGCCGAATGGTTGATTGAACAGACAGAAGTGAATGGTGACTTTACAAAGAAAATCATCTTCAGCGACGAGGCACAGTTTCACCTCAGTGGATTCGTTAACAAGCAGAATTGCCGCATTTGAGCAAATGAGAATCCACGAGTGATTGTTGAAAAGCCTATGCATCCACAAAGAGTGACTGTTTGGTGCGGTTTATGGGCTGGGGGCGTCATCGGGCCGTATTTCTTCGAAAATGAGGTCGGCCAAGCAGTTACCGTGAATGGTGTTCGCTATCGCGAGATGATAACGAACTTCTTGTGGACAGAAATTGAGGATATGGACCTGGACGATATGTGGTTCCAACAGGATGGTGCCACTTGCCACACAGCCAACGAAACAATGGCACCTTTGCGCGAGAAATTCAATGGCCGTGTTATCTCACGTCGTGGCGATGTTAATTGGCCGCCACGATCATGTGATTTAACACCATTGGACTTCTTTCTTTGGGGATATTTAAAAGAAAAGTGTACGTCAATAAGCCAAGATAGTTCAAGAGCTAAAGGATGAGATAATTCGGCATATTAACGACATTGAACCTCAATTATGTCTCAGAGTCATTGAAAATATGGACCATCGGATAAAGGTAAGCCACCGAAGCCGTGGCGAGCATTTGGCTGATACTTTGTTTCACACATAATTGTCATAGATCCTTCTATCATAATAAAAAATATTAAGATAATTCTCTGAAAACTTTTTGTTCTATTTACAATTAACATCGTGCGTTTTGGTTGGACCACCTTTTATAAACGTTCAAATCGTTCACCAGAATGTCGTGAACAATGATTTTTGGGAAGACATGAGGCGGCTGAATGTTTTTTTTACACAATGGCGAGGTGCACGTGTCACTGCTGCATGCACACGCTCGACACATTCGACACTTCTGCCCTTGTGGATCGACCTCCGTTGATTATGAGAGAATGATGGTTCTTGTAAATGCTTCTGACACACATGGCATGTTGCTCACCGGTAAAACGATCCATTGTAACAAAATTTCCAGGGCGTGATGTCCAACAAACACACGCGCACGCACATTTACCACTACCACTTTCAGAGATGTTCAACAAACAAATAAGAGAAACACTTCAGGGAACCTTGTATATTTAAATTCTTAATAACTTTCTCTACTATTGTATATTTTCCAATAATCTCTACTATATTTGTTCTAAATTAAACACTCGAAAACTGTTTCGCTGGCTTATTTCGGCTACTTCAGATTCTTATAAATTATTCATAGGATTAGTCGTTCCCTAATTGGTTAATATAGATTCGGGTGGTCCTTGAAGTATTATATGTGAATTACCTGGATATCAAAAATTATATAAAGGTGGTCATGAAATGGTGAGCGTCCATCTTAGCTTATATCATGAATTTGAAATAGTCCTGTCATAGTACATGTCATACTGGCATCATGGATTAAAATCCATCTCAACACTTTATCCTCAGACACGAAATCTCATGCTTCTAAGAAAATTATTTAGAGGTATACAACTATTACCACACTTTTTACTAACACTGTAGATTTATGAGTAGTGACTTGTCTGACATACAACGTAGCCTTTCTTTTCCGTGCCAAAAAAAATTACTTCAGGATGTCTGCATGGCCGTTGCCGTCGTCGTATTTACGATATCTTAAGGAAGCTGTGGTAAAAATACTACATATATTGTGAGATTCCGTTTAAAAACGTTACATTTTATAATGTCGTCATAGTGAATTCTAAAGAACAGTTAATCAGTTCAGGTACTTCGTAGTAAGACGGAAACGATACATCGAGGCTAGTTATAGTTTTGATATCATTATCAAATATTTTCAGCGTATAAATACGTTGACTCTGACGAGAATGGGCTTATCTTGAAGTATGTATCTACGTCGAAATAACTGGAAAGGATAAAAGACCTTTTTTCTAAGGGGAATGTCCCAATTTCTGTCCCAAGTTCTGGAACTGATTACGGTAATTTTGTTCATTAAAATACGGTAAATACAGGGTCCGGCATAAGTGTGAAATAATGTAAAAAAATATTAATTTTTTGTATACAAAAATATTTCAATTTAAAGCCTGTAAGCAATTTTTAAGTTAGTGACCTTCAAACTATTTTTCGATTGTGAATTCGCTACTATATCTTTAACCTTTCTCCAAACGGTAATCTAGATCTTTTTTATTATATTCTGTCTCTTCTATGTTCTTCTATAATAATATCAACCATAAAAATTTTATTTACATTACATCATATCAATTACGTCAAATGTTCAAAATTTCTACCGTTACTTATTCACACAGTTCTAGTTTGTCTATAAATGGTCAGCTTATATTCACGAATACTTCACCTCTTTTCTCGCTTATGCCACCAATAAACCAGCTCTTACGTCATTTAAATCATTTGGTAATTCCTTGTACACGTTGCCTTTTATATGACTTCATAAAAAATGCCAAGGAATCAAATCAGGCGACCGAGCCAGGCACTCCACGGGTGCTCTATGTCCCATCCACCAGTTATCGTTATGTCTTAATAAAGACAAATGTATTTCCATTGTTAATTTCCTTCTATAAAACACGTAACGAATGTATTAGTAAAGTAATACATTATTTTTAGAGACCAAAATACAAAAAAAAATCAAAACGCATTCTTAAATAAGCCTTAACCAGCTTCAATATTTACCACAGATTTTCTTTAGGATTTTCACTAAGTCATCCTAAAGGCAATACTGTTCAAATATTTTTATTAAATACGTTACAATTTTTTTACTAAAATAAAACATTCAAATTGCAGAAATAAGGAGTTTATACTCCAACTCATCTGCAAATGTCTTATATAATAAGGACTAAACAAATTAGGTCAAAACAGCTATTCTCCTGGCTATATGCCAAACGCCGAGCAATGACAAAATTTGTCGTATTTTTGTCTAACAGAGTTAGCACTAAATATATCAGTTGGAGTATAAACTCCTTATTTCTGTAGTTTGAATATTACCCTCTGATAGTAAAACTTTGCATTATATTGAAAATAATACATTACTTTTATAGAAGAAAATACAAAAAAGATCACTCCCTCTTAAATAGGCCTTACCCAATCTCAATATTTACAATATATATTCTCTAGATGTTGTTCTAAATTGTCTTAAAGGCAATATTGCTTATATGTTTTTATTTCAATTTAATTGAAGTGAAGTTATCTGTTCGTTGAAAGATACAAAGTAAGAAGAAACACACTGATTCTTATATACGCTCGGAAACGGGTACCACATACGAGTACATCGTTTCTAATACTTAAACATATTTTTATAAAGATCCTGAACGTGGATCCTGAATTATAGGTACCCAAAAAAAGGTTTTGTTAATTGTATAATTCTAGTCCTACTGTCAAAAAAATATAACTAGGTTCTGTAAGTTAAATAATTTTTCACTGAAACTGATTCTGTAAATGTATTTAAACAATATGATAGGCATATACTGGAAATAAATAAAATTGCATTTTTCAATAAATATCAGCAACTATGTCACAGGAGTGACATAGATAATTTATAAAATTCTAGATATTCTCTTACTTACTTCAAGGTTAATTAAACGGAAATTGATTCGTTGTGCAACACTTTCCAAATACAAAATTTAATTTGTGTATGCTTTGACTGCCCTGTGCTTTGTCATATGGCCAAGTAAGACTTCCCTGGAAATTTTTCTAGCACTGATTGATGCACTATAAATTTTTTCATATGAAAATGTCGTAGCATCCAGCAGACTTCTGATTCTTAGGCTTAAGGCTTATAATTATTACATATTATACATTTCCATAATTATTTTTACCAGTTTCACTTGTATTGTAAATAAAAATAGTTATATTTACATCCTAATAGCACATTTTTCAAAACTGTTAGTGTCTCTACTCTACTATTTGCATTTTCTTTTTTGTTTTGTATTATAAATAGCAGAATGCCTATGTGTATTAATAAGCTCCTTGATATAAGATATATATCTTTGTAAGCAATAAAAATAGTTTTTATTACCAAATAAGGTAAGCACATATTACCCTAATATCCACTAAATTTGGGGCTGGCCTCGTCTCGTATGTACAATATTTGTGAATAGTTCTTCTTAAACACGCTATTTAAAATATCAAAATCTGGAATTAAATGTACTGTTTTGAATTTTGACATTTGACAAATATCGCTAGCAAGATTGCAATCTTAACATCTGCAATATATTCTTAAACGCGGTTTAAAGCATTTTTAGTAATAACTCTAATCTTTATCAGCATACTAAGCAAATAAATATATATTGTTGATTGACATTGGTTAAAAATTGCACATATATGTTATCAAAACCGTGCATTCAATAAGGGGGAATAAACAGATATATTTTGTATATTGACATAACTAAATATATGTGTCAGATTGATAAATTTCGTATTTATTTTACAGTATCTATTTGGCAAAGAGTTTTTCATTCAATAAGAGGCGGAAAATCCAAATTAGAATTATTTTCACTGTACTTCCAATTATAGCCGGAGTACCTATTAACTTTCTTGTTTTAAATTAAACGGTTTTTATTATTATACAGTGTTTTCATAAAGTAATGACTAAATTCGTTAAAAATTCAAGGAATAACTTTGCAAGAGGTAACATACGACCGTTGAGCAACGCATCATTATACAATAATTTTTGAGACGGGAGGGCGCAAAACCTGCTGAAATTTTGCGTCGATTGACTGCACAGTATGCCGATAAAACCTCTTCAATGACTTAAATCTATGACTGGCATAACAGATTTGGCATACCCTGAAAAAGACCCACCTCGAAAATCCAAAACTCGTCCTTCTGCAGACAATGTTCTTGCCACCGTTTTTTGGATTGCAGAGGGGTACTACTCATTGATTTCCTTCGTGAACGGCGAACAGTTAATGCCACCTAGCTGAAACTAGTGCCAGCTCCTCGATGAAGCAAAACTGGATTTTCGGCGGGAAAAACGACATATGCCTATCCTACGTGTGATTCTTCTTCACGGCAACGCTTGGCCACATACAGCTGCTTTGACCAGGGAAAAATTAGAAAGAATCCATTGGGAGACACTTAAACATCCGCCCTATAGCCCAGATTTGTCACCATTTAACAATCACATGTTTGGGCCACTCAAAGAAGAACTTGGAGGACGACGTTTTGATGACGACCAAGACGTGAAAGAGTTTGTGCGCAATTGATTAGATGCACGACCAACTTAATTTTTCGATAACGGCAATAAAAAAATTCCAATCGTTGGGAAAAGTGTAGTGATAAAAGATAAGACTGTGTAGAAATATATGATGTATTCAAAAATTTTCTTACTGTGACAATAAATTTATTTAAACAAAATTCCAGTTTATATTTGTCCCTCGTAATATTAAAAAAAAACTAAAAATAAAATTTGACTGTTCCTAGAGTATTTCCCAAAAGTTATTCCTTAAATTTTTAACGAATTTATTATTACATTACGAGAGCGCACTGTATATTTTGCATTATTATATTTTTGAATATGACTGCCTTAATTAATATATTACTTTATTGCAATTTACACTTATCATTAGTAGTTTTCGAAATAGTTACATCTACTTGCCAAAATCTACAATTCATAAATTATTTCTCATTAACCTTAATTTTTTGAAAAGACTGACTGAGGTACACATTTTATTATTTTTCCGCGCTCCACTACACTAGTGGAAAAGTAATGTAATCGTGTAAAGAAAAAGTGAACAAACTAAATTTTTTTTGGGTTTATTTTTCGTTTTTCGGCCTAAAAACAAAAAAAAATGGTTTTACAAAAATGGTTTATGTCGTTGGCGTTGACTGATCCTGATCGGGGACGCCTCCCAGATGACACCTATTGATCTTAAGGTGGATAACACACACCACCCCCTCCTTTGGGTCTATTTGAGAATTTTTTTTAACACAATAACTCAACTAAATAGTGTCGGATCGATCGGGTTTTGACTAATTCTGATCGGAGACGTCTCCCAGACGACACCTATTGATTTGGAGGTGGATAGGACACACCCCACCCTGTCCATAAGTCATGATAGCACGATGGTGGACTAGTTGAGAAATTTGTTTTGTTAATACGATAACTCAACTAAATCGTGTCGGATCGATCGGGTTTTGACTGATTCTGATCGGGGACGTCTCCCAGACGATACCTATTGATTCTGAGGTGGATAGAACACACTCTACCATGTACATGGGTCATGAGAAAGCACAATGGTGGACTATTTGAGAATTTTTTTTGTTAGCACGATTACTCAATTAAATCGTGTCGAATCGATCGGGTTTCAACTGATTCTGATTAGGGACGTCTACCAGACGACATCTATTGATTTTGAGGTGGATAGGACACACCCCACCCTGTTCAGTGGTCATGAGAAAGCACGACGGTGGACTATTTGAAAAAAGTAAAGCTGTCGCATAAAACAGATATTCTGCATTTATGTGTTGGTTTATTTTTTCTCGGTCACTCAATTTTGAGATAGAGATGTTCTACGTGCGGAAAAGTCCGTTTTAAGGTTTTAAAACTGTTTATTTTTTCGGACATTGCGTGTTTATGTTCAGCAGTCATCGTATTTTTTAATTTAATTAACTTTAAAATTAAAACTACAAAAATATCATTATTCAAAACGTGAATTAAACGTCCATATTTTATATTCTTCCATTAATTATACATTGTATATAATGTCAGAATCGTCATATTAACATTGAGGTTTTTTTAAGAATATTACACAATTGCTGTCTATATTTTATAACTCTCCTTTGCGTTTTACTCAACAAAGCATAAAGCATAGTTTTTCCACGAAGACAGTTATGTATACCATTTTATAAAGCACTGGTAATCGTAAAATATTTGTACAGGGCGACTAACAATACTTACCATTTTGAGTCAAGAAGTTCGATTTAAGAGTATTAAATATAGTAATACGTAATTGCCTGTTTCTTATACCTGTTTCCTATTTAAATTCCATAGATAAAACTATGCTGTTAGACAGAGAAGTGTCCATGATTATTATTTCAAGGTGATCATGTGAAACGATCCCAATGCAAGTAAGAAAATTTTATATAAAATAGACTTTTTTAAGTCCTCTCATTGTCTATGACTTGGCCATATATGTATTACATACAAAAGTTCGCATACAACTTATATTTTGCATAATGGGATGACAACGTTTCTGATTCACTTAATAAACATTACTAAAACCTCAAAAAGCTGTGTCAGATAAACAAATTTTATACATAAACGAAAATGCTTATAGTAGGTATACTCGTAGTCCGTGATAATGATAAATAATTTATAATTCAAGTGATTCACCACTTTGTTGACAGTGTGTAACGAAAAACACATATTTACTATGCAAAAAAACGTATTTTATAAACGTTAAATATGTATAGTTTTCCTTGTGTCGAATGCTATAACTATGCATCAATCCGTTCAAAAACGTATACCTAATCCTTTTAAAAATTTTAATAATCTGGTCTATTTCTGAGTATACTCTTCATTGTTAAAATAATTTTTATAAGTGAAATGCTAATTTGTGTGGATAAATAATGATTTAAATTAAGTATTACAAAAAACTGATAGGTTCACAGGTTTTAGTAAGGTAACTTTTACAGGCATTATATCATAAATTGTTTATGGACATTATTTCCTAAATAATGTCATCTGGGTAAGCAAAAGCAGGGGCGACTGGTGTATAGGTGTTGCAGAGCTGCAGAACTGCCAAAAAAATTAGATATTTGTATATTTTCGCGACATAATAATTACTAAAATTTATTAATTAAATAATTTGGTTAGTTGGTGCAGCTAACCAAATTATTGCGTTAAAGTCGCATTCTGTCCGCCGTCCTCTATTGAGTAGTAGACCAGATGAATTATCTGGGTCTCTACGCGAGCGCGTCGCGGTACATTGAACTGGGCCACACGAGGTAGTTCTCAGCACGGCTCGGCACACCCGTCCTCCCCCTCAACTCCCGCGACAATCCACACTTGGCGCTCGTAAATGCGCGAATTTACACGGTCAGTGAGCTGTATTTTTTCCAGCTAAGGCAACATCAGTGAATGTTTATTCCTTCCTACTCCTCGGGCGGGCGTAAATCGTAGCTATTTCGTATTTCGTGTTAGTTTGAGATTTTAAATACTGTTTTGTGAATTTGTGTAGTGATTTATTGTACTAATTATTAATATTTATATACTGTGATAGTGACAATGGATTTAGTTTATAATTTAGTTCATGTGAAGCGACTTTTTAAATACTCTTATGAAGAAAAAATTTATTTAAAAAACAATGGTAGGCCATTGCCCGATATTGTTATTGAGATTGCAGGTGTTAGCCGCGGAAAAGCATATAAACGTCAATTTAATAGAGACATTTATTCGAAGAACAATTGAATTTGTGGGTGCAACAAAAAAATGCGTTATTCTGTTTTCCTTGTTTACTTTTTGGCGGTGATAAAGCATGGACTGAGGTAGGGGTGACATATTTGGTGCACTTAACTGAAAAAATAAAAAAGCACGACAACTCCAAAAGCCATCTACATAATACAATGGAATTAGCTTTATTAGGAACAACTAATATTAAAGCGCAGCTAGATTCAGCTTATTGGATAAATGTGCAAAAGCATAATGATAATGTTACAAAAAAGAGATACGTTTTGTCAAAAATTATAAACTGCATAAAGTTTTGTGGAGCCTTTGAACTGGCGCTGCGAGGACATGAGGAAGCTGAAACCTCTCAAAACCCGGGGACATTTCGTGGTTTGATAATTTTTTCTGCTGAGCTTGATGTAACTTTAAGCGAGCATCTACAAAATGCTTCAGTATTTAAAAGAACCTCTAAAGAAATACAAAATGATCTTTTAGACTGTATATTAAATGTATGTCATGAAGAAATAATTAAAGAAATTAACAAACCTTCATTTCTGGCAGTTATGGCAGACGAAACAACTGATGTATCTGCAAAAATTCAGTTAGTGGTAGTTTTAAGATATATTCTCGATGGTGAACCGATTGAACGTTTTTGGACATACCTGAAACCTACAAAATGTGACGCTGAAACTCTTTCGGAAAATATTTTAAATGTTATAGACCCTCTAGTAGAAAACTCACCTTACAAGCCTTTTCTCTTAACCAAAGAATATGAAGGCAAACATGAATATTCTTCAAAAAGGTATTAAATTCCAAAAATTTTTCTTGTGAAAGTCTATATTTTTGTATAAACGGATTTTACATAAAAATTCTGGAGTATCAGGAAAACGCATGACCTTGAAAATTTTCAAAATTTTCGCAAAATGGCGCAATTTGTTTGCGGCCACTACGGCGCCAGTAGTTTGGATACGTTTGAAATTTGCACGCGGGCGGCCAATACCCTAGGATCGGCCCTGTACAGAACACCCGTTTCATTTCATCACGAGCCGCCACTGAGCAAAAGCCTCAGTATTTTATCCATAAATGTTATATATGATCTTTATTACCTAATCTAAGTCGTAATCTACCCACAGAAATGAAAATTGTACTTTCAAAAATAATTGTAACGATGATAACTATTCTCAAAAATGAATCTACATATTTAAAACATCCCCTTCAGTGGGGAAATATTATTCAATGTTTACATACACTATTATAATTATTTAAAATTACTAATAAGAACGTATTCTCCTTCATTTTACAAGTGTATATTAATACAATATTTGCCTGTCTTTCTCTTGTGTTATATATACATAAATGTCTACCTGTAAGAACACGACATTGATTTAAATACAGCTCCCTAGATCCCCTTTTCACTAGATGCTGTGGGCCCTGGCTCGGTCGTAACCTACTTGATAAAACTGGAATTATAGTACGTTCTATTTTCTCGAAATGTGTTTGATTATCAGGAGGAAGTAAAACCTACTCAGCCTACAGCCTAGCTGATAGCTTTTACATCCTCTAATTCGGTACACAATGGATTGTCAATAACTGTGGAATTTCTTTCGGGAATTTTACTACTTCTTGCTGAAGAGTGTAGTAAAATGTTCCTGTAAGGATAAACTAGGACATTATTAACATCTAATAATGTATTTGGTTTGTAATATCGCGGTAAGGTGTTTTAATTCACCACAAACTAGTCATATGAATAATAACAATGTGATTAGTATTATAGCGGAAATGTATTTATGCTTTTATGTTATTTTTATTTCTTTTTAATGTTGTAATTACAGGTGTAAATTATATTGGACAGTAAACAAACGTTCATCGGTGATTTTAAAAATAATTACTCATACTGAAGGTGTAAATTAAATAATAGTCGTCCGTGTAACATTTATTTATATATTTTGAATTAATGAATTATTTTTATTAAACAAAATAAAGGCAATATCATATGAAGTTCAGTATGCCTTTCGAAAATATTTCGACTCTCTGACTTTGTAGTATTTGGTCCCGATATATAAAATTATCTTGATCAGTTACTAATTCTAACTTACGAGGTATGATAAAACAAATACAGTGAATAAATGAACAAAGTAATAAGCTTACTTCAAATTTGAATTAATCTCCTTCAACGTACTGTCCTTGCCTATCGATGCAATTTTCCCAACGTTGCTTCCATAATTGGAAGCATGTCTAAGAGGCTTCTTTCAGAAGGGCCTGCAGCTGCTCCGCCGTGGCTCTCTCAATGTCGGAAATAGTGTCAAAACATTTTCCTTTTAACACGGCTTTGATTTTTGGAAACAACCAGAGAGTGCATGGTGCTAAATCCGGAGAGTAAGGCGAATCTAGACAGATAGGAATCTTTTTTAGAACAGATAGGAAAGAAGCCACTGGCCCATTTTTTAATCTCTTTCTCCGTACGTCGTTCTCTAGAATAGTCCACATCAAATATAGTCAAACATTTTTTCCACTTTTGCAATGTTTTCGTTCACTTTTGCAATGTGTTGAGGTCGAAGGACGTCTCGACCGCTGCTCGTCTTCAATCGACTCATTTCCGCTTTTAAGTCGCTCATACCACTTGTAAGCAGTCTTCAGTGTCACCATATTATCACCATATACTGATTTTAACATTTCATGAGATTCTTTGGCACTTTTTTTCAACTTAAAGCAAAACTTAATGTTAATACGTTGCTCGAAATCCATGATGAGCAACAGACACGGCAAACACGTCTTCACACTTCCGGCTCTGGAAGCCAGTTGATAAGTCACAACTTGTTCAAACTTGATGGTAACTATCTCAAAGGATCAGGCTATCGGACGCATTATTTGACATAGATGTAGCGTCAGCAGTTTATGCTATAAAAATTCGTTCACCGTATTTTTTTATCAGCCCTCGTACACCACACCTCATCATGCTATCAAAATGATCTTACAGGATTTCTAGCGGTGTATATATTTGCACATTCTTCGCCAATGCTTTGTTCCAGTTTTAGCAAATTCGTTACAGTAGTTCGTATACTTTAAGTAGGGGTACACAAAACAATTAATAGTGGTCAGACAAAGAAACTTCCTATGTATATAATTTTATCGTGCTTTTGCATGTTGGTGAAAATAACTATGCTAAAATTTAACATCGTGTAATTGTCGAACAAATTTAATCAAAATATTACTTCTCTCTTGTTTCTGTTAATGATGAAGATTAAAAAATATGCCCAATTATTCTTCTGCCAGAAACCAAGGTAATAATTTTTGAGGATTTAAGGGAAATTGAACAAAAGTATTCACATTATCGATGTCCATGTTCTCGTATTTTGAGAATTGACGTTACCCCAAAGTGCCCTAAAAGTTAGTAGATCTTAACAAACCACTGACAGTCCGCCAAACATTTGTCGACAAAAGAGCTTGATATAATTGTATCTTAAATAGACGCATGCCCAAGTTCTTGCTTCCAATAGTTCAGCATGCCCCATAAGAAAAATAGATTTACAGCAAACTAACACAGTCAGTAAAATCCTTTAGTATTACTGCTAAGCTTCTCTAAGGAAGTGCTCTCTTCACTGTTAACTAGCAACACAGTTTTAATCACAATGGTGGTATTTGGTAATATGAATTTTCATGAGGAATATGTTGTATCATATACAGTTACAACATCGTTTTAAATTCACTTATAGTATATTATAACTAAAGCTTAGCTATCTTATGATGTCAACTTTCTAATATAAAAGCCATTGAGTGACATTGACTTCTGATCAACGCCTCTAGCGTAGAGAAACGGCTTCATTCAAAGAAACTCCTTCTTTTATCTTATCTTCAATCTTACTTTAGTACTTTAAATTACAGTACTTTAAATTAAAATCGATGGAATTTATTTCATATTGTCAATGAATCTTACCTACTATCCCCCACTTTTCTAAAACTCAATAAAGCGAAGAGCGTTGGAAATTTTTAAAACAACTACGATTTACGTATAATTTTCCTGGAGACTTATGGAAATAAATGGGCAACAACTAACTATATTGATGTGGGGGCTGGAGCATAATTTTGACACTAATATAGTAAAAAATATGTTTTATTTCAGCGCAATCGCAATTGGGAAGACCGGAAATTTTGTCAGAATTCGAAGCAATAATTGAAGCCAATGACAATCACACCGTCTTTTGTCAAGGAAACAAACCGTTACTATGGAGAACACCCGACGTAGTGGTAAGAAAACAACACAGTACAACTAATACTATAGACACCTATATCACTTTAAATCTTACTTTGCTGACAGTAATCGTGTCTTTCAAAATTAACCAGGTCAATTTTTCAGGATACGATGTCTTGGACAACTTTCATCACACAATCAGAAGAGCCAACTAATCCCGATTATCAGTTCGGGAGCAGATTGCATATAATCAACATGACATATCTCTACGTAGGTTTTTATTACTGCCAGTACGAAAATTCTGATGAAGATGATGGAGATAGCAGCACGAATATATATCTTTACGTTAATGGTATGTTTTATTGCCAATAATATAGTACATACCGTACAAGACTGTGACATCTTCAAAAATCTTCGAATTTTTTTAAGATGTTACAGTTTTGTATGGTATGTGCGATATCAGTCCTCCAGAACAATTCTAAGGTAGCATCTCATGATTTTCAGTGATTCAGTAATGATGCGCATGCAATACTGACGGTCATAGAAATTATTCGTATAATCTATCCTTGGTTTAACAAATAAACAGAGCAGAGGTAGAGAAGGAGAAGAAGCAATAATAATGAAAATAAATGATGAAATATAGGACTAATGTAGAAATAAGTAAGAGGAAACTTGAATTATGGAGAAAAAGGAAGAAGGGATAAAATAAACAATAAAATGGAAGTCTAACAGAAATAAGAAAATATGAAGCAGTAGAAGAACTAGTACAGAGCATAATGCAGAAGAATGAAGGAGAACGGAGAAGAAATGAGAACTGAGAACGGAGTAGGGAGAAAGACGAACGAAGAACGGAAAATAATTAAGAAGAAAGAATGGGGATAGAACGGAGATCGGAAAATGAAAAACGAATGAATAAAACTGCCCTCTGCCATTCTGGCATCATTAAGGTAGTGCTCGTAGTTTCACGATTTCTTAAGAATTCGCTGAAATTATATTTGTGAAGTGAACACTTATTAAATACTTTTGTGAAGTTTAGAAACGTTCATCTGCACCGTTCTCTAAATAATTAAACCTAAAGTTGACCTTGTTAACATGGGAAATACAGGGACCTCGCAATAAAGTGACAGTTATTCCATTATATCTAAGAAACTGTTTTTTTAACAGTAACTGTAATGTAATCGTGTAAAATAAATCGTTTTTTTTTCTAGGATTTATTTTTCGTTTTTCGGTCTAAAAACCAAAAGAAAAATAGATTTTAAACCATTTTGTGTGTGGGTGTCGTTGTCATTGTCGTTGTTGTTATCGTTGTCGTCGGCATTTATTTTTTCTAGCACGATAACTCAACTAAATCGTGTCGGATCGACCGGGTCTTGACTCATTCTGATCGGGGACGTCTCCCAAACGACACCTATTGATTTTGAGGTGGATACGACCCTGTCCATGGGTCATGGGAAAGCACGATGGTGGACTATTTGAGAATTTTTTTGTTAACAAGGTAACTCAACTAAATCGTGTCGGATCGATCGGATTTTGACTGATTCTGATCGGGGACGTCTCCCAGACGACACCTATTGATTTTGAGGTGCATGGAACACACTCTACCATGTTCGTGGATCATGAGAAAGCACAATGATGGACTATTTGAGAAATTGTTTTTGTTAATAAGATCACTCAATTAAATCGTGTCGGATCGATCGGGTTTCGATTGATTCTGATTAGGGACGTCTACCAAACGACACCTATTGATTTTGAGGTATATAGGACACACCCCACCCTGTCCATGGGTCATGAGAAAGCACGGTGGTGGACAATTTGAGAAAAATTGAAAAAAGTAAAACTGTCGCATAAAACACATATTCTACATTTATTTTTATGTGTTGATTTATTTTTTCTCGATCACTCAATTTCGAGATAGAGATATTCTACGTGCGGAAAAGTCTGTACATCACACTGCTCAAATGGATTGTTTGAACCAATTCTTACGTCACTTTCGGCGTATTCTAATGACAATAACGTTTTACGTGCCACTTAAAATTCTGCTGTAATTCATCTAATCGATGATCCGAGTTCCAAGTTGGATTTTTGGTTAGATTTGAAGCTTTTTTCGCGTCAATCATTGCTTTCACCGCTTTCAGACATCGTTTAACATCTTTCTCCTGCCTCCAAAGTCCTTTACGTTTTATTTTTGGCCTATTCATCGATGCAATATTGAAGAACAACACGATCGAAAAAGGCGCATAGATTAAATTACGATATAGCGATACGGTAGGCACCGCGTTCTGCGCTTGCAGTGTTACCACGCTGTAAACACAGCTGTGACGTGAAGAAAATCGATACAATCACATCCAAAACTATGTAGTGTATCGCAGTGCAGCTACTTATGTACACTTTTGTAATCGAAATACATGCTAGTACTACCTGAAGGAATCACTGGAAACCATGAGAAAACCCATTTTAATGGTTAAACCTGAAAAACGTTATCGACTTATGTAAATTAAATTCGCAGATAACGAGCACTTCTCAACGCTAGAAGGAGGCGCCAACGTGGAGACTGTCATAGTGACACAGTACCAAGAGGCCATTATACCGTGTAAACCGACATCCCCTGACGTGCGAGTCACCCTGTTTCTGCTGACCGGAGAAGAGGTACTATTCATTTCATCGCTATTTGCCAACTAAAAAACTCTCTCACCTTGCCGATAAGCGGAACAGTCTACCTGAGCCTAGCCATAAAAACAAGCCGCGGTGTATTCTGAGATTTTTTATTTGGCAAATAGCGACGAAATGAACTTATAAGTAACGTTGATTCACTCTCTCCCTCCTACTCATGCACTATTCGACAATAACGCAAGTTGGAATTCCAAAGGTCCTGTTGGGTGCCATAAACGATTTAGAGACCCTGTACCGGTACGAGCCCATGTATGGATTTTTCACCAACGACACCAAAGAGAAGCATAAAGACTTAATATTCGAGTGCAATTTCACGAAAAACGGGGTCTCGCAGTACGCGCTAATCGAAATGGTGGTGGAAAGTACGTTTTTATTATTATATTTTCTTCGTAGTCGGGTCAGAGGAAGACAGGCATCGGCAACCACACGGAAAAGCAAATTATTTACTTATATACAAGAATGTGTCGTGCGCACTCATGCTCGTCTTCCTCCGTAACCCAAGTAATTTTCTTTTACAGGTAGAAGACACCACTTACGACCCAAAAACTGGATTTAGTTTTTTCGTGTCGGACTTGAGTCAGCATGGAACGTATTTGTGTACTTTTACTCGAAATTCGGAAACGAGCGATATACTTGTGCATTTGAAAATCGACACCTGTAAGTAAGAGATAGAGGACTGCTTTGGTGTCGGGTACTTTACATGTTTCTTCGGTTTTGGTGGGTTAGAATTTATTTCGTCGTACTGTGGAGATTACGAAATTAATGATTTTGTTGTATTACTCACAAAAGGCCAGTTGCAAAACGTGCTAATTGATTTTTTTTTAAATGAGTTATTGGTATGGTTGGATTCAGAATGGCGTCCCCTACATCCCTGTCATGCTTTCCTGTGTCAAAACGCATTAAAAACCATTGAAGAACGAGGTTGAAGTTTGGTAGCCGTGCCAAAATGCGCTAAAAACCCTGATGGTTCTAGCACAAGTGAGCTAAAAACATTCCTAACTCAAAAAACGCTAAAAGCTATTAATAGCAATGGCAGCTTGGAAGCATACAAAAGCAAAACGCCCTAAATAATCAGAACGACTCCTTCCAATCCCTTTTTTCAGACTGTCTTTTTCGTTTTATTCCACGTGTTTCAGCCTCCATCGTCATTTTTTCAATATTATTATGTTGATAACATTGTCGCTGATAAAACAACAACAAGGAGCACCAGACACATTTGTTTGATAATAGACAAGTAATAGAGATGGACTTTAATTTGATGGAAAGTGATGGTGAAGAGATGGTTTAGGACCTTTTTTATTCACGTTTTACGAAGTTTATAAATTGAAAAGTTTTGTAAGTTGGGTGTTCTACAGTGTACAAGATTGTACTACACCAGTTTCATTAGGTACTTACTTTTTCTACTGTTGAATATTGCAAATGGCACACCCTCCTGATGCAAAAAGCTCTAAAAACTCATTGCTAAAACAAAACGCGCTAAATCCAGAGTAAAATGTGAAATAACAATTTTTCTTGAATTGGGATAATGTTGAAATCTTGCATCACAATCCTAATGATTTTTTGTGATTTTTTTAACAAAAAATTATAGGTGCAGCTTGTCTGAGCTAAATCTGACAGTATTTTGCGGCTTTCTCAGTTTCACTTGAAACCTGAAGGAATCTTGAAACCGTTTTAGCGCATTTTGCAAATGGCCTACTCAAATATTGGAAAGTTTTAAATGGAAAATTTTTAAATTAAAAGAAATTTTTTCGGTGATAGGTTTTGTTCAAGCCGCAAAATGACTTTTGTTAATTCTAAAACAATTCAATTTTATTGTTTAAAATGTTTAACCCAGTTTGGAAGTAGCCGAAATCTTGGAAGTAGTACTTGATGAGGTAAGTTTCGACTTAGTTCCAACTTTAGTGAAACTTTATCCAAACAATGATGATGATGATGATGATAATGATGCTCCTTGTCAACAAATTTAACTTCAACAAAAGAGTATTCCCTCCTCATTTTGGTGTTAATGTTCAGTACTTTTTTGATAGAAGGATATAGTGACGAGGACAAACTGAATGGCCATCACATCCACCTGATTTGATTCCCTTGGATTTCTTCCTATAGAGCTACTTAAAATCGCGGATCTATTTTAATAGATCAAATAATTTAGACCACTTCGAATTTAAAATTGAAGTGGATAATGCCAAGCCGAAAAAAAAACAACCAATACAAAGTGTTTATACTCGTGCCGGCTAATGGCAGCTTGTTAAATGGGAACTCTTTTAAAGCTTTAAAGTCTATGTCAAAAATAAAGTGGTGTTTTCTTTACTTATCCATTCCTCAAAAAACACGGACAAATAATAAACTTCTAATGTGTAATAACATCGTAAACGGTAAAAATGAGGTTGGCCTGTTTCAAAAAAAATCATTTAATGATAAAATTATGAATATTATAACACTTCGATATTAAAATTGTTTGTCCGGTAACTCCAGAGGGTTAATATACCGAAATGCAAAGTTAAATCTTTGTTTATAGGAATTTTAAGCAGTGGCGTACATGTTTCTAGGGGTATAATATAATATGAATAAATTTAATTAAACAGTAATACTGAAATATATTTCAAAGACTTAAAATTAATAACTTAGTACCCTCTTAAATTTAATAAGTAGAAATTAATTGTGATTCATTATGAATATTATATTTATAATAACATATACATTCAAAAACACGATGTTTTATACGTCTAGGAAAATTTGTGTGTACCTTTTCTTTAATGAATATGAGTTGATAGTAGATTCATATGTGATAGTATATATTTATCGTCGAAGTCTACTAGGTCGAAATTAATTAAATTTCTTAAATATATCATAAAGAATGCACAGATAGAAATATTGTGTTACAAATTTGCAGAAATATCATTATTAAGAAGTAAACGGCCCTGCTGATGACATATCTTACTAAGGATCGAATAATATTCATACAACAACAATTTAAAGATGGCCACTTCGCAGAAGCAACACTGAATGTCATTTTTATGCATAGCGAAGGAGTGAAACCCGTCGATATCCATCATGGAATGGAGCCATCATACAAGATGGAAATTCATGTTTATCAACAAGCGTATAGATGGAGCAACATTTCAAAATGGAACTGATTTCCGTCATACTGATTCTCCCCGATTGATCAAGCAACTTTGATTATGATAAAGCATAAGCCAATGAAATCGTCGAGCTTCGCTGATGTTTTGCATGATATATTGCATTTGCATAGACTATTAGCTACTGAGGTGATTGAAAATGCAAGTGACTACATGATGACATGTTGATGCTTGTGAGGAACGCTTGCGCCCATTTGAAGCAGAAGAATATGCCTTACTGGCAAAGATTATAACTAGATAAAAGTCCTTGGTGCACTATAATCAACTCGAAAGAGAAAATGCGAAGAATGATATTCACCATTTAATATTTTTATACCATACCTCTGGCAGTAATGCTGACCATTTTTTGGGAATACAAAAGCTATAATTTTGAAGAACTACAAAGTGGGGTCACCAATATCAGTGTAGCATACTCAATACTCCCAAAGAACCATCCTAAAGCTATCATCAGAACCAAAAAAGATTTCTGACTAGTAGTATACTCTGTTTCGTATAAACTGTATTGCACCGTTGGAGATAGCATATACTCGCAGTTTGCAGTAGAAATAACACGTAATGTAATATATTAATGAACTAAGATAATTTTTTTTACATTTCACCGTACTAATTCACAATATACTACGGAAATATCGGGAAGAATTCTTAACCCACTAAAATCGCCCTATTTTTCTCTGTTTCTCTATCTGTCCAGTTATTGGTGTTGGTAATGCTTTTGTCTATTCTGCAATAATGATATATGTTGTAAAAATAACTGTTTAGTTACTAGTTTTCCTAAAAAAAATGGTAAATATGTGCATGTGTATATAACAAAATCATAAAAAATCATTTATCGTCTGCTTCGTTTCTATAAAAATACAAAAAACACATTTGAAATTTACAAACTACATCCATAGTCTTTCTAATCGGATTACACATTTTGAAGTATCTATTAATAAATTCAGTAAGTAGTATAACAATTTTAATCTACATAGTTTGTTATTTTATCTGAAACCAAACAGACCAAGAAATATATAAAAATTATTTCTTATATTTGAAACACGATATATGATATCTTTTCATTTCTGCTAGTACCTGTTAGCCATTTAGCTAAACCAGATTTACGTGATCCAAGTGACGGGCACACAGTTGTTGGAGACCCATTGATACTGAACTGTAGCATCAAGACAACTAACAGTGTCAATTTCATTTGGTCGACACCTAATGGCACAGACGTAAGTAATGTATCCACCAATAAAATTGAGGTACCAAAAATTGTCTTAGTCAAAGATGGTCATGATATAGAAAGTTTTCATTTTGAAATAATTGTGTTAAAATTTATCAAGCTACGTGCCACAATGACCATATCAATAACGTGCCATCGATATTACATATCAACATAATCGATTTAAATTTTCAGACCACGCGTATGCACATATCCAGCCAGAAAAAAGCAGGGTCTGACAAAATATCACAGACGCTAACAGTGAATGACGCTAGGATGGCGGACAAAGGTACCTATTTCTGTAACGTAACAGACACCCAAGGTCACAGTTCCTTTGCTGGTTTAAACGTCAGGATCTTCGGTAAGTTAACATCCCAGATTCCCTCCTCGTAACTCAATACTTCACCGTTGCTTCCAGATGTGGACGAGTATTTTTTGAATATGTCGGAATCTCACAACTTATATTCCATCGTTGCCTCCGCTGGTGAACCATACGTCCAGTGGAGTATCGACGTCGAAGGTCATCCGAGACCAACGGTGACTTGGTCAGTAAATTGCTAAGTTTTCCAAAATGATCAGTTTTAATTTTTGCCTCGTCTTTCAGGCTCAATAACGTGAACGATACCATTCTAATGGGTAACGGAAACAAATACGAGACAGACTACAACATCAGGAATAACGCGGCATTTTTGAGGATAAAAAATATCGCTATCACAGACCTGGGATACTATAAACTCTTGGCAGGCAATAACAAGACCGAGAGAATGTTGAGTCTCTTCTTGAACGTCACAGGTAATTAAAATTAACCAATTCCAGATCTCTTAGTCTCTCAGTCTCTCTCTAATGCTTTTAAAATGAAGACATAAGTCTACAAAACACCGATAGACTGTACTATACCCAACACGAATTTCATCAGTCAAGTTAACGTTGATGTTTCATTTTACCGTTTAGACCGTCCATCAGTGCGCATTGAAACTGACCCCTTTCACCCCATCAACACCCCCAGCACGGCGAAATGTTTCGCCTACGCCAATCCAACACCAGAATTCGAATGGGAATACAAGAATTGCTTAACGGACGAATGCAATTTTATGCCGGTAAGACAGGAAGCATTTCTTCTCTTCTTAGTTCACCGAAGCTTATATATAATAAGTTTGGAGGTACTGCAGGGTTCCTTTCTGGGACTCTTGCATTTTTTAATTACATACACAACATGCGAGCGTAAATAAAAATATAGCCTCTTCATTAAGGAACCACAATTTCATTTTAGATAAACGCAACTCTTATAAAAAGCGATGGTTTCGAATTTATATCCCAAGTAACTGTCAACGCCTCGACATCCGGTGTACTGAAGTGTTCCGCAAGAAACTACAAAGGGTACGATGAAACTGTTGCAGGATTTTACGTATCAGGTTAGTGACACGTGTTGGAAATATGTTTAAGAGTACTATCTTCTTATTTTTAGACATCAAAGACGGCTTCGACATATTCGGCTGGGACAGTACAGTGAACTTAAACGAGGAGAAAATGGAGGCTATTGTAGCCCTTGGTGATGCCATTCAAGTAGCATGTGGTGCTTCCATCCATAATTACAGCAGTATTAATTGGTTGTTTAATGATGAAGTATTACAAGATGGCGACAGTACGTAAACTTTGTTCTAATACTTTTATTATGTAACTCAAATGATTGAGTGTATTAAAGGGGCACTATTGTAGAGCACAAGATCACAAGGAGCCATACATCGTATTCCATCAAAATTCAACTGGAAATAACTGGGGCAACCTTCACAGATAATGGTTTGTACAGCTGTCGCGTGGTTAGACAAGATGGAGAATATTCCTTCAAGAATATATCATTCTATGTTGCTAGTAAGGATATTAGCAATAAAAATTAAGTAGATACTTAAATATTTGTTTTAGATCCAGAAGCACCCGTCATTCGTCACACAAATTTGAAGGAAGTAACAGAAATGAATATACCTGATAAGCTGGTAATGTTCTGCGAGGTTTTTGGCATACCCAAGCCGACTATAACCTGGTATAAGGTAAGTTTAACGGAAATACTGGAGTAGGTTGGAATCTTTGGTGTGAAGATAACATTGACTTAGTTTTTCACAAAGCACCAAAACACTATACACTACACTCGACGCGCGTTTCGCCAACAAAGTTGACATTATTCCAACTTCATTGGCATAATGGCGTAATGGCGTTGGTGTTTTGGTGTCTTGTGGAAAACTAAGTCAGTGTTTCAATGGAAATATATTCAACAGTACGTGAAAACGTTTGTTTTTATAGAACGGAGCTGTGTTTAGTCCATCAGAGCCTAAGAGGATTCGCGTGCACGGAAACAACGAGAAGATCTCCTTCAAGTATACGGATGTGAAAGACGAAGGCACCTACAGATGCGAAGTAAAGAATAAGATTGGTGCTGTTTCCAAACAACAAATGATTAAATTCAAAAGTGAGTAATCGTCGCTAAATCATTCGACACCACTAGTTCACGTAGTTACCTACCAAATTTTCAGACCTCCCGAAGAGTCCAACTTGGTTCATCTACGTTATAATATTCCTCACCATTCTTTTCGTGGTGGCCATCGTATTTATAGCCATAAAAATTAGGAAGGAAAAAGTAAGGACTGTATTATTTATACTGTATAGTTTATTGGACCTGACAAAACTTTTCCGTAGCAACTGCAACGAGAACTGAAGAAGCTGGGCCTGACCAACTTCCAAAAAGGGGCTGTGGAGAACATTAATCCTGAACTAGGGATAGACGATCAAGCGGAACTGTTGCCCTACGACCAAAAGTGGGAGTTTCCAATTGAAAGCTTGAAACTTGGTAGGTACTCAGTGCTTGGTTAGCTCCACAGTGACACAGTCGTAGCACGGGTAAACGCATCCAAGCTAGTAACATAATTCTTATTTCGTCCTTACAATCAAGATCCTGGAGTTACTGATACGTTGTTGCAGGCAAACAGTTGGGTTCGGGGGCGTTTGGAGTAGTCATGAAAGGAGAGGCAAAGAACATCATTGATGGGGAACCAGCGACCACTGTCGCCGTTAAAATGGTAAAGAAGAACGCAGACTACACGTACATCAAAGCGTTGGCTTCGGAACTGAAGATTATGGTGCATCTTGGAAAGCACTTGAACGTGGTTAATCTGCTAGGCGCCTGCACTAAAAACGTGGCCAAACGTGAGTTGTTTCTTCAGTAAACATTTATATACTGTATTGATAACCTCACGGAGATCATTTCAATCGACTTATAGGAGAATTGCTGGTTATCGTGGAGTACTGTCGATTTGGCAACTTGCAGAACTACCTCCTGAGGCATAGAGACAATTTCATCAACCAAGTGGATCCGAAGACAGGTAAACTAGACTACACGATAAATGAGGAACAATTGGATCGTACTTACTCCGTCTCAAGCGACAGAAGGTGAGTCTCTTTTATCCTTTTAATTGGGTATCCTTAGAATTTGATTTGGCTTCTAACGATGGTTAAGATTCTGTATAACATTTTATTCTGTTTCTGTTACTAATACGTGGGTAGTGCATGACGAGTTGGTTTTTTTCTGTAGTAATACAAAATCTCCCTCACTGAAATATGCCGCCTTGACATTTTCCAACAGTAGCAATCACCCAGTGTTACCACCAGCGAACAGCATGGGAGACTATCGGGAGAACGCGCAAACTGGCGCATCGAGAGCAACAGAGATGACCACACTGCCACAAGGTAATTAATAGTTACGAGCCCAGGCTTATAATAGTTCGGCCAGGCGTAATTTTCAACTGAGTCACGGTGGATGGAGTATTAAAAGTATATTGAGAACGGATCAACCGACTGCTTTGAAATTTTGGTTACCAAAATAGTCGAGTATGATCTATGCAACTAAAATATTTTCGAAAGTGCTGTGTTGTCATTTATACGTAAAACCGGCAACATCTTCGTTTTTGGATTGTCGTCCCTTTCTGAGTAACTTTTGTTAATATTACCTATATCTATCTCCAGCCGTTATCGAGATAATAATTCTTTTCTGAATTTATTGCCAAAATTTTACTTTCAGTAAATCGTGTTTTCTCCTACCTACGTTAAAGTAAAATTAAAAGTTTTTTAGTTGTGGCTAGGCAAGGCCTGGGGGCATCTTCTTCATTAATCAAATGTTTCCAATATCATACAGGGTGAGTTAGAGAATGCTTTCTATAAGTGACTTAGAGAAATGCATGAAAGTCAATTTTTTTAAATAGAATGCCCAGTATATTATTACTAATTCGGAAAGGTGATACATTTACCTATTTAAAAATGTTAATGTCCCCTATACCTAATGCGCACCGTTTTCGATTTATAGGCACTTTTCTGTAACCCTTCCAAGAATATTAGGTATATCTTTTGGTATGTTGTCATAACGGGTGGGCCATGAAATTTTTATTTTATCATTTTGTAATAACAACAGACATGCTATTTTTCTAAATAAATTTGACATTAGTAATATTTGCACTTAATTTGAATAGATGTAGCACAAATATGGCAGAAAATAATTATACAAACACAGTTTTAATGGATTTGTTTATTATTCATGGACAGTGCAATAAGATTATCAACAGAACTTGTAGAATATTTAATGAGGAATATCCGAATTTGCCGCAGATGAACAACAGAAAATTTCTACGAATTCAGAGATCCAAAATTTTATAAATTTTGGATCGTCATACTATGGTGGCTCGTTATGACTCCCACATGAGTTCTGGCTTTGTGCCTGTTCAATTTAATTAATTCTTGGTTCCATTCCTCAGTCTCTGAGTATTCGATGGAGAGTTTGGTTATCCGACAACCCGTTACTCCTCTCCATCTTTTATTGTGCTGGTCTCTTGCCCTGTCATTGATATGGCCTCTGATCAGATTCCGACTTATTCCCAGTACAGATTCTGGTCCATAGAGGTTTGCCCTGATCCCTAGTCTCGAACTTTTAACTTAAATACGATGAAATGTTTCTGAAATATATTAATTGAAAACTTATGCCTGACAACTATTATGAACTTGGGCTAGTAATTATACAGGATGTTCTTAAAATAACTTATGTGATGTGTAGTGCCCCTCAATATAAATCAATAAGGGTATAAATTGAGCGTACCAATGATGTGCTGATATAAAATGAACTAGAGAGTATTCAACACGAATTTTATTTATTTACCTTTGAATATTTTCCACTCATTAGACGATGGAGTCCTCCTAAGCAATAATAGCGTTCAGCCAGAATGGAGGTCGAATTACAAAGGAGACTACAAGGGAAACGTCAACCCTATTTGCACGAAGGATCTTCTTGCGTGGGCGTTCCAAGTGGCTAGGGGTATGGAGTATTTGGCGTCAAGAAAGGTACCAATACTATTACGTAGGAAATTAAATGATATAAAAACAAAACTATGACTAAGTTCTAACGACTTACAATAGTAGTTGGCTTCTACTACTACTGCTACTAACAATAGTACTAGCCAGTAATTGAACAAATCTCTTTGTCCAGCCATTCTTCGTTATATTCGGGAATTACTTTCTTTCTTCTGCCTGTTTAGTCCTATGTCAAAGTATGCAATAAGTAAAGTCTTCCATAACGAAATTAAAATACACTCCCATGCTTTGTGGAAACGTAGAACGCTTGGCAAGATAAACGATAATTTCGTAAACCTGTCTCGAATATATTCAACAAATTGGATAATCTTGTGGTTTGTATATAAACAAACTACGGAAAAGAACCAATGTTAACGACATCAATAGCTGACCACATTAGCGGTCTGATAAAACGTGTATGATAAATTTCAAAAGGTATATTAACTAATGTTAATTCATATGACTTTTTCCATAATTGAGAGTGAATGTCACTAGCACAAGTATGTACACAAAAACACAGAATTTCGTTTCCTAGAAAGAATAAATGCAATGATGCTTGTTAAATTTTAATTGATCAGTGACCATGAAAAGTAATTTCTTCCTCATTTATTAGAAGTTTGTGGGAGAGAATAATTCTAGAGACTTAATAGAGTGAGAGGAATTACTTCCAGCAAGTAACTTCAGCTGTATCACACCTTAACTACTTTGATTGGCGATGCGTTGTTCATCTATTTGTCACGTCTCTGAGTTTCCTCTTACGTTTTGGAAGCAATTCAACTTGAAGCTTGAACAACACAAATCTCTTGTAGTATTTCAAATTTATTTGAAGAATCGTTTATTTAAAATCTTGCAAAAATATACAGTCTTGGTTCTTCATTCACATTCCACAAGTCCTGACTATTACAAACATTCACGATATAGCGTTAATAAAAAAAACGAAGCCAATACTATGTATTGACGAGTACCATGCTCAATATGCCTTATTTCAGGTACTCCATGGAGATTTAGCTGCCAGAAATATACTTTTGGCTGATGACAACATTGTAAAGATATGCGACTTTGGTCTAGCCAAAAGTATGTACAAAAACGATAACTACAAGAAACGAGGTGATGTAAGTTTTGGCGAAATAATCATCTCAAATATGGTATTCACCGTTTCTTTTTATATAGGGTCCACTACCGGTGAAATGGATGGCAATAGAGTCAATAAGAGACAGAGTATTCTCCACCCAATCAGACGTTTGGTCTTTCGGGATTGTTCTGTGGGAGTTCTTCTCGTTGGCTAGAACCCCGTACCCGGGAATGGAGGCAAACGAGAGGCTCTATCAAAAACTAATAGACGGTTACAGAATGGAGTCGCCTGAGTATGCTCCATATGAAATGTAAGACAATTATCTTGTGACAATTAGGACAGTTTAAGCGAAAGCTTTTGTGTTTACAGCTACAACATGATGTGTGACTGCTGGGCGACAAAGCCTTTGTCACGCCCCTCCTTCACAAAGCTTGAAGAAAAGATAGGCACCCTACTAGAGGATAGTTTAAGAAAAGTAGGTTGGTAGTTTTAGATGGAATACCGTAGGTAACCTATTTTATTTGTAGCATTACATTGACTTGAACGACCCTTATCTTGTGATGAATACGCAAAGGTTGGAATTGGGAGAAAGTGACTACTTAGCAATGTTAAGGCCTCCAACATTCGAGGCGCTTTCCACGCCTCACTACGTGAACGAACACATTGGGCAGGAGTCGCTGGAAGACTCCGGTTACCTGAGCATGAAACCAAGCACAGTCTTCAGCCCCAGAACAGATGAAGGTTAGTAGACTATCGGAACAATCCATATTTACTACAGTCATAATTTTGTAGGCAAAGTTTTCGACTTCAACGTCTCCAATAGGAAACACTTGAACTCCGAAGATGGGAACGGTGCAGAACTGTTGCCCATGCTTAGGAGAGCAAGCGAATCCGACTGCGACACCCCGTTACCTGCAACCCCGAACAGTTTCTCGAATCCGAGCTACCTCATCCCGCCGAAGATATTGGAGGAAACCAAAGACGACGGTAACTATGATACAGACATCGTTAAGTCTGTCGATAACTACGTCAATATGCCCCAGAATAAAAGCTTCGTTAAGGAGAAGAGCTCCAACAATCCGTTTATAAACGCGGAAAATGGAAAGGGTGACGCGCATTACGTGAACAACGCCAGTAGGGACTGGGATACTGTTAAAGTGTAAGCGTGAGGACTTTGATGATATATTTCGTACATTCCAAGGCGCAGTGCCAAATGGAGTTGTGGGATCTCGGAAATATATGTATCGTGGAACGTATCTCGTTGTTCCGGTTACTAGTCATCTCATTTCTGATTTATTTGGTTGAGTTTATGTGGTTACAAGGAAGAATCAGAGAATTAGTGGATGTGTAATTGTAAGATTATGAAATAAAGCAGTAGGTTCACAATAACGCCTGTCTAATTTAAAACTAAAACATTAATTTCTAGTTTCAAATACTTATTTAATACTTTGAAATACCATCTTCGGGAGAATTAAAATTCTTCAAGCAAGAGGACGCGCTTTTTGTAAATATGTTAGAGCATCTTCATTTCGGTTAAGAGTTAACACCACTATAATAAGCTAAAAAAGGGCTTTTTTACAATTTCCTTGGATGGAAGAAAAGGTAACAAGATAATAATATTTAAGGAAGTTATTAGACATATATTTAAGTATAATACAAAAAATTATTATCAAAAAGTATTAAAAAATGGAGACACTGGAGCCATTCTCGTGAAATATGTCAAATAATATGTCGGCACATTTGAATCTGGAAAATATTCACTTAATCTACAAGTTTATAGCTAGTGAAATATTGATAATTACACAAAAATATTGATTTTTGTGTAATTAGCCAGTATCTAGATATAAAAATGTTAAATTGTCGACAAAGAAGGGGCATAATAATAACAAAGAATATGTTAATAAATAATGTTTAAATTAACTTAAATGTTATTTTAAAGATATTGTTAAAAATTCGCATAAAAAGAATGAATATTGTTGGAGTAATGCTGCGTGTCGTCTTGAAAAATAATGTTTCAGAAATAACGCGTTTAAAGCTTTGAAATGTGATATAGACATGAAAGAATGAAAAATCCGACTGTTTAAAATCTAAGTTTTTACCATTAATCTGCTATCCCAGGACCATGAATATGCCCTTCTAAATATATTTAAATCTACAGAATCTTCATCATTCCCTTTCTCCGAACATTTTATATTAGAGCATACCTCTTTAGCTGCATCTGTCAAAGACATCTCTCTAGACAAAAATTGTATGATTGCACGCCAATATCCATCTCCAAAACTGTCACAATTCGAAGAATATTAGACCATCATTAAAAGTTCACACAGCAATATCAGTCGCTTTATTCAAGACTTCTTTGCCACTTGAATGAATTCTGGAGCCAATTTCCAAACAGTAGTATTGAAACATTAATTGCTATTTTGCGTGTAGCCTCCCAAGCAACGGTTTACCAACTCGTCTCGGCTCAAGTCCTCATAAAACCAGTTTGCTGACTTTAAAAACTTCCTTAGGAAGCAGCGGCTTATGATGGAAGGTGTCCAAGAAATCCGCTGCTTGCGCCTTTTTCCAGTCACACCAGGACTGAGTACTGCTGCGGATGTTCGTCGGTTGAAACTATCTTCATTAACATATGAAATAAGATCGCCCAGATTTCATTTTGCATATTTTCCAAGGAATTCGGATTCCGACATATTGCTAAGCCATAATAAATTGTTAATTGATCAATTAGTTTGGCAGTTAATTTGCCTTTTCCTCTTGTCGTGCTTTTGTTTGTAAATGCTTCTGACTAAACATGTACATCCTTTAGCGACATCTGTTGTGTATTAGAGAAGTTAGAACATTTAGCGCTTAGAAAAGAGCGCGAAATTTCAAGGAATTTTTTTTGTTTAATTCTGCCTTTAAAATGTTCAAAATTCAGGTTTTAAAATGTTCAAAAAAATTTTAAGCTAAAAAAATCGACTTTTTGAAAAATTTACAGTGGTGTTACCTCTTAATGTAAAAAACATTAATTGCCCTTTGGGCCCAGTGCATGTGCCTTAAAGTATGTCGAAACTACAGAAAATGTTTATTTAGACTATCATCGGCTATCTACGCCATAAGAATGATATACTGAGAAACTAATGTTATAATTGGTATCGTACTTAATTTCAATAGATCTCTAATTTTTTATATTTTTATAATTTTATAATTTTGTAAAGTTTTATTAAAAATAATGCAACATTATATATCTATCGTCGATAATGTATGAATAAGGTTATGTATAATTATAATTAACGATCAGTCATGAAAGTCTACGAATTGGAATAACTTTTTTGCCAACATATCAATCTTGTTCTGCTGCTCGGCATATTTTTTAACAAGCTCGGTGCTGTCAAAATATATTATAAGATTCTAGTATTGGCACCCCTGTTTTAAAATTGACTTCTGAATGTTATTATAAGCTATGGTGGTCATTATAAAATTTTTTAATCGGCAGAAAAAAATCATTTCATTACGTACAGAAACGTTTTTGAATAAAAGTTAAAATTTAAATATTTGGGACTACTCCAGCGCCATCTATACGACACTGACTAAGTACAATATTTTGACGGCGCTATTGTAGTTGTTTTATGTTGGCAAACATCAAAAGGCATTTTATGTAAGGAACTGTTTTCCCCCTAGTCTGTAAATATTATTAATGACCAAACCAATACGAATGGTAACTATGTATGTATATTTTTTGTTCGACCTAAAACAGACTGCGACATTTTGTTAAAATGTACTTTAGTGTCTACATTTCTTCCACATTGTTTCTAAAACATTCCAAAAAAATGTATGTGCCAAAGAATTATTGTTGTTTATACGAGTACAATATATTTTATTTCATAGATTTAGTTGTATATGTATACAATTTTATTAATAAAACTGCAAACGCTCTGTTGGTGGTTCTTCATTTCTCCAATCCATAGTCCACGTCTACGCCCTCTTGCAACCGTATACTGTACGGCACATTGTGGACCGAATTATTATTGGGTATCCTACGCTGTGACAGGATCTCCTTCACGAGACTCTTCCTGTACTGCATAAACTTGTCTTCCTCTAGAAACTTCTTGAAGATCTTCTTCGTGTTGGGGATGTGAGTGTTGAGAAACTGCTTCACCCTCGTCCAAACTTCGTCCAGGTTATGCCGCATGATCCAGTATCTCGGTACGATCAGGCAGTTGCTGGGTACCTTAGCGACGATCCGCCTCCTGATGAAGGCCTCGCCGATGTTGAAACAGGCCCCAACAGTTAGGTCGCATACCTAAGAAGGTTAAGGTTATAAAATAGGCTACAATTTTCACAGGGCAAGAATAATGAAATCATCAGGCTTAGATCTGGTGACACAGCTGGCCATTCCAGTGATCTATCAGTGATTTAAGATATTTTGTTCGAGGTAATTTTTTATTATTAATGAATAATACAGGCATATAAATTTTGACATTTTGAAAGTTGATTTGGGTTTGATAAGTAAGTTATTTACGCTGATATCATTATCATATCTACCTTCCGTTTGTGCCCCTCACGTGAGGTTCATGAAATTAAAAACTAAAGAAAAAATTACATTTTAATAAACATTATATTTCATAAATATTAAAAAACATAGTAAAAAGCAACGACACATAGTTTTGGGTCTCTAATTTCTTTATTTTTTGTTTGAAAATCTCTCCCCCTTTAACAAAAAACTTCGTTTTGTAGTTTTTCTTGTGTAATCATTCGTTGGATGTTCTCTTTTCAGCATCCAGCAGTGATCTGCCATCATCGCCACATCCCATCGACCCTGGTACCTCCTTTTCTCCTTTATGTCTTGATAGAACCTTTCACCTTGCTTCTCACTAACATCACCAAGCTTTTTTGCAAAGTAGTCCAGATGAGCATGCAGAAAATGAATATTTATGCTCATATTACAACCAAGTTGCTTAAATTTATCCAGCATTTAATTGACAATTTCCTCATTTCTCATAGTTTCTTCAAACTGTTGATCTTTCATTAATTTTCTTATTTGTGGTCTTACGAAAATGCCTTCCTTTAATTTTGCTTCAGAAAGGGCTGAAAATTTGCCACATAAGTACATGACACAATTCCCATTTTTATCTATAGTTTTTGTATATTGCTTCATTAATCCTAATTTAATATGAAGTGGCGTCAGAAGATTTTTTGCGGATCAACCAAATTTGCATAAATAACGTTTTTTGAACCAGCTGTTAAGTTTTCTCTTCGGCGCCCATCCTTTTTGCCAATCCAAAAATACATTTGGTGTATTTTTACAATTTCTAGGCACTTTTAAAACAAAATAAAAACACGACGCCATGTCACGAGTAAACGTATACACATTAAAAACGTACTACAGCGACTATGTAAATACCCGAATAGTGTAAAACCGGAATATCCCAGCCGGCCAACTCTGTTTCGGTAAATCCCCCACACTTGCGTGTACGTTTCAAAACGATTAAACAGAGAGGCGCCGCAAAAACTGAGGCAAAATTTAATTTTATAGAACTGTAGGTTTTAAAAACTACAAATTATTGTATAATACACATTTACAAATACTGGTGCATGATGGAAACAAAGAAAAACAGTTTTTCTGTAGTTCATAGTATGTAAGTAAGCCAAAAAGTCAAAAAAAGTCCGATCACAAAATCTTTGTTGACCTGTGTAATTCGTCGTCCTAGTGAAATTAGAATTTTCCGATATTTTAGGGCTTGGCACATGTCAAACTCTTAGTATCTTATCGGATTGTCCGCAGGCTACAATCATCTACTTACCTTAACAAATCGAGTCTCCAAATGAAAGTTCTGTGTAGTACTGAAAATTATTAAGATTAGTCTAGATTTTCCTCCTACCCCACATTCAAGACTGCGTGTACCTCATATTGAAAGTTTCTCGCCTCGGTTTTATAAAAGACATCCTCTCCCCTGCCAGTGATGCCCTTGTTTCTGTACCTAATCCCGGAAATTGTAAAGGTTGTGCGGAATCTTGCCGAGCTACAATCATATAGTTTTCAATAAGAAAGAAGTGATTAAGGCCATTAGAAATAACAATTAAGGCACTAGTATTATGCTAGCAACTGTTCCGGAGAGAGTTTCCAAACAGCTTTTGATTTTTGTCATATATCATCTTTTAAAAAAAGTTATTTGTTATTTAGATACACACATAGCAAATAGGTAGTCTCAGTAAAATCTGATACAATTATTCAACTCAATATCAAGCAACATCGCTTTTCCAATTCTTTATGAAATAAAATTGATAGTTGGTGAGCCAGAACTTTAATAGAGGTTAACTTCATTGTTTGTTGTAAGTTAAGCAAGTTAATTCTCAACTGATTGAAGTCTCTAACATCTCGCTACGTTACCTGATTTCTCCGCATATTTTTTGACAATTTTGCTCAACCTCATCTCGTTTTCATCATTGCATTGGTTTTGGTCAGTCTGCGGCAGATGTAAGGAATATTTCTTGTGCCCACCCGTATCGTACACTTTCAAAATAATGTGCTCGATGATGTAGCAGGATCCCTTGGTTATAAAATAGACGCTGTCAGTAAAACCCACTCCATCCCCTAGCACAGTCTCGTCGGGGGCGTACGCCTATAAGAGATACGTGATGTATGGATTTTTGGATTTGGAAAATCAGAACGTAGACAAAATACCATTTATTACGACTTTCGATATGGATTATCAAGGCAAGAATGCATCGATCAACTTACTTCCACTTTTGGCGATAAATCGCCATCTTTTGCCAATGTGAAACGCTGGTATAACGAATTTAATTGTGGTCGCCATTCGCTCACCGACGAAAGTTGTGTGAAGGTCGTCCAAAATCAGTTGTTGCGCCAGAAAACAATGATGTTGTGCAAAAACTGATAATGCAAGATCGTAGTGTGACATACTCTGACATTGAGGCAAACTTAGACATTAGTTCAACTAGCATATATAAAATATTGTATGATTAATTCGCTGTAAAGAAGGTTTGTTCTCGTTGGATCCCACATAATTTGAATTGAAAATCTCAATAAGATGCTCATTTCGATTGGTGAAAACAAATGCTCAAGAAATACTATGGGGTGTTTCAAAAGACGTATATAACATTGTAACAGGTGACGAATCACGGATCCATGTATGAGTCGGAAAGTAAACAGCAACTGACTGTATGGGTGTTTCAATATGAACCAAATCCAACAGAAGTTGTTCGCGCTCGAAGCACTTCGAAACAAATGGTCGCCTGTTTTTTCGGAAAAACTGGTCATGTGGCAGTAGTGCTTTTAGAGGAACGTAAAACGGTCAATTAGGAATAGTACGCAACCATTTGTTTGTCGGAAGTCTTCGGTGAAATAAGGAAAACTAACAAACGCCGTCGGATCATTTTTCATCATGACAATGCGAGCTCTCACACATCTCGTCTAACAACCGAATGTTTGAACACACAAAAAATCGAATTAATGGGTCATCCGCCGTACAGTCCTGATTTGGCACCCAACGACTTCTTTTTGTTCGCGAATGTAAAAAATTAATTGCATGGACAACGATTTTCGTCAGCAGGAGAAACCGTTGATGCGTTCAAAAACCATATTTTGAAGATATCTCAGACGGAATGGAAGGACTGCTTTGACAAATGGTTCGAACGCATGCAAAAGTGTAGGTATAGATCATGAAGGAGAATATTTTGAAAAACGATAAAGTAATTTTCAATGACAAATTATTAAATGTTTTTTTTTTTTTATTATTATGCTCAAAATATAATTAGTGCCCCTCTTTTAGCTACATCAGATTTAACAAAAGAATAAATAAATAAAATAAAGTATTTACATTTCTCAATTACGAATGGAAGTACTGATGCATTTTAATGCATTGCGCACTAATGGATTTTAACTTTCGATTCAGTCTAAACTGTTTGAATGACTTTAAAAATGTCCTTGGATGCATTTCCCGGACATGACATATCTTGGAAAAAAAAGTGAGGACTATAAGTAGTATAGCAAAATCAGTTCTGGCTCACTCTCGGATTTGTCCGCGGACATTTGATGCGGATGGCATGTGGTCATTGTTGATCTGGAGAACTCTTGGCGCAGGTATAAAACAGGTGTGTACAGGTATAAAACAGGTCTGTACCGGTTTAAAACAGGTATGGTAACCTGTTTAATGACGTCATGTTTTTTTCCTAATACCATCATATCTGTTTTAAACCGGTACAGACCTGTTTTATACCTGTACACGCCTGTTTTATACCTGCGCCAAGAGGTCTACAGATCAACAATGACCACATGCCATCCGCATCAAATGTCCGAGGGTGAGCCAGAACTGGTTTTGCTATACTACTACTATGCCCTTCTCCTATACATCGCCCTGTACATATTACATTATTGGTCTCGGCTTACCTTAGTTCGGGAGACAATACTACATTCTCTTTTCGTCACTTCGCTCCAGTTTCTGAAATATGTGAACGTATTCAGGATGCCCTGAATGGCTTCCCAAGCTTTCCACACAGTTTCTCTAAGCACCAGGTCGAAATCGTCCTTCTTTATCATCAGCAATTCGCATGGAGCTGAAACGTCGCGATTATTCAACTGTCGGAGACACTGTTTGGCCTATTTCTACACTGTACTATTTCTAGACGATAATTTGATCGTTTGATCAATGCGAACCTATTAGTTAAATGTATCATGCAAAAGATATTGGTGACAGGCGGTCCCAGATTGTAAAAATTTACGAGTAGATAAATATCGATGTAACAAATAAATGATTATTTTTCTTGTGAATAAAGCTGTTGTCCTTCTTACACTCCTTCTTAATACAATAAAGCAGTAAAACAAAACTTCAGTGTTGTCTTATACTGTAATATGTATTATTTTGAGGTCAGTTTTACCCCAGTACATATTATTGGGGTTAGTAAATTTAGTTGATAGTGCTTTTCAATAGACGTTATTGAATGATTGTACTAAATTTCTCAATAACCGAACAAATCGTTTAATAAAATAATTGATAAAAAAATCGCCACCCTCACAGTATGTTTCGTCTTCATAATCGCCATAAATATCGCTTAGAGTCTTTACTGAGTCGTTGTGCCTCAAATAATGTTTTAGGGACACTACGAATTTTTTAATGAAAGCACTACAGGATTTTTAGGAAAGTAAATAAAAATACTACATCCACAACGGACCTTAGGCAACTTAGATATTTACCTCAACTTTATATCTCTAAGGGCTTCTACTAAAGCAGTGTAAAAACAAAACCCTTTATATATTTTTTATGGGCACTACGAATTTTATAACGAAAAAAATGCCAGATTCTCCGTCAGGAAAATTGACAACAAAATCACCCTTGTAATAAACTTTAAGTAATATTAACAATTATCATCTGCATCCTTCAGAGCCTTTCCTAAGCCATCTTAAAGGTGAGAGTTCTCAAATAGTTACTATGTAGTAGGCAAAACCTTTTAAATATTATTTTGTTTCATCAAGACAGCGCACCAGTTCACACATACGTTATCGCGATGGCCAAAATCCATTAGTTAAAGTTCGAATTGCTTCCCCACGCACCCTATTCGGCAGATTTAGCCCCCTTGGATTATTTTCTGTTTCCAAACTTGAAAAAATGGCCCAGAGGTAAAAGATGAAGAGACGGAGTTTGTGGTTGATCGCTATTTTGAGGAGTTTAACGATTCTTACTATGAACAGGGTATCGAAATTATTGAACATCGCTGGGAAAAGTGTATTCAGCTAAAAAGAGACTATGTAGAGAAGTAAATATATTTTTCCCAAATTTATTGTAGTTTCTTTGTTAGGTCGGATACTTCTGGGACTACCCTCGTATGTTGTATTGTTTCTGAAATGTTATACGATTTCGACAATTGCGGTAAGAAGAGTGTTTGTATATAAGAGAGTTACTGGCAGTTAATTGGTTAAGTCAATATGATAACGTTTCCAGATATGACGTCAGTCATATTTGGACGATTAACAGTGCAACTGTGCACTCGCAATTGTGTTTTTCAATATTCTTTGGACTTAGTTGATCATTTACTTACTCATTGTTGTGAAAGTAGCCGCTCTAGCGATATTGTGCAGAAGGGCCTGTTCCCCGAACATAGTGCCATGTCCTATCTGCCCTTTATCGTCTTCCACCCATTCGTTCAGTACCTTATCAAAGCGCCTTTGTTTGACGCACATCTCGCCAGCCAAAAGGAAGTACATTGCACAGGGAAACTGGCCTTGTTTCACGACGATACGGCCAGGTCCGAAGAAACGGAAGTATGTAACGGCGGCTAGTTGCCGTTTTACGTTCTAGAAAAACAATTACGGCTGAAAAATTTATAGGGCATTACAGTTTACTAATAATAAGCTGCACATCGAAAGCAAAAAAATATATATCTCGATAGTTCATTATTTTGAAATTACCGAAGGGTATTTTCTGAAGCATTTTAAACCCCCAATGGCTCTGTTAAGGATCTGTTTGTCCTCTTCTGTCCTATATTCTGCTCGAGTGTTTAATATTGATCTTTCCTAAAACACAAAGTCGTATTTCATGTACGAACATAACAAAAGTATATTGCTCAAAGATTATCGAGAAATGAAAAACGCCTGTCCCAGTTTATAAAAAAGTTACGTGCTATCCTAATATTATCAATAATTTACAAATGTGTTATTAATTTTAGAGATTAAATAATAAGTACAAGGTAATAAATGCAATATTTTCAGTGGGAAAAATAAAAAAATAACCATTTCCCTAATGGGTCTTAGTCTATCACAATATTCATCACAAATATTCTTTAGAGTCTCTACGAATTTATTCTAAAGGCAAAACTGTCCAAATATTTCTTGCGGTTGGTGCAATTTTTTTTATGGGAATAGTATAAGATTTTTAGAGACTGAAACTTAAAAAAATCACAATTCGCCTAACAGACCTTAGCCTACTATCATATTCACCACACACATCCCCTACATTCCATACTAACTTATTCAAATAATGAAACTGCCGAGTTTGTTTTTTAATGAAAAAAGATTTTCAGAGATGGGAATAAGAAAATCACCCTTTCCCTAATAGCCTTTAAGCTGCAATAACCCATATCCACCACAAACATTATTTAGACTCTCTACGAATTCATTTTAAAATCAAAACTGTTATTAAACATTTTTTTGTGGATGATGCGAATTTTTTATAAATTAAATACAAATCTGCATAATCGTAATGCATCATTGTAATCGTAACCGTAATAAAATCAGTAGCATACTATATCGCATTTCTCCACTAAAAAAAATGGTACGGTTTTTTTATCACCCAATTTTTTAACGTACAGCTTGACAAGAATAGAAAAAAGTGTGAGATTCTCTAGGTATGCGTAGAAGAAAGAGTGAGACAGCATTGGGAGGGAAAAGAATGCACTTTACGCCTCGCCAGATCGAACTCTGTGTACATTCATACATACTCGATATTCACTCTGAAAATGTCTCAATGAGACTGAGTAAAGATCAGACCATTTATTGCGCACCTCGTGGACAGTACTATATTGCAGTTTTGAGATTTGTTCCTATTCTTGATATGCGGTCTGGACCTGGACTCTACCGGAATTATCAGTTTTTATTTTTATGACATGCACTACCAACTTTATAACTTTAATAAGACGAAAGTAAACACATCAACAAAATATAAACAAACAACTTAATTGTGATTGTACCTCCATTGTCAAATAGCTTTTGTAGCTTTTCTTCCGGGATATCAATTGGATATTTTTCAAAACATCGACGCCAACTCCCTCCTCTTCTTCGCGCTCCATCCAATACAAATTCTCAATGACCAACCTACCCGCGGCTTTAAAACGAAGACGGGCGAGGGTACTGCGACGTTCTTTTTCCTCCGGAGTCTATAAATTTTACGTTCCATATTATACAGAGTGAACCAAATTGTACTTTTAAGAAACACTTCATGCGTTGGAAGAAAGTCATGTTATTGGCGCACGGTGAAGATATTTTTTAAATACAACTGAGCGATATAGATGTCGCATGAACACAACTAATGTGCGGAGTTCATGTACAGTGTGGACGAAGCTACGGGACACATAACTAGCATATCAATCTTTAAATAACTTGCTACCTATTGAAATAGTTAGGTAATTTTTACAGTGGCGTATTTAGAAGTAGCAAATATATTTTTTAAATCACGAAACCATACGTAAAATATATAAATTGGTATAATATTATATTTAACAGCATTTTTATCTGTTTGGGGAAATCTGTGAAAGAGGTTTACATTATTAATGTTGCTAACAGTTGTTGTGTTATGTGTCATCAAGAAAAATATAATTGCCTTGAAGTATAGGCAATAATTAATTAATTTTTGGAGTTAATTATATCCTTGGTCTCAAAATGGCCACGTCCTCTATTGATTTAAAGCATAATTAAGTCAAAAATTAATTCAGTATTGCCTGAATCCAAGGAAATATATTGAAAGTAACTTTTTCATCACTTCCTTTGCTGACGGTATTCACAGAAACGAAAATTGTATGTACAATACCATCTGTTAAACAACATAAATATAACATGGCATTGCCAGCGCTGCAGTAATGTATACATTTATTTTACAATTGCATTATTGGAAGGTTTTGAGAATAAATGAACACACAATTTGCGCGTTTGCATGTTGTTATTTTGATTTGAAGTCGCTCTGTGACAGAGGACAACTCTCTTGGTCACCGTTGTAAGGGCACAGTATCATAAATTCACATTAGGTGGCGCTAATCACCAAACCCCAATACAGTGAAAGACTGCGGCAAGCAAAGACTAGAAGTCTTCTTGGAATGCGGCTTGCTATATAGCCTACGAGCAAAGAGACAGAGCTCGTAGTATATAGCATATTAGTAATGTCGATAAAGTAGTTTTCTATATGTCAGTTCATAGTTGGACACCATTTATTTTTCGCAGATATAAATATAAAGCGCTTTGATAGAGATAAATTGAAACGCATTTGACGTTTAGAATAACCAAAAATTTAGCCACTTCCTCATTTTTACAATAAAGATAGGTGAAATAGGTATTTATTGTTGTTAAATAATTTACAGGAAAATGTAATCTTCATGGCTAACTTGATTGAAGTGAGATAATAAAGTTAATGTAGGCTTTGTTACGGTTCCTCAAATGAGAACTATTCGGAATTTATTCTACAAACATAGAATTGTACGGTCTTTAAATTAAATCCTGAGTTGGTTTCCAGCTGCAATAAAATGAAAACGCTTACCACATATGATATGAATGATGGTACAAGTTTATGTCTACACCTAAATGTAATCAGTATAAGGTTCGTTTATATTTGGAGTTACTTTAAGATTATTGATTATGACGATAGTAACTCATATTAATTACTATGTATATGTTGAGATTTTTTTATTGGAAAAGTAGAAGAGCAAGTGTGCAAATTAACAAATTTTTAATCCATTCCTGATCTTAAGCTGTTCTAGAACTACCGTCAAACTTATTCTAAAATAAAGCAAAACACGAGATATGTACATACTCGACACATTATTGGAAAAAGTAGACATTTACTAAGAATGCGTGCATAAAACGTTCTAGCCTCAAATTAGAACAGAAACAAATTAATGACGAATTGAAGTATATTTTATCCCCCTTTTGATGTAGGAAAGAACACCCCGACTCTTCCCACTTTATTTTAAATGGCGACAAGATTGTGTACTTGAAAGAATACATATCAAAGATGTAAGTAATAAGATTTAAAATAAAACATTTCTCAAGTTGACGAGCATATAATTTTTACTCATAAGAATAGTCTAGTATATTCTATACACGCATGTATCAATACTTCTCGTTTTTAATATAAAGGGTGGTCCAACCATAATGCACGATGTTAATTGTGAGTCACACCTTAACGTCAAGTTTTTTGTCCAACTTAATTTGACATTTCTTTGTTTCAGTGTCTGACAAATTCAACCATGGAGAGGTACACAGTTTAGCAGCGCGTTAAGATTGTTGAAACCTTTTACGAAAATGGGCGTTCAAGTCAAAATGCATTTCGTGCACCTCGTGACTTTTTTGGTCAGCATAATCGACCAAATGTGTCCACAATCGGGAGAATTGTGCGCAAATTTCAGCAAACCGGGTCTGTAGGAAATGTGAAAACACCTGCGCATGCTCGCCCAGTTCGTTCTGCGGAAAACATTGCTGTTGTTCGCGATAGTGTAGCAGAAGAGCCGCAACCTCGACTCGTCGTCGTGCCCAACAATTGAACATCTCACGAACATCACTGATGCGAATTTTGAATAAAGATTTGAATTTACACGCTTACAAGGTTCAATTGACTCAAGATCTGAAGCCTACTGACCATTTCAAGCGTCGTCAATACGCCGAATGGTTGGTTGAACAGACAGAAGTGAATGGTGACTTTACAAAGAAAATCATCTTCAGCGACGAGGCACACTTTCACCTCAGTGGATTCGTTAACAAGCAAAATTTCAGCATTTGGACAAATGAGAATCCACGAGTGATTGTTGAAAAGCCGATGCATCCACAAAGAGTGACTGTTTGGTGCGGTTTATGGGCTGGCGGCGTCATCGGGACGTACTTCTTTGAAAATGAGGTCGGCCAAGCAGTTACCGTGAATGGTGTTCGCTATCGCGAGATGATAACGGACTTCTTGTGGCCAGAAATTGAGGATATGGACCTGGACGATATGTGGTTCCAACAGGATGGTGCCACTTGCCACACAGCCAACGAAACAACGGCACTTTTGCGCGAGAAATTCAATGGCCGTGTTATCTCACGCCGTAGCGATGTTAATTGGACGCCACGATCATATGATTTGACACCGTTGGACTTCTTTCTTTGGGGATATTTAAAAGAAAAAGTGTACGTCAATAAGCCAAGAACAATTCAAGAGCTAAAGGATGAGATAATTCGGCACATTAACGACATTGAACCTTAATTATGTCTCAGAGTCATTGAAAATATGGACCATCGGATAGAGGTATGCCACCGAAGCCGTGGCGAGCATTTGGCCGATATTTTGTTTCACACATAATTGTCATAGATCCTTCTATCATATTAAAAAATACTAAGATAATTCTCTAAAAACTTTTTGTTTTATTTACAATTAACATCGTGCGTTTTGGTTGGACCACCTTTTATTATCAATTCTCTAACAAAATATTTTTTGTTAGATGAACGCTATTCAATATACAATTTCTTACCAAAGACGGTGCCTTTTTTCCACGTCCTGCCATGTTTTTAGATTGAAGAGGATCCTTAGATTGGAATAACCACTATAAAATGTGACTGTGATAAAATCTGTCACTCATTTCAAAGTTACATTGAATGCCAGCGAATTGTCAATTACAGTTAACCTGATTTATCGAAAATTGTGGCATAATGTAGAGAATTGTTTGAATAAGCCACTCACTTTCATGAAGGAAATATCCACTTGGGATTTATCTGCTTTAAAAAAGGCTGAACTTCCAAATTTTAATAGGTAAAACAAATTTAACTTTTTCCCACTTATTTAGTAACATTTAAAGACCAAAAATATTATTCAATAACATTCTGTAAATGCGACAGGAACTACTAGTACTTCACAGCTATAAAACTGTATGTAAGCCTCATGGTGGTATACATAACCGTAGTATTTGACGGAAAAAAAAAAACGTTTTTCTTTATTTTTTAGAAATTTATTAGCCTTATTATACTTCACGCAGATAATACACAAGCTCCTCCCACAGCTTTAATTTTATCTTCTGCCGACTTTGAGAAGAATTTCGCTTTAACAATAACAGGTTGGCTAGGGAGACGACCTTTTCCCAATAACTTATAGTATCCCTAAAAAGAAGAACATAATTAATAGCAACATAAAAATGACCAACCGACTATAAAAAAAAATTCTGTATAATCAGTAAGTGAACATTCGGCATAATTTTTACGACCGCCCGTTCTTTTTGTCATCACGATAGGGTATTGTCTGAAAATCACCCGAAACACCACAAAAACTTACCGCTTTCACTATGTCAATGACGGGAGCCTTTCCCTCTGGGTGGTCCTTGTACTTTAACCGCGTCTGCTCACTGACAAGAGTCCACAATTTATCTAAATTAATGGACGGCGCCCATTTCGAGTTCCGCCTGAAATGGTAGTTCCTCATACCCAACTAAAAAACCATGACTTACTAACATTATTAATTACACAAATATTACATTTTTATACCTTTCCAAAGTACCCAGGATGGTATTTGTCGAAATTTATCCTGTGGTGGTGCATACCACCGGCATTACCACGACCTCCAGGATGCTTACGGTGTTTACCTTAAATTGAAAGACCCTAATCTTAAACAATATCAAAACAATGTAATCTTAGTTTATTAAATAACTGTTAATCAGGAACATGAACATTAATCACATATTTCATACCGCCCGTTCTATAATTGTCATCATTTGATTTTGCATACATACATGAAAAAAAATATATTAAAAACACACTAGTACTCACCGATACGTCCGTGTCCATGGCTCACATGCCCTCTTAGCTTCCTGGTCTTTTTCTTATGTGTCGACTAAAATGTCGAAAAATATACATTAGAGAAAGAACATAACCTCCTTACAATTTTACAACTGACTTTCACCAAATTTTAAGATTTTATAAAAAAAATAAGTAGCGTCTAACATGCACCACCAGCGTAGAATTAAATTTATTTAAAATATATTAATGAACACGCTAAGATGGTTAAGAAAATTGAAAATAATAACGTCAACAAAAAAACTTCACTACTCACCATGTTGAAACAAGAATGAAGGAACTATTTACTTACGAGAAGTTAGCATTGCAGGTCTACCAATATTTATGACCAAAATTTGGTTCCGATAATGAACACTTTCGATTCACAATGATGTACCACACTTTTAATTTCCTTATTTATTCCTCTGTTCTGTCTAGTCTAATCTTGCTTGATAGCCGCAAATAATAAACATTTCACTTCTGATTATAACAATACAAACAATATAACAATATCAACAAAAAATAAAACAATAGCAAAATTTCTTTCTATTAAATTGTAACTTTAATTGTATATCATAAAGTTATTATTGACTAAAAATTGCAGCAATATTTGTTCACTAAAGTTTACTAGAGGCCTCTTGCATTTAGAGCTTAAAATAAACAAACTCATTATTTTCACCTCTGCATATAACTTTAACGTTTAAACCCTAGTTTCAACGTTAAAGTCATATGAACATAATCATGGTTTGTTCGATTTAAGTTCTGAATGGGGGATGGCGCCAAGCAACATGTGCATTCGAAAAGCCCTCTTTTGTTTTTTTTTTTTTTTTTTGTAATGTGAAGATAGCTCCAGACTAATAAAACAGACATATCACATAACCTCTTTAAAGTGTACTTATTGCAATGTAAATGTAATTTGAATAATGCAAGAATCCGGTCATCCTTTAAAAGATCAAGAGCATTTTACAAGGGACTTAATAGCAGCATACAAAGATCAGCCTATGTTATGGGACAAAAACCATCCTCATTACAGAAACAGAGCCGAAAGAAATGATGCTCTTGAGGCAATACTTCAAAAATGTAGAGAATATTATCCAGAAGCAGATGAAGACTTTGTGAAAATGAAAATAGATTCTTTAAGATCCAGTTTTCGGAAGGAATGGAACAAAGTACGTTTTTCAAAGACGTGTGCAACGAAATTGGAAGATGTATATAAACCCAGTTTATGGTATTATAATTTGTTACTGTACACTGTTGGAGAAAAATGTTCCGAGGATGCAAAGTCATCAGACGTGCAAGTAAGACACGATCTATTTAAAGGTTTCAGACATGAATATAACTATGTTTTAGAGGATGTTTTGGCCTAGAGAGTACTCGACAATGCTTATAGGTTTATTAAAGAAACACCCATGCCTCTATGTCAACAGTCCCATACCTACGTTGGCAAAAAGAAATTCTGCGATTAAAAAAATTACAGATGAATTGAATTCATTTACTGGAAAATCATTTACGCAGGACCATATCAGGAAGAAAATCCAATTATTAAAGGGGCAGTACAGGTTCGAGTGTAAAAAAATCAGAGACCGACGGAGAAACAATCCAAAACATCCTTACAAGTCAAATCTGTGGTGTTTCAATTTGTTGAGTTTTCTGAAGGGGCATGTTTTTCAGAAGACCATTCTATTGAGAAATAATAGGAAGTCATTGGTACGTAGATTTGAGATTATTTCTTTTTTCAGCTTTTTAGCAATATCTTACAGGTATGTGTAGTAGCTTTTGGGGGTCGTATTTGTTAGGGCGTTATTTTTTAATGTATTAATAAAAAAAAAATAGGATTAAAATATGGTAGATCATGGCAAATTTCAGTCAAGTATTATATCATCTTGAACAGAAATCAAGATGTGGTAGGCATCTGTACCCTTTGGTATATATATAGTGCTTATATAGTCTTTTGGTGATTAACATTCACTTTATTGTTGCTATAAAACCAGTTTTTGTTCTTATCTCGTGTATTTTAAAATAACCTAATATCAATACTGCATATTTAAGCATTTTTCAATGCCTCAACAACTTTATACCAATTAAATTTATCACAGTGTTAAATAAGTAATAATTGCCTTCAATATTACAGCACAGCTATATAACAAAACACGGAATTTTTAGGTAATTTCAAACGAGTCGATGCTATTCTGTGATTTCTGTTAGTTACGTTCAGCAGTTATACCTGTCAAACCCAAGTGAACCGCTCACTTCGCAGTATAATCATACGTAAATATTTTTACTGAACTGAATTTAAAAGAACAGTGTACTACTTACTCGAAAGTTTAATAGATCCGTAATGCATTTTACGGTGTAGTTTGTTTATTATGCCATTCGTATCGCATCAATTCATCGATATATAATGATGCACATTTTCTGTATATCAACCCAATTATGGATATTTAACACATTAAGAGTTCTTGCACAAAAACCACCAATATCTTAATATTTCACTGCGCATTTTGCAGTTCACATTAAGTTGATATCTAGAAATAATGAATTATCCCCTGGTAGTACCAAGAACTTCGTTGACGAAGCACGTGTTGTTAGGCTGTACTTATAAGGGGTTATGTTTATTCTAAGCAGTAGTCGCCGATTAAAAATTTTTTTTACTGATCTTTGGAAACTTCGAATAGATAGTGGGTTGTGTTCTAAACAACGAACAAACCAAATATCTGAGTATCGCCAACTTCTATTTCTAAAGTCCCTAGTGTTTTGTAATTACCGTTTAAAGAACTTTTGTAGATGTTCTGGTGGTGGTTGATTTAAATGGTATAAATTCTATCGGTGTTTAAAAACAGGGTGTGTCCTAGAGTTTAAATATGAATGGTCAATTCTCTAATTTTAAGATCTTAAAATACGCCAAAGAGCCACGAGTAAACGTTTTATTTGTGCACACATCTCAAAAAATATGACTAAATTTTGCATCATATGATATGAACATCAAATTCATGTTCATGATATAGTAATATGTACAATTGAAAAATCAGATGTAATCAATGGAAGTAAAAATTTTACAGACATTTAATTATTGTATATTTCAGGCAAGAAGCAGAGGTTCTATCCCAGCTGTAACTGATTCAAAATTTGAGGCAGTAGAGGTACATGAATGTCATGAGTGCATATTTTTTTAACCACACTGTATAAAAGTATCTTTCAGGATATCAAGATAGAAGTAGAGTCTGAACAAGACAGTGATTATATAAATAAAAGTGATACAATCGTCGAGGAAGCAGAGTTTCTAAACAGTAATGATTACGATGATATATTCGACACGATAGGGAAGAACGTCGCGCATAAGTTGAGAGATATGGAGGACAATCAGCGAGAATTCGCTGAGAAACTCATAAATCAAGTGATGTACTATGGATTAATGGAGAATTTGACCCACAACAGTAGATTAATTCTCGATGACACATGATTTTTTTTTTATTTGAAATTAAATGAAAGCAAAAAATAGCACTGCTTTATTTGTGACATGTTTTCCACACAAGTGACTACACAACTGGAATCGTTTATTGCACAGCCTCCTAAATAATTAAAATTACAATTAAGGCACATTCACAGTATTAAAAGACAACAACAAAAAATCTTAACAATTACGTGCATTTGGTGTGTTAACTAATCAAATCACATTTACCCCTACGCCTTCAGCAAATCGTATGCTGCCCCCAGTGCCCAGCTGATTTCGTGCCCATCGATTTTCTTGTAGAGCTAAAAAATACATTTTTTTTTTTGTCATTTTCAATAAACGATTAAATTATACTCACGAATATCCTCGTGTCTTCCTTCAAGCCGAATCCCTGCCCGAGGAGAACCCAAATGAATGTTAAGTCTAAGCACATGAAGGGCTGTTCTGCATTAGCCTCGTGGCAAGCTAGAAATATTCAGTTAATAAAAAAAAATTGCTGCTGTGTAGTTTCTTACATTTCTCGGCAGCTTTTTTGAAATCCTTCACCCAAATTTGGCCACCTGTTGTTTCATCTGTAAAACACGCAAAATTAGCCATGGCACTTTATTAATGAATTTTCTATTCGACGAATTCACCGCCGAGAAACAAACATTTTAGTGCACCTTTTAAAAAGCAATATAAATCACTTTTAGGCAACTTTAGAAGAAATAAACCTACTTTATTAGTGAGAATAAATCAATTAGGCAACCAAACCCTTTGTCCTATACTGGGTGTTTATAAACTAAGATTTTTTTTTTTTTGTGGGGGAAACACCCGATGGAATTAATGTGTAAAAACAAACAATATAGACAAACAAATCAATCGTTAAAGACAGAAACCTTTTAACCATGAAGTCAAGCTCATAATTACACAATAATTCAAAGACGCACAATCATACAAAATAAAATGCTTACTTGAAATGATGCGATGTGCTTACTTGATCTACTCTACTGATTTTGTATCATGTAAAAATATCCTTTTCTCATTGCTGAATGAGGTTGATTAAGATAATTGTCTGGAAATCCACTTATTTTATGCAGACGTATCTTCTATTCAAAATAAACCCCCAAGTTTGTAAGCATCCTGTATAGACCGTATGCAGAGCAATGAAGTCAACAATGAATTGTCAATATTTGCACCAAAAACAGTAGGACATCCTCTTAATTTTCATTAAGAATATTTTTTGAGTAATTATTTACCATAATAAAATTAATATTTTTCTATGAAATTAAACATAAAAGTTAGACCAGTTAGAAAAGGTCGGTGTTCATTTTAGATCTTTTGCCTGCTTTATTCATTTCATTAACTTCTTTAATAGAAATTCATATTTAAATTCTATTACCAGATTATACTTATTACTTTTTTTTTTATTTGTTAAGACAACAAATTTTATTTTTATTGCAACATCCATTAAAAATAAACCTCCAAGTTCATGAACACCCTGTATAGATCGCGATTTTTAACCCGCGTAAATTTTTAGGAGAAATTGTTACTATTTGTGCTAGGAATACTAGTTTTCTCCTGACTTTTTATAAAAAGCGTTTTTGAATATGTATTATATTCATCATAATTAAATACAAATAAATGTGTTATTTTGTTCTTTATGTCCAGACATTTTATATCTTCCTTCTATTATTAAACAACCTTTACTAAGCGGATTTATTGCAATCAAACTCTTATAGAAAAGTATCTTTCATTAAAAATAAACCTTCAATTCGAGAACACCCTGTATATGCCGTGATTTTCAAACAGCGTACATTTTTGGGGCATTGTTACAATTTGCGCTAGAAGCATTAAAGATTCCTCCAAATTTTTATAAAATATGTTTTTTGAATACTTATTTATTATATTCGGCATATTTAAAAATAAATATTTTATTTTTAAAATCAAATTAAAAGCTTAGAGATATATTTCTGCTACTATTAAATAACTTTCACTAAGCGAATTTCTTGCAATAAAACTTTTCCATTAAAAATAAGCCTCGAAGTTTGTGAACACCCTGTATAAATCGCGATTTTTAAATCATCAAATTTTTTAAATACAAATTGTTACAATTTGCACTACAAATATTAAAACACATCTAGATTTTAATAAAAAGTATTTCTTGAATATTTTGTTTATTATATTCATCATAATCGAATGAAAATAAATGTTTTAATTGTTTCTTTACATCGTGACATTTTCTCGTTATAAAATCATAAATATATATTTTTTCTACTATTAAACAACCTTCACTAAGCGAATTTCTTGTAATCAAACCCTTTTATATAAACGTATCTTCCATTAAAAGGAAACGTCCAAGTTCGGGGACATCCTGTATAGACCGCGACTTTTAAACAGCGTAAATTTTTAGGACAAATTGTTACAATTTGCGATAGGAATATTAAAACTTCCTCCTGATTTTTATAAAGAGTATATTTAAAATATTTTTTTTTATTATATTTATCATATTTGAATGAAAAATTTTTTTTCTTTACGTCCCGAGATTTTCTTGGTTTAAAAGCTTATACTTATGTTACTGCTATTATTAAACCACTTTTACTAAGTGAATGCCTTCTTGCAATCAATTTTTACCATAAAAATGTTTAATTAAAAATAAACCTCCAAGTTCATGAACACCCTCTCTCTTACCTTTCTCGACTTTACCTTGGCTGAGCAGCAAATTATTTACAATAGCAGGATATTATTTACAGTGAAATAAGGAAACAATTACTGAAGTTATCTACTTACCAATTAATCCTACTTCAGTGGCCCTATCAAAGTAATAGCTGAAGGCGAAGATAGTCTTCAGGGGCAGCTCCTCTGGGGGCTTCGCCTTGCTTCTCACGTACTCCCCGATGATTCGAGAACAATTGTAAAAGCTAACGACAGGGACCTCCTCGCCTACCTGGATATCGGTCCCCTTGACTTTCGATGTGGGGTAATTCTCCTGTAAACCGCTGACGAAAAGGTCGGTCCCTGAAATTTCTCAACCTATACAACCCCCGCTGAAAAATCTATCCGCAATCTTACCGTGGTAGTGGAGCTTTTTATTTTTAATAATAGGATTGACACATTCGCTGATTACGTTCGTTGCATTTGGCTGGTTTAGAGTGACCACAGCATGTCTCGCCGCCATCAAGCCTAGCCCCAAGAAGCTGTGCGTGTAGACCGGGATGGGGCCCCTGGGAGAGGCGGCTTGGTGTATATAAAGGGTCTGCTTGAGACTGGCGGGGGTGATGGCGGAGAAAGTGACCTGGGTGGAGCCCCCGCCTAAGTCGAGGGCTGCTACTGTGTTAGCGGCATTACCGTTAATCCTGTCTATGAAAAAATAATAGTTTGTTTAAAACACCTGCCGCAAAATCGTATTTAGTATTGCTAAGTAAATTTTCTGATAAGTTTTAGTTTAGTTTCCTGGTTATGTAATGCAAATATAAAACAATCAATGTTGTATATATATATATATATATATATATATATATATATATATATATATATATATATATATATATATATATATATATATATATATATATATATATATATATATTTTCATTTCTTTAACCTTCCTTTCACATCTATTTACGCATTTTCATTCAAATTGTGTTGAAAACTTCTAAGACAAATATAACTATATATGTACATGTATATTATACGGTTGTTCAGTTTTTAGTTGTACTATATGAACATTTAGCTCATTTGATGGACATACAAAGTGACAAATGTAAAATAAATGATCATTTGTTAAATATAACCTATAAACTATACACAACTTTTATAAACTTTTGTGATGAAGCACCCTGTATATCATATTACCAATTCAGCTTGTAAAGTTACATGAAACAAATATAAAATAACGGTTTCCATCCGCGAATTAAACAATACACTCTATAATTTCTCGCCTTTGTGTACTTTAAGATTATATGCTTGAGTTAAAACTGTTGAAACATGTTATGTAATGTTGTTTTTATCTCTTACTAATTATGTGTATGTTAATTGTAGCGGCTCATGCAAACCTTGATTATCACGAGCATCCGATTTTGGTCCGGATTTTAATGCTGCCCACTGAGCTCGTCACGATGGCTATTTGCGCCGGTTGATCGCCAAACTTCAGTTGCCGCTTGATCTTTGTGTATTTAATATCTGTCGTCAATATAGCTCAAATGCTTACTGCTTATGGATGATTGTGTTACGGAATAGATCAAACATAAGTAGAGGTAACAAACAGCCATTGGCTGACATTGCATAAAAATTTATAGGAGCATTTATGAACGTACGACGAAATTACGGGCATATGATAGTACAAAAATAATGTGTTTAGTTTGCAATACACTTTTGATGTGTTGGAATAAGAGAGACTTTAGGAAATGTATAAACAATGCACGCCACACAAAAATGGTATAAAACAAAATACCCAATTACGCTAATTCCTTTGATGCATTTTGCATATTAGATATGCATGAATTTCATTCGTTCCGGAAAGAATACATCACTCATTGGCAATTACCAAGTTAAAGAAAAATGTTATTCCATAAGTTGTATTAAGTATTGATTAAACGATCATTTGTTGTTCAATACGCTTTTCAACTATTCAGAGGTTTTGTAAATCACCCTGTATAACATATTACAAGTTTATTTTGTAAAATTGCAAAACACAAAAAATATAAAAACAACTTATATACTATAGAATTTATCATTTTTGTGTATTTATTTTAAAACTGTTCAAGTATATTTTGTACTGTTATTATCTGTTACTAATCTCTATAAATAATAATACTAATAGTATCAGAAAACTTGAATATTACAGCCTATTCAAGATTATGTAATGTTTGTGTAAACAATTTATTTCAAAAGGACTGTACAGACAAATGGATGAAATTTAACAGACGATTTTTAATAGCTTATAAAAATATTAAAGCTTCCTCCTGATTTTTAATATTTTTCAAATTCACCAAAGCTGAATACAAAATGACTTAGAAGTTCTTTCTAACTTTTTATTGCATCAATATGATTATCTGACCTTAAGTCTTGTTGAGAGCCAAATTTTAACGATGCTCAATGCTACACAATAACAGAGTTACACAATAAGTTAGATCATAACTAATATCTATTACCTATTTCTTTATATTCATTTACGCATTCTCAGTCAAGCTTTATTGTAAACAGGTATAACTACATACATGTATATTTTATATTTATAGGAGGGTGTATCAAATATAAACGAGACTTTTGGTCCTGGGCATGCAATAGTAACGCGTGACGGTTCCCGCTTCGTGGGGTGTTGGGTAGGGATTTCAGGAGGGGGGAGAGCAGGTGGGCGACCTCGCTCATTCCTTTCAGTACCCGTCGCAGTCGTGACGATGTCTGTGCAGGATGTGCTTTCGTCAATTGCGCAGCGTGTTATCATCAAGTTTCTCGTCATAGAAAACCAGCTGAAATCCTGACGATATTGACTGCGCAGTTCAAGGAAGAGACATTGTCCCAAGCTAGAGTGTTTGCATGGCATAAACAGTTTGTGGAGGGTCGTGAGAAAGCTGAAAATGAGAGCCATGACCGCCGACCTCGCACCAGCATCACCAGCGACAACATCGTCCGCGTTCAACAACTTCTTGAGGGTGACAGGCGTTTGACCACCAGTGAGATTGCATCTAAGGTTGGAATAAGCTATGGAAGCACTTTTTCAATCATCACAGAGGAGCTAGGGTTTCGTAAGCTGTGCGCAAGGTGGGTCCCTCGCCTTCTGACAACTGAGCAGAAATTGCATCGTTTTCAGGTGTGTAAGCGTCTCCTAGGGAGATTTTGGAAAGAGGGAGACTCATTTCTCACTCACATTATCACCTGTGATGAAACGTGGGTGCACCACAATACCCCTGAGTCGAAACAAGTGAGCAATGAGTGGAGACGTCAAGGGGAGGCTGGGCCAGTGAAAGCCAAGTCAAGAGTGTCAGCAGGCAAGGTTTTGGCTACAGTTTTTTTTTGACCAGCATGGCTTGTTGCACCTCGATTTTTTGCATGATCGCAGGACCGTTAATGCAGCGTACTACTGCGACATTTTAAGCGAGGTTAGACTTGCATATGGCCGCAAACGGCGTGACCTACCAATGAGAGAAGTGAAACTTCTCCATGACGATGCTCATCCCCATACAGCAGCCTTGACCAGAGAAAAAATTGGAGGAATTGGGCTGGGAGACACTTGAACGCCCTCCCTATAGCCCTGCGACTTTCACCTCTCTGGTCCTCTCAAGGAAGCCATGGGAGCGCAAAGATTCATCAACGATGAGGCCTACGCGCGCAATTGGATGGAGACACAACCAACTTCATTTTACGAGCAGGGCATTACAAAATTACCTATAGCTGGGAAAAATGTGTTTCCAGATCAGGAGATTATGTAGAAAAATGAGCTGTTATTCTTTTTTTTTTCCAAGTTCAAATAAAAAAAAATTAAAAGAAAAGTCTCGTTTATATTTGATTCACCCTCGTAGTTGTGCTATGTGAATAATAAGACGTTCCATGACGATAAATTCATTTTATTTAACCTTAAGATTGACAAAAATTCGATTACATAAATAAAGTTTCAAATACACAGTCATTTATATTCTTAAATATGTCTCTAAACTATTCAGAGTTTTGCAAACTTTTATAGCACCCTGTATATAATATTGTCAATTTACCTTGTTAAATTAAAGGAGGTAAATACAAAAAAACAGCTTCCATGAGCGAAGCGAACAATACATTCTATAATTACTCATATTTGTGCACTCTATGATTATGTACTTGAGTTAAAACTATTGAAATATGTTGTGTAATACTGTTTTTATCTTTTACTTGCCATGTATGTGATAATTGTGGGTATCGTATCGTGCAAAAGTTGATTATCACTGTGTACTAGTAGTTATCTGATATTTGTTTACGCAAGTCATTTTCAAAAGGAATGTAAGGAGAAATGGTTGACATTTTACAGGCCTCATGCAATCTTATTTACAACTAATTGGGGATCGTCTAGTAGTTATATTACATGACATGTTCATTAAAAAATTATATATACACAATGGAAATTAAAAAAATTTAACATAATTTATGCATATTCTACATTTGTAGTTGTAAACAGCAAAGGTAATTGAAAATGCGTAGTTTTCTTTTAGAGAAAACTGTAGATAGTTAATTTTATGAAAATAATACTGAAAATCGATAAGGAATAGTTTCTTTTTTAAACACAACATCCCCAAATATGTTGAACACAATTTTCTTTAATTTTATTTCAGCATTCAATAACCAATACTACACTTAGACTATTGCTAAGAAATTGTTTTGAAAAACGCCGAATCAATGTCACTTACCTAAGAGAAAATTGACTGTGAACCAGGAAAAGATTCCTTCATCGGTACCATCCATTATTTCCACGGATTCATCGTTTGTGAGAAAAGGTGTCCTCACAAATAATTCCTTAACGGAACTCAGCAATTTTTCAGCCTGCTGTGCAGGCAATAACCTGAGCCCAGCAGTGGCCTTTAATATAAGAGGTGTCTTAGACCAGTATCGCTGCGGGATCTCATTCTTAGCCTTTTCCAAGAGATTTTCTATTGTAGCAACACCCTGCAAAAAAATCATTCTTACTGCGATTTCTTTAATTTTTTTTTATCGGTATTACCTTCTCGGGTTCCTTAGCGAATGACGAAAGACCAGGTTTTGTGTATTCAAACAATTCCCTGTCCAAGACTAAATATCCACCTAAAAGAAAAATATTTCATTCAATCGACGATTGTAAAGATGCTTTTTAACTTGCCTATGTATGACTCGTGAAATGTAAAAGCTAAAACCCTAGAGCCGGTGCTCCCAGCATCAATTACAACTGCATGGACCGGCTTGTGGTACCCGAACTTCTTCGCGATATTATCTACGGCTCTATGTCCTATATGCCAGGGGATTTGGTCGGTATATAATACTAAAAATTTAACACACTTTAAATTATACTCTGTAACATATAACACTCCATACGTACTGATAAACAGAGTCAAGATTGTACCACTGAGTATGAGACAAAGTAGTGATGTCTGTATAGACGATGCAGTCTTTTCCTTACGTTTTCCTTTTGTCTTGGGCCCTTTTTCATTGTGCTCTTTATTCTAAAAAATAAAAAACTATATTTCCCGGCTCCTCGCCTAACGACCCGATTACGTTATAAACAAGCACAACGGATACTAGCTGATAAAACACAGATTACATGCAAGTAAAGAAAAAAAAGTGAGGTTACATGACACTTCTAACTAGGAAAACTAACTTACAGTGGAAAAATGCATTTGCAAACCTAGAATTAAAAAAAGTGAATACATATGATTACTATTTACTACTAATACTATAACTATTTATAAAGTAATAGAAAAAACATAATGAACTTTTGCCACGACGATAAAATTTAAAATTTTATTTACCCTTCTTCTACGTAACTCGCTGTTGCTCATGTTTCAGGCAAAGCTGGATTGGATGGCAATCTAAAAATATGTATAGTAAAATGCGAGTACAAAATAAATTAACTATTGATTGTAATTTCTAATGTTGCGTCGTCGCACAACTGCGGTCAGAAACAAAACTAATATTTTTTAATTTGCCGTGTCGAAATAATTGAAGTAATTGTGTACCCAACTCCAAAACCGAAATTTTACATCTCATATAAATATATTATCTACTTATCGCTGATTGTGGCACTTAATTGATAACAAAATATGGGTATCATTCGTTCTTAATTCTATAAATTCATGCACAAATAACAAAATAAATATAGGATAAGGATTTGTACGTCAGGATATACACCAACTTTTGTTCTTCTTTTGATTAAAATTATTATTAGATTCAATTCACAAATATTGTTTCCACTGGACTGATTAGGCAATCAACTATGTAAGCCTGAAGATTAGAAATTGAATAAATCGCATGTCTTACAGAGTAAGGTAAGCAGAAATCGGTATTTATATTTATTTTTCAAATTGATTTTTATATAACACATCTCAAGATGTCGCTGAGATCGAAGTTGTATGTGCAATCAAATCATGATAATACCACAACTATGGATATCAGAAGATAATAATTGGTGCGCCCTCTATATGTTTTATCGGTACTGATTTTCTGGTAAAACGTTCTTATTTTTAAAACCATTGTGCATTAATTTCCTTTTTAAACGCTCTGCCAGTTTTAGGCAGGTTGAGAAGGCATCTGTTCTGGGACTCCCGAACCCAATATTGTAATTGCTATTAAAAATATTTCTGAAAAACATCCGTTGACGTCTGGTTTATTTCTTTCAGGTTCGGTGTATATTCGCCACAGTTTCTTAATATTTAGTTCCGGTGGTAAAAATACCCTAACAATACTTTTACCTCTACAATAATGAGGCTCACTGATACTAAGAGATTCAATAAACGACTTAACAGCGTTTCTTTCTACAACATTTTTATTGCTACGATGGTCTGCCCCTCGTCGTTCTTTTGCCATAAGTCCTGCGTCTGTGTAAAATATTTGTAATACTCCTTGAACCCTATTTTTTTTTAAGATTAACGCCATTAAGGAACGTTTGTCTGCAAACAGGAAGTCTTTTGTTACAGTTTAGAACTGTATACTTGATTGTAAGAGATCTTTTACTTGTAGCTTTCATAGAACGCTTCACACTATAATATTTGATTATAAAGTTATCCTGTTCAATCTTCATCATTTGTTGGTAAAATCTAGAATGAAGAAATTCTGGCAAGAATATTGCATGCTTAGCAGTCTGCAATTGAAGGAGGCCTTTTTTATGTGTACATGCTGGATAAACAGGTAATTATTTTGCGACATATCTGTAAAATTTGTAAAACATAAAATCAGGTGGAATAATGATGGGTCGGCGCAATAGAAAACAAAAATAATAAACACGCCATACCTTTCTCGACGTTTGATATATTTTCCATGTTTCCGGCTGGCACTGTCTTTTTCTAGATTTAAGGCCTGGTTACACAGTACAAGTTGCTTACGTGACAGCAGACAGCTACTGCCACTGTATACTCGCACGACAGTAGCTCGACTGGCCTCGACTGGTCATACGGCGAGAGTAGCTGCTACGACATAGGTAAGCAGGTATTGCCCACGAGACTGCAGTCAAGTGTGAATAAGCAATTTGCACGGAACTTCTATATGCCTGAAAATATATTTCTTCTGCCATATAATAAGTACTTAAGAAGAATATTATAGTCATTTTTCATGAAAATTTGTAGTTTTTGCATAGTTAATAGAATCAATTCACTCATGTATGTAAAGTTACGTGTTCGAAAACGCTAGTCTGATTGGTTCACGTCACTGTATGGGGAAGTATCCCAATCGTCACTGTTTTCATTTGGTTTAGCGTTTACAGTTTATAAAATCTGTAACAAGTGCGTTTTATAAAGTGCCTAACGGTATGGAGCCGATAAAACACAAATTTTATAAGTATTGCATCGTGCCAATGTGTACAAATACTACGGTATCAACGCCCGAAAAATTGTTCTTCTCGGTTCCCAAAGAGAAAAGAATGCGAAAGAAATGGTGCGTAGCAATGAAAAGGGACGAAAAGAAAAATATAAAGCAATCAAGTTCGACGCCGCTATATTGTTGCGATGATCATTTTATTGTGAGTACCGAATAACATTTATTTGTTTTAGATGTATTTGTACATAACCCCACATTCACGTTGTATGCTGTTTTCGTATTACTTGCCGCATGGAATATTTAGAAAATGTTTGTTTTGGAGGTCATTAGATATAGATACTTAAATAAGATTTACATTTGAATCTTTTTTACAGTTGGAGGAAGACATGGAAAATTACTGGCAATACAGACTGGCTGGAAATGTACTGAGGCTAAGTTTGAAAAAGGGCATTCTACCTCATATTTTTAGCTGCCAGAGAGAACCAGCACCTGAGCGATAAACTGAGGGCCATAGTCTACACACAATTGTTCAATATTAAAATAATAAATAGATTCGCACACCGAAAAAGGAATATTTAACGAAATTACACTAAACGCCCATCTATCTCTCAACAAAATAATATACAGTGACGTCACGTGACAGCCATTTGCATTTCTAGTGTTTACGCGCGCCGATGTGGCGTGGATTGGCTTGTGGGTTGTGGGGAAAGGCGATGGGCGAGCAAAAACAAAAAATGTTGAAGTAACTCGGATACAAGATACTGACCGACTCGCACATGACAGTAACTCGTATGAGGCGGTCATACGATGCGAATCAATATACTGCAGTAACTGACTAGGCCAGCTCGCATGCTAACTCGCACAGTGTAACCAGGCCTTTACTAGGAGGTGTTTCTAAAATATCTCTATCCATATTGTTGCACTTCTAAAAGAATAACTGTTCACGAACTGCTTATAGGACAACAAAACAAACTATAATGATCGAAACACGTGTGGATAACGTGCGAATAAAGAGCACTCACTTATCACGTGGTATAGCCACTCGATTACATAATTGGGCAGTTACATTAAAGTGGAAATTGAAAGTGTAAAGTGGAAAATTTTATAATCGAGACAGAATCTATGTACATGTACCTATTCGTTTCTGATGTCCATGTATAATTAATTTGACAACATAATTATAATACTGAATACACTGGAATAGTAATTACAAAAAATGTCTGAAATGTACGCTAATAGGAGTTCAATTACGTATCAATATGATATGATAACAATTATTTAGCTGTTTATATAAAAAAAGGAATTTAAAAAATAATTTATATAATTTCATCATTACCAGTAAAAAGTTCATCTATGACAAATATTGTTTGTTGCTTATTTTATTCCATTTTAATACCTACATTCATATCGCTTACGATTAATTTTAATATAACTATTAAAAATTGCATTATACCTGTACAGTTAGAGCTACAGTTTTAGGAACAACCTATACTATTTTTCTAAGAAGCATTCGTCTAAGAGATATAAAAATAATTAGTCTATTGTTAGAAGAGACAATATAATGTTTGCATACAGATGAGTAATATTTAAATTTATAGATAAATAACGATAATACAACTATACTTATTTGGTAGCATATTCTTGTAAATGTCTTAAAATTGACACGTTGGCCATTTTAAAAGTTTTTATAAATTAATGATAGACAAATAAAAAAATACATTTATTTTATTGCCATTTAAATAAAACTGCATATGTACATATTTATTCATATACTATTATCTGTGGTTCCAATATAATTATTCGAACAATAAACTTCCCTTAAAGGAAAAAATATGTCACATATTTTGATATTATTGAGAAAAAATTTGCATTATATTTCGCAAAAATAAATAACTTTTAGAAACGGACCCGATCATTTTGAAGAAAAAATTAAACAGTTTTAAAACATTAAAACGGACTTTTCCGCACGTAGAACATCTCTATTTTGAAATTGAGTGGCCGAGAAAAAATAAACCAACACATAAATGCGGAATATGTGTTTTATGCGATAGGTTTACTTTTTTCAATCTTTCTCAAACAGTCCACCATCTTGCTTTCTCATGACCCATGGACAGGATGGGGTGTGTCTCATCCACCTCAAAATCAATAGATGTTGTCTGGTAGACGACAGAATCCCTAATCAGAATCAGTCGAAACCCGATCGATCCGACACGATTTAATTGAGTAATCGTGCTAACAAAAAAAAATTCAAATAGTCCACCATTGTGCTTTCTCATGACCCATGAACATGGTAGAGTGTGTTCTATCCACCTCAAAGTCAATAGGTGTCGTCTGGGAGACGTCCCCGATCAGAATTAGGCAAAATCCGATCGATCCGATACGATTTAGTTGAGTTATAGTGCTGACAAGAAATTTTAATGCCGAAAAACGAAAAATAAACGCCAGAAAAAAACATTTTTCAATTTTTCTTTACACGAGTACATTACTTTTCCGGAGTGCGGAAAAGTAAAATATATATACATATAGTATCATTCAAACATATTTTTATCACACAAATTATTTTGGGAATAGAAAATAGTTTAAAGAATAAAATTTTAAGAATTTAGTGCTTATATAGCTTGTGCTATTGTGCTTTCGAGTGCATCGTATATCACAGATTTTTTTTCCATATGAAGGGTGGTCCAACCATAATGCACGATGTTAATTGTGAGTCACACCTTAACGTTAAGTATTTTGCCCAACTTAATTTGACATTTCTTTGTTTCAGTGTTTGACAAACTCAACCATGGAGAGGTACACAATTGAGCAGCGCGTTAAGATTGTTGAAGCCTTTTACGAAAATGGGCCTTCAAATCAAAATGCATTTCGTGCACCTCGTGACTTTTTTTGGTCAGCATAATCGACCAAATGTGTCCACAATCAGGAGAATTGTGAGCAAATTTCAGCAAACCGGGTCTGTAGGAAATGTGAAAACACCTGTGCATGCTCACCCAATTCGTTCTGCGGAAAACATTGCTGTTGTTCGCGATAGTGTAGCAGAAGAGTCGTCAACCTCGACTCGTCGTCGTGTCCAACAATTCGCGAGATGATAACGGACTTCTTGTGGCCAGAAATTGAAGATATGGACCTGGACGATATGTGGTTCCAACAGGATGGTGCCACTTGCCACACAGCCAACGAAACAATGGCACTTTTGAGTGACAAATTCAATAGCCGTGTTATCTCACGTCGTGGCGATGTTAATTGGCCGCCACGATCATGTGATTTGACACCGTTGGACTTCTTTCTTTGGGGATATTTAAAAGAAAAAGTGTACGTCAATAAGCCAAGAACAATTCAAGAGCTAAAGGATGAGATAATTCGGCACATTAACGACATTGAACCTCAATTATGTCTCAGAGTCATTGAAAATATGAACCATCGGATAGAGGTATGCCACCGAAACCGTGGCGAGCATTTGGCCGATATTTTGTTTCACACATAATTGTCATAGATGCTTACATCATAATAAAAATATTAAGATAATTCTCTGAAAACTTTTTGTTTTATTTACAATTAACATCGTGCGTTTTGGTTGAAACAACTTATAAAATAAATATTTCTATGTTAATAGAAACACAACATAGCATTACTTTTTTAACGGCTCACAAGAAAGAGGGTAAAGAAGACAATATCTTGAGTTAGAAGACATCACCGCCATAACTTTTATATACCCATTATTTGTAACATATAAGTCGGAAATCGAGAAAGGAACCACCAAACCGCCAAGCGGCTATCAAAGTAGTTCCCGAATAGCAAAGCTATTACATAATCGCTCTAGGAAACAATTACTCCTTGGGCTAAAGCCCCGCCAGGCATTGAATTATACCTAGAAGTGATCCTCGACCCCTTTCTCGTGTTTCTGCACGATCAGATAAGGTTTCAAAAATAAAACCGACCACAAGTAGGATTAGACATATGCCCCGGATCGGAACCGAACGACATACAGCTGCTTCGAACTTATTAGTTCTTATCAGTGCCGTACACGGCACACCGATCCGGAACTAGTTTGATAACCGCTTGGCGGTTTGGTGGTTCCTTTCTCGATTTCCAACTTATATGTTACTGACAGAGATCGTATCGATAAAGATGTATACCCCATAGAGTTCATTCGGCATTTGTCCTGGATCGGCGTACCGTGTACGGCACTGATGAGAACTGATAAGTTCGAAACAGCTGTATGTCGTTCGGTTCCGATCCGGGGCAGATGTCGAATCCTACCTATGGCGGGTTTTATATTTGATACCCATTATTTAGCACCAATTTCGGTTCTTTTCAAGTTGTTATATCAAAATTTGAACTATATTTGTAATGCAATATAGCTGGCAATACTAGCTAATTAAAAAGTATTTTCCTAACTAACATTTAAGTTATAACTTATATATATATATATATATATATATATATATATATATATATATATATATATATATATATATATATATATATATACGTGGAGTATTTCTATTTAAAATAATACTGTGTTTAAATAAATTTAAATGGAGTGCAATCGATAATACATTTCCATTACATCAAAAATAGTTAAATATATGTATACATATTTATTTATAATTATATTGACGAATAAAAACCAAATTGTTAATAGTACGTTACCAATAATCACTTTATACCAGTTTTCCCTATAGCTTAATGAGCTCAAACTTATATGTCCCCTAGGTACATATTTCGTGGTAAAAAAATTTTGCCAATGACAGGAAAACAAATTATATAACAAATGTTTTTCGTTTACCATTAAAAAATAAAACCATTTTCTCGAGTTTCTCTATTTTAACATACAAAAGGACGTATTTGATCTGAATTTTGCAAACTTTTTGCCCACAGTAAATAATTTTATGATGATGTCTGTTAAAACTAAAGAAAATACTTTCAAGGCTAGGATGGGAAACTTCATTAGCAAAAGTGGAACAAAAACAGTTACTTTGGCATTTCAGAACGTGTGTTTAGTATTTTAAAAATTAAATCAATTTTTTATGGAACAAAAAAATTTAATAAATTTTTTGGGAAGAATTTTTTGTATGGAATAATTGATTAATGCGTATAAAACTGATCTGTTCGTAAACTATGTCCTGGCGAAGCTCATTTTTTAATGCAAGTATGAAGGTTAACAAAACTAACACGACACGCGACATAATAAAAATAATAAGTCCGTTCTCATAATAAAAATGCCGCAATTATATTTAAATAAATTGGTTAATGATTTGTCAGAGATTCTTTACATTTGGACGCAGTCATAAGTTGGTTTCCATTCTTATGTATTTCTCAGGTCTTGAATTAGTCGGTGTTTGATTAAGAAGGAAAAAAGTTCGCGCATACCTCTGAAATTTGCTTCGATTAACATCGTTTGTAAGTGCTTTGTGCTTCTTGGCGGTATAATAAAAATGAAAAAAACGTCGTTCGACTGCTCCCCCATAGATATTCAGTTTGATGATATTACGTTCTCTGGGGTACAAAACGGGGGTGAGTTATATTATAATGGTGTGTCTAACCAGGTATTGGGGTCAAATATAATAATTTATTGACAATACTTATTACGATTGATTAATTGAGAAACATTAAAATTGAATATGCCTGTGTTACTAAACAATATTGATAACGTAACATATTCCAGAAAATAAATTAAGTCTATTTATATAAAAAGTGAAAATTAAAAATTTTCTGTATTCTATTTTCAATTTTGAAAGATTTTGTAAATACAATTTTTCTATATATTTCTCTACAGACATAATCTTACACTTTGAAAATTGGAGCAAAAGACCTCAAAAGTACCTCGATTTATTTGGAAGGAGCGTCCTGATTTTTATATAACTACAATTTAATATTAAAATAACAGTTTTTTATTCCGATGAAGCTAAATACATACAGTGAAGTATTAAACAGTAATATACTTCATATACATTACACACAAAAATATAAGGGATATAAGAAATCCTAAATTTTTAGGTGATTTTCCAGGGGCTGTAACTTGAAGACAAATAGTGGCAAACCAATTTAAAAAAGGAAAATTGAAGCCCCAAATTTTTTACCTTCAGCAGTTTTTGAGTAATCATAAGAAAACCATCGGATAAAAAATTTCCCAGTTTTTGCTTGCCTTTCAAAAAGTCTATGGACTTCAATTAATGTTTTTTAGTGATTGTAACACAATACCTTTTTTCGATAACTTTATTTTCTTTAATTTGAGCTACTAAAAGTCTTGCATGATGATTTTTCGCTATTATTATTATTATTATTATGTTTTGTGGGATTGGGCCTCATCAGCCACTGATCGCATGGGTAGTCCTTTGGCGATCCCCTCTTACCCGGGTCATTATCCAAAAATGCTATCCCATAAAAGGAGCAATTTGGGCACGTCCCTCGCCTTAAGCCTCGCCTCTTCTAGGATAACAGGGGTCCCTAATATAAGGCACCTCCTCTCTCCTCCAGTGCGGGGCAGGTGTAAAGAAGATGAATCGAGGTTTCCTCGTCTTCTCTTCAATATCTGCATGCCGGGCTGTCAGTCAGTCTCAGCTTGTGCTTATATGCATTCAGGCTACTATGGTGGCCCGTTATGATTCCTACCAGGATTCTGGTTTTTTGCCTGTTCAATTTAATGAATACTTGGGCCAATTTCTCAATCTCTGAGTATTCGATGAAGAGTTTGGTTCTTCGACAACCCGTTACTCCTCTCCATCTTTCTCTATGCTGGTCTCTTGCCCAGTCATTGATGCGGTCTTTGATCAGATTTCGACTTATTCCCACTGCAGGTTCTGGTCCATAGAGGTTTTTCCTGGTCCCTAGTTTGGCAAGGTCATCTGCAATTATATTTCCCTTAATGCCATTATGCCCAGGTATCCATAAGAGTTCCACCGGTCCCTTCCCTGCCAAGTGGTTCAATGCTTCATAGCAATTATAGACGAGCTTCGACTTTGTCGTTGCAGAGCTATCAACGCCGCCCTGCTATCCGAGCAGATACCCTCTCCTGGGTCCGATTTTGGTCAGCCCCCAGAACACCGTATGTAATTGCAACTAGCTCGGCCTGGTGTGCGGTAGTGTATTTACCCAGGGGGAAGGTTTTACCTATCCCATCACGTCGCCTATACACTCCCGCACCCGCTCTGTTCTCACTCTTGGCTCCATCCGTGTACCAGATGTCTCCATTGAGCGTTAATCCAGCTCGACCCTCTATCCAGTCGATTCTTCGCTAAGTTATCATCGTCCAAAGCAAAGGAGTCAGTTTTGACTTTTAATAATTAATTACTTGTTCAATAATGATCATATATGTAGAAAATTCAAGTAGGGTTTTAAAATTGAATTCAAGATTTAAAAACTAGAAACTTGGAGCTTCAATTTGCTTTTTTTTTAAATTGCTCTGCGGCTATTTTTCTCCAAGTTACAACCTTTTGAAAATCACCTAAAAATTTAGGATATTTTACATCCCTTAATTTATTTTGTGTCTACATCGAAGAACGAGTAATACTGGGCAGTAATCATTTTTTGTAACATGGACATCTTTACATCTAAAACCACTTCGTAATAGATTTAAGGATTAAATTCCGGTATCACTTTGACACAATAGGACAATATTGGGACAAATATTTGTCCTAATTAGCTTAATCAGACTACATTTAAGACAGTGACCTACTAATAAATAAATATTAACATTACCTAGTTTATATGTGTTTTTTTAGTTTTAATATTTGTAACACGAAATGTGCCTAATTTAAATTTCAACAATATTACCACGATAACAAACTTGACATCCATATAACAAATATCAGTGCAAATATTAATTTATTCTCTATAGCAGTAAAGGTTCTTATTTTTCGATTGATTATTTTCACTAGACTAATGTCTGGCCATGAATTGACATATTGTGTATTTTTCTTTACCGTTACTCATAATAAGTGATATATAAATAATCTTACTATCAAGTAGCATTAGTGAAATATAATTACAATCAGTCAGTGAATATATTTTATACAGAATGTCCCATTTAAAACAGCCAAAATAACATACACATATTTTTATAGGAAAGGCCCAAGACACTTTTCTTGTTTTCAACCTTATGACATAACAGCCACTACTGTCACTGACATCTCCTTCATGTATCATATGAAAAGTCTCTCGACACTGATAACGGCGGTGGTTTATTTTTGCATGAACAGCTTTTAAAAGCTGTGTCAGAAATCCATCTGGTCCATGTGGGCGTAAAAGGAATAGATGATAACTAGACTCGTAGCTTTCCAATTTTAAAAACATAACAAAGTACAGAAATAACAGAATAAAAGCGAAGGACGTAAACATAAAAAGTAATGGAACATTTAATTGGGAAAATAATTATGTACTTAAGAAAATAATTAAGTCAAATTATTTATTTAATTACGTCCAATGACCACCACTTAAGTTCAAAATGATCACCACTGACTTCCATGCAACGACACAATAGTATTCCATATGCTCATAATATGTCTGGTGTTATTTGTTAACACTCCTTATATAAGTCGTGGCCTAAGTTCTCCCAAATTACCAGGCTTATTGTTAGTAGAAAACTTTTGATTTCATGTACCTATCCAGAGAAATAAGTCTCGTGGCATCAGATCTAGCGATCTGGCCAACCACTCTGGATCTTTTCATCGAATCCATCTCTCAGAAGATTCCTGGTTCTCTGGTACAAGTAACCAATGATTTGACCAGCTCTATTGGTTATGGTACGTGTGGGTTATATTTTCTACTTTCAATAACATTTTCGAATCAATTCCATTTTGCACTGTCCGCAATGTGGTGTAAAATTTAAACCAATTTCACCAAACGGCGTATATACAGGGACAAACCAGTTTGGTATGAAATGAATATTACAAGGCCGTGGTAAAATTGTATTACTCTTTGAATTCTTCTTACAATGAGGGGATTTATTTGTGTTACTGCTACAATGTAGCAGTAACGTAATAAAAGTTAACCAATTATTAAATTCATTATTTAAGTGGGTACATTTTGAAAATGTATAAGAGTTTAGTTATATCAGTGGCGGCTCGTGGTATCCATATTAGGGTAGGCGATAGTGGCGTATGAGCTTCATGAACCCTTAAAAATAACGCCGCAGGCGAACATTTTTAAAATTTTCAAGGTCACGCGTTTTCCTGGTACATCAGAATTTCAATGATTGAATTTCATTTATACAAAAATATAGACTTTCACAAGAATTTTTTGAACTTAATACCTCTGTTATTCGTGAATAATAATAGTTATTGTGGGTATAAATAAATACCTATATTTATGTAAATTGAGGTTGGCAATAATACATTATTTTAGGGCGCTTTAGGGTATAGGCCTCCTCCTCCCCTCACAGCCTTCCTTAACCATCGCCATTATTGACTGACAATTACAAAGTGGATACCTACTACTTTTTATAATTTAAATTAATGCGCCTATCTTTAATTAATGAAAATTTGTTAATTATATTTTCCGTGAAGTCATCAGATTTCTGAAGTGTGCTAAATAATTCCTTTTCAATTGAAATAAGTGCAAGCGACGATAAACGTTCATTCTTCATAGAGTTCCGACTATGCGTTCTAATACGTTTTAAACAAGAAAAATATCTTTCAACCAATGTACTTGTTGCTGGAATTGTAGCAATTAAAACAATAAGTTTAAAAACCTCTGGAAATATTTCTCGAAATTCATATTCCACAAAATATTTCAACATTGACTCGATATTTAATGTTTCAAATTGATCATCACAATATATAACCCAATATCCCCAGTAATGTCACGGCTTATTCAATGCGAAGGCGTCTTCGGATCTGCCGAAGAACGCCGATCTACTTCAGGCGCCGATTGCATTCGTCTTCAACTGCTTTATTTAAAGAATACAACTGGCTGCAGACGTCTGAGCTGCGATTATTTTGCCATTACAACAACGCTGTTTGTCGTCTTACCGTACTATCGATTACGTACTATGTTACGTAGCTATCGATTTTCAGGCGGTGGGATGAAGAACCGAGCCTGGTCTGGTTGTTCTGTTTAGGAATAAAATGATTTAATTCGGTGTAGCGCGGCGCCGGCCGTGCGGACTACGGTGGTATATATAAAGGGTGTTTACGGCACCAGCGCCGCCGACGGCGATAGATAATTTAATTAGTATAAAGTAGTTATTATTAATTATATTAAATATTTCTGTATTATCAGGGACGTTAACAGTTCATTGTAAATGCGCTGTTATGAGAAATGACATAACATTTTAAAGGTAGGCGGCGCCTACCTTGCCTACCCCGACGAGCCGCCACTGAGTTATATTGGTGTAAAATTTTTCTAATTACACTAGTGTTGTTTTATACCAGAAATAATTAAATCTTACATCATTTTTACACTATTATAAAACAATTTTACCACGGCGAATTTTCAACAGTGTGTATTTGGGTTGAATGTTTTTTAAAAATAAAATAAAATTAAAAATACTCACAGCTTCTCTAGCGCAATCGTTATTGCCATAATACAATGTCAGCAATTATTTTCTTCTTTATTAAACTATTCCGGATATTCCGTTTTAAATGAGATACTCTGTATAATTGTGGTTTAAAACATGATAAAAAATACAATATTATCAAATTCTCTACAGCACTCCGCTTGGCATCGATTTTGTATGTCCTACCATAAACTTATATCCTGGACAGTATATCAAATCCGCCTAACCTCTTTGTTATCTTCACAACCTTCGGTGTGTTTCCTTTAAAAATACCTCCTGCTTTACATCCCAAAGCTTACGACCAAAAACAAATCCTCCACTGATTATACGATGTCTAACTTTGCCATCGTTCCGAAAACAAGTCGCTGATCGTGAGGAATCCTTATTTGCGTGTTATCAAAGCGCGATCCTCAGCAGTACATGCATCGCTCTCGACCCGATCAGTATATTCCTTGGGAACGGGGACTACCAAAACAACAGTATTCGGTTCTTGCTAGAGTTTTTTTTTCAATTGTGTACGGTGTTTTTTGTGTCGGTCGTGGTGAAAAAATGGAAAAGCAGCGGTTTAGCTTGTATTTTAATAACCACAAAACCATAGATATCGATTTTCGAAATATCACCTATACGGCTAACAATAATGGGGGTGAGTCTATCATTTTTGACTATTAGATAAGTTCACTTTATGGTGTTTCTGTGACATAAATTTGCGTGATTATATTATATATTTTTTAAAGGAAAAGGAAATTCGATGCACTTTCTGAAAGGTTTTAAATAATTTTCAAAATTAAATAAAATTTAAATTAAGATTTATTTGTAAAAACTTCGTTTATAATAGAAAATAAAACATAAAAACAACCGTCTTCACAACCAACACTAATTGACGTTTTCAGGTGTTAAAAAATATTTGCCTGGAGATAAAAAACTGAAGAACTGTTTTGTCTATCAAACTATATCTATTTTTTAATTTTACTGACATCAATTTCAATATCTGTACACGCATCTTGTAAGAAATTTGCAAATTTTGATGAATTCTTAAAGGAACCAAAGACGCGGTAGAGGATATCTTCTGCAAAACATTGTGGTATATATTATAACACTTGGAAAACATCATAACGAATAAGAGCGGTCCTAATTTTCAATGTGGTTAATTAAAAAAAAAAATGCAATTTGCAATGTACAAAAGTAGAATGAACAATGTATTATGTTTTATGCTAAAATTTTTGATATTGCTACTTATTTGGCGGTAAGTTGTTGCCAAAACTAAAAATTTTGACGCCAACTTTATGAATATACAACGTGGTGAGAACGTTTCACACAATGTCATGAAAATTGTGCTATTTTGTTGTTAAATGAGTTTTTAATAACTTTCAAATAGAAATTTGTCTTCAGAAATATATTGGGTGACGTACAAATAAATTCTTTTCAGTAATATATAAATCAGTAATGTATAAATCGATCTTTTCATTTTGTAAAAAAAATAATTCCTTAGTTTTCTTATTTACCGTTGATGACAGAGGACGTGATAGAAGGTCAACAGTAAGTAGATTAGTTAAAACATATTGTAAACTGATAGTATAAAAGATTGCACATCGACACAGTAGATCTCAAGTCAACGAAGACGCACATACAATTTTCCGAAGACATGTTGTTGACATTGAAGAACTTTGACCACTGCGAGATGTTTAGAACGTCTAAGTTTCGACTTAGCTCTAGTTTGAGTAGTGCTTTATACAAACAAAGAGTATAAAGATGTTCTCTACCAAAGAATTCGATTTGACAATACATTTCCTGGCAGACTTACCTGATTTGGTTCCCTTGCATTGCTTTTATGGGGTTATTTAATATCGGGAGTCTATTTTAATATACCAAATAATTTAGAGGATGTAAAACAACAAATAATAATAATGAGTCTTATTTTATATTTAAGGAAATTATTGTTCATAGAAACATAAGAGAAATGGCGAGGATCCGCCAAAGTTGCTCCTTCACCTCCATCCACCATTTCCTATAAAGTAAATAATAATAAACAACAAAAAGAAGATATAGAGAAAAAATAAATAGAGTATGTACATTGTTATACCTTAGGGAACAATAAGATGGGAAATAAAAAGTATTTATTTCATTTTAAAGCCTATCATGTCCAATTATCATTTTCTTTGGTTTTAAACGATTCTTAGAAACAAAATTAAAATTTTCTTCTAAAAACCGTAATTATTCAATTGCTTGTTTTATTACTTATGAAATGCAGATTCTAACAGTAAGTGTAATTGCTTTGTAAAAAAATAGTATCCTGTAGTACCTGTTAGAAATATATTTGTTTTGCTTAGTTGAAAACATTGGATTTTGGGTGTATTTTCCAGGGGGATGGTAGGTTTAATTTATTTTTTACTGTAATACTGCATTCTCATGATTTCTGGCTATTTATAAGCCTCCAAGAAAAGCTCCAATAAGCTCCAAAGTCGCCCTAAATTTTTTTCCAAATATCAGCTGCTAGCTCCTGCAACTTGAGGCATGATTGTAAATTTAAGCGAATAGAGGAAAGGAATTCACTAAGCACAATCCTTATTGGGTCTTGCATATGAATGTAAATGATGAGGCGGTCGTTCTTATCCTATTTTTCTTCAGAATAAGAGTTGTTAAATATACGTGATATTCTAAAATCTAGGGTTCCATATTTTTCGACTGAGTTGACCTTAAGTTCGTAATCCGCATCCCCGGAAACATATTATCTTATGTTCTTCTTCTTCTTCTTCTTTCTTCTAAGTAAGTCTAGGGCTTGTTCCTCTTCGATGAATATCATCGATACTATGAGCTTTTCATCTATTTTCACAGAAGGTAGACAGCTAACCTGGCCCTCTAACCCTCCTCTTTCTTCCGGGCTTGGGGCCGGCAACAGTACTACTGGGCTACTCAATCCACCGAGCAGCACTGCAGGATGAAAACCTGCATCTCATGTTATTGGAGTTAAATACCATACCAAATATAAGTATAGGGTTCTTTAATTTATTTTTCCCAGAAAATCATTTAGTAGGTAACTATATATTTCTATTATATTAACAAAGTTAAGTATAGTGTTAAAAAATGTAGACTTTTTAACAATTCAGAGGAAAAATACAGATATATTGTTATTAAATATACAGGGGAAACACATGCGTTTTTCTAAATTATTTAATATACATATACTGCTTTCTCTGTTTTTCTACAAAGTATTTAATAGTCTAATTTAATAGACTAATGGAGTTATCACTTGGACGATATTTGTGATGCCCTCATTTTACTATCTATATAATCGAGGAAGATAATTATTATTACAAAAACAAAATTAAGGTACTATAAAACTTTTTATATATTCATTATAGAAATGCAAACGTTAATAAAAATAAATTTATTAATAAGTTTTAAATAGCTGTTTAATCTCTTTAGATAAAAACTTGTACGTTACGTAGTAATAGAAATGCATAATTGCGGAAATTATTAACATCGATAGATTTTAATTGGCTCTAAACAATATTACATATATATTTATTAGTTTAAACCCCGAACACATTAGCGAAGGGTCATATGATATAAGTCTAGGAGGGCATTAAACCATTTCTGACATTTGTTTGATTTGAAAATTTATGTTGCTTCTAGTATATATATATATATATATATATATATATATATATATATATATATATATATATATATATATATATATATATATATATATATATATATATATATGTATGTATATCATTATGTCCTGTATATTTCTTCAATATTATTGATATCTGGATACTGATAACTACTTTAAAAATAAATTGGAGATGTTTACCCACTTTGGATAAAAATACGAAACAATTCCCTGTGTTATATCTATATCTCAAATTAACTACCATTAGTATGAACTATACAGGCTGTTTCCTAAGTACGCAGAAAATCAATGAACGTATTCTATAATTTAGTTATATAAACATAGGGTGCTCAAATTTTCGTAAACATGTATTTAATAAAAAAAAATGTTTTAATATTTTTTATTTCTAAACCGGTTGAGATATCTTTATCAAATTTGGTATATGGTTTTATGGTTTGATAAAATCATTAAATCCCCAGTAGACTTTCCATAACTTTGATATTTGCGTTAGATAACCCTCAGAGTTATCATTAAGTTACCCCGAACATAGAGCTGACCTAATATTTTTTTACAAAATCTAGGATTTTTATGAAAAAAGACAATATTTTAGGGAACACAATTTAAAAAACACCACGCCCTCCTTCAGTAGGCTCATTTTAAACTTAATATTCATAACAGATAATCGTCAGAACCATTTTTAAGTCACTGTGAAGACAGAGCCGCCTTAATATTTTTTTTACAAACGCTACGATTTTTTTTTTGTTTAAGAAAGAAATACAAGATTTCTAGGGAAGAGAATTTATAAAAAATTACCACTCTCTCAGTAGGCTTTCTGCAACCTTAATATTCACGATTCACATTCACATCTTTCTAATGCGACCGAAAACGAATATGACAGTTAATTAAATTATGTCACCTCTAATTTATTTAATATTGCAATCCTGCGAAGGGACTACAACCTACGATGCGGCAACAGAGACAGAAGAGCAGTTTTCAATGGACACCGAAAGATTACACGTTTCTCGACGCGCGTTTCGTCAACCAAGTTGGCATCATCAGGAAGTGATTAAAACGTAAAATATTTCAATGTTACGTGGAGAACTGGTCTCGTGTTTTTAACTATGAAAGAATCATGTATATATTAATGGAATAGAGACAAATGAAAGTACAGTTAAATAAGAATCTCGTTATAGTTCATTGCTTTTACAATATCAACAACTACAATAAACGACTGATGATGAGTAGCATAACTGTCAAGTGAATTAGCAAGTAATTAGCTGAGTTAATAAAATAAATGAGGCGTGTGTCGTTATACCGGTGCTGACTAATAAAAAAATGTGCGTAAACATTGCAGGAAATTTGCTTTAGGCCAAGACTTGTAACTTAACTCAAGTCGTTCAACAGTCAATTGGCTTACTGGAGAAAAAATTACGGGCTAATTCCAAGTTCACTCGAGGCTATTATATGTATGTACATCCCAATATCTTAAACATTTTTAAAAATCACACAAACTAAACTAAAGCTTGTCGTTGCTTATTGCCCGATTTTAAAAGCTAAAAAACAGAATAAAATCTATGAAAATATACTACAATTTGACATACACCATTCATTTAATGATCTTCAAATTCATCTATAACTATAGTAATTTTTTTTAATATCAAGGTATATATTTTTACGTTCATTATTGTAGCTCATTTTTCTCATAATCCAAGATTATATTTTTACTCGTAATTTAGAAAAAAAAAAGGGCATCAACAAAACTGCCATGTCAAATTATCGGACGTCCAGAGCGCTGTGACAATTATTGATTATGATAAACAATTTAAAGTTTGGTGTGTGAATTTTTTATATCTTACGCAATTTTTTTCTACGAAATGAATGATAATGAACTTAGTGGCATTAGTGGCTTAGTCAAATGTATTCTGAAATTGGAAAAACAGCTATCAGTAGTATGCACCGATCAGGAACTTGTGAGAAAACTTATGAGAGGCTCTAGGTCATCAATATGTCGACAGGTGGACCAAAAGTTAAGAACAATCGGATCATTTGGGACGTCTAAAGTGTTGAAATGGAGATTTCGGGATGAAAATCTACTAAAACTAAATGTTGTGCTGTGTGTTAAAGAAAATTTCAATACGTCTTCTCGTGAAATTGCACATAATACTTGATTCTCTCAAAAAACAGCACACGATATATTAGAAAAACAGAAATTTAACCCTTACTAGAATACTAGAATAAGTACACGCTTTAGACGATAAGGACTATGAGCGAATATTGTAGTTCTGTCACTTTTATTTAAATACGTTGAAAATAAATCCAAAATATTACAAAGAAAAAAGTTGGACTGACGTATATACGTTTAATAACAGTGGATTTTCAAAAGAAATAACCATCCCCATTGGAATCGAGAGAACCCACGAGCCATCGTGAAAATAATGTTCAAAGAACATTTACTTTAAACGTGAATATTGTGTAACGCACCTGTATGTCTATTTTTTATTGATGTAATTCTCCTACTACGAGAAATATCAGCTGCTAATGTGCCTCTCATTTATCGCAGAGTTAATAGAGTCTATTTTCAGCAAGATGGGGTTATTGTCCCCAATGCTCTTATGCCAGTTTTTTAAACCTATTTAGAGATTTTTGGTTTGGAAAGCAGAGGCCAGTACGGTAGCCGGCTCCATCTCCCGATATGACACCCTTAGATTATTTTCTATGGATTTCTAGATCTCAAGGCTTAGTTTACCTCACACGCCTGGATAACATTAATATTCGAAGAGATAGAATTGTTTGCACTTGCAATGGAATATCTTCCTACGTGCTATTGAATACGACCCTAGATATAATAAGATGTCAGTAAAAAAATACTTCAAAAGGTTATTTTTAACATTTCCCATAGTTGGTTTGTATCTCTAGAATTCAGATCAATCACGTTATTAATGATATTCTGCACAAAATATTCCACTTTACTGACTAGATATAGGAGATTTGTATCCTGAAACCAAAGGATTCATGGTAGCCATCCAAGATACTGTGATATCTCGCAATTATGAGATCATCATCATGAGGTCATCAGTCCTAAGACTGGTTGGAAACCTCCAACTAGTCCTAACCTCCAGCTTCTCCTATTTTGTGCTAACCTACGCATTTCGCTAATTGTGCTACAACCTACATCCCTTACTATTTGTGAGCAGTAGTCTAATCTAGGCCTACCTCTGCCTTTCTTCACTCCTATTTCTGCCTCCAAAATATCGCGGACTATTCCCCCATGTCTCAGCAGGTGGCCTACCATTCTATCTCTTCTCTTCTTTATGTTTTTCCAGATTCTTCTTTTCTCGCCGACTTTCTCTAATACTTCTTCGTTTCTAACCCTATCAGTCCACGGTATTTTCATCATTCTTTGGTAACACCACATCTCAAAAACTTCTAATTTCTTCCTACTTGCTTCCCCTACCGTCCAGGTTTCGCAACCGTATAGCGCCGTGCTCCATACATACGTTTTCAAAAATCTCTTCCTTGTTTCTAAGTTTATTACCCCCGAGCATAAAAGTGCATTCTTTTTGTTAAAAGCTACTCGACCCTGCGCTATTCTTTGTTTTATATCTTTATCGCTTATGAGAAATATACATAAAAAAAAGAGGTAGAAGACAAATGACGTAAATGTGACAGATCAGAGGAGATAATCAACCGTATCATTGATTTAGGGATTTGAATTGGGGATGTCCAATTCTGGAAAATTCAGCATATCTAGGCACACAACCAGGTAGCTAAAATAGTACATGCGAAGGTAGTTTAAAACAACCTGGTGTCCAACCCACCACTATACTACAAATATTAGTCGCAGCCAGTTCTCGAGAAGGACAGTCACCATCTATATGAAGACAGGCCAATAATTACTGAGAGAACAGTGTCCTATAATAGGTGAGATATCATCCTCATTGATAAAATGCAGGAAAAAGGGCATATTATAGACATAGCTTGTCTTTTGACCCAAAATACCAGAAAAAGGGAGCCGAGAAGATTAGAAAATATGAAAATCTTGTGATTGAGACTTGAGCACATCTGGAGCCGGGACAGAGTAGAAATGACTACAATAGTCATCACGGAAACAAGCGTAATGACCAAGAACCTAAGAGCTAACACCGAAAAGCTGAAACTTCAGAATTGTATCTTTAAGTCAACGCAAAAAGGCGTCACACATAACAAGAAAATTCCTGAACCAATATTACTGACAATGCGGAGCAAACAGGGATAGAGTGAATTCTCTCCTAAGTCTTAGGATCAGGTGAATGTTTTCAAGCAATTTCACTGAGAAAGTGCTTTTTAAGTCAATAGCAATAATAATAATAAGTTTATTTACAATTTACAATGACAATAAGTTTTCAATATAAATCCAACCATGAGACTAGAACATACAACGGTAGTCTAATAATAACTACAATAAATAATAATCTTAATTTTAGTAATACAGAATGCTTTAGTATAAATATCCCAATAATAACATCTCATAGTGTAAAATTCTAAAAAATATGATCATCCTACAAGAGGCGTCTCATCTAAGTTCCATGTTGAGAATGACATTTTTGATGCCTTCCATGTAGACAGTTGCTTTACCATTTTGTAGGTAGATGACGCTACTGCTATAAATCACAGTGTCAATAATCAATTTATTATGTCTTACTTTAATAATTCACTACATAACATATAACTTTTATCACCGGAACTAACAGAAGTCACAAATATAATAAAATACTATACATATGTATAGTTTAAAAGGTTTTTTATTACACTTCTTATACGGTTTCTTTAATAAACCATTTAATGACTACAATACGAGACTTTACACTTACGTAATATTTAAGAAACTGTTGTGTCTAATTATTTTTTTATGTCCGCTTTAGGTAACCTCGTATTTTTTTAGTGCATGTCCGGATCAATATCTGTGGTATTGCTCGGGGTAATGGTTAGTATTGATCTATTGTAAGTACTATTCATTTAATCGCTATTTGCCAAATAAACAACTCTCTTATCTTGCTGATAAACGGAATAGTCTACCTGAGCCTAGCCATAAAACAAGCCACGGCATGAGATAAGAGGTGTTTGGGATTTTTTATTTGGCAAATAGAGATAAAATAAACTATACACACGATAAATACAATAATAACAGGTAAATAAAAACAAACTTAAGGTCATCGTTGTAATGGTCACAGTTGGCCATGTTCTAGAACTTGACAATGTATTTTTGCGACGTCTAATCGATCAAGCGATATAGTTGCTAGATTCACATCTGACTGGATTCGGTAATTTTCGCGACGTGTATTTTATTGTTAAAAGGAGGAAAACATAATACACCAATATATCATCCCGTCCTACAGATTATGACCTTAGACTTATAAGTTAAACGAAACGACCTAATAAAAACTAAAACAAACCCGTTTCAAACCTGTTCTGTATCTCATTATTCTGGATTTGAGTTATAAAAACGACAGTACAAACATTTGTTTGAATTAAGCTGATATAAACACCGACAATAAATGAATATAACTCAATCCATCTATGTAAATTAATTTAAAGGATATTTCCAAAACAACTGTGCGAAATATGTTTTCAATAAGAAAGTCTACAAAATTGAAATCTCGAAGAATTTCATTGTTATTATAAATAGACAAATAGATTATTATTTCAAGTCCACAGCGTCACTTCTCAAGATGGAGCTCAAAATGGAACAATAACTTGAACTACTTCATTCAATTTTATACTGTAGAGAAATATGTCGGTAGTCTTATTAAAGCTATACATAGATGATATAAAGGAAAGTATATTTACTGTGAGTATTACCACAGACAAAATGATCACTTGGTTAAAAGCCTTTCCAGGTTAACCCTGATGTATCGGCTACCAAGCTGCAATTTTGCTTAAGTTAGCCAGGAAAAGTACAATATCTATTGAATGTTAAATGTGTGAACTCTATCCACATAAGATCATAAGAAGAGAAACTTTATGGCGACTTATGACGTAGATTACCCTAAAGACGTATCTCGACCACCTTATTCCCCCAGCCTGAAACTGGTCGACTTTTTCTCTGGCGGAGGATATCACTTGGTCAATTCACCCAGATACATTTTTGAGCTGGCATCTACTATTATGGCTAAATTTCCTGAATTAAAGCAAGACACTATACACCATTTATCAATAATTTTGTTTTATCCCTAGGTTATGTGGCTAACCTTCAAAGGCCTTGCTTTGAATACCCATCTCCTATCTGTATTAGGTATATGTAGAGCAGAAACCGACACAAATTCTGGAAGTAAACTTCAATATGGAGAATTTCAATAAAAATTCATGATTGATTTAGAAACAATTTTATTATGGTAAGTTGGGAGGTCATAAAACAGAACGGTTTTGACTACATCCAGATATTGATTCACTATTTAGAGTAAATTCACGTTCATCAGAAAAAAATATCCATTCTAATGATATCTAATAAGCTCCCATTATCAGTCATGATTATAATGAAGCTCCTGAAACATCTGTGTTTTGTAAGGATGCACGCACTTACACATTTTGCAATAATTTAAGTATGACTAACATTATAATCATGGGTCAATTGTCGATCTGGTGTCATGAGGCTTTTTCTTGAACAGTTCACAACATGTTTGATTTGGTTCCATCGTCGACAATGCTTTGCCTGTGTTTAGGTAAGTATATCTCTCATGTGTCCAAACTCTCGATAACGAGACTCAACTTTACTGATTACACCTTGGCAAACGGGTGGATAAAAGATCTCTGGATGTTAGTCTCTAAATAATTGAGCAACCGCTATTTGAGATCAGGACCTTCCTTCATACACGATCATCATTAAAATGTCAATACGAAAAGGTAAACATTTTGCAATAAAATAATTATAGTAGGCTTCAAGCTCTTTTAATTTACCTTTGGTTAGACCGGCTTTTATAAGGTGGTCCAACCAAAACGCACGATGTTAATTTTAAATAAAACAAAAAGTTTTCAGAGAATTATCTTAATATTTCTTATCATGATAGAAGGATCTATGACAATTATGTGTGAAACAAAATATCGGCCAAATGCTCGCCACGGCTATCCAATGGTCCATATTTTTAATGACTCTGAGACATAATTGACGTTCAATGTCGTTAATGTGCCGAATTATCTCATCTTTTAGCTCTTGAATTGTTCTTGGCTTATTGACGTACACTTTTTCTTTTAAATATCCCCAAAGAAAAAAGTCCAACGGTGTCAAATCACACGATCATGGCGGCCAATTAACATCGCCACGACGTGAGATAACACGGCCATTGCATTTCTCGCGCAAAGGTGCCATTGTTTCGTTGGCTGTGTGGCAAGTGGCACCATCCTGTTGGAACCACATATCGTCCAGGTCCATATCCTCAATTTCTGGCCACAAGAAGTGCGTTATCATCTCGCGATAGCGAACACCATTCACGGTAACTGCTTGGCCGACCTCATTTTCGAAGAAGTACGGCCCGATGACGCCGCCAGACCATAAACCGCACCAAACAGTCTCTCTTTGTGGATGCATCGGCTTTTCAACAATTACTCGTGGATTCTCATTTGCCCAAATGCGGCAATTCTGCTTGTTAACGAATCCACTGAGGTGAAAGATTGCCTCGTCGCTGAAGATGATTTTCTTTGTAAAGTCACCATTCACTTCTGTCTGTCCAACCAACCATTCGGCGTATTGACGACGCTTGAAATGGTCAGTAGGCTTCAGCTCTTGAGTCAATTGAACCTTGTAAGCGTGTAAATTCAAATCTTTATTCAAAATTCGCATCAGTGATGTTCGTGAGATGTTCAATTGTTGGGCACGACGACGAGTCGAGGTTGACGGCTCTTCTGCTACACTATCGCGAACAACAGCAATGTTTTCCGAAGAACAAACTGGGCGAGCATGCACAGGTGTTTTCACATTTCCTACAGACCAGGTTTGCTGAAATGTACGCACAATTCTCCCGATGGTGGACACATTTGGTCGATTATGCTGACCAAAAAAAGTCACGAAGTGCACGAAATGCATTTTGATTTGAACGCCCATTTTCGTAAAAGGTTTCAACAATCTTAACGCGCTACTCAATTGTGTACCTCTCCATGGTTGAATTTGTCAAACACTGAAACAAAGAAATGTCAAATTAAGTTGGACAGAAAACTTGACGTTAAGGTGTGACTCACAATTAACATCGTGCATTATGGTTGGACCACCCTTTACATTCAAGTAACAATATATTCCGTGAATATTCTCCAATCCTTTTGTGAATGACAAACAATTATCCTACAACTTATGAACCTAAATGGACGAAAAATTGTCGTGTCATCATCCACATCAGTGGAACCGGAAGCGGCAGAGGTCGCACAAGTCAAAATCAAATAATTACGCAAATTATCGAGCGGAGGTTCTCATGACATAATCCAAGTACACGAACAACTACTTTTGACAATGTCACGAGAGTAATTTGCAACATCATAATCTTGAGGCCAATGTCAAGTACAAATCGTTATAGAAACGTTATTACTTTCAGTTTTACTTCCGAAAGGAAAGAAACTTGTTTTATCATGAAATGCTGGATATTTAAATACATTAATATTAATTGAATACATTGAATTTGAAGTTAATTTAGGCACAGGTAGGGAAAGTGATGAATAAGTAAGAGCTTGTGTATGTCATACTCCTGTTATTTTTGTACTAATGCCGATATATCGAAATTATTTTGATTAAGTGGTTGTTGATTTTTAAATTGTCGATGCACTTATTTCGATAATTTTTTTTTAACAAAATGTGTCTGTGACATAAAATTGTAGACTAATCGTTCGAGGTTTCTTCGTTGTATCACTGAATTATTTATACCTATATAAACATAAGAGTTGATAGAAGAGGTTTAAAATTCTTTTCCAACAAGGTATCTTAATTTTTTTGTATACAGGAAAATAAACCTTTGATAAGTTGGCTTCTAATAATTTTTGTGAAATAATCTAATCCTTGCCTATAAACTATGCGACAAGAATTATATAAATAAATAAATAATCTATGCTAAATTTTGCGGAAATTCTCAGATTCTTTACGAATTTCTGGACTTCTTGCTGACCTTCACTTGAAAAGAGACTAAATTAGCACACCCTTTTAAATGTCATAAAATCTAAAACCTTTTAAACATATTTTTCCTGTATATAGGACTCTGGTCCATTGTCTGTGCATTTTCAAACCAATTTTTAAGTTCCAGAAAATGCCTTAAACTCATCTATTTCAGAATATATTCAGGACGTTTCTGAATGTCAAATCTTGTAGACTGTATGAGAGTTATTGGATCGATTAATGTTATCATTAAACCCGCCTACACAGTTGCGAGCTGAGAGGCTCATGAACAGCTCAAGATCCGCTCTGGAAAAAATAATTATGGTAAAACTCCCTTTAGCACTGCCTGAATCAGCATTCACCGCGAGCAGGATCTACAATACCATTTTACCCACAATTGTTTGTCCTGATCGGATTAGGACGTACTGATTCCGCTCTTTATTGTTTTTTTTTTCACTAGACGTCTTCTCAGCAAGAAACTCTGCTTGCTATGATGATTAACAAGTCATGTAGCCGTGATAATTGCTAATTCAAATAAGAAAAAGGAGCTATGTCGGTGATGGCACATCTTCATCCGATCAGATTGCCATGTTTCGGTTCAGGGAATATCCTACATACTCTCGATCACCTGGAATCAAGTCGAATGACATTGAAACTAACGCTAAGCGTTTCTTTCTGTTCGTTGGAAGGCTAGGATCACAGCTAGCTGCTCATTAGCGGCTCGATTTGGGCTCAGCATCCGGTCCACATTGGCGAAGTTCGCTGTTTGAGAGGCTTATGCCTTGCTGAGCTGGTAAGTGTGTACGCGACTTACAATACTATTAAAAGAACGTCTATCCAATTTAAATCAAATGCTACTTGATTCGTCATACATGGTTTCATCATAGTTTCCTTTCATTGTTTTTATTAAGGCTTCACAAACATGTTATTTAGACCATTTTATAATTAATTTGTTCATTTAGAATGATTTACTTTATAAATCTGAAGAATATTTAAGGATTTGCTCTTCTGCAACATGTTATTAGATAATATGTGTCGATAGTGAAAAAAGATAATATTCTTGACTCAGAAAATAATGATTCTCTACTTCATCCTTTCGCACCCAAGCTAACAGTTGGAGTTAAGTAATGCACAGTACGGACAATCCTACTTACTTCTTAAGTATTAGGTTTGTAAGCTGTTTAGATCTTACTTTGGAAAATCAACGTAAATCAGATAAAAATATTCACTGGATGGAAGAAAGTCACACCCAATATCCTCGAAAATATAATGTATGGCCGACTATAATCAGAAGAAACATTAACAAATCATTCCTGCTTAGAGAAAATTTGACGAATTGACTGATCATTTACAACTTTTATGGCAGAAAATTGTTACAGCATTAACCCGTTTATTTTCAAACTAAACAAATCCTGAATGACCATCAGATGATATCTGGTATCAGCAAAATGAAGCTCCGCTTCATGATATTCGAGAATATCTAATTGAATTATTCAATAGGTGTAAATAGGTTGAAGGGAATAACCACCGTGATTGTCAGATTTAAGTTCTTTGTACTATTTTCTTTGAGGTTATTTATACACTAAATCTGAGTGGTTAGAAGAGTTGAGAAACTGTATTAGGATTGCTTTTCAAGCTTTCTTAGGAGAGTGCTTGAAAAATATACTCCTACTATTTATAATATTTAAAATCTTTAAGAGTTTTAGCTGATCGATGAAGTATTGCCAAGCTACCGAAGGTCGTCAATTTGGATAATTATATATTTCCCTTTTTCCCTCGATATTAAAGCGCTCAATATTTTACATTAATGAATATAATTTACAATAATTGGTAATTATTTAATTTTTTTCATTATATTTACTATTTAAAAAATCGCAATTTGCACGCCTATTAGAGACAATCTGCGTCACGTTAGACGTGAACGTAAATAGACTATGGAAACCAAACTTCTGTTCAAGTTATCATTCAATAGTTTGATGTAAAGAAGAAAATTTGTTTACAAATTCTCGTAGTGTGTGAAATAATGTTATAAAATTTTTCTATGGAAATTCAAAGATTCCCACTGTATGTTGGCGGTGCAGTTAACTGCATAATGGTGGATATAAAATGAGCGTCCTAATTTGAGAATTATAAAATAATTAACACACTTTTGTGTTTTATCAGTGCTGTTACCGTACACAGTTTCTCAGAAAAGCACTGTTGGATCTGATATAAATTTTGAAGGTTAAATAACCTTTATTATTAATATGTATTATTAATAATTATTGCTCATTTGTATTTATGAAAACATGTATATTCACAATAAACACATTACAGCCTAACGTGCTTCTTTTTATGGTGATGCCATTTTTTGCATATTTATGAATAAACATTTATTACGTTTTGTCGTTCATAATTTATTCATTATTAATGGTTTATAAAATATCAAATACGATATGAAAGTCTGGAGATGCAGACGTGGAAAAAATAAAGCAAGTAGATGCAAATTACCAATATGCGTTTATTTTTTATTTCTAGTTTAACAAAGCTCGCAATATAAAAAATCGGCTAGCATGTTTGGTACTTGTAATAAATTTTATTTTCATTTTATTGTTTGTAGATAATTATCATAAGTTTAACAATGTAGACTGTGGAAGAGAATTTTGAAATACGTAAAAGGTAAAATATTGTTTTTCTGTTAAAATGTTGGAAGGGAAGAAAAGGTATTTTAAATTTGTCGTCTTTTGAAATACTTTAGTTTTAGGCAATTGAAGAGGTCAATGAATTCACCTACCTAGGCAGCATAGTTACAAAAACTGGCGGTACTGAAGATGATGTAAACAACCGCATCAAAAAAGCCAGACAAGCATTCGGGATGCTTAACAGTGTGTGGAAATCCAGAGAATACTCTAACTCAACAAAAATAAAAATTTTCAATTCCAACGTCAAAGCCGTATTTCTATATCGGGCAGAAACATGGAAGATTAGCCGACAAACCATTTTCAAGTTACAAGTCTTCATAAATCGGAGCTTACGCAGAATTATGTGTATTTTTTTGGTCGGTCCAAATGCGTAATGAAAACCTGTGGAATGTAACAAAGCAACAACGAATTAAAACTGAAATCAAAATGAAAAAGTGGAAATGGATAGGCCACACACTGCGTAGAGAAGACCATAACATCAGTAAGAGAGCTTTGGAATGGAATCCACAGGGTAGCAGAAGAATAGGAATGCCAAAGATGACATGGCAAAGAACTGTCAGGGGAGAACTAGAACAAATTGGAAAAACGTGGCAACAGACAAATCAGACAGCCCAGAACAGAACCAGGTGGAAGGTATTTGTTGAGGCCCTATGCTCCTGAGAGGAGTTAAAGATATATATATATATATATATATATATATATATATATATATATATATATCCTTAACTCCTAAAAAATGGAGGCAGTGTTGACAGAGGAATACGGAATGAGGGTGAATAAAAACAAAACTAGAGTGTTAGTGTGCAGAGGGCGCGAGAGCAGAGCAAAAGCGAAAGTACAAATTAGTAATGAAAAATTGGAGGAAGTTAAAGACTTCACTTATTTAGGAAGTAAAATAAATTGGGATGGAAGAAGCGATAAAGATATAAAACAAAGAATAGCGCAGGGTCGAGTAGCTTTTAACAAGAAGAAAGCACTTTTATGCTCGAGGGTAATAAACTTAGAAACAAGGAAGAGATTTTTGAACACGTATGTATGGAGCACGGCACTATGCGGCTGCGAAATGTGGACGGTAGGGGAAGCAAGTAGGAAGAAATTAGAAGCTTTTGAGATGTGGTGTTACCGAAGAATGATGAAAATACCGTGGACTGATAGGGTTAGAAACGAAGAAGTATTAGAGAAAGTCGGCGAGAAAAGAAGTATGTGGAGAAACATAAAGAAGAGAAGAGATAGAATGGTAGGCCACTTGCTGAGACATGGGGGAATAGTCCACGATATTTTGGAGGCAGAAATAGGAGTGAAAAAAGGCAGAGGTAGGCCTAGGTTAGTTACTCTAGGGCTACTGCTCGCAAATAGTAAGGGATGTAGGTTGTAGCACAATTAGCGAAATGCGTAGGTTAGCACAAGATAGGAGAAGCTGGAGGTTAGCGTCCAACCAGTCTTAGGACTGATGACCTCATGATGATATATATATATATATATATATATATATATATATATATATATATATATATTATTTTATATTTGTAACACAATTTCTGTTGAGTTCGATTTTTGAGCTTTTTTAAAGTCAAATGGGCATGCTGGTTTGAAAACTGTAGTTAGTTTTCTTCTACCACGTCAAGTTTATGCTCTCTCCTTGGGCAGCAACGTGGATACACCAAGTATCCCCGTTTTTTGTGTATGTAAGACAGCAGAGCTCGTGAAAAGAATTGGGTGCAGTAGAATTGGCCGCCAAGATCTGACCTGACACCTGGTGATCCAAATATTCTACATCAGCCACTTATCGACAGACAGAACATTATATTTCCACCTCTGCATAGAAAACTGGGTCTCATGAAACAGTTTGTGAAAGCTATGTCAATTGAAGGAGAGTGTTTCAAGTATCTCATTTCAGAATTTCCTAGCCTGTCATTTGAAAAGGTGTGTTTGATGGTCCACAAATTCGGGAGCTCGCTAAAGATTAACATTTCATCGGAACAATGACAGAACTTTAAAAGAATGACCAAGATTTGAAGGTTATATAGGCACGGTATCAAGATAGATGGGATGTACATATGATAGCTCACTATTGTTGGAGCATCAAGCGAGAATGTCTACATATTGAACATCATAGAAAAAGCTATAAACGAAAATCTTTACACCTTAATATGTATGTTTACTGTTTGGTAAAGGAACTTTACTATTTGTAGGAACACAATTTAACTTGCAGTAACTATACCTATATAGCCTCTGTAATCTATATAAATAAAACTATTCTTTGTTAACAATATATTTGGTAAGTTTTCCCTTTATATGCATATTTTGTATGACTCTCGAGACAATGAAACGGTATGCTGTAGCTTAAAAAGTTGACGTGGTAGACAAAAACTACAGTTATTTTTGGATTCAGTGGCCAAAAGTTAGTCAAGAAGTCACAGATCTAAGACAACCAAATTGCTATTCCCCAGCGTAATGAATATTAAAATATTAATCACTGTTATACTTACTTTTATCCATACTCACGTGTCTGGAGGCACGTTTTTGTAAGTAGAACATGCTTGATGTTATTGCAATTTTTTAATTGAACCATAAATTTTTTATCTCACTCCACTTTTATCTTGGACCATTTTTAGCACACTGTGTTATCCTATGCTAAGTGAAATGAATAAAAATATTTAACTTTTAAACGTAGTAAACACTTTATTTTATCTCCAAAGAGTGCAATGCTCTGCGTTAGTTTATATTATAATTTCTTCGTACTGTATATAAACAAATCGGTAATGCTTCGAGTGATTGTGTGTCAGTTGTATTTAACCGTTTATATAATCTTCCAGTTAACTCGGTTGTTTACAGTTTTAACCATTCCACGTCTGTGATTTAATTATTAAGGTGCTGCATATCATGGTTTACCCTGTAACGGGGAAATCTGGGTGAATAATAATTGTACAATAACTCAGCTGACTTTTATCAGATATTTGCGTACTTACATATTTCTATGGGGTTATTATCGGGCAAGTGTTATGCTCAGTGCAATTGATCAGTGCCAATTTTCTATTTCTACTATACGAGCATATACAAAAATCATTCAAATTACATGGGGACATTACTGCGGTTTTATACACGTTTAACTCCCCTTTGTTCTTTTTTTAATTTCTATTGGAAATGAAGTTAAAGAAGAATTACAAAAAATATCTAGTATAAAAATTCTAACTTTAAGTTTCATTAAAAATTAAACGTTTTCCTATTATTTACTTCATTTTTTTATATATACCACCTTTTATAAATGATATTTGAAAAGAACATCCTGTCAAATATATCTTCTTACATTTCGAGGAAATGTTCGATCCGTAGCCTGCCTGTCCCAAATACTAACTTGAAAATACTAAAAAGATCGCATCCAATTCCACAATGGAATTGTGAAAGAGTTGTGAACGATTAATTGACAGGTACCTTCGGGATACTGTCCTAATAGAAATATTGTTTCAAGGGAGCCAGTATGCTTATCAAGCTGGTAAACCAACAGAAACCGTTCTGGATAAGGTTGTGTCATCGATACGGTCACAACTAGACTCCGGAGGATACGTTGTCGACACCTTCCACTATTTCCATACCTTCCACAGTTCCATTTATATTTCCGACCAAGAAATATAAATGAAACAGAGCATGTCCGCTGAAACTTGGTGGCCAAGAACTAAGCTATAATAGCAAAATGAAATACTTAGGAGTAATCCTGGACGGGAAACTGTCATGGAAAAAACATCTAAGTCACATATGTTCCAAGATCACAGCAATGCTTTGGCAACTAAGAAGGGCCATTAGTAATAGCTGGGGCTTGAAACCAGAGACCATGAAATGGATGTATGAGGCAATTCTCAAGCCCAGACTGACGTATGCAGCACTGGTCTGGTGGGAGAGACCCTGTTTAAAGTCGGAAGCCAAGCGACTTAACAAGCTAAGAGGATTGATTCTAAGAAGTATAACCGGCGGCCCAAGATCAACACCGATCGAGGAGATGGGGATACTGACGGGATGTCACTCTTGATGTCACCCTGAAAGCGGAAGCCGTAAAGGCAATGCACAAGGTGGGAAACATGAACAGGAAGGTAAAAGACCTGAATAGACTCTCAAGAGAGCTAGCTGAGGAGGGACTCCTATGGATGCCCTCTGACAGTACGGGTGTCCCCTTCCTGTTTGACAAGAAATATAAGATCACCCTCACCAGTAAGACCGACTGTATGGAGAGTCGAGCTGGATCCAATGGAAATGTCTCCATTGAGCGGTACTCAATTGAGACATTTGGTACACAGATGGAGCCAAGAGTAGGAACAGAGCGGGTGCAGATGTGTATAGGTGACGCGATGGGATAGGTAAAACCTTCCCCCTGGGCAATACACTACCTCACTCCAGGCCGAGCTAGTTGCAATTACATACGGTGTTCTGGGGGCCGACCAAAATCGGACCCTGGAGAAGGTATGTATCTGCTCGGATAGCAGAGCGGCGTTGGCAGCCCTGAATTTAGCAACGACAAAGTCGAAGCTGGTCTATAATTGCTATGAAGCATTGAACCACTTGGCAGGGAAGGGACCGGTGGAACTCTTATGGATACCTGGGCATAATGGCATTAAGAGAAATCTAATTGCAGATGACCTTGTCAGACTAGGGACCAGGGAAAACCCCTATGGACCAGAACCTGCAATGGGAATAAGTCAAAATCTGATCAGAGATCGCATCAATGGTTGGGCAAGAGACCAGTACAATAAAAGATGGAGAGGAGTAACGGGTTGTTGAATAACCAAACTCTTTATCGAATACCCAGAGACTGAGGAATGGGCCCAAGAATTCATTAAATTGAACAGGCACAAAGCCAGAACCCCGGTGGGAATCATAACGGCATAGTAGTCTGAATGCATAAAGCACAAGCTGAGGCTGACTCACAGCCCGGCCTGCAGATACTGTAAAGAAGATGTGGAACCCTCGATTCATCGTCTTTACACCTGCCCCGCACTGGAAGAGAAGAGGTACCTTATATTAGGAACACCTGTTATCCTAGAGGAGGCGAGGCTTAAGGCGGGGGACGTGCCTAAATTGCTCCCTTTATGGGATAGCATTTTTGGATAATGACCCGGATAAGAGGGGATCGCCAATGGACTACCCATGCGATCAATAACTGATGGGGTCCAAACCCATATAACATAATGTAATGTAATGTAAAGGGCTGTAACTTGGAGAAAAATAGTTGCAGAGCAATTAAAAAAAAAGCATACTGAAGCTTCAATTTCTTAGTTTTTATATCTTGAGTTAAAAAATTTTTACCATCACCAATTTTTGAGTAATCATAAGAAAACTATGGGAAAATGTTTTTCAAAATATTTAGTTGCCTTTCGAAAGGTCCACGGGCTTCAATAATTTATATTTAGTGTTTTTACTGATCACAAGGTTTTTTCATATAATTTTATCTTCTTTAATTTAAGCGGTCTAAAAATCTTTCGACGATTTTTCGCTGAGTTATCGTCGTTCAAAGCAAAAAAGTCAGTTTTGAAATTGTTAATTAATTACTCGGGAAATAGTGATCGTACATAACTGAGAGTTTCAATTTACTTTTTTAAACCTTCTCTGCGACTATTTTTTCTTAGTTACAGCCATTTGAAAATCACCTAAATATTTCGGATTTTTTACATCCCTTAACTCTTGTACCTAGTGTAAATATATAAGTAAGTTTTGGGCACCATCCAAATCATCCAAGTTGTAAAATTTTGAATGGTTTATGGTTTCTGGGGGTTCCAGGAGTTCTACTCCTTATCAGACATAGTCGAGGATCCAAAGGAAGGTTCCTTTAGATAAATATTTGTGTTTTACAACACAAATATTTAATATGTCTTTAATTAGCCTTTAATTTTACATTCATATCACCAATTAAATATTATCCGATAAATATTTTAATGTTCCAAGTATTGACTTGGAATAGAAAGGTCCTTAAAGTGGAGATATTTAACGAAAATTTCAAGTTGTCCAAAACTGTAGGTATTCACCGGACTATTTGATTACATCTCACAATTAGGCATAGTAGTCTGCATATTATGATCATGTCATAAAAAACCTGACACATTGTGGTTTATTAATTTCTGGAAGATTCGGTTCTCCATTAATTTTAATTATTATTTAATGTCTACTTTAACTAATCTTCACATATCCTTTATATAATTTATTCAAACATTCACAAAACTCGATGAACTTTATTATAACTCCGAAGTTTATAACGTAAGTAACTTAGATGTATTTACATAGATTAGAAGTTAAACAAAGATAACACTACATTCTCGAGAGATTCTTGATTGCCTTATCTTACATCTTACTTTATAGAATCCTAAAGAATAGTTGTGTTATTACAAATAATAAATTTATCACATTATGCTATAAAATCAGAAAGTTTTAGGAACAAGGAATAAATTTGTGAAGCTCAAATAGCTTTTCTACTATTCTAGGGTTTTTTCATTATTTCTATTCTCAAAATATCTTCAACAAGGTTACTAAGGTTTTATTTTGCATGACGAATGAGGATGAACATGTCTTTACTAGAGATTTTCGTTAAAGTTAATTACCTCCTGAATGTCTAGTTTCGTTTGTTTTATAAAAAAGCTTTTATAGAAACTTCAATGTGCGTAACAACGTTTTTAATATATTTTATGTTGTATAAGAATAATGGATGTGTAAACTATGGTAATTCAAATATCTTAGCTCTTATCATACCACTTACTAAAAACTCTAAGACGTAAATCAAGCTAAATAAATTAGGAAGAAACGCTATAAAAATAGTATTCCCCAATTTAGAATGCCAGTCGAGGCTTGGTGGTTTATTTTTAAGTTTACAGCTATGTTAAGAGACTGTGCCATATTTAATAATGAACAGATCACACAAATTATTTTGACTAGATAACAAGTAAATTAATGATTAATGTGACCTAGTTTTAATTTCAAGCCTCATTATCGTATATAGAAATTATCTCTATTTAACTACAACAAACATTATTTGGGCAATAGTTTATTAGGATTCGAAGAATGTTTAGTTATAAAATGTACGTTTCAGAATTATCAATTCAGTACAATGAAATCATCCGTTACACCTTCATCTTCATTTTGATGACTAAAATGATACCAAATCTTGCGAATTCTATGGAAGTCTTTAGTCTGATGTGATCTTTCGAAGAGCTGCAGGCTCTACCATTTTTTAATTTTGTTTCATGATACCCACCATTCCAGTAGTGTAGCCTTTAAAATAAGCTACATTATGTGATTGTATTCCAGTCACATATAAGCATTCGCTGTGGAAGCCTTTTTTGAAACCTTATCTGATCGTGCAGAAACACGAGAAAGGGGTCGAGGATCGCTTCTGGGTATAATTCAATGCCTGGCGGGGCTTTAGGCCGAGGAGTAGTTGTTTCCTAGAGCGATTATGTAATAGCTTTGCTATTCGGGAACTACTTTGATAACCGCTTGGCGGCTTGGTGGTTCCTTTCTCGATTTCCGACTTACTGACAGAGATTGTATCGATAAAGATGTATACGCCATAAAGTTCATTCGGAATTTGTCCTGAATCGGCGTACCGTGTGCGGCACTGATGAGAACTAACAAGTTCGAAACAGCTGTATGTCGTTCGGTTCCGATCCGGAACAAATGTCGAATCCTACCTGTGGCGGGTTTTATTTTTTGAAACCATATTTACAGTCTATAATTCTCCACTAATTCTGTGTTCTTTGGTTTCTCTTTGGTTTGGACTTGACTTGACTAATACTGTGGTGAAGGCTGAGAGATAATAGTGAGCATATGTCCAATGAAGTTATACTTGAACTTTTTGTATGAAAAGAAACTATTTTTTTATACAATAACTCCAAACAATATGCCCCTTAGAGCATTTTCCGAAGAGGAAGTACTTTAGAAAAGTACTTTAATCGTATTATTCAGTAAATTTATATGTTTTGAAGAAATGCAAATACTAGATAGTGTTGGCGAACTTGGTTTTCTGCATTCTTGACAGCTTTTTTATACATCAAATATGTCTATGGTACATGAAACAAATATTTTTGCGCTTTATAATGTTTTCAAGTTGAACACAAATACATTTGCTTTGCACGACAACAGTTATGATGCCCGGTTTCAATTAATTTCATTCTTTAATGCGAAAAACAAGTCTAATGAACATAACACGAAAGCAAGAGGTTTGAATAATTTTAAGTTCAAGGAAAAAGAGGATGTGAGATGGAATATTTTTCCATAATTAAATTAATAGCCTTAGATTTTTTTTGCATAATAGCACTACTGGAATGTAACGGAAATTTTATATGTGGATGATATCATATATGCTTTTAACAAATTCGGCAGCGATTTATTGGACAAAGAAAAAACTCAAGAAATATTTACATATACGTAGCAAATAGGAATCTTGAAACATTACCTTTTTAAATTTTAAGTAGGTATGTAAATTTTATAGGGCGACACCAAATTTAATTAAGAAATAATTGCATATAGTACAGTCATTTAAGATAAGACAATGGGTAAACCTTGGAATAAGAGTCATAAAGCTAGATATTTGCATAAATCTTTGTTTTGGTAGTCTAAAGACTTGGCTCAAAAGTCTCATGTAATCTCGTGTCTGCGAGTCAAGATATTAAAAGTCAAAGGTGACAAGTCTTTTTTTTTAATATCTATTTTGTTGTTCTCGAAGGAATGTTGGGCACCACTGGACTAATCTGTTCTACCATATTTTAGATGTACCATGTGCTCTTTGAACCTGGTTTGAATAGAGCGGCTGGTTTGACCAAAATACCTTTGATTACAGTAGTTACAGCTGATTTCGTAAGTCTCCGACCTGTAGTTTGTGTTAATTTTGTCTTTCGAATTGCCTAAAACCTATATTTATTGAGAGGGAAGCTTAATGAACTGGAATGACAGATGAATAATATTTTATTGTTCTGAAACGTGTTTACATCGATTTTAACTGAAAACTTAAACACGTCAATGACGAATGCAACGCGTCTATTCTATATTAAATGCTTATCGAATATGCCTTGTCCTTCCTCTATACGAAAAATTTCCCGTAGTGATTTGTTGATAAAAATCCGTTCACAACCGCTAATATTCCACATGGTCCGATAAATAACCAAACCGTAAACATAATTGATAACATATTAATTGTTTATTTATTTCTAATCAAAGGCGTTAATAGATCATCTTTCCGTTCCGTAAGATTCATTATACAAGGTGTCTCATTCGATATGAATCACCTGGAATAACCATTGAAATAAGTCTATCAAATATATACAAATTAATGATTTTGCTCCTTAGCCAGGGCAGAAATTAATTACCGCCATTATCAAAGTCAAGAAACCTTTCAAGTAACGTTTCACTGAATGCTATGCTTCCATTTATATTAATTGTAACTGCAAGAAAGGGTGTTAATGACAGTAACGATTTTTATATCAAAATGTCTCACATTGAAACAAAAATCGACTTGTCATGGCATTGCAATAATTATTCGGATTATTTTATTAAATGGAACGTCCTGTATGTAGTAGATAATTAACTGATTATTTCCAAACTGGCAATTGATGATCATACTCATTATAAGACATGTGTTACTGATACGTAGGAATGTAATTGTTTAGATACAGGCTATTTATTTGGTAGGTATAGTTTATTTCATCGCTATTTGCCAAATAAAAAATTACAAACGACTCATATCTCATACCGTGGCTTGTTTTTATGGCTCGGCTCAGGTAGAGACTGTTCCGTTTATCGGCAAAATCAGAGTTTTTTATTTGGCAAATAGCGCTGAAATGAACAGTACAAGTCTTTCACCGTATCAATGTCGTTATGAACTGGAGGTAGCTAATCTGATGCAGCCTCATCCTTAATCGAATGCAAGAGGTTGCAAAAACAAGTCGGATTTGATATAAGGGCGTCTCGTAGGGAGCTGATGCCTTCGTTATACCAGATAATGAGGAAAACAGCAAAGACCTCAACATTTGATTAAAAATTTAGAATAAAACAGTTGATGGTTGCCTCTGGACTGATGCATCCCTGTTTATTTTAAATTCATTTATCTCGTAGACGTACGCACAGTTTTTGTATACGTGTAGCAAGCAGTTCATTGTGCTTGGTTTGGACTCTTGCTCTTTGTTCATTAAACATAATGCCTAAAATATAAACAATTTTACTCAGTTTGGCGAATTAGCATACTTGATTTGCGTGAAACTGGTCTGTCATCCAGGGTCACCACATAAATAGACTCGAATCAACTTTGATGCGATATTGTCAGATGCTCTTTCTGAAAAATAAAACACGAAGATCTTTAGGAACCAAATGCCAAAACACTACCTATATATTTTAGTTAGATTGTGTACGACCACATCTGGAAAAAGTAACATCGATCCCCCGACCCCTCCCCAATTAAGCATATATGAAATAGTATTGAAATTAGACTATTAAACCTTTCCTTTCCTTCCATAAACTGTAGATGCTTTTCGGTATGAGCTTCAGGTTGCTTGGGAGGAGGTACTTCTAGAAATCATGTCAGAAAGCATAAGTTAATGGCTGTAATCTATAGAAGAGATACAACAACTTTTCGGAAATTCTAAAGTTTTTTTTTTAAGTCAAATTGTAACAACGCATTTCGTGTTACTTCATCAATATATCCATAAAATATCGGCGGAATGAAACCAGGTTTGCAATTTGTTTGTCTCTGACTAGCAAGACTTATATGATACAATCCTGTTCGATGTGTTTAGGTCTTAACCTGGAATACTGCTACAAGTCATCTCTTTTTCTTTAATCAGTTATTCCCTTGTAAAGTTCCCTGCATCATAGTAATAATAGTTAAGTATATAATCTTCGTTATAGATAGTTTAAGAAATTCTCTGAATCCATATTCACTTGAGTTGCTTCGAAGGTGATACCTTGAACTATCGAAATCATAATAATGTTAAGTTTGATGGCTTTTAATCAGATTATTCAGGGCTTTATTCATTTATGCCATACAAAAGACGAGGGTAGGAAGAGAATACTTTACTTACATACACTTACCATGCCGCCTCTACGAAATGATTCGCCACTGTTTATAAGCACTTTTGGAAGCGTTGTAAAGGCAATCCATCCAGGTATGTCTAGCAATTCTGCCACTTGTAGCCTTTTTATTAAAAGCACAAACAGGAATATGGAATACGAGTCCATTCGTCCCTGTTACCCAACAAAAATGCGTAGGCTGTAAGTAACTATAACAGGTTGTAAAATGTAGACGGTCTGCTAGAAAGAGCAGTATAATATAATCCCATTCTTATCTGACTGCGCCAGATATGGGGTGGTTCAGGGTCTTTATTTTATTTATTTTTTATTATTCAATAGACGAGAATTTTAAGCGGCAAATACAATAAATTTGATGATTGCTGTAAATATTTTCTTCGAGGAATATATAGTACTATATCACTTTAACTGGCAGTGACTCATACATAATATTAAAACACTATCACTACGAAGTGTACATACAAATTTTATGCAGTTATTATGCTTTTAAGGCAAGCTGAAGCTTCCGCTTCAAGAAATAGAGTACTGATCGACGTGTCGTCTGAATTGAAAGAGCGAACCACACTGAACGCTCGGAAACAGGGCGGAAAGAGCAGAAAGCCACTTACGCTTTCTCCGAGAAGTTTCGATGTTTGAAAATATTTCGAGCATTGGAGTTGCCAAGAAGACTAGAGAACAGGAGAAATAACTCGAGTGGTGGGGGTAGGACGAAAAACGTCCGCACCATGGCGGTCTTTGCGTAGAACCGAGCGAGGTTATGTTTACTTTTGTTTACTGTATTTTGAAAGTTTTGAGCGTTTCCAGTTTTTCCGTTAAATATTTCAAAAGCGTCGAGATATTGTTGCGTTACGAATTGTTCCAGCAAAAGCCCTGATTGTGTCATAAATAAACGAACAATTTTTAAAGTTCCTGAGGTGTCGTTCGATAAACAAGTATTGTAATGTTTGTATACACCGATAGTACCGCTTACTTTGTAGTAAATAGTAAAAGTGCAGTGTGATGTAGAAGTAAATTGTCAAATAGTAATTTACAACTCAATTTCGTTTAAGGACTGTGAGAGACGAGAAAAATGGTTGGAGGTACTGTCACCGTATTACCTTAATATTATGCAGCTCAAGGAAAGAATACTTTATAATAGTAGAAAAAGAAAACTCAAAATACCAGTTTTCCTTCACTTAACGATAATGAATTTGAACTTCCCACAGAACGGTTCCGTAATAAGATTTTTGGTTATCATAGTTTTTTAATAACAGGTAACATCCTATATTATTTTCCAGATGTCCTTCCAATAAATGAAGACAAGTACCTTAATCTTATGCAGCTCAAGGAAAGAATACTTTATAATAGAACGAGAAAACTCAAAATACCAGTTTTCCTTCACTTAACGATAATGAATTTGAACTTCCCACAGAACGTTTCCGTAATAAGATTTTTGGTTATCATAGTTTTTTAGTAAGAGGTAACATCCTATATTATTTATTTTATATTATTATTATGGCCGTTTAGTTAAATTGAAAAAGTTTAACAGTCAAAGTTAGTTAGGTAGTTTAGTTTAGTTCTTTAGATCAAAACTTTAGTTTAGTTCTTTTCATTGCAATGTTATTTCTTCGCTTACATTAGAATGCAACTTATAATTTCAATTTTCTTGAATAAATAGTTTTGTGACATTTCTTGTTTTATTCCTGTACCCTTCAATTTATGTCTAATTACTAACGTTAATTCTGAAAAATTAATTGATTTTACATCACACACTGTATTGCCTTCATAATACACTGATTTGAATAAATTGTACTCTTATTGAATGCTTTGTTTTTACTGAAGCAACATACAAAAAGGTCGGTAAATATGTAATGTTATTACTACAAAATCGCAAATTTTAAATTAACCGAATATATACAATTAATTAGTAATTGTTTAAAAACAACTTCACATTTCATACAATAATAGCTCACAAGCTAATTTCACAGGAAAACTATCGGTTACTTCTTGGATGTTTGAAATATCTTGTACAGACTTCGGCACATCCCATTCCATCCATTCCAAATATTCACTGTGTAAATACACATTCACATTCAACTTCTTATCAATGCATATGTTTAAATCGGTGTCCAAACCAGAATGAGCATACCATTTTTCGCTTGGCAATTCAATGGAGTGTCTGTTGCTTTGTAAACTTTCAAATAAAATATTTCCTTCCGAGATCGAACACTTCTTCATTTCCCCATGCAAAAGTGATCGCAGTTCGACATTTTCAATTCCACTTGTGGCCATGGTTAAAATATGTAATCTTCCTGTAGATGATTAAAACTCGTTAGACTAAAAGCTCATTATGTTATTTCATTTCCACAAAGCTAAATTATCATCGATATCCTACTCGTGGCAGACAAAAGAAAATTATAATTGACAGATGAAAAAATACAATAACATTTCTTGCTCTAAAAGAAAAGCATTAGAACTATTATTTTTTGTACATACTATGTATTTAGGACTGAAAATACTGTATCCCAATTTTCATAGCGTGTTTTCACCAAATAATTCGGAAACAACAATTGTAAAGAAATTCACGCGAAAATTGTTTACTGTTTACATAATGAGCACAATAGAGCCCTAACCCTACATTTAAATAGTGAAGACCCGCGATAGACGAGGATAAACGGCATGCGCACATGCGCAAATCCCGCGCGATTCTACGCGAGGCTACCATATTGGCGCCGTTTTTCGTCCTACCCCCACCACTGATTTTTCGAAGAGCTATGTCTCCTTACTCTCTAGTCTTCTTGGGAGTAGCATTCGGGGTTCTCTCCGGTATTCGGCGTTTAAAATGGATTCCTCAGCCAGCTGCAATAAAGAAAATGTTCCTTCAAAACCGAAACGCAAATGTGTGCATGGAATTATTGCATGTAACCTGAGACAATCGATCTCGAGACAATCGAGATAGTTGATGGAGTGGAACTGCGTAGTGGTTTAACTCAGGTGTCAGTTAGGACCGTATATCTGGGTTTAAAGGAGCAGAAGAAGGAAGAGTCAGTGCTTCTTGCAGCGGCAACTAACATCATAATAACAACATAAGAAGCGAGGGACAGAAAGAAGATAGTTTTGGGTGAATACAAGAAATATGTCATTTGTCTGTTAATCCATAGTTTTTTTTATCGAAACGAGCTGCCAAACTTTAAGAAAATTCAAGTCGCAGTCGCCAATGATGAGAACCTTCCCCCTATTTCAAGCAGAATACTGAGGCGTACCATCCGTGACTTAAATTTTCGGTTTTTATGGCTTAGTCGCAAAAGTGAACTTACAAACAGTAATGAAATTGTTATGTGGCGAAGAAAATATTAACAGAAGATTCGGCAAGTGAAGGAACACAAATTTATTATATGGATGAAACGTGGGTGAACGAGGGACATACAGTTTCTAAAGTGTGGCAAGACTTGAACATTACCAATTGGCGGGAAGCCTTCCTGAAAGAGTTCTCGACGGGATTAAAGGCTCCTGCTGCGAAGGATTTCCGACTGATAATTACCCATATCGGGAGTGAAACCGGTTTCGTAGAAGAGGGACTGTTAACATTTAAGTCCAAGAAAACGGGCGATTACCACGAAGACATGAATAGTGCGGTTTTCGAAAAATGGTTCGAAACCATTTTAGCGAATGTAAAACCTGGCTGTGTTATTGTCATGGACAACGCGCCATATCATAGCCGACGGTGAGAAAGCCTACCCACTTCAGCGTGGCACAAAGGCCAACTTATGGATTGGCTAACATAAAAAAACATTCCATATGAGGACATATTCCTCAAAGTGCAGCTTTTAACAATTACGCGCAAATAAAAAACAGTACTTGAAGTATGTAGTGGATGAAATGGCTTGCGCGCACGGTGTTGCGCTTACCGCCGTACCGCCGTGAATTGAACCCTATTGAACTGGCTTCGGCGCAAGTGAAGGGTGAAGTGGCGCGAAAGAATATCACTTTAAAATTACCTCAGGTAAAGCAGTTATTCCATGAAGCTATTGCCAGTGTAACTTCACAGTCGTGACAGAAATACATTCACCATGTTGCCAAGGAGGAGCAGCGGATGTGTTAGTTGAACCACTTGTCTTTAATGTGGGAGACGACAGCACCAGCTGCGGTGATTTTAAGTCAGCATCAGACTCGGATTACTTATAAAAATCAGGTCCTTTTCGAACCTTAGGCGATGTAACAGTCCGTTGACTGCCTTTCTATCCGTGAATACCTTTTTCTTACTGGATTAGGCTTCATGGGGATACCAATATAAGAAAACATTGTGTGGTTTTATGAAACCACGATGAAAGTGAAATTTTTTTTCGGATTGTAGATTTAGAGTATTAAAATCGCGTTTTTAATCTTAATAATTGGAAAATGGGAATGATAATGGGAAATCAATAGTAGACAAGATATCCAACTATAAATTTTAATTTCAGTCTGCATATTAGAGTACGGAATACATAATAAATACAATCATTCAGATGATAGACGCATGTTAAAAACTGAGACCAATATTTATTTAAATCATTGAATCATTTTGAACTTCGATTATTCTATTAATAACTTCATCTTCGCCTTGAGTCTCACAGTCTATAAACGTAACTAATATTTTATGGTAACTAAAATAAGTAAACAATGACTTCATTCCATTTTCTCAATGTATCTAGAAAAAGCCGCATCGATGGTAGTACCATATCTCGTGGTTGGTATATTTCTATCATTTTTCATTTCAAGATTAAATACTTCCCTAAAGTATTCAGTAAGTGGAGCAGGTTCCTCTTTCTTAAAATTTGTATTGAAATCACCAGATAAAATAATAGGCATTCGCGAATATATTTCTCGAGAACGGAAAATTTGTGCCGAAGACGTAGCAAATGGAACTAGATGAAAATCTAGAAAATCCATGATGTCATCTATTCTTTGATTGACTTTAATATAAATTGACGCGATTACAAGTTTTCTGTTGTCATCAAGTTGATAAATAGCTGCACAAAAATTCCGAATCTCCCACAGCAGATTCGGAAGTAGTTGCTTGACCAATACTCATGTTATTTATGTATGCTTGCATTTCCTGGCCCCGATTTTAGCCGCTTGCATTTTTGACGATACCTGCGGCATATTTCCGCATTTAGTTGCTTTTGATGCAGAATTTTTTTTGCAACAATATTTTCGGATACAGGCTCGCCACTTTGAACGATTATACCAGACGTATTATATCCAGGACTCGACGCTGGACCCCTACTAGTGCTCGACATGGCATCTGTCATCAGTCTACTAATTTTTTCCGGCGGCTCAGAGTTTAGTTCGGCTTGTGAAAAATGACTGGAGGCCTAAATAAAATTAAATATATTGAATGGACCGGATATAAATTAAAATGCTTCATCAAATATTCATATGAAATGAGTAAAAATAAAATCGAGCACTCAAAATTAAAATTAACAGCAGAAAGTTCTAATAATTCGTATAAATTAACTATAAAAATTAAATTAACCCACCAAGAGCCTTTTTCCTTTCCCTACAAGCACGAACTCTCTCGGCATTCTGTCTGTTACGGCGTAAAATTAATTCATCGTCGGATATTTTCGCACTATTCTTGGTTCTTCCTTCGTTGACCGGTATATTTGACTCACTAGCTGTATCGTTGTCCATTATGATCAAGTGAACAACAATATTTACATCATTACACTGATCAATACACACAAATACCGCGGAGCACTTGCACGAATGAGTGAGAATATAAATGCTACACGGTCAGCTGATGCGAGCCATGGGCGGCGCCATATTGGCCTTGGTTGCTCTGCCGAGCGCCTTTCACTTTACCCCTACTCCGCGACCGACTGTAATGCGACATGCGATAGATGGACGAAAAAATTTGAGGCGATGGAAAAAAAGTTTCACTTTAAAAACGTATCTTATTGCAGTGTACCTCTTGGGCGGTATGGAAAACAGTGAAAGCCTCCCCACTCTATATCTCCGATGCAAATATATTTTTATTCACATTTTTTTAATTTTTGTTCCTTTTTCGATGACTCGATAACCCTCCAAATGCTTAAATATGAGTCACTGCCAGTTAAAGTGGTACAGTACTATAGACATATAGTGAGGATGTAGGGATTGGACAAAAATATATACCATCATTCTAGGCAAGTAGAAAAAAAAAATAGTGTTCTGAAAAATGCAGTATTTTACCCGATCAGTACATTACATTTAAATTTGTTGTAGAGATATTCATAATAAATATATAATTATTGAACTTTGATCTGTATAAAGTGTGATAATTTTTTACGTAACATAAAGAATAAAGATACAATCAATTAAATTTATGTAACGTCGACATAAATTATTAATTTCATTATAATAATAGTTGATAATAAATCTTCTTGCGTCTTCAATTTTTTATTATATATTGTAAGGATATGAATATAAATTGAGACATTAATTCGTAGGCAAAAAATGTAATTAATTAATTGAAAAATAAGTTTTAATCAACTTCAAAGGTTGAGGTATTTTTAATTTGCATAAAAAAATAACTATTTCGTTAATTAGTAGTATAATTTGCACAAAACAATAATTACTTTGTTAATTAATAGCATTTGAGCAAGGAAATGACTTGGTTTAAAGTTTAACAGAAAAAAAAATGAGAGCTCACATTATATGATACAGTTTACACACCTTAATATATAGCAGTCACTGTATGCAGTGATATTTACACCTGTTGGTTCAAATGGTGGTGTAAATGGTCCAAATTGAAGGTGCTTGAGAACTGTTCATATTATTTATTATTCAAGAAAGTAAGAGTGGAAAGTATTGCCAAAATAAAAAGCTTTATCTATTAGCTGAAAAGAGGATATTTCTGAATATTTAGATAAAATTTAGACATAAGAGTAGCTAACAAGATTGTATTGGTAATTACGTGGGACAAAAAAGGGATGTATGAGAAGAAACTGACAGATTTTTTCAATTATCACTTGCAAATGTATGGAGAATATCCGATGTAGGAATTTAATAAAGCGATGATGGTTCATTGGTATACAAACAAGATGTTATTTCATTAAAATTGGCGCCTAAAAGGATCTGAGAAAAACAGACAACAAAAAAAAACAATACCTTTGTAAATGTTTAGAGCTAGATATGTATTTGGAATTTCCACTCTTCGACTTAATTCTAGCCTCATCCAAATAATGAACTTGGTGATGTTTCTCACCAAATAATTTGATTTCTATAAAACGTATTTCCTTCGCATTTTGATGTTGGTCATCATCATTAGGTCATCAGTCCCAAGACTGGTTAGACGCTAACCTCCAGCTTCTCCTATCTTGTGCTAACCTACGCATTTCGCTAATTGTGCTACAACCTACATCCCTTACTATTTGCGAGCAGTAGTCTAATCTAGGCCTACCTCTGCCTTTCTTCACTCCTATTTCTGCCTCCAAAATATCGCGGACTATTCCCCCATGTCTCAGCAAGTGGCCTACCATTCTATCTCTTCTCTTCTTTAAGTTTTTCCACATACTTCTTTTCTCGCCGACTTTCTCCAATACTTCTTCGCTTCTAACCCTATCAGTCCATGGTATTTTCATCATTCTTCGGTAACACCACATCTCAAAAGCTTTTAATTTCTTCCTACTTGCTTCCCCTACCGTCCAGGTTTCGCAGCCGTATAGTGCCGTGCTCCACACATATGTTTTCAAAAATCTCTTCCTTGTTTCTAAGTTTATTACCCCCGAGCATAAAAGTGCTTTCTTTTTGTTAAAAGCTACTCGACCCTGCGCTATTCTTTGTTTTATGTCTTTATCGCTTCTTCCATCCCAATTTATTTTACTTCCTAAATAAGTGAAGTCTTTAACTTCCTCCAATCTTTCATTATTAATTTGTACTTTCGTTTTTGCTCTGCTCTCGCGCCCTCTGCACACTAACACTTTAGTTTTGTTTTTATTCACCCTCATTCCGTATTCCTCTGTCAATACTGCCTCCATTTCGTTCAATGCTGATTCTAATTCCTCCTTACTAGATGCTAATACTGCTATATCATCCGCGAATCTCAGCATTTTTAGTTTCTGTCCCTGTACTTTAATCCCGAAATCCACTCTATCTTTTACCACATTAATCGCCTCTTCGATGTACAGATTAAAAATTAGTGGTGATAGATACATCCTTGTCTTACTTCTTTCCTAATACCTACTTCCCTTTTTTCCCCTTCTACTTCTATAACAGCAGTTTGCTCTTTGTATAGATTGTGTACTACTCTCCTATCTCTATACTTCATTCCCGCGCTCTTTAGTATCTCGAACATTTTTTACCATCTTACGTAATCAAAAGCTTTTTCTAAATCTGCAAATCCTATATAAGCGTTCTTTTCTTTTTCTATTGTTTTCTCTAACATTACTCTTAGCGCCAGAATAGCTTCGCGTGTTCCCCTATTTCGCCTAAACCCGAATTGGTCTTCTCCTAGTATTTCCTCCGCTCTATTTTCCATCCTCTTCTGCACTATTCTGGTTAAGATTTTTGATGCATGGGAAGTTAGGCTAATCGTTCTAAAGTTCTCGCATTTGTCGGCTGCTCTCTTTTTCGGTATAGTAACGATAATGTTCCTCTTATAATCCTCCGGCATCTCGCCCGTTTCTTATATGTATTTTACCAGTTCAAACATCCTATTTACTACTTTCTGTCCCGCACATTTCAAAATTTCCGCCTGTATTTTATCTACACCCGGCGCTCTATTATTCTTTAGCCCCCTTAGTGCTATTTCAAATTCCTCTCTCAATATAGGTTTTCCTACATCTTCCCTATCGATGCTAGATTCTTCCTCTAATATCTCTCCTAATTCCTGACCCTCGTATAAATTTCCTAAGTACTGCTTCCATCTATCCGCTTTCTCCTCTCTTCCGATCAGTATATCCCCCGATTGACTCCTAACGTTTCTACTTATTGTTCCTATATCCCTGAAGTTCCTCTTAATTATTTTGTAAGCCTCATCGGTCTTACCTACTTGCAACTTATCTTCTACTTCTTTGCATTTATCCTCTATCCATTGATCTTTCGCTTTTCTACATTTTCTAATGATTTCCCACTTTATTGACTTATAAGTTTTCAGTCCTTCTTCGTCTCGTCTGTTTTTGTAGCCTCGTCTCTTTTGCATTAAGTTTAAGATTTCGTTCGTTATCCAGGGCTGATGTTGCAGGGCAGGGTTGATGTTGGTATGCGATCATTTATTTACAATAGTTTCCATGGTAGGGTAATATGCCGACGAAAATCGATTGAATGGTCACCATATTTATCTGATTAACCCTCTTGTTTTTCCTTCTTGGGGGTTACTTAATATCGCGGGTATATCTTAATAGACTAAATAATGTATATGATCTGAAGCAACGAATTTGAATCGAAATAGAAAATTTCAGCCCGGAAATGATTAAATGTGGACGTATTGAACAAAAGTTTATAAAGGAACGGTATTTTAGAAAATTTTATAAACAATTACCATTGTTCTTAGACCCTTATACTACTAACTACTGTCAAATAGTTTAAACATTTCACACAATATTTTTTTAGATATTGAGCATAACTTTTATATTTATTATATAAAACACTTATATAGAACAAAGTTTTGTTTTGCTCAAAAAGGAAAAGATAAGTACGAAAGCCTTTCGTATTGTATTTCATTGCATGAGATAGGGAAATGCAGTTTAGACTATTATTATTTTTGGAAAAAAAAAGATCTTAATCCATATATTAAATTAGCTTTGCCTCTACAAAGTTGAAAAATATTTATAAACAACGAGAGACGTCAAATAAATGCAAAACAAACGATATTGGCGTAATTGTTTATATTAAAATCCGCCGCTTATTAAAAGCGACCAATCTTATATGAATGGAAAGTTTATACGTCTACCAGTATAAATGCATGTTATAATCACCTTAATGACAATGAATTCAGTGGCAGCTACTAAGGGGTACAAGAGTACGTGCCCACTTAAATTTTTTAGAAAAAAAGCACCTAACTTCTGTTAATTTTGTAATATGTTCATTATAAACTTTGTAAAACTTTGTAAAAATAAAATATAATAACATTTTATGTATAAACTTGAGTCGTCTGAAATTTTAGACTGCACTTGTGTATCGGTGCATAACGCCTATGGGCACTTTTAGATCGCCCTTGGAATGTTAATCGTGCCCAGTCATATTTTTTGGTTGAGCGGGTAAAGTACGATTTGTTGGGAGTTGGACAGCAAAGGTGTCTAATTAAATTCGATGAGATTACTTCGAAAATGGTTACACTTTAGTCTCTTGTGGTTGATTAATAAAAAATTAGTCGTAACTTTGCCATTTAAAAGAATTCTGTTGACTTCCTGTTCACTATCAAAGCAGTAATTTACGAACAAAGAACAATAAAAAATCAACTTTACCGATCGAATCTATGGCGATCCTCGGGGTGCTCGTAGTGAAATGATACTAGTGGTTATGTTGTTGCTATGGCTACGTTTATTTAAGATAAATAAAATGGCGAGCAAGCTAGTACCGAAAGACGAGACAATGTTTCGGGGCGATTGGCCGGAATTGACTGATTGAAAAACTTATCCTAAACGCCGATAGCCTTATGAGATTTTTATCAAACATCACATTTATCATAAATCATTGGTCTAATCTGCAAGGGTTTTAATAAGCGGATGGCTGCAAAAAGGGAAATTTATTGCTTGAGATAATCGCATTTTTATCCCTAAGAAACAGATGTGTCCTGTAATGTACAAGGGTTTCTACTTTTTAATATTGACATAACTTAAAACTAATCTATACAAAAACCATCACGGCTGTCAATAGGTGTATGTAAACGATTTTCGTTAGCAGAAGAAGCCGCTGATGCGTTCAAAAACCATGTTTTGGAGATATCTTAAGCGGAATGGAAAAAATGCTTTAACAAATGGTTCGAACGCATGCAAAGAGTATAGATCATGAAGAAGAATATTTTAAAAAATGATAAAGTAATTTTCAATGGACAATTAATGTTTTTTTTTTATTATTATGCTCAAAATATAAATAGTGCCCCTCGTAACGGTAAGATGTATAGAGAAGTATGTCTTTCATCATTTTGCTACTCCCATATGTCACGTCACTACTGCGTCAACCCATGTAATACACCCACGAGGCGCCACTGAATGAATTACGATATATATAACATTGGCCCTAACCTTGTCAAGAAGGTACCGAAGGATATACGCAAAATGTGACAGTTTGATAAACATCCACATGAAAAAAATCTGGTAAAGAATAAATTAAAAGGCTAATTTTAAACCATGCCAGTAAGTTCTAGACAATAATTATGTTTACGTAAATAACGTAAACAGTTTAATTATGTTGTGTTCTTGCGTAAACGTCTGATACATGCATCTGATACACATCTAATACATCTGACTGTATACCACGTTTAAATAAAAATACATATTGTTCATTATTTCAAAATATACTCTTCAAAATTTCAATATTAAAAAAGGTTTATTATTAAAGAAAAAGAGTTAATTGTTAACAAATGAAACAAGTGTTCTATAACAAATTTTCTGATGCTTAAATTTAAAAATGTAATTTTTTCAAGTTCCCGAAAAAAATCTATTGTTTTCTGGGAATTGAATAGACCACTCAAGTGATTTCGAAGTTTATAAATTCGACCTTCAAATCTTTCTTAAAATGCGATTTCTTAAGATGAATATTTTCTTATTAAAATAAACAGAGAATCAAGAAATCTATTTAATTTGTTAGATGAACATTTTTTGATATACACATTTTTATTTACAATCATTGTCGAATATTATGTAAGGCTAATTAAATTTTTGTTATTTCAAATATATCGACAAGAAAATAAAATGCTATATTTAGACATTTGTCTGGGAATTTTCTTATAATCTTATTCATATTTGATTCTTCTACTTTAAAGTTACTCGATTCACAGATAACACTTTACACTAACTTTTTATTTCAGGTAAGAAGCAGATTATCAAAGGTGTCTCTGGGAATTTCTTTGCTGGGGAATTGACTGCAATTATGGGGCCATCGGGAGCAGGAAAAACAACTCTGTTGAATATTCTCACAGGATTTCAGTAAGTAAATATAGTTATAAAATATTGGTGAATGGATATCTACATATATCTATATGTCTACTGATTTAGGATTTAGGCCTGCCTGACTTACGTTAAAAAATCGTAGCTTTATAAAAAATATATTAGGAGAGTTTTATCTTTAGAATAACTTAATAGAGGGTATAAGTATTGTCTGTCAAAAATATCGACGTTGTGGAAAACAGATTGGGGGTGTGGCGAATTTCTTTATAATCCATTCCCTAAAGGACTTGTACATTTTTCATAAAAAAATCAGTGTCTGTGATATAATTATTAGGGCGGTTTTAACTTCAGAATCACTTCACAAGAACTCCAAGAGTGGTTTTTCATCAATATCGAGGTTGTGCAAAGCCGACTAGGGGTGTGGAGAATTTTTTTGTTTTTTCTTCCATAAGCATTTAGTACCATTTTATTAAAAAAAATCATAGCTCTGTAAAAAACATATTAGGTGGGCTTTCTATTACAGGTGACTTAATAATGGCTCGAAGGGTTATATGTTCGGAATATCGAGGTTGCGCAAAGCCTGCTGAAGGTACGACGAATCTTTCTGTATTTACTTCTCTATAATTCTTGTACTTTTTTCATTAAAAAATCATAGCGTCTGTAAAATAAATATTAGGGCGGTTTTAACTTTAGACTCCGTTCGTAAAGGGGTTGTCTGTCATGAATATCTAGATCGCAGAAAACCTAGGTGCCTGGGAGGTTTGGCGATTTTTTTGTTATTTTCTTCTCAAGTAATTTTGTACTCTTCCTTTTAAAAAATCGTATCGTCTATAAACAATACTCGTATATTAGGTCAATTTTATCCTTAGAATGACTTAATAGAAGATCTAGGGATTATCTCTTACGAATATTGAGGTTACGGAAAGCCTACTAGGGGTGTGGCGAATTTTAATATATTTTCTTCCCTAAAATTCTTATTCTTTCATTTAAAAAGTCGTAGTGTGTCTAAAATAATTATTAGGACGATTTTAATTTTCGAATAACCTTCACAAAGGGTCTACAGGTTGCCTGTCATGAATATAGATATTCCAGAAGGCCGGATGTGGTGAATTTAAAAGGAAATCGTAAAAAATTGTACTTTTTATTAAAAAAATTGTAGTGCCACTTCGCAAAGGGCTCAAGGGCTGTTTATAATCAATATAAAGGTTGGGCAAAGTTGACTGGGATTGTGGCGAATTTTTTGGTGTCTTAATTTGTTTTCCTAAAATTGTTGTAATTTTTTCACTAAAAAAACCGCAGCGCTTCTAAAATAATTACTAGGACGGTTTTCGTAAAGGGTTTTAGGATTGTTTGTCATGAATGTCGAAGTAGAGGTGTGACGAATTTGTTATAAATTTTCTTCCCTAAAAATCTTATACTTTCTTCATTGAAAAAATTGTAACGCCTGTAAGATAACTACTAGTATGGTTTTATCTTTAGAATCATTTCGTAAAGCATCAAAGGGTTATTTGTTATGAATATTCAAGTTGTGGAAAGCCAATTGGGGCTAAGGTGAATGTTTATATTTTCTTCTCTAAAGATTTTTTATTACAAAATATTCTCATTACAAAAATCATAGTCATCATGAGGTCATCAGTCCTAAGACTGGTTGGACGCTAACCTCCAGCTTCTCCTATCTTGTGCTAACCTACACATTTCGCTAATTGTGCTACAACCTACATACCTTACTATTTGCGAGCAGTAGTCTAATCTAGGCTTACCTCTGCCTTTCTTCACTCCTATTTCTGCCTCCAAAATATGGCGGACTATTCCCTCATGTCTCAGCAAGTGGCCTACCATTCTATCTCTTCTCTTCTTTATGTTTTTCCACATACTTCTTTTCTCGCCGACTTTCTCTAATACTTCTTCGTTTCTAACCCTATCAGTCCATGGTATTTTCATCATTCTTCGGTAACACCACATCTCAAAAGCTTCTAATTTCTTCCTACTTGCTTCCCCTACCGTCCAGGTTTCGGCAACCGTATAGTGCCGTGCTCCATACGTTTTCAAAAATCTCTTCCTTGTTTCTAAGTTTATTACCCCCGAGCATAAAAGTGCTTTCTTTTTGTTGAAAGCTACTCGACCCTGCGCTATTCTTTGTTTTATATATTTTTCGCTTCTTCCATCCCAATTTATTTTACTTCCTAAATAAATGAAGTCTTTAATTTCCTCCAATCTTTCATTGTTAATTTGTACTTTTTATTCATATTGAATTTAGCTAAAATTAGTAAAATAAAGTAATAATTACATAAGTTTCAATTTAAAAGGTACGTCTTCTAAACGAGTTTTTAAAAAGTAGAAGATGATTAATATAAGTGCATGGATATGTTTTTTTTTTGTGATCACACATCTCATATATGAAAATCATAAACATTTATTATATCATTAAATATAATTACATTAAAAGTAATTACCACCCTGTATATCTTCCGAAAAATTCACGTTATCTCTTTATCACTACAATTACGTTTATTAACCCAAGTTTTCAGAAATGCGGTCAATGTTAACTATTCTAAATTTTTAAGAATTCGTTATCGAAAATTTTATATTTTCTCTAGGGGTCATTCAATTGATTGTGGATTTGTCAATAAACCTTCAAATTGTTTATTGCACTTCGCCTATAATTTAGATTAAGGTTTCCGTTACATATGAATAAAAATTAAAACGTCACCGGCTAAAAATATACATAAAATACCAGAAAATATGAATTATAGACAACCTAGACAACCTATGGTATACCAAATGATCTAGACAACCATTATATACTAGACCAACATAAATTAGAGTATGTTTGTTTGTCGTAGAATGAAAGAAAATATTCACAAAACAAGCCTGACAACATAGAAAAATAAGGAGATTTATATCTTTAGTTTAGGCGCAGTTTAGTTTAGATCAACATCAGCAAAAATAATGAAAGTTTCCAGGTGAGTTTTCATAAAAGACTTGTATGGTAATAGTTCACAATAACGTCAGAGGTTATGGTTCACATTCATCGGTTTTTAAATAGACTGTTATTAAATTTGAAGAATTATTCAGCAGTAATTTGGTTATATTGCTATTCAGATGATGAGGAAATAAATACAGGAGTAACATCGATTAACATGTGTTTTAGGGGAACTAAATTTGATTCAGAAGTTCTTTTTTGTCCCCTATACTAGAATATCCATTAACAAATTTGTCACTGACACCATAACGTAGTAATACTTCATCGTATTTTTGTTAAAAGTTTATACCTTGTTCCTGTTACCAATATTTTTCTTTAATAAAATAGTATTGAGGGTGTTATTACTTTTGTTTAAATATATTAGTTGTAAAATTAAGCCTGGCCAAACTATTATGAGCCTGGGCTCGTATCTGGGAGATATTTTGTTTGGTATTCAAGATAAATCAAGTTTCCAAACATCTCTGGAAAATAACCGCAGCCGTACAATTGTTTTAAAGTGCTGTTTCTATAAACTGGCATTCGTCTAGGAACTAACACAATACGATTCACACATGGAAGTTAATTTTTTTCCAAGACATAATTAACAAGATCACATCTTTGTTACACTTTTTTTCACACGAAGATAATATACTCTCATATAGAAGCACGTCCTGTAGATATATGGATTTTTTTACTTCTAGAAGATTTTTTCAACATCAACTGTGTAAACAAATTTGAACATTACAGAAAAGACAAAAAAATGCCGCCTAAAACTAATTCTACTTTTACACCTGCAATAATTTGTATAAAATCCATGTGTAGTACCATCTATCTGATATTAATTACACATTATTAATTCCCTGCTAATTAAAGAAATTGAAGTTTCATTATCATTTATTCATAAAAAACTTAACATTATTTATTTATTCGGTTCTAGTGTATTCTTGTTCCACTACGCACTTTTTTGTTATATATCTAGATACTTATGTAACTCGTTTTTTTTTTGTAAGTGTTATATTCTTTTCATTTAGATTTCAATTATCATCTGGAATTAATTAAATCGTTGTTTTGTAGTCTCGTCTAGTGACTTTGTACTTTACATATTACAGCTTTGTTAATGCGAAAAAAAGTGTTAAAACGATTACAATGGTTTTTGAACTTTAATTATATCGAAACGTAATTGTGTATGTTAAAATTTAAATAACCCTCTTGAACAAATTATAATATATTATTTAGTATACTTTTCAAATACAAAGGATTGTTTTTCTATATGTAATTTAAATATCTATCTTCTGCTTACTTTTTTATATTGAGCATATAATTTTCCTGTATATTTAAGACAATTAAATATTTTAAAGGAATATAAAAAACGTCCATGTGAATATTTTTTAATTAAATAAAATTCTTACAGATATAACGCCATTCTCTTTACCATTTTTAAGGCTTTCTTAAGATCTCTAGCAATTGAAAAATATGGAGTTTTTTTTTCTAAACATTATTACATACGAAAGCTTGAAAATTCAAATAAAGAACGCTATAAGTTTTTATTACTAAGAATTTAAGTAATCTAGTGCTCTTATTCAACTTTTCATTTATTCTTTTGTGAAAATATTCCCTAAGGACCAATTCTGACAAGGGGCTAGACCCTTCTGTGCACCAACAGAAACAGGAGTGCAGTCTTCTACGAACACCGAAAGATTATACATTTCTCGCCGCTCATTCCGTCAACCTAGTTGGCATAATCGGGAGATGATTAAAACAAAAATAATTTTAATTATCCTACTTGCTTGGCGAGATGCGCAATCTTCCAATGTTCATGCAAAATTGATTTGTTTTAAAGACTGTAATATTAACTACTTCCCATATTTCCCCCATGTAGTTTCAACAATTTAAAATATATCTTAAATCATTGTTCAATTCTATCAATTATTATTTTATATATCCTCGTATATAGTGATGTTTTTTATATCACAAGATGAACCAATTGTTTCCCATTATTTTTTCCATTTCCATTTTTTAGGTGTTCAGTATGTTGACTATATTCACAAACGATTTTTATTTCGTACATATCGATACATCACAATATCACTTAATATAGAGGTCAATGCATTGATTTGCATGGCAGTCACCTTGTTGACAAAAAAAAATAGTAGATTGTATTATAATCCAGCAAAGTATACATATATACATGAAAGGCAAACGACGTTTCATCTGCATATAATATGTTTTGTGTACTTCTAACTGTAACTAGGATAATATGCGTTCAAAGTTTATCAGCTGAAGTTTTTGGGTCAGACGTCTTTACAAAAAGTCTGTCGGAGATAAGGGTATTGTGTTGGCAAAATTATTTAGTATTTGCGTTTTAGATGGATATATTGCATTAGTTGAACTTTTATTACAACTGTACAGTGCTATGTATCCAGAAAAAAACTGCTATTTTCTTCATATATTCATGAATTGTCCAGTTTCGTTCCAAGCAGAGTATCCTTAATATTTTGGTTTAACATAGAATGATAGAGTGTCCCACAATTCGCTCAACATTCATTCCTCTTTAAACATATCATTTCCTCTATTTATCTTTGCATTGAACCCTTTATTGTTATTAGAACACAATTCTATTAGAACTACGTTTAATACATCTATATATTGGTATTGACGTCAATAAACTGCATGTCAAAATTTGTTTTATATTTTTCTGCTGCTACAGTCCCTTCTACGAAATGCAATTCTCCTACACCTATACCATACATAGACCCCCAGATGATAAGAGACGCAGGGTACTTCACTTTTTTAACTAAATAGTCAGGATGATGATAAGTTTCCCGTGGGGTTCTTAGAACACGTTTTCTAGTATCACCTAAACAGATTTCAAATTTGGATTCGTCACCCCAAATTACCTGGTGCCATTGTTATCTCGCCCGCCGTAACCGATTGATATTCTGTCGTTTAGTTAATAACGGCTTTTCTTTTGCCTGAAAGAGAAACAGGTTCAAAAGTTCATAAGTAAAATATACAAAATCAAACTTTACCTTGTAGAATTTGTATCCTATTTTCTTTATTGAGCATTTAGTTGTGGATACAGAAATGTGTTTTTCCCATGGCTTGTCTGCATAGTCCCATAATTTCTCTTGCACTGGATCGTTCGATTGTTGTTACAATCCTCTGCATAGGATGTTGATTTAAGCGTGAAATTTGGGATGGTCGACCAGTTTTCCTCCTTTGGGTTGTGCATCCAGTTTTTTTTATACAATTTAATAATGCTTTGTAGACAGCGAATATGTAGCAGATATTTTACGAGCCGAAAGTCCCTGTTTATTAGCATTAATAATGGATTTTCGCATATCGTCACTTAATGCCACGCCACGTGCCATTTTTAAGACAATTTTAGCAGACGTGGCTAAAACAGACATTATAATATCCGTTTCACTTTGACAACAACTGAGAGATTCTATTTTGTTTTAAAACGCTACAAATGTTTAGCATAATTTGCATTTCAGCAACTGGCCGAACTATTCTGAACCTTGAAAATTAATGTTTCTTATTAAAATACTTCATACCATCATTGACACATCATAACGTAATAATATTCCATCACTTTTAAGTTAAAAGGTTATACTTTGTTTCTGTTACCAATATTTCTCTTTAATAAAATAGTTTTGAGAGTGTTATTACTTTTATTTAAATATATTAGTTGTATAATAATTATGCCTGATCCAACTATTACGAACCTGGGCTCGTAATAATGTTTATTACCACTAAAAAATCGACGAAAAAACTACCTTTCGTTTTGTATGTAACTGATATTATACACACCATGATGTTTACTTTCAAGTAAGCAAATACCAACAATTCCAACTTCATTTCCAACGTCCGTGATCTTTCGTGACTCTTCGAACTGCCTTATTCTGCGTGTAGACACACAATTTGCATATATTTTAAACAAGTAATTTAATCGTAAAAAAATCTATTGTGGAATTAAACCAGACAAATAAAATTTTTAATATAAAATTCATGGATCAGTGGAAAAGTTCCTTCTTTAATTATTTGTGTTCAGAGTTACAGGTGCGAAGGGTAACATAAAGTGCAGCAGCTCGAAGAAGGGGAAGGACGGAGCCCTTCAGTACAAAAAGGATTCCGTATATATTCTGCAAGACGACAATTTACCACCCTTGTTCACACCGCTGGAGTTGATGAATCTATCGACGGATTTAAAGCTACGAGATATATCCTATAAAGCGAAACAGTTTTTGGTAAGTGTTTCTGTTGTTCGGTGTACGGAATTGCGCACAAGTATTGTGTCAATTTTGTAAATAGTTAATACATCCGAATGGCTGTAGTTAAAACGTCTAAAAAATATTGGAGATTATGTCAAGAGTCGCATAGTAGAAGCTTGACAGTTATCTCAGAGAATTCGATAGACCTTCCTATGTAAATGTGGGAAAACATAATTTTTTAAGGGAGTGAATGTTTAACTTACACTTCTGGATAATCATTTAGTTCTGGAAGAATCAATAAAATAATCAATTTTCCAAAGTAGATGATGTAGTAAAGTATGTAAATAGTAAGTAGATTTTAGTAGATTTGTAGAAGACACTGATTTAGTTTTCCACAAAACACTAAAACACTATTCACTACACTCGACGCGCGTTTCGCCAACATAGTTGGCATCACCTGGAGATTATTAAAACTCTTGCAGTGTTAATCATCTGGAGATAATAAAAACTTTAACAATTTTAATAATCTCCAGATGATGCCAACTTTGTTGACGAAACGCGCGTCGAGTGTAGTGTATAGTGTTTTGGTATTTTATAGAAAACTAAGTTAGTATTATCTTCACACCAAAGAATTCCAACCCACTCCAGTATTAATATTTGTGGAATGTAACTGGAGTTATTATTAAGAGGTGGTTAATTTTAGAGGAGTCTTCAGACCCCTGGCATTTATTGCCAACTATAATTGAACTGTATTTCCAAATATTGAAGACACAGTTCTATAAATAATATAGAATACTAACATGATGGCGCATCACTTCATCGTTCATGTAAATCAAATTAAGTCATAATATGACTTCGTTGCTTTTCATGTGCAACACGCTTAATTTTAAGGTATATTTATTAAAAGAAACACCGTCCGTCTCTCCTCAGTACTACGTTTCACAGATCGTGACTATCAATACAATTCAATACAATATCAATTTGGTTTTTAGTACAGCAAAACATGATCAAACGATCAGTGTTATCAAAAATATTTTAGCTTCTTCAGTTTTCATGTACGACACGCTTAATTTTAAGGTAATTTTTTGAGAAAACATCGTATGTCTCTCCTCGGCTCTACTTTCCACAGATCGCGACTATCAATATAATTCTTTGGTTTTGAGTACAACAAAATATGATGAAATGATCAGTGATATCGAAAAAATTTTAGCTTCTTTCATTGTCATGTGCGATACGCTTAATTTTAAGGTAACTTTCTCAGAAAACATCGTCTGTCTCTCCTTGGCGCTACTTTTCACAGATCATGACTACCAGTACAATACTGTGGTTTTTAGTACAACAAAATATCATGAAGCGATCAGCGATATTGAGAATATTTTAGCTTATTTGGTTGTCATGTACGACACGCTTAATTTTAAGGTAATTTTTTCAGAAAACATCGTCTGTCTCTCTTCGGCTCTACTTTCTACACATCGTGACTATCAATACGAATCTTTGGTTTTTAGTACAACAAAATATGATGAAACGATCAGTGATACCGATAATATTTTAGCTTCTTTAGTTGCCATGTGCGAAACGCTTAACTTTAATATAATTTTTTCAGAAAACATCGTCTCTCTCTCCCTGGCGCTACTTTTCACAGATCGTGACAATCAATACATTTCTTTGGTTTCTAGCACAACAGAATATGATGAAACAATCAATGATATCGAGAATACATTAGCCTCTTTGGTTGTCATGTCCGACACGCTCAATTTTAAAACATCATCTGTCTCTCCTAAGCGCTCCTTTTCAAATATCGTGACTGTCAATATAATTCTTTCGTTTTTAGTACAACAAAATGTGATGAAACGATCAGCGATATCGAGAAAATTTTAGCTTCTTTCATTGTCATGTGCGTTACGCTTAAATTTAAGGTAACTTTTTCAGAAAACATCGTCTGTCTCTCTTCGGCGCTACTCTTCACAGATCGTGACTATCAATACAATTCTTTGGTTTCCAGCACAACAACATGTGATGAAATGATCAGTGATATCGAGAAAATTTTAGCTTCTTTGAATGTCATGTGCGACACGCTTAATTTTAAGGTAATTCTTTTCCGAAAACATTGTCTGCCTCTTCTCGGCGCTATTTTTCACAGATCATGACTATCAATAGAGTTCTTTGGCTTTTAGCACAACAAGATACGATGAAACGATCTGTCATATCGAGGAAGCTTTAACTTCTTTGATTGTCATGTGCGACACGCTTAGTTTTAAGGTAATTTTTTCAGAAAACATCGCCTGTCTCTCCTCGGCGCTACTTTTCACAGATCGTGACTATCAATACGATTCTTTGGTTTTCAGCAGAAAGATATATGATGAAACGATCAGTGATATCGAGAAAATATTAGCTTCTTTGGTTGCCATGTGCGACACACTTAATTTTAAGATAACTTTTTCATAAAACATCGTCTGTCTCTCCCCGGCGCTACTTTTCACTGATCATGACTATCAATACTATTCTTTGATTTTTAGCACAACAAAATATGATGAAGCGATCAGTGATATCGAGAAAATATTAGCTTATTTGGTTGTCATATGCGACACGCTTAATTTTAAGGTAACTTTTTCAGAAAACATCGTCTGTCTCTTCTCGGCGCTTCTTTTCACAGATCGTGACTATCAATATAATTCTTTGGTTTTTAGCACAACAAAATATAGTGAAACGATCAGTGATATCGAGAAAATATTAGCTTATTTGGTTGTCATGTGCGACACGCTTAATTTTAAAGTAAATTTTTCAGAAAACATCGTCTGCCGCTCCTCGGCTCTACTCTTCACACATCGTGACTATCAATACAACTCTTTGGTTTTTAGCACAATAAAATATGATGAAACGACCAGTGATATCGAGAAAATTTTAGCTTCTTTGGTTGTCATGTGCGGCACGCTTAATTTTAAGGTAATTTTTTCAGAAAATATCGCTTGCCTCTCCTCGGCGCTACTGTTCACAGATCTTGACTATCAATACAAGTCTTTGGTTACCAGCACAACAAAATATGATGAAACGATCAGTAATATCGAGAAAATATTCGTTTCTTTGGTTGTCATGTGCGACACGCTCAATTTTAAGGCAATTTTTTCAAAAAACATCGTCTGCCTCTCCTCGGGTCTACTTTTCACACATCGTGACTATCAATACATTTCTTTGGTTTTTAGCACAACAGAATATAATGAAATAATCAGTGATATCGAGAAAAATTTAGCCTCTTTGGTTTTCATGTGCGACACGCGTAATTTTAAGGTAATTTTTTCAGAAAACATCGTCTGTCTCTCCTCGGCGCTACTTTTTACAGACCATGACCATCAATTCGATTCTAAAGTTTTTAGCACAACAAAATATGATGAAACGATCAGTGATATCGAGAAAATTTTAGCTTCTTTCGTTGTCATGTGCGATACGCTTAATTTTAAGGTAACTTTTTCAGAAAACATCATCTGTCTCTCCTCGGCGCTCCTTTTCACAGATCGTGACTATCAATATAATTCTTTGGTTTTTAGCACAACAAAATATAATGAAACGATCAGTGATATCGAGAAAATATTAGCTTATTTGGTTGTCATGTGCGACACGCTTAATTTTAAGGTAAATTTTTCAGAAAGTATCGTCTGTCGCTCCTCGGCTCTACTCTTCACACATCCTGACTATCAATACAACTCTTTGATTTTTAGCTCAACAAAATATGATGAAACGACCAGTGATATCGAGAAAATATTAGCTTCTTTGGTTGTCATGTGCGGCACGCCTAATTTTAAGGTAACTTTTTCAGAAAACATCGTCTGTCTCCCCTTGACGCTACTTTTCACAGATCGTGACTATCAATACAATTCTTTGGTTACCAGCACAACAAAATATGATGAAACGATCAGTGATATCGAGAAAATTTTCACTTCTTTGGTTGTCATGTGTGGCACGCTTAATTCTAAGGTAATTTTTTCAGAAAACATCATCTGTCTCTCCTCGGCGCTACTTTTCACAGATCATGACTATCAATACAGTTCTTTTGTTTTAGCACAACAAAATGTGGTGAAATGATCAGTAATATCGATAAAATTTTAGCCTCTTTGGTTTTCATGTGCGACACGCTTAATTTTAAGGTAATTTTTTCAGAAAACATCGTCTGTCTCTCCTTGACGCTACTTTTCACAGATTGAGGCTATCAAAATAATTCTTTCTTTTAGCACTCAAGAATATATGGTTAAGGGATTAGTTATATCGATAAAATGTTAACTTCTTCGATTTTTATTTGCGACACACTTAATTTCAAGGTAAATTTTTGAGAAAACACCGCTTGCCTCTCCTTAGCGCTACGTTTCACATATTGTAGCTATTAAAACAGTTATTTTGATTTTCACACAAGGAAATATTATAAAATTATCAATGGTATTAAGAACGTTTTAAATCCATTGCTTTTCATTTCCGACACGCTTAATTTCAAGGTAATTACAAGTACAGTGGAACGATCAATGATATCGAGAAAATTTTAACTCCTTTGCTTTTCATTAGCGACAGTAATTTTTTTCTATATAGTATTTACGATAGTCTTAGTATTGTCTTTTAATAACTCTTTAAATTTCTTGTTTTCATTCTTCAGAAGGTTGTTAAACAGTATGCTGATTATGCCTGGATTATTTGTATTTAATGTATTCATCCTTTATGGTACTTTGTCATTATTCTAGTTTCCAAGTATGACTTGACAATGCATATATAAACAAGAGTTTACACATGTTTTCTCTTTGTTGAAGTTATTGATGGTCTTCCTTATTATTTTCCAATGATCGTAATACAAAAGACAATCTTGCTTTTAAAGTTTTTGGAATAAAAAAAGAAGATCTATCTTAATGGATTAACTGATATAAATTTGAATCTATTTAAAATATTACAGCTCGATTAGACTAAGGAGACCTATCTTGTGCTATCAAAACCTACGAAACTTAAGTGATCTAACCAAAACTAGCTCACAACAAACGCCTAGCAACTCTTCTAAGTTTCATATAGGAATAGGATTGATATTCGTAGATTTTTTCAAAGAAATCTATTCCTGCAAGCCCTCCAAACATACAGTATTTCTACAAAGTTTAAACGAACCTTTTTTCGACAGATAATTCACTGATTTTCTTTCAGATAGAAGATATTTTGGACAACCTGGGTTTGATGACCTGCAAAAATACTCGCTGTCAAAACCTGTCTGGAGGTCAAAGGAAGAGGTTATCGGTAGCCTTAGAATTGGTGCACAATCCTCCCATTATGTTCCTGGATGAACCAACGACGTACGTAGACCATTTAGTCATACAACCACGAGACAGTTAGACGTATAATATTGTTAAATAAATAAATCTAAGAACAACACAGCTTACACATGCTAAACAAACAATGGAAAATGAAAATTATATCTGTAATTAGCAGCACAAATAGATATAATTATTAGTTTCGTGTTTATGTGAACGAAATAATATAATTCTCAATTAATCATTGGACTATGATAGTACATTAAATAATAATAGGAACATAAAAGCAATTACTGGTCTATCACTATTGAAATTGTCTGATATGAAGTAACATATTCATTAACTATATACATATGTATATCCGTTACCTTAAGAAAATTGAGTTGACCATCTTATTTTTCGAAGACTTTTTGTCAAGAAAGTTTAGTTGACTTTGAACTTGACAAAGTTATTTGTAATTCCAGATATTTTTTTAGTTAATCCCAATAAATATTTTGCTATCTACCATGTTGTTACTGTAAAACAAGTACGGCAAACTAATAGTTATAAATATTTTCTAATAGTAGTGATAGATGAAAAATGGCTGTCAATTTTCGACCAAGAAATGATGAAATAGTAGTAAGAAGCTACTTCTTAAATAATGAATATGATGATGAATTTTGCCACTTTCAGGGGTTTGGACAGTTCCTCTACTACCCAGTGCGTGCAGATATTGAAAAACCTAGCCATGGGCGGGCGGACCATAATCTGCACCATCCACCAACCCAGCGCCTTTATTTATGAAATGTTCGACCATATCTACCTCATGGCAGAAGGCAGATGCGTCTATCAAGGATCCAGTGAGAATACGATACCTTACCTGTCTTCCTTGGGATTCAACTGCCCTCAGTATCATAATCCAGCCGATTACTGTAAGTTTACCTTTTGACTAGCATTTATATTGGTATACATAATCCTTATACAAGAATTCATCGATATATGCACCACTTCCACTATTCCTCCATTATCTTGACTGAGACTCTTGATTGGTTGTCAAGTATACCAAACCGAAGGCTTAAATCTATTTTAATCTTAACTGAACTCATTTGGAACCCACATGTTTCAAGGTGAAGAATTTTTACTCCAATAATTGTTATGTTTCAGTTTTGGAAGTTGTAAATGGTGAGTATGGAAATTATTTGGAAATACTAACTCATGCGGCACATAACAAACAATGGAGGAGGACTTTGCCAAGCAGTAAGTATTACAATTTCCCTTCTAGCAAAAGTCAAAATAAGTATGGTGGTTCTTGAATGAATGATGATACAGGAAGCTATGTATGTACTTTCTTTCTTTTTTTTTTTAATTCCTTGAGTACAGTAATCTGTATCGGGGGGACGATAAACGTCATTTATGGAAAAAGAAAGGAGCTATATATACAATATTATACCAGTGTATGATCTCTATTCTTAAGATAATTAACTATAACTAACTAACCAAGTAACATGAGTTTATATACAAATTTATACATGTAATGTTTATAAAATACTTGAAACTAATCAAATCTTCTAATGAAGTCTCCAGGTATAAATCCTTTTAGCCTATGTACTTCACTTACATTGACTAAACGCTTGTTGGCGAGTATGTTGGGATGATTCACAGGTCTGGCACTACATTTCGCACTGTGTGTTTTGATAACATCTTCCATCGATGACACAGAGAGATCACGTATTATCACCAAGTTTGGAACATGTATTATACGCAGTTTATTTTGGAAACATTGTAATAGTTCTATGTTGGATTTAGCTGTTGTACCCCAGAGATGGATGTCATATGTTTAAATCGGCTTGAGTATGGCGTTGTACAATAGTAATTCGTTTTTTTTCAGTAACAGTTGAGATTTCTTGCCGATAAGCCAATATGTTTGCCTGAGCTTAAGATCAAGTTGAGTTATTTTAGTAATGATGTGTTTATTCCATGTCAACCTCCTATCAAGATGCATACCGAGGTACTTGGCGTTGTTGGTTTAAGTAAGTTGTTGTCCATTCAACTCTACATTTTTTAGCCATACATGGATTTTGTTAATTTGGAAGTTCTTTGATGCTTGAATGGGATTTGTGTGAGACGATAATATTGCGGTGTCATCTGCAAATGTAGCGACTGTTGTTAAGTTAGATGTAGGTAGATCAGACGGATAAATTAAATAGTGTGTTGGTCCTAGCACACTTCCTTGGGGCACACCAGGTAGAATAGGATATAGACTAGTGTATGCACAGCCTTGTTTCAATCCTTTCCTGAAACATATTGCTGGTGAATATATCCTTAATCAATTTCAAAGATTTTCATCTGTACAACAAAAAGATGTTGTTATTGATATTGGTTGCGAAGAGAATAATTTGGTTTTTCAAGAACGAATCGTAGACATTTTGAGACGTCGTAACGACAAATAAAAAAATATATTACATGTGCGTCAGGGTATATTCTAAGAAGATCGTATTCACGGGATCAATTTACATTATAATTTTAGTCAATATTAAGACTTTCGTATTTTCGACAATATACCCTTGCCTATCTATATCCTATAGATTTTTCGCACAAAAAAATGTTTTTTGAGTAAAAATCTGAAAAAATTTGTATGGATGTAAGAAAGGCAGACAAATTTGATGGTGAGAAGTTCTCTAGGCAAGTATGAATTTCGGAGTCTCTGCTTTAAATCTACACTTTGACAGAACGTTTTTGGTTTTACGAGAAAATTGACAGCTTCTCATTAAAACGGATATTTTTGTCATACTTGCGAGGTCGGATTTATGTTGATTAGTGTAGTTCTAGTAAATTTTAAGACTACATCGATTTTTTCCACAAAAATTTTTTTTCGAATAAAAATCTAAAAAAATTCGTGTACACGTAAAAAGGGCTGACAAATTTTATGATGTATTCAAATTTGCACTAAATCCAGAGGTTCTCTAGGGAAATATGAATTTTGAAGTTGTTGCTTTAAATATGCAGTTCGACAAAACGTTTTTGGTTTTACGAAAAAGCCAACAGGTCCTCATTAAATCGGAGATTTTTGTAATATTTGCGAACTCGATTTACGTCCAAATTAGTGTAATTTTAGTGAATGTTAAGACTTTCACATTTTCGACAAAATTCCCTTGCATTTCTTCCACAAAAAAAACCTTTTCTCGAGTAAAAATTGAAAAAGTTCATATAAATGCAAGAAAGGCAGACACATTTAATGGTGCCTTCGGGTTTGCAGATTTATACTTTCATAGAGGTTCTCTATGAAACTATAAATTTCGAAGTTGTTACTTTACATATGCAGTTTACTATGCAAAAGAACGTTCCCAACGTAGCTATAACTTAAGAACATGCTTAAAATTTTATTTCTAATAATCATAATGTTGAAAACACGCGAAAACTCTTAAAATTCTTAAGGTTGCTTCCAACGAAGCATTGAAAATTCCTAATAATATTTCTAATAATTATAATGATGGTATAAATAATTCATTCTAGATTTTTCGAGTTTGTTCAGAATAGATTAATTATAATAATCATATATATCTACGATGAATTTTAATTTTCGACTGGTAGCATCTGAGTTAATGTAAAAAATTATTGATCAAATCAAATGGCTTTGGCGATTATACTATTACTGATAAAATAATAAATTATTGTATGCCTGCCATTATACACATTGTAGATATATATCGGGAACCTGCCTATAATCCACATTCTCAGAAAGAGGCTATTGCACGACCTTCACTTAAGACAGCAAACACCCAAGGCTTTACAGATTTGTAACCTATTAACGTTTTGGAGTTGTTTACAATTTTATCGAAAATTCTCGATAACCTAGTATATATTTAATAGATATTTACCAATAACTAGAAGATGCGTCTACATTTAGCTTGTTCAGCAGTCAGGATTTACGAGAACTCACAATTTGATAATTTACTTAATAATTTATTTAATAATGTTGTCTAATATTTGCTTAAATTCTTTCTTTTAATTATCTAGTTGCTGTTAAGTTAAAGTGTAACAATTTAATTAATACTCCATCCATTACGTAAGATTTCTGTCTCCTCCAACTCTCCCTATCATACCTACTTGATTATTATTGATAATAAACACATTTCAGTAAACGCAAGTGAACATAAAGACGAAATCATAAGCGTAGAGAACGAGGTACGCAACGGCGAGCAACATCACCTAAGCTATGAAATACCATCAGAATGGACACGGTTTTGGATACTCCTCACTAGAAGTGGCACGCAACTTTTCAGAGACTGGGTGAGTAAAACGTCAATTTTTAAACTAAATGTACTTTTTGTACGTCTTAATATAATTACCCTTTTAGACGATATCTCAGCTAAAATTCATCCTACATATCCTGGTGGGTATCTTCCTGGGCATAACCTTCCTCAACGCTGGACGAGACGCGGAAAAAGTGATAACTAATTTAGGTTTAGTCCTGGCCAGTATTGTCTACCTCGCGTATACCTCAATGATGCCGGCTGTTCTTAAATGTAAGTAATGAAGACATAGATGTAAATAATATATCAATATTACTCACTTTCAGTTCCTTCAGAAATAGCAGTATTAAAGAAGGAACGTTTCAACAATTGGTATAAGCTGAAGACCTACTACGCTGCGTTTTTGATCTCCGATATACCGCTTCAGGTAACTTCTCGCAGTCTGCTACTGATCGAACACTGACAGTTCCTTATGTACTGACTTCTTCTTGGATCTTGCGTGGTTGGTCAACTGGTCTTGATGTTTTTCTGCCGTCATGCCGTCATCTTCCTCAGAAGGTTTCCAACAGCTACCCTAGTCTTAGGAAACCTTCTGAAGAAGCTGACAGTATGATCGGCGATGCATCAAGACACGTTGACCAACCGTGGCCAGACCCGGAAGAAACCAATGCATTACAAGACTGTGAAATCCTATATTCTATAACTGTTGGTCTCTATTTCAGATTTCGTTCAGCGTGGCATTTACCAGTACTTCCTATTTTATTAGCTCACAGCCATATGAACTACGTAGATTTCTCATGGTTCTCTTTATTCTGACATTGGTTACGCTTACCTCGTCAAGTTTTGGTTTGGTTCTAGGCACAGTCGTAAACCCAATAGTAAGTAGACGAGAATGAAAATTTACTTGAGGTTATACAGTGCCCTAGAACAGTTTCGAACAAATTCGATTTTAATAGTTTACATTATTGAACAAAATCCTTGGGTGCACATATTTCGATTCATAAATAACATAGAAGAAGCTGGAGGTTAACGTCTAACCAGTCTTAGGACTGATGACCTCATGATGATGAAATAACATAGATGGCGCTGTTCAAATCCGGATATGATATGAATGTAAAATACTCTATACTGTCGTAATCAGAGAAAACTCATCGAAGCTGAAAAGTTATATCGAAATTTGCACAATAATAAAAATGTAATTAATATATCCCAGGATATTGTTTACAAGATAATACAATCAATAACAAACTATTGCTAATTGACTTAAAAAATACATTTTAATAGTCTCTGGAAAAGCCTTTATATATCCTTATCAAGTCATCAGAGGTTCTAGACTAGTTTTATCTTGCCACGTAATTCCTGTTTGTTTTCTTTTACAGAATGGCACGTTCTTCGGAGCAATTTCTCTAGCCCTGATGCTATGCGTTTCTGGATTTTTAATCATCTTGACGCACATGTCTAAGATCATGTATTTGCTGACCTATATTTCGTACTTAAGTTTTGCTGTTGAAGGTAAGTCTCAAAATCATTTTAGTAGCTTTTAATTTTATAATAGAGCAATAGATAGATAAAAAAAAATAGATAAATAATAAAGGTAATTATTTACTTTAGAGTAAAATTCTCAAATCTTCATCAAATGCTGACCACCCCCTACTTTATGAGGCACTGAAAACGAATCTGACTTCAGTTTTTGGCGGTCGAATCCAGTTTTCGAGAAAGCGAATTTGCAACTTTCCGCTCTTCAAACCGTTGGTCCTGCATTAATTTTCTTATTTGTGGTCATCTGAAAATGCCTTCCTTTAATATTGCTTCAGAAAGAGCTGAAAATTTTTCACATAAGTACTTAAAATAATTCCCATCTTTATCTATAGCTTTTACATATTACTTCATTAATCCTAATTTAATAGGAAGTGGCGGCAAAGGAGTTTTTTACGGATCAACCAAATTTGCATAAATAACGTTTTTTGAACCAGGCGTTAAGTTTATAACAAAATATTTGGTGTATTTTTACAACTTCTAGGTATTTTTAAAACAAAATAAAAACACACCACGCGATATCACGAGTAAACGTACACACATTAAAAACGTACTACAGCGACTATATAAATGCCCGAATAGTATAAAACCGGAATATCCCCACCGGCCAACTCTGTTTCCAAAAAGTCAAACAAAGTCCGATCACAAAATCTTTGTCGGCCTGTGTTATTTAAGTCAAAGGATGTGAGCCATCTAACTTAGTTTTTGTCATCTAGTTTGGGTTCAAAGTTATTATTAGGCCATTGGGACTATTTCGGTGCACTATATAATTATGAAAACCAATACGCTGACTACTAATTCTTTTGTAGGTGTAATGGAGGCCGTATATGGGTTCAATCGGGCGCCTCTGGACTGTCCAGAAACCGTGGAATATTGCCACTATAAAGACCCAAGCATGCTCCTTAAGGATATCGGCATGGACAAGAAAAACTACTGGATCGACGTGGGATACCTGCTGACTGCGTTCATCCTCTTCAGGGCCATCGCCTTCTGCACGCTGAGGAGACAGCTATCTTCTGCGTAACAGAAGCGTTACTTTCCTGTGATCGACTGATCAGATTAGTGAACACGGTTGTGTAAACATGCTTTGTAAATAGCCAACGGTGGTCCTGTTTACTAATTTATTTCTGTTAGTCCAATTTGTGTCTCTAGTATGCGATCATGCGCTTGATTCCGATTCGCCAAGTGCTTGATTTTTATTGTCAAGGATCCAGGTCGGATAATATTTATTCGGTAACGTTAGAAAGTGACAAATCTTGTCGTGGGAGAGGTTCCTGGGGTGGCTTTTAGTTTCGAGTCTTCCAATTCTGATTCGCATTATTGTGCAATATGTAGCCCATACCAAAGATTGTATTAATAAGCAGTTGCTATGATGCTAACACTAAGATTCGCAATGAAATTTTTTTATATGTTGAGTAAATTATAACGACCAATATTAATGTAACATAAGGTGTTTTATTTATAAATTTATTTTTAATATTAATATATATTTTTTATTATTTTTGTTTAATGGTAACGGTTATTTTGAAAGAGCACATTTCTTGAATATGGCGATATGGGAAACCATTTAGAGTACACTGCTTGACATATTGCATCTATCATAATTTATACAAAGTGATTATTTTCGTAATTTCAACTTGTTATTACATGATTATTTGAAAAACTCTGAAACGTCAATCTGATTTTTTTTTTTAAGATATTGACTGACTTTTTGTAATTTTTGTGTTAGAGCTGCGATATCATCGTAGTCTTCATAAGTCACAATCTCAGTTTTTTTTTAATTAATTCTTTAAAGCTTTCCCGATACAATTGTACCCTATATAAGGGGTTTCCTACTTTCCATTTAAAAGAAGAGGATGTTCTTTAAGAAAAACGTAAATCAAACAAATACTATAGAAATTTAAACGTGTTTGGTGTGTCTGTGAATGAGGAGGAGCTCTATCTCGTTGAAACCAAATTCTTCGGTGATGAACGGCAACATCTTCATTGTCTGGAAGAACTGATAAAGCTGGAATTAATAAAGCGTAGAAGTTCTAAATCGAGTAGCAGTCAAATTTTCTTCAAACGTGTTTTATCTTGACATTAGCTATGCTATTCTTGAATCCAACGAGGATTCTCGTTACACCAATATTTGCATTCTTGGTTCTTCTTCACTTAACTCTTATACTAAATGTACTTTATAACTTGGAACTCTCTTTTTTTTAATTTTATAACGGCAGTGATTAGTACTGTACGAAACCGACGTTTATTTAAAATGTCCATTAAGTCATTGATACGAGATGCCTCTGTACTTGCAAAACATTTACGTGATGGGCTCAAAAATGCTTTGCAATACTTTTTCCCGTTAGAAAATATATTTATATGTTTTGCAATAAACGTTATTATTCAACAACTACTCGATTGATATATGGCCGGATGGTAATAGGTTGATTCATAATCACCAGGTGTTTATATTGGCGCATTTTTCTTTTTTGTGAAAATTGACATTTCGGTTTCTTTTTCATAAAAATATCCTCTGTATAGTTAATAAAAAAGCTTGTCGAAAACCATACTCATAGTATCATAATTATTATGCTTTACCAAATCTCGCACAATGCGCACAATTCTTCCGATTGTGGACACATTTGGTCGATTATGCTGACCAAAAAAGTCACGAAGTGCATTTTGATTGAACGCCCATTTTCGTAAAAGGCTTCAACAATCTTAACGCGCTGCTCAATTGTGTACCTCTCCAGGGTTGAATTTGTCAAAAACTGAAACAAAGAAATGTCAAATTAGGTTGAACAAAAAACTTGACGTTAAGGTGTGACACAATTAACATCGTGCATTATGCTTGGACCACCCTTTAGTACGATGCTAATGTTTATTCAAAATGCCGACCAGATCACCGATACGAGATACTTCTGTAATTGCAAAACATTTATGAAATGAGCTAAAAAATGTTTCACAATACGTTCGTCCGTTGGATATGTATTTACATATTTTGCAATAAACGTTATTACTATTATTTTGAGATATAACAATATTTTACAATTTTAATATCTTGTTTTATAAACGGTAAACAGGAAACCCCTAATACGAGGTGCTATTCTACTCGGAAAACTTTAAGGAATATTTTTTAAAAGACGGGAGAAGACGAAGCATAATAGGAATTAATGTTTGAAAAGAATATAAAATTTATACATCCATCACTGTCGTTCTAAACAAAGGTTAATGTATTTCAGAGGTTTACACTGACTGTAGAAATTTTCTTCGCCATAAAACTATTTTACTCAAAATTTTAACGAGCATTTTACCGGTAGGTTTTTACAAGCAAAAATTTAGTGACAAGATCTTAAAAACACAAAATATCGATAAAAAAAGTATTCTAAAAAAATACCTAGTTAAGTATTTAACTTGGACTCCGTTTCTTCCGTGACAGAGAGAAAAATTATATGAATAAATTACTGCTTCATCAATTGAATAAGGCTCTAGAATTATACTCTTGAGAATGTCAACTAAAATATTTTTTCTTCTTTATACTCATCATCCAGCTTCTGTTACATTAAGTTAATAAAGTCTTAGAACTAACGACCAATAGTTTAAACAATTTCAATCTTCACTATTTTCGAAAATATGACGGTGTTTTCTACATCTCTCGTTAGAGCAAAGTTTACAAGGAAGCAGTCCATATGATTTGTCACAGAATAACAGAGAGAGAATAACAATCCTATTCAAATCTTAAGCGAATCACTCATGAATACATTTAACGCGGAACAAACTCAGGTTTTGGTTATAACGAAATTTGTTGTTACTAGTTGTAAGTTCGCAAAATTTCGACAGATTTTGGAAACCTACTCTCTGTCGTAATCTTGATAAATATAACGATTCAATTGTGATACTTAGGATAGCTAGGATATAGTTTTTTAGGTGATATTATTTATTTAGTTTTATAAACAAAAAACTGGTGTTACTTTTACGATTTAATAAAAAAATACATATAAATATATAGTATTGTCATTTGGGTACGAACTTAATCCTAACCTCTGATTTGGGCCTGAGGACGAGGTCTGGAAGGAAGCTAATATCACTAGGTTTGTCCACTTGTTTTAGGGAGAATCGCCTAAGTATACCACAGAGTACTGCTTTTAGTTCTAGGATCGCAAATCGTTGTCCTGCAAGAAGTATAAATTAATTAGTTAGAATAAATAATTTGTGGTAAGTGGAAAACGTGTTTGAATATATTAGCCAAGAACCTTCCTTTGTGAGAATTTTATGGATATAGTATCTTATGAGCTTAACTGATCTAATCCCAAAAATAACCTAGAAATTTACTGCTAATTCTACACTATCACTATAATAACAAGTAATAACTTCTCACCTATGCAATTCCTCGGACCTGCACTGAAAGGTATATAAGCGAACGGATGCCTCTGAGAATTCTCAGGTAGGAACCTGTCGGGATCAAATTTCAAGGGATCAGGATATATCCTGGGATCTCTGTGCAAGTCAAAAATGTGCATGTGCAAGATAGTCCCCTTGGGTATGAAATAGCCCGTGTGAGTTGTGAAATCCTCACTGGCCAATCGCGAGATGAACGGTACACTTGGGTATAAGCGTAAGGATTCTTTTATCACCCTCTCGGTGTATTTGAGCTCCTGAAGGTTGTCGTATGTAGGCAGATCTGTGCCGAGTACGTCGCTGATTTCTTGACACACGGTTTTCTGAAGTGCGAGAAGACATTTTCGTGATTTTTTTCAATATACAGCAAGACTAGGGTTGCCACCTTTTATTTGAGAAAATAAAATATATTGGTTATTAAATGTTGAAAAAAATACATTGTATTAAAATAATGTATTATTTATTTTACTTTAGTATTTTGTTTAAAAACATATTTGTTATTACTTTTAACAATATTCAACAAATAATGAGTTTCTGACACGTTTAATTATTATTCTACTCTATAAATTTAAAGTACCACTAAATTTGAAATATGTATAATACGTATTGATGGACTGGAAATCTATTAAATATAAAAATGAAAATTAAAAATTAATGTCATATAATTTCTCTCTCAAAAATCCATTCAAATTGCTATTACAAATTTCTAAGATATAATAATTTCAAAAGTATCCATATTTTTCACAACAATAATCAAATACCCTTTCAAAATACGAATATAATATAATATCTTTTATTTTCAATAATACTTATAATATATAAAGATACTATATTAATTATTGAGATAAGTTTAAGCATTTTGAATCATTTAAATAAATTATGTCCATATTCACGAAATAATATTTTAAAAGTTGGTCAATGGTCAATGTTATGTTTTATTTTTTACTATATATTACTTCAAATAAAACAGTTAGTGGAGGACAGTTAAAACATTAGCCGGTGCTTGCGCTAGCCGGACAAGTGGCCCCCCCAGATCAGTGTCTCACCTACCTCGGCACCGCTCTCGCTTATCATCGAGGTAGGGGTCAATCTTTTCATTGGATGTTAGAAATTTCCTCTTCACCCTACGTCCCCCTTCCGCTTACGCGATTAGGGGTTCGAGCCAATCTCACGTTCCTCTTCTTCCTTTTTCTTCATAATTCCACTAATCATTTTCTCCCCATACACCCACTTCCTCTCACATTCAATCATCCCACACACCAGGTCTTTTACACTCTCCGGCCAACCCAAAATAGCCATACATTCTTCCCTTTCGCCCAACCACCTCGGGCACCTAAGCAACGTGTGATCGGGGTGATCCCTCTCTCCACAAAACATACATTCCTCTGACTCAACTTTATCAATCCCATGCAAGTACTTCCTGAAGCATCCGTGCCCCGAGAATATCTGCGTGAGATGATATACCATCTCACCATGTTTCCTTTCTACCCAAGGTCTAACATACGGTATAATAGACCTTGTCCATCTCGCTCCTGTCTCAACCTCCCATCTCTCTTGCCACCTTTCCCATATCCTCTTTCTTGCCTCCTTTCTCTTCAGACCCCGGTATACCTCCTCCCTCTCCCTCGCCATGAGATGGATTGGAGGCATACCGGCTAAGACTAGTGCAGCCGACCCCGAGACAGTTCGATATGCGTTGATAACACGTAGTGTCGCTCTCCATTGCACCTTCAATACTTCACGTCTCCATTTGTCTCCATTTGTCTCTCTCTAAGATCTTCACCCACACCGGAGCTGCATAGAGTATAATAGAGTTTGCAGCTCCGGGTGAGTACTCTTCTCTTCGCCGCTCTGGGGCCCCTCAAGTTCGGCATCAAGCGCCCCAGAGTCGACACGGTCTTCCCGGATTTTTCCAACGTCCTCGTAACGTGTTCCCTGAACTGTAGGCCCGGGTCCAGCCACACACCTAGGTACTTCAGCACCCTTCCCGGCTTTACTCCGATGCTTCCAACCCGGAACTCCAGCTCGGGTGGCTTCCTCTTCCTGGTCAGGAGGATGGCCTCCGTTTTCCTCCTACTGCTAATTCTAGATGCTTCTTTCTCACCCACCTCCCAATATTTTCTATGGTCTTGTTGCCATCCTCCCTCACATCCACTCCTTTCTTCGCCACGACCAATACCGCAAGGTCATCGGCGTATCCGATTATATTGACCCCTGGCGGGACTCTTAGCCGGAACACACCCTCGAACATAATGTTCCACAAGACTGGTCCAAGGATCGAGCCCTGCGGAACACCACACACGATGTTTCTCCTATCCTCCCTCCCAATCGTGTCTTTCATTACTACGTATCTACCCTCTAAGTAGCTGTCTATAATGTTGGTGATGCATGGGGTCACTCTCTTCTCTATCAATCCCTCCCTGATACTCTCCCAGGCTGCCGAGTTAAACGCATTCTTAATACCTATCAAAGCGTTATCAAAACACACATCTTCCCGGCAGCCCAGGCCTCTACTGCTGTCTCCCCGATACGTGTGAGGGCGTCGACGGTCGAATAACGATAACCTAAAGATTTCTTGAACCGATGTAACATTTTCATCGCTTTGTAGATTTGTTAATGAATAAATATTATTAGATACTGCTCGTCAAACATAGGAAAAAGTGTGAGATTCTCAAGGTATGCGTAGAGGAAAGAGTGAGGCAGCATTCGGAGAGAAAAAGAGGCACTCTACGCGCGGCCAGATCGAACTGTGCGTACAATCACATTCAATATATTTATATTCACCTATATTCACTCGCAAAAGTCTTAATGTGACTGACTAAAGACCAGGCTATTTACTGCGCACCTGGTGGGCGATCCGATATCGCAATTTCGAGACTTGTTCCTATTTTTGACGAGCTGTACCTTATATCACTAATTTATATAATTATTAAAATTACATAAACTATCCTACAATCGGTAGTACATTTTTTTGCAACCGGATGGTAAAAAAATAAGCCACGCCTCCACCAAGATTTCCAATACGCAAAATTACAGTCAACTTTTTGGGTCTTTCAATGATTTACGTAAAATAAATCCTAGAAATATCAATCTATGTGAAATAAAGTATTTTCGCGTACTACTTATGGTTCTCATAAATTATAGAGTATATAATCGAAATAACATACAAAGTATGGGTGGCAACCCTAACCAAGACAGATACATCCATTATGTAATTCTATAGTGATTATTATAGAAATCAAAACGAGGTACTTATCTATTTCACACACCTGAACTTCTGGATGATTTGCCAACATAAGCAATAAGTAGGTGATCGCCATAGACGTAGTATCATGTCCCTAAAATTAACAGCTTAAAATTTCTCCTGCAATCATTGTGCATAATTTTTTTGAACTATTGTTCCCCATTTCTCTTACCTCAAACATGAACGTATCGACTTCCTCTCTGATCCCCTCCAAATCGATATCGCTACCATCCATTTTAGCCATCAGCAACAGATCTAGCATCTTCACAATCTTTCTTCCAGAATACGACAAAATTTCTGGTTCCCGATCGTTGCGATCTTTATTTTTCAATTTATTCTCTCTGGATTTTATCAACTCGTAAGAAAAATCGTGTAGATATTTTGTTGTCTGGAGTTCTTCCTGTCTCAATTTTGTGAAATAATATATATAAGGCACCCTATACCAGGGCCTGGTCAATTTGATCAGAAGCAGCTTGCCGAATTTGTATACGGAATTTTTGTACTTTTGCTGGGTGTCTTCATTTATGTTGTCCAAGCCCATGGCAGTTTCTATTAGAAAAAAAATTGTTCAGGAGTTTTGTGATTAATAAATCCATAATGTGCATTAATATGTTCGTTAGTTTAGTCATTAATCAATTAGTTTACTTCAGAGAACTATAAACATCATGTTAAAAGGAGTCCAAATTGAACCAAACCAGATTGCTACGGTAAAAAGATGATTTTTGAAGATTAAGAAGGAGAAAATGCTACAAAATGGTTGTTATTGTCAATAGATGATAATAACTGTGACTAATATTAGTATTAACCTGTAACAAATTGAAAATAACATCATGGGCGGAATATTAATAGATCCCAATACGTGGGTGTCAACAAAATGGAAACAAAAGTCTTGCTGATTTTTGAAACAGTGAAGTGAATTTTACAAAATCAGTTCTATTATTATCCCCGATGTAATGTGTAAGAAGGAACCTAGAGACAGTAATTCTGCTTTAAAACGGTCAACTTAAATAAGATACTATTGGAAAGTTATTAGTTGGTAAATATAGGGTGTCCCAGTTGGAACTATAGGATTTAAATTGTCCGCCATTTATGTTGTGTCGTCAATATTTAACGACTGCCATCTACAAACCATACGACGTCAACATGCCGCAACTAACAGTTCAACGACGAATATTTTGTGTACAACGGTTTTATGAAATTGAGCGATCATTTACAATTGCCTTAAAAAAATTTCGCACAAAATTAGGGCAAAATAAAGCACCTACAGAGTTAATAGTTCATAATTTAATCAAGAAATTTGAAGATACGGGTTCTGTTATTAATAAGGCAACACCAATACGTCCTCGTTCCAATCAAAATATTGCTGCAGTAAGAGAAAGGGTACGGGACTATCCAAACATATCAATTCGACGTCGTGCACAACAATTTAGTCTGTCAAGAGCCACTACGCATCGAATCTTAACCAAAGATATGCATCTGTCAGCATATAAAATTCAGTTGACATAATTAAAACTACAAAAATAAAGAGTTTTATACTCCAACCCATCTGCAAATGCTTTATATAATAAGGACTAAACAAATTAGGTCAAACGCCGAGCAAACCAATTGCCAAGCGCTGAATTACATGACGAAATTTGCCGTATTTTTGTCTAACAGAGTTAGCACTAAAATGCAGTGATTGTTCTAAACCACCAAGAAAGATGCAAAGTGTCACCTATCTCAGGATATCGTTAACTGCAAACCGGTTTCGACCTCTCTATCTTGGGTCTCGTCAGTGCAGTGTAAACGAGTATACCTTTGACAGATGAAGCTCACATCTAGTGGACGTTATTCGAAACTACCAAGAGATGGCGTTTGGTACGTTCTACTACGGTGGAACGTAGCAACGTCTACGGAGTTATAGCATAAGAGGAAACATATTTCCGTAACTTTCGAGCATAGAGGAAAAACTGTTTACCTCCTATGGTTTGCAGGGTCATTTGAGTGACGAACGGTACCACATCGACGTAAGATTCTTGACAATTCTCTTCTATTTGCCTCACCAACTTTTCAGTTTCTTCATTGAATACCGTCAAGAATTTCTGGAGTATATTAAAATGGAATGCAGGCGTCAATATCTTCCTCCTGGTCTGCCATTTTTTACCTAGAATAATATCGGAAACTTTTCCTTTGAAGAAATAATCAGAACGTTTGTCTTGTCTCACCTGTGCTAGTCAAGAGTCCTTTACCCAACCAGGTCTCCAGCAGTGTATATATCCTGCTCTTAGATAAATGCTTCATATTTGCAAGTACTATCTATAATATAAGTCAATTCTTTACATTTCTATATTATTCTAAATTTAATTTAAGTGTACACCTTAGAATACGATTGCGTATTATTTGGTTATCACTTACTTCGATGTCACATGGATGAAGTAGGTTTATTGTATAGACGAAGAAGCCACTAAATGTGTAGATTGGCCAGTAATCTCTTGATAAACCTCTTAGCATATCAAATACCTGATCTGAAGATAGATAAGTACAATGAACTTGGAAATTAGAATGTCTCCTAATATAATGAAATGGGTAAATGGCAAAATAAAATATGAGAGGGGTTGCTAGAATACTATGAGATCAGTTATGGAAACCAAATTATTAAACTTATTCGCTTATGGTATAAGTTGATTTTAATTATATACTGACGATGCCAACTTGACTGACAAAATGAGCATCGTATACATTTTCAACCAATACATTGCTATTATAAAAACGAGTTTGAGTCATTATTTGAACCTTTGATTACTTCAGTTCCAGTCTTTGAAGGTCCATAATTTTGATCCTGGGAAGAGGCTGGAACTTTGGACGTAGTAACAAAAACAGTTTTCCATGAACGCCGTCCGCTTCTCGACGTGCGTTTCGCCAATCAAGTTGGCATCGTCAGTAGATGATTAAAACTGGTTTTAGTTCTAATCACTAGTTTCATCATATATTAAACCGTCATAAAATCTATTATTTATTACGATGTTCTTAAATTGTCGTCCGTTGTAATATTTGTTATAGTGCGCCCTCTATATGAAACCACATGTACTAGTTAGTATACGGGGGCTCCAAAAGTTAACTATGAATATTAACAACTAAATACCCCGTTATTTTGAAGGAACCTAATCTAGCCTAACTGTCTACTTATTATGGTTAGGTTAGGTTAGGTTGGATCAGGTTAGGTTCCTTCAAAGTAACAGCGTATTTAGTTCAGTTAATATTCATAGTTAACTTTTGGAACCCCCGTAGAATCAGTACATGTGGTTCCATATAGAGGGCGCATGATTAAAAATGTACAATGGACGACAATTGTATCGGAATTGTAAACATTTGAAGGAAATTAATAAAATCGTAATGAATTATTGGTTTTATGACAGTTTAGTATATGATATGTATAAAGGAAGTGTTGTAACATCTACTCGTATTAATAGGAGCTACCTACGTAGTGTGAAGTGAAAATTATTTGATAAGGAAAGTGGCATGTATTGCGGAAAAGTGGAAAATCCATTTTCTCAAAAACTGGATTCGAGCAGATGAAACTAACACCGGATTCGTGTTCAGCACCCTCGAAAATAGGGGGGTAGGAAAATTTTGGTAAGCATTTTCAAGACTTTATCACATCTGTATAATTACCGAATATTTATTTATTGCTTACTGTATATGAAAAAAACCAAGTAGGTGCACATAACCTCACTTGCTTACCTGGATCCTTAGATATGACCATTGCCATGTTACCCCAGAGCCAGTGACCCGGAGGACCAGGGATCTTGTTCACAATAGACCTATACTTAAAGAATTGCACCAGAACGCCAATAAAATACAAACTGACAATTACTGGCAACGTCCACAAAACAAAGTAAATAGTAATCATATCGATTACTACTATTTTAAACCCTGTATACGACTAATATTACTGTCACTTGTTACACTCGCTAAAAGTTACTACTTCAACAGACTCATTGATACTACTACCTTTAGAACCACTTTTATATATTTATTTCCACGTATTCTATTATCTTTAATTGCGTCAGTTATCTCGATGAACTGTGTTACATCGCTAGATGAGGGGACGAGGTCGACTCGGTAGAGAACTAGTTATTTGCGATTGTCATCGTCATTATTCGAGTCTTGAGCAGACATAATTATCATACAAGGCAATAATTCACAGAAACATTGTCGTAAAATTCAGAATCTTTCAGTGAATATGTGACAAATGATATATTAACTTGTGTGTTCGACAGACAACAACCGTCTGACTAAACATGTTGTTAAGAACCTTATTGTACGCTAGCGACATCTTCTGATAACCTCAAGTGATATTACAAAGACAAACTCCATTTTTGAGAACATAAAATAATGGTTTTGTACCCGCAAATGTTGCTACACGATTTTTAAAACATATGAGTAGTGTTAGTAGAAGATCTGTGTTAAACCTATCTAATCAAATGTCTGCGAAATATTCACAATTTCTGCGTGAGATATCATTTACAAAACTAATAAGAAAGTGTGTATTTCAGAATATAATTTAGGTACAAACTTAATTCGCAATTGCAGAATTGGCAGAGCACTGTTTTCTGTTCTATAGGGTGTCCCAACGAGAGGTAGCCGATTTAAACTTGCCACCATTACTCCTGCGGCAGGTTTTGTAAGTTGATGCTTCGTAGTTATTACGTGGAGAGTATGCCGTTACAAAATGGAGCGCTATACTGTTCAGCAACGCATACTTATTGTCAAAGCGTACTACGAAAGAAATGGTTCAATTGTGGGCACTGAAAGAGAATTACGTGCAATTATAGGTCGTCGTGAGGCACCTGCTAAGCGGACCATTCAACGCGTCATGGCAAAATTCAGGGAAAGTGGCTCCGTCTGTGATAAACAAACACCTATACGTCACCATGGGCAACGCTCAGTTGCAGAAAATATTAAAGCGGTCGGTGCAAGTGTGGCTACAGATAACACCATATCCGTAAGACGTCGTTCCCAACAATTAAATCTTTCAAAGTCAACATTACAGAGAATTTTGACGAAAGACCTTCATTTTCAGGCGTGTAAGAACCAGTTGATACAGTAGTTGAAACCGCGGGACCTCTCTCTGTGCTTGACGGCTACCTCTCGCTGGGACGCCCTTTAGAATGATAAATCTTTGTCCTAATGGAAATAGAAATAATTCAGAATAATCCAATATAAAAAAGAAATTGAAAATATTTATAAACAATCTAGAAACGAATAGCTAATAACTAAGTAAATAGTAGTGTAAGGTACTTACCTGGTATTCACCTGGTACTCACCTGAATAGCCTCTAAACTTCATATCCTTAAAATTTCAGTGGAAAATTTGGACGATTTAATTTTGGCTTAACCTAAAATAAATCTTTAGATTTGCGTTACCAAATCTTTACAATCCGCAATCCATTAAAAAATTATCCAGTTTTTCATTGGGTAATCATCATCTTTCTCTTAAAGATTATTCTTTGAAAATATGTCTTTATAGCGTTTGTCCCCACAAATTAGAAGCTCCCTCGGACTGGATCAGTTTCTTCATTTTCTTCTTGTATTCTCTGTGCTCCCCCTTCCTCTTTATCCTGCTCATTGTAGGTAATTTTTTCATGGCAGTTTTATTAAGACTATATAAAGTAGGGATATAAAACTGAATAATAGATAACTTAACTAGAATATCATCAGTTCATTATTGAGTTTTTTGGTTTCCAGCCGTGGCTATAAAGCTACTCGAGATTCTTATGGTACAGAAATTATTAAAAATTATATAAAAATCGAAATCACAAAAAACCAACGATGAACAACACATGGATCAACTAAGCAATCGTAATAGTAAGCTAAACAATAGTAATTCAACTGTTTATTATTTATACAATCAAAATAAATCATTTACAGTATCAATTTGCTACGAATCTTACTCTGACAGGCATGGCCGGTCTCAGTACTATGTCGATACTGAAGGTGATGTCGTTTAAACGGTCTACTGGATGCAAGGTGAATCTCCTTAGTATGTGGCAAAGAACTACCTTTACCTCAAGTGCTGCATATTTCTGTCCTGAAATTACAAATACAAAACTGCTATTAAAGCATTATACAGTGCTATTCAAAAGTCCCCTCCCCCCCCCCCCTCTTATCTTTTTAACGATTATACATAAACTAGTGAAATTTGGTAACTGAATATTAAGGGTTGTAAACTTCCCTACTAATGATGATAGATGACGTATGTGTCAAAGATGACGACACAAGGTCATTGTGACCAATAATTTTAAATGGAACCCTATGGCAAGCGACACCTCTTTTAAAAGGTATCGAAAAAACGTATTCAATGATACTAATATTGTTTGTATTTATGGTAGTTTTGATGGATTAAATCAGTAATCAGTAAACTTGTATAATAATTTTAATTACAGATTCAAGAATCAGTACCTACTTATAGTAATTGTTCGAAGTGAGCTCCATCTACTTCCTGACAGTAAAACATCCTATTGCGAAACTCTTCTCGTACTTTTTCAAATGTGTCTGCGGAAATAGCCCTACATTCTGTAACAATACGTTGTTTTAAAACATCAATATTGTCAGGCGGAGTGGCGTAAACCTTCGATTTAAGATACCCTCACAGAAAAAAATCTAAAGGTGTGAGGTCCGGTGATCGAGGCGGCCATTCCATTGAACCTCGTCGTCCAATCCATCTACCAGGATATTCTTCATCCAAATACCGTCTTACTGCACCGTAATAGTGTGGAGGAGCACCATCCTGTTGGAATGTTATTTCCAAAATGTCGAATTCATCTTGATTATCTTCCAAAATTTCAAGGATCAACGGTTCTATTGCATTTTGCAACATCTGCAGATACACCTCACCGGTTAAGTTGGTATTTAAAAAAAACAGGCCCAACGATGTGGTTTCCCAGTATACCTGCCCAAACATTGACCTTCTCGGGATACTGAGTATGTGTTTCACGAAACATGTGAGAATTTGCGTCACTCCAATATCTCACGTTTTGTGTATTTACATTTCCATTTAGATAGAAAGTACTTTCGTCACTAAAACAAATTGTTTTGACTTAGTCTGGCTGTTGGTTAATTTTAGTCTCCATATTTTCACAAAATTGCAGTCTTCGGTCTGGATCGTCGTCTGAAAGTTGATGAATCATTTTTAATTTGTATGGGTGAAATTTGCTTTTTTTTTCAACACCCTGTGCACTGTACTTTGATTGACTTCACAGATTGATGCAACTTGAGTTGTTGAAGAAGTAGGATTTACTATTATTTCTGCCAGTATATCAATTTTTTTCTCATCAGAAATTTGTGGTCTGCCAGATCGTTTTGCATCATTAATACTACCCGTTGTTTTAAACTTACGCAGAAGCTCTCTCAAATAAGTCCTCGAAACTGGGCGATCGGGAAACCTTTCATTAAAAATGCGTTCTGCTGCATGAATATTTTCTCCAGTTTCGCCAAGTATTAGGATCGCTGCTACTTTATTACCTGAAACACGTACCATTTCTCTTCTTGAAGCACTTAAACGTTCAGCCCACAACAGTTTAACAAATTATTGAATGTACAAATATTTTAAAATTACCACAAGGTACTAAAACAGTTAAACGTTCGATCAACAATACACAAATTATTAAATGTATAAAAACTTTGACAGCTAAAAAAACATCAAATTGGGGAGACTTGCAAAAACGTCAGATTATTTACTATCCAACTATCCAGTGGCGGAGCTTGAATTTTAAATTTTATTATTAACTGATTTAATTCATCACAGCTTTGCGGTTTTTGAAAGCCAGTTGTCAAAACTGCCGTAAACAGACACAATATTAGTATCATTGAATAGGTTTTTTCGATACCTTTTAAAAGGTGTCGCTTGCCATAGGGTTCCATTTAAAATTATTGGTCACAATGACCTTGTGACGTCATCTTTGACGCATACGTCATCTATCATCACTAGTAGGGAAATTTACAACCCTTAATATTCAGTTACCAAATTTCACTAGTTTATGTATAATCATTCCAAAGATAAGAGGGGGGGAGGGGACTTTCGAATAGCACTGTATACTCGTACACGTATTAGTACTATGGCCATATGCCTGTTAAACAGCAAAGTAGCTCTTTGCATCTGATACCCAAGATACTGCGATAGTCACCGCAGAGAGTCATACAGTCATACACAAGTCATCTGGTGAGTACTTTATTATTACCTATGCAGTTTCTTGGTCCAGCGCTGAACGGTATGTAAGCGTATGGATATCGTACGCAATTTTCCGGTAGGAACCTATCTGGGTCGAACTTCAACGGATCGGGATATATCCTGGGATCTCTATGTATATCATAGATATGTATGATGAGGATTGTCCCTTTGGGAATGTAGTATCCCGTGGCCGTGGTGAAATCTTCCGAAGCCTCCCTTGCGATTAACGGGACAGTTGGGTAGAGCCGTAACATCTCCCTTATCACCCGATCCATGTATTTTAGTTTTTGGAGGTTCTCGTATGTTGGAACGCTTGCACCTATCGCGTCGTTCATCTCTTGGCGGACAAGTTTCTAAAAGAAATCAAAATAACCCACGTTCTACTTCTAGGTCAGCATTTTGTGTCTCTTCTATTTGCAATCTACCTGAATATGTTGATTATTTGCTAAAATACACAACAGGAGTGTGATGCTCATTGCAGTAGTTTCATGACCCTGAAAAGAAGTATAGAATTTAACGATATAATGTTTTAACTACTTAAGTTTAATAATTCTTGAGAAATTGACGGAAACCAACTTTCCACCAACACCAAATCATTTTATATCGCTCGACGCATCAACTAAGTTGACACCATCATTTCATGATTAAAACCTTAATTAGAATTTTTGTCATATCCTAATAATGTCAACTTGATTGGCGAAGCATACACTGGGCGACATACATATAATCTTCCGAGATTTGTGGTAAGCTAATTTCCTGTTTTTTGTTACTGCGTCCAAAGTTCCAAACCTCACCTAGGAAAATCATTTAAGTTCTGTGAATTAGTGTATAAATAAAATTATTTATTGGTTCAAACCAAAACAAGGGGATCTCGCTATTATTCAAACCAAACCGTTTGATTGGGAAAATCATCATCCCCATGAAAGAAATACTAAATATACAGGGTGACCACCGGTAACCGGATGTTTTTAGAACGCGTTGTGCGGAGCTTAGCGCAATTGAAGTGGGGCAAATATGGTGTTACCGCCTGCGTAATGTTGTGCCATATCAATAACCGTGGAGCAATGGACAGCAGTGCATCGCGTGTTTGCATACGACACGTTTATTCGCAATGGCGAGTCAGTAATAACTACACAGCGGCTTTTTCGCATTCACTTCAATATTGGTCGGCGGGGAGCTGTTCCGTCTCGCAACACCATCCTAAGGTGGGTCAACAATTTGAGAAGAACTAGCAGCGTAATGAAGAGAACGTTACAAGGTCCACAGAGGACCGTTAGAACCCCTGAAAATATCGAGCGAGTGAGAGAGGCGCTCATCAGAAGTCCTACACGGTTCGCCCGAAAACATGCAATGGCATTGAACCTGCATCGCGAATCGGTTAGGAAAATCTTGCATAAGGACTTAAAATTCCACCCCTACAAACTACAAATTGTTCAACAGTTAAAGGAAAGAGACTTTGAAACTCGTGAGGATTTCGCTACCAGAATGCAAATGATTTTGGAAGATAATTTAGGTCTACAGCTTCTAATGAGCGACAAAGCTCATTTTCATTTAGATGTAACGGTTAACAAACAGAACTTCAGGTTATGGGCTCCTGAAAATCCACGAACTATCCATGAACGACCCCTTCATTCCGAAAAAGTTACAGTGTGGTGTGCCAGTGGCCCTACTTATTTATTGGTCCCTATTTTTTTGAAGTAGCCGGGCGTACAGTCACCGTTAACTCTAACCGTTACGTTGAGATGCTCCAAATTTTTTTTATGCCAGAACTTCGCAGAAAACGGATAAATCTAAGGAATGTATGGTTCCAGCAAGATGGTGCCACGGCACATACTGCTAACGCATCAATGAATGTTGCCCGGTACATGTTCCTAGGAAGACTAATTTCATGCTTTGGAGATGTGCCGTGGCCCCCAAGTTCTTCAGACCTTTCAATCTGTGATTTTTTTCTGTGGGGGTACTTGAAGAGTCGGGTATATACTAACAAACCGCAGAATTTAATCGACTTGAAGAATGCCATTCGTGAGGAAATTATGAGTATCGATCAATCGATGTTGGAGCGTGTCATGCACGATTTCGTGAAGAGGGTCGAAAACTGCATTCGACGTGATGGACACCATTTCGATGACATAATCTTCCACACATGATACACATCGTAAATGGCATTGTGTACGCTTCATTCTCATGTCAATAAACCTTATTATCTTGCAAATTCTTTGTGTAACAGTTATTTCAAAATCGTCCGGTTCCCAATGGTCACCCGGTACAACTAAGTGAAAACGCAGAAACTCTAAGTATCTAGCAGCAGTCAAATATTCTTCAAAGAATTGAGACATTTTCCTATAATTTCAGTCAAATATGTGGTACCTTATTGTAGCATTAGCTGTGTGATTTTTTTAATCCTTTTCCCGAACTTTCTGAAAACCCGCTTTGTCAGAAGAAATTAATTGAAATTTCCCAACGTCACAGCGTAACATTTTATCTTTTTAAATTGTATGCGATGAGCTGGATCATTCCCATTCAACTCTTTATACTAAATGTATTTTATAAAAGTGATTTTTTATATTTTTCTAATTATAAAATACTGAGCAATACGTTTAATTCAATGTTTTTACTGATTTAAAGTCTGCCCTGTCGAGGTATATTTTGTACACCACTAATTTCCAAAAGGAATCATCAGGGATTCCTCAAGGGTTTCATCTACGACTTTAAATATCTTAATATTAACATATGTTCCAAAAATTGTCCAATTATTTTTTGTGCTGATGATCTTAAAATATATTATAAAATACAATAATTAGATTGAGTGCATTATTAATGTATCTACAATGTATCAACTTGTACTAGTATAAACTGATATGGATAGAGAACAAAAAGTGAACAATTAAAATACTAGATAACAAATTTAATCGTCCAGATATTTTGGATCAAATGCACGTCAATGTATCAAATCAAGCATTTATTTAATTTACCATTTAGAAAATCTAATTGTGCTAGCAATTGATTAGTGTGTAGAGTGCTATGTTATTCAAGCGATTCTTGTACTAATACTGACTTGTTTATAATTTCGGGCAGGGCTCTAAGATTGTACCTAAGTAATTTATTCCATACCATAATTATGGTATGGAATAAATTATAACCATATAACACACGAACGGCTTCTTCTGTCGACGAAAATCGTTGTCTATGCAATTTATTTTTGACGTTACGGAACAAAAATAAGTCATTCGGTGCCAAGTCAGGAGTGTACGGTGGATGATCCATTAATTCGATTTTGTGAGTGTTCAAACATTCGGTTGTCAGACGAAAGATGTGAGAGCTTACATTGTCATAACGAAGAATGATCCGATGGCACTTGTTTGTTTTCCTTATTTCACCGAACACTTCCGGCAAACAAATGATTGTGTACCATTCAGAATTGACCGTTTTACGTTCCTCTAAAGGCACTGTTGCCACATGACCAGTTTTTCAGAAAAACAGGTGACCATTTATTTCGAGCGTAATCCAACAACTTTTGTTGGATTTGGTTCATCTTAAAACACCCATACTGTCGACTGTTGCTTATTTTCGGACTCATACGCATATATCCACCTTCGTGGATATTCGTCACCTGTTACAATGTTATATACGTCTATTGAAGTACCGCCATTGTATTTATTGAGCATTTATTTGCACTAATCGACACGAGCATCTCTTTCAGATTTTTTCAAATTAAGTGGGATCCAACGAGGACAAACCTTTTTTACATCTAAATGATCATAATAGTTATTTATGTACCAAGGGTGTTACTTAGATGATAATGCCCGGACGTCGATGTGATCCAGCTCGAGGGCCTTTGGCCCGAGGGAAGGATATCGACCGATGGGCATTATCATCAAGTAACGCCAGTGGTGCATACAAGACTTTATTTTTCAATTACATCGCGAAAATAAAACTAAATGCAATGATTCTTTACATAATTATTGAATAGGTAGGGATTCTAGGATATCTAGTAACATTTGCGTTGTTAAGGAAGCTGTTTATTGTGTACTTGTCATTATTTAAACGTCGCGTCGTTTGTACTTTTGAAAGATTTATTTATTTCACAAAATATTGTTAAAAAAGCCGAAAAAGCAACAGAACAACTGTTGCCAGTGAAATCAAGAGCGGTATTTGACAGAGTATAAAATATTTGTTAACTGGAAAGCAGAAAATTCGGTGACTGATCTAAACGAGGTGGTCATGTTGGCTTACTTCCAGGAACTAGTATGTAGAGTTAGAATTTTACCTTATTTATATGTGCTACTTTATTAATAATTATCTTTATATTTATTTTAGTCGGAAAAGTATGCTGCTAATTCTTTATAGACTAAGTATTCAAAGATCTAAAGGATACCTCCCAAAGAAGTCGAACGTTTTGACTGGAGATCAAGTTTTGGCATTCGGTTAAGATGCTCCTAATGAAACGCTTTTGCTGCATAAGGTAGATAGCCACAAATTATTTGTAGGTAGAACCCATTTTTATGAAAATTCATCATTGCAGGTCGTTCTAGTTATGGGTGTCTTTGGTGCTTTAAGAAGGGATGAAATGATTATATTGACTATCGACGATATAGAAGATAAAAGACCGGGTATGCTGGTGAAAGTTCCCGAAACTAAGACGGGTGAGTCTAAATGCTTTGCTATTGTGCAGGAAACACAAATTGGTGCTTTGAAGTTAATCCATCAATATGCGGCTTTGAGACCTCGGGGATTGAAGGAGCATAGGTCCTTTCTGACATAGAAATGATCACTGCACAGTACAGCCAGTGGAAAAAGAATACTTTGGGCAGTGTACCTACAATAATTGCTATATATCTGAAATTAAATAATACCAAGGAATATACTGGTCATTGTTTACGGCGAACGTCGTCCACGTTTCTGGTTGAGGCAGGCGCTTCATTTGAAACTTTAAAATTACATGGTAAATGCAAAAGTACAACTGTAGCTGAGGGATATATAGCAGAAAATGTAACCTCAAAAAATCGAATAGCTCAAATGATTTCAAGTTCAGTGAGTGGCTCTTCATCAATCTGTCAAAATCAAGAAGCATTAGTCAAAACTTCCGTGGATTTTCATGTTCAGTCGCCTTCTGAAGATTCGGTTGTGTGCGATGCTGTAAGAAACGTCAGAAATCCAGTTGCGTATTTTCCGGGAACATTCCACAACTGCCAGTTTAACTTTGGAAAAGATTTTGCAAAGTAATTGGAATACGAATTTCCTTTTTTTATGTTTCAGTTATAAGTTATATCGCTAAGTTGAATAAGTACATAAGTAAATAAGCAGGTAATTTAATTTATAATCCGGGTCATTATAAGGGGCATTATGGATATAACGCCCGCTGCAATGCCCGGGTTTTTATGCAGTTGTTTATGTGTCTCGTATCCTAGGCATTATTGACATATAATGAGTAATTGAAAAATAAAATATTTTATACACGCTAGTCAAACTATTGTCTAAGGTTGCCTCAATCCCACAGTACATCACTGACGATCTTGCATTATCAGTTTTTGTAGAGCATCAATATTTTCTGGTACAGCTGATTTTGGATGACCTTCGCGACTTTCGTCGGTGAGCAAATGGCGACCAAGATTAAACTCGTTATACCAGCGCTTCGCAGTGGCGAAGGATGGAGCTTTATCGACAAAATTGGAAGTAAGTTGATCGATGCACTCTTGTCTCGATAATGTACGTCGAAAGTCATAATAAATCATCTTATGAAAAATTTTCACGAATTAATTCCATTTTTCGCTGAGATACAATTTTTATATCACTGTAAACAACATAAATCGCGCTAATCACATAAAATGTTCTGAAGAAGATTATGGTCAAAAATGTCAAACTTTCCATTGCAAACGTGATGGCACCTGACAACACTTAGTGTTGCCAAGGCTCAAAATAGAAATAGTGCCTCGTTGTAGACACATTTGGTCTACATCTGTAATAACGACTTTTCAGCAAAACCTATACTTTTCTTACATTTTGATATTCTTATATATACTTACTGCCATCATAAAGGTATCCACTTCTTCTCTAATTCCCTCCAAGTCTATATCGTCATCGTTAATTTTGGACATAAGCAACAAATCCAACATCTTCGCACTTTTTCTTTTCGTTTGGGTGGTGTGTTCCATATCGTTATTCTCGTACTTTTTAAATAGTTCTTGTTCTCTGGACTTTATCACCTCGTAAGAAATGTTATGTATGTAATTTGTAAGTTTTGCTTCTTCCCTGCTAAGTTTGAAGAACTGATATACGATAGGTATTCTATACCAGGGTGTAACCAGTTTGCTTATTATCAATTTCGTTAATTTGACTATTGAATCCTTATAATTTCTTTGCTCGATTGGATCAAATTGACTGATGCCCATGGCCGTCTCTGAAACACGAATGCTAAATGCATTTAAATAATCTATGTACACGACTAGTAGGTGACTCCTTGCAATTGATATCTAAGTGGGTCAGCCCAAATCCGAGATAGACATTTTAAGCATCTAACAGAAAGTTTAAGGGCATAGAAACTATAAAGTGGCTACCAAATATAACCTATTTAATCAATAATCATAAAAAGAGAACTTACTGTCCTTTGTAATTTACAGCTGAAGCGTCTAAGGAGAAACAAAAGTTCACTGAATTTTTCATTTGCTACATACTGATATTCAATAATTAACTTTAATAAATTCAAAACAGTTGCTACAGTTACTTCTAAAATACTGGTGTGATAACAGCGATCAAAACTCTAAGCGCAAATGTCGTTGTTAGTCTTAATAAAGACGATAGAGTTTTAATTTAGTAATGCGGTAAAACTTCTGGGATTGCAATTTATTTGTGTTAAATAAACATAATTTAAAAGGGTTACCTAAAATTAAATGTAAATTGAGAGCATTAGTAAGAGTTGATTTATAATATAGCTATATTAATCTCCCAATAATGCTAACATAGCTTTAGAAATGTGAGCCATACAGTACACTTGGGTAATTCATTTACCGCTGATGACTTGTAGTGCCATGTCACTGACTGGAGGTAGAAGGTCAATATATGGTTGATCGCAATTTTCCTCTATCTTCTGCACCAGCTTCTCGGCTTCGTCATTGAATACCAACAAAAACTGTTTCAGTATATTGAAGTGGAAAGCGGGGGTTAACAGCTTTCGCCTGGAATGCCATTTTTCACCTAAAATATATTCAGTTACACTATAAGTGTTCCCGATAATCTTTTGTTCATTAATCAATATCAGTATCGGTCGTGGAATCAAAATAAAATTATCTTTTCTAAAATATGAACGGCAGCTTCACAAATACAATGGAACATACAAGTTATATAGTCGAGGTGGCCGTGGAAAGAGGATGGAATATAAAAATCATTTAAGGAAATGTTGGTTTAAAAGTGAATTATCATGTAACACTTAATGATATTTATAAATGAACTTATTATATAAAAATGAACTAAAAACCTTACCAGTGCTAGTTATTAAACCTGTACCAAGCCATGTTTCTAGTACTTTGTACATTTTACTCTTTGAGATGTGTGTCGTATTCGATATGACTATCTGGAATATAGGTTATTTAACTGATAACTTTACAATTTCCTTGTGTAACATAAATGAAATTGTTCATGAATTCATTATTTCACAAAATAAAAAATCCTCGAGATATTGATAATTTTTTATTTACCTCTATATCTTTCGGATGAAGCAAATTCACTGTATCGATTCCCAATACTCCAACTCTGTATATAGGCCAATAATCTTGTGCCCACTTACGAAACAATGAAAATGCAATGTCTAAAATAATACAAATGTAAATTTAAATAAACTACCAAAAAAAAAAGTATTTTTTCTGTTAATCCTCGGTACATGTTTTCTGTAGTAAACATATGTATCTTATGATAATATGTACAGAGATAACAAAAATCTTGGCCAAAAGGTGATCGCGGATATTAGAATAATTATCGAAGTCAGTTTAAATAATTTTTGAATTATGATTTCTATAGTTATCCTATAGATAACTGGGGTCGTAGATAATAACATTTGAAAATACTATTACCATTTGTTTGGACAGTGTTCGAGACCACTCAGAGAGAAAGTTGGTACGTGATTATTCCGAGTACGTCAATTTTTGATATATGCCAGTTATCATGCCAATATTGTTACGTGATATATACCAATGGAGCTTTAATAATTCGCATATTTTTGTTGAATCACCAACGGCATCTTTACAAAATGGACAAAATGGTGCTTGGATGTCGTCAGTTGTTCGCAAAAGAATATTTAAGGCCGCTATTTTAATCTTACTACCAATGCATAGCAAACAACATTTTGCAGAAGTATTATATTGTTATCTATACGATTGATGATATCATGATATCAATAACTTGATGAACGTACAATAACTTGATGGAAGAATTATTTAAAAAGAATAACACCAACTAAAACGTTTTCCATTCCACGACGACCTTTGGCGAAGATGATTTTATATCGGTATTTATTGTATATATAACTTAATAGAAATTCTTCTGAGTTAATGTTTTCTATTATAGAAGAACTTGTACATCTTAACCTACACATACAGAATTAGTTACCATTATTTTTCAATAGATCCCTCGACATCTGGCCAAACAACCAGTGACCTGGAGGGCTTGGGATCCTCCTCAAAAACCAACGGCGAGTTATGAGCTCTCCTAGACCACTGGCAAAGCGGTAAATCCAAATTACAAGTATACCCAAGAGCAAACCGTATATGAGGATCATATCGCTTTGAATCACTGATGATATTTAATGAATTTATGATTTCTTGTATTCGAGCTGTGTCCAATATATAATAATTCACAAAGTCTTCGATATTCACTGCACTATAAAGGTGGATAGCTCTCGACGCATTATAATTTTTTAATGTTCTTATCTAGTTGATTTAGGGACTTATACTTGTAAGATGCGAGGTCGCTTTACTTTGTACGTTGCAATTAATTTAATTTTATAAGCCATTATTGTGGAAATAGTTCATTGCAATTAGATGCAGTTAAATTTTAATTGCTATTATAATCAACATGTAATGGATTAAATGGATACCGATAACTGAAGTATTTATTATCAAAAGAGCTCCTTTACATAACTTTTACATTTAGCCAATAAAATATTAGACTCCTCACCTTCTACAGGGATACTGAGGAAAATCAGAAAACCTGAAGTTTGGGAAGAAATCTAGGGATAGTTTTAATGTAGTCGTTTGATTCACAACGAACCAGTGTTTTGCGACAGTACAAGTAATTTAGTAAAATATAGCATTAGAAGAACTTGAGGTGATAACTATGAATGCCTAAAGAGCTGTCATATATTTATTATTATTATATTATATAGGTTTGGGCCTCATCAGTCACTGATCGCATGGGTAGTCCCTTGGCGATCCCCTCTTATCCGGGTCATTATCCAAAAATGCTATCCCATAAAAGGAGCAATTTAGGCACGTCCCCCGCCTTAAGCCTCGCCTCCTCTAGGATAACAGGGGTCCTTAACATAAGATACCTCTTCTCCTCCAGTGCGGGGCAGGTGTAAAGAAGATGAATCGAGGTTTCCTCGTCTTCTTTACAGTATCTGCAGGCCAGGCTATCAGTCAGCCTCAGCTTGTGCTTATATGCATTCAGGCTATTATGGTGGCCCGTTATGATTCCCACCAGGGTTCTGGCTTTGTGCCTGTTCAATTTAATGAATTCTTGGGCCCATTTCTCAATCTCTGAGTATTCGAGATTGTCATATATTTAGTGAGATTCAAAATTAATTTAAAAAATGGATATTTCGTTAGTACTATTAAGTGACTTAAAGGTTTTATATCAAAGTAAGTATCAATCAAAGAATTAATCAATTTTCCAAATATTGCATCATTCTGTCAGTTTTCTGAGAAAATAAGAACATGCAGTTCATGGATATTCTTCCCTTTAATTTAGATTTTAATATATATTAGTTAAATCACGACTTACTATTCTAAAAATATCTCATATAAAAGATCTTTCAATAGGGACTCTCGAAATGTGTTAGGTTATAGTAGCCATGTTGTTAAAGCAACATCTGTCAAGTTTATTGTGTATTATTCAGTAGTGTATGAAAAATCACCGTGGAAGGCTATAGTGTTCAACAACATGCGCAAATCATCAAATATTACTTTCAAAATCAGTGCTCCTTTCGAGAAAGTGTTCCGCGCATTACGTTAATTTTATTCTCGCCACAACTGTCCCGTCAAGTCGACTATTCGACGTTTGGTGGCCAAATTCGAGTCATCCGGTTTTATAAACAATCAGCCAACATCCGTACGTTACCGAAGCGCAAGGTTTGCTGAAAACATCGCTACTCTTCGTAAGAGTGTACGAGGAAATCCGAGACAGTCAATTTCCCGTCGTTCACAAGAACTTGGCCTTTCTTCGACTTCAACTTGGCAAATTTTGCGTCGGGACTTGGGTCCGCACCCATATAAAATCTAACTAACTAGGCTCTGAAGCAGTTGAAAGTTGATTCAAATTTCGCCAAAAAGAATCATCTTTAGCGACGAGGCCCATTTTTGGATGAATGGATATATGTACAAGCAAAATTTTCGGATTTGGGATGATACCAACACGAAATACACCAGCATCAAATGCATCCCGAGAAAGTCACGGGATGCATTTGATGATTTGAAAGTTTGGTGCGGATCTTGGTCTGGCGAAATCATCGTTCCGTACTTCTTCCAGAACGAAACTGGCATTGCCATAACCGTCAACGGCGAGCGCTACAAATCGATGATAAGCAATTTCTTGTGACTTAAACTGGTAGATATGGATGTCGACGACATGTGGTTTTCCAACAGAATGACATTACATGCCACACAGCGCATGCTACGATGGACATTCTGCACGAGCGATTTGAGACCACGGTTATCTCGCCCAACGGCGACGTGAATTAGCCACCGAGATCTTGCGATTTAACGCCTTTACACTTTTTCCTTTGGAGCTATCTTAAATCGCAAGTCTATGCGAATAAACTGCAAACAATTGATGCCCTCAAAGTCAATATAACGAACGCAATCCAGCAAATTCAGCCAGATTTATGCCACAAAGTTATCGAAAATTGGATTTCCCGAATACGTGCCACCAAGCAAAGCCGCGGCTGACATTTGAACGACGTTATACTCCATACTTAATGCCATAAAGTATTCTTCTAAATAAAAAAATTGAGTGGATATCTCATCCACAACTTCTTTTATTTACATTTAAAAATCGAGCTTCCTTATTAATTGTCTTGAATTGATCTAAATTTTATTCCTTGGAAGAGGCTGGAACCCTCGACGTAGCAACAGAAACAGGATACCAGTTTTCCACGAACATCGAAAGATTACACGTTTCTCAATGCGTGTTTCCCCAACCAACTTGGCATCTTGGGGAGACGGTTAAAACAAGAGACGTTTTAAACATTACCAAGTTGGCAAACAAAGGCGTTGGTCCAGAAATGTATCATCTTTCGGTGTTTGTGAAGAGTTGGTCTCTCAATAGTTTACTGCTAAAAAATCATATTGCCAAAATAGTCCAGACCTACTAGGAGGCCATACAGTATTGCTAATTATTTAATGCCATAATTTGTTCGAATTTACAAACATTTTTATTACCCGCTTAATTGAATAACGCTTTTTGCTGATAAGGTGTAACTGCTTCGCAGTTTTACGTAATTAATCGTCCCTTATTAGTTATTCTTGTTTATTAGACGACATCATTTGTATCGCACATATCATAGGTTGTGCTGTAATTATATACATTTAACGTAATTATAGTTGCTGATTGTTTTCATAAGTTTACAATACTATTCTGAAAGTAAGATTTTTATATAGGGTGAGTTGGGAGAAAGGGATAAAACTCTAGGAGTGTATTGTACGCGTGAAAATAATGTAAAAAAACTCAAATGCTGTTATGCGATTTGTATTTGTTTTCAAGTTATAGCGTAATTAAAAATAAACAAAGTTTCATACATTGATGTTTTGGTAATCATAGCGTTATAAATATTCAAAACTATCGCCATTCACCTCTAAACATTTTCTGCTTTTTCTACAAAGGGCGCCTGCAGCTCTCCTGATTGTGTCATGTCTTTGTTTAAGATCGGCTACAGCACTTCTATAATGCTGCAATTAGGATGACCTAATTCAACGATACGTTGAATTAGGGCATCCCGATTGTCCACTTTTACTTTATACACTTCATCTTTGAACCAACGCCATAAACAATAATCTAGTGCTGCGAGGTCTGAACTAATAGGACCACCGCGACTAATCTATCGCCCTGGAAACCTTTCGTCCAGGTGTTGCTTGACCCGACGAGTGAAATGTGCAGGAGCTCTATCGTGCTCGTAGTTCGTTTGCATTCTGATGTTTAAAATAACATGCTCTAGTAGTTCGTGTAATTTATTTTGTAAAAAATTTAAGTTGTTGTCTCCTGTCAGGCGATTCTCCAAAATGGAAGGGCCAATTAAATAACCATCGACCATACCACCCCACACATTTACCGAAAACTTATGTTAAAAGTTACTTTCGACTGTTGCGTGGTGAATTGCATCTGAGCATACATGACAGTTGTGAGTATTATTAACGCCGTCACGGGTAAATGTTGCTTCATCTGTAAAGAGTATGCGCGATACAATACGAGGACTATTATTTATCCACCGACAAAATTCCATCCGTTTAGGATAATCTTCCGGTTGTAGGTGCTGTACTCTCTGTACATGGTATGGATGTAAGCCTTGCTGATGGAGTGTGTTTATTACTCTTGCTTGTGGAATGCCCAATTGAATACTAATTCTTCGCGCGCTGGTAGTTGCATCTTATGCTACTACATCCAGAATATCTTCTACCTCTTCTAAATCCTGTCGAGAATCTCGTTCAGATGTTACGTTAACAGTGGAAAGCTCGCACGGTTTGTTGAAAACTCTGATAAACATTTTTTTATTAGGATGTCTGTGATGTGGAAACCGTTGACGATATTCTTCAACAGCAGCTCTAACATTACCATTACAAAAACCATAAACAAACACCATATTTGCATATTCTAAATTTGAATAAGTATGTGGTATTTTGTAATACTTTAATAGTTCAAACTACAAATTAAACCTTAAATCTCTATCACAATACCCTTACACATTATCAAAACAACAAAGTTATCAAATGTTTTTGAACCTCTAACATAGCATACTAGAGAAACATTTTTAATTACGCTATAACTTCAAAACAAATAAAAATCGGATAACATTTGGTTTTTTACATTACTTTCACGCGTACAATACAGTCCTGTAGTTTGATTCGTTCCCCCCGACTCAGCCTGTATTACTTGTGTCGTGTTTTCAAAAATATGTTGGCCCTTCTAAAATCATCTTGTCTTAGACATACTAACTTGTATTTAATTTACGGTGTATCTAAACGGCTAGACAACATTATTTAATTAAATGTTACACAAATTAAATTTATTTGCTCTAAAAAAGTTATTTTAACTCTTTTAAACATGCGTGTACACAAGGTAACCTGTCTTTAATCTCATCAACTTCTCGTTCTCGTAAGAATTTTAATCACACTGGACATCACTCACAGGAATGTCTTTAATAATAATAATAATAATATATATATATATATATATATATATATATATATATATATATATATATATATATATATATATATATATCTTATCTTGCCGATAAACGGAACAGTCTACCTGAGTCTAGCCATAAAAACAAGCCACGATATGTTTTCAGACTTTTTATTTGGCAAATAGCGATGAAGTAAACTATACTAGGGGTCATTATTGAGTATCTCAATGTTTCTCTGAGGAGATATCAATAAAATTAAACCACTTATCAATATAACATTTATTAAAATTGTAACAAAATCGATTGTACATACGATATCACATAGAATCTCCTAACATTATAGTTATTTTTTTTTAATAGAATGCATATTTGATAGTTATCAAACAACGATATTATTTTGTATGCAGTCAAACTGGTTAACACCAGTGAGTATGTTATATTCTATACTCACTGGTTAATACAGGTTTTCCTAAATGTTATGCGCCATACGCGGTTTTTTACTGTAGCTAAATTAAAGTGGTACAAACCTATACGCTTAACCTAACATAAACAGGACTTGTTGTCGTTGAAATAAAAATAAAACTGAACACACGATCAGAGCGCTATCAAAAGTTAATACAAAATTGTATTACTTATAGAATACACCAACTTGTCCTATAAGTAATAGGGATGCTAGTAGTTCCCAAAATAGGCATTAGACATATATTATTCATTTTACAAATAGAAGTTATTCACAGATATATTCCTCATTATAATTTATAATAATATTACCATAATTTACAGTTAATCATATTCTATGGTGAACATCTTTTATGGGCAAGAATTTTCGTTTTATTCTTTCGCACAACAAAATACTGGAAACCAATTTGATTTTCATATTAAGCTATTAAATAATTCAAACTTTTGAAAAACAGTAATAGTTACTTACGGAAATTATAGAATATAATACTGGCACAGAGAGCATGTTGGGGAAATTAATGTACAATGTAGCAGTACGAGGGGCACTATTTATATTTTCAGCCTTGGCAACGCTAAATATTGTCAGACGTCATCTGACGTTTCCAATGGAAAGTTTGACTTTTTTAACCATAACCTCCTTGAGAACATTTTATCATTTAAGCGCTATTTATGTTGTTTACATTGATTTAAAAATTGTATCTCAGCGAAGAAATGGAATTAACTCGTGAAAATTCATTACAACTTTCGACGTGGATTATCAAGAAAAGAGTGTATCGATCAATTTACTTCCACTTTTGGTGATAATGCTTCACTCTTTGCGACTGTGAAACACTGATATAGCGAGTTTAATCGTGGCTATCATTCGCTCACCGACGAAAGTCGCGAAAGTCATCCAAAATCAGTTGTTGTGCTAAAAAACATTGATGCTGTGCAAAAACTGATATTGCAAGATCGTCATGTCACATACTGTGAGACTGAGGTAACCTTAGGCATTAGTTCGAATAGCATATATAAAATATTGCATGCTCATTTAGCTGTAAAAAAGATTTGTTCTCGTTGTATCCCACATAATTTGAAAAAATCTCAAGAAGGTACTTGTGTCGATTGGTGCAAAGCAATGCTCAAGAAATGCAATGACGGTGCTTCAAAAGGCGTATATAACATTGAAACAGGCGACGAATCATGGATCTACGCTAATGAGCCGGAAAGTAAACAACAGTTGACTGTATAGGCGTTTCAAAATGAACCAAATCCAACAAAAGTTGGTCGCGCTCGAAGTACTCCGAAACAATTGGTCACCTGTTCTTTTGGAAAAACTGGTCATATGGCAATAGTGCCTTTAGAGCAACGTAAAACGGTAAATTCTGAATAGTACACAACTATTTATTTGTCGGAACTCTTCGGTGAAATAAGAAAAACAAACAAGAATTGTCGGATCATTCTTCATCATGACAATACGAGCTCTCACATATCTGGTCTAAAAACCGAATGTTTAAACATTCACAAAATCGAATTAATGGGTCATCCGCCATACATTCCTGATTTGGCACCCAATGACTTATTTTTGTTCCCTAACGTCAAAAATAAATTGCGTGGACAACGATTATCGTCGGCAGAAGAAGGCGTTGATGCGTTCAAAAACCATGTTTTGGAGATATCTCAAGCGGAATGGAAAAATGCTTTGACAAATTGTTCGAACGCATGCAAAAGTGTATATATCATGAAGGAGAATATTTTGAAAAACGATAATTTTCAATGACAAATTAATGTATTTTTATTATTATGCTCAAAATATAAATAGTGCCCCTCGTATTATTCCTTAAGTTAATATTGGTAAACTAACTTGAAGTAACGCCATCTCCAAGTACTACGTTCCCCTTTTGGCGTCTCAGCTAATTCCAAATTTATTTTTATAGATTTAAATATGAATAGTAAATGTGATGGTATTTACCCCAACAATCGAAACTGGTTTATAATTATAATCGATCAACAATTTCTTAATTTAGTATAAGTTAATTTTAATAATATCTACACCTTCGCTAACATAAACAAGAATTGCTTTGCTATTTCCGCCTATAGCCACACATTTCCCGCTATTTAAATGGATCCTCCATATCCCAACCTCCAACCGCTTCGCGTAACGTCATCTAATACTACTAATTCCTTTGTCTATGTTTCCTTCCGTACGATTTTGGCCGCGTAGTGAACAATCGTGTTCCTCAACTCGGATGTCATGCTATATTTGAGAGACAAGTAGGAGAGGATCCTGAAGAAGATCATGAAACCCATGATGACGATGAATTGGTTAGATGGCTGACTGTCGGCCATCCCCATGTCAGCTAGGAGCAATTCCGGGTTGCGGTAGTGACAGTATAGGTCGTCACACTTCAACGGCGATCTATGGTTGAAGAGCGCCCCTGTGAAGCCTACCAGACCGAATCTGAGGTAGGTCGTGGACATGAGGACCTTCATGAAGGGTTCTATGCCGTTTTTATACCCCATGCCGTAGACCGCGAACGCTAGAAGCACGGCTAGGACGTGAGGTGCCACCACAGATCCGTTCTGAAACATAGGTTGATGGTTTATTGGTTGCCTGGTAGAAATTTCTATTTTTATTTAAGCATATTATATTGCTGTGCGCAAAGATCTGAAAGAATTTCATTTTAGTATTTTATATACGTATGTGAATGTTCAAAGTATGCTGAGTAAAATGGAAAATAAATTTCGTCACTTTGAGTACGCTAGAACTCTAGATACAAGCAAAATCAACTATAGATGAATTATTGCCTTATTAGATCTTCAAAAAATTGTCATAAAAAAAATAAGGGACCATCTTTCCAGCGATGATTAAATAATCATCAATTTTAATAATCTCCCGATGGTGCCAGCTTGGTTGATGAAACACGCGTCGAAAATTAGACATCGACGATTTTGTTGCTGCATCAAAGGTTCTTCTGTCTCTTTCCAGGGTCATAATTCAAGTTAAGCAATTAAGGCAAATACTTGATATTTTATTTTTCAACATAATCTTCATCAAGTCTAATACATTTTTCATGACGATGCAATAATGCAGTGATACTATTTTTTAGAAGGATTTGTGGAGCCCTTTAAAAAACGCATTTACAGCATTGATGACTTCCTCGTTGCTCACAAATCTTTTACCTCCGAGCCATGTTGCGAGGTTAGGAAACAGATAATAGTCACTGGGAGCTAAATCTGGTGAATACGCTGGATCAGGGAAAAATTCTAATTTCAATTCGTTGATTTTAGTCATTGCAATGATTCACGAATGGGCAGGTATATTGTCATGGCGGAACAAGATCTCTATTTTCGCCAAATGAGGTAGTTTTTCCTTAAGTTCGGCAGTCAAACGATTTAATAAATCTACGTAGTATTTACCATCAGTGCTCGTGCGATTTTCTTAAATTCAAAAATCCATTGTTTGACTGTTGAATATGATGGAGAAGAGTCCTTCAGTGTTGAATCCATTTCTTGTTTGATTTGAAGTGGTGTTAATCCTTTGAAATAGATACATTTGATGACCGCATGTTTCTCCAATGTTTCCATTTTCACGTAAGCAAGCGAGGCGTCTATTCAATAGGCTGTCAAACATATACTAATAGAGCAATCGACCTGAATATTATTATACAAGCTGGTCATCCATAGTACTGTAGAATACGAGTCAAAAATTATTACCTGATGGAGCTATCTCTGGTTCAGGCTGGAAACTTTTCACCCCACCCTCGTTGTATATCTAATAAATAAAATTGATGACTTCAGTGAATTAATGGTCAAGGTTTATATCTTAGGAGAGAATATGAACGTTTTCGGAAAGACGTGTTGCTCGACGCGTGTGTCGTCAACCACATTGGAATCATCAGATGATTAAGACTTTATTTTGTACGAGAATTTCGTACCATACTTCTTTAAAAATACTTTGAAAATTGACTTTGAAAATTAGACGTTGTAAAGCTTTAAAATTGATTTAGGTTTTGTCACAGCTGTTGTTTTCTAAAATCCATACGATCCTGATATCCTTCGCCACACTTTGTGGTATCGACAGGATGGAATCGCCAGTTTGATAGAAGTGGAACTATAAAACGGATTGTTTATTCTCCTAATCTGCCATCACTTGAACATTTTACCTCTAACATAAAGCCCGGGCTGTATCAGAATTTTTGTTGAAAATTCCTATTCTGACTGGGAACTAATCAATCCCCCCATTTTCTAGACATTGGTTCTTCAATTATGGATGTTTCCAGTGGCTAGATTTCTACACCACATTTTAAATTAAAATATAAGACGGTAATTTTTCAGAGAAGCCATTTTGAAGAAATATATGCTGTCAGTTCGACAACAAACACTTAAAATGAAAATGAATTTATTCCAGATTTGCCTGATCATCATATCAATTTTTAAATATGAAAAGAAAACTTTTGGCTACATTAGAAAAAGATTTTTGTAAAAATTTATCATACCAGTATATTAAATGATGCCCCAATAGCGTATCCGAGACCTTGCGAACACAAGGCAATAGCTATCCCCATCAAATTGAACCAGACGAATCTGCTAATTTCCCATGGTTGGTCAGCTAAGACATATACTATTAACAGGAACATTACGACGTTTAGTACCTGAAATAAAATGAGTTTTTGTAGAATATAAGCTTCCACGGTCATTGTCCAATGAAGTAAATTCTTCTTTAAAGCCGTCCTGACAGCCTTTTCAATTCTTGTAAGAGAAGTGATAGAATGAAATCTTAAGACAAATTTGACGATGGCTATGACCAAGACAATTTATTTCATTAAACCAAGTGTAGTGCTCAAAAGTAACACCACAGAATTATAAAAATAACCTTACCAATAAAGGAATGCTGGCTACATTTAATGCAAAGTAGTATGCCTTAAGGCTGTACCATCTGTTGAAGTACTCTCGTCTAAGTAATTTCACTTCTAAGGGAACTAAAACACATGATTAAAATTAAGTACACTCAGTTGAATTAAGGGATGTAAAAATGTGATTTCCAATGGGCTGTAACTTGTACAAAAATAGTCTCAGAGCAACGTTTAAAGAAGCAATTAAAGCTCCAAATTTCCAGCTGTTCAGATCTTGAGTTCAAAATTCCCTACCAACAGCAATTTTTGAGCAATCATAAGAAAACCATGGGAAAAAATTTACAATTTTACATGGGAATTTTTTATTGCCACGGACTTTAATAATTTTTTTTCAGTGATTTCATTATAAAGCTTTTTTAGATATTTTTATTCTATTTTATTTGAGTAACTAAAGGCCTTGTACGACGATTTTTCGCTTAATTATCTTCGTTCAAAGCAAAAGAGTCTGTTTAGACTTTGGTAATTAATTACTCGATAACGATCGTATAAAAAATTTAAGTAGAGTTTTAAATACCACAAAGTATCCTTTACAAGATGTAGTTATTGGTTCTTTATAAAAAATGTTGGTGCAAACATGTTGATTGAAAAATGGCATTTAGGGATATTTGTTTAACTTGTCATAACTTTGCAAATAATGGATAAATTGAGGATGTTGACTATTTGCTTCAACCTCAAAGTATCCCAAAGAAACCCTGAAAATTTCAAAAGCACTGCGGTTTTTTTTTTCATTGTGTTCGAAATGATTGAATTTGTAGTTTTTGCTAAAAATCAATTTCAGGGTGAATTTTTCATTTATTATTCCTTTTTTGATATTAAAAATATTTTTTTAGCAATAATCTATATTTTCTTATCAAAAAATATTAATGACTGTAAGAGAAAATGAAAATAAATTTTGTTAAAAATAACAAGTAAAAACTGACTTTTTTGCTTTGAACGACGATAACTCAACAAAAAATCATCGTATAAGGCTTTTAGACCACTCAAATTAAAGCGAATAAAATTTTGTAAAAAAGGTTTATAATAAAGTCACTCAAAAAATGTATTGAAGTTCATGCACCTCATGAAAAGCAAGCAAAAATTTTGAATAATTATTTTCCGATGATTCTCTTATGATTATTCAAAAACTACTAATGGTAAAAAACTTATGAACTAAAGATATAAAAACTAGAAATCTATAGCTTCAATTTACGTTTTTTTAAAAATCGCCTAAAAATTTTGGATTTTTTACATCCATTAATTTTTGCGCCTAATGTATATAACTTACAGACTCAATTATAGAAGAAGATATTACTCACATAGTAAAACAGGAGACATGACGTACGTATACAAGAAGAACACGTTAATGCTGATACAATACTTGAATGTTGAAATTGTTTGACTAGCATCGTTCCCACTGCCAAAGAAGATTCCTCCTACTAACAATCCCGATATGAGATGATGGAAGAACTGAATCTTCAACATCGTTTGGTTCCTCTTCATCTGCAAGACCATTCTACCCAGAAGGATGTAGACCTGCGCGTAGAACGAAGTAGGGAAGACTACATCTTGGTACGCATTCCCTATACAAAAATAAAATCCAAGTAAATTGAGGGATGATCAATATTCATATATTATGATCTCAACTAACCATTATAAACAATATTAGGTGATTATTTTTCGAAATAATTGACATACATGTTCCTATAAACTATTTTATACAGTCTATTCTATCTACTTCTATATACTCGTACATACCTGTTTGAGTGGTATCCTGATATATTCCATACATTTCGAAAGATTCCATTGCTACAGAAGTACTCTTCGGTTTCCTATCCATCATATTACATTTTCCGTTTTGTACATGAGTCTGGAGGGTGTTTATGTTTTCGGGATTCGATTGAACCAGTTCTATAACTGGAAATATGGTCATGAATTATTTTTAGACTACGAGGATACCTGCATTTTATGTATGTCATTGCACTCTAGGTGTCATCCTATCGTACCTACTTACTATAATCGGCCGGGGTTGAAGTAGAAGGGCACGCACAACCAGCGGACGACATGAAAGGGACCAGTTGTGAGGGGTTTCCGTTGTAGACGCAGTATCCATTAGCCATTACGTAAACCTGAAGAATTGTCACACTAAATATATGTTTATAATTTTAGTTTAAATGTCACCTACAAACACTTTTGTAAGTTCTATGATAGTAGATTGCCATTTACATTCATATTTATGGATAACGGTTACAAACTTTTTTTTTCAATAGTATATAATCAATTTTAAAATCGTGTTAATTTCAATTTACATACAGATTTTATTAGTTAGTTAGTATTAGTGTTTTACTGATTTAATACCAACCCGCTATTGTATAGTACAGATAATAGAACCCAAAATTCAGTAATAACACAATACGATTTAAATTCATTTATGTATTTACGATTTTCTACTATATCTACTGCCAATGGTGAGATACGAACGTTCGCGAATTCTAACGAAGATAAGCGAGAGCCAAATTTCTCATTATCATTTGTTTACCACACCACTACGTTTAAAAATACAGGTATGTAACATTTTCTCGGCAAAAGAGCCACGAAATTTCTAGCGTCTTGAGGCAGCTTTTCATTTGCCTCAAGCCAATCATACGCGGGACTAGGTAGCTTACGCTGTCACGTTACGCCTGGAGGGTACTTTGCGATCGATTTGTGGAATGCACTTTAGTTACCTGGTCGAAGTTCTGAAACAGAGATGCTGGAGGTTGGTGAATCGTACATATGACTGTTCTACCAAGACGAGTGATCTTCTGGAGCAATTCCATGCACTGTTTAATGGCCACGTTGTCCAGGCCCCTGAAAAGTAAATCAAGGTCATAGAAAACTCTAAGGCTATTGAGGTTTAGGCGAGTGGGCATTCTCGTGGTCGACAAGGTTTAATATACTATAGTTTCACTACAGAAATAGTAGTTATGTTTCTAATATTCACTAAAATATACTCTTGAGAAGGAATATAACAGGAATATATGTAAGAATTTTTCAATATCTTCTTCTGAAATATAACCAATAGTGAATTATCTTACGAGTTATTTGTGTTCTTAGTCAATAGGGGGAGTAACCCTATAATAGTAAGTATGTAAAACATATGATTGCATGCATAGTGAATGGTACATAGACAATTTTATACATCTTAGTAATGTACAGTCGAGAGATTGTTTTAGATGACAATAAAAATGTATTGTTAATCTAGGCGTATCATAACCATTAATGGAGACTGGATAATGGTGTTAATGATGATTTGCATTTAAATTTCATACACTATTTCAATAACAAAACAATTATTTTAACATAACTGGATCCTCTGAGCAATAGCATAGTACATTAAAGTTTTTACTACTATTAAATTAATTGTCAAGGAAATAAATTAGTCAATACGGCATTTTTATTATCCTGTTATATCTTATTTTTGTTGCATTTGTTGTTGAATTTAATAAGGTCAATATCTTCTTAACGCCAGAGCGTGTGTTCTGGCGTGATCTTCTAATACCATCTGATTTGCTTCGTCATTCCATTTAGCAAACCAGTTTGGTATAAGATTTATTGTTCTGTGGTGTTTAATACCGTGTATTAAGTAAAATTGAAGAATCATCATTACTTCATGCATATTTCATGATTAAAAGAATATGTTTATTGGCTGAGTTATTTGCATCATTCTACTTTATAGAAGGTATCTTGAATTTTATTATTTGAGACTTACAATGCCAATCTCACTGTATGGTAATTACAATCTAAACTTTTGTCACATATCATAGACCGGAAAAAATCATCTTATTAGACGAATATACAATTCCTGGTACTAGCAGGATTATAGATGATTATTAAGAATCTATGTTCCATTCGCTCCTTATCTACTCACTATACAATAATAGTTATTTATAACGGTATAAATATTTCTTGTGTATTATCAGATATTATCAGATATTAATACAAAAGTGACGAGGCTACAAAAACAGACGAGACGAGGAAGGACTGAAAACTTGTAAGTCAATAAAGTGGGTAATCATTAAAAAGTGTAGAAAAGCGAAAGATCAATGGATAGAGGATAAATGCAAAGAAGTAGAAGATAAGCTCCAAGTAGGTAAGACCGATGAGGCTTACAAAATAATTAAGAGGAACTTCAGGGATATAGGACCAATAAGTAGAAACGTTGGGAGTCAATCGGGGGACATACTGATCGGAAGAGAGGAGAAAGCGGATAGATGGAAGCAGTACTTAGGAAGTTTATACGAGGGTCAGTAATTAGGAGAGATATTAGAGGAAGAATCTAGCATCGATAGGGAAGATGTAGGAAAACTTATATTGAGAGAGGAATTTGAAATAGCACTAAGGGGGCTAAAGAACAATAAAGCGCTGGGTGTAGATAAAATTCAGGCGGAAATTTTGAAATGTGCGGGACAGAAAGTAGTAAACAGGATATTTGAACTGGTAAAATACATATACGAAACGGGCGAGATACCGGAGGACTATAAGAGGCACATTATCGTTACTATACCGAAAAAGAGAGGAGCCGACAAATGCGAGAACTTCAGAGCAATTAGCCTAACTTCCCACGCGTGAAAAATCTTAACCAGAATAGTGCAGAAGAGGATGGAAAATAGAGCGGAGGAAATACTAGGAGAAGACCAATTCGGGTTTAGGCGATATAGGGGAACTCGCGAAGCTATTCTGGTGCTAAGAATAATGTTAGAGAAAACAATAGAAAAAGGAAAGAACACTTATATAGGATTTGTAGATTTAGAAAAAGCTTTTGGTAATGTAAGATGAAAAAAAATGTTCGAGATACTGAAGAGCGCGGGAATGAAGTATAGAGATAGGAGAGTAGTACACAATCTATACAAAGAACAAACTGCTGTTATAGAAGTAGAAGGGGAAAAAAGGGAAGTAGGTATTAGGAAAGGAGTAAGACAAGGATGTACGCTACCACCACTAATTTTTAATCTGTACATTGAAGAGACGATTAATGTGGCAAAAAAATAGAGTGGATTTCGGGATTAAAGTACAGGAGCAGAAACTAAAAATACTGAGATTCGCGGATGATATAGCAGTATTAGCATCTAGTAAGGAGGAATTAGAATCAGCATTGAACGAAATAGAGGCAGTGTTGACAGATCAATACGGAATGAGGGTGAATAAAAACAAAACTAAAGTGTTAGTGTGTAGATGGCGCGAGAGCAGAACAAAAACGAAAGTATAAATTAATAATGAAAGATTGGAGGAAGTTAAAGACGTCACTTATTTAGGAAGTAAAATAAATTGGGATGGAAAAAGCGATAAAGATATAAAACAAAGAATAGCGCAGGGTCGAGTAGCTTTTAACAAAAAGAAAGCACTTTTATGCTCGGGGGTAATAAACTTAGAAACAAGGAAGAGACTTTTGAAAACGTATGTATGGAGCACGGCACTATACGGTTGCGAAACCTGGACGGTAGGAGAAGCAAGTAGGAATAAATTAGAAACTTTTGAGATGTGGTGTTACCGAAGAATGATGAAAATACCGTGGACTGATAGGGTTAGAAACGAAGAAGTATTAGAGAAATTCGGCGAGAAAAGAAGTATGTGGAAAAACATAAAGAAGAGAAGAGATAGAATGGTAGGCCACTTGCTGAGACATGAGGGAATAGTCCGCGATATTTTGGAGGCAGAAATAGGAGTGAAGAAAGGCAGAGGTAGGCCTAGATTAGACTACTGCTCGTAAATAGTAAGGGATGTAGGTTGTAGCACAATTAGCGAAATGCGTAGGTTAGCACAAGATAGAAAAAGCTGGAGGTTAGCGTCCAACCAGTCTTAGGACTGATGACTTCATGGTGATATCAGATATTAATGTAAACCTTGGTAAACTATCAAGGTCAAATATTGGATAACCCTATTTGATATAAGTAATGACTAAACAATGAAAATTATAAAATATATAATGTTTTACCCAATATTCATAATTTTTTCAATTATGAAATTCAAATAAAAATTTGGATATCTTCTAAAAATAGACTAATAGCATTACAGGTGAGTAGAACAAAAGATAGTAACTCATTATAAGTAAAATTGTTCAAATCACAAGTACTAGATCTTATATACAATTTTTGTACCATTGAATATATTAGTGACTTTAATACCACAGTAGTTCTTGCGATTCGACAATAAATCATGCTTTCCTTTCAAACTATTGAGAAGATTATAATTTGTTTGTTTTTCATTTGCGACACGCTTAATTTAAAGGTAATTTAAAAAAAGCGTCTGACCTCTACGCTACATTTCACAGATTGCAACTACCTCAAATATGATGAAACGATTAATGGCATCAAGAAGATTATAACTTCTTTGTTTGTAAATTTGCGACATGCTTAATTTCAAGGTAAGTATTTCAGAAAACACAGCCTGTCTCTCCTCAATACTACGTTTCTCAGATCGCAACTATCAATATAATTCTTTAGTTTTTGACACAAGAAAATATGGTGAAACGATCAATGATATCGACAAGACTTTAATATATTTGCTATTCATTTGCGGCACACTTAATTTCAAGGTAAATTTTTGAGAAAACACCACCTATCTCTCCTTGGTAGTACATTTCACAGTTTGCAATTATCAAGACAATTCTTTGATCTTTCACATAAGAAAATATAATGAAACGATCGATGGTATAGAAAATATTTCAACTCCTTTACTTTTAAATTGCGACATGCTCAATTTAAGCGAATTTCTTTAAAAACATCACCTGCTTCTTCTCCACACTACATTTCACAGATTATAATTATCGACACAGTTCTTTAGTTTCTTATAGAAAAATATATGATGAAATGATTAGTGATATCGAGAAATTATTAACTTCTCTGCTTTTCATTTGCGCCAAGCTTAACTTCAAGGTAAATGTTTGACAAATCGCCGCCTGCCTCTCCTCGGCGCTGTGTTTCACAGATTGCAACTATCAAAACAATGCTTTATTTTTATACACAAGAATGTATGGTAAAATGATCACTGATATCGAGAATATATTAATTTATTTGCTTTTCATTTGCGACACGTTTAATTTGAAGGTAAATTTTTCAGAACATTTATATAGTATCTCTTAGGGTCTATAGCGAAGACTATAGTGAGTCAATATCATAAAAAAAATTATGATCAAAGTTTGTTTTAACATATAGCAAAATTCAGATAGACGCTTTAATAAGATCGAATTGGACTGATTATTTTTACGTATCAGTATATATAATAAGGATTTGAGTTATAAGATCGGAACTAGACACTTCTAATTGAAGGCCTCTTCCTAACAGCAAATCATAAAAACGTTTCCGCTTTCAAATCACGAAATAACAAAACCGTAACCAAAGATCTGCAAAGATAAACAGATAGACATATAACAAGGTCGGTAAAACTAATTCCCATTATTCAAATTAGCCAAACATTGGGGAAGGCCTATATCTGAAGGAGGATAAGGCCAAATCGTAAATACGTAGGCGTAAATATAGGGTAACCGAGAAACAAGATCCTCGCTAAGAATATATATGAATATAATCTCCTGTACGATCTGTTTAAACACAGGTCGTACAGATCATACAAGTCGTATAGCCCCATTTAAACAGCTCGTACAGTTATACAGCCCCATTTAAGCAGATCGTACAGGTCGTACAGCCCCATTTGAACAGTTTGTACAGGTCGTACAGCTCGTTTAGAATAGGCTCAGTTTAAAACAGATTGCTGCTGCTTTTTTGGCGTCATGTTTTCTTGGCTGCCATGTTCTTTTCTTAATGCCGCCATGTTTTTTCTACACCCTCTGGTACACCATTGTTGATCACCCACAAGAACTCTATGCGACCCTCTGGTCACCCCCCACCACATATTTGGTCGCTCCCGATGGACACTTGAAGATGGGGTGATGGCGGGGTAGTTATAGTTATACTACTAACGAGGTATGAAATATACAGCCACAAAATATTTTCGATATAATTCAAGCTGGTTTTCATTTCAGCGTTCTATAGCCTCAAACAGCGAAAATTTTACCTGTAAAGGGAATTCTAGAACACACTGTATACGTATTAATTTACTTACGTTGTTGGTTCGTCTAGGAATATCACTGGTGGATTATTTACTAACTCAAGTGCAACGGTCAGTCGCCTCCTTTGTCCTCCAGACAGATATTCTGATTTTGTGTCGTAGCATTTTTCTAGCCCTAGTAAATTGATCACTTCTTCCACCTAGATAAGAAAAAAAATGTAGTACTGCTTTTCCGCAAATACCAGGTATAATCCGCGCAATTGTTTAAGATAGTTATTAATATGATAATACCGACTAGTATTTTATATACAAAGTTATTGTACAGGTTTGAACTGGAAACCACTTACGAAACATAATTATTTTTAGCATTTTTCCAGAGATTTAGGATATACACTCAGATAGGTCAGATCGTTCAATCTAATAAGAACATCTTTCAAACGAAATATCCCTTTATTCCTGCGATATTCTGACAAATAATCCCACAGTAAGATCTAGTGGTCGAGGTGGCTACTCAATATCACGTGCATAAAACCCATGTATTAAGATTTGTTTAGGTATTCTCATCGGATTTAAAACAACCTTAGTATCTTTGAATAGTCCTCATAAATCTCCAACATAACACAACAAATAGTGTATATATATATATATATATATATATATATATATATATATATATATATATTGTATATATATATATATATATATATATATATATATATATATATATATATATATATATATATATATATTTAACAAAATAAAACGGCGACAAGCCTCTAGACTTACCACAGCAATTCTATCTTTTTGTGTAATGGAGGATCCAAGCTTTAGACTCGCTGCTATCATCATAGACTCCCTCACAGTGAGCCTGGGTTGGACGAGATCCTCTTGCATAATATAGGAGGACAATTTGTTGAACAGTTTCATGTCCCTTGGTCTCTCGTTTATCTTTATGCTGCCCTTAACTCCGGCAGTACTGAAACAAAAGTTGACGTATAAATTTTTACGATTTTTAGGATTATACTCCGACTTATTAGTCTATCAATCCTCCCCATTTTAATCCCTTCAACTACTACAATAAATTAATTCAAAGGAAATATAGCTGCCCTATATTAACCTTCCGTCGGACGCAGTATGAATCCAAACATTACAACACATTATTTATCCAAGCGTACATTATATGTTGTGTAAAAGCGCCAATATTTGTAGTTTTCTGTTGGGCAGTATTATTATTGTTATTATTATTGTGTTCTATGATTTTAAAATGATGTTCTCCATCTTCGAGACTACTTCGATGCGTTTCGTTTTAAGTGACACGCCCTGTATTTACTAAATGAAAAATTAATAGGATAGAATCTTTTAAAAATCGCAGATTAAAAGTTGTTATTATAAAGAAACTGGCTAATTGATTAATAATTTTAGTATCATCATTATCGTAAAAATAAAATGAAAAATGGTATATGCCAAATCATAATGTTAAGATAATGATCACCTGTACCAAACCAGTTAATCGATGGTGGTGGTATATTACTAATTAATATATTTCATTGATTAATCTCTGTATCATTATCATAACTTATTTTTATGCGTGCTTGAATTATATTTAATGATGAACACTTGTATTTCTATTTGTTAGTTCACGTTTGTCCATTTTATTTACACCACTATAAAGGTTTTACAAATTACCATGGGAATATGCATATTGAAGAATTAATTGCAGAATTAGATTTTATATCAAGTGTTAATAATCTAGTCACGATATCGTGGATATGAATACCATAGGAAGTATATACCTAACAACAATAGTTTCACATGTGTAAACAATTTTTTAACGCGTAGTGAATCTGTATATTTCTCTTTTGTCGTCTGATTAAATCATTTTTATGATTCCATTGGACAGTGACTAACTACTAAAAACTCATTTATACCACAGCCTTGCGGGTATATTATTTATATTTATCTCAGATTTCTTCATGAATATTAATTATTTAAATGTCTACTGTTTAATGAAATCGCGCTTTTCACTTCCGACGTTTAACTCAAGTTTAAATAGTATTAAAAATATTATATTTGAATTAAAATACTGTGCTAAAAGTTCCAAGCTTATATTTTGACCAAATATGTTATCAAAACAAAATTAATTATAAACAAATCTACGAATAAAAAGAATGTTTTTAAAGTCGATATAAATAGTTTCAATGCGCAGGAAAATTTATTTCAAAACAATAAAATTATATGTTAATATTATTTTGGTTGGTCAGTTATCGTACTGACCGTAAATAAAAACGGATTTTCGTATTTTCTAGCAAGTTGAGACTCTCATAAATAAAGCTATCCATCTCGAGAGTCATCGAATCACTCTACGGTAGCCGAGATGTCCACGTGTAGACTTTAAAATGTTTGAATCGATCTAGGTACAAGCAATTTCGCTTATCTACACCCCCGTGTTTGGCTGTCTGTTGTTTTGTTCATTGTGGCAAGGTAAATATGTATATTCATATCTCTTCTCTGTGACTTTTGCATAGCGTAAATGTGCTGAAAGTGTACAATAATACGCGTTTGTTTACGCACAATATGAGTTTCGTGATTTAAAATATCACAGGTTTTAAAGAAAGTTTTGTTTGTAATCGAGATTTATTGTTGCATTTTAAGAAATCTTTGTGTATGAAACAGTGCAACAAATATATACAAAAATTGATTGTGATTGTTCCGGTCCGATTGAAATCGGTCTGCAGTTAACGATATCCTGATATAGGTGACACTTTGCACCTTTCTTGGTTTTTTGGAACAATCACTGTATTTTTAGTGCTAACTCTGTTCGAAAAAAATACGACAAATTTTGTCTTGTAATTCAGCACTCGGCGTTTGGCATATAGCCAGGAGGATAGCTGTTTTGACCTAATTTGTTTAGTTCTTATTATCTAAGGCATTTGCAGATGGGTTGGAGTATAAACTCCTTATTTTCTGTAGTTTATATATAATTACACAAAACTATCGGAGACCATAAACAAATAACAAAATACTCCATTATCCATAGATGAATCATTAGAAATAGTAAATAACCTACAAACAGTATACTACAAACTTTGATTGAAGAAATAGGTATTTGTGATAGACAGAAGATTGACAGTGTGGTAAAGAAAAATCCAGATTGCAATCCTGTCTGATATCATATCCTATTTTTTGTCAGGCCTTGTTTCAAAAACATTGTTTTTTATGTATCCCCACAGGAACAAATCAATTGGAGTAATATCTGAAGCCACTCTATTGCATTGGAATTCCAATTCGTCGTTCAATTCACCTATTTGAGCGGAGCTCTATGTAGATCTGGATCTATTGGAGAAAGGAGAGTTACAGAAGGTGCAACAAATCTTCTTAAAGGAAATTTAGATATGTTGGACCATCAAGATTATTATTAGAAAAGAACGGTATAAGAACTTTGTCACCTATTATTCTAGAACAACAACATTATTAAACCCGATCAATATTAAAATTTTAATACGAAGGATTTCCGTTAGATAAGACATTTTGAAGTAAGTTTTTCAAATGTAAAACCACAAACGAAACGTGAAAAGTAACACCGATACAAAAATAAAATAAAAGGAGACAAGAAACGTGTATTATACAGATGTTACATATTTTGTACACATTTTACTGATTATAATTATCATATTATTTTTTTATTTTAAGGTAATACTTTGAAAACTAGGTATGCGTTATATTCTTCTCCATGTTAGTTATCAAATTATGTATCAAATTATTATACATATCAAATCGACATACCCTTACATTTGAAACAAAAAAGTTTGGGACGTTCTCAATATTCTGGTTATAAATATATATCTTATCACGGCGCAGCCATTAATGAGGCAACAAAATAGTCAACTCTAGTTAACCTATAATTAAATATTTACCGGCGATGTCGTAGAAAACTGAATTATAATGAATCTGAGTTCGAGTCCAAATGGGGAACAGTTTAAGACCTCTTCATGCATATAGGCGTATTTGTCTTTGCCTCTAAGCTTTAACCTTCCTCTCTATAACCTGAGGTTTTAAGAAAAGGAAGTCGATCTTTGTGTGTAACGTTATCTCTAATAAAATATAAGTTCAGGTCAATTACTCAATGCGGAACTATAAAGGTGAATGAATAAGCTATTTATTGTATTTTCCTATGGAGAACTAACGTCATTTGTACTGTGGTCCGGGGTGGGGGAGTGAGCGTCGCATTGGGGTGTCATTGTATGCGGTGTATGCTTCGAATCTCAACCTCACGCACCTCTATCTGAGCATGGGTATTTGTCCTTGCCCTTATGTGTAACCTTCCTCACCGCAACCTTACGCTTTAGGGGAAGGAATCTATTTCCGTGTATCCAATCTTGACTTTTTTACTTATATTCAGCAACATTATATTTTAAGATGTTTCTTACTAATTGTTCTTAAATCGTAGGATCCCACAGCATCGTAAAAGTCCCATCATACTGATCTCAGAAACCGTAAAAGATAAAAAAAAAAAAATAAATGATATTATAATTCTTAAATAATGTTCCTAAATCGTGCGATCTGCAAACGGTTGACGTGCGACGTTTCTAGACCACTATTAAGGTCACGGACTAGCCCACTAACATTAAATTACTTCAAACATTTTAAAATGTTGACTAACAATACGCCGCTAATCGGTAATTCACTATTTATCTTCATTAATGAATTTCTCAACAAGGTAAATGTTACACCTATTATTTAACAACACCATAAAGTTGTTTATAGATATACTTAGCACTTTCACTAGCGCGAATCGAGTTGCAAAACACCTTGCATAACGTTACTTAACCTCAACAATGCTTCCGCCGAATCTTCTGGAACGTGTTCTCCACATCAGGCGTATCCTCTGGGCGTACTTTCTTTCAATGTTATCATCTGGCAAGCGACTCGATGTATGTACGTGACTTAAAAAAAAGTGTTACCAAGTTCTCGCGTGGCTGTGAGCTTTCTCCGATTGCGTATTCGTCTGGTTAACATGCGATACGCGATGGTAATAGCAGGGTAATGATACTGATGAAGTAACGACGTGAGATCTAAAACATAGCCTCAGGGTCAATAATGTACAGGGTTACATAACAACAATGTAAGCTAATGTCAAATAACTAAAATTTCTTTAACATCCATCGTTATTTACAATCTATAATAAGGTTACATGTGGTAAATTGAATGTGGGAGATTATCCTGTGACAACTTCCTATTTTATACAATGTTTTCTTTGTAGTAATATGTAAAATGTCTTTTGGATCGATTGATTACACAGGCCTAAAAATGTTGACATTTTGAAAGTTGATTTGGATTTGATAAGTGATTATAAGTGAGTGATTTCATATCTACCTTCCGTTTTTGCCCCTCACGTAAGATTATCGATCAACTGAATAATCAGATTACATTTACATTCACATTACATTTTAATAAACATTACATTTTACAGGAAAAATTACATTTTAATAAACATTATATTTAATCAACATTAAAAACATAATAAAAGGCAACAATACAAATAGTGTTGAGTCTCTAATTTCCTTTTTTCTTTTAAAATATCTTCCTTTTTAACAAAAAACTTCGTTTTGTAGTTTTTCTTGTGTAATCATTTGTTGGATGTTCTCTTTTCAGCATTCAGCATTAATCTGTCATCATCGACACATCCCATCAACCCTAGTACCTCATTTCTATCTCATTTACGTCTTGATGGAACCTTTTACCTTGCTCCTCACTAACAACACCAAGATTTTCTGGAAAATGGTCCAGATGAGCATGCGGAAAATGAATTTTTATGCTCATACTACAACCAGGTTGCTTAAAGTTATCCAGCATTTTGTTGACAATTTCCTCATACTGCGGATGAAAGCAAAATAAAACAGTGTTTCTGCAGTTCATGGTATGTGACTAAGCCTAACAATCAAGAAAAGTCCGATCACAAAATCTTTGTTGGCCTATGTTATTAGACCTGTTAGATTTGGTCGTACCAATTAGGCGTAGCCAACGACTTCGCATCGGGGAATACATCGATCAACTATTGTCCCGCTGATATTGAAGTAGATAACGTGACGCCGGTAGGTAACGTACGTTTTCGGCTCCATTGCATTGTCATAATAACACAATAAAATTGCTATTTGCACGAATCTGATGAAATTAAATTATGTCAAGCACTATTTTCGTATTCTCAAATTGAAACAGATATAGCACAGAGACTTGTGACATGGAGGTCATACTTAATTTAGGAATTCGATACGAAACATGATGCAACCTCTCCAAAATTTCAATATTTGAATTTAATGCTGTTCCATACAGGCCAGGTTCAGACCACAGTTTTGATTAATTTTTGTTCCTATCAAGATGTTCCTATCTGAGAAATTAACGGTTTTTGAAATAATTGGATTTTTCTGATGAGTTGACATTTATATAATAATTGTTTAAACTCTATAATTTAACTATAATAATAACTATCGTACCTGTATCAATATTTTTGTTAAAATTTAGGGCTTTGAGAAAACATTTCAAGTATTCAAAACATTCTCAAAGCTCAATCGAAGCCAGTCAATCAAGTCCATATCGTCTTCATTATTTAATTTGGCATTATGGCAATTGTCAAACTGGCAAAACTAGTTTCATCACTCATTTGTCTCTAATGAAGCATCCTGTATATAGGGACTCTTGATATATACTATGTATATAGGCTGTTCTATTTGAAAATAAAACTACTTTTACCACTTTTATTGCCAGATTGGAGTTGAATTTTAAAGACCACGTACGTACTATTCATTTCATCGTTATTTGCAAATTAAAAACTTTCTTATCTTGCCGATAAACGGAACAGTCTACCTGAGCCTAGCCATAAAACAAGCCACGGTATGAGACAAGAGCGGTTTGGGATTTTTTATTTGGCAAATAGCGATGAAATAAACTATATGCGTTTTGTCTACTGGCAGATCAATTCCTGAAAGTTCTAAATCTAAGCAACAACTGATACAAATACAACATGTACTACTGTTTTTAAAATGGGTATACTAAACGTAAAAATTTCGCAAAGAAGATATGTAAACGTCTCACAAATAGTTAATTTTTCAGATAGCAATAGTACACATTGATTTCAAATGCATTAAAAAGTGCACTAGTATGGCATAGACAAATATAATTAGATTAATGCCTATCTATTGATTGATAAACTATTGAGACACTATATATTTTTTGTACTGCATAGTAATAAGACCATATCAAATAGGTATTATGTCGTCACCACATCAGTTGAGATGCCCTCTTTTGTAAGTTCACATGATATACATTTTACTTTAGCCTAGTTACTAGCCGAGACAAACGACAGCTGCAGTATAAAAATAATAATGACCCCTAGATATCTCCGACAAAAACAAAATACATTCAAGAAACATGATATCAGTCAAATACCCACGACATTCTAAAACTCAATTTGAGGATGAATTTGTCGTTTTTTATTCATTTTTGAGGTTGAAAATATTTTTTTAGCAATAGTCCATAGTGTTTTATAAATTATGTTAATTATTGTAAGAAAAAAGAATGAAAGAAAAAAAATTAAAAAAAAAAAAGTTAAAACTGACTTTTTTGTTTTAAACAACGATAACTCAGTGAAAAATCATAGTACAAGGCTTTTATACCACTCATATTAAAGAGGATAAAATTATATAACAAAGCCTTATGAAGTCCGTGGACCTTTTGAAAGCAAAAGCAAACATTTGGATTCTTTTTCGATGATCTCTTATGATAAGGGTCCTCAAAAACTTGCTAATGGTAAAAAAATCTGAAATTTCAAAATCTGAATACTAAAAACTTGGGGCTTCAATTTTATTTTTTCAAAATTGCTTTGCGACTATTTTTCTCCAAGTTACAGCCGTTTGAAAATCACGTAATAATTTATGATTTTTTTACATCCTTTAATTTTTGTGCCTAGTGTATAAAGTAGAAAAATTATATGACATACAATGAGTCGGGAAATTAATGTGTACTTACACATATCCTGCTAGAATATTCAGAAGAGTGGATTTTCCTGCGCCCGATGGACCCATTATAGCAGTCAGCTGGCCAGACATGAATTTTCCGTTCACACATTTCAGTAGCTGCCTCCAGCCTATAAAGATGTTTGGTATTAGAAAGAGTATTTGTCAATTTTACGAAATTTTTGTTATTTATACAGGGTTTCAGGATACTTTCTGGTATAACTTTTGTAGGGTAGTCAACCCACTACCAGAGACCTAAAATTTAATTTTAAAACACGAACTTTAAACTCTTAACTTTAAATAGCTGTCGTGTTTAAAATTGGTTAAAGGCTTGAATCTTTGATCTCGCTGAACTATTTTAATCTGAGATTATTATTAAATATTCCCATCGTCAACTGCACTATTTTCATTACATACACCGTAAACTAACGACACATCTGCGTATTCGTATTGAGTAAAGTCTGCCATTTTTAATATTGCTAAGTTTGAATCGTTATGACAACGCGTGTTTTGCCAAACTAATTTCGGTTTATTTTCGGAAATTCGAGGTATTACACGGACCCCACACAACATAAATAATGAATGATTGTTTTCCACGTAAACAGGCGGAAAAGTGAATTTCCCATTATGAACATGCAATGATCTACATTACCTAATCACTGTATGTGACGCGTATATCACTATCAACGTTTTCGTTAGCGTAGAGAAGAGGCAGAAAAGGATGTTAATTATTTTTCTTTTACTTTAATTATTATAAACACTTTAGTTATGTTTATCTGTATTGCTTAGTATCTGAGGTGTATGTATATATGAAGTTATGAAAGAAGCTATCCTGATACCCTGTATAAGAAACGTAAAATGTAAATTTAAAAAAAGCCAAGAACATTTTTTTGCACGAGTTGTGTACACTTATACAATATTCTTTCTACAATCACTCACTATTTGTAGAATTAATAACTGACTTTCAAAAATAAACTTCTATAAATATACAACAATAACAGTTAGGAGTATTATTTATTATAGGATATATTAATATTCTGTTGTTCACAATGAAAACACACTTTTATATTATTTGATAAATAATTATTATTTTTAACTACTTTATTTCCATAATTTTTATAATGACACGTGTCGAATATAATATAAATATTCATTAAATATTGTTGACTAAAATGAAGGACAAAAAGAGTTGTAACTATGGTTATTAGGGACGTATGTATGTTGTCGTTACTTCTCAGTTGTTTGTAAGAAATCTAAGTTATTACCAAACTGGGATATTTCAAAACTTTTAAAGGTAGCGGATGATCAAAATTAATAAAAGATGAAGGCAAATCTTCATAAAATGACTGATACTCATTGTGTCCGAGATATTTGTTAAAAAAAATCTAATTTTCATTTTTATTTTGTATTTCGGAAGTTACGGAACTATGCCACTTATGGTAACTTCTTATTTTCTACTTAGTGGAGATATCTATATAAAACTCCGACGTTTCGTACTCTGGCCCCCTTCCACAACTTCAAAGTTTTATATAAAGGCTTTTTAACTTTTCTTCCAGAGATAGAAGAAAGAAAAACGGTATATCATCGTTTCGACGACGTTTCTTCAGTTAATGCCATGATTAGCGAAATTATGTCATGTCTTTGATTTAACAGTGGTAGAATTTATTTTAATTTAAAAAACAAGATAATCTTAATTAAACAAGCATTCTCAATATAACAAAATTAAATTTCAAATTTAATCAATTCTAAGGGCCCTAGAAATGGTCACATTCTTATTTCGCTTTGTTTATAATTTGTATTAAGAACACTTGAGAGCACAACTTTTGATCTTACTGCTAATTATTAATTATAATAATACAAATTTAATTAGATTACAATAGAAGGTCGAAGATTTTATTTGTTTTTTTTTTTTCGTAAAACATGTCATAATGAAGGATGGAAAAAGTTTGCACAGAAGTCGATATTATTGAAAATAAATGAAATAAAATAATAATAAATCTTTTACATGGAGTGAAAGAAATGTGAAATGTATTTTAGTGATATATATATATATATATATATATATATATATATATATATATATATATATATATATATATATATATATATATATATATATATATATATATATATATATATATATGTCATAAAAACGTTCAACGTTTTGATTAATGTTTAATTTTAATTGCATATCTTCGAATTTACTGTTCCTATTTATGATGTCATCGTTTTCTAGAATGCCATCCATCAATATTGTTTTTTAAATAATTCTATTTTTTCATTCAAATCCCGAAAGACAGGCTTTTTTATGTCCAGTTATGTATATAAATCATAAATTTTTTGAGAATAAGGACATCGAAAATTTCCAGCTCAGTACCAGCTCTAAACTTCAAAACGCGAATGTCAGAACACAAAAGGAGTTTTAAAAATAAAAAGAAAGATTCAACATATGCAACACATCTAATTGAAGTATACCATACGTTTAACGAAAAATTGTACATGTAAAGAAGAAAGGTTTAAAATTAAATTTATTAAAATCTTTAGAAATTAATAAAGCAAAGAAATCTGACATTAAATGATCAAATAGAAACAAATTCGTTTCCGTTATTAAATTTATTTTCGTATTTACATGCTATCCAATAATATTGTTTCAAATTTACAGATACCATCAATTGAAATTTCATAACTTAATTACAATAGTTTAATAGTAGGAATCCCCATAGTAATAAACCTAGAATTACCCTAGTTATATAAACGCAGTTCAACATTGTAAAATTTAGTCTATGTACTCAAAATCTAACGAAGCCACTATGTTGGTGAAACAATTGATATGTTTAATAAATAAAAAGTGAACATCTAAGCAGTGAATGTTTTAATTTTGTATAAATATGGATTTTCATCAAGTAGCGGCCCAATCAATTCAGAATAAAACGGTATATTTATTTCGTATTAAGAGAAAAGATCTCAAGTAACTACTCCATCAGTTTCTTGACGATATTAGCCTCAGAATGATTGTCCCAATAGTTTTGTGACATTCATGATTTATTCCAGACTATTCCCTCGCACTGTATGCGCACTAATTTTTTAATTTATATACAAATTAATAAAATGATACCAGTTTTTAACAATTATCTTTTTATATAGTATTTTTTTAAACATTAGTTAAAGTGGCTTTTATTTCTTCCTTACTAATTTGCATACATCAGCATTGACAATACGACAGCCTTTTTTCATCACGAAATAACACATTTAGCGATTATGTTTAACTTGACCCTGACTTTGTAATATCCGTCATTCTTGCAACAATATTCGTTGGATAAAAGTTTTCGCTAATTACAAAGATTCTTTTAATTATGTCGTAAATACATATAACACCATAATTTACAATTTTTCAACAGGGGTTATGCACTGAGGTCAGGTATTACTAACTTCAGGGGAATATTGCTTTTATAAAATCATCAGCGCTTAATGCAAATAAAAAAATTGCTAACTATACCGAGATATCAGAAAATTATACTGGTCAAAGGTGGCCATGATGGAATGGAAAAAGTCCGTTTCGCTTATGTCATCTTTTAAAAATAATTATATCAAAGTTTGTCAAGTTATATACCATACCTGATGTAGAAGAATTTTATTGACAGACCAATAATGATTTGATTGATAAAAGAAACAAAATTAAAGTTGTTGGAAATTTCTCTCATCTCAGCAGTTAATTTCCAAGTTGGCAATACATCGGAATCCTAACTCCTTAGAAAATATGAAAAATTAAATCTGGGCGACCTTATTTCATAAGTTATCAACTCACGAAAATCCGTAGCACGAGAAGTGCTCAGAGTCTCGGTGTGACTGGAGGAAGGCAGCAGCGGATTCCTTGGACACCTTCCATCATAAGCCGCCGCCTTCTAAGGAAGTTTTTAAAGGTATAAAACCGATTTATGAGGACCTGAGCCAAGACGATTTGCTAAACTATTACTTGGGAGTCTACACGCAAAATAGCAACAAACGTTTCAATGCTAATGTTTGGAAATTGGCTCCAAAACCTGATTCAAGTGGCAAAAGAGTCTCGAATATAGCGACTAATATTGCTGTGTGCACTTTTAATGATGGTCTGACTAATATTCTTCGAATTATGAATGTTTTGGAGATGGATATTGGCATCCAGTCATACAATTTTTGTCTATAAACCCATGTTGAGTGGATCAAGCAGGCCGAAATGTCTTTGAGAGACACAGCGAAAGAGGGACGCTGTGTCCATAAAATGTTCGAAGAAAGAGAATGAGAAAGAATATTTAATTATAGAAGGGCATCTTTATGATCCTGGCATAGTAGATTAATGGTGAATAATTTTAAACAATGGGAATTTTCATTTTTTTCATGTCTATAACACATTTCAAAACTTCAAACGCGCTTTTCTCGAAATATGATTTTTCAAAACGGCACGCAGCATAACTCCAACAACTTTCATTCTTTTCATGCGAATTTTTAAAAATATCTTTGAAATAAAATTTTTAAGTGAACCCGTACGAGTAATTTTCGATAAGTAAACATTATTTATTAACAAATGATTGCCCTTTTGTCAAAAATTTAACGTTCTTTGTTTAGATACTCGCTAATCATACAAATTAGTATTTTTGTCTGATTATCAATATTTCACTAGCTATAAATTGTACCATAATTAAGGTAGATTAAGTGATTTTTTCCAGATTCAAATTTGCACCTGCTACACTGCGTGTAGCAGGTGTACCGCAGAGCGTCTTACATTCGACATGCCTCGCGAGAATAGCTCCAGTGTCGCCATTTTTGAATATTTTTTGATAATAATTTTTTGTATTATACTAAGATATATGTCTAATAGCTTCCTTAAATATTATTATCTTATTATCTTCTCTTCAATCCAAATTATCCAAAAAAATTGTCAAAAAACCATTTTTTTTAGCTTATTACAGAGCTTTCAAAAAATAAAACCCGCCACAGGTAGTATTCGACATTTGTCCCGGATCGGAACCGAACGACATACAGCTGTTTCGAACTTGTTAGTTCTCATCAGTGCCGCACACGGTACGCCGATTCAGGACAAATGCCGAATGAACTTTATGGCGTATACATCTTTATCGATTCGATCTCTGTCAGTAACATATAAGTCGGAAATATTCCAGTGCTGTTAACCATTAATCTAGTTTCTAAAACGACAAAGATTTAGAGGCATTGAAGTATCGAATACGAACAAAAATATTCCGATCTTTGTTTCGCTATTAATAATATTTTGACATTTGTTAGCATTAAAGCAAATAGTTGTCTTGAGTATAAAATTATTAAATTTTGTTAATTACATAAAACTAATACGTAAAAATATTTCAACATAATCACATACATGTAATATGTTTGATTATTTTAATCATCCTTGCCTCAATAAACAATCAGAACATTTTTACCATTATTCTCTACTTCTGACGCTGTATAATAACATAACAGTATATATAAAAGTTATTCCTCGTCACTTTCTTCTAATATAAATTTATAATGTTCTAAAAAAGTCGATTTAATACTTCTGAATATTCAGAATATCCTATTTTTTATTCTTCTAACATTTTAATAACTAATAAAGGCGTATATCACTGAGATGCTTGGTATAGCTGTTATATGGTACAAACAAAATATATCAATAAAATATTTTGAACGGTTTTTTGTGAACACCATAAAATAGCAATACATTTTCGATAATTAATTATTTCAGTTCAAAGACCTCTTATAAACATGTTACCGTTTTTAATGATTAAAATTCCTGTAAATTTAGCTTAAGGAATAATGATTGTATTAAATTAACAACATATTTAATGATGACCTTTGATAAAGTTTCCTACAACAAAAAAATATAAAAAAAATGTTAATTATCGTTTGAATACCGCGTCTTCATACATAATTAATAAAGTTGTACAGCGAATTGATAATTAATGCATACCTATGTCGTATAAGATATTAGTTAGCGCTTAACTTTACTTTGTGTCCAGAGGATATGAAGAAAACTAAAGAATTTAACAAAGCCGGCTTATGGATTTAGGATGATGGTTATCTCCTAAATAATGGATTAAATTTTGCGCTACCTGCTCCTAGCATCGTTTTGGTAGAAATTGTGGTGGGACTTGAGATTTATACTCAGAGAGACACCTGCCACCTGCCCGATTCTTCTAAAGGGTTTGCTTAAGAAGCATGTAGAAAACAAATTTGTTTTCCACATTTCCAAACCAAATAATGCTAACAAAATCGATAAATGTTTGCTATAAAAAGACTGTTTCTATTTAAGAGTTGAGAAGAATAACAAGATTATTAGTAGACATAGGAAACTATTTTGAATACGTTGCAATATAATCAAATATAGTCCTTACCAAAAATTACCTAGAGAACCTTTCTAAAAACGATTTCAAAAGCGAAGAAATAACTAAAAACGTGTAACAGTCTTATCACTGCTTTGTTAAAAAGTAGATTAGAAATATCAAACCCTATTATTTCAAAATTATATTGATTACCAAAGATTGTGAATCTTTGGTAATCCAAGCCAAGGAGATCGATGTGACCAGTCGGCAATCGGTTCACCTATTTATAGCTTGTTGAAATCGTTCACAAACGAGTTCCAAAATGCACCTACTGCACAGCCTGGTTTATCAACTGTGAGTATCACAGATTTCAAAGCCATTCAGTTTCAACGAGGTGACATTTTGGTCTCATCTGATATAAGTTCATTATTTCCAAGTGTTCCTGTTCCACAAACTTTGAACTATCTCAGAGCACTACTCGAAACTAAACGTCTTCAACCAAGAAATTGACTTTGTATGAGTCAAAACTGCTTCGTATTCAATGATGAATATTTTGACATGAAGGTAGTGGCCCTCTCTGTCTCCTTTTCTTGCAAAATTTGTAAAAAAAGTGGAAAAAATAACCTTGATGATTGCGGAAGTGCGGATTCACTGTCAATACAGAAGACGTAAGGGTGCAATTTGAAGAGTTGGAGGTAGTTGGTGAAGGTTGTGGAAACCAAGGCTTTAAGTTTGGATTTTAAGATGTTCCAATACCAGTCAAACACAGTTTATCTCCTCAAATAACATAGATGTTGATTGCAAAACCATTTTGGGACACCCTGTATATGTACATAGGAAGTCTGTACACTTGGGGTGTTGGCGTCTAATACCATTTAATACCAATTAAAACTATAACCTGATCATGATGTTAGATTTATTATTACTTATTTACTATTAATTATTTATTAGTCACAATTTTCAAAATAAAGCAATCTAGACGGTTTTGATGTAGATTTTCATTTAAAAATCGTAGATTATTATTATACAATTTATTACGATTTTATATACATAAATGTAAACAAATGTAACGCCAAAACATTGCTATAATTTTACTTGAACTCCTGGAGAACACGTCTTGCAAACTAACACAAGACATTCTTTTGAATCAATTCACGGCTCACGGCTTTTCATTTCAATCTCATCAAGCAGAGTATAATCACTCGTAAAACATAATAACTTTGTCAACATTACCGACAAACCTACATTTACAATTCACAGATGTTTTTGTTGATAGTACGACTATGTCAATAAAACGGTGACGTATGTAGATGACTCGCAGTCAATATGTAAGGCTTTATCTATGGTCAGTATCACAAAAATTGTTAACAATTAACTGTTTGCGTTAGGATTATAAATAGTACGTAAATTTGAACAACGCAAGTAATCAGTATCTGGAACGCGGGTTGTTGACATTTATTCAGGGGATCTACGTGACCAGAAAGGCATGATTGGGTCAAGATTTATCTCCATTTTCGTCATCATGAGAAGTACTAATTGTTCTTTTGTGTTTTCCTATACAAACACAAGGGGGAGAAGCTTAAAACAAGATAAGTATAACGTCCTAGGTGTATCAAATATGGTAAAAATAATTAGGAATCTTATATTAATCCTTTCTTTATTCCTACATGTTTTTTAGCCCCGATTAAACAAATGTAATAAAATGATGCATTTCAATGATATAGCATTAAAGAGGAGTAAAATGAAAAACCACTTGTATCCCTTTCAAAATTGCCATATTGCCTGTTAAATGTATATAATATACAATATTACATACAATGACAAATAACATTTTTTTTAATTACCTCTTTGTTAACTTACATGCTTATATGAAAGAAGTGTATACAATTTTTGTTAAACCCTATTTCTTGCTTCAAATCACAAGACTTATAATATCACTGCTATTTTAATGCACAGTCTGTCAAGTCTTATTTTGTAACTGTTTTACCGATCAACAGGTGGATCCTTTAAGATACATAATAGACACAATGTTACTAACCTAGCATATTTAATACACTTTTTAAATTAAACTACTATAGTAACACTGCACTGCAATTTTCGTGCACATAACTTTATTTCACCGACTATAATAACATTTTTTAAAAGCCCTAAATCTGCGCATAAAATTATCCAACTAAATATTTACTAATTTATATTTAAAATAGGCAATTCTAGTCGAGTTTCCAATGGAGCCAACAGAGCTGATCGCGATGGCTATTTGCGCAGGCTGATCGCCGTCCTTCAGTTGTCTCTGGGTATATCTGCACCCAATATCCGTCGTCAATACAGCGCAAATGTATAATAAAGGGTGGTCCAACCATAATGCACGATATTAATTGTGAGTCACACCTTAACGTCAAGTTTTTTGCCCGACTTAATTTGACATTTCTTTGTTTCAGTGTTTGAAAAATTCAACCATGGAGAGATACACAATTGAGCAGCGCGTTAAGATTGTTGAAGCCTTTTACGAAAATGGGCATTCAAATCAAAATGCATTTCGTGCACTTCGTGACTTTTTTGGTCAGCATAATCGACCAAATGTGTCCACAATCGGGAGAATTGTGCGCAAATTTTAGCAAACCGGGTCTGTAGGAAATGTGAAAACACCTGTGCATGCTCGCCCAGTTCGTTCTGCGGAAAACATTGCTGTTGTTCGCGATAGTGTAGCAGAAGAGCTGTCAACCTCGACTCGTCGTCGTGCCCAACAATTGAACATCTCACGAACATCACTGATGCGAATTTTGAATAAAGATTTGAATTTACACGCTTACAAGGTTCAATTGACTCAAGAGCTGAAGCCTACTGACCATTTCAAGCGTCGTCAATACGCCGAATGGTTGGTTGAACAGACTTTGTAAAGATGTGACTTTACAAAGAAAATCATCTTCAGCGACGAGGCATACTTTCACCTCAGTGGATTCGTTAACAAGCAGAATTGCCGCATTTGGGCAAATGAGAATCCACGAGTGATTGTTGAAAAGCCGATGCATCTACAAAGAGTGACTGTTTGGTGCGGTTTATGGGCTGGCGGCGTCATCGGGCCGTACTTCTCAAAAATAAGGTCGGCCAAGCAGTTAACGTGAATGGTGCTCGCTATCGTGAGATGATAACGGACTTCTTGTGGCCAGAAATTGAGGATATGGACCTGGACGATATGTGGTTCCAACAGGATGGTGCCACTTGCCACACAGCCAACGAAACAATGGCACTTTTGTGCGAGAAATTCAATGGCCGTGTTATCTCACGTCATGGCGATGTTAATTGGCCGCCACGATCATGTGATTTAACACCGTTGGACTTCTTTCTTTGGGGATATTTAAAAGAAAAAGTCTACGTCAATAAGCCAAGAACAATTCAAAAGCTAAGGAATGAGATAATTCGGCACATTAACGACATTGAACCTCAATTATGTCTCAGAGTCATTGAAAATATGGACCATCGGATAGAGGTATGCCACCGAAGCCGTGGCGAGCATTTGACCGATATTTTGTTTCACACATAATTGTCATAGATCCTTCTATAATAATAAAAAATATTAAGATAATTCTCTGAAAACTTTTTGTTTTATTTACAATTAACATCGTTCGTTTTGGTTGGACCACCTTTTATCAAAAAATAATATTAAAATTCTAATATAATCGGAGTTACAACAACGATATATAAGATTTAAAAACAGTATATAAGGTGATCGTATTGAGTAGTACTATTGCGTAATTATTTTAAAGATATATGATATATGACACAAAATAAATTAATGCTAGATACGATTTTAGAAATCGTCAAAGAATATATAAATTTTAGTAATCGTCTGGAAACTAGGAGATATGTTTTTTGTAATAGGGCTACTATATATCAGAAACATATTCCGGTTTGGACAGTACAAAATAATAGTAAATTCAAAGCTTCAAAAGAGTTGTTAGACAAATTTTGACATTGAAAAATTAATGATATAAATACACGATACTTTCTCCGACAATTATTGTAAAATCCGCGACCACTTTTAGCCAAAGTAACTGTTGAGATTTCGGTATAACTCAATAAATAACAACCTATTAGTTATATTTCATAATTTGTTGTTATTTTTTTATACTTAGTTGTATTTAATTGGCTATATGTCGGTACAACAATAAAGTAAACAAATAACAACGAAAATTCCCTCCAATTAGTTATATCTCACACTGCTTTGCATTGTAACATATTCGCTAGGAAGCTTTAAATTTAGATTGAAAAACATATTTATCCCCTCTCTTCACAATGTTGCAAAACCTATACCACGCCACTGGTACAAAAAAAAAATCCGAAACTGTCCCGTTAGGTATGTACTATTCATTTCATCGCTATATCCTATTCATTTGCCAAATAAAAACCACTTTTATATTGCCGATAAATGGAACAGTCTACCTGAGGCTAGCCATAAAACAAGCCACGGTATGTTTTGAGATTTCTTATTTGGCAAATAGCGATGAAATAAACTATAGATAGAGGAATACCGATACGTACTATTGTTCTCAGGTAATTTAGATAACAACAAAAACCAGTTTACCAAAGCGTGTAACAATACTTTTAATTACGACCATGTTGACAAACTAATGAAAAAACTAAAAAGTTCCATTAGATTGTTGCTTATGCGTAAGTTTCCGTAGACCATCTCCACAAATTATTTGGAAAATTTCACATTATGCAATCATTACTGACAGTAATTCTCCCGAAGTTCCAGTATGAAATTAAAATATTTTAAATGCACCATCAACTAAAAATGTAATGGAACATTTTCGGTATATTTCCCTCAAGAATGGGCAATAACAATTTCATTTTTAATTAATTGTGCTCTTGATCTCATAATGGATACTTCCTGTATCGAACAAGATCATAATTAACTCAAAAATTGCTTCATTACACAGGCTTACATATCTTGGCATTTTGAAAGTTGATTTGGATTTGATAAGTGACTATAACTGAGTTATTTATGCTGATTTCATATCTACCTTCCGCTTTTGCCCCTCACGTAAGGTTTTTGATCAACTGAATAATCAGTATAAATTAAATACTAAAGGAGAAAATACATTTTAATAAACATTATATTTAATAAACATTGAAAACCATAGTAAAAAGCAACAACATAAATAGTTTTGAGTATCTAATTTCTTTTTTTCTTTGAAAATATTTCCCTTTTTAACAAAAAACTTCGTTTTGTAGTTTTTCTTGTGTAATAATTCGTTGGATATTCTCTTTTCAGCATCCAACAGGAATTTGCCATCATTGCCACATCCCATTGACTCTGGTACCTCGTTTCCATCTCCTTTATGTCTTGATGGAACCTTTTACCTTGCTCTTCACTAACAGCACCAATATTTTCTGGAAAGTAGTCCAGATGAGCTTGCAGAAAATGAAATGCTCGTATTATGCTCATATTACAAGTTGCTTAAACTTATCCAGCATTGTGTTGACAGTTTCCGCATACTGCGGATGTTTATAACTTCCTACAAAATTTTCTGTTACACCTTTGAAGCGTATCCTAGATTCTTTTTCAATTTTTGTCATTATTTCTTCACTTCAACTGTTTGGTCCTGCATTAATCTTCTTGTTTGTGATACTATGAAAATACCTTCGTTTAATTTTGCTTCAGAAAGAGCTGGAAATTTGTCACATAAGGACTTAAAACAATTCCCATTTTTATTTATAGCTTTTAAATATTGCATCACTAATCCTAATTTAATATGAATGCAATCCGATAAAAGATTTTTTGCGGATCAACCAAATTTGTATAAATAACGTTTTTTGAACCAGGTGTTAAGTTAATAACAAAATATATTTGGTGTATTTTTACACCAAACATTTATATTTTACTTCTAGGCATCTTTAGGACAAAATAAAAATACACGGTGCGATGTCACGAGTAAACGTACACACATTAAAAACGTACTACAGCCACTATGTAAATACACGAATAGCATAAATCCGGAATATCCCCACCGGCCAACTCTGTTTCGGTAAATCCCCCACACTTGTGTGTACGTTTCAAAACGATTAAACTCAGAGGTGTCGCAAAGATTGAAGCAAAATTTACTTTTATATGTAGTGACGCATTAAAAATTGGCGCATTAGCAGGGATAATGAGTGTGCCTCGATAGCTCAGCGGTCAGAGCACTCAACCGGAAATTGGGAGAGCCGGGTTCGATTCCCGGTCGAGGCAAAATGCACTTTTATCCTTGCTATCGCCAAATATGGAACCTCGATTTTAAAAACTACAAATTATTGTACAATGTACATTTACAAATACTGCTGCGTGATAAAAACAGTGTTTCTGTAGTTAATGATATGTAACGACGCCAAAAATAAATCAAAATCGTGTATTCCAACGTATTTACTCAACCTGTATAATAATTTTGCCCTTCGTGTATGAAAATTTACATTAGATATTTTCAAGTCACGGAAAAAAATTCCATCCACTTCTGTTATACTTAATAGGCTTCAAATTATGCCCGTAATATTTCATTACAATGAAATAAGCGTTATTACAATAAAATTAATGATGTAACGCACTAATTTTGTACATAGTACATGTTATACGTACATTCTTTGTAAACACAGAGTAGTCGTAATAAGACTTTGATAACTTTGATTGCTTGAACGCAACTTGTACAGATATATCAATGGTAATTACATTTATAATTAAGTATTATAAATTATGCTTATATAAGTTGTACCAATTTCTATAATGCAAGACTAAATAATTATATTTTTTTTGCTATAGTCCAACAACATGAAACAAAACGGCAATAAAAAATTATTCAGTTACAAATCAGAGTCTTGCAATAAAAAGAGACTCCTATTTTTTCTTAAAAAAACAACTTTATGTCGAAACGAATTTCATCTTCAGGAGTAAGTCAATTCTCAAAATATGCATATTTAGAGTAGTAACAATCTATATGTTTTTGTTAAATTTCCACCATATCGTCACAAACTTAGTGCTTGGATGGCAGTTCCTCGCAGAAGAAACTTTGGAAAACTTGAAACATTTGGACTGAATTTGCGGCATTCTTCATTTTGAAATGACATTTCACTGAAAATGAATGACAAACACTGGCACGTTAATTCTTGCAGTTTGACAATAAAATATACTTTTTTCTCGAGAGCCTAGTCTAGGTATGCATATACCAAATACGCTTAGTAATAGTAGACAATATTATAATTTTGAACAAACTAACGCAAAATATAACGATTTTAAGATACCAGTGTTATTGAACGATGTCATGTTTCTAATTACGAAATCGAGGGTTTTAAATGCATTAAAAGTCAAGATTGATATGCCCAGAGAACGACAATTTGTCATCAAAGTACACACCAAGATCCTTGATATTTTCAGAACATGTTAAAACTGTACAACCAAGAAGATAGTCGTATATTAGTGGTTGCCTCTTTAAGGCATAAGGAATTTATTCTCTAAACACTACGACACAACAAGGGAAATTAATTTTTATAACCTCAAGTGATTATCTTAATTATTATTATATTTCAGTATTCGTGAAAAACTGGTCTGATGTTTTTTCTCCGTTAGTTCTTTGTTGACCGACTGATGCATTTGCATACATATGCTCAGTTTCCTCCAAGATTTCCTTGCTTAACCAGTGGGCACTATTTTGTGTTTCCTTACTCGAAAGGTGAGAGTTTCAGAACCTCTGTGGTTAATTCACAAGAAGTTGAACACACATTTTTAAATGATGTGCAAAGTACTTTGGATGGCATGGGGAAGTATTTGTCCATTAAAGGCAGAGGATATTTCCAATAATTACTTTAATTTGGCATTTTTGTTAACAAAAACTGTATTAACAGAAGTCTCTTATTTCCCAACCGGGTAGTTCTGGTAGAACTCGTAGAACTTCCAAACTGGTAGTTCATTATTATTATTTACTTATCTCTAGAATTAACAACATTTTTTCACAGCACAACGACGTTAATATGACACAACTTGACAACACTTACAAAAAATTGACCACCAAATGAAGTTGTGGGACGGTGTCTTGAGATAAGATTGGATTGCGACATATTTTCCAACACACCCACTTCGTTTAAGAATGCAAATTCAAATAACAAAAGGTGATATGGCTAAAATTGTGATTTCATTGTACAAAAGGACGTTTGATAATATGTCTCAAAGGAATATTATTTGGGAACATATGAAGGAAAACATTATTTAATTAATTTATATAATACGTTACTATATCATTTTCTTTTAAGTAGATCTACATACTCAAAGTAAAGATCAAGAATACACAAAGGTGAAATCTATTCAAACCAGTTTCTTGAAACTCATTTTGTCGCAGAATAATACAAAACAATGCAAATAATTTTCGAAGAATGCATTTTTAAGTTATTACGACATAAATGCGTCAGACCTTCCTACGTTCGGTCAAAATAAAAAAAACAAGGATCGAGCATTGTGCTAAGGGGTTTTCCAAATATATCACTATATTTAAACCAGCCGCAGAACAGAATTGTTAGAGGTATATTTAAATAACCTTTCAGAAATAATTTTTTAAGTAATGGGATAATTTTTATGTCGGAACGTACTGCTCGTCAATAATAGGTAAACGTGCGAGACTTCACTATGTATGCGTAGAAAAAAGAGAGAGGGCAACATTCAGCTATTTACTTAGACCAGGCTATTTATGTACTCACCAATTCGTGGGGGGCTGATAGAGACTTGTTCCTATTCTTGACGAATAGTAGATAGTGTAACATCGTAAAAATATACCTACGCCTGGATATAACGAAAAATGTCGCTTGCTGACCCTCAGAAATAATTATGTGGCCAAAATATCATAATTTTACATACAATTTCTCTATCAATCGGATTGTTTTTTAGGATACCTTCCTAATTTCCAGTACATTCCTGATTATATTATTTAAAACTGGCGGTCAACCACGATATGACATTATTTAAAAACATACGATACACTGTTTTAAGGCGGAGACACCTCATTGCAATTCAAAATTCGTAAGCAGAGTCGATTCTTATCAAGGATTTCCTATACTTGTATTTTTTAGCCTTCTCTTATAGTGAATGCCTAATAATATTTTTTACGATTGTTCTTCAGTTACTTCCTACATTTTTCGTCTATTACAGGAAGTTAACAGGCCTATAAGGAAGTTAAAATGGATGCGATATAAGACAAAGTTTGTTCCTTTTGTTAACTTTTATGAACAATATAAACGTGGCTCTCAAATTCTAAAGGGTCTTTCAATAAGGACGCTCGATTATTAAACAAGTTTTGTATGAGATATCCACTTATTATTTTTTATTAAGAATAATATTTTATGGCATTAAGTACGGAATATGACGTCGTTCACATGTCCGACGCAGCTTTGCTTGGTAGCACGTATTCAGGAGGTCTAATTTTCGATGACTTTGTCGCATAAATCTGTCTAAATTTGTTAGATGGCGTTCACTTTGAGGGCATCAATTGTTTGCGGTTTATTCGCATGAAGTTTAAAGGCGTTAAGTCGCACGATCTCGATGGCCACTTCACGTCGCCGCTGCGCGAGATAACTATTCCCTCAAAACGCTCGGGCAGAATGTCCACCTTGGTATGCGTTGTGTGGCACGTAGCGCCGTTCTGTTGAAACCACATGTCGTCAGCATCCATATCACCCAGTTTAGGCCACAAGAAATTGTTTATCATCGATCTGTAGCGTTCGTCGTTGATTGCTATAGCAATGTCAGTTTCGTTGTGGAAGAAATACGGACCGATGATTTCGCCAGACAAAGATCCGCACCAAACAGTGACATTCTTTGAGATGCATTTGGTGCTGGTGTATCTCGTGTGGATTGGTATCGTTCCAAATTCGACAATTTTGCTTGTTCACATATCCATTCATCCAAAAATGGGCGTCGTCACTAAAGATGATTTTATCAACTTCCAACTGTTCTAGAGCCCAATCAGCGAACACGCAACGTTATCTATGGTCGTTTACCTTAAGTTCCTGGATCAGTTGGATTTTATATGCACATCCAAGTCCCGATGCTAAATTCGCCAAGTTGAAGTCGTAGAAATGCGAAGTTCTTGCGAAAGACGAGAAATTCACTGCCTCGGGTTTTCCCATACACTCGCACACACAGCAACGATGTCTTCAGCAGACCTTGCGTTTCAGTGACATACGGGTGTTGGCTGATTATTTATGAAACCGGTTAACTCGAATTTGGCCACCAAACGTCGAATAGTCGATTCGGCGGGACGGTTGTGGCGAGGATAAAAATCACATGATGCGCGAAACGTTTCTCCAACAGAGCACTGATTTTTAAAATGAAATTTGATTATTTGCACATGTTGTTGAACGCTATAACCTTCCATGGTGATTTGCCAAACACTGCTGAACAATATACAATAAATTTTATAGATGTTGCTTTAACAACGTGGCCCCTGTAGACTAACAAATTTCGAGCGCCCCTATTGAAGAACCCTGTATATCAATGACAAGCAATGTCTAATATGGTGTTCCGCTTCAATTTTGGCTATTTTTAACGATAAATTTAATTTCTATATTATTCGCTATAAAAAGAAAAATTAGGCATAAGCTTTGTATTTGATTTTATCTAAAAAGTAATTTTATAACGTGGGGTATTATATTGTACTTATCTTGATATGCGTGTTTGTTCTTATGCTTATTGTAAACAACAATTAAATAACAAATTTGGTCGTCAACGAATTAATAACTACTTATACATATAATTGTATTCAAAATTCAAAAACGAAGTCCCATTAAACAAAAATTGAATGCTGTCCCTGTCCTGTCAAATGCGGTATTTGACAGGACAGAAAGAACATTCAATGTTCTTCACAACACAATGAGTGTTTTTTTCATTCGCACAAGAGTATTACAAAAAAAAAAATAAAACGGATTTCGCCCTCTAGTGGCAAAACCGTGCGACTTAAAAAAAAACAAAAGAACAAAATGTGTCGTAAATTTTTATATCTACAACTCTGATCTCTTGACATGTTTCTTTACAATGCATAGTTTTGGCTTAAAATCGAAAAACAGCTCAAAAATACTTCAGCGCGCTCTAGCGGCGCAACTAAACAGAATTTCGAAAAAATGAAAAGAACAAAACTTGTGGAGAACCGCAAAATTTACAACATCAAATTAGGTCATGTTTTCCCAAAAATGCATAGTTTTTCAGAAAAACGCAAAAAAACGAAAAAACGCATATATATATATATATATATATATATATATATATATATATATATATATATATATATATATATATATATATATATATATATATATATATATATATATATATATATGTCTATGTCTATATCTAAAAAATAACCCTTTTTTATCGTGCGCTAGGTGAAAAATATATTACACAACACAATCCTAACACAACTTTCTATATAGGTCGCTTAGCTGTAGGAAAAATTTCCCAAAATCAGTGATTTTTTGTCTAATTTGAAGAGACTATATCAAGAATTGTAATTTATCGTGATATATCTCGCATAATTTAGTTTTATATTTTAGAGTTTAATTTAAACATTTGTAACACGGGTTATCACTAGTGGTAACCATTAAAATAAAAACATATTAAAATACTTGGCGAAATGATAGAGTTCGATAGCCCTACGATTTTTTTTTTGCGAAATTGCATAATACATCATTTTTATAATAATGATAACATTAGCATAATATATAAAATACCTAATGATAAAAATATCATTTTTAATATAACATTCTTCTATTATGTGATATTCTGTATTTAAAAAAAGTAACCGTAAATAATACGTAAATATATTATCAGACAATATAAAACAATTGTCTTATTTGTCTCCATGGACATACAAATAAATAATATCCAATCTATTTAAATATTATAATTTAATAAGAAAGGATTGCACAATTATCTTTAATAAAACACATTCACTTCTAAGATCCCTTTCAAGTCCTGTATATATATATATATATATATATATATATATATATATATATATATATATATATATATATATATATATATATATATATATATATATATATATATAGGGTGTGTCAGTTGGAAGCTAGAATTTGAATTGCTCGCCATTTATGTTCTGTCATAGATAGGGCGTCAATATTTAACGACTGTCGTCATCAACATGCCGCAATTAACAGTACAGCAACAGCTAGTTTGTGTACAACTGTTTTATGAAAGTGACCGATCATTTACAGTTGTATTAATAAAAATTCGTATAAACTTAGGGCAAAATGAAGCGCCTATAGATTTATCAATTTGTAACTTAATCAAGAAATTTGAGGAGATGGGTTCTGGTTTTCATAAGACAACACTAATACGTCCTCGTCATAGTCGATTAGATGAAAATATTGCTGCAGTGAAAGAAAGTGTACGGGAAAGTGTAACACATCAATTCGACGTCGTGCACAACAACTGAATTTGTTAGGAGCCACCACGTATAGGATTTTAAAGAAAGATCTGCATCTGTCAGCATATAAAATTCAATTGGTCCAACACTAAAAAGTTACAGACAATTTACAATGTTGTACATTTGTTAACTGGGTGTTATGAAATAAAGAAGGTGATGCTGATTTTTGCAACAAAATTTTTTTCAGCGATGAGGCACATTTTCATCTTGACGGATACGTCAGCAAACTCTTGAATTTCGGGTTCTGAAAATCCACATATTGTTCACAAGAGAGAAATGCATCCACAGACGGTTGCATCGGACCGATGCATGTGTCCGATGCAGAGTATGCACCGGACACGGCTTGGTGCATATTCTGAAGTGGTGGAGTAATTGGATCATACTTCTTGGAAAGTGAAGCTGGTATTGTCATCACAAGTCAAGTTCATTTTTATAAATATCAATTTGTTATTATACAATAACCAATAAATAAAAACACTTAGTTTTTCTAAAATGTTTATAATTTAATAAAAAAGCTTTGCACACTGATTTTTAATAGGAAATATTCAATTTTGCTAATCGTCTTACACTACGACTTTTTGAAAATGTCGTACATCTTCAACATTTTCTTCTAGAACCACGTGTAAGGTTTTTTATTTTTCTACGTAATATTACAGTAGAATAAAAAAAATTGGTTATAGTATTAATTGACGTGTTAAGTTTTTATACGACCATAAAGACAAATATCCTATAATTGGCCACTAAAAAACAAATAGTTAAGACGGAAATAATCACCATACAATTTTATGAGTTTTCAAAGCATTTCCCATCGGTTTCTTTATCGAAAATAAACAGTTTTGAAACATTAAAACTGACTTTTCCGCATGTAGAACATCTCTATCTCGAAATTGAGTGGCCGAGAAAAAATACACCAACACATAAATGCAGAATATGTGTTTTATGCGACAGTTTTACTTTTTTTCAAATAGCCCACCATCGTGCTTTCTCATGACTCATGAACAGGATGGGGTGTGTCCCATCCACCTCAAAATCAATAGATGTCGTCTGGTAGACGTCCCTAATCAGAATGAGTCGAGACCCGATCGATCCGACACGATTTAATTGAGTGATCGTGCTTACAAAAAAAAATCTCAAATAGTCCACCATTGTGCTTTCTCATGACCCATGAACATGATAGAGTATATTCTATCCACCTCAAAATTAATAGGTGTCGTCTGGGAGACGTCCCTACTCAGAATCAGTCAAAACCCGATCGATTCGACACGATTTAGTTGAGTTATCGTGTTAACAAAAAAATTTCTCAAATAGTCCACCATCGTGCTTTCTCATGACCCATGGACAAGGTGAGGTGTCTCCTATCCACCTCAAAATCAATAGCTGTCGTCTGGTAGACGTCCTTAATCAGAATCAGTTGAAACCCGATCGATCCGACACGATTTAATTGAGTGATCGTGCTAAAAGAAAATTCTCAAATAGTCCACCATTGTACTTTCTCATGACCCATGTACATGGTAGAGTGTGTTCTATCCACCTCAAAATCAATAGGTGTCGTCTGGGAGACGTCCCCAACCAGAATCAGTCAAAACCTGATCGATCCGACACGATTTAGTTGAGTTATCGTACTAACAAGAATAAATACCGACGACAACGATACACACACAGCAAAAAATTATAAAAAAAACATTTTTATTTTGGTTTTTAGGCCGAAAAATGAAAAATAAACCCAAAAAAAATTAATTTTTCAATTTTTCTTTACACGATTACATTACTTTTCCGCTTATAGTGGAGTGCGGAAAAGTAATATTCAGTTTTACTACGCTTTTTCCGCTTTTTGAAAATATCGTATATTTTTTTCTAGAACAATGTGTAAGATTTTTTATTTTTTTTACGCAATATAGTAGTATAAAAATTACATCATTAATTAAAGTAGCATCGAAAAAAACTAGTATCATTTGCCACTATAAAAAGCATGTGATTAAGACGATTTAATCATTTTATGAGTTAACAACAAAGTGGTTCTGACCAGTTTTTTATAGAAAATATTCATTTTTGTCAATTTCACTGCGACTGTTGTATAATATAAACATTTTTTCTAAATAAATGTGTAAGGTTTTTTATTTAATTACGTTATATTATGGTAGAATAAGAAATATTGATAATACTAAATAATACATTAAGTATTTATAAGACCATGTAAAACAGAAATCTTATAGTTTGCAATTATAATAAAGAAATAATCAAAAAGATTTAATCATCTCATCATTAATCACAAAGATTAACAACGAAGTGTTGCCCACTGAATATTTTTTATAGAAAATATTCAATTTTACCAATCATTTTACACCACGGCTTTTTAAAATTTGTCATAATTTGTTTCTAGAACAATGTGTAAGGTTTTTTATTTTTTGTAGGTGATATATCGTAGAATAAAAAATGGTTATAATACTAAAAGATGCGTTAAATTTTTATAAGACGATGCAGGCAAGAAATCGTATAATTTGCAATTATAATAAATAAATAATCAAAACGGTTCAATAATCATAAAATTATGGGTTATCAAATGTTGCTGACCGGTTTTTTATAGAAAATATTCAGTTTTACTATTCAATTTAGGCTACAACTTTCTAACAAAATCATCTAATACAACACTTTTTCTTGAACAACGTATCAGGTCTTTTCTTTTGCTATTTATTATATAAAATTTATAAATGATTATTTGTATTAAACAACGAAGTAAGTGTTTTTGTAAGACACTCGAAATAAATGATATAATTTGCCGCAAATAGAGAAAATATACTTTTTATAATGTAATGCAAGTTTTACTTCGCAGAGGGTAATTTTCAAACTACTAAAATAAGGAGATTAACTCCACCCCATCTGCAAATGCCTTATATAATAAGGCATTTGCAGATGGGGTATAATCTCCTTATTTCAGTACTTTATAATGTGTTATAATTAAATAACAAACGATTATATACTGATATCAATCAAAATTGTTCTTTAATTTTGTGACACTTTTCACAAGACCTTCACAACGCCCAGCAAAAATATAAAGGACCCAATCGAAACTCACCCCCTTTACTACCCGGATCTGGCACCGAATAAGTTAAATCCTGAAATTCGATATCGACTGGAGGCCTCCTGGCGATCCTGTTCAGCTGCTTCAAGGGCTGCTGCGTTTGGGCCGCCAAAAAGGGCGTCTGTACGTTCGCACTTGTCTCGATCATCTTCCGTGTCCGACAGCGATAGAAAAAAAAAATCGGAACAGTAACCAAACTAGCACCTCATCAGTGACCCCCACGTATTGTTACTGATTTGCAACCAACAGTCAAATTTAGACTGAGGCTTTATCGGCCAACATTTGCCAGATCGCCAACCCAGTTTGTTTACGTTGAGTCAGATATAGCCGGGTGCTCGTTAGTACTTTCACTGAAATTTGTTACAGGTCTGCCTTATCAGTGGCGGGCGTACCACGTGGACTGTGGTCCCGTGAGACATTCATCATCATCAGCGTCAGATAAAAGAGTAAAAGACAAAGTCGATTGTTAAGGTTTTTCTCGAAAAGCTGAAAACCAAACGCTCGGTAACACGATAAATAAAAAGAGTACTATTTTTACTTTTCCGCGCTCCACTATACGCGGAAAAGTAATGTAATCGTGTAAGAAAAAGTGAAAAAACGAAATTTTTTGGGTTTATTTTTCGTTTTTCGGCATAAAAGCAAAAAAAAAGTTTTTTAAAATTTTTGCTGTGTGTGTGTGTCGTTGTTGTCGTTATCGTCGTTGTCGTTATCGTCGTTGTCGTTGTCGTTGTCGTTGTCGTTGTCGTCGGCATTTATTCTTGTTAGCACGATAACTCCACTAAATCGTGTCGGATCGATCGGGTTTTGACTGATTCTGATTGGGGACGTCTCCCAGACGACACCTATTAGTTTTGAGGTGGATAAAACACACTCTACCATATACATGGGTCACGAAAAAGTACAATGGTGGACTATCTGAGAAAAATTTTTTGTTAGCACGATCACTCAATTAAATCGTGTCGGATCGATCGGGTCTCGACTGATTCTAATTAGGAACGTCTACCAGACGACATCTATTAATTTTGAGGTATATAGGATACACCTTACCCTGTCTATGTGTCATGAGAAAGCACGATGGTGGACTATTTGAAAAAAATAAAACTGTCGCATAAAACACATATTCTGCATTTATGTGTTGGTTTATTTTTTCTCGGCCACTCAATTTCGAGATACAAATGTTCTACGTGTGGAAAAGTCCGTTTTAAGGTATTAAAACCGTTTATTTTAAATGTAATTATTAGATTTGAATATTTTTCCTGGTGTTGGGGAAATTCCTTGTGCTATTTCTAATAGAAGATTGAAACTTTCGATGAAGTAACAACGATCGGTGTAATGATGAAACGATCAAAACCAAAAGTTTTAATGATCTGATCATGTCAACTTCGTTGGCAAAATACATGTGGAACAATCTATAATTGTTTAGTATTTTATGAAAAACTGGTCTCATGTTATTTTCCTTCGATAATTATTGGAAACTGATTAAAAAAAAACCTCAAAAAGATTCCAATGATAAATTTTCGAAAATATTAAGGCACGCATAAAAGTCCTTTGGCACCAAAGTCTATGAATTGTTCTTAAAAATTGTCCAAACATAAATGTTGACTGAATTCCCAAATATCATTATTTAAGCTTACAAAATTACAATACAAAGAAAAAACTTTTGCTAGGACTACTTGAAAATGTTTGGCATACAAAATATTATTGACAGCTCCATCAATTTTGAAAAATTGGAGCCTGGATTTCCTTTAAAATCCACGCTTACCTTTAAAACTATAGAACAATAGTTTAGACTATAGAACAAAGTTTAGACTATAGAACATCTTTAACAGTACCAATTAAACAACGTTATCAACTTTTAAAATTATCAGCAAGGTCCTAATTAAAACTGCAAGTGTCCCATACCCAATATAAATTTTAATAAAACTTCTGTTTTATCTCAGTTCTCAGTAAATATTTACGTAAAAAGTTTCTATGTATCTCCCCCTTAATCTAGAGGGCGGGTTTTTGCTCTTGCTATTTGTTATGTAAGATACAAAGAATGGCCTTGTTGTTTGATATAGTTTAATTTAACCTAGTGCACTTGAAGAGATATTCTTTTCAAAGAGGAAGCTATGATATCGTCTAGTGCATTGACTGTAAAATCTAAGGCATGTTCTTCTGGCTGTTGCCCAATTATCGTCGAATTTACCTTGATATTTTCCAGATTCTGAAATCTGCTTCTTCAAAATTAATCCAAGGACTGATATTGCTGTCTTCTTATTATATATCGTGATTCTATCCAATATTTTGGCATTGTTTCCCGTTTTTTACATGAATTTTCCGCCGATGCTAAGGTACTTATATGCCCTAACCTCGCGTGCCTTCTGTTTCTTAATTCTGTACTCGACGATGCTACCTGTTTGGCCAACATATTTCCTTAATGGGCACCTATGTTTTCCTGTATAGTACTTCCATTAGTATATCAGTTATTTCGACAATATGAGTATAAAGTCGACTCATATGCATATATCATTCGTTAATTTTGGTAGTATTTCTGATCACCTACTGATAGGTGATAAGAACTAACAGTCTGTGGGCACTTTTTCCTGTACATTACGTTTTTCCTATATACTTCATCGGGAACTTTAATATTATGTTACTGTTCCACACAATCAAAGAAAATAGCTAAAGGCAATTATTTTGGGCGCAGTTGACCAAGGTATAATCCTGAGATCATAATCACATAGCTTCTTCACACTACGTCGTATCTCCTTTTCTTCGAATATTGGCATAAATAAAATAGTCACTAATGGTGAGAATGGCGATCCTATAGTTATTCCATTCTTTTGATTGTAAAATTATTTACACCACAGAAAAATATGGACTTCATAAATAATGCTAAGCTAGGTTAGAGATATTTTCTTTTAGTTCACAGTGACTTGATCGTCCTTGTTTTTTGAAATATATTATAAAAGGGTGGGCAATATTTTCTTCAGGTCTAAATATGTGCCCTTATTTTTTAAATCATCCCGAAACGACAAACTGTTTAGAATCAAAATGGAATTCAGGAAAAACCCTAAATGATCCAACAATGAACTTTCTTCCCTATATTTTATGCACCTCCAAAAATTGTTAATTAAATAAAAAAATTGCTTGTGTTAACTAGTCCTCCGCCCCTGATTTTAGAAGACCATTGTGTGTTCTGTGAATTTCATCCTTCTACCTGGGTGCTCCCAATTTACAGTGCAGTCCAATTTGATGAAATATGATGCCTGGATGAAGCTTTTGCCTGTTGGATGCCTGTTTTTTTTTTATACTTTCAAACAACTGTTAATGAAACCTCAAAACTATCTGAAATTCTAATCCATTGCTATTGATTATAATTATTGACCGTACTTATATTTTGTTATCGATTTTCTTCCCTTTTGAATCCCCAATTTATGGGAAATCCCTTGGAATTTTGCACCAAATGGGACTATCAGTATATACTCGTATAGGTAATTTTTCTTTAACAATTTTTTCAGCCTACCAGAAAAATTTTTCTCAGACATCAAAATCTTGTTTCATCAAAATCAATTTTTCAGAAGTACCCCCAACTTAATCGCATTGTCTTCTCCTGAATATTATTCTTATATGAAATTATATAACGTTATTCAAATTTAACCACGTCCTGTTCTATTATTAACTACAATGAACTTTAAATATTGATTGGGCGAATAAGCCGTTATATATTATGCAATAATAATATTAATGTTTCTTTATATTCTTATTTGTCAAAATGATTTATTATTAAGTATTTATAATCATTAGTATGCAGTGTAAATTAATCTTCTCACACACAAAAGTAATTATAATAGACGTAAATTATTATAGTACTATTAATGTCTATAATATATTAATAATAAATTATTATATCATGTACTGTTGCTTCTTTTTGTTTAACCAGTAAATTAAACTTTGTTATTATTTTACTATAGTTAAGTCTATAGAATATATTTTGTACATCTGCAACAGAGCTGTACGTATAGCGTCCCATAGTGTTTGAAAAATAGTTACCAATTGTTATTCAAATAGTCTTTATTCAGATCTCCATAATTATCTTGTATTAATAATAATAGTACAACAATATTTATTCTTATTTACTTTAATTTACAATGGATAAAAAATTATAAATTGTCTAAAAGAAAAGTGTACAAGATGTTTTGGAATGTTTAATATAATATTTTTAGATGAATAAAACTTGGTTATTTACACTAAAGCTATTTACACTTAGTATTTTTATATAAATTTACAATATGGGCAAAGTTATATATAAAAAATAACATCGTCAATGTGCCTTCCTTCACATCAATCACTACCTCCTCAAGTTGTGACCCAACATTTGCGATAACTCGACATAATGCTGATTCAATTCTCTGAATTTCCTCGCGTATTCTACCTTTTAACTAAAGCAAAGTCATAGGAGCGTCAGTGTATACCTTAGATTTCAAATAACTCCATAAGAAAAAATCTATCGACGTTAAATCTGGACTTCTGTGCGGTCAATTAAAGTCCCCCTCTTAGAGATCAATTTTCCACGGAACATCGCTTTAATAGCTTCCATTGATAAATTTGTAGTATGGGCTGTAGCCCCAGCTTGCTGAAACCATGTGTCTTCATTAAATCCAGCAAAATTTTGAAGTTCTGGTGCCAATAAGTTCTCTAGCCTATTTCTATATCGAAGAGAAGTAATGATGAGTGCAATAGAGTTTGCATTTTCATAAAAGTAAGGGCCTGTTATGTCAGATATATTCATTTCCGCCGATATCGTTAATTTGGGAGAATGTAAGGGATTTTGGTACTTCTCTCGATGTTTTCTATAGACCAATAACGGCAATTTTTGTTTATTTACACATAGACGCCCACGTAAATGGAAGTATGCCTCGTCGAAAGTTTTTGAATAATTCTTGTCCAAAAGCGGATAGAATTGGATAATCTTCAACCGTTAAGGCTTGCTTCAGTTGAATCTTTCAAGGATGAAAGTTCAAATTCTTTGCCAGGTTGTCGTGGACAGTGATCTTGCACTGGTCCTACAATTGTGGTGCCAACAATTCATATCCACAACGTTGATTTTCTCTGGAAACTGCGTGTGCTCTTCTTCTTCAAATAAGCGTTTTCAGGGGCTCAATATCTGCAATTCTGGTAACTACAAAAATGAAAGTGGTAACTCTAAAGACTTGTAACTAAATATTGACTATAAAGTAACTTGAAGACCAAATACAGTAAAGAAAGATACATCTAAAGTAACGATATTTGTTGTGTAATAATAATATTGGATTGTCCAAGAAGTCGTTTCGTTTTTCTGAATTAACCACTTACGTCACGGCCTAAGATGTCATGCGCACAGCTGCAGCCTTGAAGCCTTAATCCCTATTTAACCCTGATATTTAACTACTGTTTACTTCCGTTATATTCGTGAACTTATTTTATTATTGTTGTGTATGTGTGTGAGCTTAATTGAAAATGAGTGAAACCGAGCATTTTAGGCACGTGATGCTTTTTTCTTTAAAAGCAAAAGAGCCGCTGAAACTTGCCGCAAATTGTGTTCTGTGTACGGTAAAAATGTTATTTAAGATCCAACGCGCCAAAAATGGTTCAAGAGATTTCGATCTGGCGATCTTCACCTCACGGACGCCTCAATGTCAGGCCGACCTAAAGAAATCGGAAGAAGAAGCATTTACGAGCCTTAGTTGAGGCAAATCCTCGCCAAACCATACATGAGCTTGCAGAAAAAATCAGGACGTCAAAATCTAGTGTACAGAATCACCTTGAACAATTTGGGTTTGTCAGTGACTCGATGTTTGGGTTCCCCACGAACTCAGTGGGAACCCAAATCAGTAATGGATCGCATCAACATCTGGGATATGTTAAAGATTCATCAACATAATGATACCTATTTGAGAAATATGGTTACTGGAGATGAAAAGGCGATTTACGACAACGTCAGTCGAAAAAGATCGTGGCGAAAGTCCGGTGAACCTTCTCAATCCACACCAAAGACAGGGCTTCGCCCCAGGAAAATTTTGTTGTCCATTTGATGGGATTTCAAAGGAATTATTTATTTTGAGCTACTCCCGAGGAACGAAACAATAAATTCGGACGTTTACTGCGAACAACCACAAAAATCGAGCTAAACCATGCAGGAAGAGCGCCCAGGACTTGTAAATCGTAAGAAGGCCGACTTCCAGCACGACAACCTCGACTTCACACTTCTCTGCAGACCCGGAGGAAATTGTTGGAGTTAGAGGAGGATCTTTTACCCCATCCACCGTATTTTCCAGACCTTGTGCCCTCGAAATTTCACCTATTCCGCTCCATGGATAACAGTTTACGAAACTTCACATTTGCCAGTGACGAGGTAGTTAGAAATCATTTAAAATCGTTCTTATTGCGAGCAAACCTCAAAGTTTTTATGAAAATGGTAATATGAAGTTTGCTGAGAGATGGGAGAAAGTTATTTAAAATGAAGGAACGTACATTATTATGTAATAAATACTTGTGAAAAAACCGAACGAGTTTTTTGGATAACCCTAGTATATTAATGAAAATATGCAACAAAATGAGTTGTGGTTTCCTACTTTATTTACTTATTGACTATTGACTATTGACTATATAGTGGAAAAATATTTTTCACGTACGTCATTATTTCTGACGCGACGTATAATAACAATTAAATAAAATAACAAATAGAATAATGCTTGCAAAATCCTGTGCAAAAAATAAATTATTTTTGCCGTTGGCAATTGAATAGAACAATAACAAAACAACACAGATACATATTAAAAAATAGTTACCGTCTAGTGATCTGATTGCATAAAAATAAAATAACGAATTAGATGATGAGAATCTACGCCTATGCACGCGTTAAATAATATTTCCCAGTGACACTGCTTTCCTGAAGCCGACTTTCACTTTCATTACGGCCAACACTTCCGCAATGGTGGAACGCAAGCAAAAATGTTACCTGGCTTATTACTATTACATAAAATAGGAAGTATATGAATAATGTAATAGTAATAAGTTATTTTATTCGTTAGTCACAGAATTGGAATTTATAGTTTCGCAATGGTCAGTCATTTAAACAAGCGTTTGTTTATATGTACATGGCTAATTTTTTTGTGCAAACAAAAACGTTGCCAGACTAGTTCAAATTTGGTTCCGCACACCAAATTTGTTAGACCTGATAGATTAGACAACAGAATGACGGCAAGCAGACACAAGAATTATTTCTTATTTAATTAAATATACAGTGTAATCCAAAAGCAAAGGATACCTCAGTTGCCACGCAATTTACGGATTTTAAATAAAACCGTATTAATATAAATTAATATTACTTGAGTAGTATCTTATGAGTCTCCCCTTCAACCTTTTTCGAGTTAAAGGGGGGGCCCCTTTGTTTAGTTTTATCTACTAAGCTAGATATCATTTCTCAGGCGATATCCTTAACGTCCTACCTTATTATATATATTTTTCAATCGTCGTCGTTATTTTTCGTTTTTAACCTTCACCCAATCTACCAATCAACCGGATCCGCCTAATGGCAAAAATTTTATTAAACTAGCTTCTTACTTCCACTCACCATCAATGTCATTGGTAGAGCTACCTATGCGGATGCTTCTTCAGCAGCACCGAATATAAGCCTACTAAGTATAAGTTATAAAATAAATTATATAAAATTTAATATTAACTCAGCATTAAGAATTGGATCGTTTAAACATCTGTAGCATTGCATATGTCTCAAGAAGCGTTTTCGTGAGGGATGTCCAGTGTGATGAAAAAATTGTGACGTATAACACCTATCAAATCGAAAAGGATAATTGAATGGCCAAATAAATCTCCAGATTTAACGCCTCTTAATTTTTTTATTGGAAAATTTAAGTAACAATCTCTGGGAATATGATTTTTGATAACTTAATAGAACATTCGAATAAAATATGTTACAAATAACTCTACGAGTAACAGTGCTTCAACAAAATAAAGGAGGAGAAGAAATGACAAGCAATAATTCGTATCTTATTAGATTATTGCATAAAGCCCATATTTTGAGCATTTAGTGTAATATTGTGCTTTTATAATGAATTATACATTGGTGTAATGAATCATTTTCTTACAGACTCCGTATATTTTTATTTTTAACTAAATATTAATGTGATTAGTTAAAAAATGTTTAAATCTCTCAAGAGTACGTCTCCTGAAATATTTAAAGATGATGTGGTCAATTTTCTTTTCACGAAGGTTCTTGATTTTAGTTTTGCATTAGGAAATTGTTTGCTTCAATGTTTAATTCTATAATATTTATCAATGAAACATTTAATTTGAGAATAATTCCTAAAAGTTAGAAGATGCGGTTTTCATATTTTTTATTATATATTTAATCTACAACAATTTTAGATATCTCTATTAATATTTAAACTCGTGTTATAAATTTCTAATATTATTTTGGAAATACTACAACATCCCTAATAGTGGAACAGCCTTTTTGGAACACCCTGTGTTACATTAAAATTATCTTGGCGTAGACGAATGATACAATCTATTAATAAATGTATATAAAATTAATGACATTATAATTTGTAATCGAGATAAAGAGATAAACATTGAAATGATAGAAAATACGAATAAAATTCAATTTTGGTTATGCATCCAACAAAACAGCATGTAGTATCCATGGCTACAGACTCAAAGGTGCATAATGTTAATTAAATCATCTAATCTAATGAGTAATTAGTTTTTTATTCTGATGTATCTGTTGTATTAATAATCTCAGGATTTATTGATATAATGACTAATAAATACATAGTTTGGCAACAATATTGTTTTAATATGTCTTTTTATAGTTATATAGGGTCTTTCAATAGGGACGCTTGAAATTTCTTAGGTTATAGCGGCCATGTTGTTAAAGCAACATTATTGTATTAGTTGTGAATTATTGAGTAGTGTATGGCAAATCACCATGGAAGGTTATAGCGTTCAACGACGTGTGCAAAACTCGACGCAGTCTTTCTCGTCCTTCACAAGAACTTGTCCTTTCTGCGACTTAAACTTGGCAAATTTTGCGTTGGAAATTGGGTCTGCACCCATATAAAATCCAACTGGCCCAGGAACTTAAGTTAAACAACTATAGACAATGCCGTGTGTTCGTTGATTGGGCTCTAGACTAGTTGGAAGTTAACCCAAACTTCGCCAAAAAAAAAAAAATCATCTTTAGCGACGAAGCCCATTCCTGGATGAATGGATATGTGAACAAGCAAAATTGTCAGATTTATGACGATACCAATTCACGCGAGATACACCTGCACCAAATGCATTCCGAGAAAGTCTGTTTGGTGCGGATTTTGATCTGGCGGAATCATCGGTCTGTACTTCTTACAAAACGAAACTGGCATTGCCATAACCATCAACGGCAAGTGTTATAGATCGACGATAAGCAACATATTGTGGCTTAAACTGGATTATATGGATACCGATCACATATGCGCTATGTGGCAAATAGTACGCCGTCATGTACCACATAATACATGCCACGATGGACATTCTGAAAGTGCGATTTGAGGCAATGGTTATTTCGCGCAGCGGTGACGTGAACTGACCACCGAGATAATGCCATTTAACGCCTTTAGACTACTTCCTTTGGGACTATCTTAAATCACAGGTATATGCCAATGAACCACAGGTATATGCCAATAAATCCAACAAATTCAGCCAGATTTATGCGACAAAATCATCGAAAATTGGACCCCCTGAATACGTGCCACCAAGCAAGGCCGCGGCGGACATTTGAACGACATTAAATTACATACTTAATGCCATAAAATATTCTTTAAAAAAATTTGAGTGAATATATCACAGACAACTTGTTTTATTTATATTTAAAAATCGAACGTCCTTATTGAAAGATGCTTTACAATAAAAATAATTAGTTTCTTTCTCCTTTTCCTCCAAAACATTTTCTCCATATTTTCTCCAATCTCTCAATAATACAAGTACAAAACCATATTTATATAATGTAAAATATTTACCTCTAACTCCTCTAGAAACTATTCTACTTCCTTCTATACACATTAAGTTGGGTTGAATGAAGAATTTTATAAAAACTATAGATAACATTAACGGTTTTTTGTATAAATTCATATTTTCCAAATGTAGTGATTATTTTCAAAATTTAGAAGGAGTGTATTTGATACACTGATAAAACATGACAACTAATCAAATACATTCCTTTTGACTAGAAAGTATCATAAATACAGAGAAATAAGCAATTTGGGCATAATGAGCTGTAATAAAACATTTAAGTGGGACAGATACATTAGAATTAATAGAAATAATACTATACAAAGGACAGTGGTTGCACAGTGTAATCAAATTCATACAGACCGATTGATTTACCTGAAATCAAAGCTAGGGAGGGCATCGACGTAACCCCCGTATCGAATTCGTATAAAAAATATTTACAGAAATGTGTATTATGAATTATTCAAACACATCCTGTGCCGCCTTTTAACGTCTGTTCTGCCAAATGTATATTTCTCCTGCATAAGATCACGGTACTTATTTGCATTACGAAAAATTATTTATTTATTTAAGTGTTTCCATCTGAATCTTTTGCAAGGAAAAATGGTAATTTATTCCCTACCATTAATGAGCCCCCTTGAAAAGTTGAATCGTTCCACTAGGGGTTCGAAGATGGCCGATAGTATGTCGAGTCGATATTTTACTTTTTGATAGCTAAAAGTAATATTAACTATATCTTAATATCAATTATAAAAATAAATATGTTCAGGGGATAAAATTCCTAGAGAGCAAAGTATAGAAATCGTTTAACATTAATCAACTATAATGAATTAATACACTACGCACAAAAAATTAAGGGATGTAAATGTAAAAAAAATGCTAAATTTTTAGGTGATTTCCAAAGGGCTGTAACATGGAGAAAAATAGTTCTAGAGCAATTTTGAAAAAAGCAAATTGAAGCTCCAAGTTTCAATATTTCAGATCTACAAATCTGATTACACCATCAGTAGTTTTTGAGTAATCATAAGAAAACTATCGGGAAAAGGATTTCAAATGTTTGCTTGCCTTTCAAAATGTCCACAGACTTCAATAAATGTTTTTCAGTGATTTCATCATAAATCTTTTTTAGTTTCAGTGGCGTAAAAACCCTTTGTGATGACTTTTCGCTGAGTTATCGTTGTTCAAAACAAGAAAGTCAATTTTGACTTTGGTAATTAATTAATTAATTACTCGGAAAATGCCATCTTACAGAAAATTCAAATAGGGCTTAAAACTGCAAAGTAATCGTAATTTTTGTTTAAGTAATCGTAGTTTTTTGATAAAAACAAATTTTTGGTACGAGAATGTTGATTGAAAAAGAGGTAAAGAATTGCGTATTTAGGGATATTCGCTTAACTTGTCATAACTTTGCAAATAATGGATAGACTAAGAATGTTGATTGATTTCTTTCAAGCTCAAGATATTCCAAAGAAACCCTAAAAATATCAAAGCACTACAATTTTTTGTTGCATTGTGTTAGGAATGATTGAATTTGTCGTTTTTACTAAAAATCAATTTAAGGATGAATTTTTAATTTTTTATTTATTGATTGAAATGATATTTTATTCATTATTTGAAAATGTTTTTTTTTTTAAGAAATAATCCATATTTTTTATCAAAAAATCTTAATTACCTATTGTAAGAAAAAAAGATAAAAAAAATATTTACGTTTTTGTTTTGAACGACAATAACTCAGCGAAATGTCATCGTACAAGACTTTTAGACCACTCAAATTAAAGAGGATAGAATTATCTGAAAAAAGCTTTTAGATGACATCATCATCATCATGAGGTCATCAGTCCTAAGACTGGTTGGACGCTAACCTCCAGCTTCTCCTATCTTGTGCTAACCTACGCATTTCGCTAATTGTGCTATAACCTACATCCCTTACTATTTGCGAGCAGTAGTCTAATCTAGGCCTACCTCTGCCTTTCTTCACTCCTATTTCTGCCTCCAAAATATCGCGGACTATTCCCCCATGTATCAGCAAGTGACCTACCATTCTATCTCTTCTCTTCTTTATGTTTTTCCACATACTTCTTTTCTCGCCGACTTTCTCTAATACTTCTTCGTTTCTAACCCTATCAGTCCACGGTATTTTCATCATTCTTCGGTAACACCACATCTCAAAAGCTTCTAATTTCTTCCTACTTGCTTCCTCTACCGTCCAGGTTTCGCAACCGTATAGTACCGTGCTCCATATATACGTTTTCAAAAATCTCTTCCTTGTTTCTAAGTTTATTACCCCCGAACATAAAAGTGCTTTCTATTTGTTAAAAGCTATTCGACCCTGCGCTATTCTTTGTTTTATATCTTTATCGCTTCTTCCATCCCGATTTATTTTACTCCCTAAATAAGTGAAGTCTTTAACTTCCTCCAATCTTTCATTATTAATTTGTACTTTCGTTTTTTCTCTGCTCGCGCGCCCTCTTCACACTAACACTTTTGTTTTGTTTTTATTCACCCTCATTCCGTATTCCTCTGTCAACACTGCCTCCATTTCGTTCAATGCTAATTCTAGTTCCTCCTTACTAGATGCTAATACTGCTATATCATCCGCGAATCTCAGTTTTTTAGTATTTTTAGTTTCTATCCCTGTACTTTAATCCCGAAATCCACTCTATCTTTTACCACATTAATCGCCTCTTCGATATACAGATTAAAAATTAGTGGTGATAGCGTACATCCTTGTCTTACTCCTTTCCTAATACCCACTTCCCTTTTTCCCCTTCTACTTCTATAACAGCAGTTTGCTCTTTGTATAGATTGTGTACTATTCTCCTATCTCTATACTTCATTCCTGCGCTCTTTAGTATCTCGAACATTTTTTCCCATCTTACATTATCAAAAGCTTTTTCTAAATCTACAAATCCTATATAAGCGTTCTTTCCTTTTTCTATTGTCTTCTCTAACATTACTCTTAGTGCCACAATAGCTTCGCGAGTTCCCCTATTTCGCCTAAACCCGAATTGGTCTTCTCCTAGTATTTCCTCCGCTCTATTTTTTAGATGACATCAGTGATAAATATTTATTGAAGTCCGTGGATTTTTTGAAAGGCAAGAAAAAATTTGGAAATTTTTTCCCATGGTTTTCTTATACATAATTACAAAAATTGCTAATTGTAAAAATTTGAAGATCTAAAAACTAGAAACTTAAAATCTAAAAATTTAGGATTTTTTTACATCCCTTAATTCTTGTGCCTAGTGTATATACATATATGCATTTTATTTTCTTGGTCGTAGATTTCTATTTCTATATATTTTTCTTGGAATCATTTAGAATCTTAGAAATAATCGCACATTCACACAAATGTATTACAATTTAATTATTCTAAAACCTTCTGTAGCAGATCAAAAATGTAAAAGTATTTATATTCATGTAACTTATATATACAATACATAAGGAATTAACTTACAAATAAGTAATAATATTATAGCCTGTATTATGTTTTAAAGGCGTAATTCTCTGAATATAGTTATATACAGCCGAAATATGAAAACAAGAACATCTTCATATTTTCTGTCAAATATTATGCGGTTTAGTATATGTCCAATGCCTGATGAAATGCGCTGTATACATAGATATTGCAGATATTGAAGATAATTCATATACACCTAAAGACAAGCTTCTGCCGATAATGATATCATTGATCCATATTGTATCCTACAATTTACGAAGACCAATTTATCGAAAAATGACAATCCAAATTGGAAAATCTTGACATAAGCGTGCAGATATTTCCACAAGTTTTATAATATAAAAATATTTGTTATTTCTCAAATTTCATTATTACTTGTGTTGAAAAGCATTCTAGAAAATTATCTCGTTGGAAAACAACCATAGAATTTTTATTTTTTAATTTTAAATTATAAAATCAGTAAATATCTATTTTTGACCTATTTTCTTCCCATGTGCTTATAGTAATCAATTTCGCAGTTTTTCCATAGGCTATTGACCAGTAAAATCTTTAAAACTAACTTTTATTCATAATTTAACATTGATATTTATGTTTAAATCTCTCCGACACAACCATTAGCAATTTGGAGCGTCAATATCATGATTAGTCTAACCCCCATTTTAATTAAACTATCCTAAGTACACTATTTTACTTAATTGCCAACTAAATTACCAAAGAAGGTAACTCTTTGGTAATTTACTAATTAGTTTTAAACCAATTAGACGCTACACATGACGTCAAACTTGTAATAAAATTCGTGGTACAGAAAAAGAGACACCTCAGTCTGACGTCTTGAGCGAACAAAACTTGAAGATGAATATTTTGAACCAGGTCTATGCAAAATTGGTGCTATTTTTCGTTTTGGTAACCCTCATGACATTTGCTGGTAAGTAGTTAGTGATTTATCAATAAGACATTTATGTTATTATATAAATAATCTATTTGGCGTATGTTTATGTATGTTTATTTATTATTATTCATTGTTTCGACTTATCCGTAAAACGAATGTAACATTTTTCGTATCATATAAGATTCATTTGTGAATCTCATAATCTGCATCTGAATAAATTACACTATTTTAAAAGTTGTTTGAAAGAAAATGAAAAAGAAACTCGCAGAATCAAATGCCTCTGTTTATTTCTGTTGATAGTGGAAACTTAATATAAACAAAATCATAAAATATTTCCTCAAAGTTCGAAATACTATCAAGAAACAAGTATTTCCATAATTGCACCGAACACTCTGAGCTAAATATTCATCATAATCATCATTGACATTATATTATAAACTGTCTAGCCGAGGCGTTATAGATAAGATCAGATATATAAGTAAATTAAACCACTAGCGGTGTAATGTCACTCTTACTTAATTCTTATATCATTTAATTTTAATTTCGACAAATTATAAAAAAAGAAATATCCCAACTAGAAAAAATAACAATAAACCTGAGACATATCCACTCATTTGACAAACAGAAATAGTCCTCCACTAGTTGAATCATTTCTGGAATATTTTACACATTCAAAGCCTTTTTCTTGTGAAGTGGAAAATTCCTACTTTAGATTATAGTATCGAGTATTTGCTTGAAAAGTTTTATCAAACAAGAAATGATGTACAACGTCAATGACAAATGCACAACACTAGCTTCGATAAATATTTTAAAATCCAGAACCCCTGATCTAACAATAAGCCCAGATCTGGCTTACAATTAGATAATTTTTACCTCTTGGTATCTCGCTAGAATATAGAATAGAATGCAATAAAGAAGTCTACTGGAAAAGTTATGTAACGAAAATTGCAATTACAACTTTACATATATTTTTATCAGAAATAATATCTGTATGCGTATGCATACAGTTTTTCAGCAGAGTAATTATTCTAATTAAAAAAATTATTAAGGAAATTAAAGGCCTTAATTGTCTAATCTTATTTACATAAAATAGAAATAAATGTTCACCTTGATACATGTAATAACGATGATTGTCTGATTCAGGTTCTTTCTCACAATTTCGCAATACGCGACAACATATTGTCTACGGGGTGTACACTCAGTCGAGACACATTTCAGATTTACAAAGCTAATGGACGTTTTTTGATTTCAGAGTCTAGAATATGTCCTCATCCTTCGGCTATAAGCAAAATAACTCGAGTAGGGAAAAGGTTTGGTGGCAGTTGCAATGGAGAATTAGGTAAATACACATACATGGTATTAATTAAAAAATGCGATATACCGATATGATATATACAAAAAAATACCCGTGGCGGGTTTTCTTTTCTGAACCTTGCTGATCGTGCAGTAATAAGAAAAAGGGGTCGAGGATCGCTATTAGGTATAATTCAATGCCTGGCGGTGCTTTAGCCCGAAGAGTAATTGTT